>RCWM02000008.1:997500-3397500 GCA_003667255.2 Euschistus heros | reverse complement strand
TTAAACTATAATTTATTTTCATAATTTTTAGCCTCTAACGATATCAATAGAATTTATAATCAAAAGCCTATATATTAGTGATGATTACGTAACCTTTCCATTTCATCTAACACCAGGGCTGCCAATTGGGGGGTAATTTTAGAAGCCTTTGCACCCAATAGAGAAAATTCTTTTTTTTGGGGGGGAGGGGGATAATTCAGGGGAAATTCGAGCAATTATTGAAGTTGAGGAGGTTAAAAGTTATCAGCAAGGTATGGCACCCTAATGCCGGCAGTACACACTCGCCGAGGCGCTCGTCAACGAGGCCACCCGAGCTGAGCGGAAACGAGCTGTGTACACGAATGGTGCAAGCACACACTCGTCGAGTCGCTCGGGGACGAGGGAAGGCGAGCTTTGTAAAACTTGAGTTGTTCAGTTTTATAAGCTAAAAAAAAAAAAAAAAAAAACCGGTTTATAAACAAAAATTTAAATAATTTTTTTTTTCAGTACTTTTCTTACCTGTGAAAAATTTGCATATTAAATATACGTAGTAAGGTTCAAAAGTTTCGGGGCTGGGATAGAAGGAAAGGTGAAAGAAAAAACTTGTCTTACTGTTTTTCAATATATTAAGTTCAAAACACTTAATACCACGCTTTGGCAACATTGTCTTCTTTGTTGAAAAAATGTTCTTCAACTACTGCTGGGAAAAATTGCTTGAAAACGCGTAAAAAATCATTGCAGCTGTGAACTCGTTCCTGTTTTTTAGCAGCTGAAAGAATTTTGGGAACCCATCTTGCACTAACCTTGTTCATATGCAAAAGTTCTTTGACGATCCTCAAAACACTTGTTTTTGAAAGCCCCAACCTCGCTGCTATTTACTTGGTTTTCAGTCGCAGCAGTCAGTCAGCAATTCAGATTCTACAAGTTGGATTGTTTCAGAAGTGACAGCTTCCAATGTGCGACCGGGACGCGGGTCATCTTCTAGACGTTCTCTCCTTAACTTAAATAATTTTGCCCATTCTTTCACTGAAGAATAAAGGGTGAGGACTGTCCGTACATACAATCCAAGCGCTCTTTAATTTGGGCAGGATTAAGACCCTTTTACAAAAGAATTTAATAACCGCACGGTACTCGAGTTTGAACATTAAAATTGTAAAAATGGGGAGTTTTCTTCAAGGCTGGACACTGACTGATAGGTCTGAGGAATTACGGGCGATGGGTATGGAGTGAGCAGGCATGGACATGCATAGGCGTGCAGGTCCCGGCACGTTTGAAGGAGGGGAAGCAGGACAGGCCCGAAACTTATGGGCCTTATTACGTATATATTCAATACTTGTATATATTAATAAATAAAGTAGATTAAACTTTCTTCATTAAAATTTAATATAGTTAATTTTTACATATTTTTTTTTTTTTTTTTTACAAAAATGTGATTTTACACATTTATTTTGAACTAAAGGTAGTTGTTCAATAGCCGATTTATCCGAGTATATAAATGGATACTTATAAAACTACATATTTATTTAACTATGAGAAATAATTTATCCTTTCAACTTTTGGAACCATTTTTTTTTTAATATATATTTACATATCGCAATAATTTTTTTCTTAAATTTATTCACTTCAAGTGTCTATTAAACTTTTATTATCTTTCATCGATAACACTCTACAAAACATAAAACCTTTAGTAAATGCATATTCGGCAGATTTTAAAGTGCCTAGGTCAACAAAAACCCATCGAACTTTCAATATAAAAGTAACATATGGAATATTTATACAGCATAAGTTGGCATCGTAAAATAGAGATGACAAATAGAAATGAAATGTGAACAGAGGGGCTCTTCATAAATTCTTATCGTCGTCAATTTTTCCCTGAACGGGAAAATATGCGACATGGCGAAATTATTGGAGCAGCAGTCGAAATGAAATAGTGAAGATGGTGACTTATGGGTCGCATATTTTGCCCATTATTATACTTTTGGACTCGGTTCCATATAGAAATTTTTTTGGAGTAAAATCATAGTTTTTATATATAATGGCATGGTGTAAATGATAGTTTTTATTATTATGTTATCAAATACTATATTATTCAATTAAATGAAAATGAGCTTCTGATAATGTTGATCAGAATTACTGATTTTTCGGAGATGAGTATTATAAATACCATGAATAAATTTTTGAATTGCTTCAGCCTAAGAAAATTTAAGTTCAGTATCCTTGGGCCCATTTTGTTCTTTACTTAAAAAAAAAAAAATTCCATCGAATTGATTTTTCATTTTCTCAGATACAAGTTCCATTCTTTTTTAGATGTTTACGTACACATATAATTACCCGGGGCATATGAAACGTATCAGGATTGTTAAAATATTAATTTAAAAAAAAAAACACTATTTAAAAAAAAATTGTGAAATTTAAAATCGATGAGTTTTATAAACACCCCTTACGTTTATCATATCTATCATACGATGATGTATAGGTGTAGTTTGATTTTGTGTAAATACTTGATGGATATGCCCCATATAATGGCAAACTGTAATAAATCATTTTAATTGAAACTTTTGTTCTATTTTTTTTTTTAATACTTCTTGCTTTTATATAATTATTTATTTTAATAATCATAATACCTTTCATATGCACTGGTTACAATAGATGGGGGGGGGGAGAAAAAATTGAATTTTTTGCCTCTTAGTGTATACAGTGGGTCAAAAAAGTATTGGCACACCACATTTTTTCTAACATCTTAGTTGTACAAAGGTTCATTGATTGTTACTCAATTTTATTAAAAAGTAGCACACAACTTTTAATTTTTGGTGGCAATTGGTTGAGCTAATTGAAAACAAATTGTAATTTAAACAAATAAAATATAAATTTCAAGGGTCAAAAAAGTATTGGCACAGCAGACATTTTTATTATGATAAATATTACATTAAATTTTATGTACATCGTAATATTTTATGACCTGAAGTCTTCCAACTATTAAGGAAACAACTTGGTGGGTTACTTCAGATACAATTTTATCCCATTCTTGCTGTAAAACAGTTTTAAGCTGTGATTTGGAAGATTTTTTATCTTTGCGCCCTTAAAAATACATAAATGCTCTCTGGGATTTAAATTAGGGGACTGGGGAGGAGTTTTGATTTATCACCGAACATTATGAAGCAACCACTCCTGTGTTTTATCAGCAGTATGCTTCGGGTCGTTATTTCGCAGGAAGATATTTGTGTCCCTGTTCACCATCTTTTCAGCACTGCTGTTCAAGTTATGGTACAAAATGCTAACATATTTATCTGCATTCACAATACCTTCAATGAAGTTCAAGTCCTCCTCTCCGTTTCACGAAACACAATCCCAAACGTAACTTCTCCTAACTCCATGTTTATCGTTGACCTAACATTGCTCATTTGAAATTTTCTGTTTGGTTTTCTTCATACATATTAAAGGCTATCAGAACCAAAAACGTTGTATTTGTTTTAACATTGCATTTGCCAAAAACTCCAGTGGTCCCTTTATGTCGATTATGACAAACTCTGGACATTTTTTCGACTGACATCGATTACGAATGATTTTATTCTTTGATCTCTCCAACAATAATTAAAACTGGATTACATCTTTCACTGTTTTCAAGATAAAAGTTGTGATAGAAGCTGATGCAATATATTATGCTATTTTAAAGCCATAAATATAGTGTTTTTGCCATTATATTGTGAACTAATTTTATTTCCTTTTCAGAAACGTTTGTTAAACGTTTGTTTTTTTATTTTTGTTTATGATGTTCCTAAGTGTCCTAAAACTTATATCAAGTCTATACGGAATTTTACAATACATAACTAAATCCACGAAAACTCAATTTAAGCATACGGATTCATAATTGTACACAATTCTTTTGTGTTTTTCCCCATTTTATTAACACTAAACTATTCAAAGTAAAGTGTAAAATAATCATATACATTTGCTTTGTAGATATTTCGGATTGAAAGGATTAAAGTATGTGGTAATGCAAATAAAGAACTTATTATCTAAGTTTATACAACTGTGCCAATACTTTTTTGACTCTTGAAATTCATATTTTATTTTTTTAATTACAGTTAGTTTTCAATTAGCTTAATCAATTGCCCCTAAAAAATAAAAGTTGTATGCTACTTTTTTTAATTTTAATAAACAATTAGCCTTTATACTTCTAAGATATCAGAAAAATGTGGGTGCCAATACTTTGTTGACCCACTGTGTTTCAATTCCGTAAAATCTAATATACTCAAATACAAGCTTATATATATCTCTGAGCAGATTACTAATAGTTTAAATCATCATTATAAATTTTACTAATTTTTATTTTATAAGTATCCTTTTTTTTTTTTTTTTATCCATTACTTTTTAACGGTTTGGGGGTACTTACGTTTCAATCAACAAGTGAAGTTTACTAAAAACGTGCAAAATGAAAAAAAAAAAAAAAAAAAAAAAAAAAATTCAGTATTTTTATTCTAAATATACGCTCCACTTTTCGGGGCAAAGGTAATATTCGGATTCAGCACTACAAAAAATATACAATCAATTGAGAACAAACTATAAAATATCTTATATTGTTTTCTCCGTTCGGCAAACAAATTACTGAAATATATCTTTGAAGTGGCACGTCTAGATTAAATTTGAAAAAAAAAAAAAAAAAGTTAAGCAACAATAAACTTAAAGTTATAAAGTTAATCCTATAAAATTATAGGAAATTTATCATTTTACGAAAAAGATAGGAATATATTTTTCTGTAAAGCTTCAGAGAAAGAAATTATGTGGCAAAAACCCAATAAAAGTTAAACATTTAGGGCCTTCCACAATTTCTTTCCACAGGGTCCTCGAAGTCGAATACTTTATTTTGCGTAAAAGAACCTGCTGACTGGACCTGAAGAAATAAAAAACAAAGGAATAGACTGTACCGTTACAACACATGAGGGTCCTGGGCTCAGCAAATGGTAAAGTATTGTTTCGAGAACAATGGTTGTACAATGAGGTGATATGATCGGCATCCACCAGATTTTTCCACCAGTTGAAGGATACCCACATGATTTAAAAGTGTTCCCCAAGGTAGCCTCCAGACTCCGAAGTTAACCCATGCATAAAATTACAGAAATTAAATTGTCTGTCCTATAGCGGGACTCGAACTTAGACTGAATAATCAGGACAGATTACACTGGTCTACATAATCAAACTTTTTGTGTGCCTTTTAAATAAATACCCTATTTTTATAACAATTATGGGTCACGGAACCCGGAATTACAAATATTTATTTAAAGTTAGCTATTATTTAAAAAGTAAGCTTTGTTTAAAAAAAAAAATAACTTTCGAAAAATGTCGAAGAATATTTTTAAAAAATTACTTTATTCAATTTTTTATTTTACTTTTTACATGAACTTGATAATTTTAAAATATTTACAAAATATTTAATCTTTTGTATCCAGAATTTCTCTACTTTCTCGCTCGTCTTTCATAATAAGTTCCAGGGGTGTCTCTAGTCAAGTTCTAGCACTAGTCCGTCCGTTGATATTAAGCATTTCATCGGTCCTGGTATTTCTATTGATGATTTGTCTTGGTTGAATCATTATCCATGTTCGTCTTTACATCACCGCAGTTAGTAAAGAAAAAAATCAAGATGGGAGTAAAGAAAATAAGTTTTGAGGGGCATATTGTAACCCAGCTGCTGTGAATTCAGTAGGAGATTGTTCACAAGTTCAACGTAATTTTCATTTCTCTTATTGCCTAAAAAAACATAAACGACTTTCTTGAAAGAACACCACGCTTTTTTTTTCAAATCCCTGCTAAACCGATTCAGTTCTGATCTTTTAGAATCTCTCTAATTCGGAGGCCAATAGAGATTCCTTCTTTTATTTTGGCGTCGCTTAAACGAGGAAATCCAATTCGCCAGTATTTGAATGCCGGTCCATCGTTGTGGAGGCCTTGACCAAGTTCTTTATTAGACCCTATTTAATATGTAAAGGTGGTAGAAAAATATTTTGGTGCCTTACAAGAATAAGGTTTTTGAAATTATTTTCTCTAGGTTTTTAATTCTTATTGCAAAATAATGGAAGTAAGCAGTTTCTAAACACTGAGCTATCGGAAATCTTTGGCTGCCCAGATTCACGTTACCAATCAGCAAAATTGTCTGCACTATAAATACAATGACGTGACAATCGAAATTATAATATTTTAAAATATTTACCAAAAAGATGCCGAAAATGCTATGGATTCTAATGAAACTTTTAACTGGCAAAACATAACATAAACTGCCTAAGGCACAACAAACGACTAAGTAACAACAATATTTATACTAGTAATCCCTTTAAAACTTTGTACTCTCATCATAAATATGATAAATCTATGAAGTTACCCGCCATTGTATTAAATTTGACATAAATGGACAATAAGAGCTAACTATCAATTTTAAGTTCCAAATTTGGTTTCAGTGAATCAAATACTATAGAAATAGTACATTTTCACGTAAAAGGCAATTTTGATGTAGACCAGCGTTGTCACAACTAAAGCAATAACAAATAACATAAATAACTAACTTTTATCAGTTTTCAATATATTTTAAAAATTACCTGAATTACAAAAGAGGTACAAATAATTAATTATCACTTGTGTAACGTCATAAACAATCAAATGATTCTCACAAAGAATCATCTTTATCTCTTCATTTTTATCAGAATTATAGGAAATCGACTGTTTCTCATAGATTGTCTTGAGACGTGTCTCTCCTTATTTCAAGCTTCCACAAAATCTATCAAGCAGCTATAAGTAAAGCCTATATAAATATAGACTAAAATGAAAATATTTTTGCTAGAATCCACTTAATCGCTAAGGGGTTAACCGATTTGTTTACTCTTGCTTGATATTTCATTGGGCTATTCATATCAAAGGGCAAGTTGGAAATAAATGTGAGTAATGCATACATAACCTAATAGCAATAACGTCCAATGTTGAATATTTTACGCTTTTTTTTTCTTCCCCATATGTGACAGTGATAAACGGTAAACTGTGTATTATAAGTCGGATTTTCTTCAAGGATCAAAGTAACTGGGTGAAAACGAAAAAATACAAAACGAGATTTCAAGACATAAAAATAATTGAAATTTCTTATCAAATAAAAGCAAAAAAATTATTTTACATGATTATTTTTTATCTATTCGTGCAAAAGTAACATAAAATTAAGTTGACTGGACTTGGCCCGGGACGGCCAAGTTTTCTCTAGTGCATGGAGCTCCCTCAAGATGTCACTAGTTATCAGAATACTTATGTACGGCTGACATATTTACTTTCTGCAACGAAGTATGTATGAGGGTGTCATTTATAAACAAGATATAGAATTTGTCATAGATAAATACTGATTGAAGAAGAATATGTTTGTTCACGTGCATACATGAATATAAAATACATTCAATTGAATAAGCATATCTATAAAATTTAAATGTGTATAAATATCAATAAATAATATTTATATGCATGAGATATCTTTGAGTGAGGTAGCTCAGTGGTTAATGCGCTAAATTCCTAGCTCCGGAGCCCGAGTTCAAGACCAGCTGAAGAACGAGAATTTCATTTTTAATTTCACTATGGCCTCGTTTTTTTTTTTTTTTTTTTTTTTTTTTTTTTTTTTTTTTTTTTTTTTTTTTTTTTTTTTTTTTTTTTTTTTTTCCCCCCCCCTCTATTTTTTCTTTTAATATATCTGCTATATCAGATCATAAGATAAAGAAAAACAAAAGTTATTCACAGTAATATAAAGTCAGTAATAATTCTTAAAGTTATAATTCTTGTATGCTTCAGTTTTTACCCTAATTTTCCTTGTAGTAATCAAATAGAGTAGAGCCTCACTAACCCGACCCCTAAGGGACCAAAAGATATGGTGGAACGACCTAAAGGTCGGCTTAGCCGGATATATCAATGAAGCACTTTGTTTTTATCGTTAAAAGTGTATTATAATTATATTAAGTTATATATTAACATTTAAAGGAAATAGAAACGTACTATATATGCTAACAGGCTAATATGTTTGTATAGATATGTTTTTGCCGACTATTTCTATATAGAAGCATTGGCTGTAGTAACACAATGTTGTCTTAGATTTGTTGCAAACTAACTCACCTTTAAAGTCGGTCATAATGTAGCATGCCTTAAATGTCTTTCTTAAGAATATATATAGCCAAAACGTAACAAAATAATAATTTCCACAACTTTTTGGGATATTTACGAAAATTTGAAAACTGATAACTCAGTTTCCGTTTTAACTACAGAGCTTATATTCTGTTCAAATAGTAAAAAAAATTAGCTTAGTTTCACCTGATAGATCAGCATATGCTCCTTATAATTTTATTACTTTTAACATGTTTCGGAAAATTTTCCCATGTTCTGGTAACCTTAAAATAATAGATACTATTCTATAAAACCAACATTATTTAACTCACTATTGTAATTGTCAGTTTAATTTTGATCATAAAAATCTACCTTCGGAACCAACCATGGAACAGATATTTTAGTGAAACGTAGAAAATGTCGAAAATTTTGAGGCTTTGGGGCTCTACCAATTAGCTAGCGGCGGCGATTCAAGGTCCAAAGCTTGGATTTCAGCACACAACCACGACACTAAAAATATAAGGGCTGGGTAATATAAGTAAATATAAGGTCCTATTATGGCCTACCTGAGACTTGAAGGACTGTAGCTCGGAAGGTATCAAATCAGTTTTCATCATATTTGTCCATATTTCGATCAGTCTATCTACTTTCATAATCACAAAGAATTTTTTTGGTTTAGGAAAAAGTCTCGTGTCATATTTTTGCGTTCGTGTAAAAAGTGCCTTTAGGTCTATATTTGGATCCCGGGTTCCAAATATGGCCCATGCACTAAATTTCTTTTTGGTTGCCTAGGAAAACGCAAAATTGAAAATCAAGCCATGATCCTAATGGAAAAACTTTATTCAAGTATAAATTATCAAATTTCAAAAAAATATTAATATAATTATTGTAATGAAAAAATTCCTAGTGGTATCCGTAGGCTACTGTGTAGAAATACAACAACTATAAATGATACAGGTAATTAAATATAAATACATACATACATAAAAATGGC
The DNA here is from genome assembly GCA_003667255.2 of Euschistus heros. Classification (NCBI taxonomy): domain Eukaryota; kingdom Metazoa; phylum Arthropoda; class Insecta; order Hemiptera; family Pentatomidae; genus Euschistus; species Euschistus heros. The sequence goes on along the minus strand of RCWM02000008.1, from coordinate 3,388,412 downwards.
TTGGCAAAACATGATCGGAATAAATAGAGCGTCCTAATATACCCTACCCAGCAAATAATAGGCCATACTAGGGCACCCGCTGTTTTTTTTTTCATAAACGCACACATAACAATATCATGGAACAAAATCTGTTCTAAAAAATTAGAATAAAATCTCAGCAATGATCTAAAACTACTAAGTCTTATCTTTCAAAATCATCAAACATTTTAGATATACAGTATTAATTTAGTGCTACACTCAAAGAAACATCTGAACGTACTCAAAAATAAGATTAGTCAGGTGTTGTCCTCTTGGCGACCACAAAGTAGAGCCATTCGACCCTAACATTTTCTTGCTCTGGTATCCGATTTAAATAGAGATTAACAAGCTAACTTGTTTTTGTTTTCAAATAGCTCCTTTATTTGATATTTCGGCAATTTGCCATATTAGAACCCAGGCCATAATTGGGCACCATGTCTTATAAATTAATGAAACTTATCCGACATTTTGCTCATAATAATGTATAATTTTACTGGACTATTATCGATTACGCGAAAATATTGTCTCCCCCCTTTCGCTGGACTACGCGAGAGGGAATACCCTAAGAGTCGGACTAGTGGGAGGCGGATTAGTGAAGTTATTTTGGGGGGAGGGGGGAGGGGGAGACAAGACTCCCATTAAAGTCCTATACTACTAGTGAAGTTCTACTTTGTGATTTTTTTTTTTTTTTTTTTTATAATCGACCTTGGTTTAATCAGTCCATTCCATTGCTGTCATACTTTACTTTTAAAAATTCTTTAACTACGATTTTATATAAATACTTGGCAATTCAAGGATATAAAAAGGTATTTTTCAATCCAACTGAAGATGATTTATGACCTGAGCAGATGAAAAGAGTATGATTTCGGCCTAGAAATAGAATGTTAGAGATTATATCTCCTCGAAAGAACTGCGGCCAAGACAATAAAAGCAGAGGTTTCATTTGCGGAAGGGCGGAGTTAAGGATTAAAGAGAAATGGCTTCTAAGAGACAATAATAAAAGAGCTCCTGGATATTAAGGTTTAGCCCCCGCTGACGGACAGTGGTTTAATAAGTGGCCCCACTGACCGGTCCTACACGCTCCGGCTTATCTCCAAGACCAATGTCCCAGCTTATGAAGACAGCAAACAAAGACAAAGGATTTGCACTAAGTCTCTTTATTCTTTTTCATTTTATTCCACTTTTACTCTGTTCCTTATCTTTCTCGTCCATTGTCATGGAAATTAAATTAGATAAAGTATCATGTTACGAATTAGAGAAAACCTGTTTGCATAATTTGTATGATTATATTGAAAAGAAACAAGAGTTTATTCGCAAGAACCTCAAAAGTTTTTTTTAGGAAAAAAACTGTCAGGATATAATTTAGGAATTAGTGTATATCTTTAAAGATTTTCTGACTAGGGATGGTTATCGTATGAAAAAATCGATATTCTATATAGACAATGTTTTGAGTTCTATAAATCGATACATCTATATATGTATCGAGGAGACTGATGAACTGTTTCATTAGATTTATCTTCGGGATCCCCAGGCGGTCACATGTTACTTGCCGTAATTCTGAGCTTGGGTAGCTTTTTCCTGAATTCCGGAGGGGAATACTTTCTGGTTACTTTCCTATTCCAATCTCTAAAAACAAAAAAGCCTTCCTATATTCATGACCTATTAACTCTGCGTTCTTCTATCCACCTTCTGAACACTAGATTCCAACTATTTAACCTGTATACCCCCTTACATAAAAATCCTTCATCATTCGTGCTACCTCCTTCTAGAATTCGCTACCCAATCCTGTTTGTAAAGCTGCATCCCTTACTTCCTTTAAAAATAATTTATGTACCTGTATAATTTATGTACCTGTAATTGTGCATTATTGTTATTCTTAGGGGAGTGTACCAGAATAAAGTTTATTTTTCATTCATTCATTCATTCATTGATATATAAATTAAACAGTTGGCAGTATGAAATATACAGTTGAGCGTCGATTATCCAAACGTTCAATTAACGGAACACTTTATTAATTTAATTTTATGTTTTTCTGGAATGTAATTGTAATAATTTTGATCATCTAATTATTTATTTTATTGTTAAAATTAATATTATTTAAAAATAAAATTTAATAAAAAAACAATATATTTTCCATAAATGTCTATTAAGGAAGCCCTAATTATTTCTCAGAAACTACACAGAATGAACTTCTATACCAACATATTTGTTTACTGAGAAGTCAGCATTGAAGCAGATAAGTATTAAAACGTTCTTTAGGCCACAGCATTAATTTATTTTATTTTGCATAAAGGTAAATATGTACATATTTTGGTTCCTTGTATGGTGTTGCATTTCATTTGTTTTTTCAATACAATACGAATAAGCAATGATGCTTTTAGATGTATAATAAATGTGGTATATAATTTTTTGGATTATCCGGACTACCCCCAGACATTAGTTATTAGGGGTGGGAATCGTATAAATAATCGATATTCTACATCGTCAATTTTTTTTTTTTAGTTCTAGATATCGATATACTGGTATATCGTGACTCTGTTTTTTATTTTATTTTATTTTTTATTTTTTTTTTTTTTTTTTTATAAAATGTCATTTTAAATATTCCTATCAAATTACAATGATATTTCTGTTTATTTTTTCGTTTTAGTTAACTTATTACACAACTTCAATAGGATCAAAATTATTTCGAATGTATTTATATTTCTTTAAATTTAATTATTTATTGATATCTACAACTGTATACACTTTATACAAGTAAATTTGAAGAAAATTATTAAAATAACATGTAAAGAACTACTCACTAGTTTCGCTTCAATAGTTCTACATTAGAAGGTATCTTGGCCATCTTCTTTTCAGATGTCTCTGAGATTTATCGGGGATTGAGTGTATGGCAAGTTGGGAGACTAATAGATTCGAGTGGGTATGGAGTTTACTATGATAGGATAGGTTTGGTCCAAATCAGCAATGTATGGAACATTAAGATCTTCATGGATAAGTTGTTTTGTGACATAATAAGCATGGATGATTTTACAAAAGATTTTAGATTTTGGGGATTGGATACGAGAGGAATTGGAAGGCTTAGTGGAACCACCAAGCTCAACTCTGTATGTCCAAATGGGCCTAATTACTGCCATATAAATAAGTCTTTTATAATTTATTGGGAGCTTAAAGCGCATGTTTAGTAAATGTTGGAGTAGCAGGAAATGACAAGCAGTTTCTTGTCTTTTAAGTCTGTTACATTTCAAATGGTTAAAATTTAAAAGCAGTATGTACGTATATTTAAATGTATACCAATTGCAGATGCAAACAGTACCAGTCTCGCCAACTGTCCTGTCCCTAACATTAAAAACTGTCCCTTATTTAAAACAATTTTATAAGGTTTAGTTGCTTTTTTAAGCATATATATATATATATATATATATATATATATATATATATATATATATATATATATATATATATATATATATATTTATAGTTGTATCTTGTGTTTTCATACTATAGAGAAAACGATATATCGTGACGTACGTAAGTATACAACAAATGTATAAAAGAAAAAAACCCATATTTTTGATATATCGTGTTTCAATACCCATCCCTTTCTTGCTGAACTCATCTACCGTGGTTAAGATTACTTAACCACGTGCTGTACCCAATACGATCAATGTATGTTATAAAGGCATAGTTTATTTTAAAAACTATATAAACAGCTTGCATGTCAATAGTTTGCAGCGATCGAGACCTCAAAAAATTATGATCAACCTATTTAACAACTTTACACTGGATGGGAGTATGCGAATAAGTAAAGTATTTCCGAGAGAATTCGGAAGTATCAGCGCTGTTTATTAAACCAACCGTTTTAACTTAAAACGTTATACTAATATACTCATACACCATACAGGATTGTGTTAAACTATGTAAATAAAAACTGTCTCGCCTCTATGGATGTGATACACGTTTTCTACGAAAATATAACTTCCCTGGACGGTGCTTTATTGGGATAAATCTAGTAGCCTTAAATCGAAATTCTATGTTTGGTACCAATCACAATGTTCATTCACCAGAATGTCAAATCTCCCCTGACCTGAGTCCTGCAATGACACCTTTATTTATAGTCTACTATAACTGGGTTTGTACTTCATAAAAGGATTAGTTTAAAATATAATAAACAATGGATTATTCAAGACAAAATCAATGTCACGAATTTCATTCATTTATAACACTGTCATAAAAATATGTTATAACCTCTGTTAATTATTTAAAAAATTAATAATTCTAATCCTTATAACTATTAATTCTTATTAATAACTAATTAGCTTATCTCTTATTAATAATTTATTAGCTCTACCTCAAACTTTTGGAAATACAGTAATTGCTGGAATAATTTAAAAATTCATCTGATTTAAAAACAGCATCATTATCTGAAACTGATATAGTAGGTATTTCATTTCTAGGAAATATTTCTTCTAAAGAATTTATTGTAGAATTCAAGGATGGAGGCTTAGGTGACAAAACAATGTCTGTCCTAGTTTTTGCACCAATAAAAACTTTTTTTTTAAATATGTTTAACAAGATCAATATTATTAAATTTATTCTTGACCAAGTCTCTCTCTTCAGTCTCTTCTCAGCTATTAGAAGGAGCTATTTTATGGTTGTAAATAATTTTCGAAGAGATTTACAAGTTGCAAATAATTCTCAGTTTCAGAATCTATTCTGGAACAGAGGCATACAGTTCCAATTCTTCTCCCGCCCAATCCTTGCAATCCAAAACCCTTCTAAATTCCTTAATGCTCTTTATTATGTCCCAAATAAGCTTATCCATAACGATCTAAATGTCCCATATATTGCAGATTTGGCTCAAACAAGATACCTATCCTTCAAAGACCTCTACATACCCACTGGAACCCGCTAATCTCCCAACTTCCTCCTTACTCAATTCCTGATAGCCCTCCTAGTGGTATGCCTCAGAACTATCTAATGAAGAATATTTATTGAAGTGCTACTAATTATAAGTTTTTTACAATTAATTAGCATTTCATTGTAATCATTTTACAAAACATTCAGTTATTATATATATTGTATACCATTTTAAATATCAATAAAGAATATAAAAAATTAGAACCAGAATAAAGATTATTTTTTCATTTCATTTCATTAAAAAAAATATAAAATTAATACACATTGAGCAATCCATTTTATTTTGACCATTCTTACATCAGAAGTTAGATTTCCTACAGTTGGACTTAGATTAGTAGGCATTTAAACTTTGGAATTACACATAATAATGCCAGAGTGCATGCTATGTTATGAATTTTTAATATGATTATTGGATAATTTATTTTTAAATTATTTTGATATATAGTCTGGATTTGCTTCATGTCTTTTAATTTCAGAAGTTGTTGGTGACTTATCAGAAATATTTTGAAATGTAATTTCATATTCTATATGTTGATCTTTGAGAATGCTTGTTATTTTTTTATATAAAGGAAATGGGTGTGTGGATAAATAATGAAGATTAGAATGTTCTTATGAGGGCCTCTTACAAATCTCATAATTCAACTCTCTTAAAAATTCTGCATGTCTGATCAAACGATGAGCTGACATTACAGGCATTGCTTTTTTAAAGTGAAATATCCTTTCTTGTGGCTTACTATCAATGATAAATGTCAACTTTCTACCATAAAGGTATTTATTCAGACATTTAAAGAGTAGAATACATTCTTGAAATGATTGTTTTAAGTCTTTCTTTACCATAAAAAACAGGAAAGAGAAGGGCAACTAATCCTTAAAGAATTGTATCTGTTATCTGAGGCCATAAGTTTAGATTTTGCACAGTATTGGGCCAAACATAAAATTTACCATATCTCATCTGTATTCTTAGGTTGAGGTGTATAAATTTATAGAATCAATTTTGTCTTGGCATTTTTCCAAATGTAGCAAAGTGGTGTAATAAGAATTTGATTTTAGATTTATTAACATGTATTCCATTTTCTTGTAGAACATACAACATAAAAACACTCCTGTAAATTGTTTCTCTGGGATAAAGAAATCATCCTTCCAACCTAATAATTGAATGATTTGACCAATGATTAAATAAAAATTCTTTAGGGGCACAACGAATAGCAATAAAGAGCCTTATAACTTTCTATATTACTCATTTTTTTTTTGATATTGAGAAATTTTATTGGTTCTAAATAGACATGAAGGTAAGCTTTTTGTGAATCATAACAATAAAAGTATTTATCATGTTATTAAATTAAATCAAATCATTGCAGCTAGTTAAATAAATATTCAATTTTGAAAATGAGATAACTATCTCTTGTAACTGAGGATCAGAAGTAATATAATGTTCAGCAAGTAACCTGACTGTCTGGTCTGTTCATTCGGAGTGACTGATTTCCTCAAAAATATTTTACTATATCAAAAAGTCCAATTCACATTTTGATTTGTCTAATTAGACATAAGGAATGGGACTAGGTCTAATAAAAATAAGTCTCCCATCCTCTTTAAGCTTTAGCTTACGATTTAAATGTTGGATAGGCCCAATTTTAGGAGTGAAAATATTTTCATAATTTTAAAAAAATATCGCTATATATAATTGAGTCAATTGTAGTTAGTTCAATATTAATTTCATATATGTTTTAAAAATCATGGTCACACCACCATGGTTGCACCATCCAGACTACCAATGATAATCACTTGGAGAGCTTTGCCGATGTAAGTGTCCCTGTACAGGCACAATGAGCCTTAAGGCTGAAGTGCCATTATAGCCGGGAAAAAAAAAAAAAGTGTCCCTGTAAGAACAGGATTTATCCTAGTCACCTGCTCTACCCTATTGGTCTGATGGTCCAGCTTTCTGGTCACTAGATTTTTGAAAAACCATATGAGAACTAAGCAATACATTGTTTCTATATTTAATGAATATAGAATGTTATATTATTGTCATTTATTGGGTTAAATTTAATACTTTCTATTGCAGTATTTCCATAAACTGAAACATTTTTCTATCCATTCCTACACATTTGCAATTAGAGTCTAACTAAACATAAAAAACATTTTCAGTTTTCTTTAAAAATTAAATTACTTAAAGATTGTTTTCTTTGAATATTAACATTATCTATGGAATATATAATAATTTAATTGTTTTTTCATTGTAGACTAAAATTACTTTTCAGTCTATGCTTAGCAATAGATATATTTTTTGCTCTTAATTATAAAATAAAATTATTTATTTATTTTCAGTATTATGATTTATGTAGAACTACTATGATATATTAATATTTAAAATAATAATTTATAAATTTAAATTTTTTTTTTTTTAAATTATATACGTATATTATCCATACTTGCTACTCAAATCACAACTATAAGCAGATGCAAAAGAACATTTCAGATGATTCAGATGAGGTAGTAAAGTATCCTTCAGTATCTACATCTCACTTTTTTATTTTACATAATAATAATAATTTTATATTCAGTTTTGTTACAATTTTTTAATTACTAAATAATACTTTAATAAAAAGAGAAAAATATAAATAACCCTCAAGCCTACTTTTGTTTAGTAAATATGAAAAATTCATATAAAAACTCTTCCTTGACAGGAAATAGACAATAAAAAAAACATTAATTATCTAAAAATTATTTTGGTCTATTATAACTGATCTAAAGCATCTCATTCATATTTTGTGTATTCATTATGAAACATGATAAACTCATTGAATCTTTGCTGAGATTTCAAAACTCAGCAATTTTTGTCTATTAATATGAGGGTTATATCATACCTTCCTTCTCAGAACTCTCAGCTCTAATCATTTCTGAGGATTGTCTTCAACATGGAAGTACTCATAAAGGTGTTGGTGAGGGGATAAGTCAGGCTACTGGGCCTGTTAGTCCTTTTTGCTGACTCCTGACAGCTACTAAGAGGTTGCCACCCAATCCTAATCGCAATGGAAACATCAGGATTCATGTCCTGGAACCATTGCAAAATAAATATTAATAATAAACCAGAATGAGAATCAAACCCATACACCTCTAAACCAGGCTCTTACTGAACGTACTTTGTCATCACAACCTTCAATGTGGAAGCAACTTTACATTGATATGAAGTTTTATTATAATAATCCATGCTTGAATTTTTTTAAATTACAATTTTATTAGAGGAAAAATTTTAATTTTTAATCATTAAAATTTTTTTTCTAGTGGTTTCCTTCAAGCAGTAACCCTGATGGAAGGTAATTTATTTATTCCTGTACATACCATGTTTAAATTTTAATGGTTTATAAAAACAGTTATTTATTTTTTAACCTACAGAATTGGTTTTGATGAATAATGAAGGAAATGTTCATTCACTCAGGTGCTGTTATTTTCCAGAGCCATCCTCATCCCCATACTGAAATTCTCATAAAATGAAACCATTAGTCATATTACAAATCCATCAGGTCTTTCCACATGGGAAAAGTCTTTGAGATCAATTATTTCAAAACTTACTCCTCAGATGTTACTTATTAAACAGTTCCACTAAGACAGTTTAAATCCTACATGCGCTACCATCTACTGAGACCACCAAATACCTTGATCTACCTTAAACTAATAATATACAATGGTTCAATAAGATTAGAGAAAGAGGGAGGACACTACTTTAAAGGAACTAAGGTGAAAAGATAAATTTCTTTCTTATAAATAATTTTTTTTTCCTCATAATAAAATCAACAAATAAATTTAAAAATCATTAAGTATCAATAAATAAAATAAATAAATATAAATTATGCTGTACCTTAAAACCATTTATTTAATTTTACCAAACTCCTTATCTTCAATCCAACAACTAACCAAGAATCGATGTATCTATATCAATCAAACTTCCGATTCAATAATGAATACAACAAAATTAGTATTATATGATTCATATACAGTAAACATCATGACGTTTAACATACTTTTTCATTCTATTTCCTCATTTTCATCTTATTTTTATACCTCTGTACCAAGAATAATACTAAACCAGTAATTCTTAGCAAAACAATGAAATTACTGCACTGATCTGGAGATTGCAATGCAGAGAAGACAAAAACAGAGGAAATAAATAGAAGAAACCCCATTGGGGAACCTTCAGAGGCTGGCTGATTAACTTATGTAGATGGGATTTAGGTGTATGGGTAACATTTCAAGCAGTTGTTTCAACAATTGATGAAATAATACAGCTATGGTTTGAGGATGATAAAGGTCCTATCAATGTCATTTAGATTTAAGACTTGGTAGCCCTCAAAAACCACAGGCTCAATGTCAGCTAGGATACAATGAAAGCCTTAAAAGATAGATGGAAGAAAAGAACAAAACTCTGCAATCAGAAATATTATTAAGTTTTAATATAACAGTAGAGTAATAAAACGTAATAAAAACATTACAAGAGCTTTTTTTTTCATTAAAATACAGTATAACACAAACAATGTTAAAAAATAAATTTTGTTCAACATACCACTCATACCCTTTCTTTCTTTAGAACTTCGAATTCATTTCAGTTTTCCGCTTCTTTCATAGAAACCCTAAAATATAATCCTAATAAAGAATTATAGTATTTTTTTTCATATTTTCTTTACATTCTGAATTTTGTTTTCTGTTGGAAATTTTTTATAATTGGTTTTGGTTTAATAAAGTCATATATATGAAACTTATAATAATGTTATTATTTGTGAATAATTTTCGAATTTATCTCTTTTTCGCTTTGATTTTTTCCATCTTATGCAAAATTGTTATAAACATTTAAAAAATTTATTGGTAACATTTTCTTTGAATTTTTTATCCGGTACCATACAGCGCCCGTTTATAAACATGGTGGATAATGTTAATTATCATCTTAATAGCCGCCGTCCGAGAATGGGTTGTGTGCAGTTTAATTTAAACTGTTCCGTTTTAATTATTATTGTAAAGTGAACGATGTTTTCTCCTCAAGTATCGTCATGTTAAAGTTTCACTACAAATATTATTGGAAAAGAGTGAAATTACATTAGATAGGTTATAAGAGACTTCCTCTTATCTTATCGTTTAAAAATCAAAACAAAAGTTGGCATCTTAAAATGGGGCAAATCAAAATATTATACATTTATTAGTTATCTTGGAAGCTTCTTAAAATATTAGACAAAATGACAACTCACAAATCCGGTCAGAGTGGTAGAAAAAAAGTTCAGGTACATCCTCATCCAAATAATGAAGTTAACAGTTCATGTTTGATTGCTTTTTCTAAATTTGCTATGACTTCAGGTTTCATTTGTAATAAGGGATGAAGTTGAAAAGCAGCACAGAGCAGGTGTCAATTCATTGCAGTATGATCCTCACATGCAAAGGCTTTATTCTGCTGGTAGGGATAGTATTATTAGGACATGGAATACAAAGTCATCTCGTGAACAGTATATCCAATCAATGGAGCATCACACTGATTGGGTTAATGACATTGTGCTCTGTTGTGGTGGCAAAAATTGTAAGTCAAATATTCTCTTTTTTTTTCAATAAGTACCCAAGTCGTAAAGTCAAATGAACAGTTTTAAAGTGAAAATTACTAAGTTTAAACAATATTTTTGCAGTGATTTCTGCTAGCTCTGATACAACAGTCAAGGTCTGGAATGCCCATAAAGGGTTCTGTATGTCTACGCTGCGAACGCATAAAGATTATGTTAGGGCTCTTGCTTATGCTAAAGATATTGAGCAAGTAGCCTCAGCTGGATTAGATAGAGCAATATTTCTGTGGGATGTCAATACATTAACTGCTTTAACAGCCAGTAACAACACCGTAACAAGTAAGTCATTGTGGTTAAATCTAAATTAGCTGTGATAATGCTATCAGTATTTATCATTAATGTTAGTGTTTTTAGTTAATTGAACACAAGTTTATAGTATCCTTCAAATTATATTCTATATTTATATTCTCGCTATCACCAATACCAATGCTTTGGATTATGATTTTCTGTCAAAAGAATAATATTTTGGAGGAATTTTTAATTTCTCAAGTATACATCAATAATTATGTAATATTGGCTTTATATTAGAAATTAAGTGTTTTTGTTTTATGGAAATCATTTCTTTGTGTGAGCATATTTAAAAAGAATCTGTTTTGTTTCATTTACTGTGGTGCTTAAATAATTTGCCTGTTTGATTTATTTTCTTATTTCTATTAAATAATAGTTTTGTTTTGAAATAAATTTCTTTTTTTCAAGCTTCATCGATTACTGGAAGTAAAAATTCTATATATAGTCTTGCTATGAACCCTTCTGGAACTGTGATAATTAGTGGTAGTACGGAAAAAGTATTGAGAGTTTGGGATCCCAGATCTTGCAATAAACAGATGAAATTAATTGGTAAGATTTTTTTTTATGGTTGACAAATCAGAATTACTTTTTGTTCTGTTCCACGTATAAGTATACAATGTTTAACTATTGAACTTTTTAATATGTTCATAATGTTTTAGATTTATTTTCTGTTTGTCATGTAAAAAATAAAATTTCAACATCTTTATTGAAGGCATCATCACTAGTTTTGTTGTATTAAGAATAAGCATTATAACATGGAACGCTGTTATGTTACCAAGATTTCTTTATGCATATTAATGTTTATTAATGTAGTTTACTTCTAATATTTATGCGTTCTATGGAAGTCTTAAATATGTATCATGAGTATTCTTAATGTTACATTTTTTTTCTGAAAAGTTATGGCTTCGTAAAGTAATTTAGTGCCTCATATCCTTTTGTCTCAGGCCATTCTGATAATGTCAAAGCCCTTGTAGTAAACAGAGATGGAACTCAGTGTCTCTCTGGTAGCTCCGATGGTACTATTAAACTATGGTCATTAGGGCAACAGCAGTGTATACAAACCTATCGAATACATACTGATGGTGTATGGGCATTGATTGTAAGTCTTTTCTCCTATTTAATACATTTCAATATGACTTTCTTTTACTGTTTTTAAATTTTGTAGTAAAATAATTTTTATTTTATTAATTTAGGCTACTGAGGGATTCACACATGTTATATCAGGAGGAAGAGATAGAAAAATTTATTTGACTGATCTGAAAACAAAGCAATCAGTATTTTTATGTGAAGAAGAAGCACCAATTTTGAAAATGGCTGCGAATTCTGATTTTTCTGGTATTTGGGTTGCTACCTCCAATTCTTCAATTAACTCATGGGTAATCTCAATAAAGGAATACAGAAATATTAGTGTATTATTTATATGAGAGATGTACTAATTTTTTTAACACAATTTCGTACTGTAGAACCCCTCATAACTGGTCTTTCACATACAAAAATGTTTTGTTTTTCTCTCTTTTAGTTTAAATATAATAGCTGGTAAATGATGGGCCTTTCCTTGAAAATTCTTTGAAAATAAAACAGAGCAATATGACTTGTTGGGTGTGATATATTGTTATTGTGTAAAAGGGGGGAGGATGAGCAAATTCATGAGTTTGATTTCCCTCAAATAATTTCACAGATGGAAGGAGGAAGAAAACTTTTTTTTCCTGGAAAAAGTGAAGGTTATCATCAGCAATATAATTTTTTGTGGTTTCCAGCACATGCATGCAAATTATTAGAAAATCAAGCCATTTAATATGATACACGTGAACTGAACTAACTGTAGTCCAGAATTTAGAGGATTAAAGGACAAAATATGACTAAGGACGCAAAACTTGGTTCTCAGTTGATACAAGATCTGTTAAGAGGAGTCCTAGTGTGTATTATTTTATTTTATTCTTTAAAAGCTGAAAAAATTCAAAAACTTATTTACAATTTATAATAGAATATGAATTCAATTAACTTTTCTGAATTACAAAAAAGTACAACCATTTTTGTGGTTAGTTGTATTGCTGAATACATGAGTTCAATGTATTCTATCTTTTTAAAAAAAAAAAAAATTAATATTTCTGATCTAGAACTGAATCCAATGAAACAGCTGAGAATGAATAAATTGAAACTTGTATCCACCATTTTATATTTAGCCACCGAATGTTTTTGGTGTTATAAGTATTGAAAAAATTTACTAATTTCTTAAACCCTTGTAGACTTGATTAATCAGGATATTTTACATGCAAACTAATATATATAGCATGAAATTTTATTTATTAATAATTGTAAATTAATTGAAATTTACTGGATTATACTAATTGTATATTTGATTTTTATTCATCTTAGAGCGTGCCTAAAAAAGATTCTCTTCCTGACGAAGACAATATTGAACCTGTTTGTACTCAACCTGAGCAGACTATTAAAGGAGGTCCAGCAATTCGTAAATTCCATATACTCAATGATAAGCGACATATTCTCACACAAGACACTGACTCAAATGTGGCTGTTTATGATGTGCTTAAGGTATTTTTTATTTATTTAGCTAAAGTTTTATTTTTTATTTTCTTATCTAGTTAATTTATTTTGTCTGGTAACTGAATATTTTAGGCATGTAAAGTTGAAGATCTCGGAAAAGTAAATTTTGAAGATGAAATTAAAGCACGTTTCAAAATGGTATTCGTTCCAAGTTGGTTTAATGTAGACTTAAAAACAGGGGTAAGATTTATTTATGTAATTTTCAACACGTATGTGGGTAGTTATATTTAGAGCTCATTAATGGCATTTTGATGTTTTCTTATAGATGCTAACGATTCACTTAGGCCAAGATGAAGCTGATTGTTTTTCAGCTTGGGTGTCTGCGAAAGATGCAGGCTTGGCCCATAATGATATTATTGATCAAAAAGGTGATATATATAAAGTAATTTTATTAGGTTGCTAATGTTTCTCTTGTATTTATGTTTTTAATTGTTTATTTTGTTTTTAACTGAAGTCAACTATGGTAGCCTGCTATTAAAGGCCCTCCTGGAGCACTGGTGGTCGACGTTAGTTGCTGAAGAGGATGGAGATTGTCATCAAGATGGTCCCATTTCTAATAGCCCTGTTAAAGATTATTTTAGGGTACCTCAACATACACCTTTAATATTCAGGTATTTGGCTCTTATATTTATTTTTGACTATCTGTTTATTATCTAAAACTAAAACGTAAGAAAGTATTTTATCCACATCAGTTTTATTTTTTGGAGAATGTATTCAGTTATAAAAATCCCACTGAGGGTGGAAAAAATATTCATTGGTGTTAAATTTCCTATATTAATTCAGTCACATTGTATCCTGTTATTTATAGCTCTGAAGAAGAAGGCTTAATATGCAAGCAAAAACATTGGCACACCAATATAGGTTTTTTCCAACTTAGTTTTCTTTTTCATATCTTCCTAATTTTATCCTTCTCCATAATTGGATTCTGCAGTAAATAAGATCCTATGTTTAATATTTTCATAAAATTTAATTATTTTAAAGGCTTCAACTAAAGAATTTTTGAATGCCGTGTCATATAAATTTCCATGAAACAATATTCTTTTTTGCTTCTATTGTCCCAGAAATAGGAACTCCCTCAGCTCATTTTTGCGCCAAGAACCATTTTCTGCTTTCCAGATTTAAAATAAGACATGGTATCACACAGTTGACCATTCAAAAGAAGAGTCTTTGCAGTGATAATGTTGCAGCCATGTTATTTATTAAAATTTTTGGTCTAAAAAATTATATTTAACTCACGATCAAATTTATAATCGAGATTGTTTAGGAAAATGCTTCCTTCAAATACTTAAGCATCTCAATCCAAAAAATATGCTCCTAGCCACAATAGTAAAGACGGCTTACAATCCTGACATGTTGTAATGCTTCAGAAGATCATAAATTAAAATAAACTGTTGAAGGGAAAGCAAGAAAACCTTGATCATTGAAAGGAACTGAAATAAGAAGTCTTCCTTGTGACTATTACAATCATCCAAAAACTTGGATGAACCAGATGATCTTTTCATTGCAGTTACTTTTCTTTTTCTTTTTGTTAATTAACCTTCTTGTCGATCACATTAAAAAATAAAATGTTGTAATTCGATTAGCCTGTGTTTTTTATTAGTCTTGAATATCCATCATTATCCCAGATAACAAGGATATATACTGTATTGTATTTCCTATATTTAAGTCATTTATTAATGTACATATTTCAATGTATCTGTTCAAAATTTATACAGCCAGACAATAGTTCCATTCTATTATGCCTTTATGTTATTCTTAGCAGAAATTTTAGTCCTTGAATAAAGTTTATTTTTTTATTTCACTATATATATATATATATATATATATATATATATATATATATGTACATATTTTGTATATATTTTACATATTTTTGTATTAATTTTTATTTATTTATATATTTTTTAGTGAAGTTGGTGGAAGAACATTGTATAGGCTTCTTGTGCAGGATGCTGGAGGTGAAACAGAAATGTCCATCTTGCATGAGACAGTGCCTTCATGGGTTGCTGACAAAGTTGTCGAAAAGAATTTACCTAAATTCAATAAAATTCCTTTCTATCTAGTGCCATATGCCAGTTCTAATGTTAAAAGCATAAAAAGGTGATAAAAGTTGATCTGTTTGCATGCTTAGTCACTTTACATTTATGTCATTAGTAAAATAACATGATATTATTTGAACATGACTTTTAAACCAGGCTCATTAAAAAAAAAAATGAAGTTTTATTTAAAGTTGCACAATAAAGTATATTTTTTTCTTCAAGTAATTGTCAATTTATTAGGTATTATTTTTATCAAATTATAGACTATGTAGTTATATTAAGGAAAGTTCAGATGTAGGTATAGGATAGATTCATCCATTACCTTTACCAATATGATTCCTATTTTAAAAATCAGCCCTAGGATTTAAATTGTTTATGTCTCTTGATAAAAAAGTTTAACTGTTAGTAAAAACTTTTATTATTTTTAACTTTATTTTAATCATATCTGGAAACTTCCATTTATTTAAAAGATAATGAAACCTCAAACAGAATGGTATTCTTATCAGTGGTGACCAAACGACCATTTATTTTAACTTAAAAACAATCCCTTACCAAATGATAATATTACAGTTGTGGGAACTAAACAAGTGTCCTTTGAGGCTAAAATAAGTAACTTTCCAGTTTTGATGTTTTGTTTTTCTAAAACTAATAACATCTGCAATGAAAATATAGCTATAAGAAATGAATTTTATTATGAAACATCACTATATTTTAGAGTCTGGCTCTAGCGTCTGTAGTGTCCACATCGTTACATAAACAATCTTAAATTAGTGTCGGTAATAGTGCTCATTTATTAGTGAAACTTGACAATATTTATATTTAAATAATCACTGTTTTCGCTGTGAAGTGTAAAGGAGTGAGTAATTAAAATTATATTATTACATTGTATAATTTAGAGCTCGTAACAAGCGTCCTACTAAAGTTAATCCCTTATCAGCTAATAGGATTAACAACGAGAATTTCGTTATTTACTTATACGCTCTCAATATATTTACATTTATTTCATTTTTAATTTTCATTTATCTAAAATGGCTGTTTGTCCAGTTTGCACGATCATGATAAGCCGTGATGACAAAAATACCATTATCTGCTGGTTGTGTAATGAAATTTTCCACATTAAATGTTCCAGCATCAGTGCTAGCGACATAGATAAATTAAATACGTCGAAAAAAATTTGGCACTGTCAAAAGTGCGAAAAAAGTAAAAAAAGTGTCCCGACAGGTGACAGGCCTACCAACCCCACATCTACTGACCAAGACTCTACGAACACGATTCTAGGCGCCCTCGTAAATCTAAAACTTGATATCGAGGGGATGAAAACCACTTTCATTGCTGAGATAAAAGATGAAATGAAAGAAATAAAATCATCCCTCGATAAACAGGGCCAGATTAGTTTCGAAAACTCGGAACGTTTATTGAAAATAGAAACCTCCTTGGAGTCACAAACGAAATTCTTAGAAGACCTATTAAGAGAAAATACTCTTCTTAAGGAAAGAGTGTCTGAGCTCGAGGCCCGGCTAAATAAGGTAGAGCAAGGTCAACTTTGTAGATCGGCCGAGATACGGGGAATCCCGGTTCGCCCAGGAGAAACCACGGCAGCTCTAATTACGAACATAGGCGCTGGCCTGGGTCTAAAGCTCACTCCCGAAGATATTGACACCGTGGAACGGAGAAGATCTAGAAAAGATGACCCACGTCCGCTGGTCATCATTGCTAAATTTGTGAGGCAATCAGTGAGGGACGAGCTGATTCGACTCAGAAAAGTGAGAAGAGACTTCTCGACGCGCGATATTGGTTGGCAGGAAAATGACTGCCACCATATCTATCTCAGCGAGGAGATGACTCCCACCAATAGGCATCTCTATTGGATGGCAAGACAAAAGAAAGCTGCAGGCAAATTGAAGTATGTTTGGTTTTCCGGCGGCAGAGTACGCTGCAGGCGGGAGGATGGCCATCCTGCCATTTTTATTAACGCAGCTAAGGATCTTGAGGTCTTCACCTGAAGCATCTACTCCTGTTTCCACATACCTTGCTCTGACATCTGGCTCTCCTCTCGGTCTATCGCATCACTCAAATTCCTCAATAGAAAAACATTTCGTTCATTGATTATTTTCTTTTCTTTATTAATCATTTTAATGTGTGCAAAACTTATTACATCATGTTTGCTTTTCTCGTTTATATCTTCGTTACTCTTCTGTATTGCTTATTCGTTTCTTTTTTCACATTTATTCTTAGTTAATTTCTCTTTACTGCTCATATTTCTAACTTTCTACTTTTTCATACCATGTTATTGCTTAGTGTCTTCTGAATCCGCTATTTCTTTTTTCCTTTCTCTTTTCCAGCATCCTTGTCATGACTAGCGTCCTAACTCTCTGTCATGTTAACGCCCAATCCCTCCCTGCTCACTTTACCGAATTCCATCAGTACTTCTCTGATAATTTTTATCATATCGTTGCAATATCTGAAACCTGGCTTAAGCCTTCAATACCTTCCCTCAGTGTCTCCCTTCCTAACCACTATCTGCTGCGTCATGATCGTACTAACCGCACTGGCGGAGGTGTTTGTATATTTGTACATAATAATTTCCGAACCAAAGTCCTAAGCCTATCCCCTTCTTCTGAACATCCCCACATTGAATTCCTGTTTACCGAAATAACCATGCATTCACAAACTATCCTTGTTGTAGTAGTTTACCGCCCTCCCAATGTTCCTTTTGACTCCCACTTCGAAACCACTCTATTCAACATTGTTCCTCTCTACTCACATGTTATTATTGCTGGAGATTTCAATACCAATCTCCTCACCGATTCCTCTGACAAGTCTTATCTTGAAAACCTTTTTTTTTCCCTCAACCTACATGTGGTACCATTCTCTCCTACCCACCACACATTTACATCTGATACCTGGCTTGATCTCCTAATAGTTGATTCTCCTAAAAACCTCATTTCCTCTTCCCAGTTACCAATCACGTTTCTTTCTAATCACGATTTAATATCCCTGTCATACAATATCCAAACTCTAACATTCATTCCAAAAACCATTTCCTATCGCAATCTTGATTCCTTAACATTTTCCTCAATCCAAACTGATATTGACGCTCTGGACTGGGACTCTATATATTCCTCCCACACTATCGACAACATGGTTGACATCCTCACATCCAATCTCTTATCCATCCTCGACTCACATGCTCCCCTAAAAACCATCCTAATCCGACGTCCACCAGCACCCTGGATCACAATAGAAATCAAAAACCTACAAAAGAGACGAGAGGCCGCCCAAAGACGTTTTCGACGGACTAGACTTCAGGACGACTACACTCTGTTTAAATCCCTTCGGAATCAGACACAAACTGCCATTCGAAAAGCTAAATCACAATATTTTCATGAAGCCCTCTCCAGTGCCTGTGATCCAAAATCAAAATGGAAAATTTTATCAAAACTTTCCTTTAGTAAATCCTCAAATGCTCCGCTTTCATACTCTTTTACTCCTAATGAAATGAATTCCTTTTTTGCTACCTCATCATCAAACTCCTCATCTCTTTCTGCCAGCTACGCTCCAAGCGGTCCTCCTTTTAACTCCTCCAATTTTTATTTTTCCTATATCACACCCTCAGACCTCATTGATGCCATTTTCCAATGTAAAACGCAAGCTATTGGACATGATGGTATTCCACTAAAATTAATCAAACTCTGCCTTCCTACTATCCTTCCAGTCCTCCTACATATATATAATTATTCTTTGCAAAATTCCACCTTTCCTTCATCCTGGAAGAAAGCTAAAATACAACCCTTACAAAAGAAATCTAACCCATCTTCACTTAATGATTTCCGTCCCATATCAATACTTTCCAATCTGTCCAAACCCCTTGAAAGACTAGTTCAATCACAAATCTCCAATTTCCTAGAAAACTCTCATCTCCTTAATCCGTTCCAATCTGGGTTCCGACCTGGTTATTCAACTCAGACAGCCTTAACAAAAATTACTAATGACATACATACTGCCCTTGACGAACGAAAAGTAACTGTCCTTATCCTTCTAGATTTTACCAAAGCCTTTGACACCCTAGACCATTCTATTCTCCTCACGAAACTAAAAGCCCTATCTTTTTCCTCAAGCTCTCTCCTCTGGTTTCATTCCTTCCTCTATAGTAGAACTCAAATAGTATCCATACCAAACCAGCCACTTTCCTCTTCCCTTTCATTGACATCAGGGGTAGCCCAAGGTTCCAGTGTCTCTCCTACTCTTTTTTGTGCCTACATAAATGATCTACCAAATTCCATTCACCATTGTTCCTACCATCTATACGCGGATGATTTCCAGATATATCTATCCTTCCATCCCTCTGATTTAATGAAATCATTCTTCCTTATCCAAGAAGACCTTAATAGCATTTGCAAGTGGGCCTCTGACAACAAATTAAAATTAAATGTAGAAAAAAAACGCAGGCTATTATCATAGGTTCTAATACCCATCTGAGATCCCTTCCCCACCTCCCGATACTGTCAATGAACTCCCAACCTATTCAATTCCACCCCACAGTCAAAAACCTTGGTATTACCTTTGACCAAACCCTTTCATAGAAACCTTATATCTCCCAAATTTCTAGACGGGTTATATCCATCCTTAAGCTATTCCATTCTTCCCAGGACTCCCTTCCGAAACCTACTCGTCAACTCTTGGTTTCTTCCCTTATCCTACCCCATTTTGACTACAGCTATGTTGCATATGGTGGCTTGACGGCGGAACTCGAGAGTAAACTAAGGAGACTAATGAACTGTTTCATTAGGTTTATCTTTAGGGTTCCAAAAGCCTCCCACACATCACATCTATATACAGAGTTAAAATGGCTTTATCCTTCATCCCGCATAAATTACTTCCTAGCCTCCTTCCTCTACCAAACCATCAATTCTCGGAATCCCTCCTACATCTACAACATCTTCCAGTTCAGATCCTCGGTCTCCTCCCGCACTACAAGATCTCGCTCCTCTGACCTGTATACTTCTTCCCATAAGAGTACATCATTTGACCACTCCTTCGTTTCCCGTGCTACTTCCTTGTGGAATTCACTACCCTGTAATATCCGTAATGCTCCATCTCTGTCCACATTTAAATCCCTTCTCTTTCAATACCTCCTTTCCCTCCAGAATGATACTGACTAGCAAAACTTCACTAAAAAAAAGAAGAAGTGCATTCAGTAGATGTAAATAGGTTTTTATTCTTTCTCCTGCAATTATTGGATTTTGTAATTTTTATTTCTATTTTTGTTCTTTATTTGTAAAATTGTAAATAGTTAACCAGAGTGTTAATTTATTTTATTTCATCTTATGAAAGCTAGACTCATTGTATTTATTTATGTACATTATATTATTCTTAGGGGACATCGTCCCAGAATAAAGTTTATTTTCTATTCTATTCTATATTAATGGCAAATTAATAGGCCCCCATAAGAGGAACATTATATGCGAAGGCCAGTGAAACTACCCAAACAAATGATTGTGTTATGGGAGGACATATTCTTTTCAGGTACAATAGAAATCTATATTGACTAGAATCAACATGATAGAATACGGGTCTTTGAGTTGATAATTGAAAGATTTCGGACCCAGTCTGCAATATATTTGATATTAAGGTTTTTTGGCTTAATAAGCAGCATTGAGGATTTAAGATTAGAGGACAGGATCTGGAAGTGATTTTATCGGTTTTTTTAATCCCCGTAACTCAATTGATATTTCCAAGTACAATAGAACATCACTAATCTGAATCTGGGTAATCCAACCCTCCCGCAGAGTCCCAGGGGGTACAATATTTTAGAGGAATCCCCAATATTCCAGTACTATTGTACATTTTGTTGTGTTTGTGTGCTAAAATTAGTAGTGTTAAAGCATCAAAACTTTAACAATTTCTAAATTTCATCAAAAGCTACAATAAAAATTATACTAAACTAAATTGTCTACAATTTGAGCAGAAAATAAGCTCCGTAGCTTAAATGGAGACTAAGATAAATGTTCTTAAATTTTCTCAAAAAGTGACAGAAATTGTGATTTTTTTTATTATGGTTTTGCTCTATACATCCTTAAAAATGACATTTTAAGCATACTTAATTAAGAATAATTTTAACCTATATCTATGCAAACATATTAGTCTGTTATCGTTTATAAAGCAAGTTTCTATTTCCTATATATTTTTTAAATGTTGATATATCATAACAATAAAAGACTTAGCGAACACGAAGGTTGGATGCCAACACCACCAACCGTTGACCACATACCTTCCTCCAACCCACTCCCTCAAAACCCAAATCCCCAAAGTCAGCCCTGATGTAATCCTCCCATTTATGTCTCAGTCTACCCTCGGTCATTTACCCGATGGCTCAAAACTAATTCCTTTTTTCGGAATTTGGCCATTATTAAACCCAGTGACTTTACATGCCCATTTTAACCGTCTCGCTGCTATTACCTAAACTATATTTACCAGATATAACTTCCGCAGTTCCGCATTGTGTATCCTTCTAAATTCTCCCATTTCTTCATCTTTTTTTGGACCAAATATTCTATGTAGTCCTTTATTTTCTAAAAGTTTAAGATGTTGTTCCCCCCTTAAGGTTTCACACCCATAAAGAACGGTTGGTAGTACAATAGTCTTATATATCTTAATTTTTAAATTCCTAGAGCGTAAGCGCGAACTAAGTAGTTTTGTGACAGAGAAATAACAAGCATTACTGGCTTTTAACCTTGGCGTTATTTCCTCTTGGATTTCATTTTTCCTTGATATGGTAGACTCTAGATATTTGAATTGCTCAACGTATTCAATCTTTACCCCGGAAATATCTACATTACCGAAATTTGCAGTTTCATCTACTAACCATATATTTGTTTTATCAGTATTAATTACTAGACCAATTTCAGTAATGGCTTTCATGAGCGTAGTTGCATTTAATTCTCTAGTTTCCTCGTTTTTATCCAAAAGTACCAAATCATTAGCATAACCAAGAACGGGAACTTTATCACACATATTCTACTGTTAAGTCAAATAATACCGGAGAAAGAGGATCTCTTTGTTATAAACCTGAATATACCTCAAACTTTTCGGAGTGATATTCCGATTAATAGATTCGGACTCTATTAAATGTTTTGGGCTAGCACATCTATACTAGATTAACCAATTTCTTTGGTATCTCCAGTTCAATCAAAATATCAAACAGTTTCTGGTGGTTAAAAGAATCATAAGCCTTTTGGAAATCAACTAAGAGCCGTTAAATTCTAATTTTTTCTCTAAAATTTGTCAAAGAGAAAATATTTGATCGATAGTTGAACCATCTAAAACTACATTGATAATCTCCGATAATTTCCTCCGCATGATCAGTAATTCGGTTCGTTAAAATTGTTGTAAAAATTTAATAACACGTCGGAAGGAGTGAGATATCATGATAGATGCTGCATTCGGTTCTAGAACCCTTTTTGTGAATTGGAGTAAGTATGGATTTTTCCATTCTTTGGGCATTAATCACATAATAATTCATTTTCTTTTTCCCTAATCATTGTTACTAATTAATGTAGTATTTTATAAAGTTATTATTTTGTAAGTTAATATATACATTTTAATATACTTTTAACCATTAAAAACATGTGTTTCATTGTAATCTCCAGTTAATCCGACCTTTTGGCCATTCCGCCCTACCCCTTGGTCCCTTAGGGGTTGGATTAGTGAGGTTCTACTGTGTGCCAAATTATAATCATGTAAATGAATTTTATTACAATGTCTTTGATAACTCTAAGAATAAAGGGATGAGTAAGAAAAAAATTACTGTTTTATAGATAAAAATAAAAAATTATTTTTCTATAATGATAAAAGTATAGTTGACTGGTATGAAGAATGGAGAAGAAGATGATCAGGGATGCAGTCAAAGTAACACCACGTCAAGAAGAAATTCTTTAATACGTGTCAACGTTTCGACCTGCGTTGCAGGTCTTCTCCAGGGCCACCAAACCAAACTTGTGAGGAGGACGATGACTGATTTCTTCTTAACATGGTGTTACTTTGACTGCATTCCTGATCATCTTCTCCAATTATTTTTCTATTACTTAATTATAGAATTTTTTTCTTTAATACAGAAGTAATATACAATTTTTAATAATAATAATATAACTAAAAATTAAAACCATTTTTCTCTATGGTTTTACCTCTATGGAGAAGCCAGCTGAATTCGTTGATTCTCTTTTCTTTGGGTTTTGAATTGAAGAACTTGAGAACCACATTTTCAGCCTCATTTAAGTTTCCTCAAAGAAAAGTCATTGACCTGAACAGGTGGTAGTCCGATGATGGTTGATCTGGACTTAATGCTGGAGGGATTAGCTCAGTCCTATCAAAATCAGCTAGTTTTTGTTTGTATGGTGAAAAGTATGGTGCTTGGCATTCTATTGTTAAAAAAGACTTTCTTGATTTTCTTTACCGTCCATTATCGTGAACAAAAGAAAAACTTAAAGAAGTACTGAACCCACATTGGGAATATGCTAGTTATTAAACGTTTGATAGGAATTATGTATGATTCAAAGTTCAATCCTAGTGAAAGCTGTAGTTTTTTCTGACTCGTCTCTTTAATATGAAATACTGTAGTTTGTTTGTTTTTCTACACAGTAAGACAAAAATTATTGAAAGAATGAAGTACATTAATGTTCTTAACTAATGATTTGACGCTCTTACTAATTTCGTAAAAACACATTGCTAACAACGAATAAAGAAGAGAATTATTGAAGAAGATATTGGATCTCAAGTTCTTCGATTCAAAATCAAAAGAAAATCAAGGGATTCAGCTGACTTCTCCATAGACTTATAACCATAGAGCACAATGGTTTTTAATACAACTTATATTATTATTGAAAATTATGTAACTAGTAGAAAAATACATCTTGATTTATCTATATAACAGTCGTTTTTTACTGACTCTTCCCATTATCTTTAGAGTAATCAAAGATGAGATCAGGGTTAGACTCGCATTATATTGAAATCTGGAGAATATTGAGGGTCCATTGTTTAATTCTATTTGTCCTTAAATATATTGTCAGCTTCTTAGGATTTCATATCCTAATTACAGCTAATAGAAGAAAATGCATGTCAACATTTCTTAGACATATCTTAAATTACTATTTGTAATAAAATTCATTACTTGGGTGCTGAGTTCAGAATCAGATCAAACATTGAACTGGAACAGCTGTTTCTGGTGAACCAAACATTGTTTCTATGATCAAAGTGGGAAGATTGAGGTGGACACATGCAATGGATGCCATAAGACAAATTCCCAAAAAATATGATGTACAGCAGGCCAGAAGGAATGAGATAAATAGGCAGACCAAGGCTAATGTGGCTGGACAACGTATAGGATGCCCTAAAAAGACTGGGAGTGAATGATTGGAAGAGTAAGACTGAAGATAGACAGGAAAGGCTGTCAGTTCATTTATGTTTGTGTGCATTTGCTATAGCACAGGTATCTGTATAACATGGGAGGTATATTTCCATTAGACCTATACTTTGATCAAGGTCCTTTGTATTATAAGATACAACATTCAGACGAGATCAGTTGGGTTGTATTACATACAATATATAGTCCGGGAATAGTGTCACTTTTTTGTCAGTGATTAATCTCACACTTAAACATAATTATTTTGAAAGTTTATACATTACATCATTCAAAACAGAGCATCAGTCGGCACTACAACGACTGCAATGGGTGTCGTTGTAGGAGGGGAATATAGGGTTGAAAATCATATTTTTTATAAATAACTCGAAAACCATTACATTTATCACACATTTTGTGTGTGTTCTATTCATTGTTTTCTCAGAGCAATAGTTTTAGAGCAGTGGGGAAAGGAATAATCAAAGACATTATCTTCGCAATTTTCCACAAAAGAACATTTGTCAGTACTCTTTTTGCTTTAACTGAAAAACTATTTTTCAATTTTTTTTTTTATTTTCATATGAAATTTGGTTAAATTAATTATAAGTCCTGGAGGTTGGGACTAATAGATTGCCCATAGTTTTTCAAAGATATGCCTTTCATATACTGAAAAGTATGATACCATGCCCTGTACATTTTGCACCCATTTCTTTGGTCTCGCCTAACAACAAACTGAAATAAAATCTGTTTTGTTTAATTTGTGCTGTGGTGAGAGGAATCAGTTCAACTAGTGGATAATTTAGTCTTCGTGCCAACCCCAGCAGGTTATTTGGTCGCTACCCTTTTCTATCCTGAGTGGGGGAGGGTGTGCGAAAATTTCGCTAAATTGTCAAGAAATAAATATTAAGTGACCCTAATGTTAATTTAACTTGGAGCTTTGCCTTCAGTTCCTTATTATTAGGCTATAGAATACTGAATTACCTACTGTTTTTATTCAGGCCTATTTTCTTAAGTCTCAGATTTGGAAAATATATAGTTTGTGGTACCTAACAGTCATGTTAAAATTTATATTAAGAAATTATAGCTAAATATTCTTTTTCAACTAGACATGGGTCACAATCTTTTGTTAACTATTTTTCTAATTTTAGATTTTTTGTAATGGAATGAACTTGATAATCATAAACTTATTTAAATCATCAAGTGTGGTTTGGTATGATTGCATTTTTTTTTTTATTTTAGATCCAAAAATTATTCCATGCAAATCATGAGGTTATACTCACATTTGATAATTTTGGGTGGTCATAGTTTCCTTCTATTTCATTGATGACCCTTTATTATTTATTTCACTTTATCTTTTTTTGATTTATACAAGATGCTTGTCCAAATAAATTATCTTTTTGGTGTCATAATTCGGTTGAGCACTTATTTCTGCTTGTTTGAAGTTATTCTTTTTATGAAATGCCTCTAATTTGGTGTCCTGTTCCATTGATACAAACCACTAATTAGATTTAAGGTTACCTGTTTGCTTTCTTCAGAGAGATAAAAATATTTTTAAGTATTCTTGTGAATATAAATAAAAAAATTGTATCACAAAAGTGCAAAATTATTGTTATTACTATAAAATGAAGTACACGTTCCTATATAACTGGCTAACCCAATTACTTAAGCTTTTTTATTCGCAACACCTGCGCAAGTTCAAACATTTTTTCTGTATTTCTCCTTCTCGAAAACTGTTTAAATCACTTATTTACAAAAAATGTTTTATTAAGGAAATCCTGAGTAAATATTTCAAGGACACAAACAAAGTAATAAAGATTAGGACCAACATTATTTAGATAAGAATTAACGATTATGGTTGGTCAGATATTGTACTGAGTTAGGTTCAATGATCTTAAGGAAAGGCTTATTTAGTGGAAAAGTTTTAAACATAAGCCCTTTAGAAATTTATGTTTTAATCATTTTTCTCAATCCTAAATGCATTCTTGCCTATCTTTAGTCAAATATTACAGTTAAAAAATACCCAGCTCCAAGCCTTCTATTATTTCTTATCCTATACTAATATTTTTTTTTTCCTTTTGTATCTTGTTGTAAGCACACAATTTCAAGGAAGTTTTGTTTTATTTTTTTGTTTCTGTTCCATGTCTTCATTGTTTTTGTTTATCTTGAGACACTTTATCTGTTAATCTATAGTGCTATCTCATATATTTAATGGGGGAATCCTTGGATTAATTTTTATTTTTATTTTTTTTATT
This sequence comes from Euschistus heros, assembly GCA_003667255.2. NCBI lineage: Eukaryota > Metazoa > Arthropoda > Insecta > Hemiptera > Pentatomidae > Euschistus > Euschistus heros. The sequence goes on along the minus strand of RCWM02000008.1, from coordinate 3,361,345 downwards.
TATTTTTTTTTTTTAAGCTTTATGGAGAGACTAAGAATTTTTGTTATTAGAACTGGATAATTTTCTTTATTTTGTTAAATTATTTAAGGTCTTACAAATGTAAAGCAAATATCTTCTGTTAATTTTATATATCTCGAAATGTGGAAGAGGAAACCCTTTACAGATCTCCACTGCTATTATTATTGAATAATAATGTAATTAACTTTAATTTAGAGGTAGAGGGATGATTCAATGTGAAATAAGAGAATCTAATAAAATATTAATTTTATGCCGACATTTCGGCAATAACAGTGAGGCTACACTAAAAATATATAAAATTTTTTAAAAAAATATGAAATTTTAACAAAAATTATGGGAATTCTATATAAAATGTTAATGAAGATGATAAAAGATATGAGTTAATCGAAATTAACTTAGCATACTAAAATTAAGATAGCTTCCTGATTAATAAAAATAAATGTCTATATAAAATACAAGTTAATTATAATGTAACGATCATAATGTTGAGATTAGATAAAATAAATATATATATGTGTGTGTGTTTCATATATCAGTAATTCAACGATAAAGTTAAATTCAGTGTTTATATTATAAAGATATATCTTCAATGCAAATGTTAATGTATCGAATGTCAAAAAAACGTATCTGCATAAAATCTTTAGAAAAATTTTGACTAAGGCAGAAAATTTAATTTCTGTTTCTTCGGCCAGTGATCGACATTACGAGGGCACATTTAATTCTTCAAAGTGATTAGGGGGGGGGAACCTGGTGGTTGAGCGCGATTGCTGACCATGTCAGCTCCTTGTATAGCCATTGGTTACAAAACAATACTTCCTTACCAACTACTGAACCCAAGAAGACCCTTCATGGGTTGTAGCAGTTCAAATTTTTTTTTTTTTTTTTTTTTTTTTTTTTTTTTTTTTTTTTTTTTTTTTTTTTTTTTTTTTTTTTTTTTTTTTTTTTTTTTTTTTTTTTTTTTTTTTTTTTTTTTTTTTTTTTTTTTGTATAACTGATGTACTAGTTACGAATTTTTGAATCTAAATCCACGCTATTAGTCTTTATTGAAAGGGTGAATAACCCTGTTTAAGAGATTTTCACATTAATTACTTAGCATTTGTATCGATGATATGATTTTCAACATTAGCCAAAATAAATACACACCATTGTAATCCATTTATTAATTACAATTGAAGGTTGTTAGGCTAGAAGAGGGAATATCCGGTAACCATAGTTCTAAATAAATCGCAAAAGTAAATTACAAAGTCTATATTCTTTCCCATTTGAAACAGGTTCTTAAACTCCAAAACATGTGAAAATCCTCTTTCTAGCCTCTTTTAGATCGCCTTAATTGATAGTACATACTTTTAAGCTACCAGGTGTCGATGAAATCTCAGTTTCGATTTTTTTTTTTGTTGGACATTCCCCTTTTTGCCTAACACCCTTCAATTATATAATTTTGTTTTTTAAGATGATCATTCATGCTGAATAGTAACTGTTTTTTATTTTTTTACAACTAGAATTTCGTCCTAATCTCATGACGATACAACTTAAAACTGTAAATAAGATAACTCCAAAATAATTACCAATAAAGTTTTACCTTTTCCTTTCAAATTAATTAGCTATTTACCACAACTTGTTAAAGAATTCTGTTAAAGCCAAAAATTTTGAAAACATTATTTCCATTAGTTAAATTTTTATACCTAGGCTACTTGAATGAAAAGTGGTTCATTTAGTCAAGTCAAGTCAACAGAATCACGAGCCTTTAACACGACTGTTAAATAGAAACATATTATTTAACATTACTTTAACATATTATTACTTACTTTCTACTTATATTATTTAACATATTATTACTGTTGAAATAATATGTTTTTAGATTACACTGTAAAGAAAATTTGTAAAATACCAAAATTAAATATAATTCAAAAATCCATTCATGTCTTAGATATTGATCTCAAATTTTAATTTATAGAAATCATCTAAAAGCAGGCCTCCATTATATATGATTTTTTGGTTTCTTATTCTGCTGATTTTAATTATCTTGAACTATCTGTAATAATAATAATAATAATAATAATAAAAATATAATGTTTGCTTTTTTTTTATTTAATTCTTGAATAAGACTTTTTTTTCTGTTTGTTTTAATTATTATTTTTATTTAGGGAAAGGCTCTCAGCTAATGACTTCATCCAGATGCACAAAGTTGCAGAACATGTTTATGAAAAAATGTTGGGATCCGAGACTGGATCTATGGCTGGTGCAGGCTCTCCCGCTGAAAGATATGAAGACACAGATTCCACCTCACTCGCTGAGGACAAAGTTGAATTACTTTGTAATGATCAAGTATGTAGTGTGAGGACCAAAGTCCCACATTTTTACTCCTTTTCTTCTATTCAATAGAGGCCAATAAGCAAATTAATATGAATAATATTTTAGATTATAATTAATCAAATTAAAAATATTACACATTATTATTAGGAGTAATAAAATAACAGAAAATTAATACTGTAAGTATTATTAAATTGACTTAATACCCAACATTAATATATCTTATTCATCGCTCAATGTAAACATATTCATCTCGTTCTACCATGAGATATTGATTCAGTTATTCCATTCAAGAAAGTATCTCTAAAGTTCTCATAGTACAGTTAGTGTTTTTCCACTTTTTCATAATATTAATCTCATTTGACCTTCAAGTAAACATACAGTAGAACCTCACTAATCCACCTCCCACTGATCTGACTCCGTGGGTAATCTGATCCTTCCACTGATTCCTGTTAAGGGGGGGGCAATTTCGTGGACCCCTAATAGTCCAGTAAAATTGTACGTTTTGGTGTGCAAATGGTCAGGAAGTTTTGATTAATTTATAAATTGTTAGTGTCATTCTTGTTAACTAAAATCCAAACTTTGGACCTTGAAGCACTGCCGCTCACTAGTTGGTAGTATCAAAACTTTTGACTGTTTCTATTTTTCACCAAAATATCTGCTATATGATTGGTTCCAAAAGAAAACTATTTATATTATATAAGCTATTATACTAAACTAAATTTTCTACAATTTGAACAAACTTTAAAATTTTTGAATTCTCTCAAAAAGTGGCAGAAATAGTGATTTTTTTAAAGTTTCACTCTATACACCCTTACAAACGACATTTAGAGCATATTTCATTTTGAAGGATTTTAATTTTGAGTTTGTTTTCTGCATACTTAACACAATATAGTGTTACTATGGCCAGTGCTTCTTTATATAAATTGGAGGCTAAAACATATCTACATATTAATCTTCAAACATATTAGTCTGTTAATGTATATAAAGTATATTTCTATTTCCTTTGTTTTATAATTTTAATATAAGTGTGATAAAATTTTAAATATTAAAAATGTGTTTCAATGTAATCTCCGGTTAGTCCGACATTTTGGATGTTCTGCCCTACCCCTTGGTCCTCTCAGGGTCGGATTAGTGTGGTTCACTATATAAGAAAAAAAAAATTATTTATACTTACTATTTTGGAATAATAATAGTTATAAGTCTATTATTTTAATTAGTATTGTTCTCAGTACACTAGTTGTCATGAATTATGTTCAGATAAAGCCAAGGGTTTGATAGCTGAGAATTGGCCGTGCTTATCACATACTCTGCTAACTGGACGAAAATGGATTCAGTTGCTTTTCAATTTTAAAAAAGTATTTATTTCATATTTTTGGAATTTCACATTTAAAAAGAAGAAAAAAAAATCATACTGAATTGATGGACATAGTTAAAAGAAAAAACAGTTATTATTTTTTACCATACTTATCTAAAGGCTCCTAGCTTAATACTATATAACAAGAATCAGAAGCTGAAAGAATTATATAAGTGTAAAAATGTTTGAAAATTTTCTGTGACATGTTTTTTGTGGGGCAATGTAGTTTGTTTTATTGTAAATATAAATATATAATAAATAACTATTTTACAATATTCGGGTTATAGGTCCTTTATAGTTAACAATATTTTGTTTAGAAAATATATTCTTTTTTACATTTTTATTTATCTATTTTATATATATATATATATATATATATATATATATATATATATATATATATATATATATATATATAATATAAAAATAGATAAAAAAAATGTAAAAAAGAATATATTTTCTAAACAAAATATTGTTAAATATAAAGGACCTATAACCCGAATATTGTAAAATAGTTATTTATATAATTTCTAAGGGTCGACAAAATATAATTTTGATATATATATATTCATACAGGGTGTCCCGACTTTAAAGGGCAAAACTTCAGGAACTTATAGTGGACCGAAAAACTAAGACAAAAAGTCCTTTAGAGATTTGCTCGTTTTTGCTTAGTTTTAGAGAAAATTGCAAAAAAAGAAACAAAACAAAAATGTAGCGATTATCACCTTTCAAAATTCGTCAGGCTAGGCAGTGAGATATGTAAACACTTAATGTTATCCTTTACATTCTTTTATTTGTTTACATTTTGGCTTCCTTCTGGGATTATAATTCCTAAATCTGTCTTCAGTCAGTTACTCAGATATTTTTGTGTGAATAGCATCAGCCACAATGCCGCATACATATTCTAATGTTGAATACGCTGATATGATTTTTGTGTATGGTTTCTGTAACGGTAATGCTTTAGAAGTGGTGCGGGAGTATGCGCGCCGATTTCCAAATAGAATAGTGCCTACTTGACAAGTCTTTTCGTTAACTTTTAATAGACTACGAGAGACTGGGTCATTCTTAATACGTAATGAAGGCGACCAATTCCAGGCAGCAATAAGAGCGGATTATCGGAGAAGAAATTGTGTCCAACGCCACTTCGATAACAATCCTGAGACTAGCATCCGAAGAGCATCTGTTGCATTAGCAATATCGCGGCAAGCAATATGGTGAACTTTGAAAGGTGATAATCGCTAGCCATACCATCTTCAAAAAGTTCAGAATTTATTACCTCAAGATTATGTCAAGAGATTGAATTTTAGTAACTGGTTTCTTGACAAAATTCGCGATGATAATTTATTTCCATTAAAAATTGTATGGACCGATGAAGCTACCGTTACAAGAGGAGGAATCGTTAATCAAAGAAATTATCATGTATGGGCTCTTGAAAATCCCAGAGTTATTAGAGAGAATAGGTTTCAGCATGAATTTGCTATTAACGTTTGGCTTGGAATTTGGAAGGGATTACTGGTGGGACCATATTTTTTACCTGGAAGATTAAATGGTATCACATTTACACATTTTTTCGAGAACGATTTTTCTAATTATTTAGATGACATTCCCTTATAGCAGCGGATTGAAATGTGGTTCTAACTCGATGGATGTCCAGCTCAATATAGCAGAGTTGCTCGAGCTTGGCTGGATATAAATTATCTACAACGATGGAGTGGACGTGGAGTAGTACCTTGGCCACCCAGATCACCTGATATGACACCCATGGATTTCATCGTATGGGGAACCTTGAGCAGAAAGTTTATTCGGTGTCAATCAACTCAAGAGATCAATTAAGAGACCAAATCATAGATGCAGTGTACCAAATATCATCAGAACAATGTTAGGCTGCAATTTATCAAGTGACTGCTAGATGTAATGCTTGCATTGTTGCAAGAGGACAACATTTTGAGCAATATTTACATTAAAAAGAACATAACATAAATATAAATGTAAATAAATAAGTATAAAAGTGAAAATTTGTTTTGTTTCTTTTTTTGCGATTTTCTCCAAAACTAAGCAAAAACGAGCAAATCTCTAAAGGACTTTTTGTCTTATTTTTTCGGTCCCCTATTAATTCCTGAAGTTTTGCCATTTAAATTCGGGACGCCGTGTACGTGCGTGCGTGTGTGTGTGTGTGTGTGTGTGTGTGTGTGTGTGTGTGTGTGTGTGTGTGTGTGTGTGTGTGTGTGTGTGTGTGTGTGTGTGTGTGTGTGTGTGTGTGTGTGCGCGCGCGTGAGTGCGTGTGTGTGCGCGCGCTTGTGTATACATACCTACACAAATATATTATCCTTGAATGTGAAGCATTTTTTATTTAAGCATGATTTGCATTAAATAATAATATAAGTATTTTTAAAGATGTAGGTTGTTGGGGTATGCAGTCATAGATACAAAGCAATTAAAAATAAATTTTAATTTATAATGCCAATGTTTTGACTTACATTGCAAGCCTTCATCAGGGTTTCAGTGTGAGTGACAATCAGAAGCTGAGGCCTGTCACAATTTTGTAAATATTTTTGTATTATACTTTGTTACAGGTACTAGATCCAAACATGGATTTGAGAACAGTTAGGCATTTCATTTGGAAATCATCTGCTGACCTGACACTGCACTATCGCCCGCTAAAAGGAAACTTGAGGCCATGATCCCACGAGCGGCCTATGCTTAAGAGCTTCCACAGAAATTACTCATCCTTCGTTATTTAGTCCGAGCTAATGTAAAAAGTGTAAAAGACTTGTGAAAAGCTGTTAGTTTGCTATATATATTTGTACAGTGTTGAATATTTGTGATGGCCAATTGACATTTTTCGACTTTTTTGACCTAAGCATTGTTTACGTACTGTATAGCCAATGAATCAGTATTATATAATTGCCTTCACTTCGTAATGTCAAGTTGTTTTTTTTATAGAAGCTGCTGTTATAGTACAAAATTTATTCTGTTTTTTAAATTATTTTTCAAAGGCTTCTAAAATACTCGAAAGATTAAATGGCATTAACATAGTGAATGTAACTATATTTTACTTTAAGAAAGGTGGCTGTTTAAAATGTATTTTTAGATGAAAAGATCAAGGCCCAGAAAACAATACCCCCTATATAGAATAATTGGATTGTCAAAACTATAATTAGTATAAAAGTTAGTAATACATTAATTTTACTTAATATTAACCAAAGATTGTTAGCGATAATCTCATAAATTTTGGACATTATAAAAAATTATTCAATTTCTTTATCAGTGCAGTTTTAGATTTGAGCTTTGGTAATATAATTAGAACATATCAAATAGATACAAGGAAGCGACTATTCCAACTATTTTCTCTTTTATTTTTTACAATAAATTGTAATATGGTTGTTTACTTTTGAAATTGCATATTTTTAATTTGCATTCCATAGCTAGTCAGTGCCTTGATCATAAAAGTGTGTAATAAATTATCTAAAACCATTAGAAATTTCTGGTATGAAATATCTAGGCACTTTTTATTTCTATACATTTCCAGTTCATTTCTTCAGTTGATAATGTATAGGTATATTTTAATTGTATGAACTATATAGTGTTTTAACTATATAGACTCTTTTTTTTTTATTATTAAAAATGATACATTCCAACTTCATTATCCGTATATTTCATCGAAACATATTTATGAAATATCATATGTATATGTGGACATAAAAAGACAATATTAGTGATTTTATATTGCATTCTGTTACTTCATATATATATATTTTTACTAACTGTCAATTATCTTAAAAATACTGCAAGCATTGTTTTATCGTGTTAAAATAAAATATTGGACTGTTAAGCCATTATACTTTTTTATACTTATAGCTAGTGTTCATCTTATCATCTGAGTATATGACCATAGAAATGTAACATTTTCTCTTCCTCTTCTTGATTATTGATCAGAACATGGATATTGTTGATTATTTGTTATGTTCCTCAGTTCTCAACCGAAGTTCCTTTAATCCTATCATTGTGATTCTAAACAGATGTTACAATCATTAATTGCTACCAATTCAAATTTGAAAACACCAGCTTTTTATAAAATGATCCACTAGTAATATTTTTAATATTTTCAATTAATAGAACTTAGGCAATCTGATTTGTTGCCATACTATTGAAAAGATAGAATTAGTCATTTCCAAGTGTTGTAATGGATTAAAACCATCAAAGGAATTTCATGAGGTTTTCCATCTAGTGGTAAGAACTGATGATGAAATCTATAAAAATTAATTATAAGAAATATATTATAAAAATAATATTGTTGAATGTATGATATAATGGTTGAAGAGATGGTCAGGGATGCAGTCAGGTTGATAAATTACATATCTATGTTTAAAAAAACTTTATATACGGGGTGTTGATGTTTTAACTTGGTCTCTTCAGGGCTAAAAATAACTAAAACTGCATGTAACCAAAATGAACAAAGTATAAAAATTATAAAAAAATTATGAGTTAGTTACTTAATTGAAAGAATATTTGAAGTGTTAACTACATAATTTAATATGAATTCTCGAAATAACACCAGAATAGTGTTATTTCGTTATTGAGTTGTGGGGTCTCAACGACTTCCAACTCCTCTCTTATCCTTTCGTTTCAGATGCAGTCCCAAAAATCCTTGGAAGGGACTTCATCTCTGTCCCCGTGACTCTGCTCATAGAGTACCACCAGATATACAGATTTGAAGATATGGAGCTTTTGGTCACATCTAGTTCTTGTTATTTTTAGACCAAAAGGACTGCAAGGCAGGTCAAAACGTCGGCAAATATATATGTATATAAAGTTTTTTTAAACTTGGGTGTGTTGTTTTTCAACCTGACCGCTACATCCCTGACCATCTGCTCAACCCTTATAAGAAATATATATCTTTATTATTTAGGAATTTTTATTCCTTTGGTGATGATAAGGTGATTTCTGTCTATTCCTGTGTTTTGGGTTCTGTTTCGTGGACAATGAAAGTCGTAGATTATCATATTAAAAAAGAGCCTGAATCTCATAGTGTAATGAATATATGAAATGAAGACGTATATTATAGCAAACTAAAATTTAACTTGAAAAGATATCGTAGTTAATTTTTGTAAAGAAATTAAAAAAAGAAAGATATATTAAAATATGGCTCAAATGTTGTATCTATAAATGTACATTATAAGCTCAAAAATATATCCCATATGAAATGTTTAAGTGTCCTTGGACTTAATAGCCTAACAAAAAATAGTTTCTTATTTATGTTGTCAGAATTACAAACAAACTAATTTACTTTAACGACATGAATAGAAATAGGAATTTAATCAACTAAGCTCAGTGGACACCCTCTTAGACATCTTTATTTCATTCTAAAAATAGGATTGAAAGGTTCATCCTTCTTCTTTCCCAGTTCCCCAGCATAGGGAAGAGTTCAGCCAGGACTACCACACTTTGCTGTTCTTTGCTAGTATCCTCACCTGGCAAAGACCTGTTACTCTCTTCCGGCAAAGCTTTTCTATTTAATTGAGGTAGGATATTCTTGTTTGGCCTCGAGGTCTTCTACCATCAGGGGGATAGTTGATCATTTTTAGTGGATCTCTGTGTTCGCACAAAATGGCTGAACCACTTGAGTTGTGGGGTCTCAACGACTTCCAACTCCTCTCTTATCCTTTCGTTTCAGATGCAGTCCCAAAAATCCTTGGAAGGGACTTCATCTCTGTCCCCGTGACTCTGCTCATAGAGTACCACCAGATATACAGATTTGAAGATATGGAGCTTTGCATTTTTGCCCACTTCTCTTTTACCTACCGTGGTATTGCAAATCTGGTAGTAGACTTGGTTCACTTTACTTATTTTACTTGATATTTCTGAGTCTACTTTCCCAGACCTGTTTATTATTGCTCCAAGATAGGCAAAATCTTTAACCAACTCCAACCCCTCTCCATTGCAGTAAACTTGGACATCTTTTCTTTCAACTTGTAGGATCTTACTCTTGCTTGTGTTTATAACCATGCGTTTCCTAGACAGCTCTTCAAACCACTCAGCCACTGCCTGCTTGAGCTTCCCCACCAAATTGGTGGTCAGAACTATGTCATCTGCATACAGGAGCTGTGTTACCACGGGTGAGGTGTCTTAATCGTGAGGACAAGAATGTCCTCTCAGTTCTCTTACAAATTACTGCTATGAAAGGGTTATCCAATTTAAGTAAAACAATGGTTCAATATGAAAAGAAAGTTTTCTTGGATATGCTTTTCTTCAACTTGAAAAAAAATAAAATGCTATTTTAATTCTTATAGCAGTATTTTGTGCTTATGAATCTTGTCAAAGATAAAATCTATTAGCATAGGACTGTGTCAACTTTGATTTGTCTGTTAGATATTTATAAAATGGTAAAAGTATTAATTATATACTTTGGTATGGAATGATTTTTTTTTTCAGAACATATATTGGTATTGGGGTAAGAGATTTTAGGTAAACTTATTAGGAACCTATTAGGAAACTAATAGGGGAAAGCTAAATTTTTGCAGGGTGTTAGTACATAAAGTATACACTAAAAAAACACAAAGTCCCGCCCCCCACCCCTTCAGCAACATTACAAGTACAGAACTCTGTTTATATGCCGACAACTTGAAACCTAATTATGCTATCGGAGTGTTTTTTTTTTATTTTACTCCTTATAATATTACAAACAAATTATGTTTTATACACTTTTTATGTTGATAGCATAGTTTCACCGTAATATTTAATCATATACAGAAAACTGTCACTACAAAAAGTAACTTCAACGAATTATTGATTTTTATCATTCCGTTTTGCGAAGAAAAGTGTTAAACAAAACTTATAGATAATATAATTAGCTTTAAAGTGATGTGTCTCATTACACATAACATTAAAACGATGGCTTCATAAAGAGCATTGAAAGAGTAGTGGACACTGGTGCGCCGGTCCTAGCAGGGCCGTGCTGAGGTGCACAAACACATATACTGCTGTTCATGATCATGAATAGTCATTTAGTTGAAATACAGCAACAATGTTATAACGTTTATTTTTAGGTTAATACTTCCAAAGTGCATTTTTTGTGCTGTAATAGTCTATAGTTTACTTGTGTCACTTATATAGTACAAAATTTAGCATCGAAGATTCAACTCCAAAAATCAAAAGATCTGACTGCTGTATATTGTTCACCACCCTTAGCTGTAAATGTGATAAAAAGTCTTCCTCAAAATATCTTCGGGTTTAGGGGAGAGAGGGGGTGAAAGTCGTATGTTGCTGGCTGCCTGATCTCGGAATTTGGAAAACGTTACTTTTAGCACATATATACATAAAAAAAGCAAAGAAAATTTGCAAAAAAATTCATTTTATTCCTCTCATTTCCATATCAAAATTTTAGAGCTATGGATTATGGAAAAATAGAAGATTTTTTATCTGAGGTAAGTCGCAGTTCTCCGGAATAACACGTTTGTCGGTACTCATTTGGCTATAACTATATCAATTATTAAAACAATTTCTTCACCGGTTGTCATGAGCGTAGTTGCGTTTAATTTAAAAGTTTCCACCCAGAAGTACTAGATTATCAGCATAACCAAGAACTGAAATTTTAACACCCATCTCTAATCCTTGTCCAGTAAGCAATACCTTCATAATGAGTATATCTCTGAGGAGTGAATATAAAATCTGAAATCTACCCAGCTTTTAGTCTTTGTATATATATGTTAAGAAAGTTAACAAGCATGAGTAACGTGACGTACCAGCTTTACTTAAAAATTTTGTATAAGGTTGAATCGCAGCAAGAATGTGAGAAAAAAAACCATCATATTGGCAACAAAAATATTTTTATTATTTTTTTATACTTTATTTTTACAAAGAATTATACACAGGACAGTTTATTCATTACATTCTGATCATGATTATCATAATTTGTTAGTGTATAAAAATTAACTCAAAATAACTTATCACATTACCATAAGGTTACTTATATATCATGAGTAAACTGTGAAATTTCTTCACACAGTTTTGCACATATGATCGTCAAGTTGAATCAGAACATTTCCTCCAAAAACTCTCCATCAAGAGTCGACCACCACAGAATCAACACCCAACATCAAACACCTTCAATTGTGAACCTCCCAACCCAATTATCATTGACTCTGTTCCTAATATCTCAAGACGGGGTCCAAATCCCAGCTAGCATTCCTAGATACGAGCACAAGGCCCATGACCATCATTACATACGTGACTACATCACCTATAGATCAGACCATTGCCGGTTTCTTGTATCCTTATCCATAGATCACTTACCCCATTCCCTTATTCCTTCCACTCCAACTGTAGAAATACAATCAAACTCGATATCATCTTGATCCTTATTCCGATCCCTAGGACCTCGTTTCATAGCAGGAGGAGACTACAACGCTTAACACCAACGGTGGGGTTTCGATCATCCAACTCCTCGTGGCAGCATCCTTATTCCATCATTTGCCACCTATGAACCCTACATATTGGCCAACATCCCTCAAAAAACGACCCGATATCCTCGAACATATTCATCACTTCCCAGGTATCATCATCCCAGCTCACAATAAAATCCCTCTAATGATTATTCAACTTCTGTTCCTAAACCCACCCATCCTTCGTTGATTACTGGCGAGTAGACTGAAAATAGATTTAAAAATTTCACTTAAGACAAAACAAGACATGATACTGCCATTTAGCAGAAATGCCACAATATCTTCGCCATACTATTGAAAGAAAAGCGGGAAAAGCAAGAGCTAGGTGGCACAAAAATCTACACCAAATTGACTAACAAACTAAAAACAAAATAAAAAAATTCAAAATAAAACTTTAAAAAACTATACTGAAAACCTCAACACGACTAGACTGCAATCTTTATGGATGGCCACCCAAAAAACTCCTGAACTATAAAAATTGTAATCACCCTCTTCTAACTGAATCTAATGCGATTGAAAAATCTCATAGTTTTTGGTCAGCACCTTTTCAATACCTTTAAACCCCATCCTGATATCAGATTGAACCAAGGCCCTGGACATGACCTTATCACATCCTATATCCTAAACACCCTTCCTTGGAAAGCCATCCTGTTCCTAACATTTATATAAACGCTGTACTCCGAACAACATATTTTTCCTGATCCTTGATTTCCTAGCCTCACATAATCCCAGATCACCATTTTTGGATTCAACATCTCATCTACCAATCCAGCAATGTCGGATATTTATCCGCTCCTATCTCAGTGATAGAACTTTTTTCAGCAGCAGGTGTTCCTCAAGGATATCCAAAAACACCAATCCTCACCACGTATGCTGATGACATTGTGTATCAGAAACAATGATCCATGTATTGCTTCCCCATATCATAAACCTTCAAGAATGGTATATCAAAATAAATCCAAATATACCATCATCTTTACCCTTCGTCGTAAAATCTATGCACCCTGTCCTACACCTTTAATGATGTCCCATTTCCCCGTTGAACAGAACATGAGTCTTACTTGGAATCCACACACAAGACTAAAAAGACAAGACAACTGCTCGTTTTCGCTATTCAGCATTTACAGTAGCTAATTAATTACAAAAGACTTCCTGTGGATTAGACCTATCTGGACGTACGATGTTTTTGGGGCTCCACAAACCATCCAATGTATCCAAAGGATACCGTCATAACATGTTTCTGACTTAGCTATCTATCCTTTCATTTAGCATTTTCCAATTTACTGCACCTCCATTCATAAAAAACGCATTTCGAATTGTCTTCCAAAATATTTTTGCTTTAAAACAAGTGATAATTTCAGCCTCATAATGATAATATTGTATATTACGTAAATCATAATTCAACTGAGGATCCTTGCTTTCAAAGACGGAAAATGTTCCAGATCCTTTCTTTTCAGTTGATCTATCATAAGTTGCAATTTACTTTTTATATGATTACAGGGTGACTAGAAAACAGGTGCGGAGCCGGTAGGGGGGAAAGTACAGGCTAATCTGAGTCGATTCTACTATAGGAATTACTGTCCGAAAATTAGTCGTTTTCGAGCTATACTAATTTTTAATATTTTATAACATCCTTCATACGTTAAAAATGTAATGAAACTTAAAAATTGGGTGTTTTATCTGATTTATTTTACAATTGATTCTCAAATGTTCATTATTGACGTTATCTCATGCAGTAAGCCTCAAAATAGTTCAATTTTTGTTTTAAAAAATCTTCGTTCATTACAAAAACTTCAATTTACAAGAAAAAAAATCACCTACCAATTTTTTGTAGATGATTTTTCATTGGGCCTTTTTTTAGATTTTCTTGGGCAACTTCATATACAACATGTATTTCAGTTTGGAAGACTGTTGGTTATAATCCCATGAAAAGAATTCTATGGTCCCTAGATCTGAATATTCTTGCATCTGTTCTTCCTTCCTTAACTGAACCATCACTTTACAAGACTAAGGTTCTATTTCATATTGTGTTCTCTGGGATCGTGAATTTAAAGTTATTTTCAAAGTCGAATTGTTAGGGTAAACATAACTCATTGAGCTAATTCGTTTCCATGGAGGATTTTTAGGTTCTTTGGTTCGCTGAAGGCTTGTAGTTCCATGTTTGCAATACTCTCATACTATTTAAAGCCTCTCTTAATGTTTAAGTGTGCTAGGGATTAATTATAATTATCTTTCCTTCTCCATCCTTCATCATTTAAATGTAGTCAAGAGAAATCTACACGTAGGGCAATATCCCTGTCATACCTTTCAAGATACATTTTATGCATAGTTTCACACCTAAGAACATTTTTTGGCTTTTCATTGGCACAGGTGTAGATAAGAAAGAGAAAATTTTATATTAAATTATAAATTAATCATCCAAGGAAATAAGAAAAATATTTTTAGTTTTTTTTTATTCAAGTTAGAAAAATAAAAAATTGTATAATCATGAACTATGACCTGCAAACAATGTGCCGCTAACCAGTAAGTCCACAAACTAAATCACTATTAACAGTAAAATCTAAAGGCACATTAGTAATAAGAACCAAGAAAACACCTGAATGCTAATATCATAACGAATTTTCAATTATAGTATTACACCTTTTCAAAAACGATATAAAACTATATAGATAACTATAAAAACAATTTTTCTGGAAATGATAAGACATCACCATTTTGTTCCATAACTGAAATGTTGCTCTTTTTATTTATATTCAACTTTCTTAAACAATGTTTTAACAAGAAATAAAAAATACATAATTACTGGTATGCAAATCATATTATTTGTTTGTTAATTGAGATTTAATATTCTAATGCTATAAGAATCTTATTAATTTAATGCATATAATGATTACAAAATCAAAGATCTTAGGATACCTGAAAAAAAATTTGCCCAATCTACGAGGGTGAATCAAATATAAACGGTAATTTTCAAAATTATATTTATTGAATAATATTATACAGAAACTATACCTTCAACATTTTTCAATGTAGTCTCCTGCATTATCTACACACTTCTGCCACCGATTTGGAAGCTTGAATATTCCCTGTTCATAAAAAGACTGAGGGCGAGTTTTTAACCATTCGCGCACGTGCTTTTCGACGTCTTCATTGTTTTCAAATCGTTTTCCTCCAAGTGATTCTTTCAGGGGCGCAAACAAAAAATAGTCACAAGGGGACAGGTCTGGACTGTAAGGAGGGTGTTCGAGAGTTTCCCAGCCCATTTCTTCCAATTTATCCCTTGTCAACAATGCGGTGTGAGGCCTTGCGTTGTCATGGAGAAGGATGACATCTCTAATGGGCACACCTCGTCTTTTGTTCCGGTAACTGGTTTTTTTTGCTGACTGTAGCACCTGGCAGTAGTAAGCCGCATTCACTGTTCGTTGATCGTGAAGAAAATCAATGAGTAGAACTCCCCTTGAGTCAAAAAAAATTGTTGCAAGAACTTTTCCGGCTGAGAGACGAGTTTTGGCTTTCACTGGGCAGCCTTCATCCTTCCTTCGCCACTCCTTACTTGCCATTTTCGATTCGGGGGTGTAATGGTGGACCCACGTCTCATCACATGTGACGATGCGCCTCAAAAAATCTTGGAGGAAAACGATTTGAAAACAGAAGACGTCGAAAAGCACGTGCGCGAATGGTTAAAAAAACTCGCCCTCAGTCTTTTTATGAACAGGGAATATTCAAGCTTCCAAATCGGTGGCAGAAGTGTGTAGATAATGCAGGAGACTACATTGAAAAATGTTGAAGGTATAGTTTCTGTATAATATTATTCAATAAATATAATTTTGAAAATTACCGTTTATATTTGATTCACCCTCGTAAGTTTGAAAAGAGCGGATTAATATTAGTGATTTAAAGTGATGAACTCTAGGTAATTAATTTAGTTGCAACTATAGCATGTTTATGATAAATTTTATTTTTTTCAACACTTTATAAAACATGTGAAAATTTATATCATAAAATAAATGTCAAAAATTCAGCATTGGTTTGTTTTTATTTTTTTTAACACCTAAGTAAAATTGGCATGCTGCTTATTATCATACTACTTGTTTAAAAAAAAATAATAAAAATAGATATAATATAAATAAATCTCATATTAAATGTGATTGAAAAAAATAGAAAAGCAATAATCAAGAATTCTTGGACTTTAATGACCCTAATAATGGATCAATATCATTACAATTGAGTGATTCATTTGAAGAAAATAATTAAAAGTAACTTTGGATGAATACATTACGGTATTGTCACATCAGTACTATTTAAATATCAATTTTATGTTTTTTCTTTTTATAAACTAATATTTGCTAAGTAAAGTATATTATGATCACGGATTTACAAGACAATAACAATTATAAACCTTTAAGAAAAAATTATAGTGCTCAGAAAAGAAAACAACACAAAAATCATCATATATTAATTATAAAATATCTTTAATAGTGAAATTAGCTAAGAATATAAATATTAAATATATAAATAGACATCTGTTTAGTAATATTACACAAATCCTTACTAGCTTTCAACTAAATGATTGATCAAGTTACTGATGACAGAATGGATTTGGTAATTCCTTTAATAAAAACCATTGATTGTTGTACTATTAAATTAAATATGAAAAATAATTTAATCCAACAGATTCACTAAATTCATTTAAAAAAGGATAGCAATCGATTATCAAATAATAAGAGTCAAAATACTAAAAATAATGAACATCTTATCTAACTGATTCGAATGATTAACTATTTCAAGTTGTAAGTAATATCTAAAATATTTAACTAACATAAAATCTGATAATATTTTAGAGTGTTACAAAAGGAACCAACTTGTAACAATGAACAAAGTATTTCAATACTCGATTAAGTAATACACAACATATAATTTGAATCTAATCTAATTTAACTAGTTGAATATCACAAAATATACTTTCTATGATTAAAATTTTTAAAACTACCTTTTTCATATACTACTAATATAACAAATACATCTTTTAATCAAAACAATATTGATGAGAAAACTCATCACTTTTAAACGATAATTCATTCTATAAGATAAAATAATTATTTTACCTCTGAAAGTAATGGATTAAAACCAGACCTTAAAATGTATATAACGCCAGGTACATATTATTTATGTATTTTTGGTATAAAGTTGTCCTTTTAAAGGAGAAACAATTTACATTAAAAAAAGTCTCCTATATGCAAGGAATGAGATAATGACAACAATAACTGCAATTAACGCATTACAACATCTATCACTGATGGAAAATCCTGAAAGATGTATGGCTTCTTGATTAACAGTATTTTCTTCACTGGCTGGGGCAGTATTAGTACTTATTCGTTTACTTTCTTCAGATTCTTTGGCATTTTCTTGTTCTTTCGAACTAACCGTTTCTTCAGCCTTGAAAAGAAAAAAAAAATATCAGAAAAATAGATGACCTTAAGACATAAAAAGACGACAGGTAATAAAAAGGGTATGGTAATTCATGAGTAATAAAACAATGTAGCAGTTCCAATTATACTCCATATAATTATATTATAATTCTTAACCATTTTAATTAAAACAAATAAAATAAAATTAAAACAAGCTAATGAATGCTATTCAAGAACGATGAGCAGTGAATCATGAAAAATATCTTATCCCAACAGTAATTTGTTCTAATCTGGTCACTTCTACTAATCTGGTTACTCATACATGCAAAATGTCTATCTCTAAATTTTACCAATGGATAATTAACATTCATTATTTTGGTCCAATTATTATCATTATTCAATAAAATTTAATTCAGAAGGTAAAACCTTAAAAAATAAAAGTATATTTATTTCAATATAAATAAGTTATTTTATTAGGAAAAGCTTATTTTAATAGAAAATGTTAGAAAAAAAATTATAGGTATCATAATAAGCATTTGACATTAATGCTAGGCTACTGTTAATATCATTAACTATTGGTTGATGTCTTTAAAATAATAGAACATTGGTGTTTAGTATTAAAAAAAACATAGATATAAATTATATTTGTATTGGTTGTTATCTGCTATTCTGTGTTAAACATGCTACAAAAATAATTATCCTTACAAAAATAATAATAATCATACATTGCTGTCTACTGAATTATACAGGAATATTTTATGTTATTCAGAAGAAAGAAAGAGGAATTTAATATTCTATAAGGAATCTGTATTTACCTTAAATATCATACTCTTGATAAAATCTGATTCTGCTGCTGAGACTGTCATAGAACTATTTCCAAGAAGACTACTGATTAAACCACACTTGGGGCATTTCCAAGTTTTAGATCTACAAAAATAAAAGAGTATTTGGATCATTATTTGATTACTGGGTAATTAAACAGTTGATTACATTCAACATAAATTAAAAAATAATTACTTGGTAGGTTTCACTAGAGATTACATACGCATTACACTTCACTGTCAGTGCTCCTAACCAAAGTTTGATTTGAACCACTATATAGAGGAATGGTCACCACTAGTATTCTACCCCAACTCCGCCACTGTTCCATCAGTAATACTTTTCTCTTTTTTGTGACCTCTCAAATAATTTTTTTGTCACTTCTTTCAGAAAAGTGAGATTAATCTACTTTTTTTCAAATAAACAGTCATTAGCCACCACGGTCTACTAAACTCAAGGGTTTTAATAAAACCAAATAAATAATATTAATCTATTACGACTTGCTATATCAAGACATGAAAAAAACAGTAAACTATCATCACAAACTTATCACACTCATGCCTTGTTTTTCCAACCTCTTTAAATTAACCCCTTGCAGTTTTTAAAATTACCATGAAGATAAAAATAATTAATAACTTCTTATTATTTCAGAACATAAAATAAACAAGTCATCGTCCTTCTCCTCACAATTGTGGTTCGGTGGCCCTGAAGAAGACCTGCAACGCAGGTCGAAACGTTGGAACGTATTAAAGAATTCCTTCTTTGACGTGGTGTTACGTTGACTGCATCCCTGACTATCTTCTTCTCCAAATTAATATTACTATTTTCATTCAATAAAGTAAGGCAACTAACTACATCAGAAACACTGGAAAGCGCATGTGTGAGGGTTTAGGTGAATAGGACTCTGGAGAAATTAAGTCATTTGTTTCCAAAATGATAGTAACATTAATAATTTCAGATTGTACATAACACATTGTTAGTTAATGGTTTAAAGAATTTTGTTAAGTTGAAGAATGAAATAGTAAAACAACATGCAACAATTTCCAATGGGAAGGTTATGGGAAATATATCAATAAATCTGAAACTTGATGAGAAGATGCGATCTTGATATCGTTCAGTTATGAGGGTTAGAACATTAGAATCGAACTGGTGTAGAATACTAGTACCAAATGGTTTACTACTGTCCAATACAACATACAATGTATTATCTATAATCAGAGTTCAAACCTGGGCACAGTAGAGAGAAGTCTACTGAATGTTGAACCCGCTGCTACAAATAATCACATATCGCCCATTTGCTGCAACAATGACATAACGTTCTACCGACTAGAACTACATAGGTGAATGGTTCATTATACAGTCAAAAGCTCGGCCTAATTCAAAAGCTTGTTTTTGAGTTATGTCTTTGATGCAACAAATGATAGATATTACAGAAAATGCTAGATATGGGGATAAAAAAAAAAAATTGCTAGATGTCTTGACAACGAATCAAATGGACCAAAACCATTACTACTACGAGGATGAGTGGTCTAATTAGTACACTAGTGAATTTCAAATAAAGTATTCTATATTATATGAACAATTACTTTCTAGCAAGTATCTTTCTCTCTTCAGGAGTATAATCTAATGAACCTATGGTCCCTTTTCCTGGAGTAGGCATAAAAGCTATAAGCGCTAATAAAGCTGTTCTTATAGACCACGATGGTATCCATGTTTCTGGGTGGTGGCCAGAAATACTTAAGCAAATTTTTTTATTTACTTCAAATCGTCCATTAGGCTGAAAAAAATTAAATAATTAAATAAAGATACAAGATAATATATTTTATAGAAGCATAATTGATACATAAGAACATACAGTTAGGAGAATAATATTTGGAGGTTTCATTGGATATTCATTTGGTAGTAATATTCTTCCATGATACACTCCATTTTCGAAATCAGTCCCTGATGCACCCTTTACTGTGAAATGCCATTCAAAGAGATTGTCATCTAAAGGATATGCACTATAATCTTCAGTAGGTTCTTTCAATTCACAAGCCTCAAGCATTAAACGCTTTACAGCTAAAATTAATAACAGGTAGAAAATAAATATTGGGAAAAAAATTGCAATAAAATTAAATTTATTAAGTTATTTACCTGGTACTTTGGTGTTATACTTCACTTCAAAATCCATTTTTATTCAAAATAAATCACTTTAAATTCACTTTAAAGGACATTTCATGTGTTAACACATTATAAAATAAGTATTTAGACAACTATGATTTGTATAATTATTGTGTCGAAAGTACTTGTATAAAATTCATATCTGATGTGGACAATAGGTATTGGTGCACAGTTTAAGATCAGACGTTTAACAAATAGGAATTAAACAGCTGATAGATACTACTGATAAGAAAGGCGTTGCTATTTACAACATGAGGGAGGTTTCAAACATGTAGGTCTTTTACTTTTGCGATTTTAATTCATTTTAAATTTTAATTATTTAGTCAATGTCATTTATTATCATTCAGTTTTTAGAACAGCAAACTCATAAGCAATGAGTGTTGCGGCATTGGAAAGAGCTGTCATTGCTAGTAAATTCAGAGGAGCTCTTGTTGGTGCTCTTATTGGCGACTGTCTAGGAGCTCCCTTTGACCATGATGGGAAAGTTTCAAAAGTCATCCTTCAAAAATATTTCGACAAAATGGAAGATCCTTCTTTTAAATGTAAAATAATTCGGTCATATTTGATACGATTTTATATGTTCCACGAATATTATTAATAGTTTTAATTATTGCAGCCCCTGCTAAAAGCTATACTGATGATACAGTAATGACAAAAGCTTTGACAGAATCTCTGATATCCCACAGGTCTCTGGATGAACTAGACTTAGCCAAGAGGTTAGTTTTTAATCCCCATTCAGAATCCAATTGATGAGTTTATTTAAATGATGATGAGTGTTGTCTTTTTAGATTGGTTGGAAATTATTTCTCTATTGAAGAACCAGAGAGAAGTTATGGTTCTCACACAATAGCAATTTTTCAAAAGCTACGGAATTCTAAATTCAGTGATATCTGGCTTCCAGCTAAAGAGGTATTCAATGGTGAAGGATCTTTAGGCAGTGGTGGCGCCACTAGGATTGCCCCTATTGCTATATTTTGCTATTCAAATTATGATTTGATGTTAAATCTTGCTGAAAAATGTACTAAACTAACTCATACTCACAAACTTGGTATCAATGGTGCTTTACTACAGGTAATATTTTATCTGTGATTTTAATTTGCAATTATGTCCATTTTGATATTGTTAATTTGTTTTTTTAGTTTAACCTTCTGTACCTATGATATTGAATTTAGCAACCTGTTTCATCAAGTCCAGCTTTATGTATTCATGTTTTTTTTATTTTTAGGATTTTTCACAATGAAGTGACTTTCCTTAACCTAAGTTTCAAATGGCCTTTCTCCATAATTTTTATTCTAAGGTCCGTTCCTCTCTTTGGCCAGGTCCCATCATGTGTTGCTCTTATATTTCCTTCTTTCATGTTTTCATTGACCTGCCTCATTTCCATCCTCTTATTCTCCACCCATATGTAATTCACATTAAGTGTCAAGTATCAAAGGACACCATCGGTATGCCTTGAAAAAAGTTTTTTTCTCCAGCAAGTTAACACTCGCTCAGATACGTTCAGCTGAACAGACATCAAGTTGAACAAGTTGCATAAGCTGAGCTTCTGCAATCCCTACCATATAGCCCAGTCCTCGTTGCATCAGATTAACTGTTTGTTCCATTAATTTGTTCCAAGGCCCTACTTCATCATGAAAATTTTTTTAAATAATTTTGCTGCAGTTGCAAATGTGGTACAAGAGTTGTTTGACATTCATTTCTAGCTGATGTATCACTGTGGTATAGAAGAAGTGGCTGAGAGAGTGGTGACAATATTTTATTTAATTGCCCTATATTTGAGGGAAAAAAAGTATAAATTATAGTAGTTTAGTTTATTAGCTCTTGATGACCAGCTGAACGGGCAATATTTGATTTCCTGCCTTTTCTGGAGAAGGGGCTGAAGTGCTGATAACACGGTGATACCACTTTCTCAATAAAACGTTTTTAAATACTGTAGTTTTTTTTTATGCATAAATATATTGGATGAGATACCTGTGCTACACACTAAAAAGTAGATGTGCTACAGATGCATTCTTTGAATTTAAAATGTGTACTGTCAGATTTTCCGTTAGTTGTATTAAGAGAGAGAAGACAAGCCTATATCTCCAAAAAATATGCCATTTAAAGGATGCGAGGCTTGAAGAATGATTCTAGGAACTGAAAAAGTAGGTAAAATTATCTGTAAATGTTTAAGTTAGGGGTGTAGAGGTTAATCTATGTTTTGGCTCTAAAGTTAGGGTTGAGTGAAGATGAAAGAATTTCTTTCATAGGGCGGGTGGCTTCCATGTTTTTATAGTATTTCTGATACCAGTCTTCTTTTTGATACTCACAAGGTTTTTCTGAGTTCATCTCCACTTTAAATGAATCCCCTAAACCATTACAAATTTCTACTCCCCATTGTAACACCTGTTATATTGGTGAAATTTAAAATCTTTTAAAAACTGAAAGCTTGCCATTACATGGTTTTTCTTCATTTTCCATCACCTTCATAATTGTACAAAACATTTAAATTTTAAAATATTTTCCAAATATTAAAACAATTTTGATTTTGTAACTCCTCCATTAGAGCAGCAGTTCCTAACTGAAAAGAAAGAATATTTTTCAAATACATCTTCTTTCATTTATTTTTTAAGCCCATCTATAATCAAGTAGAAAAACAGTAGAACTACAAAATTCTTAATATTGAAAAAAATATATATTTAATGATTTCATATCTTCTCCACCTGGATTGAATCCCATCATCATTTATCACTGCAAATCTATATTTTATTTTATTTAAATATTGATGATAATGGTGTTAAAATGTATAGATTTATTAGGTACAAGTGGTATCTGTATGCCACACAACCTGGGTTTAGGTTCATCTGTTCTGGATAATAGTTATTTATACATGAAAACTCTGTTTGCTTTTTTTACTATCAATAAAGTGATTAAAATTTATTTTTTTCATTAAAAATATTAAGTTTAATTTTTTTAACTTAATAAATTGTAATTGTATTGCTGTTTGTATCTTATCATTGTGTAGCTGGACTTACATTATGTTTCTTACTTAAATAAAATACTTTAGTTTTTTTTTTAATTTAAACTAAAATACTTTAATTTTTTTAATTTAATCTAAAACACTTTAATTTTTTTTTAATTGAAACTAAAACACTTTAATTTTATTTAAATTAAGCTATTGATTAACATTTGAGCATTACTATATATATTTTCTACTATCTAACAAGGGGACGTTTGCAGTTGTAACTCAAAGATTTGAATGCCAATTTTTGTGTGGGACCTATAATAGTGCAAAACTAGAGTTATAGCCGCCAATGAGCATTAGGAGCCGAGAAAAAACATAAAATATGAAAATCACGTTTTATTTTTTTTTCTCAGCTCTCAGTCAAGATAGAGAGATGATTCTTTCACGTTTAATTGCAGCTATGTATGCTATTAGGTTTGAAAATACTTTTGTTATGCTCAAGAAACTATATGGGTTTAGGGTGCTCAGAAATGACAAAATTCCAAGGAAATCTGCTGTAAATCAGTGGAAACGTTTTTGCATTAACAATGACCTCAAATCTAGAGTTAACACACCATAAAACCCTTATATGTGAAATTTTATCAAAATCAAAAAATATTGATTTTTTACCCCTTTCGAGGAGGTTAAAATTTTGTAGTTGAGATTTCATCAACATTTTCTACCGGCCATAACAACTGCTGTGTTCAACTGATTACAGCAGTAATAGCATCACTAGAATCAGCATACATTCTGCTTTTTATCCATGCATATAACATTGGATTTACTCCTGATTTTAGTGGACAAAAGCTGATGTGAATGAAAAAATCCAAGGTTAGCTATAACTTGAGATATTTCAATAAGGGGAAATCCTGCGACCTCCGGATTTGGGCTAAACTACATTTTTTTCAGAAATTGACACCCCCTTGCCTTCTAAAGCCTACAAAATTATATATCCGATCCTGAAGTTTCTATTTCTCAGATTATATTTTAAAGAAAACTCTGAAATTTTATTTCGATTAGGCCAACAAACTTACCCCTCTCTGAAATTTTATAATATTTACATTTCCATGCATATAGATTATTTATTCAACAAATAATTATGAAAAAATATTTGATTAAAAAAGACTGAAAATACATGCTATTATTGCAAGCTATTGTATGAAAACTACGATATAAAATTATCTACATACACATATTTCAGCTTTTGTCTATACTTGTAATTTTTTATATTTTCTTGATATTAATTAGGAAAAATTTAAACATTGGATCTCAGACTAATTGGTTACAGTATATCTCATAAAAATAAATATTGGAGCTACTTTACGTTGATCATTTTTATTGTTGCTTTTATTTGTTATTTTCTCATTTATTCATCCATTTTTTATTATACAATGTCAAAGAAAGAACTTATTTCTTTTAGATTTGTTTTTTTTTTTTTTTGTCAATTTTTATTTCAGGCAATAGCTGTCAATCAGAGTTTCTTTTGTCTACCCAATGCTCCTTTGAATGTTGATAAGTTTGTATCTGATCTGATCTATAAGATGGCTAATTTGGAAAAAAATGAATCAGATAAGTATGTTTTTGAAATCTAATCTAAAATATTTCAATTTAATCTTGCAACTTAACCAATCAGTCTGATTTTTGTTCTAATGCTGTTCTTAAAATATACTCTCGCTTGGTTTTTGCTTACCTAATTTATTTATCTGTTGGTTTATTAAAAGTTCACTATTCATTTTTATAAAACCTCAGATTAGTATTTTTATAATATTCTAAAGATTAATTGTCGTGATAATAAGTGGACAATTAAGTGTATTATTTATTCCTGAAGGTATTCATTGAATTTAGTTTTTTTAAACCTTTGGTTTGAGGTTTTATTTATATTTATTTAATTATATTAACATTACATTAGCATTTGTAGTTTTGAGTTACAGAGCTACATGCTGTAGATACTAGTCTGAAACATTATGTTTAGTTTACACTAAAAATAAAATTTTAGAAATACTACATCAGATAAGGTACTCGGTTGGAAACTTCATTATACTTAGTTTGAAAATTGCTTTTGTTAATTATATATGACGATTTATCTCACTCAAGAGTAATAAACGATTCACAATCACTGATATGGAGAAATGTTGACCAATCCTTTACAAATAATTAAGATTTTGTTTTGCTTTATAACTAAATGGACTTTTTATTTTTAATGGAGTAAATTACTCAAAAATCCTTTATAACATACCTTCTCAATTTCAAAAATTTTCTATTATTTATATCTGCTTTTATTTAAATTGATTATCTATATTTAAGTTAAGACTTGGAAAGCTATTTTCGGTGTTGTTAAATTCATTTGATTTGTTGTATTGTAATATTTCTTATAGTTTTCTATTCATTTATGGCCCAACATGGAAGAAATATTATATCTATGCTGCAGTAATTGTATTTCATACAATTTTGAGGTCAAAACTTGTATTTTTTTAATTTATTTTTTTCTGCGACTTAATTTCATTGGATTATGCTGTTTTTATTTTAAGAAATGAAGGAATCTTAATTATCAAATGAATTATTTTTAACAGGGTTTTATGAATAGTGGAGGAGATAGTTCAGAGCGGTCAATAGAAACACTTGAGTATGCTCAATTGTTGCTATTGACCACACCCCTAAACTTTCTTCTCCACTATTCATACATGACCAACCCATCTACCCCATTATGATTTTATGAAATATTCATGTTTTATATTTGTAAATAGTTGGATATTTTAAACCTTAACTTATTTGTCAGATTTATTTAATTATAAAATAACTGATCCTTTCCTGTTGAGTTTCTTACATCCCATGTTTTCTTGCTGTTTTTATCCTGCTTCTAGATAGTTTTAAATTAATATAAGGTATTTATTTTCATTTTTCGGGAATTTATGTGTATCCGTTTCACTTTCCCTTTTCCATATTTTTATTTGATTGCTAACTCAGTTGTTTAATAACTTTTACATTTTTTGATTCTCTTTTTACATGTCTTCTACTTTCCAAAGGTTCAAAAACATAGTTATTATCAATCAGTTATTAAAAAATAATGCAGTTCTCATCTCATTGGTTTTATTAAAGATAATATATGATTTTGTTGTAATTAGGACTAGATTGAATAAGAAAAAAATTGATTAAATAATATTTAAAGACACAGCTTATATTTTTAGAAGTTAAAATTATCAAAGTTGTTAATTGTACTGTCTCACATTTAATTCAAATAATAAGAGAAAATGTAACTTGTTTAAGGGTCCTGTAGCTCCAGGTTTGGTGTGTTTGGGTTTGATTTCAACCTGGTTTTGGTGTGTTTGTAACCCATAGTTTGTAGTATTGATAGTTCTACGAAGGCTTCTTTTATTAGCTGTCTATTTTAGTTTTGGCTAGTTCTTGGCAGAACAGAAAAGTTTCTGCCGGGTATAAAAAAGCCAACATAATAGGAAAAAAACCTCTCCTACCACTTATGCAGTATGAGGTTGTCCTTTTCAAAGCTTGGATCAGGTTTGATTTCAACCTGGTTTTGGAATGTTTGTAACCCATAGTCAGTAGTATTGATAGTTCTAAGAAGGCTTCATTTATTAGCAATATATTTTAGTTTTGGCTAGACCCTGGCAGAACAGAAAAGTCTTTGCGAGGTATAAAGAAGTCAACATAATAGGGGGGGAAAAACCTCTTCTACAACTTATGCAGTATGAGGTTGTCCTTTTCAAAGCTTGGACCAGGTTTTCCTCTGGTATACCAGTTGCCTTCTGCTCCAGTCTAATCCGCATCTCTGGAACACCTGCTCTCCATCCAGGATATTTGAAATCTCCTAAGCCTCCTGCCTTCCACTCGAGTCTCAATTATATTCAAACCTCATAACCATCTAGTGTTATAATTGTTTTAATTAGATGTCTGATGTAATAAATGATAATTTTTCTCAAATTATACAAAACATATAAAATGATCAAATTTACATTAATTATGTGGTTATGCCACATTAGCCCTGGGTGGGTTTGTATTGCATGTATTACAATATTTATATAGATACCTTATTGTAAAATTTATTATTTTTTTTCCATTTAAAAAAATAAATGTGGGTCTTTTGCGCTTATTCCCTGCATTTCATTTTGAGTTTATTACATATGTTTAGGTTATGAGTAACCTTCCCAAACATAATATCATGTCAATGAGAGATTGTTTGATTGTTCCTATTATTAAATAATTAAATAAAAAACAAAAAAATTACAAAAACGATAATAAATAATTGCGCAATGGTTGATTCTTATTTGAGTGAATTCTTATGGCGACAAAGGCATCATGAAGAAAACTTATTGGAACAAATATTTTCGAACATTATTTCCTTTTGGCCACCCTCTTAATAAAATATTTAAATAATTTTTTTTGGTTTTTTTTTTTTAATTTTTTTGTTGTTTTTTATTTATTTAATTTTACTATTCTAAAGAAATCCAGAAATTGTTTCTAAAATTTAACATTCAATATTTTTTTTTTTTTTATAGTAAAAATGAATGTGATTATTATAATAAATGAAGTGATACATAGTTTATTTTAATACAACTTGACTGAATCTTTAAAAAATAATTATAATAATTTCTTCTATAAATAGCCACAGATTCTAAAACACTCATTGGTGTCGGAATAATTTAATTTTTATCCCAAGAAATTTTAAGGTCCATTCTAATTTAAACAAAGACAATTTCCCATCAAAGGCTATCAGGGAAATGGTTCCCTCTAAAGGGTTACTTTATTTTCTGGTAGAAATTCTTGCAGTTTCGGCTCTAAGGACATTACTCCATATGTAGTCTCCAAGTTATTTTAAACTATTTCATCATTTTCTTTCATAAAAATTGAAAGTTTATGTTAGCCATCTCATAACCATGGCTTATATTCAAGGATGTATTTTGTAATAGTGTGGAAAGAATTACCCTCCTGATTATGTACCCCTTTGTTTACCATTCGGTTTGTTTCTTCTTTTCCCTTTATATTAGTAAGATATTAATTCATAGTTTTTTTTTCTTTAATTTTCAAATATTTTTTTATAGCAAATACTTAAAAGAAGAAGATCCTACTCCTTACAGGAATCGGTTAAAAGAAATTCAAGATCTTTTAAAAAGGGATGAAGTAGATGATGAAGAAGTGATTGCAAAGCTTGGTAATGGCGAAGAAGCTCTTAATTCTGTTCCTACTGCCTTATATTGTTTCCTAAGATCTGAAAGGCCAATAAAAACTGTTAAGGTAATAAAACATAATTTTAAAAAAGGATTCAATGTGTCATAAAATTTATCTCATTTTTTGTATCTATCAATTCTTTCCTCTGCCACCTTTTTTTAATTTTTGTTATTTTTCAGACTGAAAATAAATTTAGACGTGCTGTCCAATACAGTATTTCATTAGGAGGCAATACAGACACTATAGGTTCAATGGTTGGAGCTGTTTCAGGTGCTTATCATGGTTATGAATACATTAATAAAAGTATTCAATCCCATTGTGAAAAACTTACAGAAACAATACAACTTGCTGATCAATTACATGGTCTAGTTGATAAGTAAATTGTGTAAAAGGAAAAGTTCTTGTAGCATAAGTAGTGGTAAAGTTAATAAAAGCTGAATTATTCCTCGTCTTTTTCTCCACAACCTTCTCCTCTGTCAAAAGAAATATTTTATCATATGACTATTCACAAAACCTGCAGAATAAGAACCTATTATTTAACTAAGTTTTTATCCTTTTAACTATTAGATATGTTATGCTTCAATTCAGTTGCAGAATAAAGTGAATTTGAATTTTAACACCTGCTGAAAGGTGGTGAAACATTGTAAACATTAATAAAATTAAATTTTTGAATTTATTCTGCTAATTTTTCTAGCACTTAAAGAACCAATCTTAAAATCATTTGTACTATCATACATTAATTATTAAATTTATTATTGTATTCCATTTAAAATTTTAAACAAAATTGATGGTATCCAGAAAGTGTGTGAATGTGAAGTTTACGTTATTACAATACTAATACATACATAAACAAAATATATAAATAGGGGTTTGGTAATAAATATACTTGATATTGAGTATTATTGTAATTGCAATAAAATTATTAATGTATTTCCATACTTTGTATTTATAATATAAATATGGTCCCTATATATATTATTATTCATTAAAAAAAATATTCATTTTTTTCAAATGTATAAACCTAACCAGTCACTGGTGAAATATGTTAATCTAATTTTATCCACTCCCTCAAGTGATAAAGTTAATGGAAACAACAAATGCTACAGATAATTATTTTGGAACAACTTACACCATTGTCCAATTTTTTTTTTCTTGATCTATTATGTCATTTCCTTATCTATGTTTCCTGAATAAGGAAGACCCTCAGAGGTCAATAACATCCTAAATGATTTTCTTTAATGAATTAAAGAAAGCAATTTCAGTAAGATCTAGTAATGGAGTATATGCATAATTAAATTAATTCAAATTTTAATGGAGTGTAAATTTGTTTTATTTGTTTGATTGCACACCTCAAAATCATGAGCAAGAAGCCTCAACTAAATTTTAAACTACTGAACTTGTTAGACGTTTTTTGTTAAAGTCAACATTCATCAAAAATACATAAATGTATCACATAAGTGCATTTGATACATTAAATACTCCTCAGGGAAATTAATAATAATCCATTTGAACACTACTGTGTTTATACATTAAGAATTGTTGAGTGGCTATTAGGGAGCAGATTTATTAGTGTTTTTAAAATGAAAGACAAGAGGGAAAAGTTAACGAAAGTACTGTCATTCAAATAAACGTTTTTATAGGCTTAATTCTATATTCAGATTTTGTCGGTTTCTTCTCGGCCTGTTCTCATAATTTGAATAAATGTACATAAATGGAAAGATGTCATAGTAAAAGCGATAATAAATCACAATTGTGAGTTTTTTTTCTGATAGTGGAGATAAGAAGGCTTGATTTTTTTTTTTTTTTTTTTTTTTTTCAAACGTCTGAGCTCTATTACTGAAGCTCATTGAGTAACGAGCGGGACGAGAGGTTATTTATTGTTACAATCAGAAGGTTATTGATATTTCATCTAGATTCGCAAGATAATAGCGGTTTACTACAATTCTGATTATCAGTTTTAATTTGAACTATATTTTTGTTAATAATTTCGATTCAAATGGTTTAGTCATAATCTTATATACTCCTTTCCCCTATTTAGTTTATTTAATAATCGTGACTTGCAGTTTATTGAAATACCTGTCACAATGCTTTTTTGTCCAGAAGGTGTTAAAATAACTGATATTTGGGTTCATCATGGAATATCAGATTGTTTTATGGACACAGTTTCAGCTACTATATTAGGTCTTCATATATTTTTATTTGGAACAGCTCAGCTATGGATGTACAAGAAGTATGGGTCAAGAATTTCATTACAGTCTCTTCCAGCATCATGGCTTTACATTCTTCAGATGTTTTTAACCCTCTTTTTGAGTGTAATTACACTGGCAAAACTGATGGTGCATATATTTTTCTTAAATCATGGTGAAGTGTATGGATACTTGGTAGGTATTTCAGTTTGTTTAATTCCTTCCTTAATGAACACTGCTTTAATTCTTTATTATATTAACTGCTTTTTGATTTCTAGATATTTTCTTCTGTCATCATGTTCATAGTTTACCCCTTTACTGCAGTTTTAATAGTTGTTGAACGAAATTATTTATTGCCATCATTGCCAACTCGGGGCCATGGCTTAGTTCTACTGCTTTTTTGGACTCTCCTTTTTATCTGTGAAAACCTCATGTTCATAAATCTGCATAGAGAAGATTGGTGGACTCATTTAACATTGTAAGTAATTAATATGGATGTTGTGTAATTTTTTTTAGCAGATTATTTGCTGCAGACAGTAACAATCAAAGTTTCAATGTCTGAAAAGGAACTAATTTTATTAAATTGACTTAAAATATCAATGACAACCTTAAATTTAAATTTCAGATTTAGGTGATTTTTCCATCTTGGGTTCTAGATATAATTGAACCATTTTTAAACTTATTTAATGTCTACTACGCCCAATTAATTATTTAGTGACTCAGGAAAAAAGAGCTATAGTTCAGAGGACTGAATCATGAGGAATGATCAAAATATAATTAATCCCAATGGGTGTATAAATCTGATCAAATGCTGAGCAGCTCATGGTCATTGAAAAGAACTAGTTGGTACCTATTATGAACTTATCTCATGAAAGCTTTGCATAGCCCTTTTCATGCTTATAGAACCCAGTTCCAAACCCTACTTTTTTAAAAGTACTCTTTTGAGATCCTGAAAAATACGTACACCACAGTTTTTAGATCATGGTGCTATTCACTAGAACACAAAAATAACTAAATTTTCTGTGAACAGTAGTAAAATGAATTGATTATAAAAAAATCAATTCTATAAATTATTGTTTGCACGAAATGTTGAATTAATTCCAAAATGAATTATTTAATAGATTTAGTAATTTTGTTATTTTTTGTAGTGGGAGAATAATTAGAAATTCAATATATTAGAGCTTCATTATTGAAGAAACATTTTTTATTTAAGTCCTATAATTTTGGTAATGCTTTGTTTTAGGCCTCTTGATAAAGTTCAAATGGCTCTTTTTGTTACTAAATATGTCACTACACTCATTGTCTTCGTATTGGGTTTAAAAGCTCCAGGAATTATGACATCTCGGGATTACTTCAACTTAAATGCTTCAAGCTACACCATTCCGGTAGGTTTTAAAAAAATCATAAAAGTTAAAAACAGTTTTATTAAACATTTTGTTGATTAAATCACGAATTCCTCTAAGCCTGTGTCTGACGCTGTTAATGCTATTGCATTAGAAATATTAAAATTTAATATTTAGTAGAAATGCAACATTATAAATTAATGTTGCAAGAAGGAATGGGAAAAACGGCTATTGTCCAATCCATTAAAATTTGAAGAAAATTTTAAATTTATATAATTGTTAGGACACTGGTTGGGAAAAAAAAAAAAAAATCTGTTTTATTGAAGATCAGATTTTGCGTTTATACAGAGGCATAATAACCTATTAAATAGTTTGACTTGGGACTGATACCACTTTTGTGGGATACTAACAAGGGGACGTTTGCAGTTGTAACTCACAGATTTGAATGCCCATTTGTGTGTGGGTAGTAGGGACCTATAATAGTGCAAAACTAGAGTTATAGCTGCCAATGGGCATTAGGAACCGAGAAAAAAAAAAAATATGAAAATCACGTTTTATTTTTTTTTCTTAGCTCTCAGTCAAGATAGAGAAATGATTCTTTCACGTTTAATTGAAGTTATGTAAGGTATTTGATATAAAAATACTTTCGTTATGCTCAAGACACCACCCGGCTTTAGGGTGCTCAAAAACTCTAAAAAAATGACAAAATTCCAAGGAAATCCACTGTAAATCAGTGGAAACTTTTTTTTATGAAAAACTGACCTCAAATCTCGATTTAACAACCCATAAAACCCTTATATGTGAAATTTTATCAAAATCAAAAAATATTGATTTTTTACCCCTTTCGAGGAGGTTAAAATTTTGAAGTTGAGATTTCATCAACATTTTCTACCGGCCATAACAAATGCTGTGTTCAACTGATTGCAATAGTAATAGCATCACTAGAATCAGCATACATTCTGCTTTTTATCCATGCCTATAACATTGGATTTACTCCCGATTTTAGTGGACAAAAAAACTGATGTGAATGAAAAAATCCAAGGTCAGCTATAACTTGAGATATTTCAATAAGGGGAAATCCTACAACCTCCGGATTTGAGCTAAACTATGCAGTTTTAAGGCTTTTAGATGACCTTAAAATTTTGTCTTAATCAGTTGCGAAATATGTGAGATAGCGCAAATTATTTACATTTTTTCAGAAATTGAAAATTTCTTCTAAAATCCTACAAAATTTTAAAGGTAAAAAAAAATTATTTTTGATTTCGACAAAATTAAATTTCTACATGTTTTTTGAGATGAGGAATCTGAAAATAATATCAGTTTTTAGTTACAAAATTTTCCTCACCTATATTATATAAATAAGACTGATATAAAATGATCTTTTTCTATTATTATTTTAGTTTTTACACAATAAATTTCAAATAAGACCATTTAAAAAATATATACATTTTTTTAAACTGAAACCTGATATTAATTTTAGATTATTCATCAATTTTAGGATTTCTATGCAATTTGAAATAAAAATATGTCATTTTAAAACGTTTTATTTATATAATATAGGTGAGGAAAATTTTTTAACTAAAAACTGATATTATTTTCAGGCCAAATACCCTTCTAAAATCCTTCAAAATTTTAAAGGTAAAAAAAAATTATTTTTGATTTCGACAAAATTAAGTTTCTACATGTTTTTTGAGATGAGGAATCTGAAAATAATATCAGTTTTTAGTTACAAAATTTTTCTCACCTATATTATATAAATAAAACGTTTTAAAATGACATATTTTTATTTCAAATTGCATAGAAATCCTAAAATTGATGAATAATCTAAAATTAATATCAGGTTTCGGTTTAAAAAAAATGTATATATTTTTTAAATGGTCTTATTTGAAATTTATTGTGTAAAAACTAAAATAATAATAGAAAAAGATCATTTTATATCAGTCTTATTTATATAATATAGGTGAGGAAAATTTTGTAACTAAAAACTGATATTATTTTCAGATTCCTCATCTCAAAAAACATGTAGAAATTTAATTTTGTCGAAATCAAAAATAATTTTTTTTTACCTTTAAAATTTTGTAGGATTTTAGAAGAAATTTTCAATTTCTGAAAAAATGTAAATAATTTGCGCTATCTCACATATTTCGCAACTGATTAAGACAAAATTTTAAGGTCATCTAAAAGCCTTAAAACTGCATAGTTTAGCTCAAATCCGGAGGTTGTAGGATTTCCCCTTATTGAAATATCTCAAGTTATAGCTGACCTTGGATTTTTTCATTCACATCAGTTTTTGTCCACTAAAATCGGGAGTAAATCCAATGTTATAGGCATGGATAAAAAGCAGAATGTATGCTGATTCTAGTGATGCTATTACTATTGCAATCAGTTGAACACAGCATTTGTTATGGCCGGTAGAAAATGTTGATGAAATCTCAACTTCAAAATTTTAACCCCCTCGAAAGGGGTAAAAAATCAATATTTTTTGATTTTGATAAAATTTCACATATAAGGGTTTTATGGGTTGTTAAATCGAGATTTGATGTCAGTTTTTCATAAAAAAAAGTTTCCACTGATTTACAGTGGATTTCCTTGGAATTTTGTCATTTCTGAGCACCCTAAACCCATATAGTTTCTTGAGCATAACGAAAGTATTTTTATATCAAATACCTTACATAACTTCAATTAAACGTGAAAGAATCATTTCTCTATCTTGACTGAGAGCTGAGAAAAAAAATAAAACGTGATTTTCATATTTTTTTTTTTTTTCTCGGTTCCTAATGCCCATTGGCAGCTATAACTCTAGTTTTGCTCTATTATAGGTCCCTACTACCCACACACAAATGGGCATTCAAATCTTTGAGTTACAACTGCAAACGTCCCCTTGTAAGTATTTATTAGTTGATTGTCAAGTTAGTTATTGATATCATCAAATATTCACCAAAAATTAGTAATTGATCATTAAACATAAATAAAATATTTTTGTCCAATGTTTTATAAATATATTTAGTTATGACCTCTGACAAAATAGACTCATTACACAAATTTCTCTGTTTTGCCTTTTTGACCAGAATTCCACCTGTGAAGATTTTCCAAAGCCACTTCATAACTTTATATACTTGTTCTGATTTTTTATTTCTTTATTTTTTGGGATTACCTTCTCAAATTAAGAATGGCACAGATGCTCTTTTATTAGGTATTATGAAAAATAAGTCATCTTCTCTCATTTAGTATTAGTCAGGGCCAAAGTCATGCATTGTAGTACACAAATGTTGGGTTATTTCCATTGAAAATTAAATTATCTCCTCCATTTACTTGGCCTTTTAAATCCAAAGATGTTCAAACACCTTTCAAAGTAATCTATAGTTACAGTAAGCAGGAATATGATTTATCGTGTTAGTTTTGACCACAGTAAAAACTTGCTTTCCTCTCAAATCCAGATAGCGATTGTGTATGATATGAGTTATAAAATTAATAATTGATTAAATAAACATTTTTTAAGATGTGACTTTTGAAAAGCAGGAAAATAGTTTATTTTCTTTCCTCTTTTAAATACTTTATAATCAATGAATAATATATGTACTCAATTATAACTATATATTTCTTTGGCTGTATTTCTATAATCTCCAAATTTGTCTGTATGTTGAACTCCTGACCTAGCTTGTTGGTTTAATACTAAGATATACTAACAGTTATATAAAAATTTTAATAATGGTTACTTGTGTGCTCATTCTAAAAAAATGATAATGAGAACTGATTACTAATCTTTATTTTATTTTTAGATATTCCATTTTAGATCTTTTTCATCTTATGCGCTCATGATTCTTGGATCTTATCAATAAATTTAATCCAAACCATTAAAATTTTAAAGGTTACTTTAAAAAAGGAAAGAGCTTTGTAAATCTCTGTTTAATAGTCTAGTAAATACAATAAAAATAGTAAATACAAAATTTACTATTAATTGATTTCATATTCTATTATTAAAATTATTATTTATTTTAATTATATTAGTATTTTCCATTAGTAAATATTTATTCCATTTTGTATCCCCTTCCCATTTAGTTGAAAAGGGAAAGTATTTACCTCTTGTTTATCTGCTCATGTATGGTTTCTACTTTTTACAAAGAACTAAAATTTGGAGATTAATTCAATTTGATTTTTCTCATTTGCACATAAAACATGTGATAAAGGCATTAAATTTTGTTGAACTTACATCTAGCTTTTTCTAAATTTCCGATGATACTATGGGCAATGCATTAAAATCACATTATAACTCTAATGATAAGTTAAAAGAAATAAAAGTTGATGAAGTTCATATTACCTCTCTTAATATTCATTTTAAGGGAAATGGTTTGGGACTCTCATCACAGTCAGACGATGTTGGTTCTACTTGGCGTAATGTTTGGAAAAAAATTAAGATTCTCTCTCCATTTTTGTGGCCTAAAAAAGATTTCACCCTACAGCTGAAGGTTATCATATGTATTATACTTTTAATTGCTGGACGTATAGTGAACTTGCTTGTTCCTATGTACCATAAATTTATTGGTAAGTTTATAGATTTATATCTCAGACTTAAAAGCTTTGATTTTTTTTTTTTTTTTTTTTTTTGTATTAACCTTTCATCTAACCTTGCATTATGATTGATATATTTAGTTACAATGTTTTTTGTTTTGTTTTTGAACAGTTGATATTACCTTACCTTTAGTGTTACACTTAATTTGTAGCAATAAAAAAAAAAAATAATCATTTTAGTGATTATGTATTTAATAGTATAATTTTTGTTTATTTATTTAATTTGCTATTCTTGAATTGCTGTGATATAATCAAATCCTATGTAACATAGCAATACTTTTTTAACATTTTAGACTTTGTATAGTTCATCAAGATAAATCTTAGTTTTTCTTTAAAATTTTAATTGTAATTGATTGTAACATAATAATTTCATAAATTTACTAATCCTTATTGCATCTATGCTATGAATAGGAGTAATCAAATTTTCTCTTAAAGCTTTAAAATTCAGTTTAAACTTTATATATATATATATATATATATATATATATATATATATATATATATATATATATATAATATATGTAAAATGTGCAATGGTATATGGTGTACCCAGTGGTGTAGCGAGCTTAACTCGTGCCCGAGGCACTATACCTTTTTAGCACCCCCTCACCCATTCGAAAACCATATAATATTATATGTAAAATATACTTGCTAATTAATAAATAAATAAAGTCATAGGCTTTAAATTTGAGACAAAAAATAGAGTTGAAATTAAATTAAAATAAAAATTATCCAGTAATTTTTTGTTTTGCGTACCATTTAGCGCCCCTTTGTGAGTAGTGCCCGAGGCATGATGCCCCCCCTTGCTATGCCACTGGCTCTACCAAAAAGAAAAAAAATTGACTTGTCTCTAACTTTAAAAAAACAATACAATATTTTTTACTTTAAATATATTTATTATGTTAATGAAATAATAATACAACAAAACTTTTGAAGTATCTTAAGAATGTTTTTTATTAATATTAACTATAATTCACATTACTATCATTATTTTTTAATAATTTTTTTAGTTGATGATCTATCTGCAGCAAAGTTTTGTTGGGATCTTGTCCTTATCTATGTTGGGTTTAAGTTTCTGCAAGGAGGTGGTACCGGAGGAATGGGTCTTTTGAACAATTTGAGATCATTTTTGTGGATTCGTGTTCAACAGTACACAACAAGAGAAGTAGAGGTATGAAAACAAAAAACTTTTTGTTTGTGATTATTATGAAGTTCTTTTATAAAATATTTTCTACCATTTTCCCTCATGTTGTTCTCACGTCTTCTTCAAAATCTACTAAAATTCAAGGTATATTTGAATTATTTTATTTAAGTAATTTAACTATATTGTAAAATTGTCGCTCTTGTTTTATGTAATATTTTCGATCAAACAATTCTTACTAATTGTACCCTTCTTCAGCTCCTAAATTCATCTTGCTCCTCTTTAACAGGCTTTATAA
Organism: Euschistus heros; assembly: GCA_003667255.2. Lineage (NCBI taxonomy): Eukaryota > Metazoa > Arthropoda > Insecta > Hemiptera > Pentatomidae > Euschistus > Euschistus heros. The sequence continues at coordinate 3,323,128 of RCWM02000008.1, read as the reverse complement.
GTTTTTTTCTAACATAACCCAAATTTTATTGGAGGCATGAAAAATCAGTGTTTGTTTTCGTATGCATATTCAGATTTATAGTCTTTTTCATGAAGGCGTTAGCAAGGGATTTGGATAATAATAAATAAATAAAAAGCTTTTCAAACCCAAGGTTTGACACTGACAACACCAACTGTTGACCACATACCTCCTGATAATCCACCCGTTCAAAATCCAAATCCCCAAGATTAGCCCATCTACTTCCCAATCTACCCCTAAGGTTGTTTTCTTGATGGCTCTAAATTGTTTATGTTTTTTGGAATTGAGTTGTTGCTATATCCAATGACTTTACCTGCCCATTTTAATCATCACACTTCTATTACCTGAACTATATTTACGGTTTAAAACTATCATTCCACATTGTGGAGCCTTCTATACTTTACCACATGCTCACCCTTTTTTGGGACAAATATTGTATGCAGTACTTTATTTTTGAAGGGCTTTGTTCAACCCTTAACGTAAGCGGCCATGTTTTGCATCCACAGAGTACTTTTAAAGCATCCTAAAAGATTTAGATACTTAATCTAATTGGCTGGAATCTCTTTTTATGAATCTTAGAGTGCAGATCATCATTATTTTATTTTGAATTTATTTAGCCATTTATGTTATTTATTTCTAGGTGGAACTATTTGGTCATTTGCACAGTTTGAGCTTAAGATGGCACCTAGGAAGAAAAACTGGAGAAGTGTTAAGAGTTATGGACCGAGGAACAGATTCTATCAATAATCTACTGTCTTACATAATATTCAGTATTATGCCTACAATCACAGACATTATTATTGCTGTTGTATTCTTTATTGTATCTTATAATATTTGGTTTGGGCTAATCGTCTTTTCAACAATGGCTTTGTACATAGGTAATATTTTAGTCACTTAGTTTCGTATTTATTATATTTAGAGGAAATTGTGGTTTGGTCCAATGGTTTCTAATAGAAACTATGGGACTGAAGCACAATTTCCATCTTTTCTCTATTTGAGCATTATAAGAAGAGAAATCGAAACATTGTAATGAATTAAATTTCTTTAGAAAATTAGCTGTTTTGACTGGGACCAAGGATAGAAAACATCTTTTTATCTTACAATATATATACTATAAAAATATTCCTTATATATTAATAGAATTAATTTTGATATTCCTAAATCTTAATTAGAAATTTATATTTTATGATTACTATACTTGTGGGTACTTACTTATTCCTGTTTCTAACACAGAAGAAAATCTTACAATTTTTTTTTTTTAATTAATGATTTCAGAATAATAGAGAATTTACTATGGTAAAATTCATTATGTTATTGCTATTCCCCTGAAATTTCATTTTTAACAATTGTTTATTTGTTTTTTTTAGTTGCTACAATATGTGTAACTGAATGGCGAACAAAGTTTCAGAGGAGAATGAACTTAGCAGATAATGCTACCAAAGCAAGAAGTGTGGATTCCTTATTAAACTTTGAAACTGTCAAATATTACGGTGCTGAAGAGTATGAAGTAAATGCGTTTCGAGAAGCAGTATTGAACTATCAAGTGGGTGGCAATTTATATATATTAATGTGTTTAAAAATATACAACTGTGTTGATCATATCTACCTTCTATATCAGATGTTTTTTTATAACTGCAGAATGAAGAATGGAAATCAAGTGTTACTCTTAACATTTTGAATACACTCCAGAATGTTACTGTAAGTTCTGGACTTCTTGCCGGTTCCATACTTTGTGTTTATTTGGTAGCCTACCAGAAGGATGGTTTTACAGTTGGAGATTATGTTTTATTTGCCTCTTACATCATGCAGCTTTATGTACCTCTGAATTGGTTTGGTACATATTATCGGTATGTTAACCTTATTTATTTATGGCTTTATTGGGTTGTCTTAAAAATCATGTTTGTAGTTGTTCTTTAATCAAATGCTCTGTAGCATGTTTTTTTTTACATTTAAAACTGGTTATTTCATGACTTTCAGTGCTAACTAATCTTCTTTCAAATAATAATGATTTTGTGGCAATAATCAATAATTACAATAAATGTTGAAGTTTATCAGAGAAAGAAAGCTTAGAGTACAGTGTTAAAAATTTGTAGAATTTATGCTACTTAACGAGTAGCATTTATAATAAAAAATGCCAAAATCAGGCACTACAGTACAGAGGTAAAACCAGTGATATTTTATATATAACAGAGACTATGTGCTTTCTCAGCTTGGAAAAACTGCTGAAAATAGAGAGGAGGATTCTTAGGAGAACCTATCGGCCCAAAATAACACCAGAAGGATACAGGGTGAAATCCAACAGAGAAATTTACAGTGAAATTCCAGACTTGGAAATAGAAATAAGGGTAAGAAGTAACTTATGGGGTATGAATTCAATCACGGATACACAGATAAATAAAACATGAAACATAGAGACAGGATTTATGTGAAGATGGGACAGGATACCAGAAATTCTTTAAAAATGTGGTGCTTGTGGTGGACAGTAAAAAAAGTCCCATCCAAGACGACCTGCATGGAAGAAGGGAGGAAAAATTGCAGTGAAATTCTCAGGCAAAGATGGGCTAAGAAGAAAGAACTGAAAAAGTAACCTGCACCATAGTCATGTAGTCCTAAAGGGCTGTTTCACATCAAATAAATAAATCACAATGCAGTTGTTGACAAGATGTTAATGTGAGACTTTACCCCCTACTTCATTACATGAGTTCAAATTCAGTATGAACGGAGCCCAAACAGGCAGATACCTTAATGAAGTCTGGTATGAGGGAAGTGTAAGGCCAACAGAAATTGACCTTAATGAAGCCCTATTTCTTACCGTACTTGTAATTATAATTAATAAGTTTTGGTCTATCAATGATGCTCTTTCCTATTGCCTTCGCTTCCATCAGCTACTTGACTTTTTGCCATCTGGCATTCCTAGCGGACAACTGCAGTATATCTCACTCAAATTAAAATATAGATGCTTTGATTTTTTGTAGTCCCTTCAAGTTTTTCCAATATGTTTCTTTAAAGTTTTGTTGCTCCCATAAACTAGCAGGAATAATATTTAAATCAGCACAGCTTCATTTCTTTGCTTATTTCATATTTGACTATTAGTGGTGAAGATATTTGGAAAAAGTATGCTGTTAGCCTTCCTTATTCTGTTCAATATTTTCTATTAAATTTGTCCATTTCTACTTATACTAGTATCTATGCAATTAAAAGTATTGCTGCTGCCCTGGGCATGTGCCCCTTGCTCTAGTTCTGGGCCTCTCTGTCACTGACAGGTTCTGTCTAAGATATTGTTCCGGATTTCCTTGTGTGGATAGTTAATCAGTTCTTTTACATCTTCAATCGAAGTTCATATTGTCTGTTTGATTGAGAAATGTGAATTTATCTTGGTAATGATGTCTCCTTTTCATCAGTGTCCTACTCCATTCTTTGTGTTTTTAGTCTGTTCTACTTTCTTCCCTTGATTTCTTAGTACTCGAAAGGAGAGGAAACATAATTTTTTTGTCACCACAGACCTCAGTTGCTTCTCGCAAAATACAATCAAAACTGCAGGATATGGACTGGTGTGAAGACATACCTATGGTAATGGGAGATCACAACAGCAGGAAGGAAGAGGTGAAAGGGAGGAAACTTTAGGAAAATGTGGTAAAGACTCGAACTACAATACTAGAACAACACCTGAGGTAGTTTGAAAACGTATCCTGAAAGCCAAAAAGTTGTACATTCATAGTTATCTAAAAAGCTGTAACTGAGAGAAAAACCCTAAGGATTGCCCAATAAGATATTAGACTTCAATTTTTTAAAGAAATCAAGTACAATAATTTTTTTTTTTTTTTTTTTTTTTTTTTTTTTAATGAAAATTGTTAGCACTAGATACTCTTGTAACTAGCGTTATAAATGTGTTAATATTTAGTAAGGAATTTGTCACAACTAATTTTATAATTTTAAATTTCTTTCTTGTAATAAATTATGATAGCTTATTTAACATTTTATAAAATATCATTGTTAGTGCTCTGCTACTAATTAATATCTCATTTAAATTTTGGTTTTTATAACTTGATAAATTTGTTCAATTATCTGTTCCTTTTTTTCCCCCTTAGTGCTATCCAAAAGAATTTTGTTGACATGGAAAATATGTTTGATCTACTGACTGTGAGACCAGAAATAGTGGATGTTCCAGGAGCTCCTTCTCTTGTAATCCGGGATGGATCTGTAGAATTTAGGAATGTTGATTTCTCTTATAATCCAGATAGACAGATTCTGAAAAATGTTTCATTCTATGTTCCTCCTGGAAAAACTCTTGCTTTGGTAAGTTTGGCCTAAATGAGTAAAAGGATTAAAAAAGTCTTAAATCCATTTTTAGTCATTTGTTCGTTGTATTCATATCAATTAGTAAGATTATTTATATGGTGGTTGATTTATTATTTTTATAAAACTTGAGAAGTAATGCTCAAAAATTAAAAAAAAAAAAAAAAAAAAAAAAAAAAAAAAAAAAAAAAAAAAAAAAAAAAAAAAAAATCGGGTTGGTTACATACATTCGTGCATTCTTATGTACAACAAAATTAATTGTACTTACAAGGAAAACATGGGTAATACTGCTGAGGAGTTGAAAAAATGAAGATTTTTTTTTTTTCAAAATATCATAGGATATAACATTTTTGAAAAATGGTCTCCTTTAAAAAAAAAAATGCTAGTTACCTTCTTAAACATAGTGGAAAGGTATGAACATTGAGACGGATTGTGAATTACAGCAACATTCGATACAGAAAGTTTAGTTACTGTTATTACAGTAGATATGAACCCCACTATAAGTGAAAAATTGTTGAAGGAAAACATCAAGAAATCCAAAAATTTTGTATATTGAAAATTCGGAAACACTCAGTTTCTTCAGGCTCATAGCAATTAAAAATGTTCCTAAAAAAAATCTTGATAGGGAAAAAAATGTAATTAATTGAAGTCAATTAATGGCTATTATTTTTATTAATTTTTTTTAAGAGATATTTTTTGAAATAGTTATGATCTCTATAATAATGTTTCACAGTTAAGATTTTTGATGCGATCAACTTCAAAAGTTCTAGAAGCTTACAAAGAATTTAATAAAGTTTTGAAAATTTAGCTGAAAGGTAGTGATACTATATATTTATACTTAATTAAGTGCTTACAATTATGTAATTATTATATTTATGATGCATTTCAGGTTGGACCATCAGGTGGTGGAAAGAGCACTATAATCAGATTACTCTTCAGGTTCTATGATGTCAACAATGGAGAAATTTTAATTGATGGACAAAATGTGAAAGCCGTCAAACAGATGTCGGTTCGTAAAGCAATTGGAGTTGTACCACAGGACACGGTTCTCTTCAACAATAGCATAAAGTAAGCCATAATTTCAGTTTTTGATAGATGTTTTTTAAAAATGTTGCTGTAAAGTTATGTTTATATGCCTGCAATAATTATTATTATTGCAACATTGTTTGTTTTTGTTCCTTTTCTTTTCTCCTCAAATTTATAATTATTGTTTTAGGTTTAATATCCAATATGGTAGAGTTAATGCACCTGAGGCAGATATTATTTCAGCAGCACAAAATGCTGATATTCATGAAAGGATTTTATCTTTTCCTGATACATATAATACACAGGTTTGTTTTGTTTTTTTATATTAGGAGCTACTGTTTATTCCAATTCATTGCAGTATTTTTCTTGAGATGGAATAAATGAAGTCTAGTCATTAAAGAAACTAATATTTTTTTGCTGGTTAGAATAAAAAAAAAAATAGTCTTCTGTAGATAAAAAGTATTAAAAATAATAGTAGCTTAGGAGGGAATTGGATCATCAATGTACCTTTGTGTTATCTAAGCCCTATTATTTATTAATGAAACTATGTTATAATTTTTGTTCATTCTTATACAAAATTATAAAATAACAATGTTTTAAGTCAGTCATTTTAAATTTAGTACTTATATTTTTTGTTTGTTGGAGCTTAACATTTTTATATACAGAGTAGGAAGAATTTTGTATCCATCAGTTTACCATTCTGTTCTAATCAGAATGGGAAGGTTAAAATTCATTTTGTGAGTCTGCCATGAAATAAATGTCAACTTGTCTAGGCGGGATTCGAACTGGCATCAGTGCTAAAGCGCTTGACACTTTAAAGTGTTTGGCCAATACTGCCACTCTTAGCTCCTGTACATAGATTTAAATTAATTATTATTTATATTTGAAATTTTCTAACTTATAATAAAAATAGCAATATGTACTAGCAATGGTTTTTGTCTATTGTATAACATTATATTATTTTCAGGTTGGGGAAAGAGGCCTCAAATTGAGTGGAGGTGAAAAACAGAGGGTTGCAATAGCTAGAACAATTTTAAAAGCTCCTGCTGTTGTTCTCCTCGATGAAGCAACTAGTGCCTTAGACACTCAGACTGAAAGGAATATTCAGGTAAATTTTTATTCAGTTAATCTTGAAAGTCTGTGGAGTGTTTTGGTTTAATTGTGAACCTAAAACCAAATAGTAGTTTCTAGGTTTCTGTCTTTTAAAGTCATCAGAAAGAATGGAGGCAGCTCTGATTGGGGTGATAAAAAGCTGTTTAGGAATTCATAATGGAACTAATTCCCAACAGAGCTTTGGGAAAAATAAAAGTTGAAATGATACCAAGCATTTATATTTACAGAAACCTTATTATTGATTGAGTAGCTTGAAAGGATGAAAGTAACATTGCATCATTTTTCTGATTGATGCTAGATAGGTATATGTTCTTGGTATAAAGCATAGCAAGAGCTATGGGATATGTAAAAGAGCTGGATGCAAGATTGGTTATTTTGATTGGCAATGAACCTTTATTAATAGGTTGATGCTTGATTTCTTAGGCCTTGTACACACTTGTAGACCATGTTGTGCGTTTTGTTTAGAGCTGTTCTGAGATCAATCTATAGACACCGTTCTTTGTCTCATCTAGCATCCACTCTATGATGTGAATTTCTCAGTCTCATATTCACAGCCCACCATGAAGGACATTGTTTTGTATGGAATGAGTTCCTGCTTAGTGCTAATGGCAAGTGGACAAATGGGAAAATGTCAAAGTAGGTGCATAAGTGCTTGCAGAAGTATCTAGGTTCTGTAAGGCATTATTAAATAAATTAAGACTGGAAGATGCCATAGAGTTTCAGAATTTTACCCAACTGATGCCTACTGATTTTAAAGATTTGCTTCTGATATTTGGAGGGGTATTAATGAATTAAGATACAAAATATAGACAAATATGGAGTTAGACATAAATAAAGAACCACACTACTTGGAATCTGGAGACAGACTGGCATGTGTTTATCTTGGCACAGAGTGATGTCCACACTCAAAATGTTGTTCAATATATCTAATCTTGCAAGCAGTCTCCCATTCGTATTGGGAGGCTTTATACCTGCAATTTTTGGTGTCCCAACTGGCCCATAGACAGAGCTTGGCCTATTGATATGCCTACATAGACATCCTGAGACAAGTCTCAAGACCAAAATTGAGCAACATGTCTACTTGTGTGGACTAGGCTTTAGGCATTGCATTGATCTTTTGGTTCACTGAGGGTTTCATCTATTCAGCAGAAAGAGTATTTGTCGAAATGTTAATATCAATGTACTCCCTGGTTTAGGCTCCTGATAGTGGCCCTATTGCCCAGTCATTGCATTGCAGATAGCCATTGGCCCTTGTGTTTGGGCTAACTGTACTCTTCATACATCTACAGGGTGGAGCGCGGTAATTTGCTTTTTTTCCCTGCATGCTGTGACGGCACTGTCGGTCGAAGAGAGGGGAGAGTGGGCGTTGCTTACAGTGTCTGACGGGAGATTTGTATTCATCCGACTTTCAGTTGCCATCATGCAGTGGACACGTGAGGAGAGGTCATTTTGTGTAAAAGAACAATTGCCAACAATTGTTAGCACGGGACTATTTGACTCGGTGGACCTCTTGTGAAGACATTTTAGCAACTGTACCCCGTGACGCAAATGTGTTTTTTTCTGATGAGGCACATTTTCACCTCAGTGGGTGTGTAAACAAACAAAATATGCGTTACTGCAACGTTACAGTAACGCATATTTTGTTTGTTTACACACCCACCGAGGTGAAAATGTGCCTCATCAGAAAAAAACACATTTGCGTCACGGGGTACAGTTGCTAAAATGTCTTCACAAGAGGTCCGCCGAGTCAAATAGTCCTGTGCTAACAATTGTTGGCAATTGTTCTTTTACACAAAATGACCTCTCCTCACGTGTCCACTGCATGATGGCAACTGAAAGTCGGATGAATACAAATCTCCCGTCAGACACTGTAAGCCACGCCCACTCTCCCCTCTCTTCGACCGACAGTGCCGTCACTGCATGCAGGGCAAAAAAGCAAATTACCGCGCTCCACCCTGTATACAACTCACAATTTGCACCCCTCAAATTCAGATGAAGGACAGATACAACATACACCCTGAGGTGTTGTGTTGCTCTGAATGCCAAGCACCTTTCAAGCCACCAAGACTTCTACCCAGAAGTCTTAAGAGGGGCAAAAATTGATTCCAACCACTGCTTCACCATCACCAGGATCAGAATGAGAATATCAATGGCATGGCTTTAAAAGGGACCGCAACAAGCAAGGATTGGCCTTGAGGATTTCAAGGATTGTCCACCTCAAATTTTATAGATAATAAACTATACTCAGTATGACAGTTTACATCACATGCACATCTGTTGGTCGTGAAACAATACTTCCTTACCTAGTACAATACCTAAGACCTTCAAGGGTTGTAGCTATGGATTTTTTTTTTGTTCCAATTAATTTTTTCTTATCTTCTTTTGTTGTCATATGTCACTTTAATCTTGTTTTTTTAATTTTTTTATTTAGGCTGCTTTAGCTAAAGTCTGTGCTAACAGAACTACCATTATTGTAGCACATCGCCTTTCAACGATAATACATGCTGATGAAATAGCTGTTCTCAAGGATGGTGAAATTGTTGAGAGGGGAAGGTAATGAAGCATTTATTTATTATTTTATTTTTTAAATCTTCCTGCATCTGCCCCTCCTTATATGGAAATATTATTTATCTAAATCATAGTTCCACTATTCAACCCAACTCTACTAATAAATTCTGTACAAATTTTATTCAGTCTATAATGGAAACAAAATATAATAAAAAGGGAAATGATACTTTTAAAAAGTACACTTCCTTAGATCCATAAATAATAATATTATCTTCCATTAAAATGTAAATGGTTCGTAAAATTGATAATTAATATATTTATAAAATTTATTGCTTTTTAATGTTTCTATAGTTTTTAGTAAAGGAATCTGTTTTATAATTTGGCTGCCCTTGATTGTTGTTTTATTTTTAGTTCAATAGAACCTGGATAGCAAGACTCAATGGTACTTAAAAAAAAATTCATGATTGATTCTCACTGTTGATGTTTCTCACTAGACATTAAAATTTATTTGGTCTCTGCTGTCATTTGGTCCTAGGATTTTTATCTTTCATAGGAAGTTCACTGCTCCATGCCAAGTAGGGACATTTCCCTTCATAATCTTATCGATATAACCATATGTCATATTTTAACATGTATATGTCTTTTGGCAGGAGGTCTATACTTTTTTGGTGTCACGTTTTTTTCACCCTCAAAAATATAACATTTTGACATACCCTAACTCTGTTGGTGTTTCTTGGATAGAAAAGTTTCTGACAGTTTCTTTATCAGAAATTTAATGGAGAATATTTTCTGTTATTCAGCATTTGTCGCTATGATCTACTGTTTATGAGCTCTATTGGTTTTAATGAAAAAAGTCATGTTTTGCCTACATTTTTTAAGTGTTGGGGCTTTTTTGACACGCTCTAGCTCTGTTGTTGTTGCTCCTATCAAAAATTTGCAACAGTTTTCTGATCATAAATTTAATGAAGAATATTTTTTGTTATATAACATTTGTTCCTATGTCTAGGAATGTATGTTTAGGGGCAATATTAGTTTCAATGAAAAAAGTAAAGTTTGAAACCTTTACTTTCTCTCAACTTTATTTCAAATTATGATTAATTATGGTTAATCTTCAGTCTATTAAGTTTTACTAAGCTTGTGCGGTCGAGATTTAGCCTATGAGTTACAAACCATGGAGTCAGTGCTACCTTTTGTTGCACTGCGTAGTGGTCCTTTCCTTTCTATGCACTTTCCCAATCGTAAAACCTTTACCATTCTTCGATTGCATTATATTTGATATTTCTTATTAGTTCTGTTATTGGGATCTTAACATTTATACGGTGCTGCTGGCGTTGGTTGGCTGTTCTATGTGCCGTTTCATTACCTGACAGCCCTACGTGTCCCGGTACCCATTGGTAGAAATAATGGAAGGATTTTAAAAGAAATGTAATTATGTGATTTTGTTTGGTGTAACAAATTTAGATGTTGGCATACCGGGGCTGAATCCGTTAGGATAACTATATTAGTATTTGAGTATGTTCTTTCGCAGTATATTATGGAATGAAGGATGGCCTAAAGTTCTGCGCTGAAGATAGTAAGATTCAATGGCACAGAAAACAAGAATTTCTCGTTGCTCGGGTGGTCAAATACGGCGATCGAAGTGTGAGTTTGTGTTTTTGATGCATCAGAATATATTTGAAATAGTATCCTCTTATTTGTAAAAATGTAAATTGGGAAAAGCAGCATATTAAGATGAATTGATGGTCTATTGTTTAGTAAGGGAGAAATTTTTTTTTTTTTTTTGTTTTGTTTTTTAGTACTCTCTCATCTACGACTACATACAAAATCCTTTTCATCTTTCTATCCTTTCTACAAAATTCTTTTTCTTAAAAAGGAGTGATATACACCAAAAATGTTGTTTTAGAGTTTGTTTAGGCACTATTTATTTCTATTAAATTACCTAAATGAAACATTATTTCCATTTATTTTAGGCATGAAGAGCTTATTTCCCAAGGAGGTGAATATGCTCAAATGTGGGAACAACAATTGCGCAATGATGCCGCTGGTGAAAGGAGAAGTTCTGTAGGTAGTAATGAAGTAGAAACATAATATATTTTAGTTTGGTACCATTGTATATTAAATGTTTATTGGTCCATTGAGTTAGCTATTATTATTTTTTTTTCAATATTAGAGAATGAATAAGAAATTGTTAGCCGATATTTACTCGTTACATTTTTGTAGGTATTGGTTTTTATCAAATGTTAGCTACTTTTGTTATATTTCCTATAATTTTATATCTCGTTTAATAATTGACCTTTAGAATGTATTTTATATTTTGATATTTGAGACTGCAAATGTTTGAAAATTTTGTGGTATTTAAGTTATAAATCATAATATTTAATTTATCATGATTGTCTTTCTTCTTTTAATTAACATATGTTATAGTCTTTGCAAGAACGATTCAAAAATTAAAAATATGTATGAAAAAAAATCTCCATTGTGACAATAAAAAAGTTTGGTATATTTTAAGTATTTACTTTGATTAATTATATACCATCTAAGCCATATGAATTGAACTTAATTTTTTTTGTTAAAATATAATTTATTGAAAAGTTGATTTTTTTTTTTTTAGTAATTTATTTGTACTATATAATAAATATAAAAAAGGCATGAAAGATATGTAATATATAAAATCCTAGTAGTTTTCACAAGGATACATAGGAATTTTACTATTTTTAATTTTTGATGTTATTCTCACTACTTATGTAACATCTTGCAAAAAAAATTAAACTATAAATTTTAATTATTTTATCATTTAATGAGTATTATTTGATGGAAAGTTTGGCTGAAGATATTTATAGTTTGTAATTAATACACTTATTTAAATAATAAAAGTTACTTTGGTAATTTAGTTATATCGGCATCATATCTTACTTTTAGCACATTGTTATAACGTTATCTCAATATAGTTATGAAGTTACTTTGAGCTCTGGCCATATTATTTATGATTATATGAACTTTCATAGTTAATGTATTTGTACAATATATTTGTTATTCGCAATTAATATCCTTACTATTATTAATATTAACCACTTACGATTGTCAATATTTACCACTTTATTACAAATAAGAGTTTCAGCAATATGTTGTTTAAATGTTTCCATTATAGGTTTTAGTGTTTAATATAAATTTATCTTTATACAATTAATAGTCTTTGTGATTTATAATATGTTTAATTAGATTTTTGTTATCCATTCGAGGTATCAACAATGACTGAATAAATTTATTGGAAATATTTATGAATGATATGAGTGATAGTAATTTAGTATCAAAGGTTGTTTCCTGTTTGAATCCTTCCTGTTTATCATATTAGATTGATCCATTTGATTAATATATTTTCTAACGTTGTAAGTTCATAGCGAATCACTTAATTACAATATAGTAAGGGTAAATTCTGACATGTTTCTCGTTATATGATTCGTCTAATTTTGAATTTATTAGCTATAATCTTTATATAAAACTAAGGAGATTTGTTGTTTTAGTTTTAAGGATCAGTTGAATATGTATATTTTTAGTGAAATATATGTATATATTTTATTTAAAAATTACTTTAAGTTTTATCCCTATACATTTCGTCAAATACAATCAATTGTTCATTAACTCATCCATTAGCAGTGGCTTTTGTATAAAAGGTCAACCGCTGCTCTAATTTATTTTTTAGATATGGCACCTCTTGACGTCATCCTCAGAATCTAAGGAGAGCATTTCAATTATAATTAAAGTAAGGATTAATGTGGAATTACTGTTGTTAATTATAGTAATTAATGTATTTCTTCCTATTTATTCCATTCTCTTGTTTCTTTTTTTCCAACTGATATATTAAACAAATTTACTATTAAAATTTATTTATTTGCTATTGTTTCTGAATCTCTGCCCAAACTTTTGTAATTATAAATTATTGAATTAGAGATTAGTAGGGTAAGGGTGGGCATAGTGGCGCGGCAGGCATTGTGGCCACAAGCTATTTTTCTACTACAAAATGCTGCCACCTGACCGAAAACGATTTAACTATTCCATAGGACTGCCATCAGTGTTGTGTAGTGTTTTGCAGCAGTTCACTTAACGTGATCAGAAGTTATCATCAATTTAGTTGTTTTTCAAGTATCTGATGTAAAGCAAGTGTACTGCAATAACTATTATAACTACATATTCGATCATAGTATATAATGCTAATAATACCATAGAAATAAGTGTGATCTAACCTTTAGATTCATGTGTGGAAGTAAGCGCTAGTGTTATGGGTGAACTTGCAGCATGGCATTTAGGTAGTGGCGTAAAAAAGGAAAATAAATTTTTGGTTTTTTTAAAGTAAAATATTTATATGGTACCTGTGCCAAACCCAGTTTGGGGTCTGACACATACTCAACAGCTGAAGTCAATCAAGTGTCACCGAATCCTGACAAAGAAAGATCTGCAGAACCTGAACCCAATGCCAGGTCAACCTCAAGGCCTACTGTTCTCCTCTCTAGATGCTTATCAAGCCCTAATACCTCAACTCCTGGATGTCCACTTATTAAACCCAGCACCTCATATACCATAAACCCAAGCTCCTTTGCTTAAGCCCTAATGATATTGTCCCAATCTCTAAAACAAACATTATCAAACAACAAAATAAGAGGAAAAAGGGTTCGGCAGCAGTTTTGACTTCAACCTGTTACAAGGCAGAACTTGAAGCTGTGATAGCAGAAAAGGAAAAAAAAAGAAAGACTGAAGAAAATTAATCAAAAAATAAAAAAAAGAAGTTGGTAACTAGCCGAAGTCGGAAAAAAAATAAGCCTATTCAAGAGAAAAAGAAATCAAAAGTGGCAAAACGTGCTTTATTTAGTGATTCTGATAGTGACCAGAGTGATGTAGGTTACCTGTACTGTCAGGAGTTGTATTCAAAGTCTAAACAAAATGAAGGTTGGATCAGATGCTCTAGTTGCCACAATTGGGCACATGAAGCTTGTGCTGCGTGTGAGGAGGAAGACAATGAGTTCATATGTGATCTCTGCAAATAAACTGAAATAGAGTAATCACAAAATTCATAAAACGTTTCGAGGCAACTTTCAGCTTATATACTTTTTGTTTTTCTCTTTAAAATATATTTAAAGAATTTAATATACTTTAATTTGTAAAAAATACATAAATAATTTGTTTTTTGAATGCAGTTATAGTATTATTTTTTACATCGGGTATAGTGGCCACCCCCTGGTCACTTCCCCCAAACCCATCGGGCAAAGTGGCCATTTTATAAAATTTGAAAAAAAAAAAAAAATGCTTTTATAAAAAATAACAAAGATATGGTTAAACAGAATTTTTTTGAAGATATGTAACTAAATAAGCTACCTTATATGTAATTTCTATTTGTTTTCAGCAATTATAACTTCTTGAAAAAAATGTGTTTCCGTTAGAGTGGCCATTATGCCCACCCTTCCCCTACATTAGTGATTAGGTTATCCCCCTCCCATAATATATGTTGGTAGATGTACTCATCTATGATCTGGAATCACCCTAATTAAAATAGCCAATTTTTAAGTAAAGCAGCTCTTTAAATGAAATAATTAGATTTTATAGAGGTCTAAATAGTCCATTGATTTTTTATAAGGATAACAATATATTTCTTATACAACCATATTTACTGACCAGATAATGGGTCCAATATCCATGATTTGCTTTAGCTTGGATGGTACTTCATGTTTGAGAACTTGCATTGTCAGAAAAAAAAAAAATAATAATAACTTGCACAGATGATTTATCAACTGCATGGCTTTTATGGTGACAGAAATGTCAAGGTTAGAGTAAAATAAAAGGTAAATGCTAAATAGCATTATGTTTATTATTAATTTATAATGATTATATCTTTGTTTTAAGTTAGTGATGTTTCGATCATCAGAACATCTTAAAACATCAAAACATTTAACATAATATTAAATGAAATATCAAGTATAAAGTTAGAAGTTAGGTATTTGCTAATAATCTCCATTGAAAAGGACTCATTGAGGGTTTGTTTAAACAGAACTTCAATTTTTATTTTAATCACATTTTTACACAGATTTATTAAGGTAGCATTACTATTTATATGGATGAAATGAAGATATTCTCATTTTTCCAACCAGCCCAGAAACATCAAAATCGGATAAAATGAGGACATATACAAACCAAATGAAACATTAATTTATGGATCTTTCAAACAGCAATAAAAAGTTATTATTATTATTATTTTGGTGATAATTTTAAAATAAAGATTTGTATTAAATCATAATCATAAGTTTTTGGCCAAAAAGTAATGATTTTTTAATGTGTAAATTCTTCATACTATTTACTCAAAAATAAAATTGTCCAGTAAAAGAACCAAGTGGATATAAAATGTCAAATTCAAGATAGGTATAAAATATGAGTTTCACTGCATTTTATTTATTATTGTTTTCCCCAGCTTCTTTGGCCTGACAATTATTAAGTACTCCCTTAGAATTTATCAAATTCAATAGTTTATTATTATTTTTTTTTTTTTTCGAAGTTTTAAGGGGCCATTTGTCAGTGGAAGAGGACTGTGTCAAAAACTGTGACAATGTAATGCACAAGCCATACACAGGACTAGCAATTTATGGTTCGATTTAAGATTTATTACACCCCAAAATTTGGTTTTATAGTAGAGATGGCCGGACTAATACTTTAGCTGACTTGTGACTAGTTGGCTGGTGAAAAGACCGATTAGTCGGGCAAGCCGATCGTTATTTCGTTGTAATTCGGATGACATCGGCAATGTTGGAGGCAATTCGTTTATAGCTATAGATTTATAGCCACCTTTATTTTATCTGCAGGTTTTTGCTTCTCTTATATCTTTTCTTCTAGTTTTTTACAAACCGGCCGGTTTGTAACGGAGTATTTTTAATAAAGCAAAAGTCAGGAATTTAATTCACTTATCTTAGATAGTTAGATTTTGAAGTTTGGAATTCCACCTTGCCGAAAAAGATATCGTGTTTATGGACTTTCTGTATATGTATATTCATTTATAATACACAAATGTAGCTTACATTTGATTGTAAATAAGAGCGTCTGTAAATTGTTATAATAGCAGTTTCATTTTCATGTGTCTACCTTTATAGTACATTTCAATTAAAAATTAGTTTTTTTTATAATACATTAATTTTTATATTATAAAACACCAAAACTATGATTAAAAAAAAAAAAAAAAAAACATTACGTTACATAAGTTGTTTATTCCGTATTTTAGAAATTATTGAATCTATTTTTTGTTAATATCATAATTTTATTTGTTTTCTAAAAAAAAAAAAGGTTCTATTCCTCGATTAAATAGCAAAATGTAAAGACGAATCTTAAATAAAAAATACAATCAATAAAGGTTATGTTTTTATTTCAATCAACCTCTTTGTAATCGTAGAAATATAAATTCATGAAAATGGCCGACTGAAGCAGACGATTAGTCGACCCATCTCTATTTTATATCAAATATATGAAGTTTATTATGAAGGAAGGTATTTATTTACTAATCTGATACAAAATTGACGCCGATATTATTGTCCATCTTTGTTATTTCAACACAAGTTTAAGTTAGTTATCTGTTAATTGATTTATGATTAGCTGCTAATTTATGTAAAAATAGAAGCATCAGTTTAGCACAGCTTAAAATAAATTAAGTCACAATGATGTTATGATGGTAATGTATAGAGATTTAAATGTTGATGCTCGCTAATCAAGCGACCGTTCTACGCTGAACAAGAATCTTAGAATGTATGTTTTGTAATTATATTGGCTAACCAAAGGATCTATAATTTAAAAAAAAAAAAATTAATTTGATAAAATTGGAGAGAATATGTAACTGATTAAAACAGTATACGTTTATTTTATTTGTTTGAATAGAAAATTACAATTATGAAAAAATTCAATATTCCTAGTTCTTACACTCAATATTTTATTCTTTCATTAATCAATTTAAAAAAAGAAAAAAAGTTTAATTACATTTTAAGTATTTTGTTAAATAAATGAGAATTTTCGTTTAATTTTGAAATTTAATTGAAATTATTTAAAAAGGAGGTGGCGTAGTTAAAATATTTCAGTGCTTTTGATAAACTGTTTCAATAACAAATGCTGTACACATCCTTCAGATAGTTATGATAATGTTTCCATACATTATTTAAATTTGTAGTAAAGTCAAAATAAACAACTATTTAATATGTAATGTAAAAATCAAAATATGTTTTAGAAGATCCAAGACACATCGTGTTTAAGTGCAAAAAGCTTGTGAATGAGAGGATAAGAACGCTGGGTACACTGACTGTTCAAGACGTCTCTGAATTTTTAAGAACTATGACGAAAGTAAAGGCCCAAGATTTAATTAAATTTTTGTCTGAAACCAAAGTTCTCATATAATAAAGGAAGAAAAAGAAAATTCAACTAGGCATAAAATTAGATAAAAATTAGATAGTGCTACATTGGCAATATAGGACTTGTGTTAGCAAGTCTTAAAGCCAAAAAAAAAATTATAGATTATATGACTAAAAATAAGTAGTATTAAACAAAAGAGGCGGTGCTGATTAAGAAGGCAGTCCATAAAGATGAGAAAGAAAAGAAACTGGTCTTTACCCACCGCTGATTATTCAAAGGAAGAAAATAGAAGGTTGTACAATACGAATTATTATTTTTTTAGTACACGAACTAATAAATTTAAAAAGAAAATATTACATTTTGGTTACAAACTATTTCTAATCTACTATATATTTGTCAAATACCACTCACGCATTTAACACGAAATCTCAGAAACCACCGAACGGATCGGAATGAAATTCGATATGTAGCTTCCTCAAGGGTCGTAGGTGCTCGTTAAGAAAGGAATTTAAAAAAAATAATTTTTAGAGAAAAAACAAAACCGACTTCAAGATTAAACCTACTTACACGAACTTAACTAAAAAATAAAAAATAATATTTTAATTGCTTCAAAACAAAAACCGTTAAATGAAAATCAATGAAATTATCGATACTTATATACCTATTCACAATTTATGATCAGTTATTTTTGGAGTCAGTGCCAGCCAAGAATGGCAATTTGATCCTGCCTGTACAATAAACTTTCGAATGGCCGGAGACAGCGGTGTGGCGGTGATGAAACAGTGGGAGGATCTTTACAATTACCATTTCTTTTCAAATTCTGTTCGTTTTGGTTGGCACCGACTCCAAAAATAAATTATCATAAATTGTGAATAGGTATATAAGTATCGATAATTTCATTGATTTTCATTTAACGGTTTTTGTTTTGAAGCAATTAAAATATTATTTTTTATTTTTTAGCTAAGTTCGTGTAAGTAGGTTTAATCTTGAAGTCGGTTTTGTTTTTTCTCTAAAAATTATTTTTATTTTTCACTTTTTAGTGGTGAGTGTATTTTTGTTTATATAGTCAATCCTCGATCTTCAAGCTACCCTGAAAAATTGTTCGTTACTGAACAAAGACTTATCGAGGTTATCATTCCACTTACCTTCATGTAATTGGGAAAATTGAACACAAAATGGGAGTTGAAATCATTATGTATATTTTTCATTAATGGGTATGTGTATGTTGTTTGTACATACATATAAAATCATTGATAAAGAAAATTAAATACCTGGTACCAATTTATCATATAACTTTCAACTGAATTGAGCTTTTTTCTGAGGGGGCCTAAAAGTAGACACCGCCTTCCACCAGTGGCGATATTTCTTTATTCTTTAGGATGGAGATTTAGTTACTATGGAGATTTTAAATAATCATAATCATAAATATGTTTAAAATGTAAGGTTATATAACAGTGATTTTTATTAACTGGTTTTTTGATTTTTCTTAAAAAGTGCTGCGTTGATTTTAAAATATTTTTTATGGGACTACATCTGAAGTATACCCTACCGGTCTAAATAAGAATCATCAAAATTGATTAAGAATTGACGGAGGTTTGAAAAGCGAGACAATGTTCTCCACAACAGGGACAAAAAACTGATAAAAATCAGTGAGTTCTATCAAGTGTATGATTCTCTTCAGTATCGTCTCATCTTCTACCATGGAGAAGATGAGTACAATATTTACATCCCTCAGCGTGACCCATACACCAATACACCATTTAAGAAAACTGTGTCTGCAGCTGATTTTTACGCCTAAATGTTGATGAAGCGAGGAGGTAAAGAACCTTATTTACTTTAATTTCGTGATCTCCTCAACCAATTTATGCTTGATATGTACGCAAAAATAGAAACAGAAAGAAGAAAAAATTTGAAAAAAAAAATAAAAAAATTGAGATTATATTCAATTAAAGCATGCATATGAAAAGCTGATGGTCTGGTATCAGAGCTGGGTAAGATGGTAGTGCTGCCTCGAAGCTTCACTGGAGGACTATCAAAATAATATAAAATTAACTTTTGCAAATTGTCAAATTTACTTATTGAAATTCTTTAGGTTTATTTAAGTAATAATAATTATCAGCGTTAAGCTTAACTTTTACTAATTTAAGTTGTCCTTAATCCTAATGATATTAAACCGTAGCGGAGCAGGGTACTTTCAGCTATTATTGAATAAATGTATAATTTTTTAAATATAATTTTATGTTATGATTAAATATTTGCTGTGAGAGTAAAATCATTTAAATTTTATTTTATACTGAATTTTTACTCATGTACATTAATTATCTTTTTGATTTTAATTTGATTTGTATTTTTTAATAATTTTGAAATATTTTTTATTTGTACACTCCATATACAAGTTTGTTTTATTTATCAGCTATGTATGCAATAGTTCGAAAAACACCCCTCAGAGATTTTATAAACCAACATATTATTTTTTTATTTATTTTTTTTTTAGATATTCTATGTTATTATTATTTACCTTTTTTAATTTTTATATTAAATAGAATTATTACAGTTATTCTTATGAACAAGCGGAAATTTATTTCTATAATATACAAATAATAGGGTTATCTTAGAAGGGACATTTGCATCACTGGCAGGTATACAATAAATGATTATCGTATAGAGATTTTTATGGAACTAAATGATAAATATTTTTTCGATTAAATAGATAGCTGAAAAAATATCTAGAAGGCGCAGGGCGGCGAGAGGTCAGCTGTTAGACCGGACTGTACCGGCGGCAGGGACTGTCCAGCCGCCCTGTAATTAGGTAAGGCATTAGGTCACCTCAGGTAGTATTACCGCCACCTCTGCCCATAATAGCAGCCCTCTCTCCTACCTTCTTTCTCCCTTTCTTTTAGGTCTCTTTGTCGAAATGGAACTATCAGTGGTATAGATGTTATCGCTGGACCACTACCGATAGCATGTAATAACTATTTTATTGGCCGAGCAGTAGATAATTATCGTTGTTGTTATCATACTACATTACTCCTAGGAAAACATGGATTTTTAACTAAACTGCTTATATCTGTTTTTACCTTTTACCTGAATTTCAAACTGTATCGTAAGGAAGAAAAAATTATCGGAATCGGTTGACATCTTCCGGTGGCGCATAGGCCCTAAAATTTGGCAAAATATGAAAAAAAAAACATCATTTTTGAAATTTTTTTTTAATTTTTGGTTTAGATGTTTTCTTGATGTAATAGTTTTTAACGTCTTCAAATAGACCCTAAGTACATTGTGTTTTAATTTGGTTTAAATCAGTTGATATCTTCCGGTCGTGCTTAAGCCACAAAATATTGAAAATTTCGTACAAAAAAGTACGAAGCCCGTTGTTATCGTTATCACCCATCGGATTGACTATCTTCTTTTAAGTACTGTTTTTTTATAGCATTGGGGTCATTGCCCGACCGGAAGAGGTTTTTTTAATTCGTCTCATAACAAAAAACAATGTTCTTTTATTAAAAAATGGAAATACTGTTAATAATACGATTTTTAAAAAATGTATATTAAAGATACAAAAAAAAAATTCGAAAATTTTTGTTGGGGCATGAGCACGCCCGGAAGATATCAACTGATCTAAACCAAATTAAAACTCAATGTACTTAAGCTCTATTTGAAGACGTTACAAACTCATGCATTAAGAAAACGTCTAAACAAAAAATTAGCACAAAAATGAAGTTTTTTTCATATTCTGTCATACTTTAGGGCCTATGCGCGACCGGTATATGTCAACCGATTTCGATCATTTTTTCTTCCTTGCGATATTTTAAGCTCTGAATATCAATACACGATATATCGGTGACCAAAAATATCGATATACCGATCTATCGTGAATTTTTTGTAATGAAATACCATTTTAAATCTAATCATCACGTTTATTTTATCGTTTTAGTTAATTAAGGTAACGACATCGAACCGCTGGTTCTTCTCGAATGTCAACTTAACAGAGGTTAACATCAGTTTTAACATGGATTTAGTGTTTTACGTATTAGAATTTTTTTGTTTCCTCTTTCCTAATGTGAGAAATTCTTAACATTACTTACTCCTAGGATTTAGTGTTTATTTATTTATATTTTGTTATTTCCTCTTCCCTAATGTGAGAAATTTTCATTGTACTTATTGTGTGATGGATACTTTGTCATCTATATACTTCTTGTCTTAAGATTAGGCAGATTGTGATATTAATTCAATAAAACACTTCTACCTAAAAAAAAAAGGTAGTTTCTTGATTTTCTTTCCTAATGTAAGGAAGTTTACCAGAAGTTGACATCAGTTTCATCATGGATTTAGTGATTTACGTTTTAATATTTCTTCATTTCCTCTTCCCTAATGTGTGAAAGTGTAGCACAAGTTAATAACATTTCTTCAGTTAAAAAACGTTCTCTTATTTAAAACAATTTTAAGGTCTGTTACTTTAAAAAAAAAAAAAAAAAAAATATATATATATATATATATATATATATATATATATATATATATATATATATATATATATATATATATAATTGTATTTTGCATTTTTATAATATGGAGAAAACGATATACAGTAACGTACGTATCAATACCCATCCCTATTCCAGACCAAAACCGTTGCCAGAAAATCGATTCTTAATTCCACTACCTCGGTTTAAATTTAAAAAAAAAAGAAACATAAAAAATAATGTAAATTATATTAAAAAATAATAAATAATTAAAGAAATAAATTAGTAAACAGCAAGCAGCATTTAGTATGTACAACATACGTAATGAATTGAAGGGTTTGGTAGATAAAGGGGTTCTGTAGCAAAACTCTATTTTGAATAATTTATGTTGAAAGGTTTTTTTACCTAGCACTTCTGACCATTAAATTCTTCACCCAAAGAACTAGATTGTATTTTTTTTTTTTATGTGTGACCTAATCCCTTCATCCACCAAACCCTTCTATTACAATTCAAGCAATGTACAACAAGAGAAATGTTTTACAAATTCTTATTTAAGAAGACCAACATTTTTTATCAACCACCTACATTCTTGGTTTAATTTATTTCTTTTGTAATAATATTAAATTATTATCGAGCCCTTTCACTAAATACTAAGTGGAGCATGCATGGGTATTGGCCTGTTAGTTATTTTTTAATTGTTTATATCGGCTCAAAAACCCCTTATACTTGTTCTCCGATGCTTCAACTGATACTGCTTTGGAAAACGCCTTCATGTATTAGAATAAAAAAACTTATCTTTATCTTTATTGTCATTAACTGAAGTTGGTTTTACAGCTTGTCTAGTATGAAACAATACTCCCATGTGATTACTTATCTTCAACAATATGACGTTTGGTAAGCAGTAGAATTGACTTTTGGAATCTCTAATTATTACTAAATAAGCGTCGAAAAAATCTATCTGACTGCTCATTTTGTGCATCAATTTTCAAATAAAATTTAATAGATCTTTTAGTATTATAAAATAATACAGATACAAAAATTCGTATTATGAGAAAAACTTTGGGCTATTAAAAGGATAAAATTACTTAAATTAATAATTAAATTAAATTAACAATCAATGATTATTCGAAATATACAAAGTTGAGAGAAAATAATGGTTTCTAACGAAAAGGTTCTAGCTACAATCTAATATAATATAAAATATTCTCCATTAAATTTTGACTCAGAAACCCGTCAAATTTTCGATCCGAGCAACACCAACAGTGCTAGAACGTGTCAAAATGAATGTGAAAAAAACTTTACCAAAAAAGTGTAGACCCAAAAGACATATCTATGTTTAAAAAAAATCCATATAATCATTCTTTGGAAGATTTAGTGTTTTGACTTGGAAGATTTAAGTTTTATTCAATCTATCTAAAAACTGATTTTCGCTATCGATTGCTCTATGTTAAAGAAATAAACTGGGTTAAAAAAAAAAATTTGTTTGCTTATTTTTTTGTCTTAATCTCTGAAATGTTAGTATTAATTGCAGATACTAAATTTGTTTAAACACTAGCATTCATTTATAATTTTTTAATGGCAACAGATTGAGCCAATTGATATTAAGGTAAAAGTAATAACTACGGGAACAAAAGATATTTTAATAAAGTAAGTATTTCACTCTCTTTAAATTATTTTTTTTTTACTGTTTCATATTTTGTTCTCAAGCCACTTGCATAACGGTTTCCATTGCATCAATTAAATACTAGTTGCTGTGTTATTTCAGCTTCTATATGAACCCATTCTTGCAGTACAAAAGCTTCTTCGAACACCACCACCTTTATTGTATTGGCAATATAATTTGGATCGTTTTCTTATGGAAGTAAAAATGCACGCTGAATGTTTTGTTGTACGTTAATGCCACCTTTGATGCTATTAGGGGAAAATTAGAGGGTTTTTTACTGTTATTTTTGAAATGTCTGAAAAGATCAAATAAATGAGAATTCGATGTCCATCTTTTCAGTACTGCTCTTCTTACTATGACGTAAAATGTCAACATACTTGTTTACATTTCTAAAACCTTCAATAGAACTTTCTAAACCATTCCAGCACATAAACACTTTAACGCTCCCTGCGTTCCCTCCTAAAAAAGATTTTTATTTATTTTTTTTTTTTTTTTTTTTTTTTTTTTTTTTTTTTTTTTTTTTTTTTTTTTTTTTTTTTTTTTTTTTTTTTTTTTTTTTTTTTTTTTTTTTTTTTTTTTTTTTTTTTTTTTTTTTTATTTAGTTAGTGGAGTTCCTTTTTCATAATGGAGGAAACTATTATATTCAACAATATTTACAAAGTCTTGCGTGATTGAGGCATCATCGAGAGATCCTTATAAATCATAAGAATGACCTTTGAAATGTTAGATGTAAGAGCGAAAAGATCGAATAACCAAGAATTAGCTGGTGTCGAGAAAAAAAACCAGCAGGTTCAGGAGGGTCACTATTAGATGGTTTTCTACAGATTTTAAGTTTTCAGGACTTTGGCTCCATTACCTTTAACATGCTTTCAATGACGAAGAAGAGGTGAAAAGAAAAATGATCGGAAGAATTAAAACTTATTTATCCGTTTCAAAACTATTTAAATTCAACTAGTTAGTCGTACCACTAAGTTTATGATGTCAAAACCCTTTCATGACCAATAATTATAATTTTATAAAGACTTGAATTCTCAAAAAAAAAAAAAAAATAATAAACCAAGTTGATAAGTATACAAGAATATTTTGAGAATTGTAGGATGTCAGTGATAAGAAAAATAGTGGCTTCTCACTAATAAAAATACAAATATAAGAATCGTTTGGCCATGTTTCGAGGATGAGCTGCAAGTGTTAAGAAGACTGTAATGAATGTTCCCATTTTTGAGGGTAATTGGTTGATTGAGAGAGATGCTGCAGGAGAGGATTTTCGGTAACTGAGTATCTCTATTGACTAATATTGACAAGAAAAGAGACCAAGAAAAAGAAAAGAGGTAAATGAGTAAATAAATCGAATTTCTCACTAAGCAATAAAACATGTAATTATTATAATTACGATGAATAAGTTTAATGAAAAATCACTATATTTTTCAAAGTATTTTTATTAAAAAATTTCCATTTTATGTCTTAAATACTGCTTTGAAAATTTGATATATTGATTTAATTTTTTTTCCCTCCAGCTTTGTTAATTACTAAAATTAAATTTAGAATTAATTTGAAGAAGGGAGTGGGTTGTTTAATTATTTATTCCATAAATGCTTAAGTAATTATTTTGTAAATCTCTAGCAGATATGTTATTTATTATCAAATATAATTTCTAAATTGATGCTTCGGCGAGAGAGTTATCATTAGACGGACTATTTAACGTGAGGCCGGACGTGAACGGAGATGACACGATGACCTTTCCGAAGCGGAGGCGCAGCCATGACTCCGCCGCGCGGGAGGTATTATATATTCCAATCACTGCCTCCATAATTGATATTGATAGATTCAGCTTAAATATTCATTCGGCCACGAGGTTTTATATGATTAATTGAATAATAAAAACCTGACGCGGGCGCCGATTATCCTCACTAATACATTTAATTTAATTCATGCCTGAGATGGTAATGATTAAATTAAAAAGAATGATTAAATTCTATACATATTTTCAGAAATATCTACCCCTAAAATAAAAGTTGTGACTACAAACACTTGTGGTTCTTTGGTTGGAATATAGACTTAAATATCAGTCCCATGGTTTATCAAGTGCTGGTCCAGCATTGTCAAAAACAGACTTACAAATTCACCACATTCAAATATCCTAGTCATTTTGTTAAGAATTTCTTTAACTGTTTTTTTTTTTTTTTTTTTTTTTTTTTTTTTTTCAGTTTTTTTTTTTTTTTTTTTTTTTTTTTTTTTTTTTTTTTTTTTTTTTTTTTTTTTTTTTTTTTTTTCAGTGAGGATACTAAATAAATATACCGGTAGTGGCTGTTTGGAAAATTAACTTGTTATAATAAGATATGTAAACACTTAATGTTATCCTTTACATTCTTTTATTTGTTTACATTTTGGCTTCCTTCTAGGATTACAATTCCTAAATCAGTCTTCAGTCAGTTACTCAGATATTTTTGTGTGAATAGCATCAGCCACAATGCCGCATACATATTCTAATGTTGAATCCGCTGATATGATTTTTGTGTATGGTTTCTGTAACGGTAATGCTTTAGAAGAGTGCCTAATCGACGAGTCTTTTCGTTAACTTTTAATAGACTACGAGAGACTGGGTCATTCTTAATACGTAATGAAGGCGACCAATTCCAGGCAGCAATAAGAGCGGATTATCGGAGAAGAAATTGTGTGTCCAACGCCACTTCGATAACAATCTTGAGACTAGCATCCGAAGAGCATCTGCTGCATTAGCAATATCGCGGCAAGCAATATGGCGAACTTTGAAAGGTGATAATCGCTACCCATACCATCTTCAAAAAGTTCAGAATTTATTACCTCAAAATTATGTCAAGAGATTGAATTTTATTAACAGGTTTCTTGACAAAATTCGCGATGATAATTTATTTCCATTAAAAATTATATGGACCGATGAAGCTACCTTTACAAGAGGAGGAATTGTTAATCAAAGAAATTATCATGTATGGGCTTTTGAAAATCCCAGAGCTATTAGAGAGAATAGGTTTCAGCATGAATTTGCTATTAACGTTTGGCTTGGAATTTGGAACAGATTACTGGTGGGACCATATTTTTTACCTGGAAGATTGAATGGTATCACATTTACACATTTTTTGGAGAACAACTTTTCTAATTATTCAGATGACATTCCCTCATTCAGCAGCGGATTGAAATGTGGTTCCAACTCGATGGATGTCCAGCTCATTATAGCAGAGTTGCTCGAGCTTGGCTGGATATAAATTATCCACAACGTTGGATTGGACGTGGAGGAGTTGTACCTTGGCCATCCAGATCACCTGATATGACACCCATGGATTTCTTCCTATGGGGAACCTTGAAGCAGAAAGTTTATTCGTTGTCAATCAACTCAAGAGAGCAATTAAGAGACCGAATCATAGATGCAGTGCACCAAATATCATCAGAAAATGTTTAGCTGCAATTTATCAAGTGAGTGCTGGATGTAATGCTTGCATTGGTGCAGGAGGACAACATTTTGAGCAATATTTACATTATAAAGAACATAACATAAATATAAATGTAAATAAATAAGTATAAAAATGAAAACGTTTTGTTTCTTTTTTTGCGATTTTCTCTAAAACTAAGCAAAAACAAACTAATCTCTAAAGGACTTTTTGTCTTAGTTTTTCGGTCCCCTATAAGTTGCTTGAAGTTTTACCATTTAAATTCAGGACACCCTGTATAGAGGTACTTTAATGGAAATTCAGATTCTGTAGATTTTCATGAGGGCCACCTGTTGCATAATACTTGATTGCTGCTCTGGCCAAATGTTAAGCTTCTTGAGGTAGACATAAATTTTAATGTTTGTTTGGGAATCATTCATGGTTGAAAAAGGTTATATAAGTGCGTTGCCCCAGCATCCTTATAAGCCAAAAATCATAGGTTCGTATCCGGTAGGGTTGGGCGATAGTCGATAGTTACTATCGATATATCGATAGCTCATGCCTATCGATGGTAACTATCGATAGTGTCGACTATCGATGGTCACTATCAATAGATATTTTTTACTCTAAAGTTTTGTAACTCTCGGATTATGCTAATCTGTTTCTGTCCAGTGTCGAGTTCTTCTATATTACTTTGATGCCGCACCGGACGTGTCATTATTTAATCCTCTGAAATTACTAAATACATTATATTGAGTAGGATGCGTAGTCTCACACTTGTGCTAACAAACCAAATTCGCTGTATTGATCACTGGCTCTTCTAGGTTTTTATAATCTTAACTTAAGTATAAGAGGAAATTAAGCTCTTTAATTAAGGGTCTTTTTCTACAATTCTTCGAAAATTTTGTATACCGTTTTCTCTTCAATAGCGTTTTTAAAATTCAAATAAATTAGTTTTTTCTCTCATCTTTATGATATAATCTTATAATTTATAATCCTGCAAATTTCAAATAGTAAGTAGATAATTGAATTTAATTAAATTAGTTGAAATTCTTTATTGAATAGCTTTGGAAAAAAAGGAAGCAACTATCGAAAAACTATCGATAGCAATCGATACTTCTCAACCGATAGTATCGGCCTATCGATAGTGCTAACTATCGACTATCGCCCAACCCTAGTATCCTGTCAGTCTCAGGATGGAATTAATTCTTCGTCCCCACTCCCTCGGTCTAAACCCCGTGATGCTAAAACGTCTATACCGGAAGGGGAAAACGAAAAAAAAAGGGTTGGAAAAAGTTTATTGAAGTATTTTTGAATTTCAAATATTTATGAATCAAATATGAACATTTATGAATTCAAATATGTATTTATGTATCGAATTTTGAACAAAATTTTAAGTTTTCATGTTACCTTTGGAATTGATTAGTTTTCTTGAGATTTCATCGCCACCTGTTAGCTTGCCCCATATACTTTCACATAAGGTGTTCTCATGGAGGCTAGAAAGACGATTTCCAAATGCTTTAGAGTTTAATAACCCATTCGTAATTTTAAAAAATATAGACTTTGTAATTTAACTTTGCGATTTACTCAGACCTATCTCCTCAGAGGACATTCCCCCCTCATATTTTGTGTAATCCAAAATGAATAATGCATTTTGTAAAAAAAATGTTCTGTTGCTATCGTTGATATATTCTTTACCCACTTACTACTGCTGTGTATAAATATATGTTATACAGATAATTCAAAAAATTTATATTACTGATTTAAAAAAAGTATTTTTCGAAAATTATTATTATTGTTAATCGTGAAAAAAATATTTATAAAAAATAAAAGCCACTCTCGATACAAATCATAAAATGGTTTTTAAAAGTTACAGATAAAAAGTTTGATCCAATTTTAATTTTTTTTTTTTTTTTTTTTTTTTGAATTATCTATTTCAAACCCTCGCCTCTGAGCCTCTGCCTCAACCACTCCATCTCTTCAAACCATTAAAAAATAATTATCATAAGTTGATAGAAATCAAAATTGGTTAGTAATAAGGATTCAAATTCTATTCAGAGTATCACGTATGTTGATAGAAATGTAATGAGAAAAATTATTTTAATTTTTTAAAAATGTTTTATAATAATTTTTTTTTTAAGTTATGAATTCAAACTTGGAATCGTTCATATTGATCATTTCCTTTACAATGAATACATTGGTGCTATTTAAATTTAAAATGGACTGCATTATCAGTACTTAAAACTAAAGGCCTAAAAATGTCTTATATTTTACAAAAAATATCAAAAAACAAAGGATCGACATTTTGATCTGGCAATTTTTCTTCGGTATATATCTGGTTGGATCTAAATTTTTAAGCATGAAACTATATGACAGTTTAGAAAACCTCGTTTTCCACTCTAGATTGTACATACATTTTTTTATTGTAAATATCATTATTCCTAAACCTTCCTAGAACTATGAAGACGATGTAGTTAAAATTTGGTACAGACAGGTTCAGTAGATTTACCATTGTATTGGGGAATGGTGCTAATCACATTATGGTCGATTTTCAAACTTCACTGGAATCCACGTGTCACATACTTAAATCTTTTCTAATAATTTAATTGAATATATCGTATGCTTTGAGGTAAAAGTCACTGAGAGCAATGTTTCCCAAATTCGACAAATAGTCATTGTGTTTTGACATTATCATTTCCCATAAGTATAAAAAGTCACCAAGTGAATATAACTGCTACATATACACATTATAAAATGATAAAATTCATTATATAACTATCTCAGAAATTTTTAATGAACATATTCCCGTTTGAAAATTGAAACGGAAAAAAAATAATTTTTTTATATAATGACTTTTACCTCCAAGCATTTGTAAATTTTATTATCAATTCCAAGCTGTATATAACTCCGTACCTTTATTTGTTTGTTTTAAGGTCAAAAAACTGCTAATGGTTATTGTTGCCGTACCTTTGTAAGTTCTCATGTAGCATGACACTCGCCACCTATCGGTAAATTTTAAAACTACACTATTATACACATATTATCGTTTTTTTAATTAAAAAAAAAAAAAAAGGAATTAAAAATCAGGAGATATTATTATTTCCAAACCTTCTTGGATCTATAAAGATGACCTGCTTTAAAGTTGGTATAGATTGGTACAGTAGTTTTTGTGGTTAGTGATCACAAACGAAAAATGGCTTGTCATTTTATATAATAGTATAGAAATATGGTCGTAGCCCAATTCAAGGTTTCTTTTATTACATTAACATATCATGATGGTGAAAGATGATAGCCGCTGGCACGAGTTCAACGCTTACCTGCGGTTTGGTTCCCACATCTGCTATCGAACTACAGCAACTGAATTTGACTCTGTACGCTCCACGTTCCCTAGGAATCTCTTTAAGGCTTTAACAGCAACCCAAAAGAAACTCGGACCGTGTCGAGTAATGAAAAAAGACAGCTACGATGATAGAATAGATGAAAAAAAGAGACGGTGAAGAACTTTTAATTTCGTTTTCTGAATGGATACGGTCTGCCGCCGCTGCGTAACACTACCTGCAACAACGCCTACCATCAAAGAAATACTCTTCTTTAGAGATCTTTTTACTCCCTTTTTGAAGTTTAATCACTGACTTTTACCGACAAAAAGATCTAATAGTTATTTGTGAGTCTAATTGCAAAACGTAAGCAAATTACAGCTATTAAAAAAAAATTACATTTAATTGACAATTTGATTGTTTACGCACAGTGTTGGCTTGAAGTTAACCTGATCAGCGATCAAACTGTTAATATTCGTGAATAACAATGATAACAGTAATAAGAATTCTTACTAACTAATACATTAATAGATTAGACTTAACTCTTAAAATGCAGTTTTAATGTTGAACTGTATAAAATACAATTTATTTGAGAAAAGAGCAGTTATGAGAACTAATTATAAATATTTACCGTCATGTCATGCAACCTACGTAAATTTAATATAGTTGCATAGAATAACATTTGTTCAGTTGAGCGGAAGGAAGACATAGGTGTATTATATTTAATAAATCCTTCTTTTAAAACTGGATAGCGCTCTAAAAGATCATTTTGTCAGCTTCCTCCGGTGAAAAAAAATAATTGCAGTGATTATATCTTCTCTTTGTATTTAATCGATTTCAGTTTGTAGATTAAGTAGCCAGACTAACCGATGGCCAAATAGCCAAGAATATAGGCATATCATTATGTATTATGAATAGTAAAATTCTAAGTCGCGTAATAAAATTTAGGCTGTACAAATATGTTATTAGGCCAGTTGCTGCGTATGCGTGCGAGACTTGGACGCTCAGGGAGGCATCTTCAGAACGTCTAGACCTGTTCGAAAGAAAAATATTAAGACGTTTGGTTGGGCCTAAATTTAAAGACGGATTGCCTTGCTTCAGAATCAATAAAGAAATATATTTAATGTACGGCGACTTATCTATATCCCAGTTCGCTCGAGTCCAACGTATGAAATGGTTGGGGCACGTCCTGAGAATGGATGAGGTGAGAACGGCAAGAAGAATTTATCTCGGGAAGCCGGAAGGAGAAAGGTCTAGAGGAAGACCAAAAGCTAGATGGATGGACAATGTAAAAGAAGATATAAGGAAGAATGGAATATCCATCAGGTGCGCTGCCAGCATGAACGACTCTTTACAACCTGTAAAATGTATTTTCTTCCGAAACAGAATAGAATAGAAAAATAATTTTATTCTGGGAGCATGTCCCTTAAGTGAAAAATACCGTTGTTTGGAGAGCTGTATCTATGTCCATGTAAATTGGCCTACGGAGCTGCTATTGGTCTTAAATTATCAAATATGTATTGCTATTTAATTATGCTCTATCTAAAATAAGAAAAACGAAAAATAGTGCTCTATCGCTGTTTTTGAGTACTACAAAAATCATTCCGGATTTTGAGGATAGCAAACTAGGATATCAACTACTCTTATGGTTCCTAACAACATATTAAGAAATAGTATATCGATGCGATTTTGCCTATTTTTTAAATTTTGACTGGGCTCGCTTAGGAACGGTGAGAGAGGAAAGACTGAAACCAGCAAATGGAACTGTATGAAAACTTTAAACATTCTAATTTGGAAAACAGAGGATAAAGTGATGAAGGGAATCGAACAGTTTAGAAAAATCAAGGAGTATTAGCACAGTTACTTGTTTTCATCTATGACAGTAAATACGTTATTGATTTTGAGGAGAGCGGATTGTGTGGCCGGGTCGAAAACCTTTATAATACATATGTATCAATGTTGAATTGTGTCAGTATCCTTCCAAGGTGGCATAAATATATGTAAATAAGCTAACACCCACTCTCAATCACACACAAACACAGAGGCCGGACTCTGGACCAACGCCAAGAGCCCTGACGACAGCTGTGTCTCTTCCCGAAATAGAGGATACGCCATGGAATAAAGGAGCCTTTTCATGACGGATTTAGTTGGGCTGATTGATGTTCACGCAGCCCCGGCAATACGCTCTCACGCCGGCGCCTTTGTCTTCTCCGAGCGGGGGATGCGATTTGTACGCTCCGCTGGCTGTGGCGGATGGGAGTGCCACTTAACCTTCTCCTTGGAGCTTGTTCTGAAAGTCCTGGGGAGGAAGTCGAAGGCTTAACTGCAGGGAACCGATGGAGTAGTAGTGATAGTGTTACCGTAAAACGGCGTGACTTTGCACCACTTTTGTTGAACTTCATTCTTTAACACCATATCAATCAATAATGTTTAAAATGCATGTATTAAAATATTCGCTATGAATAATTAGCTTAAAAATGCTGTTGATTCATCGCATAATCTTGCAAAATTTACAAAACTTATAATTAATTTTATTGTTTTTAAAATTTGGTGCAACGTCAGCCGGATACCCATGACTTTGTACCACCATATTTTTTCAATTAAAAAAGCATTAGAAACGTATTCCGGAGCAAAGTCAAAGCTTGATAGTAGTTATGAGATGCACGTCATGGAGATTAGCCTAGTCATTTTTTTTCTCTGTTTGTAAGGATTTTGTTAAAGGAAACGATTGTAAATAACAATGGTTTCATTGAAATGAGAAAGAAAATTGCACAATTTTTAATGGTTTATTGAGGGACGATAGAAAATACAAGAACATACCAACAAAATATTATATGGAAACAAAATAACGACAAAACATGCCTAAATAACTTAAACAACTATAATTTTGGTAAAAAAGGAACAAAACGATACCTATAAAATCCAACAGATTCTTGGAGAAACACTTTTGGAAAAATGCAATCTGCAATAGTTGCAAAAAAATTGTTAAAATATAAAAACGAACACTATGACTTGAAAAAATGTAAACCTATAACTAGGCAAAATTCTTACAGCATTCGTCAATATACTTGCACATACTGGCAACAACCTTACTAACAAAACGATTTCCCAAGTAATTTGAATTTTAACCAGCCTATTAACTCCTTAACATCAAATTATCCTCGTTTTTTGATTTGTTCAGGAGGAGCAATGCTGCCTAAGACTTCTTCCCATAGGGAGGTCACTTTGTGTCAAAATATACTTTGTGCAAAGTCATTCCTAATTCATATCAAAAAAGGGGATTCTATTTTATTTTCAAATACCATGACTTTTTTCAAATATTTTGAGTAAAATGAATATCATATATTTAGATTACTATAATTATAGAATAAAATTAATGCAAAACCCAATCGATTTGAGAAATATTTAGTTGTTGAAAACACGACTTTATCTCACTAAGGAATCACACCTGTTGAAACACTACAATCAACTAACTGTTATAAAACATGAGAGGTAATTAGGATCAGTGTGAAAATTCCTTAGACCCAATCAGTGTTGTCATAAGTAAGTAAGGAGTATAAAATATCCCTGTTTTTAGTGAGCTTGGTGCAAAGTTAACTCACAGGTCAGGCCGTTTTACGATATCAATATTTCGTTAGTTACTCATGATAGTAAAGAATGATCAATATAATTAGGAGTTGATAATGATTTAATGTATTATAAGACTAGCATTCCCCGTCGCGGCTTTGCCTGATCTCATAAGTAAAGAACTTGGATAATGTTAACTAATAATTAAAATTAAATTTATTTAACAATAAAAATCCTGTATTGTAGAAAGCATAAAGAAAAGAAAAAATAAATTCATAAAACATCCGACTGAACGTCATATCTAGTTTTGTTATCCGATGTTATTATTGACCGCGAGAGAAACATTGAGTCCGAAGATATATTATAAATAAAAAAATAGAATATATTATATAGAAGATAATAATTGAAGTTTTATTTATATATCGATAAAAATCTTGTATTGTTCCTTACAATTAATAAGCATTATTTCCTCGATAATATTTTCACTCATAGCAGTAATTTTAACCTGGTTAAAATTCCACAGGTAAGGTATTTAAAGATTACGTTAAAGCACAATTAGTCATCCAATTTTTAATTCCAATCTATGAATTGGTAATCCAGATGGACTAAGAATATTAAGAAACTTGCGGATAATGGGCTGCATTATCAGTACTAACAACAAAAGGTTCATTAAGCATATTTTTACACACAATATTAAAAAGAAAAGATTCGAAATTTTTATTTGGCAGAAATAGTTTTATTAATTTTATCTGGTTGGATTTTTATTTCTAACCTTAAAAGTATATGGCAGTGCGGAAAATTTCTTTCTGCCACTCAACATTGTACATTTAAATTTTTATTATTGTAAATTTAATTATTGATAAGCCATCCTAGAATTATGAAAATTATGTAGTTAAAATTTGGTACTGAGAGGTTCAGTAGTTTTACCATTAAATACTCTATTGCACTAACCACGTATCGGTTGATTTTTTAACTTCACTGGTGTCCACAGGTTGCATCATTTATTTAAATATTTTCTAATAATTTAATTGCATATAGGTAATTTTTTTTTTAATATATTTCAAGCTCTATTTAACACCGCACCTTTTATGTAACCTCTAATGTAGAATGGCGCTCGCCACCTTACGGCCAATGTTCAAACTTCATTGTTATCCACATATTATCGCTTGTTTGATAATAACTAGGGCAGGAAGGATGGATTACCCTACAGGTTACCAACCTATTCCAATCAATGTAGAAGGCTGTGATTTATTAATATCATACCATCCAGATGTTGACACGTGATCTTCTGGACAGAGAGCTATGAGACTTTCGCCCTAACGCTTATTGATGCTAATTTGGTTATGAAACGCACAGTCTTCTTATATACAGGGTAAGTACCTCTTAGTGTAAACAAATAAATCCTAAATAGTAATAATAAATAAATAAATGTAATAAAATAAAATCCTTTGATCTAGTGTCGCTTTATTGACAGTTTTCGTTTATTTCCTATTAAACAATAAATTGTTTATTTCTTTTTTTATTCCAATGAAGAGTTTATTATGTTTAAAATACATACTTCTATTAAGGGATTATCATAATGTCTTATTTACACAAGTAACTGATTTGTATGCCAAATGAAAACACTATGTTTTTCCTGATTCAAAAGTGAACTTCTCCATAAAATCGATACGGATCATTTATTTGATCATACCGTGTGAAAGCTGGTTAAATTTGCAAGTTTTTGCAAGATTTGCAGTTGTGTGGATAGTTTATTGCAGTTGTAGATAGTGAGCGTTGAAGTATTATAAAACATTGTAACTTCCCTAGATAAGGTAAAGCTATTCTTTAGGTCCCAAGTTGGTAAAATTCAAGGTTATATGTGCTCTGCTCTTATAGGAAATGCAATGCTAAATCCGAAAATATGGTCAAAATTTAAAAAAATATTTAAACAAAGTGGATTTACGTTTTATAGTAAAAACAAAAACGTGGTTTCCTAAAAAAATACTTTGAATTATCGTATACCTGCAACGGATTGGAATAGAAAGGTAAGTTCACTAGTTTCACCCAATTATTTTTTTTCTTTTTACGCAAAGAGGTACTCACCCTGTATAACTTGCGAAAATAGATTAATACTGGGGTTCGAAAGTAGTGAGTTCTTAGAAATCACTAACTACATGAAAATGTAATGTCCAAATCAGTACTCAACATTTAGGGTTGCTGTGGGTCAGGTATTATTCGTGATTATTGAATATTTTGTTAACTCTTCAATAACTGTGAAGTAGCCAGGTAATGTAAGTGATCCTAAAACCTTTCAACTAAGGCCAACTTCAAAAAGCTCATTGCCTATGGTTAAGTGGACAGCTACCTGCTGCTCGAGAGCCAACTTACTACAACCACCGGATGAACCGTTGTTTTCAGATAATTGTAATAATAAGGTACATCCTTTCAAGGACTTTTGAGAAATGAATGAATCCAAGGAAAGGTTTGGGTATAAGTACTGAAAACCACCTCTCAGAAATTTATCTTCAACATCGGACTAAATCAATCAGATCAGCTATTCTCAAATTTTTACGATTTGGGCCTCAATATAATTATCATCATTCTATACATTGATCAAAAGAGATAAAGGGAATAAATTTATTAGATTTTTATTTAATACTCCTTTTTTCTTTTTCTTCTTTTTTGGGTAACGCTATCCAAGACTACACCGAAATAGTCAAACGCACTTTTCGTACTGTTTCGGTCTTTCACTTCAGGTTTCACATTCATCGATAGGTTTTTGTTTAAACCTTACCGATGGAAATCGAAGAATTTTGTGCGTAGATAAAGAAATTGTATGCTATGGCGCAGAGACGTGGATACTAAAAGCAGCTGACCATCAAGCCGTAAGGATATTTGAAAGGAAGATTATGTGCACGCTCAAGGATCATGACACATCAGGAGTAACCAAGTATTGGATGACCTTATATAATATAAAAATATAGTAAGGTTTGTTAAATCAATAAGAATAAGATTGTTAAGTCATCGAGAAATGTTGCCAGGCACAAGAATGGCCAAAAAATCATTCCAGGTGACCTCTAGAAAGAGATAAAGAGCTGGATTGTTAACGTGGAAGAGGACTTGATAAAATAAGGGATGACAAACTGGAGGAGGAATGCTCTGGATATAGATGGCTGGAAAGTATTGTTAGGGAGGCCAAAGTCCACCAAGGACTGTAGAACCGGAGAAGAATTATACCCACATATAATACTGCATATTATAAAAATACTATTACTAAAGTGTATTATAGCAGAATATTCAAAAGTATTATAAGAAACTATTATAATAAATATTGTGATGATGGTAGAAGTGATATGAAACAAGAAATATTTATTATCTTTATAATAAAATTGTAGAACACAAAGGGTAATTTTTAAGAGTAGGTCGGAGAAACAAGACGTGAATGTACTAATTATTGTGAAGATGTTTTATTGTTTATTTCATATTTAGATATGGTTAAGAAATTATTTGGCATAAGAAATTAATATTATCTCCTCGATTTCATTAATAACCGTGAATGTAGTTAATAGTGTTAATAGTTTCTCCTCTAAGGTGGGGAATAAAGAAAATTAAATTTATCCCTCCACAAGAAGCAACGCAAGTATCGAAAAAAATCTGGAAAAGGTAACAATCGAGTGGTCTTGCACAGACATCTTCATCATTAATTTTTAGCATCTAAAGTAATCCAAAACTGGTTGATGAAATGAATACCAGCTGAAGTAATCATTATATTGGAATAAAACTTTTAGCAATAAATTTGAAACATGTTTACATTTAGAACTAAGCAAAAATATAACAAAAAAAAAGATTCATAAGAGATTTAAGTAATAATCATAAATCATTTCTTGGAAATTATAGTATGATAATAGGAATGAAAATTAATTTATTATTTATGAATAACGTAACCATGGTTAGGTTTCAGAAGATAGTACTGATGAAGTGAGGGGTATTAAGTTATGATCAAAATAAAACAGGATTTTCATAAGGAAGAGAGAAGTGCTATGAAAAGAAGTGAGAATAATGATATTCGCGTGGTCTCTAAGGCCGTTCCATGAAAAAAAAGGAGTTGCAAATTTCATTAAATAGATAAATTAAAAAAAATATTATTTTTTAATTAAATGAATCTTATTTTTATTTCACAGTAGCGTTCAGTGTATATACTATCTTTTGCCGGTAATAGTTTAGCGTTACAATTAAATATTAGGTACATATTAATAAATTTCTTAGGTTTTGTTTAAAATTCTTATAAATAGGTACGATTTCCTTTGTGGTTTAAATAAAGGAACTTCCGTTGAATGAACAAAAGAAATCCATAGAATAAAAAACAAATGTTTTCTATGATCGAAGTTCCCATACAAGTGTTCCTTCAGCAGGCAGGTTTCTATTCACCTTTCATTATGTCCATTTAAGATGATCCGAATCCCGGAATCCTCTACCAGAGTTCTGTTGAGAGGGAATGTAAGTGCAAGGCGGATCTATTGTAGTGGAAAAGCATTGATCTCGGATGGGCGTTCAACGTCCTTACCATTGTCAGAGCCAAATGACCGCCTCAGGGCAAACAACCCTTTGTGGCAGTCGTTGGACTGCCTCCGTGGCCATTCTTCGCTACCGCAGCCCTCTCAGCCCCCGGTGTCCGACGTAGAGGATTATCCCTTCTCGTTAACTAAAAGCTTCCACTACCGAAGGAAAAGAGGGATTACTCCCCATTATCCGGGTGTAAGTGGGTTCTTTGGAGGCATCTTAGGGATCATAGCGTTCGCCGAAGAACGGTCAAGAGTTCTAGAAACTGTTTAAATTTATTTTTCTATCGTTACTAAAATGTCAGAATTCAATATTTATATACTGCAATTGCAGAATATAATTCTCTATTCTGAATAATATTCCTTGAGATTGTTTTTTTTTTTTTTTTTTTTTTTTTTTTTTTTTTTTTTTTTTTTTTTTTTTTTTTTTTTTTTTTTTTTTTACATAAGTGAATCGATTTAAAAAGGTGCAAATCGAAATTCTTTTTAAACGTGTCTGCCTTTTTGATGTTTGTCAAAGCTAACAGTGATCAGGCTAAAATTATATCATAATTCAATAATTTAGTTTATTTCAAAACAGTGATGAACTAAACAAATTATTTTACTTTGAGTTGGGAAAAATTTAATCATAGTTAAAATTTAGCCTATTTGACTACTGATATCCTGGAATCTAATGATCATTACATCTTTCAGTCAAATAATCATTCGTTCAAAAGTAAATGACTGAAACGTTTAATAATAATTAAATTAGATGATTCAATTCCAGGATATTACTTAGCTGTCAAATAGCTACAACTAAATTTTGTCCAACTCTGTGGTGCTGTTAACATTTATAATTTATTGTTTCTTCCGAGTGCAGCACATCTTATTGAAAAGTAGTGCTTGTGTTCTCTATTGAAACTTTTAAGGGTGATGAAGAATTTAATATTTTGTTTCTTTAGATATAGTTACATCAACTATCAGCCCCGGAACCTGTGCGGGCCGGGAAGGGACACATACCTCGGGCGGCAGAATTTAGGCGATGGCAAAATTTGAAAATTTTATTTAAAAAATATTAAGCTATTGAAAGCGTTTTCAAAATATATATAGTATTATAGTATTGTTCCATTTTATTTGATATTTTTGCATAGTTTCACTTTATTCTACTGTATACCAGGTTGATTCTTATAAGACATATTTTGATGGGGGCGGCAAACTGATCTAGGGGCTCCCCAGACAAATCTCCTGGTTCAGTCCCTGACAAATATTGTACAGTGTTTAGTAGCACAGCATATAAAAACAGAAAACCGCAAATAAAACAAAGGTAAGCAAATTTGAATAAACTTTTGCTACACAAGCTACCACTGGTCCTGGAAAGTCTGGTTTCAATAACGATCTTTATTGTATTTTAGTTCGAGCTGACATACAATTCCAAAAATTAAGCCACTTTAAGTTTTATAACGTGTTTTTTTTTTTTTTTTTTTTTTTTTTTTTTTAATGACGCCTTGTCTTTTTGTTTTTTATTAGTCTTCTTCCAATTGTTTCCCTTTTCACAGTTAGTTATTTAGTTACTTAACCCTAAGTTTATACTTATGTATAAGTATTTATTGCAATTTATTATTTTCTTGGAACAGTACAAGAACAGTACAACCTACCCAAGTACTGATCCCGAGAACCTTCATGGGTTGTAAGTGATACAGTTTCGTTGTTTTTATTTTAATCATAATTTTCCTAAATAATGTAGATAGTTATGCAACTATTTAATTGCACATTTTACCCAATATGCATATATATGTGCATATTTTCCCGTTTTTATTGCATATAATTCACAGCCCTAGTGATCACAAACGAAGAATAGCTTGTCTTTTTATATATTAGTACAGATAGATAATAAAATTAGAACACCGCCATGTTTTTAGTAAACATGCCGACACATGTCATTTCCGCAGGCCGTTTCGTCCAATTAAAACATATTATTTTAGAGGTCATTCAGTTCTCGGAATAGAAGTGACAGAGGAAATGAGACTGACGGAAAAAGTCGAAGAGGACAGGAATGCAGCGAGGAATCTCGCGTCCGCCCTCCCCGCGGATAATTGCCTCCGAAAAGCAAAGCGCTCAAGAAGAATCCTTTGAGTGCGGCCGAACTGAAGAACTCAACAATCTGCCAAATGTTTTTCATATATTCAACCATATTTTTAAAAAAACAAAGAAGAGGCCTGGCATATTTGTAAACAGTAATTGAGCTCAATTCGGCTCACAAGAAAGCAGAAATTTTTGTTATGAAGAAACTCCTGAGAAAGAGAAAAAAATTAAAATTGATCAGAGAATTAAATCTTCAAATATTGAATAAAAATTACAGATGACATCAATGCCACGTCATTTTTATACTTAAATAGGCACGAAAGAAGGCAATTTTTGTGGCTCAAAAATGTACGTATTCTATAAATATATTTACGTAATATAAGTATTGTATTGCATAGAAACAGTCAGCCTTTCGATTCTGGAGAAAACCTGAAGATTGAGAGGAAAATTCTGAGGAGAATTCACGGACCCGAAATAACGTAAGAGGGGTATAGGCGAAAATCCAATGAATATATATACCGGAATTTGGAAGATCTGGAAACAGTCATTAAGACCAGGGGACTGAGGTTCAATGGGTACATGGTCAGAATGAACAATACGAGACTAAACAAAAAAATGTTCGATCAAGTCTGTGGCTATAGAAGTATGGGGAGAAAAAGAGAAACTGGGCAGGTTAAAAATCACGAATAAAGACTTCTTGGATAGAGAAATGTTTGGGGTAAAATATAAAAGAAGTCAGGGTTCTTGTGAAGAAGAGGGAGAAAATGGACTAAGGAAGAGCGAGAGGAACAGTCTAAGAGAATGAAAAAGTATTGGAGTAGAAGGAAGGCGGAAAGTGTGAAGAAAAATAAGTAATTACATAAAGACAAAGTAAGACATTAAAATAAATAAATACGTAATATATAATAATATCTATTTATATAAATACAACAGTAAATTCCATATTGATTTATTTCCTTAAACAAATTTATCAATTTTCCTCTTTTATGTGAATGGGAAAAAAATACTACGTAAATACCCTAATTACCTTCCACTTTCAAATACCACTTCAATAAACCTCCTAATATCCATCCAGATCCACGAAAACATTCAATAGACCCTTTTTAGTTATATAAAATATTAACATTTCATATATATGAAATTTTATTGTTTTTGCACTGACTGAATTTATATTGATATCTTTCTGTTTTGTTTTTATTTTATTATTGGTTGTGTTGTTTTATTCTATGAAATAAATATTATTTCATTTTAAGGGTCTGAAGGCTCTTGAATGTTAATTATTTTTTACTCTTAAGTACTTAATGTACCAGAATATTTCAAGAACTTTTTTATTTATTTTAAATACAAATATTAATGTGTCATTTCCCGAGTTTTTATTCATGAAAGATAGTTTGTTTTATTAATTATTGGAAACTAGGGATTATCCGAAGATGTTCACGTTTTAAAAAGGATAAATCAACGGTAGTATATATTATAAATGGTCTTATAAACAATAAACATAATTGTATTCATTTTGGTATGCTGCATTGGGCTATGAGATTTTTAAAACTATCTTTTCAACATATCAGAAGCTAAACAAGTTTAATATCGGAATGTTATTATTAAGCACTACGACGTCGTACCGAACGAGTATCGTGTTTAATAACTTAAAGTAATCCTTCAATATTGTCTCATCAGTCGGAGCTGTACCTTCTACACTAAAGGCTGTTTAATAGCCCACATCATTACTAGAAAGCGGTTACGTAAGATCACCTTTAGCTGCTTATGGAGTCAATGATAGACCGAACTAGCATTGTTCTCTCTCTCACGAGCAATATTCATTGACTATGGTTGAACTAGACAATGTCATCCTTGACGAATTTCATGAATGTATCATCCCAAGTGAGGATAAGTACGGTCGTTTGTTCTATAGCTACACCTAGAGTATCGAATATATCCTTTGTCTAAGGATTTTATCCCTGTCTAATCCTGGAAGAGGAAATAACAGTCACAAGAAATTGGAGTATGACAACAAAATACAATTGATAAAATAGAGAATAGAAGAGTTGATACATTCATATTGTTTTAAAAAATTGGATCGTTACAACCAAGAAAATATCTCACTTTAGCCCAGTCAATGAGGGGTGTAGAGTGCATGAAATATGCGATTATTTTTTAACTCAGGGCTTCGTTAGTTGTTAGAAGATAAACATACTAAAAGTCCTCGCCCCTAGGGGGTGTGCAAACGGTGGGGGAAGAGGAGAAGGTTCCATTTTTTGGTTTTTCAATTATATCTTGGAAACGGTGGACTCTAGAAAAATGTGTTTCAAATAAACATTAAATGTTTGCTATAAAATTACTTATATACGTATTGTCGGACCTCCAACCGTTTTCGAGATATACGTTATTGAAAATCGATAATTTTCGAGAAAAAAAAAAAATTTTACCTCACTTATTGCCAAACATTTCCTTCTGGTGCCTTCCACGATCCTTGAAAAATGTCAGAATTGAATGTTTCTCAGAAAAAATGTCGCGGAGTATTATTAGTAGTGTACAGATTAATTTAATACGTGAACTTTTATGGTAAAATATATCTTTAATTATTATAAATATAGAGAATCAAAATAAATCCAAACAAATTTCACCAAATAACCTTTACCCTTCGTCGCAAACCTACGACTTTCTGCCTTACTGTATCCTTTAATGATATTCCACTAATCCCTCTTGAGCAGATCCTCTACCTAGGACTCCCCTTGGATAAACGTCTTACTTGGAATCCACATACAAGACTAAAACGACAAGAAACTGCCCGTCGTTACAGACTACTTCAACATTGACAAGACAAAAGTTCAAAGCTCCCAATTAGTTACAAATGACTTATTTACATGACTGTGATTAGACCTATTTGGACGTACGGAGTCGAGCTGTGGGGATCCACTAAACCATCCAATTCATCTCGTATCCAATCTTTACAGATCAAAATCCTTTGAAAAATCCTCAATGCTCCTTATTTTGTCACCAATCAACTTACCCATAGAGATCTAAATGTTCCATATGTACTTGATACATAGACCAAATCAGATACCTATCCTTTCATAGTATGGTCCATAACCACTCCGATCCTCTAATTTCTCAACTTGCTCCTCACACCAATCCGGATAATGCTCTATGGCTTCTCAAAAAAAAGATGGCCTAGAGATCTTCTGATGTAGAATTTTTATTAGAGTGCTATCGATAAGCAGTTCTTTTCCAGTTTTGACATGATATTGTAATTGTTATAAACACATTTACTTGATGTATGTATTTTGTACAGCTGTAAATTTCAATAAAAAAAAAAATTATAAATATTTCTACATAAGTTATCCTTTCACCGTTTCTTCTTGCATTTAAACAGACCATTAAAGAATAACCTCTACCATTTTCTAAAATCTATAATATGAAATACATTTAATGAAAAGTTATGGACGAAAAAGAAAGTTATCTCATTGAGAATATTTGTTAAAACTCATCTGGGAGTGGGCTAGCACAGTTTGGTTAGGCTTTGGGATTCTAGCTTATCTTATAGGCCCCTTAATTGTTTATTTCCAGAGGTGGATCGGCTTTGAGTTCGGATGGACTTTCCTGTTGCACGCCCAGTGTCTATAAAGAGGATATCTTTGATTGGGAGAGAAATCTGGAGGTTAAGTGAGGATGCTGACCACAGCACCTCCTGTTAAAACGTGAATCCAGGACCTTTCATGTGTCTTAGGGGTTCAGTTTTATTTATTTATTTTTCTCTT
The DNA here is from genome assembly GCA_003667255.2 of Euschistus heros. Classification (NCBI taxonomy): domain Eukaryota; kingdom Metazoa; phylum Arthropoda; class Insecta; order Hemiptera; family Pentatomidae; genus Euschistus; species Euschistus heros. The sequence continues at coordinate 3,279,029 of RCWM02000008.1, read as the reverse complement.
TTAATATCTATTTTAGTCAGCTCATAAAAAAATCACTCATAACTCCTTCCTGTCAGAATCGGATATCAAATATTCTCGTTCGGGTGATCTTCAAAGCGTACATTAGTTACAACATACAAACCATCCAACAAGCAGTAAAAAAAACATCCTGACATTTTTTTCTTTCCAGTTTTTATTTATACTTGGACCCTTTGAAGATCCAGCGACAGTGTTGACAACCTTTATCATCGGCCCTATAAATATTTCCGAGCGGCGGAAACAGATAACGACGAGGCTACTGACTTCTCGCCACATTACGGGAGGGTGGTCTAGGATTAGCGTCAAGGATCAGCTGCCTTCCAAATATATTCTCTTCGGGTCGGAGGCGCACTCACCTTTGACCGTGGTAATTGAGCCCTCAACTAACTGCTCGGTTTGTGGGAGATCGGTTTTATTTTAGTCAGCCGCCGCGGTGCCTGTCAGCTCGATACAGTTTGAACTATTTCTTTTATAAATAGCTTCAGTAGAGGCGATGATGAGAGGCCTTGGTGAACATTCATTGCCAAGGTTTACAAGAGGCAGATTGATCGTCTTTGTTGAGCCTCGAAAAACTGATTAGGTCCGTTGATTGCGGCTTCAAAACTAAAATGAAAATAGAACCAACTATGTTTCTAAATAATGTCTTTAATTAATACACTATAAACCAATTTTCCACTTCTATTGGAATTTATTTTATCTGAAAACTAGTTTCGAATGTTAACCACTACATGTATTATACATATTATTTTTTTTTTTTAACGGTAATATAGGAAATCAAGCGTTTCAATAATCACCTAGCGACTTAGATTTATGTGAAAAAAAATTCATTTAGGTTGTTGCTGGAAGTATTTTCGAGAACTCGTGGAGACATTGGGTTTTCTCTTATTTTGATCAAAGATCAATTGTGCAACATCATATTAATCTGCATATATGACCAATAATTTATTTATTACAATTTTTTATGGCATTGTTTTGTTCATTCACAACTGTAAATATAAATTCATAACTGATATAAAACGAAGGTGAGAAGTCAAAGTTTGAAAAACTTTTGCTACACTAACTGCCACTGGATCTGAAAAGTTTGCATTCGATACTGATTTATTTTGTATTTTGGTTCGAGTTGACATACCTACCATACATTAAGCCACTTTAAGTTTTATATCGAGGCGTGTCAAAATGTAGTAGGAGGCAAAATGAAAATGCTACAAATTTAAAATGGGACTTTTAATAAGGAAATTTAAATTGTTTCCAGAAGGAACAAAAAACCAACCAGTCATAAGGGGAAACTCACCTAACTGACCCTTTCACCTCTTTACATTCAGTCTGCTCTAGGTCCCGATATCTTTCAGAAGTCCTTTTCATTTTTCCTCCTCAAGTGAGTATCAACATGTTTGATTTCTTGTCTTACAGTTAAAAAAAAAATAAAATAATATATATATATATATATATATATATATATATATATATATATATATAATATATAACCTATCTAGCAAAGTGCCGATGGTTTAAAATTTTCGTATGGTTTAGAAACTGATGAATGTTGAACATTCGAAACTAGTTTTCAAATTAAAAAAAGTGGCAAATAATTCATTGATCCTAATTGTATTGATCCTTGTGTACCATCATGCCTATAAGTTAAACAAATTAATGTATAGAATTAATTGATAGGTGCATTAAAAAAATATTTTACCAATATAACGTTAAATTAAAACTATTAAGTATAAATATATCAATTTTAATAATTAAAATAATTAGCGATAATAATAGAACAATAATAGAATGATGATACCAGGCAATGTGTGTGATGTGAGAAGTGAAATTCGGGCGACTGCAATCAGACACCAAAGCGAAGGTACGGTCGCTATAAAAAATATCTAGTGAGATGAATCAGAAGTAACGTCTCAGTACTGAACACCACCTGATGAAGCTGCAAACTGAGGCGTGCTCAAACTTCAATAGAAATACTGCAACAGCGCTGATCTCCATAGATTGCACGAAAGCATTTTATTCCGTATCTCACGGGATCTTATGCAGAAAACTTGAAGACCTAGAATGCCCTGAGCAGCTCTATGGAGTCATTGTCTCCTTTCTCAGTGAGAGAAGTCTCGCTGTGCGGGTTCGTGATGTCCATTCACATTCAGTACCCCTCACTTGCGGTGTGCCACAAGGAGCAGTACTATCTCCAGTGTTGTTTAACATCTACACTGCTGAAGTGGTTGGCAAAAACTACGGTAGAGCGACAGTAGCCGCTTTTGCCGACGATCACTAGCAGCAGCATGAACCCGAAGCATGAACCAGAGCACTACGTCAGGCCGAAACGGTCTGCGGAGAGATCATTCGACGGCTGGATTCACTTAACATCCAAGTAAATCCAGCCAAAACCGACTGCGTAGTGTTCTCACACCAGCGTGGGAAAAGGTCAACACTGCCGAAGACCCTGCGAGTGGCAAACACCAACATTGCCCCCTCCAACTCCATCGTCTACTTGGGCATTACCATAGATAGAGGGCTGAAATTTTCAGCTCACTGTTACAGGGTACACCGCAAAGTGAGAAGAAGATCCTATCGCCTCCATCACCTCCTATCCTCTCCAGCACTTTCCCTCCGTCTCAAACTTTGCATATATAAAAGCATGTTGAGACCTGCCCTCCTGTAAGGTGCTCCTCTTCTCACCCGCCTTTCAGACGGAACTAGACGGCACCTTTAGCGATTCCAGGACTCCATGCTAAAGAAAATCGCAAAGACTACCTCATTGAAGAAGAAGAAGCCTGAAGACCTCCACGAGATCTTCGATCTTCCGACCATCCCGGAGTTCGTCCAGCGCCGGCACGTCAAGTTTCTGGACTCCCTTCAGTTCTTAACAAACCCCCTATTCAGAACATTGACACCAGCGCCACCCCCGGTCCGCTGGCAACAAACACCAACGAACCAATCAGAGCCCACTTGACCAACGGACCAACCAATGCCCACTGGAGCAACGGGCCAATCAGATGCCACTGGCCACTGGTCAGAAATGTTACATTTCCAGATAAATAAAATAAATAGTAAAAAAAATTTTAATTAGTTTTAAGTTTGTCAACAACAAGGTTTAGGTGAGCCCCATCACCTAAACATTATCTTTCTGAACAACAACACATTATGAATTCACAAAACTTTTTGTAAGTCTTACAATGTACCTAGTACAGAAAAAGACCAGAACTCAAGAAATCAATCAATAAATACATGTTCATATCCAATAGAAAAAAAAAAAAAAAAAAAAAAAAAAAAAAATCAGAAGTAGCAGACTTTCTTCGAAAATGGTCGAAAAATTTGGCTTACGTCCGCACTTTGTTACAGACCCCTCATCCAATTCCTTTTTAGCCTGTGCCGAGAGCTGTCTGGAATTTTTACTTTATCCATTTTATAAACGCGATTCTATGATGTTTGTAAATTCGGAACCTTTTCTTTTAGGTAAACTTTATTTAAGCCTCAACATTAATCCCCTTACTATCTCGATTATTTTTCTTGTTTAATTTAACTAACATTCGTATGAAATGTGTTGGAATATTTGTTTGTTAATTCGTCCTACTTACATGTCTATTTTGTAAATGAAATCGCTATAGGTGATAGTATAATTAGATCGTGCTGTAAGGGAACCAGTTTCTATGAGGGTTAGTTTTTTAATGAATACTTTAGATTATGTTGTAGTTTTGTAAAATGATATAGGTATTTATTTTTTTCCTTTTTTTTTTTTTCTTTTGTGTAATGACCACAAGTTTATTCTAGAACCTGCTTCAAGAAGCACTTCCGCTTTTAGTCTATATAGAACTGATGATGAATGTTTAACATTCGAAAGTACTACTACTCCGTGGCGCTACAGACCGATGTGGTCCTTGGCCTCCTCAATGAGCCTTCGCCAGGTGGCTCTATCCTGTGCGGTCGCTCGCCAGTGCGGGTGTTCAATAATTCTTGAGAGTCCCGAATGACGGCGTCCTCCCATCTAAGACGCGGTCTGCCTCTTCCTCTTGTCCTGCACAGCATTCCTTCCAGCAACCTCTTGGGTATATCCTCTTCTCTCATTCTGGCAATGTGGCCAGCCCAACGCAGTCTCCCAAGCTTGATGCGCCTCATCAAATCGGCCTCCCCATACAGATGATATATCTCGCTGTTTGTTCTCCTTCGCCAGGTCTCTCCTACTTTAATAGGTCCGAAAATGCGGCGAAGAATTTTTCTTTCAAAGATAAGCAATCTTTGTTCTTCGACACCAGATAGGGTCCAAGTCTCTGATCAGTATGTGAGGACAGGCCTAATGAGGGTCTTATAGAGGAGACACTTCGTACGGCGGAAGATCACAGTGCTTCTCAGGTGGTTACTAATGCCAAAATAACACCTATTTGCCTTCACTATTCGCTTGTTAACCTCGAGGGATATCCTGTTACCACAACTTACCACTGCTCCTCGATACGTGAACTGAACATTCGAAACTACATTTTAAATAAAATAAAGAAATTGCAATAAAAAAAAAAAATAATTCCTCAATCCTAATTATATTGATCCTTCTTCGTGTTTACCTCAAGTAAATTTATCTTTTTTACCATTTTTTAAATTTACTAAACAGAACAGGAAAAACGCGTATTTCCCACGATTTATCCAATTTTCATCTAAATTTATTGGTATTTTTGAAAAATCTGCACATTATTTTTTTTTTTAATATAATGATTGTTGGAATTATTATAGCCGTTGACGGAGTACATGTGTGGCGGATTTCGAGCATTTATGTAAGACTGAATATCTCGTATATATCTTCTTTTCTAACCTTTGTAGTAGTCTCAAGAAATCCGTGTGAAACGTGTATTATACTCAAAAACACCCCTGGAACCCTGGCTCTTAGACAACTATAATCGTCTATCTCAAACCTAGCATTAAAGTTGAAGCAGCCTTCGATCGCCTTTGGCATCAATTAGACGAGAAGCTGAGAGCAAAAAACTGGTTCTGATGCCGACGTAGGTGTGCGACGGACACCTGTAGCCTGTTATTGTATCATTAAATAAGTAATTAATAATTCCTTGTAATGAGTGAGTTTGCCTGTAATGACTTTAAATATTACAAGTAAAAACTGACTGATAAATGAGTTAATATATCAGAAGGTGGCAGGTCTCTTGTAATTACTGCTGTCCTGGGGCTACTTTATGAACAGCTATGAAGCTCCTTCTGCTTCGGATTTGAAATTAAAACGGTTTTGCATATTTTTTTTTTTAGAATTTTAATGCGGTAATAAACCTTAATAATTATAAGTGCTTACCGTGGTTTGTAGTTCAATTAACAAATTTACAGTAACTTAAAACAAAAACAAAGATCATGATGGTATAAAAGCATCAATACACTTAGGACTGATGAATTATATGTCACTTCTATTGGAATTTTTTATCAAAGACTTTTATCGAATGCTAAACATTCATTAGTTAACCCTAGAAGTTGATAGCTTCAAGAAGTTCTTCCGTTTTGCTTGCTCAAAACGAATGATAAATGCTAAACACTATTAATAATAGCAATAAAACGGTTTTCCGTTATGTTTAGTTCGTTCTTCATGGTCTCATACATTTATATTAAGTATGTTCCGTTTTCAAAATTGTTACGAAGCTATACACAAAGTTTTTTTTTTTTTATCACGAAGTTATTTTTTTTTTTTTTTCTTAATTATTTTTAAACATTTTATACGATCTACTTTAGTTGAGCTAATTTCGATTTGACATGGTATTTTTGGTCCTAAAAGTCGCTAGAAACCTTTGGTCGGTTCCCTCCATGACTAATGGGCCCAGACCTCCTCTGCGTCTGGGTGCTTTCTTTTGTTGCCCTTCTTTGTTCTCTCTAATTTCGATATTTTCGAACGTTCTACTTCTGAGTCCTGGGCGGAGAGTAATTGTTTCACCAGAACAACCGAAAAGGGATATTTTTTTGCACCTCTTCGGGTCCTTTTATGCTACATGGAAAAAGGGAATTTTCCATGGTGTTTTGTACTCCTTATTACTAAGCACGAGCTGGTCGGGGTCGCATTTCCAAAGTTATTCATTTTTTTTTTACTTCCAAACTATCTAAAAAAAATAGTAATTAGAATTTTAACAAAGGTATCTGGGAATGTGTCTCCCATGATATATTAGACGATGGATATGATTCTTCTCTACACGTTTTGCTAAAATGCCGACGATCTTAATAATTAGATATTTTTTTATTAATACTAGAGATGGGCCGACTTGTCGGCAGGCAAAAAAGCTGATTAGACAACCAAGCCGATCATTGCATCCGTTGGAATTCTGGTGACATCGGCAGTGTTCATTGCATTTCGTTTATAGCTTTATAGGAGTCAGTACATAGCTACATGTTTTTGTTTATCTTATATATTTTTCTTCTGTTATTATAAACGTGCCGGTATGTAACGGATTGTTTTTTTTTAGAAATATAAAGAAAAAGTCAGCAATTTACTTATCTATACTATTATACAGGGTGTCCCGAATTTAAATGGCAAAACTTCCATTTTGTTAAGAATTTCTTTAACTGTTTTTTTTTTTTTTCAGTGAGGATACTTTCATTAAATTGAAAAAAAAAAAAAAAAAAAAAAAAAAAAAAAAAGACTAAATAAATATACCGGTAGTGGCTGTTTGGAAAATCAACTTGTTATAATAAGTTGGATAGGCTTTGAATCAGCTTCATACTTAAGTAAATATTGGTTTCAAAGTTCGTCAAGATAGGCAGTGAGATATGTAAACACTTAATGTTATCCTTTACATTCTTTTATTTGTTTACATTTTGGCTTCCTTCTAGGATTATAATTCCTAAATCAGTCTTCAGTCAGTTACTCAGATATTTTTGTGTGAATAGCATCAGCCACAATGCCGCATACATATTCTAATGTTGAATACGCTGATATGATTTTTGTGTATGGTTTCTGTAACGGTAATGCTTTAGAAGAGTGCCTAATCGACGAGTCTTTTCGTTAACTTTTAATAGACTACGAGAGACTGGGTCATTCTTAATACGTAATGAAGGCGACCAATTCCAGGCAGCAATAAGAGCGGATTATCGGAGAAGAAATTGTGTCCAACGCCACTTCGATAACAATCCTGAGACCATCATCCGAAGAGCATCTGCTGCCTTAGCAATATCGCGGCAAGCAATATGGCGAACTTTGAAAGGTGATAATCGCTACCCATACCATCTTCAAAAAGTTCAGATTTTATTACCTCAAGATTATGTCAAGAGATTGAATTTTAGTAACTGGTTTCTTGACAAAATTCGCGATGATAATTTATTTCCATTAAAAATTATATGGACCGATGAAGCTACCTTTACAAGAGGAGGAATTGTTAACCAAAGAAATTATCATGTATGGGCTCTTGAAAATCCCAGAGCTATTAGACCTATTAAGACCTATTAGAGAGAATAGGTTTCAGCATGAATTTGCTATTAACGTTTGGCTTGGAATTTGGAACGGATTACTGGTGGGTCCATATTTTTTACCTGGAAGATTGAATGGTATCACATTTACACATTTTTTGGAGAACGACTTTTCTAATTATTTAGATGACATTCCCTTACAGCAGCGAATTGAAATGTGGTTCCAACTCGATGGATGTCCAGCTCATTATAGCAGAGTTGCTCGAGCTTGGCTGGATATAAATTATCCACAACGATGGATTGGACGTGGAGGAGTAGTACCTTGGCCACCCAGATCACCTGATATGACACCCATGGATTTCTTCGTATGGGGAACCTTGAAGCAGAAAGTTAATTCGGTGTCAATCAACTCAAGAGAGCAATTACGAGACCGAATCATAGATGCAGTGCACCAAATATCATCAGAACAATGTTTAGCTGCAATTTATCGAGTGAGTGCTAGATGTAATGCTTGGATTGGTGCAAGAGGACATCATTTTGAGCAATATTTACATTAAAAAGAACATAACATAAATATCAATGTAAATAAATAAGTATAAAGGTGGAAATTTGTTTTGTTTCTTTTTTTGCGATTTTCTCTAAAACTAAGCAAAAACGAGTAAATCTCTAAAAGACTTTTTGTCTTAGTTTTTCGGTCCCCTATAAGTTCCTGAAGTTTTGCCATTTAAATTCGCGACAACCTGTATAAAAGGACAAGCCATTTTTCGTTTGTGATCACTAATCGCGGAAACTACAGAACCAGTCTGTACCAAATTTTAACCACACCATCTTCATAGTTCAGGGAAGGTTTAGCAATAATAAAATTTAATGATCTTCAATCATATTGCCATAAAAAAGCGATAAATATGTGGTGCGTAGTGAAGTTTGATAATCGAGCAATATTCGTGAGAGGTTACAAAGATACGGTGCTATATAGAGCTAGAAATTTATGATAAAATTTACTTATTTTTAATTCAATTGTTATTAAAAATGCTATAAATACATGGAGCGACATGTGGATCTCAATGCAGTTTAAAAATAGATCAATATGTGGCCGTTCTTTAACAAATTTTGCAATGATAAAACTATTGAACCCAACTGTACCAAATTTTAACTGCTTCTTAATAGTTCTAGGAAGGTATATAATTATACATTTTACTATAATAATAATAATAATAATAATAATTAAAATGTATAGTCTTGAGTGTAACAAACGAGGTTTACCAAACAGTCATGTACTTTTATGGTCAGAAATTATAATCCAACCAGATGGATCGATGAAATCATTTCTGCCAAATTGTATGTCTAATTATGCTTTTATATACTCTCCAAACACCTAATCAATGCGACATTAACCAGGTTAAAAATTACTGCCATGCGTGAAAATATCATTAAAGAAATAATGCTTGATTCCATACTTCAATACAAGATTTTTATCGATAAACAAATAAAATTCAATTAATTGTTAAAATAATTTAAGTTCGTTATTTATGAGAGCGGGTGGTGCCGGGACGGGGTATGCTAGTTTTTTTTATAGTTAATTGTGAAACTTGGAATTCAAACATTCTGTAAAAGGTATCGTATTTATTATCAGGACTTGGAAAAAATCCTTCTTAAAATTCCTTAATTAAAAAATTCCTTCACTCCTCTCAATTATATCACAAATAAAATTATTAATAATGATCTAAATGTTCCATATGTTGCTGACATAGCTCAAACCAGATACCTATATTTCCAGGATAACCTCCATATCCACTCGAATCCACTAGTCTTCCAACTTGCTTTTGACTCGATTCCCGATAATCCTCCGTGGTATCTGATAAGAAGATGGTTTGGAGATCTTCTAATATATAACTCTATTCAAGTGTTACTAATGAGTAGTTGCTTTATGCTTTAAGTTATAATGATCATTTTACCACGCATTAACTTGATTTCTACATTGGATACATCAATAAATAAATTGAAAAAAAAAATCATATCCACATAAATAAGTTTAGTAAAATCATCATAAGGAAAATATCGGTATTTCGAATTGTCACCTTCTTTATTTCTCTTTTTTATTACTTCCAAAGAAAAATAATCACAAGAGTAATTTACACTAGATTGGACTGTCATCGGACTTTGTCACCATGAGTTTATGAATCGAACAACGGTGGTTTGAGTAATGTTCACTCACGGTCACGACTCGTAACTGATACTGTCTATAAAATTAATAGAAAAGAAAATATAAGAATTTTCCATTAACATTTATTCTTGTTCATCTAATTTAATAATAGTTTTAAAATAATTTATTCAACACAGCAATATTTTAATGAAAATGAAATATTAAATCTAGCTATTGTTCAGTACTATTAACTTTCCATTCATTGAAACCGATGGATATGCTCGTACTCTGCCGACTACGTGATGGAGCCGCAAGGATCCAAGTTCAGTGTGAGAAGCAAACGATTATTATGAATTTTTTTTGGAAAAAGTAAATCGTGTCTTTACTGAATTAAGTTAAATATATGTACAGGTATATAATATTTTTAAAAAAGAAAAAAGTGGACTTACTGGGTTTTGATTCTGAACGACTAAATTCATCTCAACTAGAGATGGGCCGACAAGTCGGCGATTAGTCGATAATAAGCGCCGACTATTCGACAATTCTATTCATTTATATTTTTACGCTTAAAAATAGGTTGATTAAAATGGCATTTAATGATATCAATTTTTATTTCCGATTGATATTTAGTTCAAAGCTCCCAATTATTTACAAAATACTAATTTACATGACAGTGATTAGACCAATATGGACTTACGGAGTTGAACTTTGGGGCTCTTCTAAACCATCCAATTCATCCCGTATCCAATCCTTACAATCCAAAATCCTTCGAGAAATCCTCAATGCTCCTTACTTTGTCAACAATAAACTTATCGATAAAGATCTTAATGTTCCATATGTTGCTGATTTTGCCCAAATCAGACACCAATCCTTTCATAGTAAGCTCCATAACCACTCAAATTCACTAGTTTCGCAACTTTCTTCCCTCTCAATTCCCGATAATCCTCCGAGGCGTCTGAAAAGAAGATGGCCTAGAGATCTTCTTGTATAGATTTTTATTGAAGTGCTACTGATGAGTAGTTCTTTTCAAGTTTTGCCATGTTATTGTAAGCGTTTTTGACACATTTACATAATGTATATTTGTACAGTTGTAAATTTCAATAAATTGTAAATTAAAAAAATAAAAAAAGATTGATATTTACTGTGTGTTATTTATTGCACCAATAGGAGCTCTTTTTATTTGGTAATACATTATTGAACTTTAAGAAAGACTATGATATATTTAAAAAAAAAAATAACTCCTAAAATACTGAATCAAGAAGTTACGTAACTTGCTATTTTCATTTCTTTACAATTTTTGTTTTTTGTTGCAATTAAATAATATAAAATTCCTTCTAAGTTTAACTGTATTGGAATAATACTTATATGGTATATAAAGAAGTTACAATTACTCTGACATAACCATAACCATAAGTGAACAAAGAGATAATACTAATACTTTTAATTATTTATTATTAATGTAATCTAAATGACGGTTGTTTAACATTTAAACAATTTAATATTTAATGGTTCATAATTAAACATTACGAATTAATATAATCCTTAATAGTAATAATAACTAATTTAAATGTTATCCTAATTATAACTGTTTAAATATCTATGTTTAAATTAATTCTGTAATTTACACATATAACTGTTTTATTTAATATACTTTAGATGAAGATATGATATATATATATATATATATATATATATATATATATATATATATATATATATATATATAGAGAGAGAGAGAGAGAGAGAGAGAGAGAGCGAGCAACAACACACTCCAGTGTGTTTCCTTCTTCCATAATTTCTGTTACTTTTTGTTCACACTAACTATGTACTGGTATGTACCGCCTTCGCTCACACCTGTTTTAAAACTCTTTATTAACATAACACTCCCATATGATCATGCTCATGCTCATGTCATCACGTCTGTCGTGTACATTACAACAATATACAAGTAAAGTAATTTGCCGAGTTTTGATTTATTTTTCTAAAAAACACTCTGTTACACACCGGCCTTTTGCAAAAACCAGGAGAAAAAACATAACAAAAACAAAAACCTGTAGCTATATGTACTGATGTAAATCTATAAACGAAGAACCTCGAACATTACCGATGTCACCCGAATTCCAACGGAAGCAATTATTGTCTTGGCCGACTAGTCAGCCCATCTCTAATCTCAACCCATTATTAAAAAAATTACTTTCAATTAATTTAATGATGATTTGTTTTAAAGATATATTTGGCACCGAATGTTGTCATCAGTATAAAATTATCGAATGGTGCTCTGTTATTATCGCTACTTTCTTTTACGGGCATAAGCTACTTTTCATTTAGAAAACTCATTACGTTCCCTTAGTCATTGTTTCTTTCGAGGAAAAAAACCTTTGTTTCAATTCCAAACCGTTTCACACTTTACACGGCTATCCTAAACTCATGTTTAATTCCATCTAAAAGCGTTAATTACTGAGCCTGGCTTTTGTCGCGCACCCTTCGCCTTTCCCACCGTACTTCTCTAGCTGTTAAAGACATTAACACTGAAATAAAAAATGATGAAAAGTAATAAAAAAAAAAAAAAAAAAAAAAAACCCAGCAAAAGAGCCGCTGATCTTTTATAGCGCCTTGAGTAATAAAGGTCCCAAACTATTTTTACAACGGAGCCTGTGGTAGGTCATTTACTGCACCTCTGGGGCGGCAGAGATCAAAGGGCTGCACTCCCATCGCCTACCTGGACTCCAGGCCGGGACAGCTTATCTTCCCTGGAGTCTGGTAAAAATCTCACCTCTTCTCCACCTCCAGGCTACCTATTGCACTCCATTGCAGGAAGTAACTTGATTAATGTGAATGTCGTGAATCTACAGCTTCATAATCATTAATTATCCTTGTAGTAATATCAATTTAATTATAACATAATATAATAGCATTTGGGTTAGTGGGGGACATGGAAAGTGATAACCTAATGCTGTGCAATAAAAGACAATTGTTTCAATACTCGTATTATTTTAATCTTTATATTTAAAAAAAAATTCTCTATACTATTCGTATTATATGTTAGTGTTATTTTTATTTATTTCTTTATTTTCTATTGGTTTATTTTGACCTAATCTGTTGTAATTATGGGAAATAAGTTATGATCTTATGAAATACACAGCCATCCATTATTTATCAAGAAATTTATACTATTATGTAAAAGGACAAGCAAATTTTCGTTTGTGACTAACCGCGAAAACTACTGAACCAATCCTAACCAAATTTTAACTACGTCATCTTCATAGTTCAAGGAATGGTTAGCAATAATAAACTTTCCTGATTTTTAATTAAAAAAGTAAAAAATATGTGTTGACCAGTGAAGTTTAAAATTCGGTCGATTTGTAATTAGCACAATGTAGTTTACAATTGTAACTTGGGATGATAGTCATAAAATGAAATAAGAAAAACATATGACACGAGTAATTAAAAAAAACAAACTCCATTCTTCCCTTACTAGAAAAAATAATATATTATACATATGTCTATCTATAATGTACTGCTTTTCCCAATTTACATTTAAGAATTATAAGTATCAAACTAATTCGATTGATAATTAAATTAAATTAACAATTAATCATTTCGAAAAAAAAAAAAAAAAGTTGAGGAAATTTGGAAAAGTCAAACGTGAATTTTTGCATTCAAACCAATATAGCTCCTAAGCGGAAATTCCTAGCGAAAAATGTTATTTAACAAAAACAAGAAAACTATTAAATTTCTGACAAAGAACTGACGGTTAATTTCGATCCAAGATACACCAACAAAGCTATAGCGTGTCAAAATGTTAGTTTTGAATTTGAAAAAAAAACGTTTCACCAAAAAGGTGTTACCCCGAGCTAAAAGACATCCATCTCAAAAAAATTTTTTTTTTTTTTTCGGCTTATAGTTTCTTTCTTATTCAGAATGAAAATATAAGCCGAATGTATTATGAAATGTATTAGAATCAATAAAAATATTCATTAAATATTTTAATAATTAAAAAAAGGTAACTTTATGATTTTTATTGATATCATTTATTACAGTTCCACGTTATTATATGTGAAATTTATTAGTTGCTTATTATGTGTTATTAATTTATTAGTTTTTGTAGTATATATGAAACTAATCTTATTGGTAATACCATTACCATGAAGGCAATCCTATATGTTTAATGTCCTATATAGTATGTACATTTTAATAATATAATAAATAAATATGTATATTTCTAGTACAGAATATATACATTACCAAAATAGTTTTAATATTAAAATAAAGAAGAAAAAAACAGAAACGTTATTATAATGCATGTGTCCTCAGTTTTTAACATGGAACATTTTTAACGGTGACCTAGTTGGTCAAAAGCGATATGTTTTTTTATTTAAATACAATTCATTTATTAAACATGTCATGAGCATAAATAGAACATCATATAAATAAATGTAAATAAATGATAAATCCATTCATTGTTATGTTACAATGGTACTAATGTATCATTTTTTATTGTAAATTTTGTGGAAAAATGTTTGGTTTTTTAAGTTGGGCTTTATAGTAAAACGTAGTGTTAATTTCAAGAGTATAAAATTCTAAATTATGAAATGTGATGATTTATTTAGAAACATTTTTTCCTTGATTCATATTTAAAATATTAGTTTTCATGTCCACGTGTTCTGAAGAATGCTATGTCCTTTTCTTATTTTACTTCTTTTCTTTTTTTTTCCTTTTTTTTTTAAATTTATTTTCCTGAAGAAAAATTATATACTATTATTTATTTTTTAAAGCTACCATTATCTTGTAAGGAATATATGTGCAAACGGTACTTTCAACGGGACAACTAGGACTGGTATACTAGCTGGAGTTCTGCAAGGTAGTTGAGTAAGACCGTTTGTACTTCATCTCCCTGACATGTCTACCCCTATTAATGTTTCTCCATGGGACATTAAAGTATTAGTAACATATCTCAAATGTCATGTTATGACAACAACTGTTAAATGAACGTAATTCCCAGCGAAGTCAGCATCTTTCTACATTTTGTATATTTAAGTATTATTCAGTTTAAAAAAAGACATATCCATGTAAAAACATTAAAATGAACGCTACTAAAAATTTTCACTATACATATCAATTCACAGTTAGTAATAATCTAGTAATTTTATCGTGAACTTATTGTTAGTAAAATTATCATGATTTGATTTTGCTCCGTGATTTAAAAAGTTTTGATCAGGATTGGTGAAGAGAAGAAATATTCGTTGGTTCTTATAATTTATTCAGTAGTGTTCTAGTTTAGTGGCTAAGGTCCACCACCATTTTGGAATTACACAAGTTCAACTAAAAAAAAAAAAAAAAAAAAAGTTTACAAATTTAAACTAAAAAAACAAAACAACAACTATAAAATCGCTAGTTTCCATTGTCACATTTTAATGACATACTAAACAATGTGCGATCAATTGGAGTGTTGGTAAGTATTATCAAAAAAAGGGAGGATTAATAGCGGCCCATTATAATCTGTTAACATAAACTAGAGAGGGGAGAAAAAAATGAAATAAAATATTATTAAAAAAAAAAATAAATCTACAAACGGAATAAAAATTTTGTTTTTACTATTTATTGATATTTACAACGGTATACATTATATACAAGTGAATTTGAGGAAATTATTGCAATCACTTGTCAATAACATGTATTGAACCAGTCACTTAAATAAAAGTTCTACATTAGTTCTCTTGGCCATCTTCTTTTCAGCCGCTAATATCAGGAATTGAGTGTGAAACAATTTGGGAACAGGTGGATTCGAGTGGGTATGGAGTTTAATATGAAAGGACAACTATCTGGTTTGGGCCAAATCAGCAGCATTATGATCTTTATGGGTATGTCTTGTTTGTGGCTTAATAATGAGCATTGAGAATTTTACAGGATTATGGATTGCAAGGATTGGATACGAGATGAATTAGGTGGTTTAGTGGAGCCCTAGAGCTCAACTCTGTATGTCAAAATGGGTCTAATTATTGTTATATAAATAAGTATTTTGTAATTAATTGAAAGCTTTGAACGCTTGTCTAGTAAATGTTGAAGTAGTCGGAAACGAAGAGCAGTTTCGTTGTCTTTCAAGTTCCGTATGAGTATTCCATGTAAGACATTTTTCTAGATAGACTCAGATTTAACCGATCAGTGGAATATTATTAAATAATACTGGAGGACAAGAAGTCGTTGGTTTGCGACGGAGGTTAAATTTGTTTGGATTTATTTTAATTCTTCATTTTTGACACCATTCATGAAGGTTTGTGATATAAGATTGGAGTGATTGAGATGCAATGAAAGGATCATAAAATACTTGTGTCATCAGCGTAATTGGTGAGGACAGTGCTAGGATGAGTCGAGATGCCAGCAATATAGGTTGTGTTGTGAGGATGGGACCAGGACCTAGGATACTACCTTGAGGAATAAAAAACCAAAATCCTATAGTACAATGCTTTGCATAGAATAGAATTATTCTATTATAAAAGAATTATTAAATAACTGATTGTCGTATCCTGATAAGTTTTGGTTTTGAGTTGTTTCGTTTGAGTCGTGTTTTAATCAACATAACAACTTAACGAGTCCTGGATCAGACTGGTATTAAAACGTCAATTAGTCATCAAAGAATTAATTTCACATATAATTCTCACACCTGCAGTGGCTAAATCTTTCCAAAAATACTTTCACCTGTAAGCTAATTAGGGTAACAAAAATAAAAAAGAACGGAGAGAGTTGATCAAGCCTTATCTGATTATTTTAAGCTTGAGAATTGTAAAGAAACATTATCTCACATTTTCTTTTCGGAAGTAGTACCCACCAGATTTCGCTGTAAAAGCACTGAAAGTGAAAACGTATGGTCGACTAATTTTAGGAATAACATACTGAATCAAAAGTAGGTTTTGAACCACTCAAGTCAATAGTTATTCGATAACGACAAAATAATGATTCTCAAATAACCGCATCATCATTTTATTCAGCTTGTGATGTTATCTAGACTGCAAAGGGTGATACGTAGCTAAATGATTACAATGATTTGTCATTATTTTGTTCCTGAATCTTAATGTCAAGAAATAAATATATGTATAAATTATTGTTAGAGCTCGTTCTAAAATGGCGATTTCTTGGCTTTCTGTGAAAACCCTTACCAATATTACCAAACCCTACAATATAGAAATATAAACAATTAAGATTGGTGAATTAATTGCCACTTCTAGTAGAATTCTTTTTATTTTAAAACTAGTTTTGAATGTTAAATATTCATCATCAGTTCTAAAAATATACAAAAATTTTCAAATACATCAGCCATTGCTATATAGATTATATAAATTAAAGTTGTAATGATTTAAACCTAATTTTAAAATCCTGCATTTATAAAGACCGAATAGACCCTTCCTTTCCAAATAAGCGGTGTATATGAACTACAATGTAATGACTGTGAAGCTAAATACACAGTAAATGGTCAGATTTCGGAGTAGTTTTTTTCATTTCGTAGATAATAATTCCAGCTACAATTAATATTAAAAGACTTTCTTCGAAAATAGCCGGTATTTTGGGCGTTTTATTTGCGATTTTGGGTATGAAGCCGACGTTTGCCGTGGTAGCAAACTTTAGCTTCGGATTCAGCAGCCCAAAAAACATAGAGATCCGTTGAGAATAAAAGTTCGGCAGTTTTTTCTTCGGCAAACCCATATATATTATATATATATATATATATATATATATATATATATATATATATATATATATTTATATTTTTATTTTTCAGTTTTTATTGGATCTAATTCACGGCCCATATATCACAATTATTCAGTTTTATAAACAGTATCTGTCTTAAGACTTTCTATTTTAAGAGAAATACCCTCACATTGTTAGCCTTTAAGGATATAATGCATGTTAAGTAATAACAACAATAAAGCTAGCAAAAATAAAAGTACAAATGCTTAGTTTTAAAATGTCCTGAATTTCTACCTCATCACTATTTCCCATCTGCTTAACACCGATCGAAACTATGTCTGTTAGTCTAATAATAGAATGTTATATCTTAATATGATTCACAGTTAGATTAATAATAATTGTTTCTAATATATTAATTTTAGCGGTTATCTTGAGCAAAAATAATAAATCCCACCATGAAAGCCCCATGCTGAACTCTAGCTCTCTTGTACAGTAACTGCTTTCTCCAGTTCTCTGCGCAGCACTGTGGTTGTTATCCATTTTCTTTTTCCCAGGATCTTCAAAAGTTATCGAGGCTTATTCATTAATTCTTTATCTATGTTTTGTTTGTCTTATTGAATGTGGTTCCTTGGTTTCTACTTTTCCTAGATCCGAAGTTCACACGACTGTTTTCAAAATGTAGACCAAACCGCTATGGGAATAACTTTAGTTATGGTGAATATAGTAATTAGAACCGAGAATTTTTCACATATTGTAGTGTTGAATATGAATAATAAAAAGAATTATTGCATTAAAATAAAAATAAATAAAAAAAAAAAGTACAGAAGAATTTACAGCTGGTTTTTATGATTCTTAAATATTAATATCGAATTAATCTAGCAATCCTAATTGCATTGATCCTTCTATACCATCGTGCGTAGTTCAAGTGATTCTGAAGGCTACCACGTATAATCTATCAAAAAACCCAAAACTCAGCATATTCGAATTCAACACATTATCAGAAGAAACTGCAGACTGCATGCCAGAAGGATGCAGCTTATTGCTTTTTAAAAATCAGACTGAAATATGCCATTGCATTCCCAGATATGTGCAACTAATAAGTGGAGCACAAACTAAAGCAGCGTCAAAAGTTGGTACTCAATTAGAGATAATTAAAAATTATATATTTATGCCCTCCATAGTAAATTAACTTCTATACATCACCCATTTGAATCAAACTCTTTAAAATTCCAATTAATGCGGCAATTAATTCATTAATCCTAATTGTAATTATCCCCCTATACCATCATGCGTACCTCAAGTGATTATTATCGAATATATTGATTGCGGAATATTAATAATCTAGGAGATATTAAATTAAATGATGTTTAAAAGAAGTAAAGGAAGAAGGTTTACGAAAAGGAATGGGTAAGGAATTCAATATGGTTATTGAGGCAAAGCAATGGATAGCAAGGAAGGGCATTAAGGATGGGTTATGAACCAATGAGGATAACCTTAGTTTTCTGTCATTCAGGCGTAACTTATTTTTAGGAGATGCCTCGAGTATATCTGAAGGATGGAAAGATATGTAGGATTGAAGGTCGTATGCAAATAGGTAATATTTGGTGTGGTGAATAAAGCTGGGTATGTCGTTGATATACATAGAAAATAGAAAATCACTTGCTGAATAAATTAAAATACAATTTCTTAGCTAGCTAGCCTAACCTAACCAACGTCAATATGGTTTATGTAACATAAGAGTTCAACTTCGCGTTTTAAAATTCATTGCATTGTTATAATTATTATATAGTAAATACAACTATAAATTAGTTAAAGGGGAAGTAAAATTTTTTTTTTTTTATTTCTAGATAAGTACTAACTGAAATTTTGGGTGAATACATATATCTAAAAAAAAAAATTAATTTCCGTGATTACACTTTGCCCAGGTCAATGTATACCGCGGATTCACTAATACTATGCCATCAACTCCTTCATCAAATGGAGCCCTAGCTAAGAACTGAGGACCGAAGGAGCGCTATCATGGTGATGGGGCTGAATGAGGTGGATGACGCAGCAGCCGCGGAGGCTGTAATTTCATCATTAGGGCTACTCTCGTCTTCAACATTCCCGTTCGGCTTTAATTACCATTCCTCTTTGTTGGTTCATTGTCTGCCCTTCCGATCAATCATCCCCCGTCCAATTAGTCTTATTGTTGCTACAAATACTGTCATTGTTGTATTGCCGTCTTCGCCTTCAACAGCATTCTCCACTCCTTGGATTTGGATTTCTAAAACATCCAAGCGATTCCCCAGCAGATAGCTATTTGGTGAACGAGCACAGTACACTCTTGCTGGTTTGAACTAATTAAAACATAGTTTTTTCGAATCTTGCAACATTCATTAGACAAACTTTTAAGCCTTTCCGTTTAATTACAAAATACTCATTTCCATAACAGTAATTAGACCTATTTGGAAGTTTGGTGTTAAGGATAGGGGCTCCACTAAACCATTCATTTCGTATCCAATCCTTACAATCCAAAATCCTTAGAAAATTCCTCAAACATTGTCACAATCAAACCTATCCACAAATATCTTAATGACCCTTAGGTTTCTGACTTAGCCCAAACCAGATACCTATCCTTTCATAGGAAACTTCATAATCAATCAAATCCATTAGTGTCACAACTTGCTTCACAATCTATTCCAGGTAATTTTAATTTCTTTTCTTACTGTAGTTTGTTTGTTTTCGTCCATTGTGTTAAGTCAAGAAGAATTTTATTAGCGGTGTTTTCTAAATACTCAAAGGATTTATTTTCAATTAATAAAACTATGTCGTCTGCATATGCTATAAGGTGTGTTGCTGGAGGTCTCGGTATGTCAAATATAGAATTAATTAGTACATTCCAAAGAGTGGGTGATAAACTGGAGCCCTGAGGAGTTCCTATAGTAATATTTTTCGCTTGCTTATAGTTTTTAGATCTAATTTCAACAGTTCTACATTGGAAGAAGTTTTGTATGATTTTGTATAGGTTTTTTTTGGGCATTTATATTTTATTAGGTTTTGCAGTATTGCAGGCCAC
This sequence comes from Euschistus heros, assembly GCA_003667255.2. Lineage (NCBI taxonomy): Eukaryota > Metazoa > Arthropoda > Insecta > Hemiptera > Pentatomidae > Euschistus > Euschistus heros. The sequence continues at coordinate 3,258,753 of RCWM02000008.1, read as the reverse complement.
CAAGCGTTATCGAAGGCACCAGCAATATCTAAACAGATCATTAATACGTTCGATTTGACATTCATAGCTGATGTAATTATTCCCATAATTGTATACTGTGCGTAAATGGTACTTCTTGGGGTAGGAAAGCGTACTGGTGTTCATTGACTATATTTTGTGAGACCAAGAAATCCGTTAAGCGTGAGTTGATAATTTTGTCTATTACAGTTGATAGTGATGATAAAATACTAATGGGTCTGTATTTAGAAGTTCCTGTCTTCGGAATTGGAATAAGTACAGCCTGTTTCCATTTCCTGGGAATATAACTATGTAAATATAGAGTTTTATAAATTGCCGTGAACACTTTTGGAAACAAATCAGCTACTTTTTGAACGATAGGTACACTAATGTTGTCCCATCCGGAAGCTCTTTTAGGATTTAGACTTTTTACTATTTTAAAAATTTCAAACTCTTCTAATTCTGGGTCATTTTCTGTTTCTGGGAGGTTATTAATAAATTTTCTTACATACTTATGTAGTTGTGTGTCGGAATTAATGTCATCATCTTTCACAAGTGAGTTCAAAAGGTGCTTCAAAGTATCTTCGTAACCAGTTGTATATTCATCTATATTAATTTTTACTGTCTTCATCATGTTGCTTTTCAGTTTTCCAGCTGCATATATGTATGGAAATCCCCACGATGAGAATCTATCGATATTACCACAGAAGTCTTTCTATGATTTTAGTTTTGATTGTTTCATAAGGCGTTGGTAAGTGTGTCTAGAGGAACTATATGATATTCTTGCTATTTCTCTAGCAATTGGATCAGAAGTTATCCTCATATTTTTTCTTAATCTGTTCGTTTTTATACGTAATTTGGTAAGTTCTTCACTCCACCAAGGTACGGATCGATGAGCAATATTTTTCCTTCCTGAAGCTTTATTAGATTTAGTGAAAGTCATATTACACGTTTTTATTATGGATTTAGTGAATTGATCTACTGTCTTTTCGATGTCCTGGATTGAATAATGTTGCAGATTTCTGGTTCTAGGTCATTTTCATTTATAGAAATATTTGAATTTTTAAGAAATCTGGTTTTTATTTGAAATAATAATTTGTTTCAAATAAGTCCCATTTATTCTTGTCGATAACATAATTGAATCTTGAAAACATGTGCTGGTTTTCTCCTTTGTTTATAGAGAATTCGATATTAAATAAAATATTGTTGTGATCAGACAGGTTAACTTCATCAGAAATATGCCAATTTGTGATATATCTAGCTAATCTTGGACTTGCAAGGGTTAGATCAATGTTACTAATTCCTCGAGAACTTTGAAAAGTTGTGAGTCGGCTGGGTCTATTTATTAGTACTAAGTCGTTGCTTGTAATGTATGTTTCTAATACGCTACCACGTAAGTTATTTTTTATATCGTACCAAAACTTCGACCTGGCCTTACTGTCGATTCCTAAAATAGTCAATTTGTTACTGTTATTGGTCAAGTATAAATCTATTTTGTCTATGTCATTATTTATGTCTAGTAAAATGTCAAAGTAGGCACTGATAACAATAAAGTTAAAGTTTACATATGTTACTTCAACAACGCAAAAGTTACTATCTGAATATTGATTTAACACAATTGCATCGATCTGAGGGTTAAATATAATCACAGCTGCCCTTGGTTTCGTTGTATCTATGTAATATATTTTACTACTTGAATTAAAGCCTACAATTTTGTTATTAATTACATATGGTTCCTGATAATTAAAATGTCTAAACTTGTATTGAGATGAAATTGCTCCAAGAAATTTGCGCAAGCGCGTGAATGGTGTGCATTAATTTGTAACACTTTTAAATTATACATCATTATAAAATCAAATTTAAATTTAATGTTTAATATAAAGTATTGGCTATTAATTTCTCTACTTCTCTGATATGGCTTGGGCAGTTTTTATCAAAAGCTGAATGACTAGTCGTTAATTTATTTTTAGAACTGGAATGCTTGTTCTAGTTTACACAGTTTACACATCTAAGAATGGTTGATGTACATACCTGTTTTTCATGTTCATCTCAGCATAGAGAGCAGACTGCAGATCCTCGGAGGTCCTTCTTCTGGTGGTGAAACTTTAAGCATCGTCCCACCACCTGATTATGCGATGATAGTCTTCAGGCACCTAAAAAGAAGATGGCCTCGGGACCTTCTAATACAGTACTTTATTATAAAGAACTTTTCTAAGTGCAACCACTGGGTAGTTGAGTATTTATTACAAGCAATTGGCAAGTCATTTTTAGAATTATCATCACATTTACTTGATGTATTTTATTTAGATTGTATACAGTTGTAAATTGCAATAAATAGTCATAAAAAAAGAGGTGTTGATTGATCCAAAATGTGGAACTCATGAAACCTTGGATATTTAATAGATTGACATATGAAGTTGAGCTTTGGGGTTCCATTAAAGCATCTAATTCATCTCGTATCCAATCCTTGACTTATACAAATATTATATAAGACCTTAATGTTCCGTATTTTGCGGATTTAGCCCAAGACAAGATACTTATCCTTTCACAGTAAACTACATACCTACTTCAATCCACAAGTCTACCAGTTTGCCTCATACTCAATTCCTAATAATCCTCCGAGGCGTCTGAGGAGAAGAGGCCAAGAACCTTCTAATGTAGAGCTATTGAAATGCTACTAGTGAGTAGTTCTTTATACGTTATTAACGTGTCATTCTAATCATTTTTCTTAAATTTACTTGTTATATACTATGCATACAGTTGTCAATATCAATAAATAGTTAACAAAAAAATCATATACGGCATGGATTTTCCTCGTTTCCAAGTTAAACTCACTCCCTCTAAGAGTGAGTTTACTGCTCTATAATAGCACCGTTAGTATTTCCAGATTTTTATCTCAATGGTGTTTTCATTATATAAATGGCACGGCTGCAAACTATTTGCCGTGTTGCGATAGATTAGTTGCATTCAGAAACCGCATCTAATCGTAATAGTAACTAGAACAGTTGGATCATAAGAACGTAATATTTTTCTGCAATGCGATCATAGAAATATCTCCTACTTATTTTTTCCATTTCGTAACCACCTCCGCAATTTTCTCATCATTACGAATACCTAAGTTTCCGACCCTCCTTATATCGGCTCGTGATCCAAAACGTCGGTAGGCCCCGGAATGTGCAGTATGCGCCGTTATCCAATGCTTTTAAGAGAGAGATGAGATCTCTTTGCCCGGAGGATGTGGACACTGGGCGATATCTGAGACAGGCATCTTTATTGCCCTCCCGGTAAAAGAAATGTTCCATATAGGGGGCGCGGGACCGGTCGGCCGCTCTGGTTCGGAATGGTCCTCTGGAAGGTTAATGAGCGGCGGAAATGTCCGCGGGAGAAGAACCAAGGTGCGGGCAATTATCCAGCTCCGCTTTCTGAAAAGGCTCCCTCCGAGAATAGAAACTAATTGAACACTGACCAATTAATCGGATTTATATTGGGTTAGAAGAGTGGCAAGAAAAAAATGGAACGTGTAGCAGTAGAAGAATGTACCGACAGTGTCCCTATCTTCGATATAAAAAAAATAACTGATTAAAAAATAGATATATTTTTTTTAGAATTGGTTTAGAAACATACCCTTCTATATTAATAACGAGATATTAAGAGGGATTAGATAAACTAAGAATGCACTTGTCTTTCTTTTTTCTTTTTCTTTGATTATGGAAAATATTACAATCTACCACAATGGAGACTAATAAGAAGGGCTGTGAATTACATGCAATAAAAACTGAAGAATAAGCGCAAATATATGCAATTAAATACCGAAAATATGCAACTATTAGCATTATTTAGGAAAATAAAAAAAATGCAATACTTACTTATAAGTATTAAGTATTCCCTATTAAGGGAAACAATAGGAAGAATACTATTAAAAAACAAGATGAAACGGCGATTATTAAAAATGAAAACATGTTAAAAAATTTAAAGTGGCTAAATGTATGGAAGGGTAGGTAAAACCAGACTTTTCTGATCCAGTGGCAGTTTGTATAATAAAAGTTAAAATTTCGACTTCTTGCCTTTGTTTTATTTGTGCTCTGCTGTTTTTATGTGCACTGTTACTAAAAACCGTGCAGTAGTTGGTACAACTTTATGAAAATAAACACAATAAAAACGCCATCACCCTTAAATGTCTTAATTGAGAACTCACGTGCATACTTTTCAAAAAGATCTTCCGTATTTGAAAGCGTGATTCTTGGCGTTTTAGGAGTACACTAATAAAGAGTTAACGAATGAAGTATCTTGGTGGACTCTGTGTGAGTATCTGAGTAATGGAATCATTGTAGGAAGAAGAGAAATGAGAAAAGTGAAGTAATATTCCAATTATGTTCATCTTGGTCTAATCACTGTCATATAAATAAGTCTTTTGTAATCAATTGGAAGATTTGAACGCTTGTCTAGTAAATGTTGGAATAGTCGGAAACGACTAGCAGTTTCTTGTCTTTAAGTTTTGTATGTGGATTCCACTTTGGATTAAAGTAGTAGGTAGCGGATCTGTTCAACCGGGATCAGTGGATATTATTAAAGGATACTGTATACGGTCAAGACGTTGGGTAAACGTTATTTGATGAGGAATCATTTTGAATCTCCATTTTTGACACCATTCATGAAGGTCAGTGATTTAAGATAAAAGTAAATCTATGAATAAAATAAGTAAGTTGTAAAATAATTACAATTATTTCGTAAATGCAGTTTTTTTTTGTTTTTTTTTTATAGTAATTTGCTCAGGGAAGGGGTTAATCATGTTTAAAATCCGTCATCAACTGTACTGATAAATATTTAAAAATGTATAGCTTTCAACAATCTGGATTTACAATAAGAATGGGTTGTTTTGAAAACAAGATATAGATTAAATTTAAAACATATTTTTAGGATGAACCTAATATATGTATGGGATGGGTACCGTAAAAATATTCCATATTGGTGATATTTTGAGCTCTGAATATCGATACACGATATATCGGTGACCAAATATATTGATATATTATTTTTTAATGAAATGCCATTTTTTATTACATAAATCAGAACACAATTATTTCAAATGTTTAAAATTCAAATGCAGTTTACCATGAATTAAACAGTAGGCAGTAGGTACATCTGCTTAGATATCAATATTATAATGCCAACAATTTAATTCCCACAAATCGTCATCAGTAGATTACTGAAAAAGTAGCAACCCCAAAATTTTGCTACTTAATTTATTCCTAGTTGATGATAGTCCGCCCTGAATTGAAAAAATAATCGCTCTGTTCTCACTGAAGTGGAATTATTTCCTAGACAACTTTCATAAAATTGCATTAAAACTTTCCCTTATTTAAACCACTTTTACAAGGTTTTGATTCTTTTTTCTTAATATATACGTATTCTTACATCAATATATAGGAAGAAAAAATACCGGTGTGAAAATATCGCATTATCGGGTGAAAAATATCGACATATCATCTATCAATACCGATGTACGTAATATTTGGATGTGGTAAAGTTTGTCAAAAAATATCCAAATAAATACGTATATTTCTGACTCCCAAATTGGTTATTTCATTTCACAGGAATAAGTAGATACATTGCCCTGAAAGGATGTGAGGACTCGAGAAGAGTTGGCCGGTGCGGAACTACACAACCCGACCGTTGCAGGTGCGTGGCATGTATATGCATGCGGCGGCAGATCTGATACAGTGCCCGCTATGTCAGCATTAACATACCGCCCCGTGTATCCCAGTTCACTCTAACGGTAGTGATCCTTCTATCGGTTCTACTTCTCCGATATAGCCAAGAAATCCTATTGCTCAGGTAAGCTGGAGTCTCCGAGTTATGGTACAGGGTGAGGCTTAGAACCAATATTTGGCTAACAGACATAAGCTCTTAGCAGGAAAACTTTTTTTTCGTTTTAAATGCCTTTAAAATTTCCTTACACAAACGATCTTCGTTCTCATAGCTAAATGCAAAGCAACCAAACTCTCCAACCTTTGTTAACTGTTCAAATTTACTCCCTATAACGATTTCAACAGTGAAGGCACGTTGAGCATACCAATCAACTAATATAAATTAAGATATCTTCGATGCACAGTGTTTTACAAATGAGTTTATCAAACACAATAAAAGGCTAGACAGAAAAAAATATATTACAGTCATAAACTTACAGTAGAAAAATACGAATTTTTTGGATTGTAATCATAGTTATTATAATAGTTTATCCACAATTTATCCAGCTTTAAGGTCTGAATTTGTTTGGGGAATGTTTACTTTATAATAGGACACACTTACAGGATATAAATATACAGATATTTAATAATAGGTGTGGAGATAACATCAGCGGGCCATTTAACCCGTTTTATTCTTCACGTTTTTCATTCTTAAATTCTTGTCCGATCCAAAATTTCATTTTTTTTTATCTCAAAGCTTAAATTTACTACTAGATGATATATATGTAATTTGTATTAAATACCGTTAAACACCCACGCTAGCGTGCTAAATTGGTATATTTTGGAAAAATATAATAATTATGACATGTTCAGTGGGCTGGCGTGCGTGTTTCACGGAATTTAATATAAATTACATATATATCATTTAGTAGTAAATTTAACCAGCTTTGAGATGAAAAAATGAAATTTTGGATCGGACAAATAGTTTTGGAGATGAAAAATGTGCTTAAAAAAACGTGGATTTCATAAAAGTACGGGATGTTTTTTTTTGGATCCTTATTTTACTGACTAAATCTTCATCAAGGGACGGAGTCTTTCCACTAGCTCTCTTGTCTTCAAGACTGAAATCTCCCTTCTGTAATCTTTTGAAGTCACCGTTGAAGGCAACTTTTTCAGTCCTTCCAATCCAAAATCCTTATTATTATTATTATTATTTAATCGGTGCGACAGTCCTTAGGCAGGACCAGGACCTCCTCAACAAGCCTCCTCCAACCTTCTCGATCCGCTGCCTTGCGGCGCCATCCTCTGATACCTGCCTGACGGAGGTCTTCCTCCACGTCGTCTAACCATCTCATTCGTGGCCGCCCTCGAGTTCTTAAACCTTCTGGTTTTTTCTTTTAGCAGTTTTCTGAGAAATCTGTCTGTAGGCATCCTTTCCACGTGTCCTAGCCACCTTAATCTCGCTTTTTTTATTTGGGCTACTATATCTTGCTCACCAAACAATGCCATTAATTCATCATTTTTTCTTATTCTCCATTCACCATTAAGATATTTTGGGCCAAATATCTTCTTGAATATTTTTCTCTCCCAAACTCGGAGTAGCGCTTCACTTCTTTTTGTTAGCACCCATGTCTCGCTTGCGTATGTAACAACGGGTCTGATAATAGTTTTATATGCTGTTATTTTAGCCTTACGCGATAAATCTTTAAACCTAAGAGCTTTTTGAACTCCGAAGAGGCTTCTGTTGCCTGCCACTATTCGTCCTTTGATTTCCGCGATAACAGCATTATTATTTGTTACTAGCGACCCTAAGTATTTAAATTGTTCACACGTTGGAAAACTGTACTCCCTTAACTGGATTTGTTCAACTTGAGACTGGGTTCGCGACGTTAACATATATTTAGTCTTCGCTTCGTTTATTTGCAAACCGCGTTTTTTACAAGCTACTTCCAGCTCTTGAAAAACCCCTCTAAGGGCCGCTTTAGTCCTCGCTATGATAAGTACGTCATCCGGGTATGCCAAGTGTTGCGTTGAAATCTGTTATAGATGGTGCCACCGGGGTTCGTCCTGATAGCCCGCACAGCTCGCTCTGAACAAAGATTAAAAATTACACAGGATAAAGGATCCCCCTGCCTTAAGCCCCTATCGACTTTGAATTCCTCTGACAGTGAATTTTTTATTTTAACTTGACACATCGTGTTTTGCCACGTCATACTTATAAGCCTAATTAATTTATAAGGTACACCGAGTGCCCTTAAATCGGCTAAAGCTATCCAAAATCCTTAATTATCCAAAAAATACCTTAATGCTTCATATGTTGCTAATTTAGCCCAAACCTTACAGTAAACTCCATAACCATTCAAATCCACTAGTCTTTCAACTTACCTCTCATTCTATTTACGATAATTCTCCAAGGTGTCTGAAAAGATATCATGAACTTCATCATGAACATGAAGTTTAAGCCAACTTTCTACTGAAACGTCACAGACTCACACTGTTGAAATATAATTATTCAAAATATAAAATTAAATTTTAAATCTTGGCTCCTTCCCAAAGTCTTAGTTCATAATAATATTTGGGTCGTTTATATTTCGTTTATCACTTGAGGTACACATGATGGTATAGAAGGATCAATACAATTAGGATTGATGAATTAATTACCACTTCTATTGGAATCATTTTATTAGAAAACTTGTATCGAATGCTAAACATTCATCTTCAGTTCTAAAACATACAAAATTTTCAACACATCAGCACCATGTTACATGGATTATATATACTAAAGTTTTCAAAAATGTCTGACAAAAAAATCAAATATTGGTACTCACCTGAGGAGATCTAACAGATATCTGAAATATATGCATCGTGAAAGGGGGAAGGGGGCAGGTAGGTTAAATTTCTGAGGTTTACCTAGCGATTTCCCCTATGACTCATTGGATTTTTCCGTTTCTATTGGAAACAAATATAGAATGGGGCTGTTGGAAATGTTTATATGGTCATAGTGCTGATGTATTGAAAATTTTGTGTTTTAGAACTGAAGATGAATGTTTAGTATTCGAAACTAGTTTTCTAATAAAATAATTCCAATAGAACTAGCAATTATCCCATCATTCCTAATTATTTCTTTTATATTTTCAAATTATAATTTTTAATAAATGTTTTCGTTTATATTTTTTAATAATTAAATTATGAACTTCTGTTGTTTACTATGTTTATGCTTACAGATTATGCCAGCATTTATTAATCATCTCTTTTTCTGATTCCATCAACTATAAACATAGAAACTGCCAGAAGAAACCTGACCGAGGAATTCGGGGATGTAACAAACACGAAACATTTTCGCCTAATTTGCATATTTAAAAAAATATTACTTTCTGTGCTATGGTCAATAGAAGGAATACTTCATTTTTACTTTTTTACCCAGAGATGAAACTATTTCACCCACATCGTACTGCAGTGAAATTGACCTAATGCATCAAAATCTTATCAATAAATAACCTGTATCGGTCAATCGGAAGAGACCTATACTCTTACACGACAATGAAACTAATCGAGCTGAAGTGTAATAAAATGAATTAATAATTAATGCAATGTTCATCAATTGGGATTCATAATGAAACTTTATATAATGTATGTGTGTGTGTACGTACGTCTTTGCTTTGTTTCATTCATACAACATATTTTCTCCCATTGTTATATTTTGCATATAGGTATGAATTATGGAAAATTCTTAACTTCCCTAATAATGAGCAAATTTGGTTAATCCTTTTTAGAAACTCCTTTTTAGCAATAATAAGATGTACTGATTTCAAATTAATATGTTATTAAAAAAGCGATATCATATGTGGATAACAGAAACGTTTGAAGAATGACCGATAGGTGGCGAGTGCCATTCTACTTGAGAGGTTACGAAGTCACGGCGTAACCTTTAAAGAGCTTGAATTTGATGATAAAATTTACCTATATTCAATTAAACTATTAAAAAATATTCAAACATATGGTGCGACACAATAGAGTTTACAGTGCTAAAACAACTGAACCCATCTGCACCAAACTTTGACTTCATTTTCATTGCTCTAGGTAGGTTTAGCAATAATAAAAAATTAAATGTGCAATTTTGGATGGCTGAAACGAGGACTGTCTTATAATTTTATAGTTAGAAATTAAATTCCAATTATTACCAAATCAATATGTCGATCCTTTTCATTTTGATATTGTGTGTAAAAATATCATATATGGGCCTGTGTTTGTGAGCAGTTGTAATAATGCAGTCCATTATCCACAAGAGTTTCTTAATAGTCTCTGTCCATCAAAAGTAACTACTTATTCATTAAAATTAAAAATTGGACGTCAAATAATGCTGTTATGCGATATTCAACCACCCAATCTGTTCAATTCTAACCAAGTTAAAAATGACTGCTATGTGTGAAAATATCATTAAAGAAATAATGCTCAATCGCATACTTCAATACAAGATTATTATAGATAAACAAATAAAACCTCAATTATTAGTTAACATTAACTAATTTTTTTACTTATAAGAGCGGGCGAAGCTGGGACAGGGGATGCTAGTTTATATAAACTGCGCAAAAATGAATAGGGATATGCCTTATTTATCCCTTATCCGGTCATTTAAATTAAATTAGCCAATCTATTCAATATTAGTACGGTACAACTAAATAGAAAATACGAACCAAAGTCAAAACAATTGTTAAACCTTTTATTTATTACAAGTTTTCTTAAGAAAAGTAAACATGAAGATTTATCATTTTGTAAATAAACAGCTTTTCTCGTATTTTAATCCAGTAATACTTTCAATAAACATGGACAGACATCATCTTGAACCCGAAGTTCGCGAAATTATAGTGAGAATGCGTTATCAAGGTCATCGACAAGTTGATATTGCAGAGGCGGTTGGCGTTTCCCAGAGTGTCGTCTCCCGGGCTTTAGCTTGATTCCGAGAGACTGGGAGTGCCAATAGAAGGCCGGGCAGTGGATCACAACGTATTGCAACAGAAAGAGAGGATAAAAATATTGTTATCACTGCCAAGAGAAACCCTTTTCATAGTGCACGCCAGATCCTCAATGAAGTTGAAGGTGTTTTACCTAGACTTTTATCAAAACAAATGATTCGTAATCGTTTGTGAGAAGTTGGCCTTACATCATATGCCCCTTAGAGACGACCTGCAGCAACAGCTCGCCACCAGCAGCTCAGAAGAATGTGGTGCAGCGAGCGACTAGAAGAGGACACAAATTGGAATGCTGTGATGTTTACCGACGAGTCGCGTTTCTGTCTGTATAGTGACAGCAGACGCCGAAGAGTCTACAGAGATCAAGGAATGCGAACAATGCCCCAGTTTATTGTGCTTTCAGTGCAGTTTGGAAGAGGTGGTGTAATGGTCTGGGCTGGCATTTACACGGGAGGACGAACCAACCTCACAGCAGCTCGATATGCACATGAAATTATTGAGGAATACCTCCCTCCAACTAGGGATTTCATTGGGAGAGATTTTTGATTTCTGGATGAAAACGCTCGACCTCATAGAGGAATAGTTGTTCATCAAGTTTTAGAAAATCTGGGAATTTCCCGCCTGCCCCTTCCCCCATTGTCTCCAGACCTCAATCCTATTGAGCACATGTGGGGCGCGTTACAGAGAAGGCTTTTTAATCACCATCCGCCGCTAATTGACCTTCAACAACTGAGTGCAGCATTGCAACATCTCTGGGGTGAAATTCGTTAAGACACCAGTGACAACATTATTAATAGTATGCCTAATAGGTGCACACAGGTTTTGGCTAACAGAGGACATTATACAAGGTATTAATTGCTTCCAAGAACTAATCTGTTCAATAAAAAAAATTATGCAACTAAAACGTCTTACTTTGTTATTTTTTAAAACCCATTAATTGTATTTTATTTCAGCAAAAAACATTATAATTTCTAATGAATATTAATGCAGTTTATAATAAAAATAATACAAAAATGGTAGGCAAAGTAAATAACACAAAATTAGCAATATCCCTATTCATTTTTGCGCAGTTTATGTATACCTTTAATTCACTACTTCTAATTCTTGAAATTCTGCTATCAAACATGAGAAAAAACTCACCTGGAATTCGAAAACAAATTCTGCCATACTGAAAACTGCCACCGAAAAAGCAGCGAAGGACAAGTAAGATCTCGATAAGGACAGACCATCGACCTTTTCGCAGATGGACGGCAGTGATGAAGGCAAAGATATGTTATGTCACGGGATCCAATGAGATTAACACAAGGACTGGAGACATCAGGACGACAATAACAGAATTTTGTACTTGGAAAATAATATCAAACATAAAAAGTACATGCATACTAAGAATATTTCATAGCCAATTGAAAAACGATTTGGAAGTAAAAATGGGAAGGTAAATATCTTTAAATTAGAAGATTAAAAAATACAAAAATTCACCAAATATATCGAAACAAGATTCTTTTATTCATAAAAATACATAATAGTAATAAACAACCAGAATTAAATTGTCCGGGCTAAAAAAATGGGCTTAGTTATTTAGAAGCAACTTTTGTGGCTGGGAAAATCCATTTTAAGAGATTTTTTTTTTTTTTTAATTTTATTTATTTTTATTATTATTTTTTTTTTTATAGACAGTATTTACATGTTTCCTTCATCAACCAAACTCATTCTCCATACCTGATTCATTTTCGAATCCAAGTGTTCTTTTGTAATCCAGAACTAACAGGCCTTTAAACTAGCCTTCCCCTTTCCCAACTATTTTTATTGTTACGGTAAATATTCAAATTCTCCGAAAAGGTGGAACACTACTTATTCCATTTTACAGTCTATATGTAATCAGAAATGATTAATAATTCTGATATAAAATTATGAAGAAAGTAGCTTAGTGCGTCAGTGAGGGACTGAACCTGGGGCCTTGTTGGAATGAACCGGATTCGGGCTTGATGAAAGAAAATTAATATCGGCTTTATCCTATCCTTACATTATTTATCCTTAGCGTTATGATTCTGTTGGTCTTGAAACAATGCTTCTTTACCAAGTGCTGAACCGAAGACCATTCAAGTACTGTAAGTCGTACGGGTTTTTATTGAATTCTTTATACTAAAATAAACGATACTTTAAATGTAATATATTATTGACAAAAGTCCTGTTCTTGGCTTGATCATCTCATTCCTGAAACAGATGATCTTTACAATCCAGGTTGATCAAGACTCTGTTGTATGTACTTAATGCGCTAATGGCGCGGGAACTTGTTCAATCACATTTGTCACAGTGAGATTCATAATGGCACTGACAATGCTGTCGCGTGTTACATCTGCTGAGGTCAAGGAACTTCTCGTCTGCTCACTGGTATGTTGCTGGTATGATCTATTTCCATACATATTTGTGTGTGTTTGAGAGAGAGAGAGAGATTAAAAAATTATATCATTACTGGCATAATCTCTGGAAAATGCGTACACATTACGAGAAATCACAACATATTAAATCCACTCTTTGACATGAAACATGCCCTCCAAATTTCCTTGAAAGCACACTGATTCCACAGACACTATCTTGGTCTGACATTTGTTCAAAGAATGATATCCAAATATCACGGAAAAAAATTGAAGCACTAAACCAAAAACCTCTATATTCACTTTTCACTTTTATCCCTATATGCTGAAATCTATTTGAACATACGCTTCGCTGATGTATAAAACAGCTATAAAGATATATGAACATACATACTCTACATGTTTTAGGCATACCATTAATGACAATCACAAAAGCCCCTGGTACAAAAGCAACATACCTCTATACCTGTCCTTCGCATGCCAACTGTTAATGAATGAATACCACTACAAACTGTTCCACGAAAAATTACATGGGCATCCCAAAACACTCAATAACGACATGACCACAAAGCAAATAGTATAAAACAACCAAAAATGACTGAAAATGATCTGAATAAGGGACTAGAAAAAAAAATCAAGACAGGAGGAGGAACCGCTGGGTTTTGACACCCATCATGCCTTTCACGCCATGTATATCCCTTTCAGAAGATTTACTGATTGTCAGTATTAAAATATACTAGTGTGATAAATTAAAAAAAAAATTAAATTAAAAAAACAGAATCTTAATCTATGGAAACAATTCTTGGCACTGACAATTTTTTTTTTCTCGTAATTTTATTCCTAAGAGGAAAACTGGGATGTCCAAAGTAGTTTGAACATCCTGTATGCATAACACCGCCAAATAGTTCAAGGTTTATTTCATAGGGTTCTTCTATTTTTTAACAATTAAATTATTAAAATGGTTGCTCATTTTAATTGTTCATTATATACTGTTATACAACTACCTATCAAATTTATTCAATTATCACTAATCCGATCCAGTCACCATTAAAGGCAATTTGTCCTTCGAAAATTGGTTACATGTTTAATGTATACTGATCTCAATAATGACTATATAGTAAATGACTATCGATAGTAAATAACGATATTAAATTTAATTATCATAGGAAAGAAGAATTTCAATTTCAAAAATAGCTTAATAGAGCCTAATTTAATTTAATTCCTAAACCCGAAATTCAACAATAAGTTCAGCTTTTCTATTAACCTAAATTTATTCCTCACCTGGAAGTGCCTAATATCCCTTCGGTTTCCTACTGATCTTAATTTTCAGCGACTTTAACACATTTTTGACCATTGCCTCTCATCCTTCTCTTTCCTCTGCCAAATATTTATATGATAATTCGAAAATAGTCTTCGAAAAAAATAAAAAAAACAATAGAAGAACCAAATAATTCATCACTCCTAACTCAATCAGTTTATTTTGAGGAACCTTAACCGTTTTTCTTTTCTACATAAGTTGCTACATTTCACAATTTTTTAAATGTTGCAACCATCAGAGCCTTTTAATTTCTTGTTTTCAAATTTGATTGATTTATTTTTTTCACATATACATATTCGATATGCAGACTAACGATCTGGTCGGTTTTAAAATATTATTATAAAATAATATAGTAACCCTTTTCCAGGCAAGAAGTTAAATTTTTGTAAATTCTTTAAATTAAATAAACTAATAACATCTGTTAATCGCCTTCCAAAAGCCACACAATGCTGCCAACTGTTTACTCATATTTCCCTGAGTGAAATACTTGTGTGGCACTGCCAGAATAAGGATTAACCCTCATCATGAAGTTATATTTTCAACACTCCAATTTTTAATACAAATTTATTTTAAACAAAAACTTATTTATTTAGGCGATAGTGGGTATATATTTGTTGGTCAATACACATAACAAAAAAAAAATTCTTTGAAGATACGACGATTGCATGTTAGAGAAGCATCAGTCACATCATAGGGAGGGAAAGGATACTTATCATTGACATCCGACCATCCCTTTATGAGAAAACTTTCTATGATTCCCTTCTGAGATGCCTCAGGTGGAGAAATCTTACACATGAGAATCTTTAGTGGTGAAATCGGTACCACTTTCCTGCCTTTCAACTAGCACAGTACTAACTGTTTCTAGTTAATGTGGACTAAAAATAAAAATTATGTGGGTTGGAAGACTCTTATGATGGCATAGTTGTAAAATGGCAAATCATAACTAAATAATATTTAATAAATTATTTATAACTTTATGACCAGGCATTTATCCCCTCTAACTTCAAATAAGTGTTTGAATAAAATCATTATTCAAGGATCAAACTCCCTACTAACAAAATTTCTGAGCAGAAAAACAATCTGTACAAGAGATATTTTACAATAATTTTTTTAATAATTATTCATTGATATTTACAACTGTATACAAAATAATAACATATATAACTGCAACATGTCAATTGTTTGTAAAGTAATAATCAACTGGTTTTACTTCGAAAAAAAGTTCTATAATACAAGATCCAGAGGCCATCTTGTTTTCAGATGCCTCAGAGGGTAATTGGGAATTGAATGGGGAGCAAGTTGAGGAACTAATGAATTTGAGTGGTTATGGAGTTTACTATGAAAGGATACGTATCTGGTGTGGGCTCAGCCAGCAACATAGAACACTAAGATATCCACTGAGGATTAAAGGATTAAAGCACTAAGGATTTTTCCAAGACTTTTGATTTTTAAGAATTAGATACAATGAATGAGATGGTTTAATGGAGCCCCATAGCTTAAATCCATATGACCAAATAGGTCTTTATTGTCATAAAATAACTAGGTCAGGATTCATTTCATGGTTCAGTCACGAAATAAACTTTAACCAGCCAAGGTGGGATTCGAACTCACGACCTTCAGATTGGTTCGATCAACAAACATTCGATTGCCGTTCATTACATTGATGCAACATCGTTCGATTTGAAGGTTTTTTATAAACAATGGAGAGATCGTGAGGCGGCAGATAGAATGTCAATACTAATACAATAGAAAATTAGTGATTTTTTTCTAGCCATAAACTTTTTGGTTTACATATGTATTAATACTAGGTACTTTTACATATTATTATTGTATTCATAATAAGGATTATAGTTCTACGTCAATCGTTCTATGTTTTTTTTTGACATAGTTATGTCTTTTGGCTTGGGTTCAATACTTTTTTGATGAAACTTCTTTTTTCATTCATTTTGACACGCAAGCTCTGTTGGTGTTCCTTGGATCGAAAATTTGTTGTGTGAAAGACAGTTTTCCTATTAAAAGTTTAATGGAGAATATTTTTATTAACTAACATTTGTCGCTAGGAGCTCTATTTATTTTAAATGAAAAAAGTCAAGTTGTGACGTTTAATCATCCTTAAATGAGTAACATTTTGACACACTCCAGCAATTCAATGGAGGGTATATTTTATTATATAACATTTGTTCCTAGAACCTCGCTCTGTTTAGGAGCTATATTGGTTTGAATGGAAAAAGTCACGTTTGAAACTGCTATTCTCTCTCAACTTTGTTTATTTTGAATAATCTTTGGTTGTTAATATAATTTATTTAAATTCATTCTTTTAATTCTAAAATGTAAATTATGAAAATCAGTAGATTATAGGATAAATGTCCATGATCTATTGTTTTCCTAGTCAGAGAGAAATTGTTGTTGTTTTTTTGTTTTGTTTTTTTATGTATTTCTCTTAAGCCGGCTCCACACATTCGTGTTATGTCATAACACGCAACACGAAACAGGCATTCTCGTCAAAGATCGGTGAATGTGTGGATGGGCACTCGGCTTGTGTTATGTGTTATGATATTGTTTCAGATCCTGTTATAGTCGTATAGCCAGCTCCACACATTCGTGTTATGTCATAACACGCAACACGAAACAGACATGCTCGTTGAAGAAGCCGAATGTGTGGATCGGCACTCGGCTCGTGTTATGTGTTATCAAGTTGTTTCTGCTCGTGTTATGGGTGTATCGCTATAGGAGGCGGTTTTTAACACACATCAAAGGAAATTTGTTTCCCCATAACACAAGCCGAAACAGAGACAATCGCTTATCCACAAATTCGTTTAGCAACAGCGAATAATCGTATCATTATTATCAATAATAACTGTTTTAAAATGAAAAACTATTAAATTTGATAATAAATAACGTAAAGTAAGCACGTAGCGATTTAAAAATATACAATTTAAATCGATAACTAATTTCATACATTTTAAGTTGAACTGGACTATATTATATTAGGTATATTTTTTTTACGGTAGCATTTGTAATGGGAAACTACGTTGTTGACAAATTTTTTTTCGTCTATTCAATTAGTCAAGAAGAGATTTTCGTAGCTCATCTTCACTTTTGCTCTTAGTTCAGTCTGAAAGTAGATAGATCTTGGCCTAAATAAAGCTTACGCAAACTTTATTAACACATGAGACAATGTGATAAAGAAATAATAAGAGCTGACTGTAAGGAGATTAAGTAGCCTTGCATTAAAAAAATGGTATTTGAGAGACTAAAGAGTCCTGAAACAATGGTAAAATAAAATATGATATAAGAAAGGGGGGAGACCGAAACAGGGAAAAACAACAACATAGCCCAGTCGATTTATACATCGGAGGATATCAGCCTAAGATACATGTTTTTAAATACAGCAATAGATACTTGAAAATGTTTTTTAATTAAAAAAGAAGCAGGTAGATTCCTCCCAATTCTCTCACTCATTTCAAAAACCAGCAGTGCAATGTTCTTCCTCAAATCCGATTTTGTGATCTTTTTCCGTTTCTAAAAAAAAGTTGGTCTACAGGTACAGTATACATATCAAATAAAGCTAATTAAAGTTCCTTTAAATTCTTTCTTGAGGACATTTTTGTGAAACCAGTAATTTTTTTAGAATGCGGCCGAGAACTTGACTCAAGGGAAAAATTTCAAATATTGTGAAAAATCACTATTTCTTGGAGAACTGTATTTCTATTAATTAATTTACATGGCTGTGGTTAGAATAAAATCGTCACACATTTAGTACTCTTTAATATTGTAAATGCTACCTCAAGTAAATTTACATATTTGAGAGATATTAATGAAAAACGAAAATAGTGCTAAAATTCCTACTACGAACATCCCACCTGGTTTTGAGGTTTGAAAACTTGGATTTTAACTATCCTTATGGGTCCTAACAACATAATAAAAAATAGTAGATACATGCGTTTTTACGAACTTGGCTTATTTTAGTAGGTATTGATATATTGTGATGACAGAACAGGGAACTGTTTCGTCATTGTTTTGTGTTATGTGTTATGCCATAACAGAGAACTGTTTCGTGTTATGTGTTAAGCCATAACAGAGAACTGTTTCGTGTTATGTGTTAAGCCATAACAGAGAACTGTTTCGTTGTTCATTTGGGTGATGTGTTATGTGTTATGACATAACACGAAACAGGTTCGGCGAGCATTGGGCGAAACAGTTTCGTGTTTCGTGTTATGACATAACACGAATGTGTGGAGCCGGCTTTATAGAACGATTGTATTATTGTGAAACCAGTACTTTTCTTAGGATGCGGCCGAGAACATGATTCAACGGAAAATTTTCAAATATTGCGAAAAATCACTATTTTCTGGAGAACTGTATTTCCGCAACCAATTAATCTACATAGCTGCAGTTAAATTAAATTGTCGCACATTGAGTACTGTTTAATATAGTAAATGCTATGTCAAGCAAATTTTCATATTTTAGAGATATCAATGAAAAAAGAAAATAGTGCTACAATTCGCGGTTTATTGAGTACTACGAACAACCCACCTGATTTTGAGGTATGAAAACTTGGATTTTAACTATCCTCATGGGTCCTAACAACATAATAAAAAATGGTAGATATGTACATGCGTTTTTACGAACTTGGCTTATTTTAGTAGGTATTGGATATATTGTCATGACAACAGAGAACTGTTTCGTCATTGTTTCGTATTATGTGTTATGCCATAACAGTAAACTGTTTCGTCGTTGTTTCGTTTTATGTGTTATGTGTTATGACATAATACGAAACATGCTCGGCGAACATTGTTTCGTGTATAACACGACACATAACACGAATGTGTGGAGCCGGCTTTACTTGGTCGGTTAATAGAGTCCCAAGTTTATAATTATTGTATATCGCACACAAAATATTAATATTCCTCTCTTCATATTCAAAGAATTCTGCGAATCTATATCTTGACGTCTATTGCCCACTACTAATTACCCTAAGCATATGTTCCTAAGGTCATTGGTTCTAGGTCCAATAATGGCCTCTTTCCGTTAGAGAGGAGACCATCTGTAGATAATGAGTGAGTATTAGAAATGACCGGTGAGAAGAAGGTTCCACTCAGATCCGAGTTGATTACCCTCAGATTTGGCCTGGTGCCGCTACCGCTCAATGAGACAGCTAATCCTGGAGGAATTGAATAACGTCCGGCCATCAATTACTGTCCAGGTGAGCCAGAGGCAGAGGTCTAGTGAGGTAGTCATCCCGCCTCCATGACCTTAGGCTACCCATAGATCATCTTCTGGGGTAATGCCGTCTACTTGCGCCCAACCTTCCCAACGATTTATAAAAAATGGATTCCACCCTATGGCGAACTTCATTTAGCGCTTTATAACTTTACTAGCATCCCCCCGTCGCGGTTTCGCCCATAAGTAAAGAACATAAATAGCAATATTAACCAATAATTGAAGTTTTATTTGTCTATCGATAAAAATATTGTATTGTATGCAATTTAGCGTTATTTCCTGAATGATTATTTTTAATTTTTTTATTGTTTTCCCTTTCATAGTAACCCTATAGAAGAGATATACACTTGACAATACATGATCGCATTTTCCATATTACGTGAATTACCTCAATGATATTTTCTCTCATCGCAATAATTCTTAACCTGGTTAATATATAAAAGGGTCCAAACCTCACCTGGCCTAGCGTATGTGGCAGCAGGATTGTTTGATATTACTAAAACATTGATCACCAATCTATTCAGCTTAATAAATTAAATTAACCAAAATTACTAAATTAAAATTTGATTAAAATTGTGTTATCTATGCACTTTTGTTCCTTTGCTTCTTGTAATTTTGTCTAGTACTTTTGTTTAACTATTCAAGTTTTCCTAGTATGTTTTGTTTGGAAAGGACCAAAGTTCCTAGATAGCTAAATCAAGTGTATGGTGATAGATGGTTTGTAAGTAGTTAATCTAATAAATTTGTTTCTATAAAAACTATCAACATTATTACAAATATTTGTGTTTTTATTATTTATGTTTCATCAAAAAATCTGGTGGTTAAGTGAACGCGATTGATAGGTTTACGAAAGTATTTTGCTGAAAAGTGTCTTTTTTCAAGTTTTTTTTTCGCCTCAAGGCAAAAAAAGAAAAACTCTAAAAAGATTTTTTTTTTTTTTACTTATATTTGATAATTAAAAGTGTTAAATTGAAGAAGACTCCGAGACAATCGTTTATGAGGCGAAAATCAGTCTTATTCTAGCCTGTAGCCTGTAGCCCCACAAAAAGGGTACTCCTTAGAGAAAAACGACTCTCCTTTCCAACGTATTGAAGATATCGGAATCGCTCATACGGTAATTCAAAGTTGAGTTGTGTAGCTATTATTTGGTTTAAGGAAATTGAAAATATTCACAAAAGCGATCGTGCTGCAGTGAAAAATATGCAAAACCTGTATCGAAGTAGCCCCCGTTTACGGTATATTGGTATATTGATACGTACCTTACGGTATATCGTTTTCTCGATATTATAAAAATACAACATTGAACTACATATATTTAAAAACAGTAGCAAAACCTTATAAAATTGGTATCTTATAATAAGATTTTAATGTGAAAGATTTTCAATGCAACTTTTCAATTTTTATGCAGGTTGGGTATGAAATATACTGCTACTGTTCCACTTCACCGCAACAGAGCGGTAATTTTCTAGAGCAGGAAAAATTGTCTCAACCTCAATGATTAATTTAAGTGGAAAAAATTTTGGATGGTTACTTTTCTTAGAATTCACTGATGACGATATTTGTATATTAAATTGTTGACATCATAATATTGATATTTAAGTATATGCACCTACTGCCTACTGTTTAATTCATCATAAAATGACATTAAGCTGTCAACTGACAACTACTACTACTACGTTAATCTTAATAATTTTACTACATGATCCGAAAAAATATCTGTTTTATAAAATGATCAACATTTTGTTTTAACCTTAAATGTGTTAAATAATTAAATATAATTATAATATAACAATTCATATGACAATGCAGTCATATTGACTATTTATTGATCAATTAGCACCAGAGTTGATGCTACCTGACAAATGCTGGTCCTCCGGGCCGGATAAACATAGCACAAGAACATATTTTGAATCAAATGACCTAGAACTATCTAATGACAACTAAAACGGTGTAAAGGAGTCATTTTTAATTGTAATGGAGTAAATTCCTCAGTACATGAAAATGAAAGACAAAGAAGTAGGATATATTTGTCATAGCACTTAACTACTGAAAAAAAAAATTTAACACCTTGAGAAAAGGAATACCTCAGAAATAAGAAATGTGTGTTTGACAAGTAGGTTTTAAGTGTTAGTAGGTTTTTTACATTTAACATTTTACCCTAAAATACCTTTATATACCAAGATAAAAATCACTAAATCAATGTTGAAAGTAATTTTTAAAACAAATAATAATAACGATATATTAATATTTTTGAACACCGATATTCAGAGTTCATAATATCATCATGATATTTTTCTTACGGTACCCATCATTAGTTCTATTGAAATCTTAAGATTTGGCCATTTGATTTTACGATAAGTAGTAGCGGACAAGCTTTTTGAAGATCATCATTCATCCTTAAGTTTATGTTATATACTGATTATAACTTGGTGAAAAGATTCGGGATTGGGTTTGAAACCTCAGAAGAAAAACTTAATTGTGTTATTGCGGACTGTGGTCCGAACAACACAATAAAAATTCATTTGATCAATTCACATCATTATTATATTTTTAACATACTTGTAAGTTGGTTGTGTTTTTTTAATATTTTGAATGTTTTATCACAATGTAAAAAAAACATATGCTTGTCAATGCAGTCGTCAATACTAAAAATACTGAATCCGTTCTTATATTTTCTCAGAAAACTAAAAAGATACAAGTTTCGGAACGGTTCGCTAACCCGACGAATGAGTGTTGGCGTCAGTTCAAATTAATAAGAAATGTCTTCTAAGAATCCGAATGTGTGGGATCCAAATCAGCAGGCGAGATTTGGTTTCCACAAATCAAATTTGAAGGATTTATTATACTGAAACATTTTAGTATAATTTTTAAAATTATTTTTTTAGTATGATTAATTGATGAACTAGAGAAGAGAAAGGAGAACAGCCTTATAAGATAAGTTCGGTTTGGAAGAGTAATCATAATTAAATACTGGTACTGGCTGGCTGTGGTGATTGAAGGAGGAATGGCAAGTATTTGGAGGAACTGTCCGATATTGTTATATCAATAAGGTTTCATTCAAATATTTATCGTATCTATACGTACGTTACGTATCGTTTTCTTTATATTACAAAAATACAATATACAACTATAAATACATTTAAAAAAAAAAATACCTTATACAGTAGAACATCAGTAATCCGACAACTGCTAGTCCGGCTCCCCCGATAATCCGACCCTCTCGCGTTTGGTGTCCAGTAAAAATGTACATTTTCAGTCGGTTTATATATTGTCAGTGTTGTGGTTGTGTACGAAAATCCAAGTTTTGAGCGTTCTTTTATTTGTAGCGACAAAGCGTTAAATATTTCGAACTTCTCTACCTATCCCAAAAATATCTGATCGTTTGGTTCTAAAGAAACGCATGTTACATTCAAAATTAGACCAGACTAAATTCAATACAATTTTAACACTGTAGCTTAAACGTGGATAAAGATACAGACTTTTAAATTTTCGGAATTCTCAACGGCTGAAAGCTCTAAACCCACTTCATTTTGAACGATTTTAAAAATGAATTAGTTCGCTATAAATCAAACACGATACAATCTTACTATGGCAAATGCATTACTACAAAAACTGCTGGTTATAAGATTTATATGCAAACAAATTAGTCTATTTGTGTATACGAGAAATTTGATACGTAACTAATCTGAAAATTGTTTAATGCGCTTATTCAAGTTTGAATATTGAAACAGAAAAAAAATGATTTTGTTACTTAATGAGTTTTACCTCCAAGCAGACGATATCAATACATAACTTTTAGTATTATTACAATAAACTTTTAACTATGAAAAACATCTGCTTTATATAAATCTCCGGATTATTCACCTCTTGGCACTACTGCCCTACCCCTCGTTTAGGGGTCGGATTAGTGAGGTTACACTGTAAAATTGGGTTAAATGAGTAAAAGTTTTGAATGTTAGGGGCAGGACAGTTGGAAAGACTGGTACTGTTAGCATCTGCATGTCTAAGTATCTAAGTAAGTACCTAGTGCCTACTGTTTAATTAAAAAAAAATAAACTACTTTTAAATTAAAAAACAAAAATTGATATTATTTTGTTCCTGAAATAAATTAACTAGAACAATAAACTATACATAAATATTATTATTACATGATAGGGATGTTTAATATGGTATTTCATAAACATAATAAAAAATCACTATACATAGGTGTATCGATATTTGAGGTCCCCTTGAATAGCAGCAGCTTTACATAAATATCTAAGGCCTCATTTCCATTCAAATAATGTGCATTAATTTTTAAATTTGTAAATCTTTCGAATATTATCAATTTTATAGTCAATCAAGCTACATGTTACGTCACGGGATTATTACCAACCTACCACCATGTCACGCTCATAACAATATCTGTCACGTCACACCGTTTACTCCTCCATTTTGAAGCTAATACAAAGAAAGTAAATGACCATACAATCTATAATTTTTTTTTGTCAAAAATTTTACTGTTTTCAATGTTATAATTCTATTTTAACTTTTACTCACATTCAAATAAAAAAATATAATGTTGAAATAGTGTAACTCAAGTGGACTAATATAAAAGATCTCCCCTTCAAAGACCATCACGTAAAA
This sequence comes from Euschistus heros, assembly GCA_003667255.2. Taxonomy (NCBI): domain Eukaryota; kingdom Metazoa; phylum Arthropoda; class Insecta; order Hemiptera; family Pentatomidae; genus Euschistus; species Euschistus heros. The sequence continues at coordinate 3,234,557 of RCWM02000008.1, read as the reverse complement.
CCGTAATAAAATTTCCAGACTTATTTTCCTCCATTTTATAGACTCTAATTTAAAAAAAAATCCGGATCATAGAATTGGACATTTTTATTTACTTTAATATTATTAGGCAAAACGACAAGAAGACAGACTACTTCAACATTTACTAGACAAACGTTCAAAGCTCCCTATTAATTACAAAAGACTCATTTACATGAATGTGATTAGTCCTATTTGGACGTACAGAGTTGAGGTTTGTGGCTCTACTAAACCATCCAATTCATCTCTTATCCAATCCTCACAATCCAAAATCCTTAATGCTCCTTACTTTGTGACCAATAAACGTATCCATAAAGATCTTAATGTTCCATATGTTGCTGAGTTAGCCAACTCGAATCCACTAGTCTCCCAACTTGCTTCCCCTCCATCCCTGATAATCCTCCGAGTCTGAAAAGAAGATGGCCTAGAGACCTCTTAGTGTAGATTTTATTGAAGTGCTAGTAGTGATTAGTTCTTCACAAGTTATTTACATGTCATTGTATTCACTATCAAAACATTTACTTGATGTATGTTATTCTGCACAATTGTAAATATCAATAAATAAAAAAAATAAAATAAAATAAATAAATATTATTAGCCATACTTTAAAACATAAAGTATATTTTCAGTCCTGGAGAAGAGAAAACAATATGTCTTTGGCATCGTTAGGGAGAAAAGCTCGTAATATTAATTAACAATAACAATTATACAATTTTGTTATTATTTTCATCTTTTACTTTCTCATAAAATTAACTGGGTGCGTTAATTCTGATTGCTCGCGGTTTTCTCTTAATCACATGTGAAACCACACTGATTAGTCTGACAATTAAAAGCACACAACTTCATATACATTTTCTTTTCAATAGGTATATATTGAAGAAGAATGTAAATGATTTTCTAGATATTGTTTCCACCCAACAATGCATAATAATAATTAACAATATTTTAACTGAAAACGTTAAGATAATAACTGAAAACGTATATTAATAATCATTCTTTTCTGACTGGAATTATTTTATTTGCATAATAGTTTCGAATGTTTTTTTTTTTTTTTCATAACATCAGCACTTTGTTGCATAAATTATAAATATTATTTTTTTTCTAAATGTAAAACAAGAAATCAAATATATTGGTACTCATCTGAAGAAGCAAACGGACTTCTGAAAGATTTCCGGACCTATATTGAATTAAATGCGTAGAGGCAGGCGGAATAGCTTAGGTAGAGTAGGAACTTTCGGTTTTCCCTATGACTGGTTGGTTATTTTTCCCATTAATTTGTAAACAAATTTCAAATGGGACTGTTGAAATAGTTATCTGGTCATTTTAAAAAATAATCTAGATTGGTTTTGAACGATATTATTTTGTCCAATGGTTCATAAATATTTAATTTTAGGCTATTTTCTACTTGGTGTATTAGTTTCACTCCCGAGTCTTTGTTGAATTTATAGTTATTTACATTTAAACGGATAGCGAATTTGGAAATCCGGGTCTTATAATTGTTTGCTTTTATATGTTCTTTCGATCATTGATTAACTGACGTACAGTTTTTCCCGTGTATTTAGCTTCACAGTCATAATATTTTAGTTCATATACACACCTTTTTTGGAAAGGGTCTATTTAGTCTTTAGGTGAAGGGAAATAGGGTGACAATGGTTTATCCAATTTAAATGCAGAACTTAAACCTAATTTTCTTAACTCCTTTCCGACTTTGGTTTTTTTTTTTTTTTGTGTGTGTTGTTTTCTTGGTACATTTATTTATTTATTTTAAAAATATAGTATATATGTGTATATATTTTTACATTTAAAAATTAACCCATTTGTGCTCAATAACCTAAGCCTATAGTAGGCAGTAGTTCGTGGGCAATACAAAAATTATATGCGAAGAGTCATTTGCGGAGAACAAATCCAAATCGATTTAGAGAACAAATCATTCTCCGATATCTTACCATTAGCTTGAGACACAAGACTTTCCAGATCAGAAGGCAATTTCTACGAATTTCCTCTAGAAGAAAGGGTCTCCCGATGGTCTACAGAATTTCGCCGAGGCCAAATCCCATTCCCGGAGACCGTTTGTAGACGGAAATCGCCTATTTCGGAAAACCTCTGCGTCTTAACAGTCCCCGGAAATGGTGTTTGATCTCTCAATTGTTCCAGCAAGTTTCTATAGACCTTCGGAAAACGTCGGCTGTAAAATAAGCTGATAGACATTGTCTCCTGGACGAGGCTCAACTCCCGAATGATATTCTGCATCTCCCTTCTCTCAGTAGACCAGTAAAATAAAGGTTTGGCGAAGAAAAAACTGTCAAAATTTTATTCTCAACGGATCTTTAAGTCTTTTTGGGAGCTGAATCTGAATCTGAAGTTGGCTACCACGGCATCAGCCGGCTTCATACCCAAAATCGCAAAAAAACTGACTCTTGCCTCCCCCGACAAATCTCCTAGTTCCGGCCCTGGTATAAGGAGCTGTTAAAAAGTTGCCAAGTGAGAAAATCATGAAAAACGTTTTAAAAAAACAATATTCCTGAAATAATATGTTGAAAAAGTTATCCATTATTTGCCAGGAGATACAAGGATTTTCTCATACATAAAGTTTTTTATTTGTTTATAAATAAAAGTGTTACTTTTGATACACGATAACAATTGATTTTTATATACCTTTTGAAATAGAACCAAATTAAAAAATATATATATATATATCTATTTAATTATTTTTTCGATCATTATATTGAAATTGTATCAGTTCAATTAAAATCTTCTGTAATGATTACAGGAAAATTCAATTCGTTTTCTTTTACATTAGATGTCCATTATAAAGTGTTTACGTTCACATTTATTTTTCTCTATAAATATGAATCCACCAATTTTTCTGCATATTTTTTTATATTTAGAAAATTCTGTATAAAGCAATCTAAACAAAATAAGGTGTAAGAATATATTCATATATTCCAGACCTAAGCTTATAAATATTGTGTTGTGGTTCTACATGATCCATCCAGTGGTGTGTAGAGCGGTTTTGTGGTTGCGATCACGGTAGCAGTGCACAATTTTACTACTTATCAATCAGTACAGAAAACAGAACAAAAATAGTGTGCCTTGTTGATCCTTCGAAAATTCATTTTAGTTACCTTACAATAAAGTTTCTAGTTATCAATAATAAAGAGATGGAAAACTTACTTTTTATACGTATAAAATATAAACAATAGCGCGATATTTAAAACCTAGATTTTAATACTGAATTTTTTTTTTATTGAAAATCGTGGAATTACAGGATTCCATGATAGCATTACTTTGCTTTATAACTTACTTTCTATATTTTTAAAACATAAACAATAGCACAAAATTTAACTCCTAGATTTTATTACTGATTTTTTTTTTAATGAAAATCGTGGAAGTAAAGGATTCCGTCACACCATTACCCTACTTTGCATTTGCTGGGTAATCCTTGCTATTTTAGAATGGGACCAGTTTTGTGGCATCCGTGTCAGTCAGATATAATACCTATAACCTTAGTGTCTAATTTATTCGTAAAGAATAAATAATTATAAATAATTAACTGTGGTTTAACGACCTTCCAAATACGCATTATAATTAGCTATGATAAAGTAAAAGTGGATAAGTCCTAAGAAATAAATATTTCAAAGGTTTCTTCTAATTTTTTTGATTTGGTGACGCCTTCACCTTATACCTTTTACAAAACTTTATTGTTATTATTTCTGATTTATATTTGTTCCATTGTATATTCTTTTTTTTTCTTTCTATTCTGTAGTAACCTACTCGTACATAAGAGGAGTGTGTTTTAAAATTTCTGCACACAACTAGCATAAAGCATATTATATGCAATTCAATCCTTCATACCTTTTTCTTTTGTTAGAAATCAATATTGAAATACATTAATAAAGTTTATACCAAAAAAAAAAAAAAAAAAAAAAAAAAATCAAAATAAGAATAACTGAAATAAATTAAAATAATTAAAACAATATTAAAAAGTATGTACTGAAGTTTTAACTGATTTCAGTATTCCAGCAGTTCCTTTTTATATTTTTGGTACATTGTTTCCTGTTGCAGAGGCCATATACTTTACATTGGAGAAGCTTCTACTAAATTAAGTCTCAAGTCTTCGTACAGGTGACAGTCAAACTATGTTGACTATTTTAAGCAACATAGTTTGTGGAGTCTCATTTACAAGCGTCTGCGATTTGTAGGTGAAATCGTTTCAGGTAAATGGTTATTCCGCGATCTGTAAGTAATTGAGTTAGTTTAAGATGAGTACTTTTGGGTATTTCATAGTTTTGTGGAGTTATATTTGGGATGTATTTGTGTAATGGTGGTCCCAATATGTAGTAGATTGTCGCCAATGTCTGTTCCAATCCTCAATGAAGTCAGTGTGTATTCCTTGATATATGAAAAAGGAACTTAATTATATTCATAGAGTAAACTTTTTATCATTAGCAGCTGTTTTAGCCAAGGTGTCAGCTCATTAGTTCCCTATTCCACTATGTCCTTTTATCGTAATCAAAAAACGTTTTAATGTCATTGTCGCGCCGCTTGCTATAGTTTTTATTATTGTATAAACAGTTTATCGTTCTTTTATTTTTATTTTCTGTGTGTTATTATTATTAGTTGTAGGAAGTGTTAAGTGTTGTAGAAAATGTGTTATGTGCCAGGTTAAGTGAACCTGGCAACACTGAGTGCTGCAAAAAAAAATTAGTAACTTGGCAACACTGAGTGCCTTATAAACCAATTATAATCTACAAGTTAAGTTAATTTAATTATATGCGTTTGTTGTTTTTTTGTTTTTTTTTTGTATTCTTTTGTAATTAAAACTGTGAAGAAATGTTAACAAGTTTGAATCTACTTATTCAGTGTTTGAACTGTGAAATATTACAATTTACAAAAGAAGTCTGCAGCGAATAGTCACCACTAAACAGACTATTCAGTCTTGCTCCATTACTTTTTTTAGATTATTTCTAACTTCTACTGTATGTCTTTTATTTTTTTACCGTGTCTATCACTATTTTATTCTCAATATATATGGTATATGCAAATTTTCGGTTCTCTGTAATGCATATGCTTACAAATAGGATTCTGTGACTTGTTTTAGTTCTTAGAGATATTTTTCCTCTGCAACGTGGCCTTCACCTAAGTCAGCGTCGCCATGAAACTATCTTTCTATAATAACATAAAATGCAATCACGTTCCTTACCTGGAATTATACTTACTCTGAGGCGGACAAGATGAAGAAATAAATAGCCGCCGACAACCGACTCGGAAGTACACTTGGCGGCAGCATCAAAGGGATCCACCTGTGCGCAGGCGCGCCCCCTCCTCCCCCACCCCCCAGCCCTTGGCCCACCGGCCGTACTCCAGTCTGATACAGGCACTTCGTCAGGATGGACGTGCGGGTGTTTTTAGGAGTCGTTGTGATCGCGGCGGCGTCTGTTGCCCAGAAGTGTGAAGTAATCAACATCCCCATGTGCAAGGAGCTTGGCTACAACAACACGGTCATGCCTAATGTACTGGGCCATGAAGATCAGTCAGTCGCTGAGAGAGAGGTGAGCCTACGATATAATATATGATAGTTGTTGACAGTGTAAAGGCAGAACCATGTTTACGTTTCTGTTTTTCGTTGTCACTACCCAACTATGGTCCAGACAGCAATGCTTACCAATTCCCATATATATGTAATAAAAAGTATGAAGTGCCCTAGAAAATTATTTTATTATTTTTCTAACTGACTTAACTTTTCCGCCTTGGACCATAGTTGTTACCGTTTATATCTTTCTTGTATATAATGTTATAATGTGAAGCTTAGAAAATATAGTAACTTATATAGGTATATGTTAATGAATGGACTTTATTTATTATAAGTTAATACTTAATATTATAACTATTACCTACCTATTTGGCTTTCTCGCTTCCAGTAAACTTCAGTATAACTTCTATTCTAGTAAACAGACATTTAAACTAAACATTTAAATTAATAAGATATCTTTATTTTTTATTTATATATCTACTTAATGTGACTGGAGACTTGTTTGATCTTGATCGGAAGTTATCTCTTCCAACTTCGGTGTTTTGATATTCGTTCACCTCAGTTTTGAGTCCCGAGTTCTTACCTGAAAATATTTTTCTTTTCTTAAATCTATAAGTCTTCATTGATTATTCGTGTTGAAAATCAAATAGTTATAGATTATATTTTCGTTCATTTTATATTTATAACTATTAAAATGAATAATGCAATTTGGTCTTGAATTATTTGCTACTACTAGGATATTCAGTTTATAAGTATACTGGGGTATAGTTTTGAACTTTTATCTTTTGTCTTAAAACATTCAAAACATCAGCTAATATTAATGAGATTTGATACTTATCAAATTGGTAATACTTTTAATTTTTGTATGTTTTTAGGACTGTAGATAACCTTTAAATAAGCTAAATATCATAAAAATAGTAATTAATTAATCAATTATAACTGCATCGTTTATCTATGCATTTTTGAGTACCTCAACTAAATAAATCTAATTGTCCATTTGTTATTAGGTTTTTATTTTTTGTTTTTTCCCAATATTGTTAATTAGATTCAGATAACGATTTCTGCAAGGATCTTAATCATTATATCTGTTATAAACACGAAGTTGGACCCAAATTTTAGTACAATTACTATTAATTATTAGTATCGTTTCTAATTAATTTTACTTTTATAATAAGTACAATAAAAACGAATGTCGCCAAGTGAGATCAGCGCAAGAAGTCAGTCGCAGAAATAAGGCCGTTGACACCCCTTCCTCTCAGCTGTCTTCCACGGCTTGCTAGATCGTGAAAGAGAAAGCATTGAATACTTCCGCCGGCAGCTTCAGATGATATATTATCTCTTCATCAATAACATAGTTCTGAGCTCGTATATATTTATTTTATATCCAATTGTGTATGTATTATGTCTCTATCTAACAATGGCTAGAAGCCCAACCTAATTAATATAAATTCTTTAATCAAGCATAAATTCTTATGTTCGTTATACTATTCATTAATAACTAAACAAAACAAAAAAAAAAAAATTTAAAAACACTTGAAATGAAGTTAAACTTTGCGTTAACCAAATTTTTCAGCATTTTGTGTGTACAGTTGTAAATTTTAACAGCTAGGTAATCAAAGAAATTATAATAGAATTATCAAAAATAAATTGTTTGGTAAAATTGTAATGACTATTAAATGAAATAACATGCATTGTTCTAACATATTTATTGTGTTTATATTTTATCAAAATGCGTTTTATTACTCTCATTCGTTTTTGGCAAGATTGGCTTCTCTGAAGAAATCCTCGTTACCAATTTATGATTTCTTTTATAAAGTAGTAGTTGGTAGGCTATTGGTAAGGAGAAAAGGCAGGTTGAGGCATAGATAATTTTTTTCTTATTAATGGATATGTCTTTTAAAAGATTTTTAAGTATTGGTTATTTATTGACTCTCAACGAAAATGTAACATTTTGACTCTTTTTTGCTCTGTTCTGTTGATGTTGCTTGTGTCAAAAATTTGACGGAAGTTTCCTTATCAGAAATTTTGGTAGATATTTTTCGGTATATAACATTATAAAAGAAAAAAGTCACGTTTGAAAATCCTACTTTCTTACCTTTGTTAATTTTGAATAACGATTAATTTAATTATTATTAGAAGTTATTTGATCCTTGTTATTGTGAAATGTACATTCGGAAAAGCTGTAAATATATAGACATGTTCATGATCTATTGTTTTTCACACTGAGGAGAAATTGAGTTTTCAATAACTCAAATTTCTTTTAATGTTCCTAACTCATTTAATGTGCATTACCTTTTCATTATACATCTCCGGCTTTATTTCATCTTCTAATAATTTGTATTTTTTAAATGTGATTCATTTAATAAATTATTCAATTAAATAGAATTCGGCAAACTATAAAAGAAACGATAAACCAATTCCCCTGAAGATAGGGATCAAATACAGACGGCTGAACTTCTGATATGCCGGTCCTGCCTTTCGAGCAGTCGAGCTGTTTCTCTCGATCCTGCAAGGTCAACTTCGGTCCAGAACAGTGATGTTTACTTCATACACACCGACAGCTCGATCAATTAAAGCTATTCCATGAATTTATTTTTAAGAAATATTCCCAAGGCGTGATCGGAACCTGCATTTGGCTCCGGTTGTAAATAACAGCCGTGCCAAAATTCCATCGACCAGTCCATTTTAATTACCCGCCATTCCTAATTGCCTGTTAAAGCTGGCGACTCGGGAGAAGAAAACACGAAAAGTCGTCAAGTTGGAACGGGGCCAGTTTAGTGTCATCGGTATCAGTCTGATCTAATAACTAATGCCTTAGATCTAATTTATTCGTATAAAGTTGTTTAAGGTTTTTGATAAAGTAAAAGTATTTTAAATATCATATAAAAAAACAGAATTTATGACTACTGAAGTGAAGTTCAAGAAAAAACAGTTAACACCAAGTATGGTAAAATTAAAGTAACGAAAAGGTTTAAGTACTTGGTGGAAATAATATGTTGCAATTGTTCAGGGAAGGAGGGCATCCAGGAGAAAATAAAAAAAAATTGGAACATTTGAGCTTCCAAACAGGCAAAATATACAATAAGAAGAAACTCTCCTCCAATGCGAAATTAAGGCATTACAATGTTGTAATAAGGACTGTGATTTTATGTGGGATGGATACCACTTGCCTTACCCAGCCTAGAAAGGCTATTAAGAATAGAAAGGAGGATCCTGAGAAAGATCTATAGGCCCAGGAAAACACAGGCTAAGATCTAACGAAGAGATCTACAGAGAACTGAAAGACCTGGAGACCGAAATAAGAATCCGAAGGCTGATGTTCTATGGACATATGAAAAGGATGAAGAAGGAAAGACTAAATAAAGAAATATTCGATAAAATTTGTAGCTATAAAAGCGAAGGTGAATATACCAAGCAACTGCTAGAAGAATTAAAGAACCTTAAAATGTCAAAAACCGACTGTTTGGATCGAGAGGTGTTCCGAAAAATATTAAAAAATCTCACTACAATTAGCTGAGAGAAAAAGAGGGGTACAATGTGGTCCAGGGGAAGAAGAATAATGACATTCAAGAATAATGAAGCTAAAATGGGAGGAAAGGAAGTCGAGAATCCCAAAGAAGCCTAAACCGTGATATTCGCGTGGTCCTTGGGGCCTATACGTGAAAAAAAAAGAAAAAAGTAAAAGTACTAAGCTCTCTGAGTATTAAATGTTTCAAATGTATGCTTTTTAATTATGAGATAAGGTAACAACATCAACTAATACCTTTTACAAAACTTAATTGTATTAGGTTGTTGAGTGATAGTTGGAAATCGTGTACAAATTCTGTTGCAGATGCCAAACTAAAGATTTTAGATATCTTATAGTGAAAATCACTTGAGGTATTCATGATATTGTAGAAGGATCAATACTATTACGGTTGATGAATTATTTCCAAAAGAAGCGGCAAATAATTCATCCATTTGAATGTTGTAGTTAAAAGTTACCTTATAGTAAAAAGGTTCATAAAGACCGCCATAACATTTTAAAATGAATGAAATTTGAAATTTCTAATTATTAGTTGGCTCTATTTTTATTTATGTATTGTCTTTTATTTCTCTATTTTAAAATCAATACATCCTCAAACTTCCCAATCTTTCAACTCGATTCTCCTTAACCAAGTCTTTTTACCGGAACCTTTTTATATAGAGCATATGTTTAAGTATACCGAAAATACTACTTACCGTATTTTCAAAGGTAATTTATGTTCTTGAAGTTGTACCAATTGGAAATTTGTGAATTTCTTTGCAATTGCATAAAGATATTTCTTGACATAAGTAAACCGACTCAATGCACCTTATTTTGAACTACAATCTTTTGTATTGAACACTTGGACGGAATGGTTTAAATAAAAGCTATTATTTATTCAGAAATAAAAAAAATGAACCGTCTCATCTTTCTTTATTTTTAAATATTGAATATTTCAATTTCTTCCGAATCACTACTATGTGAAATCTTTTGTAATTTAGCCAACGGTAGATACTTTTACTCGCATCGTAAATTCTATAGCCACTTTTTCTTCTTAATCAATGCACTAAAATACTAGAACCATCTGTAAAAAAGATGGCTCCAGAACGTTTCTTTGAAGTGCTTTCAAAGTTCTTTATCAATCCAATAAATAGGTCTACAAAATAAATAACAAATCATGTTACCCACTTTTTGTGCTAAAATCACATCTACGCTTTACATTTACTGTTATCTAACCTAAGGCGTTACAACTTAACTGGGCATTTAAAAGGTCAAAGTAGGTAAATTGCAATGCCTTTTTGAAATAATTTTGAGAACTAATCCCTTCAGGAAAAAATTTACATACTGTTAAAAGCTTTGAAAATTTGTTTCCCTAGCGCGTTCCTTTGTCAAGAAAGAATGGGTTCCTAGGAAGTTTTTAAAAAAAAGTTAAAATTTGTCGGCAATCTTCACAGGGAGAACCCTTACTTTATTAGGTTGCATTACAGTGCACAGGTATGTTCAGGATAGAACATTTTTTCTTTTGAAGCTGTAATTGGTACAGGTCCCCGCGGAGTACCTGGTACCTTTTGGCGCCCCAAACCTGATACGGACCTCCATCTCTTACCTAAAATCCGTCTTTAGCTCACACCTAAGAGGATTTAACCTTTTCAAGAATCCTCTCTAAATATTTCCATGTATTTCTAGGTACAACTATTTCGTACTAATTCCCTGCAAAATAAATCGTAAAAATATTATTAGCATCTATAAAGTTGAGCTGAGGATATGTTTTTTTGAATGTTTGTGTCCGTCTGTTAGTTACTATCAAAGAATAAATACTAAATTATAAACTATAATTTTTACAAAGCGTTTACTGTATACATTTATTTTTCCTTTATTGAACTATTACAATAAATCATACATTTATACAATACATACAATAAAAGTAATAAAAAACTAATCAAAGTCATAAAGCAAAAAATGAAATTAACATTTTCTAATCATATAAGATATAAATTAAATCTGATTTAAAATCGATAAAGATAATAATTGTAGAAACAAATAAACTAAAAAAGAAAAAGAATAAAAAAACTCTGTATCATTAAAAAAATAACTCTTAGAGACCGAGACCTCTTGTATTGTATAAATTCAGATTTTCACAGGTAAGTTAAAAGATAGTAGCTGAAACAAAGTTTAAATCCTGAATTATATATTTTTTTTTTTCATATAAGGATTATTGATGAAAATTTAGATTATAAAGATAGGCATTTAAAAAAAAAAAATTGTCTTTATTTCTGTTAAAAATCTATATTAAAATTTTGCACTAATCAGTGGGCAGTTTTTTTTTTATCGTTTTTCAAAATCCTGTAATTACTCTAAAAAAACTTTTGTGGCATAATAAATAATGTAAGGACCTATTAATAAAAACGATTTAAACAATTTTTCACATCTCTAATACCCTTTAAAATCGAGCTTTAAAGGCACAGTTAACTTGTTTTCAGATAAATTGGAATTATTGACTATTTCACGACAATCACCGATTTTTCTTGATCAATATGTTGATGTTCGCTCTAAATGTTTAACTAAAATGTTCTTATGGGTATAATTAGTTGGTTGGAAATAAGGAATTTTGTTTACCCCAATAAAATAAATATTTTAAAAATAGTAAAATATTCGTTTTCCTTTATGAAGCCCCATTGTTGTATCTTTGTTATAACCATGCAAGATGCTTGACGTTAAGCTAGTTTCTTCATAATTCAAGATTTTAAACCGCGATGAATTTTATTTGTTCGTGCAATGAATACGAAATGTTGCCCCGAATCACAATACAATTGCAAATAGTTACTAAACGAGGCCTTTAACTTTAGTTTTGTCCAACATTCACCCTGTAATTCGTTTAAAATTAGCGTTTGTTTCCTTTGTTTATAATTAGCCAGTTATTAATGCCTAATTAATTTAGGCAATGGTTTGAGAAAGTCCCACGATTTCACTCGAGTCCTTAATTTGAATCCCACCTTGCTAATTTTCTTTTTATATGTCTATTATTTTTTTGACATGTGTTTGCCAGATGACATTGGAAGATGGGTTACGGACCCTTCGGCGTTCTCAGGTAGCGGGTTTCCTGAAGTACTCAGCCTCGACGATATCTCTCCTGGGGCTTATCGAGTTACCCGATCGGGCTAGGGAGTGCCTCCTGTGTGACTAATACCAGGACGGCGTCTTTATCATCGCCATTGGCTTCGTGTCTGTTGGAGTCGTAAAAATTTTATTGCTGTTCCAATTAAGCGTTCAAAGAGGAAACCATCCGTTGCCTCCTAATAATAGATAATGTACGGCATTAAAGAGACTCGGCTACTTCTCTTTGAACTCTGAAGCATATGATGTAAAGCTATGACGTGTAATGTATCGTGCCCTCTTTTGTTTTGTTTTCCATTGTGATGTTAAGTAAATATTTTTTATTTTAAGATGCGTTAAAATGACTCTTTCAGTTGGTTAGACATATTGTCCGTGTTTTATGAGATTATTAGCGGAATATCCTTTGAATGTGCAACATTCTATAAAACTAAAACAATAATCAATAATCAGATTCCAAATAATTTTCTTTGATATTATTAACCCTAGGGCCTCGTTACATTTAGCTGATGAAAACTAATATCATTGCTTTCATTCATTAAAATTAATATTATTACTTCATTTTATTTACCTGCCGTTAAATAAATGCCGTAATGTTTAAGGCAGTGGAAAATTATTTCTTATCATAGGGAACCACAGCTTCCTCAATACCGTTACTTAGCGATGTAGCTCTTTCGCATATATTTAAAATACGAGTACATTTTACAGAATCGTTGAACATACAAAAGAGTAGCAATTAGTGATGCGTGAAACATTTGGATTATAAAATTATATTATTTATTTTAACGATATATGCAATTAGATTAAAGAAAAAGAAAATGTATTATCATTAAAAACCATTTTCGGACACAGGTTTAATAATAATTAATCAAAAAAAAAATTAACCTGATTGATTTTTCTTCATTTTTATGGCATAAGGTTCCTTTATTTTTTAGGTATCCAATATTTCTCTATAAACTTTAACCAGGGAAAATAGACTTACTAGGGTTATTAAGAATATTGATTACTTATACTGTATAAATAAATAATCGATAACTAATAAATATTGATAAATAAGGCATGAATATTTCATTCCTATTCGGTTCGCCAAATAAGATTTTAAAAATCACTGTTTTTTTAACCATGTTTCAGCCATATTGCCAACGTCTTCTCTTGGAATATTAGTTTCAGATAGGTTTCAAATATTATGTCCATTGATAATACAACATATTAAATTATAACAGCATCTATTTACTTTTACTGAACCATAATATTCTCTTTAAAAAAACAATATTAAATATTAAGTTCTAGTTATATGTGTAGGTATAGTTGTAAAATTACTGTTTGTTAAACGGGGTGAAAAAGAGCGAAGAACAAGCATCCTTAATGTTTTCGAAAATAAAATAATGCTTAGAATATTTGTTCTGAAAAAGGAAGAACAAAGAATTTAAAAGGCTACACAATGCGGAATTAGGGGAGCTTTATCTGGTAAATATCGTTCAGGTAATAGCAGCGCGACGGTTTAAATGGCATGTAAAGTCGTTGGATTTAATAATGACCGAATTTCAAAAAAAGTAATCAGTTTAAAGGCGGCGGGTAAACGCTGAAGGATAGACCGTGACGTAGATGGGATGATCTTGGTAATTAGGGTTTAGATGTAAAAACAAGCAGTATTTAAAAAAAAAAAAAATAAACTAATAAAGTAACGAAATTTTAATACGTTTTATTACAGTTTTGTATTAGACCTATTTGGACGTACGGAGTTGAGGTTTGGGGCTCCACTAAACCATCCAATTCATCTCCTATCCAATCCTTACAATCCAAACTCCTTCGAAAAATCCTAAATGTTCCTTACTTTGTCACCAATAAACTTATCCATGAAGATGATTGCTTAATGTTCCATATGTTGCTGGGTTAACCTAACCGAGATATCTATCCTTTCATAGTAAGCTCCATAACTACTCGTATCCACTAGTTTTTCAACTTGCTTCCCACTCAATTTCCGATAATCCTCTAAGAGTCTAAAAAGAAAATCGCCTAGTGTAGAATTTTTATTTAAGTGCTAGTGATGAGTAGTTCTTTTCAAGTTTTCACATGTTATTGTAATCGTTATCAACACATTTACTTGATGTTTATATTTATACATTTGTAAATTTTAGCAAATTTATATAAAATAAAATAAAAAAATTTAACGATATTAATATTTTTAGATTTGTAAGATCGTGTTCGTGCTCTAATGACGGAACGCTGCCCTTGCAAGAGCATATTATCATTAAATATTGTCAGCCGGAAAACATCGATTAAACAGCTATTAAAGCCCCCTCATAAACTGGCTCGGATCGAAAAAGAAAACGATTCCGTAAATAATGGCTCTACAAACATATTTACAAGGATCTCGCACTCATAAAACAAAATAAATAAATAAAAAAAAAAGCTGACGGAAACGTGGTCGCCTTTGATCTACAACTATCGGAAAGTAATCGAAACGATAAAACACCGCTATGACAATACAGGGGGGGGGGGGGGGGGAGTGAAGATATATCGAGTCGGAGGAAGAGAGCGCTCGTGGTGTCGGCTCCTAATTACCTGCCCATTGTGGTCTCTCCCCATCCTCTCAGCTAATAACCTCACCCCGGGCATTAATTCTACATTTTCCTTCTCTTTTTTTTTTTTTTTTTTCAAATCTTCTTTTTCTTCCGCCTCTTTCTTCTATTTTTATTCTTCCTTATGATTATTTAATACACCGCTTTAAGCGCGTATGAAAAATGTGGACACGGAGCAGCCATTGTTATTTGTATCTTAATTGATAATTAAAGCGGGTTTGGGTTTTGTTTCCTTAATGTTGCGCAAATAGGTTTGTTGGGCTCCGCTTATGATCTACGGCCTAATAACTCTAGGAAATATTTTATGATAATGGCTTCATTAGTCGTTCTCATCCAACTTTCCTGTTGGTACTTTATTACATAATGTGGTTGGTGTATACCAATAACTCAAGAAAATATTTCACTGGTTTCAAAGTATTAAAAAAAAAAAAAAATCTTTGACATTAAGTTAGATGTAAGGTGAAGTGGGGCAATCGCGTCATATAGAGTGCTAAGTTCAACTTTAAATTAACATAAAAAATCCGCTATTAATGCTAGGATAATATTTTTTGTAATATCGCAAATATTGAACTATACTTTTTTCAACAATATAGTTTATTTCCCTGATATCCTAAAAATTATGATCAGTGCGAAGGAAAATCAATTTTAAGTCCCATTTACGCACTTGCGCCACTTAAACGGGGTTACAATCTCTTGTAAACTCCTTAGCAGTGAATTGATTCTTTGATGGGGTAAGTGCAAAAATAAGCAACTTCCAGAAATCATTTTACTCCTTGAAATTAAAAAAATAGAGAAAAAGTCACCGAGTTATTGAGTTTTGCATTACCAAAAAAATTATAATCAACAGGTTGAACTATGAAAATTCCTAGCGAGGTTGTTTTCTACAGTAGAGCACTCTAGTATGTTAGGTTTGGAGGGTATGAAGTTCTGTATACACACAAAAGATGGCGGTAGTTTATGTAATAAAATGAGTATAGAAATTATGGCGGACTAATGCACTTCACCCCACTTCACCTTATAAGTTTAATAATAGTTACTAGGGATGTGTTCATGTTCAATTCCACCGATTCTTGAGAAAACAATCGGTATTGAGAATCGATGATCCTAGGAACCTACTTACACCGCTGAAGTTAGCGATAGTTTCGTGTTATCTAATTATGTTATAGTTGTACATCGTTCTCCTATCTATCAAGTCTCCTTTGGAAGAGAAAGACAGAAAACAAATCCCATGCAACTGCAAGCTAAACCTTAGTTTCTTGACAGTATTTATTTATCATTGGAAAATGAAGAAATAAGATTACCATCTCTAATCAACAAAATAATGACACTGAGACTATAATACCATTTTATTATCATTATTTCCGAATATACCCATTGGGACTAAGCATTGTACTCAAGAGAGCTTTTCCTTTCTTCGTGACACACTTCCTTTATTCTTCTGCTGTAGGTTTCTTTTATCTCCGGAGACCATGTTGTTCCAGTCTTCTTCTTAGGTTTCTCCTCCTGGTCAACTTGACACTTGTAAATTTTGGACCTAAAAACTACACGGTTTGGAATATCCTCTGGTGTGATTCCGGCTAGTTTAAGATAAGTTTTGATTTCACCAATCCACTTCATTGGGCCTGTACTCCTTTGTTCGTAGAATTCAAGTATTTGTCTAGTAAGTCTAGCTGGATTCATTCTTTTGTTGCATCCATAGAATTTTAATTTAATACCGTTTTATTTTTTATTTTTATTATTCTTAATGTCCAAAAATAAAGATATTCCTTTTTTTTTCCCTTTTTTTTACGTGTAAATACTAGTTTTCGAAACCTAACACTCAATCAAATCTAATACCCATGTAAGTATAAATTAGGCCGGATATACGCCGCCCAGTTTCATGCGAGTATCTTGCACTTACTATCTATCAGCTTGCTGCTTAAATGAGAAGATAGTGCTCGTAATAACATGTCAATTGCTTGTAAAGCAACTGCCCATTGCTAGCTCTTCGACAAAGGTTCTATATTAGAAGGTTCCTAGGGCATCCTCTTTTCAATCGCCTTGGACAGTTATCTGGAATGGAATAGAGTAGTAAACGATTTCAGATGACTAATGGATTTGAATGGTTGTGGAGTTTTCCACGAAAGATTTGAACTAAGTCAGAAACATATGGTATATTAAGATCATTGTGGATAACTTTGTAACATAGTAGGAACATTAAGGATTTTTCTAAGGTTTTTGCATTGTAAGGATTGGATACGAGATGAATTGGATGGCTAAATAATATATAAAATTAATGCTTATGCCGACCTCATCTCCCTCCAACCCTCCATCAGTTCCAAATATTCTATGCAGTACTGTATTTTGGAAAATCGTAAGGCTTTCTTCTTCTTGGCGGCAGCAGTGGCCCCGCTTCGCATCGATAGAGAACAGTTTATAGGGTAATAATCGTATATGTCGATATTTTTAAATTTCTAGAGAGTAAGCTCGAACTGAGTATTTTTGCAACCGAGAAATAATAAACAATATCTATTTAGTAAAATAATGTATAATACAATCAATCATTGTATCTTTATTATGATTAATTATTATGCAGTAAGGTCTTATTGTCAGATTTACAATTTAGTAAAAAAAAATCTCCTAAGTTAAAAAATTATAAAAACAGTAAATGTTGCCTCCATTTTGTTTTCAAACATTCTGTTATCATTGTTTTCTCATCTAAATGATTGTGTCGTTCAAGAATATCCTTCTTCAGACCGATGTATCCTGTTAATGCTCCTGAGTATAGAACTACTTCATCCATAATACCGTATTACTTATATGAGTTATTTAACTTTGCAATAACCTTGTCTTTGTGGAGCATTCTTTATCATTGAAAGAGACACTCCCTGGCACCGGGGCGCCGGTATCTCAGGATCTAGGGGATAGGATCTGACACTATTAGATAATGGGGCTAAGAATGCTACTACTGAGGGCTAAGAGTGCTATTTATGAAGGCCTGAGGCGGTCGTGACCGAGGCCTCAGAAAGGTTCGAGCAGCTTTCACTATCGCGTTCTGAAGCGGGCGGTATAAGACTCAGTGGATGTTCCCAATATGTCTCTAATGAACCACTGCTTGGCTCAAGGGAGTTATAAAACAATATTTGCATGATTATGCAATAATGTTAGGATAGCTTCAAAGTGCGATACTAATGGCGAACACTGAAAGCTTATAGTAAAGGTGCGGGAATATGTTCTATATGACTCACGGATGCCTTGACATGAGGAAATAAAAAAAAAAAATATGTCTTAATGTAAATGCAGTCCTCTTCAGAGACGATGATATTCATTAAGTTCTTATCTCGTTTTATTAATTGAGTACACCTGATAATGTCTAGTTCTGCTGGTGCACTGAAGTTCTTCTTAATCATAATAGCCCATTTTTTCTGGGAAAATCTGCAAAGCACTATAACCGGTGGGCGCAGCCATATCGTTGACCGTCAAAAACATCGCGCGATAATTGACCGCTGCTTTAGACCGCGTCCTGCATGCCAAGGAATAAAAAAGTCTAAATAGGTTTAAATAAATATGTACTAATAATTGAAATAAATTAAACTTTCAAAATTAATCGTGAAAAAGTTGTTATTCCAACTGTAAGGTTTTTACAATTACCCATATAATGCATATACTAACTCAATACTAAGGTTTCAACATAAGCTTGTCTATATATATATATATATATATATATATATATATATAATATATATATAAAAAAAAAAAAATAAAAATAAAAAAAAAAAAAAAAAAAAAAAAGCTAGTTTCTCAATGGCTGTTTTTTTTTTTTTTTTTTTTTTTTTTTTTTTTTTGTTTTTTGTCCCCCCCCCCCCCCCATTTTTATAGAGGTTCAAAATTAAAAAAAAACATAAAATGGTACCTTTATAGAAAACGGTCCTTCGTTTGGGGCTACCCAAAGTGCTTAAAATAACATTTAAAACAAACAAAACTATTTTACTGATTTTCGATAAATTTCTCAAAACCTATTTGAAGAAAACATTTGTTAATTTCTTCAATAGCCCATTGCCTTAAAAGTTATTTTATGCCTGTGTGTAAGAACTTGGAGCGATGAGCCAAGCTCGCCATAAAAACTTTCGATTCACAGGTTACACAATTCCTAGGTGAAGGGTACTTCAACAGAAAATATTTTAAAAGTAAGGCCTCAGGTGTGATTTCTTATCTTCTCAAATATTATAAGCTTAAGGACTAGGTATATTTCATAACTTATTTTAAAAATTTTGTTTGGCATTTAATTTTTATTTAATGATCTTACTTATATAATTATAGCTATTTAAAAGAAAAAAAAAATCGTACCCTTTTAACGATAAATTTCAATTTTATAAGAGGCGCATACGAAATCGTACGATAAAAATAACCGACTTTTTTCCCAATGATTAAATGATTTTAAAACCGTTATTGTTCTTCATTACTTCTTGTATTGTTACGGGCTTGTAAAGTATTATTTTTTGTAATAAATCTTAACTGCAATGTAGACCGTCAAAAATCTTTCTTTTTTTTTTGAAAGCACAAATTTTATTCACAAATCCACCTTTTTTTTTGCAACCCATTTAAAATGGGCAGCACCACTTAATAAAGTGTTTCTCTCTGTTTTTTTATTAGAAAATCAGCTTCTGTAAATAAAATAATAATATTCGAACAAATCTAAAGAAAAATTAAATCCTGATTGTTTATATCGCCTGGAGAACAGAATGTTATCCTTTGTTCACTTTTTATTTAGGACTCTTTTTATTCTTAAATTGGTCTTAAACTAGTCATTACGCCAGAAATCAAGTATTTATGTGCGAATAATACTGATATCTTCTGTTATTTTATATTTATTAACATTCATGCTCGCTTTGGCGATATTGGTATATATTTCTTCTGCTTATCATTATTAAATTCATAAAAGCGATTTAAAAAATGTTTTCTGTATCCAAAAAGTTGTTTTACTTACAAAAAAAAAAAAATTAATAATCATTTTTTCAAAAATTATATAAAGTGAATGGAAATAATTGCAACAGGAAAGATCCTACATAGATTCAAGTATTGATTATTCAATAAATGTTTACAATTTTTGTCTAAGGAGTCAAGACAACATAACTAATATATTTTTTCTTATTTTATATTCATTGGCATATATTCTAGAGTTGGCGATGTTGGTATATATATATTGTTACTTGTAATTATGATAATTAATTTCATTAATAATAATTAAAATTAATAATAATAATCACAATAATAATTTTTTTTTTTTTAAATTATACTGTCAATGAAACTAATCGCAACTAGGAAGCTACATTATTTATTCAAATATTGCTAATTCGAGAATATATCTACAAAAATATTATTTATCTATTTTTGCTATTTATTTTATTTTATAAGGTCACTTTTTTTGGTTTCGCGCTCGTATATCGAAAACGGTGCGTCGTATGCAAAACATAACTATTCAGTAAATTAAAGTTAATTAAATTAAAACAAATTTTATTATGTACACATTTTTCGTATTCTGTACCGTTTCTGAGATATACGCTAGGCAAATGTGAGGGACTTAAGTATGTTTGTTTTACCAAGAAAAGTTAAAATTTATGTAATTTTTGACAGGTTGAAGGTAAATCAGGATATATATGTGTATTTTGAAGGAAATTTAATTTTCTACAATATTATATATGAAGACTTTTGTCGTAGGGTAAACCTTTCAGAAGATATGGAGGGAAGTTAAACAGAATACGTGAGGTAAAAATTTGTTTTTCGAAAATGTTTACATTTACCAAGCGTATATCTCTGAAACGATAAAGAATATGAAAAATATGTATATAATAAAAGTTGTAGAGAATTTAATTAGCATCAATTTAGTATATAGTCATGTTTTTCAAATGGCGCACTGTTTTCGAGATATGATCGCAAATCCAAAAAGGGACCTTTCGTGCCCTCCTGCTTCCTGTTCCTAGGCCCAAAAACTCTCAAGAATTTTAGTATTTCACTTTCTAACTACCCTGAACATGTTTCCGAAGAAAAACCTTGGATGACAGAAAACGCACTCTACACCTGATTTTAGGCCTTCATTGACCGCACTATAAGGAGAGTTTGCAATTGACATTTTTATATATTGTTAAATTTACCGAATAAAATCATTCTAAGTTAGTTTTGTCTTATTTTTAGTGTGTTTTTTTTTAACCTAAATTATTCCACTTTTCTTTATAGTAAGCTGTTTTAAGTTGCCGGCGATTAAGTAGGATCAAACCGCGGTTAGTGGCCATCAAATGTAAGTTAGAGCGCCTTTGTTCTGGCTCCACGACCTACTGCACTTCTTTTGTCACTTATGGCCTAGGGAACGGTAATCTGGTACGTTTTTTCCTCTATTGTGCGGGCTTCGGACACGGGCCATTACGACATCCGGCGGTAAGACCACAATAAATAGGAATAAAGGTAGGGGGAGGGGGATGGGACCTGTAATTAGAAGGGCCCAGGTAGCTGCCGCTGTAAACAAATTGCACTACACAATACAGGCCTCCGATCTCGCTCCCTTCTTTTCTTCTTTGTCTTCGCTCTGGGCCTTCAGCTAGAATTAGGGTCTTTCTTGCAGTCTTAAGTGTTCCGCATATCACCTCAACATAGTTATATCATTATTTTTTTTAAGAAATAACATTTAATACTGTGTATCATTTTATACAACATAGATTTAAAATATAAACTTTTTTCTCATTCGACATAATTGAGTAAATGTCTTACCGTATTTGTTTAAAATTCTTAATAATATTTTTATAAAATTATTTTACGTAACATTTGTGAACCACATAACGAATGAAATTTACGAAATTTAAATATTGGTTATCTTTTTTATCATCTCGTCTATTTAAGTCGGAAAATCTTACCTAAAAACAATTATCTTCTTATCAATATGTGTTTCTAATTTATGATTGTTGATTTGGCCCAGGTAACACCATATAAAAGGAGTTAACTTCACTTATTTTCTACCCAGTAAAAGATAAAAAAAAAACACTAAGGCTAGAATGTTCATTCTTACTATATTATAGCACAACTAAAAAAAAAAAATAATAAAAAAAAAAATAAATAAATTTATAAAATAAATTACTGTTATCGATAGGGTATTAGTTGACTGAGAAATATTTAGAGATATAGATTGTTGGGGTATGCAGTCATGGATACACAGCAATTAAAAATAATATTTTAATTTATAATGCCGACGTTTCGACCTGTACTGCTAGCCTTCATCAGGGCTAAAAGAAAAAGAAAACAAACCAAAAGGTATGACTTTTTCTTCTAGCCCTGATGAAGGCTCGAATGCAAGTCGAAACGTCGGCATTATAAATTAAAATATTATTACTTGGGGTACGCATGATGATATAGAAGGATCAATCCTAATTGTAAAATATTATTTTTAATTGCTGTGTATCTATGACTGCCTACCCCAAAACAATCTACGTCTCTAAATTACTGTTATTGTAAAATTTTAGATCTAAACGTGTCTGAAGGCAGAATATATATCCTGCGAAACGTGTAGGTGTTTTTTTGTAATTTTATTGAAAATAAAATACTCGAATCCTGACCTAAATCAACAATATAATGGAAAAGAGGAAAGCGAAAATATGATTATTAACCAAAAATGTGGGTGCACCAATTTATTTTAAGATAAAAAGCATTAATTCACGGTATTTTTTGTTTATACTTGTATGTACATTCTTATTTTTTTTTTTTTTTTTTAGATATCACATAATCCTTTTGAAATGAAAAAAATAATTTCAGCCAATGATAATAGCTGATCCCAAAAAAAAAAAAAAAAAAAAAAAAAAAAAAAAAAAAAAAAAAAAAAAAAAAAAAAAAAAAAAAAAAAAAAAAAAAAAAAAAAAAAAAAAAAAATCTAGTTTAGTATTACAACACCGGTGAAGTCGAAAAGCCTTTATGCGGCTGAGACATTGACTATGAATAAGAAAGGAGAAATGGAGGAAATACAAAAAAAAAAGAGGGAAAAATTATCTGAAAGATATTGGTGCCAAATAAGACGGACGAAGGATAAGAAAGAAGCCTAAGAAACAGACAAAAGACTAAAAAAATATCAAATATAATTCACGTCATGAAGAAGAGAAGGTTGAGATTCTTTGGACACATCAAGAGGATGGACAACTCACGTCAAACTAAACGGATCATGAAATATACTGAAAAGATCAAGAATATGGGATGGATAAATGAAGTTAAGAAGGCTGTTAGGGAAGTTGGAATAATAGAGAGCGATATAACAGATGGAACGCAATTCAGACGTATGGTAGACAAATAGGAAGTCTGTCAGGTAGGAAGGAAAATGAAAACTGGTCGGAAGATAAGAAGAAAGCTCACAATAAAAAAATGAAAGAGATATGTAAGATCAAAATGGCTCAAAAGAAGTGAACGCTTTGCATAGTGCTCAGAGGCTTCATCGCATTAAATAAATAATATATAGTTTAGTAGTAGCATTTATAGCAGAAAATGGACTATCAGTGAACTGGTGAGAAAGGATTTAAAATCTGATGAACGCGCTCTTTTTATATAAATAATCCAGAAAAAAGTTGTGGAAGGCTCTTTCAAGTGAATAATGTCTCAATGAACGAATGAAATGTTTTCATCTCACGGTTCTATTACATTATTTTTTGCTGCTTATTCACAGCTGCAACAGGTTGTTTGGCTACTGTATTTACTTCGGAAACATTGTTAATGTTTTTTATTGCTTGTATGTTTCTAGAAATGAACATGATATGATATGATATCATATATAATTCATCAATTCCTAAACGCACAAAATTTTTCAAATCCTTCTTCGAAAATTCCGGAATTTCACTAGTTTATTTAATATATAATAACCTTAGAAGTATCAAATTTTTAGTCCCTGATACCACGTGAATCTGTTTATTGAAAACATTACCATTGCATATACATGCATTTTTCCCTTACTGCTGTCGGGCGCAAATAGACAAAGAACTGTTGGCCTATCAGGTAAGAAGTTCCAACTAAGAACCCTTCAAAGGGCCCTTAAGTACAGGCTGTGCCAGGCGGCTTCCAACACAGGGTCCTCACCGCTCGCACTTGTTTACCGGAGTGTACCTCTCTGACCCACAACGTGCTTTTAACGTCTACCAGTACCATAATTATTAGTACCAAGTAGCCTGCTTTCAGGCATTATAACTAAAATTACATCTGGTAATGTTTCTTTGATCTTCCGGTGATATCAATTACACAAGGGGATCTTTTTCTTTAAAAAATAGCAGCGAATTCGATCATCGCTAAGAGATTTTTTAGTTATATCTTACGAACAGAATCTTACATCATAAGTATCAATAAATGGATAAATAATACAAATAGTTTTACTTAAAACATTAAAAAAATTAATAGCTTTATATTTTCGTTGTTAATTCTTTACACAAATATTTACTATGTAACCCAAACAATCAAAGAAAAACTGAGGTATTGAAAACTGGTCATATAAAGTGGTACTACTATTCAAAAGCGATCCAGGCCCCTTTAACCGCCAAGAATAATTTTTATCGATTCTTGTTCCGATTTATTTCGATGTTTTAGTCGCTACTATTGGAGGGGAAAGGTTATGCTCCTTTATTTACGCACTATCTCAAATTCATCTTTAAAATAATATTAACTTCTGTTATACCTTCTGATATTAAAAAAAAAAGTATAAAACACTAAATTAATGTTCAAGCAACGTTGACTACTGAAAAACGTTTTTTACCTTAATAAAATAGAAATAACCAATTATAAATACTTAAAACGAAATCCATTTCAACAGTCATTGTTAATTTCTGATATACTTTTCACATTCATTTTTAGATCGATGTGTTTTATTGAATTAATTATACAATATGTCTCATTTTTGGGCAATAAGTAATACTGACGGCAAAAAATCCATTCAAAAAATATGTAAAATGAAAATTACTCACATAAGTTGATATATAAAACAGAAATATATAAAACATCAAATCCATGTAGAAACTAATCTTGTCACACTTACACACATTAGGGAAGAGGAAATATGAAAACATCAATGTATAAAATACTAAATCCATTATGAAACTCATGTTGTTAACTTGTTTCATGATTCTGTTTCACCTTTTACATTTAAGAAGACTAAATATCCAAGTAACACTATAAACAACACAATCCAAGTTGAAACTGTGGATCGAACTTGTCGGTGCATTGCTGGTCAGAACGATCAGGTGAAGCGCCTTTTGTCTAGTGCTATCGATTTATTTAAGAAAATAAATAAAACTAATAGCTTCATTCCTTCGTTGTTTGGTCCTGGATTTTAAGGTAATTGTTTGTGCAAATGTGTATGTAATATGTATCCCAAACAAGCAAAGATAAACTGAGGTATTTTGTTATTTCCATTTCCTAACGTGATAAGTTTGTCAGAAGTTAACAACATTACTTTTAACATTGATTCAGTGATTTATATCTTGGTATATAAACGTATTTTATGTGGGAGCATCATTTTACAACATAAATAGGAACACAATTATTTCAAACATTAAAAAATTTAAGTTTATTTAGTTTATTGTAAATTAAACATTAGTAGGTACACATACTTAGATATCAATATTATGAAGTCAGCAATCTAATTTCCGCATATCTTCATCAGTGAATTGGAGGTAAAGTATAACCATCCTAAGATGTCCCCTTAATTTATTCCTTGTGGGTCAGATGGTTTGCCCTTCTCTAGAAAATAAT
The DNA here is from genome assembly GCA_003667255.2 of Euschistus heros. NCBI lineage: Eukaryota > Metazoa > Arthropoda > Insecta > Hemiptera > Pentatomidae > Euschistus > Euschistus heros. The sequence goes on along the minus strand of RCWM02000008.1, from coordinate 3,209,071 downwards.
CGATTTGTTGACGCTGAAGTGTACAGCAACATACTTACTAGTAAAAACTATAACAAAACAATTATATTAGGTTTTGTTAATTTTTTTTTAAAATATATATATATATATATATATATATATATATATATATATATATAATAGTATGTTGTATTTTTATAATGTAGTGAGAGCGATATATCGTTAAAAAATATCGATTTATTGGTAAAACAATATCCATACAGTTAGATAAATAGTCAAAACATATAGCGATGTATATTCACTTGATTTTTCAGTTATATTAAATTCAAAATTATTAATAAAAATATCTCAGTCCATGTTAGAAGTTATGTTAATAATGTTGATAAGTCCGGTTGATGCCGGAGCGGCGTTCTCTCGGGTGGAGTGTCCTTTAGAAGGAATGCACTCGAATCCTTTTCCATCCACCGACTTGCCGCTAAGAACACAATTTATCCTTAATGCAACAGTTAAAATAGCTCGGTCTCAGAGGTTTTTCTCGACATGGTATTAATCCAATTAATTTTATCTTGAAAATAATTCCAATCCTTGTAGGCAATAAATAGGAGAGGTTATAACCTATACCAGATATAACTGTTTTGATTACGATATCAAGTTCTTTCCAACCATTTACTATCATCTGTTTTTAATATTGATTAGTGTGGGGATTTATAAATTCCAAAATACGAAAAATATTGGTATTTAATTTTATACTGTGATCTTTTTTACATAGTCTTAATGCGTTTTCTCTTTAGAAATTTTTATCACTCAATTATCGTTCTTAATCCTTTAGGATTTTCATTATTTTGTGTGCTTATAGCAGATTTGTAATGTCTCTAAAATGTTTTTTATGTTTTGTTTTTATAAATTTTTATCAAAGATAATAATTGCCAAGGTGCAACTTTTCTCTAGATGGATTTTTATTGTCCATATTCCCATTTCAGAAGAAGAGGTATTATGCCGGTAATACCTTCTTTGTAAAACTCCATTTCTACCTGTGAAAAACCTGGGTCGGCGTTGAATGACCAACATAAAAAGGGCCGTTGTAGTTTTCTTCCCTTGGTAATGTAAAGGGACAATATCTTCCGTATCCAAAAGAAGTCCGTCCTGCCCTAGCCTTGGGAATAGCTCAACTAATACTTAAATATAAATGTTATATATTTTAAATCTAATTTGTAGTATTTTTTTTAATTTAATGTAAAGGGTTAAAAATAAAAAATAATACAATAATGACATTAAATACTAATACCAACCCATGAAATGCGATTTAGTCTCCAATGCCTACAACGTAGAGCAATAGAACATCTGAAATTGCATTTAAATTGCTCAAGTCCTTTCTTTCATAAATGACTAATATTTTTAGTGAGGCTATAGTTATAAAGGCTATGAATATTTCTGTATGTTACTCATAATTACAGACTGATGAATTGTTTCATTGGATTCATATTCGTATTCTCATGGGGTCACACGTTTTCGTGCCGGTATTCTGAACTTGGTTTTTTATTTCCAACGGCAATACTTCCGTACTTTCTATTCCAATCACTAAAAACCAAGAAACCATTTATTTTTGACCTAATTAATCTGCGTTCTGACCCAATTAATCTACCTCCTGAATACAAGGTCCCAACGTTTCAACCTGTAGACTACCCTCCCTTAGAACTGCTTCTTTTAAAATAAAAATTATTATTATTATTCCTACATCCTTTTGTAATTTCCTACTCATTCCTATTCGTAATGTTTCTTTCTTAAATTTTTCCCACCTCCTAAATTAGTCTTTCGCAAATGTGTGAATAATACATATATTTAGATGTATTTTATTTCTTCTCGTATTAAAAACCTCATTAAATTCACGCTAACATCTTTAAATTAAAAAAAATACAGGTTATAGTCGCTTAGCCCCAAGTTAATTAAACAAAGTTATGCAAAAATATTTATTGTCAGTTGTTTAGGTTGTTCGTAATTTCGAAAAAAATCGATTTAACCATAGCGGACAGGAGATTTGTAACAGCTTTAGTTGTCGGGTATTGGGAGAAAAGGGCACTGAAGACCCTACTCTCCGCTACACCCAACAATCGTCTCCCAAATAGTGGAAAAGCCAACAACATAAAAGCAAACAAAATTTAACTTACATTTTAGAACATAAATACTATAAAAAGTACGAGCATGTGTGGGAATTAATATTCCTCAAAATAGCGTCCATATATGTTCTTTCGAAAATAGTAAAAAGAAAGCAAAAAACGTTAAACAAACTCGTTCAAATAGTCAGAATTAACAAAACCAGGCTAGGAATTTCTGTGACATTTCTTGCAGAACTACTACCTTCTAAAAATATTTTATCATCTGTGCATACTCATTTTAGAATTCATAGCTCATTTCCATCCGGGAATCTTCTTCTTTAAAATCTTTCTTCCTTCCTTCTTGACTTGTCATATTTGAAATGTAAAAATGATAATTATTTCATTCTGATTTATGTATTATTATATGTATGTGTAAGTGTTAGTGTGTGTATTTATTTGTATAGATTATTCAAGATTATTATTTTAAATTGTAAACAATTCTTGGTAAACCTACGACTTCCTGTCTTACTGTATCCTTTAATAATATTCCAATAATCCCTGTTGAACAGATCCGCTACCTAGGACTCCACTTATAACTGTCTTACTTGGAATCCACATACAAGACTAAAACGACAAGAAACTGCTCGTCGTTACAGACTACTTCAACATATACTAGACAAACGTTCAAAGCTCCCAATTAAACACAAAATACTTATTTAGATGACTGTGATTAGACCTATTTGGACGTACGGAGTTATGATTTGGGCCTCTACTGAACCATCCAATTCATCCCGTATCCAATCCTTGCAATCCAAAATCCTTCAAAAACTACTCAATGCTCCATACTTTGTCACCAATAAACTTATATGTAAAGATCTCAATGTTCCATATGTTGCTGATTTATCCCAAACCAGATACTTGCTTCCCACGCCATTCCCGATAATCCTCCGAGGAAGAACATAACCTAGAGACCTTCTAATGTAGAGTTTTTAATAAAGTGCTACTGATGAGTGGTTCTTTTCAAGTTTTGACATATAATTATAATCGTTATCTAATCATTTACTTAATGTATTATATATTAAGGTGTAATTTACAAAAGCAATTATTCTCCCATATTTATTTATTAAAAATCATATAATGTTACATGATTGTCCAAAAATAATTTTTTATTTCAATATTTTTACTGTTGTAAATTTCAATATATTGATAGGAAAAATTGTCGAAGCCAAACAAAAGGATCACAGTTTATAACTTTCTATTATACTTAGGTGAAAAATATCTCAGAATTGAGATTGCTTTTCATTTCATTTCAAAGATTTTCTGTCATTACATTACCAGCGAAAGTGAATATAAATTACAAAATTAACCACTTCACAAGGCCGGTATGTTGCATTATCATCATTAGAAATTATATGATCCATCTTTATTATCTTGTGGAAGCTTGTATGGTCGGGAATTTCTTTAGTAGGGAATTAATTCCGCGACCGTAAAAAAAAGTGCGGTGACGCTGGGATAAAGGATAAAGGGGACTGCTACAAAAAGGAGGAGACTGACTGGAATCCAGATTGGGAATTCGAAACGTCCCAGAGCGACGGGGTCTTTAATGGCATCACTCTCTATCTTGGGGTCTCTTCTTTAGAAAGCAGCGGCCAACTAAGAGCCTTGTGCCGTTATCAACCTCCTCAAGAAATTGCGGCTACCATCTGTCATCCTGCCCCCCCCCCCCCCCCCCCCCGGGCCGTCCTAAGGGACGGGTCGAGAAAAACTCTCCCTCCGCTAGTATAGTTCACTTGAGCTGCCCGTCACGTATATGCGTTTCTTTGTTACGCCACTGGCGATTTTTTCCCCCATTTCTTTTTATTAAAAAAAAAAAATTAATCTGACCGTCGGCTGTACAAAGGTATGAAGCGAATATTTCATTCTTCAGTTTATGGTCCTCAACTCTTTGGCATTCTTTGTTTTTGTTTTGAAGCGAACTGAATAAAATAAAATACGTGGTCCAGCATCCTTTGTTAGATAAAAAAAAAGGCTGGCATAAATATGTAATCTTACCTAATCATTAATAAAAGGGGGGGGGTGACGTCCTTATGTATTCCTACAAGGGCTGGAAGGAAGGTTTATCCAATCTAATATACAATAGATACTACTAATATTTACACATCTTCAGACATCTTCCACAGTTTAAAACCTTGATTCAAAATGACATGGGCTCAGCTTTGGGAAAACGTAAGGGATCAAAACAAAATTAAAACTATTAAAAAAGAAACAATAATACGAAAAAGCTGTAATCGGAACAATAGAAGAGAAGAAGTTGTAATACCAAAATTTAGAAAAGGCCATACCACCCGGTATAGCCCTTGTTATCTTATAACTAAAGACCGGATTTTCGTGCATCAAAAATTCTGAAATGTGCAATAAAATCAAAAAATACAATGCAACTTAAAATCATTAAAAAAATCATGCAAAATACAATGCAAATGATAAAAAAGGTTGAACAAATAATTCGCTAGATACAATTCTTTCCAAAAAGTTGTTTTTATCTTAAAATTTATTGATCCAGTAAGGGAGTAGTTAAATAACCATTGTCTAAAATACAAAATCGCATATCTTTATTGTATGTGGTATACATAAGCTATATGTACATGTTACTTAGGAGTATAAATATGTATGTTAGGAATGATTAAACTTCATTCAATTTTCCGTTAAGAAGGCAGAAGAATAAATTTGCTTTGTTTAAAGTGAAAATGTTTACTAACAGTAAAGAGGGCTTAATAACTATGTTGTACTTATTAAAAATATCCGTAAGTTAGGAGGGAGAGGCAAAATTTCTTGGAAGTTGGGAACCCGAGTTCCCTAGCTAAAGTCAATCTAAAGTTGTTCTTAAAATTGTTACTTTTCCAAAAACACGAAAGTGTTGTGCATTCAGGATTTGAATGCAGGAATTTTGTGTATTCAAACTGCAGAATGTGCAATTTTATGCATTCAAACTGCAGAATGTGCAATTTTGTGCATTCAAACTGCAGAATGTGCAATTTTATGCAGTAACCCCCAAAACGTGCAATTTTGTGCAATATTAAACTAAGGTAAATTTGGCCTAAACGTCCTAATTCGTATAAATAATTTGTCTCTGGCTGATTACGAACTTGCAACAAAAAGATGCAATTGCACGAGAATCCGGGCTCTACTTATAACAATGGACTGTCCGCTGAAGTGCATAATATGCAATAATATACAATTAACGATTAGACACGTTCTTGAGGATTGCCCTCGATGTGATAGTTATTTTCAGGAAGTACAAATAGAAAGAAACATCCGAACTATTCTTGATGGTAATAGTAATAATATAGATAAAATTCTCAATTTTCTCAAAAAATTTAACTTTTTCAATAAAACTTTTAAAAAACAATAAAAAATATAAATAAAATAATTGAAGAACGGAACATTAAAATATGAAGTAGATTGAAGTACAAACACTAAAGACCCTCGATGTTGAATGTCCATAAGAATTTCAACCTAATCTAGCCAGAGTGGGAAGATTGAGATTAAATTCCGTGAGGTCTCCACGAAATTTCTATTTAAATAAAAAATATCCAATACACAGTAGTCAAAAAAATTGACTTGACGTTTTAATTTGAAAAATCAAAACTTGTAGGTATTTTCTATTTTGAATAACTTTTTGATAACCTCGATTCATAGAAAAAAATCAAGATTGATTTTTATGTTTATCTTTAATTCTGTTTAATTTAAGAAAACTAAGGTCATGAGCAACGACCTTAACGCAGTTCTTGATTTGATTTTTTAAATGTTGAAAATATGTTAATAAAATATTGGGAAAATAAGAAGATATATTTTAAGTTAACATATACCCTTGTCTGTTGGACTTACGTCCTTATACGGTTACTCCAACGGGATCTAGGATTTGAACATACGACTCTTCTGTACCCAGCACGCTGAGACCCACAACCCCCTTGCAATCTACTGTATATGCACCTTGTTTATTGTGGCTTAAAGTCCTTATATATTCTAACAAGGGCGGGTTATCCTAGAGATTATCAACCTATATACAACTTGGTAACTATAATTTGAAAGAAACTTGAAATAAATAAAGATGTAAATAAATCGGAAGACCATTTAGGCCTAGTTTTAGACTAATCCTATCTTCACCCTAAAGTTCTTCACTTTGTTAAAGTTTTGTCTCAGAAAACAGCCATTAGGATTATCATTTGTATTCTTTTTTTATTTGTATTTATTTCTCAATTGTAAACCAATTTAAATCCTTAATTTTTTTTCTAAAGAATGCTTCATATATTCTAAAATACTTAGAGCTAAGTGTTTGACTAAGCCTTACACTAATCTTTTTTTTAATTTTTAATAAAATAGTTTTGGAACCAGAAATTCTTGCTTCGAAATAAATTAAACTCGGGAAAAGTTAACTATGAGGATTCCATTTTAAGCCAAGACTATATTAATTGAGGTAGGCATGATGGTATAGAAGGATTAAGAAAATTAGGATTGGTGAATAATTTGCAACTTGGATATAAGTCAATATAAAACTATATCTATTCTCTTCTAAGTATTGATACCGGTTCTCGTATAGATTCTTTTACTCTAAGTATCCTTGGTAATCCTGAAAGATTTCTTCCTCCAGTAGAGCCTCTCTAATAGCCGCTTTGTTCGCATTTACAAAAGTTCTATTCAGCGCACCTTTCCAATTTGTAGGTAGCCCTGCCTACTTGTAACCTTCCCCGAAGGAACTACTACCACCCACGAGGTTAATGACAATATTCCGGTGTAGGGTGACAGTACAAGAGGTGCAAACAGGCAAACAAAACCCATAATAATGGAAGGACTCCCGTGCACCTGGTACCATTGTACCTCCAACCGTTCCATCTTCCCTGCAGTTCACAGGCCTGTTTAGTCACACTTTACACTTTATGGCTTCTTTTAAACTGTTCCTCTGTCCGTCGCGGTTTATTAGTTCCGCGCGGATTTTGAACTTTTCATTTGTACTTTTTGAAAGTTCTATTACAATGCCAGTCAAGAATTCTGGGTGGGTACTTCAAAGTGTCTGCTGTATTGTATTCTCATTTAGATGTGTGCAGTGACTACTGACAAATTAGCAACAGCAAGGAGCTAAAAACTTCAAAGTTTTTTTAAGTTTACGAATTTACATATTCAGTAAAAACGAAATTGAAATTATCGTTACCAACATAAGAATTTCTCCACTCATTTAGGTTATGAATTTTTTAAAAAAAGTAAATCACAAAAGTAAAATATTTAATTTGTAAGTTTAGTTGGTAGGTAAATTATTTATGGACTCTCAACATCTTAGATCTTCGGTTCCCTGTTCTGTATTGATTTTATCATATCCAAGCTTTAATGAGAGTTTTGGTTCCATTCGCTCCTCCTGAAAATAGGTTCTCTGTTGCTTGAATTCCTCTAGAATATAATTAACGATGAGTGTTTTGATATACACACTTCGGTGGTGTTTCTGATGTTATATAATAGCCGTGTGTAAGGCGAGTATGCCCATTCCTCAATCCTGCTAACCTTTTGTTTTTTCGATAGGATATTTTTTAGAGCAATATACGAATGTTATTTGCAAAATCCTGATTTTCCTAATGTCTATTAAAATTTTAGAACTGTAGATGGATAATTAACAATCGAAACTGATCTAATTGTAAACTAAATACGATGAAAGTAGCATATCAGTTCCTAATTATCTATATTTTGTACAATTCTCTCAGTGCCCTAATTATTTTGGGTACTCAATGAATCCATCTGTATCCGCACAGTGGAGTATAATTGGAAAAACACTTAACCCCTTTTCCGGCCAGAAGTCAAATTTTTGTAAATTCCTAATAAATTAATTTTGTAAATTAACTGATAACACCTGTCAATAGCCTTCCAACAGTCACACAATGCTACCAATCGTTTGCTCATATTTCCATACAACAGGAAGAAAGGTAACACTTGCAGTAAGTCCGCAAGGAGTTTTTTTTTTTTTTTTTTTATATACAAAATTTATTAGGGTAAATTATATTGTTTGCCGTTTTTGTCAGAATCAATCTCGCTGGTGCATTGCAACTCAGGCCGATTTGGTGGGACTCCTCGTCGATACCATAATTTTAATTCAATTTAGCATGATAATAAAAATATTAAACAACACTAAACATGTTCTGTTATTTTTTGAATTTTCGACCTCAAATTTGGACCTCTACTGATGATCTGATTAACACTCTCACATTTTAGACCCAATATTATTATGTATTAGCTAAAAAGGGTTACAAACTTTAATTTTTAAATGTTTATTGATTTAGTACGAGGATAGGTGAGGTTTAAGAAATTCATCATTTTACAGATGTACTAAAAATTCTATTTTCATTGTCTTATTTTACATTTTTATTAGGTCAAAAAGTTATTTGGGTAGATCTTTTCTGTTTTTATGGAGGGTTCCTACTAATGCGATACGTTTTGTTAGTAAATATTTTGCAACTTGATAGACCCAACAATGTTTTTTTCTGTCCACAAATTGCATAATTATGCATTTATTTAAATTTTTAGAAGAAAATAATTTTACTTTAAAGAAAGACCTAATTGAGGAATACTTAAAATGATACACTCCTAATACATCTTTGACAACAGGAGAATCAAAAAGTCATTTTTTGGGTCTAAACAGACCCGCGACCGCCGAGAGAATATTGCTTTAAGCTGATAATAGCTTCATTGGATTTAGCACTTCATGAAACGTATGATTCCAAAGTTTCGTCTTGTAACACGAATTCTTTATATAATATTAGATTTTTACCCATTTTTAGCCCCACTGTGCTCCGTCCTTCCTTGTTGTTTACAGCAATATCTTGCTGATTTTATCAGATTCATACAGAACCACCGTCGCAACTTATGACGGAAAAAGGATATTTAAAAAATATGAGACGAAGTACGCATCCGCCGCTAGTCGGCTCACGTAGTTACTACAAGAGCGGCCCCTGAATACATATCTCTACATCTGCATATCAATGTGTCCGCGACTCTCTAACTCTTTACGACGTCCCTTTGCGGTACCCGGGGAAGGGGCACTTAGTAATTTGAGTTTAACTGTCCCCTCGCTATAGGTGGCCTCCTCGTATTGTCTTACACGTGAGAAAACTCTCTGCGAATTTTAATTCCTTACTATTCTTTAAATATTCCTATTTGCCAATCCTTTTTCCATTCTTAGTGATATTTCAGATAAAGCAACGGATAGGTATCCATTTTATATTCTTTTATTTATGTCATCTTATTACTAAAAGTTTCATTATTTTTTAGATGTTTGCTTCTGCACAGTGATGCGTCGGTACCAACATTTTTCCGGAACCGATTGATTCTCGATTCTCGGTACCGATGCCCCAATATATCAAACAAGTTGCTATTTCAAAATATGAGCAGAAAAAAACAAATAAATTGGTGGGAGAACTGTAATAATTTAAGAAATTAATAAGTAAACTGATAGTAGTATTTAGTATCCATAGAATATATTATATGTTATTAATCCTAATTCAAACAAGGTATAATATTATAATTCAATTCAAAGATTCATATTTAAGAAGATTAACATTCCAAGGTTTCGTTTGTTGATTAAAGAATTTAAAATGTTTCTTAACTCTTTCTCTAAACATTGTAAGCGCAATGGATTTGTTCCGATTGAGTATAAGGATTAGAAAATTAGTATTTACTCGTATTGAAATAAAAAATAATCTTTATTCTTGGAGATTTCGTTCCTTAAGAATAACAAAAAATGGTATTGTAATTGAATTAAGATTGTAACCTTATTTCTCCATTTTTTAATAATGAATAAATACCTTCAACAATCTTAAGTTTAGTTTGCAGTTGCATGGGGTTTGTTTTCAATTCTGTACTAAGGAGGCTTGTTCATTCAGAAAAGATTTGATGTTGAATAATTAGATAATAACATAATTAGACTTCACATATATTGCGATATCGATCGGTACCTAGGAACCGACTTTAGACCATCGATTTCCGCTACCTATTCTTTTCTCAAGATTCAATGGAATCGAGAATCCACTTTTGGAATCCAGACATCCCTTCTTCCACATACACATACTAGACTGGTAAGAAACTGCTCGTCGTTTTCCAGTACTTCAAAATTTACTAGACAAGCGTTCAAAGCTCCCAATAGTTTTCAAATACTTATTTACATGACAGTTACTAGGCCCATTTGGACGTACGGAGTTGAGCTTTGGGACTTAACTAAACCTTCCAACTCTTCTCGTGTCCAATCCTTACAATCCGAAATCCTTTTTAAAATCCTCAGTGCTAATTAATATGTCACAAATAAACTTATTGATACCTACTTGAATCCTCCCATATTTCTGATAATCCTACGATACTTCTGAGAGATTTGAGGGATATTCTTGATGGCTATGATACCTAATGTAGAACTTTTATAGTGCTATTAGTCATTAGTTCTTTACATGTCATTGTAATCATTTTCCTCATTTTTTTTTGTTATATTTAATGCATACACTTGTAACTATAAATAAATAATTAATTAAATCCTTTACAAACACACGTTTCATTCTAATTTTTTTAAAATATATTACTTGGTAGAAAATTCCACGTCACGGAACTTCGACGTTTCGACTATAAAATCTGTAACCATCATCAGGGCAGTAGGAAATTAAGATGATAAAAATATAAAATGTCATTGAATCTGGAAGGAGAAAAATGCAGTTTCGTGGAGGGACGTGGACCACAAATTTACGTTCAGTAAGCTCTACAAACTTACAAAATGTATTCGGTACTTTGTATGGCTCCTATATATCTGTTATTGATTGCTTAAGAGATAGTTGTTGTATACTAACAACTTTTATCAGGGCTTACATATTTAATATCCGTAAAAATCGGCGATTTTCCACTTTATTGATTCCAGCGACATGTGAAAGATACGGGCGGATTGAAAAAACGAACCTGATGTTCGTACCGTTCTTCGACCTTCTCTTCCTTCGCCACGGCCCGTCAGTATGGGTACAGGCCATAGACTTCGAAGAGACCTGGCCTGTAAAGGGACTGGATACGTCGCCATAACTGGAGCGGACCGTGACGAGAATATAAGAGCCTTCTCTCTGGTTCTTTCTGCCAGATCAGTTCCGCTGGTCCAAGTCTTTCAGACCGTCCCGCTCTCCACCGCGGGGGGTTCTCCTTCGGTCCTCGATCTCTCTGATATATCCGACCTGTTTTCTCATTAGAATATAGAATAAATGTCGGATTTACTTTTAAAGTTTAAGGTGACTAGCATATTTTCAATGCTTAATTTATTACAGGTCCCTTTTTTCTTGTAGTTTGCAATCAACTAATACGATAGTATTACCTTATTCGCGGGGGATATGTTCCTTAAATTATCTGTAAATACAGAAACCGTGGGTGGAATGATAATTTGTATAAGACTACATGAGATCCTCTACATATATTAATATAAATAAAGGCTTAGCGAACCCAAAGTTTCGATGCCGATACCACCAACCGTTGACCACACACCTCCCTCCAACCCACTCCCTCAAAGCCCAAATCCCCCAGTTCGATCCTGACGCAATCCTCCCCTCTACGTCTTGGTTTACCTCTCGGTCTTTTACCCGACGGCTCAAAACTGATTACTTAACCCAACTACTTTACATGTCATTTTAACCTCCTCGCTGCTATTTCCTGAACTATATTTACCGGATATAACTTCCGCAATTCCGCATTGTGAAGTAAGCTGTATACATATCAAAATAAAATAAACTTTGATATTTTTAATAATAATTAAATAAAAAGTGATTTTTTTTATTTGAAAACTAGTTTCGAATGTTTAACATTCATCAGTTCTAAGAACATACACAATTCAAAATATCAGCACTTTGCTACATACATTTTATATATTAATTTTAAAAAAATTCAAGATAAGAAACCAAACATGATGCTTTCAGCTAGGGATGGGCTTCTTTACACGGTATATTAAAATATAGATATTATTGATGATGATTGTATTATTGACTGTGAGTTGTAATTTAAGTAATGAAAAGGTCAGGGGTGCAGTTAGGATAAATAAACACGTCAAGTTTTTGAATGAAAAACTTAATATTTTGGCCTACCGACGTTTCGACCTGCCTTGCAGGTCTTAATCAGGGGTAGAATAACAAAAATTGGATGTAACCAAGATGATACAAACATTTAAAAAATTAATAATAAAATAATTTAAAAATGAAAAAGAAAAAATAATACAAATTAAATTAGTCAACGAAAGAATTAATAGCTGTTCACATAATTATAAGAATATCTTTATCTTAAGGCAGGTCGAAACGTCGGCACGCCAAGATATAAAGTTTTTGATTTAAAAACTTACGTGTTTATTTATCCTGACTGCACTCCTGACCATTTCATCACTTAAATATAGATATTATTTTTCTTACGATATATTGCTATAAAATACAACTATATATATATATATATATATATATATATATATATATATATATATATATATATATATTTAAAGTAACTAAATCTTATAAAATTGGTTTTAAAAAAGGAAAGGTTTTTAATGCTACTTTTCCATTTTATGTTGATTGACTATGAAATAGGTTGCTACTGTTATACATTAGTATCAAGAGAGCGATTATTTTCTAGAACAGAGCAAACCATCTCACCCACAAGGAATAAATTAAGTGGAAAAAACTTTTCCACCTCGTAATATTGATGTATGAAGTGTATATGTACATACATATCTATGTATACACATATCTTAATATATGTGCCTACAGCCTACTGTTTAAGTTAGGTTGTTAACTTATCGTAAACTTTCTCAGTTTTTTTTAGATAGAAGAGTTTTATTGAAATAATATAGATGACCAAAAACCCATTTACTTAATATTCACTATGGAAATTTTCACATTAGATAAGTGGAAATAACAAAATATCGATATATTAAGACTAAATTCATTTAAGAGAAATTTGGTGGAGCAGTTGTTCGATGTCGTTACCCAAATTAGAAAAAACTATAAAGTAAACAGGAATATCATTGTAACGTGAATGGAATATTTGAAATACCATTTCATTAAAAAAAAAAAATTAGGATGTTTCGATGTTTTTGGTCACTGATATATCATCGATATTCAGAGCTTAATATAAAAGTCGACTTGGAATCGATATTTTTCTTTAATATCTATTTTTTCAATAAGTCTTGATAGCAAGCAAGAAATAAGGAAAATATCGTAATCCTATTTTTAGAAGTTGTTTAAGAACCGGAACTATATTACCGCTATAAAAGTTCAAAGCTGGAACTTTTTTTTCTAGAGGGTATATTTTTCAAAATTGAAACCTCACATATAGGAGATAATAGCGGCATGATGCACCATAAATCAAAAGCGATGCAGGATTTGACTTAATTGATATCTATAGGAGGCAGCTGCTGGGGCTGACTGTACCGCGGCGTACATCAGTCGGGTACAGTCCGCCTCGCCGCTCCGGAGTTCCTATCCTAATTAGTACCGACTGTAGCCTCTTCCTTTTGTCTCCGCTCTGTCTAGTGCCAATAGCTTCTAGCTCTTCCGAAACGTCTCTCTTTTGATGTTCCATTAGAATTAGAAATTCACTAAGAGGCACCTTCAAAGTCGGAGCTCGTAAAAGATCGGGGCCATTGAAAGAATTCCCTTACTTAGTTTTATTCCCACTTCACGAGGAACTGCTGATGTTCTGTAAAGTAGATCGAATTCAAACGATTGTAGTTAAACTTGAACGAATTCCTAAAGATTCCGTATATGTGCAAAAGTTTATCTTGCGTCAAGTGTTGCCCAAGGTTTCGCGGAACCAACCACTTACTAACCATTTACGAAAATACTCTGCCCAATAAATAAAATTAAACCTGATTCCTTATATTTAACAAGTGGTATACCACACAAGTTTTCAAATTTGTGACAATGTTTTTAATAAATATAGTATGCACATCAGTTTCAAGGAACTGATAATAGAAATTAAAGGGCCGTCAAGTGACACTTTTCGTTTATTAGAACATGCACCCGGTCCATTTATAGATATTTTTAAAATACATACAGTAAGCAGCAAACGTTTACGTACATCTACTAAATTCACTAAAATACGGCTCCTTCTACTCTCGTAGAAAAATAATTTTTTTTTAGGATTGATGAATTAAATGCCACTTCTATTGAGATCGAATGCTAAACATTCATCTTCAGTTCTAAAACATACAATAAAATTTTCAACACATCAGTACTATGTTACATAGAAAAAATTTTTTGTTTAGCATTCGAAACTAGTTTTCAAATAAAATTTCAATAGAAGTGGCATTTAATTCATCAATCCTAATTGTATTGATCCTTCTATATCATCATGCGTACCTCAAGTATACCATTAATATTTTTTCTCTTTCTTATAAGATACCCAAAAATGTGGATAGTATTTATGAATTAATTGCCTCTTCTATTGGTATCATTTTATTAGAAAACTAGTTTCGAATTCTAAACATTCATTTTCAGTTCTGAGAAGATCTAACAGGTATCTGATATCTATTAGATCTCAGAAGTGAAGATGAATGTTTAGCATTCGAAATTAATTTTCTAATAAAATAATTCAAATAGAAGTGGCAGTTAATTCATCAACCCAAATTGTATTGATCCTTTTATACCATCATGCGTGCCTCAAGTAATCTTAATGTATTTACTCAATAAATATAAAAAAAAATTACAGCATCAAATTATCATCTTTACTCCCTTATATTAGGCTCTGATGTAGGAGATTTTCCCAACAACGTTCTCGTGAGTATCACTCAGTTTCTACTGAGTGTTTTATAAAAAGCTCTGGCCTGATATTGAGAATACCTCTATTTAACAGCGGTTACATGTTGTTTTCCTCTAATTACAGGGATATTTATTACTCCCGAATTATTTCAATGAATAATATCTCTCGTTCAAATTATGCAATACATAATCGAACGTTTTAAAACTACGAAAGGCTAGACGATAAGGGTCGATCGGAATGGCCGAGAAAGATAACAAAAGCAAATTCTGGTTTTGTGAACATCTACATGACTTTATTGGATTAGAAGATATCTAAGAAAAAATGGATTTCAGGCCAGAGGTAAAAAACAAAACATTTGTAACAAAGAAAAATATACTTGATAGAACAGAGTCGTTGAAGTACATTTAAAAAAGTCTCCAGACTACTAGAACGACGTTCTGTTCGTTTTCGAAATGAAATTTAATGTGTAATGATCAGGTGGACGAATATTTTTTTTGTTTTTTTTTCCTAAGATGAAGGGGGATTTGTTTAATAAACTAAATACATTTAGTAAGTACGCTATACTTCTTAGTCAGTTGAATGGACAACCCTTTAAGTTTTTCTTATGACTAGTCGGATTTTCTTTTCCTATTAGAAAAAAAGTTTTAAAATGGGACAATAGGAAATATTTATCAAAGCTTATCTTTTTTGCTAAAAATTCAATGTTTCCATGTCACTTTTAGCTGTGACAGATTGATTGGTGACGCTCTATTGTCTTTTTTTTAGCCTGCAGGAAATAGTGCTGTAAGTTCCCATCAGCTATTATTATGTATACAGAATCGAAATTTTTGAGATTTCCTGTTCGTGTTTTATTTTTCTGGAGACGAAAATTACTTCTGAGTTTTGTAGATTAATTTACGATTATTTAACCATTATGGAAATGATAATTATTGCTCGTTGAATGTCAATATTCATTGACTGTTGTATTTTGTATTGTTTTGTAATGCGATGTGTGTACTTGCATCCTATTGTTTTGAAGTTTTTAAGCAGCTATGTTTCAGATTTTTATTGATAACTCTTTCCTATAACTTCACCTGTTAATTTTCTATAATTTCAGGTTGGATTGTATTTTTTAGTGTGTTATATTGATTTTTTTTTATATCCATAAAATTAATTTGAACATGGATTTAGAGTCTGTATATACAGGGTGAGTATCTCTTAGTGTAAAAAAAAAAAAAAATGGGTGAAACTTAATCAAAAATGTAGCAAAATGCCGCAGATTTTATCTTTCTATTCCAATCCGTTGCAGATATACGATAAATCAAAGAAGTTTTTGGGGAAACCACGTTTTTTTCCATAAAAGCTGTAATATCTCCATTTTGTTTAAATATGTTTCAAATTTTGACCACATTTTCGGATTTAGCATTAAATTTTCTGTAAATAGCTGATACCTGTAATCTTGAATTTTACAAACTTGGTATCTAAAGAACAGCTTGATCTTCACCTTATTTGGGGCAGTCACAATGTCATATTACTTCAACGCTCACCGTTTTTCGAAACAACTACCCACAAAACCTTACAAATTTAATCAGCTTTTGAATGATATACTAAACGTAATGATTTTGTTTCCATTTCATGGAGAAATTCCCTTTTGAAACCGAAAAAACATGGTGTTCTCATTTGGCATGAAAATGTGCAATTTAAACATAATAAACTCTTGATTGGAATAAAAAGAAAAAAAAAAAAATTATTGTTTAATAAAAATAAAGGAAAACTGTCAATTAAGCGACACCGGATCAGAGGATATTATGTTGTTAGATTTATCTATTTATTATTGTTGCTTAGGATTTATTTTATTAGATTTTTAATGTAATGTTTATAATCCAGTGATAATGAACATAGACCTCAATTTTTCCGTTAGCTTCTAAATGCAGATTGAGTTGAAGAATATTGCTTTTTTAGGAGAATTTTATGGGCAGATGAGTCTGTTTTTACTGGGGAAGGCATTTCTACCTCTCCGTGTATATCGTTGGTTTATATTTTTATTGCTTTCGGTGTGCGTTGAAGTAACATAAGACATTGTGACTTCCCCAAATAAGGTGAAGATCAAGCTGTTCTTTAGATACCAAGTTTGTAAAATTCAAGAAGGTTACAGGTATTCAGCTATTTATAGAAAATTTCATACTAAATCTGAAAATGTGGTCAAAATTTGAAAAATATTAGAACAAAATGGAGATATTACAGCTTTTATGGAAAACAACGTGGTTTCCTCAAAAAATTCTTTGATTTATCGTATATCTGCAACGAATTGGAATAGAAAGGTGAGGTCTGCGGCATTTTGCTACATTTTCTGATCTAGTTTTACCTTCTTCTTTTTTTTTACACTAAGAGATACTCGCCCTGTATGAAGGAAAATAACCTTCCTCCTACAAAAAGTATTGGCTAAAACATCGAAATAAACTGAAGGAAGGTAACTATTGATTAAATGGTATACTGGGCGAGTGCGAGGGTGGAGCATCATTGGTTAACACCGAAACGATTTATCAGAAGAAAAGTTTCGATGTATCGATACCGTTCCCTAGAGCTAAGTATTGTTTTAGTCTAAGTACCTCCACCATGACAGTTTCTCATTAAAAATCTATTGGAGAATATTTTGTTATATAACACTAGTCGGCAGGGCCTACCGTTTAGCAGTTATATAGGTTTGAATGAAAAAAGTCACGTTCAAAATCCCTATTTTCTCTTAACTTTGTTTTTTTTTTCGAATAATCATTTTTTTTTTATTTGATTGAAGTAATTTGATCCTTTTAATTCTAAAATGTAAATTAATAAAAAAGATGGAAGGAAAAAAAAAGAAAAGGTAATAGATGAGATCGATTGTAATCGTACGAGAATGCAATCGAGAGTTGATTTGAATGTGATACAAAGACTGATGGGTTTAAATGTCCAGCAGCCAAGCCTATTCTGGATATAATGATGGACTTATCCTTGATCTATTTTTCCCTATAATTTCCATTTTTACGTAATCATTGCTGTTTTATACATGGTCGAATGAACAGAGTATATTCTTATTGACTATCGTAGCCCGATGCTCAGACACATCCCCCTGGAATTCTCCAGCCAGAACTTCACAGTTCATCTTCGATTAGGACGGAGATAATAAAACAAAGCCATGACTAAACCGGTGAGCGTACGACGTGCCGGCTGCTGTGGACCGGGAATGGTATTACATATCGGGCCCATAATTTACAACGGCTCATCCCACCAGCGGAAATAATTCCTAATAAAGCCCTCACGCCGTACCTGGCCAGGTACAGTCTGTTCCCATCAACATCATTCCAGGCTATCCTTTCCATCTCTTATATTCTTTTTATTATTTTTTTTTTCTACTATATTATAACAACATAGCTCCGAATTGAGATTTGTATTCAAAACTGGTAACGTTTTAATATCCTATTAAAAAATAAGTTGATTTTTTTTTTTTCCTAAAAGTAAATACGAATTAGTTTTCAATAATCAGTCTTTTATAAAAAAAAAAAAAACCAGCACACCCCGTCGTGGCTTCGCCTGCTCTCATAAATAAAGAACTTTGATTTTTTAAACTAATAATTGAATTTCATTTCTTTATCGATAAAAATCTTGTATTGAAGTATGGAATCTAGCATTATTTCATCAATGATATTTTCACGCATGGCAGTAATTTTAACCTGGTTCAAATTGCATTGATTAGGTAGTACGTAAAAGCATAATTAGACATCCACTTTGGCAGAAATAATTTCATCAATCCATCTAGTTGGATTTTAATTTCTAACCATAAACGTATATAACAGTTGGGCAAACCTCGTTTCTGGCACTCAAGACTATACATTTTAATTTTTGTTGTTTTTTGGGGTTTAATGTCCTTATGTACTCCAACTAGGTCAGGAAGGACAGGTTATCCTACAGGTTACCAACCTATTCTAGCCAGGGTGGGAAGTTAAAGATTTATTGGTGGTTTCATCACGAAATAAATTTTAACCCGCCCAAGATTCGAACCCACGATCTTCTGGTTACGAGCGCGCTGAGACCCACGCCCCAACTCACTCGGCCATTGAATCCCCATATTTTAATTGTTATAGTTTAAATTTGGTACAGTTAGGTTTAATAGTTTTACTATTGTAAACTCTGTTACTGAATGGCCACAAATCAGATTTTTAAACTTCGCTGGGAGCCACATTTCGCTCCATATATTTATAGTTTCTTTTTTATTATAAATTTCTAGCTCTAGATTGCACTGTAGCTTTGTAACCTTTCTCGAATGGTGCTCACCACCTATCGGTAGATTACCACACTTCACTGGGCACCATATTTATTGCTTTTTTATTGCTAAACCTTCTTTGAACTATGGAAATAATGTGATTAAAATTTGGTTCAGTAGTTTTCGCGATTAGTGATCACAAACGAAAAATGGTTTGTCCTTTTATATAATAGTATAGATATAGATAAAATAGATTAATTAGATAAAATTATAATTATAAATTATTATAATATTTATCAGTTAAAGTAATTGTTCGAGTAATTTAATAAAAGCTGTAGGTCTTATTTGGAAACTGTTACTAATTCATATGCCTTACCATGTGATGATAGTTTATACAGATAAATACCCTTTATATTAATAGTATTTAATTATTTATAATCATTAAAATAATTTAAATACCCAATATATGATATTTAAACACTTAATGCTAATTGTAATACTATTTCTATGAATTTTACTACACCAAACAGAGGCCTGTAGGTTTATTGGTAATTATAATAAATAAAACTGTCTCCGGCGCTTTAGTAATTTAGCATTTTTATATTTTATTTATTTAATTCATAACCCTAATAGACATTGCAACAGTTTTCTAAGCACTCAGTGTTGCCACGTTCCTACAGGCCTATTATGGTGAATTTTATTAATACCAAGTTGCTACTTAATTACGACTGATAGTTTAAAAACGGCGTTTCTTTGATTGTATAACAGAATATTCTTTTTTTTTTTTTTTTATATTTACACTTTCAAAAATGTTGACAAATTATACTGGGAAAGTTCAATACGATATTGAAAAGTTTTTAACTTGTTTTTTTTTTTTTGCAACAAAGCAGTTTTCATTGCATTTATTTCAACTTTCAGAAACTTGACATCGTGATTTTATTTAATTTTTTAGATCCTTTTTCGCCCAATCTGGCCGTAAAAATTATTATATTTGACAGTTGTAGGAAAGAGTTGTTAACCAGAGAGTCTATGTACAAACGGCCACTATCATCATATCAAAGCATAGAAAACTTTTGAAGTCTTTTAAGTTTCTATTTAATTGTGTTTTTTTACTTAGCTGACGATTTTTTTTTTTTTTTTTTTTTTTTTTTTTTTTTTTTTTTTTTTTTTTTTTTTTTTTCTCTTACCCCAAGCTATATATGAATAAGGTTGCAAGTTTCATACTCTCTTCATCTTAGTCAATGAAAAGATGTTTTAATACAATTACTTATAATAAGCATTTACGATATATATTATTGACCAAATTATAAGTTTTGATTGGTACCTCCGATTAACTATTACTGTCACCTTTTGATTCAAAGAAGATTTGCGGCCATTGATTAGCCGATGCTTCTTGTTGCTTCCGACCACAGAAATTATTAGGCCTAGAAAAGCAGTATAATTACATAAATAAAAACCGCAATAAGGGATAAGTAGAGCCTTGGATAAAGATGGCCGTGTTCATTAACGGAGCAGGTGGCCACTCGATGTCTGCGTACCGCAAGGTACCGCAAAGTGAGTGGAGCTCCTGCTTCTAATCCAACATAATAGGAATCAGAAGCTGCGGTTTCGTTGTTAGTCCTTTTTAAGAAAGATAGGAACTGTAGTTTCCTTTATGGTCAGAAACATGCTCTATTCAGTTCCTATTTTTAATAAAGATGTTTTGAATTTAGCTTTATTTAAATTACATAGCTCCTAAGTCTTCCTGCTTCATGGAAAGTGTGTGGGAAAGATGGATTTATTTATTTATTAATTTTTTTTTTTACGGAGATAAGAGTTCCACGATACCATCGAATGTCACCCGAATTCATTTAATACCCTCGATGAAAATTCCTACATAAAATATTCACTCTTCTACGCTATGTGACCAACAAAATAACCCACAAATATGGCCTCAATTCCTCAGTTTATTTTTTTAATAAGTACGTTCTGAATGTTTAATCTCATACAACTGCATCGTTTAAGTTACATGTCTTTCTGTTTAATAGAAAGTTTGAGTGCAATAAGAAAAAAAGTGTTCCACGATAGAGAAGGCAGTTAGCCGGTACGCTACTACCATTTTACTAACGTAGACCCAAAGGGCCGCGCCGTTCTAAAAAAATTATGCAATTTTTTTTTCTGAAAATAAAGATTTAGTGCGAAATGAGTAGTACACCCTCTCGCCTTCTGAAGGCGCGTCTACCCAACCATCGAATCATCCAAATGAATTCTATCTTCTTAAAGAAAATTCTTACCTAATAACTCTATTCTTAAAGTAATGTAACCAGTAAAATAAGCCATAAACATGCTCTATTCAGTTCCTATGTTCTATAAATACGTCCTTTATTTATGAAACATTATTTATACGAATGTATAATTTTAGTTATTACATGTTTCCCTGCTTAATGAAAAGTGTGTGTTTGAGAAAAAAAAAGTGTTCCATAATACCGTAGATTCGACTTGAAGCATATACTTTATATTTATATTTATAATTTAGGCAAAATTTAGGACTCCCACCGTAGCATCGTCCGATTAGCCATAGCAGCATAAAGTGACGTTAAACGAAAAAAACAAACAAACAATTTGTAATTATAATTTATTTATATTTATAAGTATTAATATGATTTTATCATGTTTCAAGGAGTCTTAAAGGTGTACCATATAAACGAAGAATCGTCATCGGTTACTAATGGGTAATATCTCTGCAAATCTCTATCTAGACACATTAATATGTTAGTTGAGAACACTTCCAGTTTAAATTTCAATGAAAGGAGATAGTACGAAATATCCTAACACATTTAACAATTGGTATTGTTAAATAGACTCCTATTGCCTACTAGTTCATAATTGTTTTAACCAATACTTTTATTTCTTATTCTAAATCATTATGAGAAATCGCTAATAGATAAAAGTAGAGCCCACCCCAACACTAGACAATTATTGTTCCCTAGAATATTGTTTTAAGAAAGTCCTAGTGTGGACGTGGCGGTCCCGTCAGAAGTCGGAGCACGTCCCGCTCAGCATTGTCTGCCGGCTGGTACCTCGATCTCTTTCCCATCTCTCCTTTCTTCTTCCTCTCCGAGCTTGGCTATAAAAAAACAACAACATACATTTCTTTCAGCGAATGAAAAAGTTCAAACTGAAGCCCTTTCTTCAACTATGAACAATTCATGTGAGGTTTGTTTTTATTTATAATCAATTCGCGTTCCCCTCCATAAGTGACTTCGTTACTTGGACGTTGATCCTGTCTTAAAAAGTATTTTAAACAAGCCCAGAAATAAACCCATTACAAAGCAGCGAATATTTAAGATTTTTCTCGACTGAGCCAATCATCAGTCAATAATAATCCAAATGTGTGGGTGAAGAAAGAAAGGCAAATAAATTACAATATAACGTAGTACGTCAGTGTTATGGGTTTGTCCAGGGATATGATTACATAATTTTTTTTTTAGTTGCATTAGTTTATTTTGTAATTTACTGGTCATGATTATACCTATTTAACAATTAACAAACAGTACATAATACGTGTTGTGGTCAATAACCAGATACTTGTTTAGGTAAGTGATATAACTTCGAAAAGATAATAATATTAGCAAACTATCTGAAAAATATAAGCCCACAAGTCTTCTTTAATTATTACTGCGTTAAACAACTTTTCTGCTACTTTCAGTACGTTTAAAAGTACATCTTTTAACATCCGAGAAAACGTGATACGTTAATAGCTTATAAAATCTCAATCCATTAAGATAGTTAAACCATACTCATGCATATGATCCGGCGATTACTGTTTTCTATTTGACCGAAAAGTTCTGGAAAAATCTCCATCGTGTTTGGTGTGAGGACGGGAAGCGCTCTCTTATGACAAGAGAGGACGCCGAAGCCCAATTACCCCCACCTTCTAGACCTGGCCTAATGATGATGAATATACCTGGCATTCTCTGAGATTACCGGTCGGCGCTGGAATACCTCCCATTGCTGGTTCTTCATTTTTAAAAGGAAAAAAATGTCAGTTTTGATGTCCTTCCTGCCTTCGGAAATTTCATGTGAACGAGCATATAACCATATACTTGTTCAGTTATTGAGTTTCGTCAGAGGCCTGAGGGAAAAATAAAGTAACAGTTGTTAAAGATAAGACGTCCGCTAAATTTAAAAATAAATCAAATATTTCGTTTTTCATCAAATATATTCAGTTAGTTGGTTCATTATTATAGTGTATACAGAGAATTTATATAAATAATGTACTATTATTGTACAATAATACTATTCATTGCTTACCATTAATCTATTTGTATTTTCTGTTTCAGTTGCAGACGTTTCTACCTTTGGTTCATTACAACTGCTCACGACACCTTCGATTCTTCTTGTGCTCGGTTTTCGTGCCTTTCTGTTCTGAACATGTTGTAGGAGCCATACCTTCCTGCCGAGGTCTATGTGAAGAAGTACAATCCGACTGTCGCCCAGTGATGGAAAGCTTTCATCTTCCTTGGCCTTCGCAATTCAATTGTTCACAATTCCCAACGGCAGAAAAAAACGGCTTATGTATGCAGTTTCCTAATGCTAGCTCCGACAAGAAAATGGCTTCAGAAGATCAAGAAGCTTGCCCTCCAGACTACACTTTTACAAAGGATCCTCGTGGAACCAGATGTAGCCCAATCTGTGGCAGGAATGTTCACTTTACTGCTGACGAAAAACGTTTTACTGAGAGATGGAATACCGGCTGGGCCTGGTTGTGCTTCGTTTCCACCCTCTTCACACTCCTTACATTCTGGGTTGAACCAAGAAGGTTCAGGTACCCCGAACGGCCAATAGTATTCTTAGCACTGTGTTACAATGCAATGTCGGTTGTCTATATTGTTAGAGGAGCAACAGGTACATATATCTCATGTGTACCACCCACAGAAGGGTACGAATCATACGTAGCGACTGACGGACTGGAGAGTGCCTCATGTACAGTTACATTTTTGGTGCTTTATTACTGTGGACTATCTGGCAGCGTCTGGTGGGTCATCCTTGCTACTTCGTGGTACCTCTCAGCAGCAAAGAGGTGGAGCTGTGAAGCACTGTACGGATTAGCGACTTACTTCCATATGGCAGCGTGGGCAGGACCTGCAGTGACTGCCCTACTTGCCCTTGCACTTCATAGGGTTTCTGGAGATGAATTGACAGGTCTTTGCCGTGTTTCTGAAGATTCCACGGTCTGGCTTGACGTGTTACCTCATGGAGTAATGCTTGTAGCAGGATCCATTGTCGGAGTTTTTGGTGCTATCGCTTTAATCAATGTTCGTGGAGAAATACTTAAGTCAGGAGGAAGTGCTGCTAAACTGGAGCGACTAATGACGAGGCTGGCAGTTTTTACAGCTTTGTATGTCTTCCCAGCTCTAGGCTCTTTATTTTGTCTCGTATATGAGACTTTCCACAACCCTGGAGATGTTAAGTGTGCTGGAGCTGATTGTTCACCCCCTCCTCACAACTCTAATGTTGAAGTCACCTTACTGCGTGTTTTCCTTTCTCTTGTAATTGGCATATCATCTGGAATGTGGGTTTGGAGTGGCAAAACTTGTAGAGCTTGGAAGAGGATTTTTACTCCACCTCATAAACCACAGCCTGTCCCCTTAACAAGAGTATGATAAGCTTTAACTTTTTTAATGATTTCTCACCCCCATCAATAAATATTCTTGATTTTGACACTTATTATGAAGAATCATTCTTACCTAGAATATTTTTATAATATGTGAGTACAAAATGCTTTTCTTTTTTATTCACAAATTCTCATTTTAGACCTTTATTAAAAATCAATGAACATTCTATCGCTAAATAACTTCTATATATTTTTTTGAAAGGGAAGCCAACAACTATTGAAATAAAAGTTCGTCCATGTTTTTATCCAGTTGAACTATTGTAAAATGAAAACAAAATAATTTATTTTGTTGTTTAAGTCTGAAAAGCAGCATCAAAAAGCACTGTATTAATTGTTGGAAAAATGTTCAATTTTAAAGACTCAAAAAAGCCAATATTAAAATGTCTATTTTAAGTAAATATCCTTGTGTCTTTCATTAGATGTAAATTATAATACACGAGAACTGATGTAAATAAATTCAGATATGTGTAAATATCTCATGTAAATTTATAGTTCCACAAAGTAATTTTAATAAAAATCTCTGCCTTGGTGATTAGGAACCAATATAAAAAATATTAATCTTTAGAGTATATCATAAAACATATATATGTCAATGCATATATGATTAGGGACATCATATGTAATTACAATAGGATAGAGGAATAGTATAGAAAAAATAGTATAGACATTTAGGAAACTAAAAGAATAACTACCAATAAGGAACACCATTTTCATTCTCAAACTATAAACATGTTCAAAACTATAAATAAATTAACATATTGGCCTTCACATCACCAAGTCACAAAGATATGTGGAGTATTGTAAATATTAATAAATAAAATAAGAATGTATTATACTATTTTCTCTCTGATAAATAACACATTACAAAAAACAAACATTTTAAGATCCTGGTTATTGAAAAATTTTCAATTCAACCATGTATATTTTGTAATTATATGTAATATATAACTATTGTATATATTTTTATTATTAAGTATATAATCAATTAAAATTCGGAAATTGGAGTAGCTTTAATTAAATTATTTTGATGTTTCTAATGATAAAACGATATGTTTTATAAAAACACATATTTTCTTTCCTTTTATTGTAACTACATCACCAATAGTGGTTAGTGATTAAACTTATGTACATATAATTATTTAGTAATTGCAATGTCAAAAATTATGAATATTAATTAAGAATTAAATACTTGCATACCTAATAATGTACATTTAATAACTGTTAATATATGTTCAGAAAGTATTTCACATGTATTTTAAAAACTAAAAGAAATTCTGTGTAATCATTATAGTGTTTAAGTTATATTTAGTATGCATTGTAAATTAATTTTAATGATACACACATGATTCTTTAAAAAAAATATTTGAATGTTATGTAAAGGTTTACAAGTCAAAAATGTACAACTAATTGACTGAGTGGTGTGAATACACAAACAAAAAACCTATATTATTTATTTTTAATAAAAAAATTTAAGTATTCTTATTTTATTCATATTCCCTATTAAAATATTTTTATTAAATCATGATTCGTCATTGATTCTAATATCTCATTATCGAATACTGGCTTTTAAGAAACAAGAGATGTTTAAATTAAGAAATAGGAAAATAAATACAATAAAAAATTAATCTTTCCTGATATTCTAATTAATAATTAATTAGAGGGGTTAAGTAAGAAAGAAAAGTTATCTGTATTGAATAAGTTGTTATATAAACAATAAAAAATCGTATTAACTTTTATTCTATCGCCAAAACTAAGGGAGTAAACCATTAAAAAAAAAAAAAACTTCTGTTCCTCTAAGTTAGAGATGGGGTAAAGGGCAACAGCCTTATCCTAGAAGAAAAAATTACTGTTATGACACTAGAAGAAAAGCCTGATAGATTCGGGAAAACGACCTAGGTGAGTTAAAAGATTTTCTAAATCACTGATGTGGATGGAAGAGGCTCACCCAGGATTGGGAGGAGTGGACAAGGATTGTGGACATGGCACAGGCCCTTGCAAGGCTGTAGTGCCCCAGGGGGTTGGTTTAAAAACCATTTAATTTTGCTAAGAAAAGAAAAAGAGAAACAGCTAATTTAAGTTGAAGGAATACATAAAAAATAAAATTTAATAAAAATTACAGAAAAAAATAAACATAAGAACTAATGAACTAAATACTATATAAAGTATAGAAATATTAAAAAATAAATTTAAAACAATTTACTCATAAAGTTCTGGCATTAAATTAATTACCACTTTGTATCCAGATTAAATTGCATAACTTTTTACACTTTGTTACTAGACAGATATTTAAGCTGAAATGTATCTTTAATACATCAAACGAGCAGAGCAGCATATTGGTATTAAAACCATTGGGTCAAACTCATCTTATTCGTTTGTTTTTAAAAATTGTTTTGTTTATTAAATTCAAACTTATATTTGCCCAAAAATAAAAATGGACTAATCCTATCAAATTGCCCTAATTCAGAAAGATATTTGGAAACTTGTTTAAAAAGGAAGACAAATGAATTATGCAGTTGAATAATAATTCAGTTTCTGTTGGTTAATAATAATGAAATTTTAAGACTGTGATTCTGTATGTATGCAAGTTTATCTTGCTATTTCATAACATTAATTGGTCATAGTATTGCAGGAATTATAACCTTAGAAAATTCAATTACATATAATTAGAAACATTCAATTAACAAGAGGGCTTCACAAAATTCCTAAAGGTAACCCAAGTTAGATCATTTTTTTTAAGGAGCTTTTATATTTATCTAAGCTAAAAATTAATTACTTCAAGCTTATCTAATGAAATTTTTAAGAGTTTGCTCCTTATAATTTTTTAGTAAAGCCTCATGACATCTGAACATATTTAGATAGCCACTACTACTGGTTGCTGTGACCGGCTATGAATGTTATAGACTTCCTCGACAGTACATGTTCAGTAGTTTATTATTTTATAAAGTATCAGTACAGAAAAATATGTTAGGAGTATTGTAACATCATAACAAGTCATTGGCCTAATACATTTCAACACAATATCGTATACCAGCTTGATCTGAAAAAAAATTCTAATAACCTCAAGAAAAATATTTTTTCCGCATTTCCCTGTTTAACTAATTACATTCACACTAAGATAATAAAAAGTGTAATCTCAATGCAAATTAGATGCAACCACTTACCATATTAACAGCCTGTTGCTCGGGATAGAAGCAAGTCATAAAACTGACTAAGTGATTAACATCTGTATTCATATGAGAGATAAAATAAATATTTATTAAAAAATTTAAGATTTTTTTAAAATTAATAAGATCTCATTTCGTTATTCTTGTAAAGTTTTTGTATTATTACGACAATACTTCTCGTTTAAAAAATTAAAATCCTGTAATGACTTAAAACTCCATTTGTGCCAAAATAAACACTATAAGGCCATATTAAGAAGCACAACATAACCAATTTTCTACAACTAATATCTGCTAAAATTGAGCTTTGAAGACACAGTTAACTCGTTTTCAATGTTATTGGGCTTATTGATTTCCTCAAGACAAGCAACTGTATAATTCATTTCACTAATTTATATTTAAGAAGTTAGAAATTCTTATGGCCCTAGGTTTAATTTATTAACTGATCAAAAACATTACTACTAAGCCTTTCTCTAAAATCACTATAAATACATGAAGTAATATTTATTCTGAATAACAAAGATGTACAGTAAAATGATACTATTATCTGTCTATGTGTATAGATATACTAGCATTCTCGTCGCAGCTTCCTTCGCTCTTATAAGTAAAAACCTTTGATAATTTTAACTAAGAATTGAAATTTTGTTTATTTATCGATAAACATCATGTATTGAAGTATCCAATTGAACATTATTTCATCAATAATGTTTATATTTTAACCTGGTTAAAACTGTGCTTATTAGTTGTTTGAAGATCATGTAAAAGCGTAATTAGAAATCTAATTTTTAGGACTCATGCGGAAAATGGACTTCATTATCAGTGCTCATAACTAAAGGCACTTGAATCTTATTTTCACTCACAATATCAAAAAGCAAAGGAGCGACCGACATTTTTATTGGGAATAATTTTATGAATAATTTAGCAGAAATAATTTTATTGATTTCCTCTAGTTGGATTTTAATTTCTAAATAAAAGTATATGACAGTAAGACAAACCTTGTTTCTGCCACTCAACATGGTATATTCAAATTATTGTTATTGTAAATTTTATTATTGCTAGAAATATGATGATGATGTAGTTAAAATTTGGCAAAGATGGGTTCAGTAGTTTGACCATAGTAATCTCTATTCTGGAATGGTGCTAACCACATATTGGACGATTTTCAAACTTCACTGGGATCCACATGTCACACAATTTTATTCGGTCCACGTATCCTATATTTAAATATTTTTTACTAACTTAAGTAAATTTTATTATCAATATCCAAGCTCTTTATAACACTGTACCTATGTAACCTCTTATAGTAGATTGGCGCTCGCCACCTATTGGTCAATTTTAAAACTTAAAACTGTTATCGACATATCGCTTTTTTAACAAAAAGGTAAGTGAAAATCTGTATATTTTATTATTGCTAAACCTTCCTGTAATCTTAAAGTTAATGGTACAGATTGGTTCAGTTGTTTTTGTGGTTAGTGATCACAAACGAATACTGGCTTGTCCTTTTATATAATAGTATAGATAAGGGATATGTCAATTCCTAGGATCTGACCATACCACTGATGTTGGCAATAGTTTTGT
The DNA here is from genome assembly GCA_003667255.2 of Euschistus heros. Classification (NCBI taxonomy): domain Eukaryota; kingdom Metazoa; phylum Arthropoda; class Insecta; order Hemiptera; family Pentatomidae; genus Euschistus; species Euschistus heros. The sequence goes on along the minus strand of RCWM02000008.1, from coordinate 3,179,617 downwards.
GATGGTTAATTATATAATTATTATCAATCCTTTTATCTAATGATAAAAATACTTTTTCAGATGGAATTCTTTAATATGTGCCAACGTTTCGACCTGCGTTGCAGGTCTTCTTCAGGGCTATAATGAACAAAATACCAGATGTGACAAAAAAAAATAACAGAACGATAAACAGATGACAAATGGAATACAGAATTGCATAGATAAAAAAAAAACAATATACAGAAACCGCATAGAAAAGATCAGATACATAAATAACTAAGAATATAAAGCAGCAAGGTAAGAATAAGGACAACACAGGAATGAAAAAGGAAAAAAATATAAAATAAATAAATAAATATAAAAAAAAATAAAATAAAATAAATAAATAAAAAAATATATATAAAAAAAAATAAATAAATAAAAAAAAAAAATATATATATAAAAAAAAAAATAAATAAAATATAATGGTAATGGATAAAAGGATAATAAAAAGGGCAGAAGGAAATGAAATGTAAATAAACAAAAAAAAAAAAAAAAAAAAAAACAATAAAAAAATAAAATAAAAATATGGGAAAGAATGAGGGAAATAATGAGAAGGTGATAAAAGAAAAGAAACGGATAAAAAAATGAAGGTAAAGGAAAATTAAAGTGGAAAGATAAAAGGAAAGGAAAAGAATATCAAAGAACACTTACCCCGAACCACACTTGTGAGGAGAAGGACGATGACTGATGTAAAATGGTAAGAACAGCTGGGTAGGTAAAAGGGAGAAAAGGCGCTGGATACATGGATACAGAATAGGAAAATGAAACAATGAAAATGTAACAAGAATATAAAAGAAAAATGAACAACAGAGAGACTAAAAGATAACAAAATAACAAATAAATACAAACAGAATAAAAAGGGTTAGACAATAATGCCAATGCCATCATGATTAGGGTGCAACACAAATATAAAAACATACAGAAAAAAATAACAAAATGAAGCAAATAGACATAATAAAATAAAGTAAAAATACAAAAAGAGACAGAAAGGACCGAAGGGAAGGTTATTGTTTTTAAATAAGGTTAAAACTTAGGAATAAGTATGGGAAATGTACTCTTTGTCACTATTGTGGTTGATGGGATTAGGCTCGAGATGGATATAAATAGGTTCAGATAATAAACGTTTACTATGGTTAGGGACCTTGGCAAGAATTGACGTTTTTTCGAAATCGAAGGTATGGTTTAAGGATATGGCATGTTCCGAGAGTTTGGTGGCAGAGGAATTTTTGGAAGAAATGGAGAGTTTGTGTTGGGAGATGCGGGTTTTAAGGTGGTTTTTGGTTTGGCCAATAAATGAGGACTGACAATAAGGAAAAGCACAGGGTATACGGTAAATAATGTTGGATCTGAGTAGGATAGGGATGGGATCTTTGAGGTTAGTGTAGATGTAGTTGAGTTTGTTGTGGGATTTCAGTCCTAGGCGTAGGTTAGGGAAGGTAGAGCGGAGAGTTTTTTTAATGTTATCAGAAAGGAAGGGGATATAAGGTAGGGACCTGTATAGTAATAACGGGGATGGAGGTGCACGGAGGGTTTGAGGCGGAAAGGGTAGAGGTCGAATGATCGAGGTAATAGGAAAGGAGTTCGTTTATGGTAAGTGGTGGGTAACTGTTAGCCTGGAGGATTTCAGGACTGCATCCCTGACAATCTTCTTCTCCATTCATCGTCCAGTCAACTATACTTTTATCAAATACTTTTTCATCTTTAAAAATTTTTTTTTTTTTTTTTTTTTTTTTTTTTTTTTTTTTTTTTTTTTGTGTGTACAAAATCAACATTACTTCCTACAGTATTTAAAACAGCTACCTTCACAGACAAATAAACTTTAATACTACAAGCTAAATTTCAAATCGTTGAACACATGTATTGTGGAGGGGGGGGGGGGGGGGGAATAATGAAATAAGAATAGAATTACAAACAAAAGAAATAAATGTAGCTAAATAAATAGCATATCTTTGTAATTTAGAATTAATATTATTTTACATATTCATAATAGTTTCTGAACCCATAATAATTAGAACAAACCTAGAGAAATATTAGTGCATCTGCAATATTTAATAAAAGGTTTTATTAACATTTTTGATTTATTTAATTTAATCAATAAATAAAACCCAGAAACTTTGGAATGTTTACCTCCTTAAATATAAATTTGTAAGAAAAATTATAATTTTACATTGTTTGAATTGTAATTAACTAAATATATTATATTTAATAAATGCTACTTTCTCTTTTTTTTTTTAAGCAATTTACTTTTTAGCAGAGGTCTCGTTATCAAGAAATGAAAAATTTTGAAACAAACACATTTCTAATAAATACATACAAGTACATACATTAATTTATAATGCTAGAATAGGATAATAAAAACTATCAAAGTTTATATTATTAAAAAAATATATTTTAGGAAAAACAAAATTTAGCAATATTCATATTTTAATTCATATGAAAATAGTATTAGAACAAACAGTGCTCTAAACAAATATATAAAATTTAATTTAGGTAAAATAAACATTTGACACTATAATTTAAACCTAAATCATAATACTAACCATTCATGTGAAAATAAAAAAAAAAAATTCATTTTAACATGAAGAAATATACCTTACATTTAATTCTTTCTTGCCTATATTACAATAAAACTAAATGCTACACATACTGACAAAAAATAGTATGTATAGCATTTAGGAAATAACTAATTCATAAAATTAATAAATAGTGACTAGATAAATCAGTTGAGATAACTTTTAAGTACTTTATAATCACTCTTTTATACAAACATATAATAAACATAAAATTAAGTATAAGATTCAAGGGAATTATTTACAATAAAATAAATAAAATATATAACAATTTAACAGGTACAGTACAATTCATCAAATGATAAAACTAATCTCCTTCACAACTATGATTTTTAAAATCATCTGCTTCGTTAAAGTCTTTGTTACAGGATGTACAATTAAATGTGATACTTCCTTTCACGTGTAATTTTTCATGATGAGTTATAATAGAACGAGGGAACCATTTTCTGCAATACTGGCATACTGTCATCCTTTCTTTTTTCCTGAAAATTTGTTAAATCATCGATAGAGTATAACAACATAAACACTTAAGGTATCCATGATGGTATAGAAGGATCAATGCAATTATAATAACATAAGCATAAACCATTTAATGAGAATTAGATGCTACAAAATAATTAAAATCCTAAGTTGATGTTTGGCTTTTTCAGCCATAGATGGTAAACATTATGTTCTACAAAATTACATTTCTCAACATTTATTACTTCTCAGAAAATAAAAAAAAGCAACAGAATAGAATTTGGTCTATATGCTATAATTATAATTTATTTAATCTGTAGGTGATATTCTTGAAATAAATAAAGTAATAAATTAATAAAAATAATTATAATAAAACTTTTTTGAAAAATAATAAGTTTAGAATCTACGCTGAAATATAAGATGCCATGCCAGGTTGTTCAAGAAAATCAGACTCTCTACCCAAGTCCAAGCAGATTTTCCGTGGCTGATGGAAGAAGAGAACTATCCCTTCTTTAGTAATTTCATCTACGGTTGGAAGAAGGTGGTAAGCTATATGCACTTCACCTACAGAAGGATGCACCCAGCTGTTGACAAGCATCAAATGTAAGAATGAGAAAAGGAGGAACAGTAAAGGCAGCAAGGCGAGAACTAGAAGGCATCCGGGTGTAGGTTGTGGGCCAGGAGGGCAATAGCAGACTGACCAGAAGTGTGCGGAGATGATGGATTCTGAAGGCTGATTGAAAAAACCTTTCTGCTGAGTAGAACATTGTATAGAACAATGGTCTCATCCCTTCATACAATTAAGTTCAAAAATTTTCGGTCAGCATTATAAATAAAAAATTGTTGCACCAGTTAACACATTCCCCTTTTCTAGCAGCAGAAACAATTTTTGAAATCCATTTAGCACTTGCCTTGCTCATATGCAAATGCTTTTAGATGATCCTCAAGAACACTTGTTTTTGAAAGCTCCCAACTAGTGTCGTATTTCTTTGGTCTTCAGTCAGCAATTCAGCTTCCTAGATTTTTGCAAAAGTTGGATAGTTTCAGAAGTGACAGCTTACAATGGACCACCAAGACTCAGGTCATCACCCAGATTTTTACGAAGACCTCACCTCTTGCACCTTTTTCCTCCTTAAGATCTAGCTATATTTTGGACCTCTTCCATCCAAAGGGTTTTAGGGAATTCACCCTCAGGCATCCTATCAAGATGTGCTGCTTCTATTAATTGATATTTTTAAATAGATATCACAAGATCTTATTCCAGGGATATGTATCAACATTTTTCAATATCCCTCAATGTTCACCATCCAATCTCACAGAATGGTTTGTATCTTTTTTTAACCCTCGAGTGATCGCGTAGATGACAGTAATCCTCCACTGCTCTTAACATCGCTACTGTGTATTTGTTTTGACATGATTGAATATGATAAACCTATAATCTGCAAATGGAGGCTAGGGGGATAATCTCAGTATATCTGTTAGTTGCTATTTGATATTTTTCGACCTGTTATTCCCATTTGTTTTGGTTGGGTAACAATTTTCCTCCGTGTTAACTTTCAATAATTTTTTTTTTTTTTTTAATCTAAATTAGCAAAATTAATAAAATGATAGTTTGTTATAATTACATTGAATGTCCTTTAATGATTTTTTTAAGTACTATGCTGTTTGAGTGAATTTTTTTTTTTTGTCATACACCCGACCTTCCCGTAATTATTATTTTTAACTTGGTATGTGTTGATAATGATCTATGTACTTTATATTTCATTATTTTGAGTAAATAATTTATTTATCTTATCCTTTGTAAAGTATTTTTGAAAATTAATGGGATTAAAAAAGATGCCTATTGCTAAAACACCAGAAAACTTAGTGGATGACTCTTGTCATCCGTGCGACCTTTCTTGTAACTAGCCATACGCGACCACTCAAGGGTTAACAGAGCTGCCTATTTTTAACTTACTGTTATTGTCACATCGCTGAATGACTGGAGTCTTCCCCTTGCTCTAGCATGTGTGTTTATATGATTTTAAAGGGTACCTACAATCATCCAACCTGATAACACGATCAATATACTTTATTCTTTAAAGTCCAATGATGCTGGGAAGATAAAGATTCTAAACTCCCCTTATGACTTCACAGTTCTTGGTACTTATTGATACAAGAATATGCCTTCCTTTCAAAGAAATCAAAATCCTTCTGAATACTTTTAGTTCTCAAACATTTGCTTAGTAGGTATTCAGGTTTAACAACCTTTGATCATTACTTGTCACCTTGTATACTAGATCAATAGCCTTCTAATTAACACATTGAGATCAGAACATGTAAAATAGGTTTTTGCAAGGTGTGAGTTGATCAAGTAATGTTTTTTAAATAGTTTACGGTGCTTTTACCTTTTTTTTTTTTTTTTAATATATTTTATGTAACAATGAAATCCATAAAAATTTTTTCAATATATTACCCATTCCACCCATAATGCATCAGCATAAAATACCTGACAACAATGTTTTAATCTACTATAGAGTTTAGAAACACCTTTTCTTCCATCAATTCATTTTTATCAATGAAAAACACCTAAATATTTTAATTTGCTAGCTGACTAAAAGGCAAAGAGACCTAGTTTTATTTTTGAACACACCGTTCTTCTTGAAGTTTTCATACACAAAACTCTTATTGACAGCTGTACAAATTAACTTGCTACAGTCTCAAAATATTGAAAAACAGCTAAGAGAGCTGATATTGATCTCACTGATAACATATCATCAGTATCAGCAAAATACTAAAAAATTTGTTCTTCGTGATCCAAATGAAATTTATGCAATTGAACAAATGGCCAAAAACAAATTGTCAAATTAAAAAGATTTAGCGACAATGGGTCTCCTAGTCTTAAGCCATCCATCTCCGACTGAAAATTATTTGGACAACAATCCTCATATTTTGACTGTAAAGAAGATATGTCTAAGGGGTATTCTTATGAATGTGATAACCTTTCTACAAATTATTCAACTTTCCATTGCCTTCATCAGTTCTTCTTTGTCACTATTATCTAGATCATTCAGTGCATACATTATCAGATCCTTATGAATTAATAGTTAGAGCTTTTATTACTTCTTGAAATTCTTCAAAATCCAATCATTCCACATCACTTCCTCAGATCATCCTAATGCTAAATTTAATCCTCCTTTTCTGATGAAATAGTTTTGGCCATTCTCCATTTCATCAAATTTGATTACTCTATTTCTCCAAGTAAATCTAGAGCTGTGCTCACAGACGAAGTCTTGATCTTCAACAATCTTTTCAAAGTTTTGCTTGTATTACTCATTTCTATGTATATATAAAGATTATATAAAAGACATTTATATAATTCCTATCTTAATCTCTTATAGCTCTAAAACTTTCAATAAATTACTATACTGAAATATTTTCTTTCCTCCCCTACCCTTTGCTTTCTAAGACACTCTTGCCAAGCCGAGAATGCTGGGAATCTAAAAGATTAATCTGATTTTCTACTTCCTCATCCAAGGTAATCCTATTACCCTATGTATTTCTTTATGAGAGAAAAATGTGTAGCAGACCATCAGTCATTTTTCTGCAACAAAATCAATAATCCTAATGCCAATTCCATCTGACACATTTACTTATTGTGTGTGTGTGTGTGTGTGTGCTCAAATGATGGGTCATCAAGATATATTCTTCCCTCTACACAGACCATTATTAATAATAATAAAATATATAGCTACATGAATTAAAAACATAATCTTATTTTCATTGACATTTTAAATTAAAAGTCTTCTCAAAGGATATGCAAATTGATTTCTAAGAAAGTATTTTAAATAATTGATATAGACTAAATGCTCTTCTGCAAAAATGTCCCAAAAGATCATATTTATGTCATTAAATCCGTTTTTACAAATTCAAAAGGAATGGTAAGGAATAATGGAATAGAATCTATTTCTTTTCCCATTGATAGAGGAGTTAAACAGGGGGATATCCTGAGTCCACTCTTATTTATTGTATTTATGGATAAAATCCATAAAATTTGTTAAAGAGGAATGGCTCGTGCAGTTATTGGTAAATGGAACATGAGGACAATACTCAGCCAGTCTTTCTTGCACGCAGATGATATTGTTCTCATTTGTGAAACAGAAGATAAGCTGCAGCAGGCCCTACTGGAATGGCAAGAGGAACTTAAGAGAAAAGGAATGGCTGTCAACGCCTCTAAGAGAAAGATACTGATTGTGTCTTGAGATGAGGAGGAGACAGTGGAGGTAGAGTGTAACGGTGAGGTTCTTGAAGTAGTGGAGAACTTTCTCTACTTGGGAACTAACAAGAACAGACATGGCAGGATAGATTTGGAAATAGGATTGCATGAGCCAACCAAATCTATTGTAGGACAGTGGTTGTCGCTTAATCCATCGATGGATAATCTGTTTTTTCGGATATTCTGTTGAAAAATTATAGGACGGAACCAAATGGTCTTTTACAGTATATTTTTATTGGATAATCCATTGTTGCATTTCAATTATTCCGTTGTTTCTGAGGAAATTTTATTTTTTTCCGTGAAATGCGATGACAAATGTGTAGCTACCGACAGGACTGTTTTTTCTTACTTCCTGGAATCTAGCTTTTGTTTGGTATAGGAATACTATTGAAGAAATAATCCTGTTTATACATTTCATCATATTCTATCAAATGCCATCCATATGACTCATCGAGCTTGGACAAATGTTTCTCTAATTTGCATAGTTAATTGCTTCAAAAAATCAGGAATGACGCCGAAAAATGAAACAGATGCTCCCCTACAACTTGAGCTAGAAGTAGAAATAGAAAATCGCGATGAGGACATGGCTTCTTTCATTAAGTGGGTGGACATCAATAATGATTTACAAGGGTGCGATATGATGGATGACTCAGAAATCGCCAATGCTGTAATGGAATCTAAATGCTTGGATGACACATCAGCACAGTTTCCGCATCAAGATGATAATGTCGAAGAGAAAGAAAGGGTGCCAGTAACAAGACAGAAGGTTCTATGTGCGGTTCTCGGTTTTGAGAAGCGCTGTCGAGGAAAATGAGATGAGCGAATCACATTTCACCAATTTTTCCACCTTGAATTGCACTTAATTAGAATCCTTCATCAAATTAAAGTTACATGACGGACTTATACAAAAAAACAACTGATTTTAACATAAATAAATATAATAAATTTGTTTGCGTATATGTATAAATATGTCTACTTATGATTAATAAAATATGTTTGAAAAAATAAAAGAATGTCCATTTAAAAATTTCATTCTCATCTTTCATTTAATCCGTTGATTTTATCCTGACCTGATTGCAACAGATTAAGCGACAGCAATTGTATATGTAACAGCATTGATGGCCACCGAGATGTGGGACAGGAAACCAAGCTCCACAATTACAAATCAATAAACCTTCCTACTCTTACCTACGGGAGCGAGAGGTGGATAATGCTGGAAAAGTAAATTTGCAGAATAAGTGGAGCCGAAATGAAATACCTGCGTAGAATTGCTGGAAAAACAAGAAGAAACCGTATGAGAAACAAGAGGATTAGAGAAGAATAAAAAATCCCCACACTAAAAATCACCCTAGAGAAACAACAGCTCAAATGGTTTGCACACGTATGAAGGATGAATGAGGACTGAGAGCCTACAAAAAAGTAATGGAAGCTGGACCCACTGCTGGCAAGAGACCACACGGAAGGTCTAGGATTTTAAGGAGAGTATCCAGAGGATAGGAGGAAGAACTCTCAATCAACTGAAGCAGCTGTGGCAGCGTTGGATTGAGGCCCCTCCATGCTAGTTGTGGCACAAGGAGGAAGACAAAGTAGAAGAAGATATAGACTAGATATAAAAAACTCATAAAGCTTCCTCAGCTCTTAATCTTTTTGTTTTTCAATAAAAATAACTTTCCACAGAAACAGATAATAGCTAATAAAAACTGAATAATCAAGATTTGGACTCACTTTGCAGTATCAGGTTTATCTGATTCTTCTGCCAGTCTCTTTCCATTTTTTCCAACTTCTTCTGGATTTGTTAGATTTTGAAATATATTTATTGGTATGGATTGGACAGCTTCTATTTTTATACCACTAAAATTATTTGTTTTCAATGAATGTTCAGTGTTTTGAGGTGTGTTTGAGGAATTGTTAGCTGGAACTATGGTTGCTTCAATCGAAGAATTTATATCAGATAAATCATTGGTATTTAATTCCAATTTTTTCTGAGTAGGAATTTTCTGAAATAAAATAGTTTAAAGTAATAAACAGACAATTATTTTCTCTTTTTTTTAAAACTTAAAGCATTAAAAATTAAAAATACCAATAAGAAATTATTTATAAAAAGTTATTATAAACAGAAAATAATCAATAATTGATTATTATAATAGTCTGCCATCTTTGTTTGCTATTAATACATGAAGGGAGAAAGGGGGAAAACACAGTAGTCCAACCTAGATTTGAATAAAATAAAAATTAAAGTTTAACTCCCGTGATCCATCTTCAAAAGGTGAAAAAAAAATTTCTCAAAAAATATCCTCTTTTCCTAGATAATCACTTCCCTCAATACTAGATTTCAAAACCAATAAACAATTCATAAGGCCCCAACAATAACAAAGCATCACCAAACTGCTTATTGTCGGCAGGAAAAAACACTGTAGTCCAGCGCTTATTTGTCTGCAACCAGAAAAGAAGGGCCATGGAGAAAATCCAAGATAGTTCAACCTCGCCAATAATTGGGAGGAAGGATAGTGTCTTTCAGTGACTTTGGGCCATCTCTGAACTCCGCCCTGAACTACAACCGCCACGTTTCTATATTGTACCAATTCAGTAAAAACTTTCGGCAGGTAGAGGTAGATAGGGTCAAGAGACTATCTCCAATCTCACGACAAATATGTTGCACTGAGTATGCACTGACTGAAACAGCCAAAATCCAGGATTAAACAGGAAGAAAGAGTGCTCTGCTCTTATAAAGTTATTTAACCAAATTTGAAAAGATCAACAATGTTGGAATATCCTTAGGCCATCAAAAATCATTAGATCCTGACAGATCTTGAAATAGTATCATGCGTGAAAAGGATTAAAAGGTAAGAAAGGGTGTTCATTTAAAAAATGAAAATAGATTATACTTTTTCAAAAGGAGAAAAAAAATATTAAAATGTCATGTGACCAAGGATATCCTTTGGATGTCAGAAATCGTTAGATACTGACAAAAAATAGTATCCTTCAGTGGCTTTGAATTGGATGCATAGGACTTCAGCTGTCTTTCCCCCATACTGTTTTTGTGTCAATATCAAATGATCAATTTTAAGGGAAGAGGATACAGGGGAGAATCCATTTGATCCTTGGTCAGTTAATGAAACATGGGAAAAATTTAAGCGGATTGTCTTGGATGTTGCAGGAAAAGTGCTTGGAATGAAAAAAGTTAACACTGCTTTTAAAAGAACTAGGTGGTGGAATGAAGAAGTGCAGGCCAAGGTCAAAGAAAAGAAACAAGCCTGGAAGAAATACATACAGACAAATAACCCTATTGATATGAATAATTACAAAGAAAATACCAGAGAGGCAAAGCGAATTTTGAAATTAGCTAAGGAAAAAAGCTGGATTGAATTTGGTGAAGAACTCCAAACTAGTTATGCTGAGGATAAAAGAAAGTTTTGGAGCACAATGAAGGGATTATGTGGAAAATACGGAAGGTCAGTAAGAAGTATCAAGGATAGTAATGGACATCTGGTTATGAAGAGGTTAAAGTATTGAAAGAATGGGCATACTTTTTCAGTAAGAAATTTGGAAATGGAGGAGAAGTAGGGGATAATGAGAATCTGATAGGAACGCCAGTCGAAGAGGATGATCTTATCGAAGATTGGGAGGTGGAATTGGCCATGGCGGAAGCCAGAAACAACAAGGCAGCAGGTGATGATAGAATAACGGCTGAAATATTGAAATATGGTGGTTGCCAAGTACAAATGTGGTTGCTAAATATTTTCAATAAAGCATTCCAAAAGAAGGGAATTCCCACGGCCTGGGAAAATAATGTCATAATTCCCATCCATAAGAAAGGCTCCACGACAGATTGTGAAAACTATCGGCCCATATGTTTGTCATCTGTATCCCTTAAGTTGTATTCCAGAATACTAGAGAGGAGGCTCAGAAGAATTGTAGAAAATGAACTTCAGGAAGAACAAGCAGCCTTCAGACCTGGTCGACAAACCCAAGATAATATTTTCATAATTCGAAGTATAACTGAGAAGTTTATGGAAAGGGACAAAAGGATTCACCTAGCCTTCTTAGATCTCTCTGGAGCATTTGATAATGCACCACGAGTGGAACTCAAACGGGCACTTGAGGACAAGGGAGTGCCTAGTACCTTAATACAGGCAATCCTTAGCCTGTACCAGAAAACATATGGGACGGTCAGGCTCAATGGAAATAAATCGGACAGATTCCAAATGGTAAAAGGGGTAAAGCAAGGGGATAGCTTAAGCCCATTGCTTTTCATAATATACATGGACAGGATAATATGGGAAGCTAAACAAAGGAGCCCCAAATTCAAAGTAGGAAACTGGAGAATGCATCCCATATACATCCAGAATTTGGTATTTGCCGATGACATTCTTTTAATTGCAGAGAGCAGAGTGGCCCTGCAGGAAGCGCTGGACGTGTGGGAAGAAGCACTGAGCCGAAAAGGGATGACGATTAACCCCAACAAATCAAAGTATATGGTCGTGTCTAAAAGTGGTTGCTTGGAACAAGGAACTGTGGCTCCACCTATGCAGCTGAAAGCTGGCCTGGCATCAAGAAGTTTGAAAGCCGAATACAAGCCACACAAATGAAATTCCTGAGGAAGGCTCTTGGCAAGACAAGGTTGGACCGAATCCGAAACCAAAGAATAAGAGAGAATACGGAGCAGGAACCGCTGATAGACTATATTCACAGAAAAGAATTAAAGTGGTTTGGCCATGTACTAAGAATGCCAATCAATAGGTTGCCAAAAAAAGTATGGGAAGCAAAAGCAGTGGGAAAATGACCTAGAGGACGACCGAGAAGTAAATGGGAGGACCTCATATCGGATCTGGCGAGAAGGAGGGGACTCACTATGGGAGAGATTAGGAGGTTGAATGCGGATAGAGAGGTGCTTAGAGCATGGTTGCTGGCTGCCCCGACACCGTGAGGTATAAGGGTTAGATGAAGAAAAAGAAGAAGACAATTTTAAGTGGACTATCGTTTTTTTCTCGATATTAATATATATTAAAATAATTACACTTCATATACTGTCAAATGGCTCTAACAGTTTAAAATCAACAAAAACTGAACGAATGTGGTTTTTCCCCATGGCCCTTAACATATATATGTTTATTTCAGATCGGATACATCCTATAATTTTTCTTTTTTTGTCTTAAAAAACAAATATAGACCTCATTCATTAAAATAAAATGTGAGAAACTCATGCCCAATCAAGTCATCCATGGCCCAGCTAAATCACCCATCAGAACCTGTTCGATTATACTAATCTTTACAACTGCTGGTCTTCCACTATGAGTGTTTTTCAAATCCCCATCAGAATAAAAAATAAATGAATAAAATAAGCCCTCAAAATCAGTATATTTTTGAATCCAAATAATTATTAGCATACTATAATTTAGAACCACAAAAAATAACTTATTTTAGAAGGGGTTTATAGGCATAAAACCCTAGGGTCATCAATGCCTTTAAGTAATGTTATGGAGTACAGTTAACGTTGTTATTTAAATTTTAACCATAAACTTTGAAATTTTTATTCATGACTCATATTTAGTGACCAAGGTTTAATTCCAACCAGCAACAGTAGCAACATTAGCTATGAAAGACAGATGCTATGAAAGGGTAGATAAAGTGAAAATTTGTAAAACAAAATTCATTAATATTGGATATTTTATTTGCAAAAAAATCTATTAAAAAAAAAAAAAAAAAAAAAAAAAAAAAATGATTTAAACCAAATAAAATCCTGATTTTTAACACCTCAGAAAAAAATATTCTTTTGTAGCAAGTTTATATTAATCACATTAGCTCAATTATTATTCATCAGGAACAAGAAAGATAAAACAAACTATGGCATATTTAATGATTTGAAAACAATATGATTATCTGACAATCAGCTATAAAAGTTGATCATAAAATGTTATATTTTTATGTAATAATGTTGCTGGTAGGTTATTATAATGCTATAAAGAAAATAAAGTGTCTTATCTAACTGTTAAAATGCACATTTTGGTCTGTTAAAAAACAGTACATTATATCAAATTTTATATTAATCATATGATTATAACCAATATAATAAAACCAAATGTAAAACACCTGTTTATTTTTTTATAAGATTAGTAGCAAAGGTTCATCAATGTAATAATCAAATGTAAATTTTATGAACATAGTTACCTGGGAAGTACCTAAATTTTTCAAACAATAAAATAAAACTCCTGACAAAAATAATCAACACTAAACTAATGATAAATATCTAAAGACAATATTTTTCACAAGGAGATACAATCAATTAACTTTTTTAAATTAATTTTTATAAATAACATTACTGTAAAAGAGTTATTTTATATTTTTATTTATTTATTTTTTTAGAGAGGGAGAAGAAAGAGGAGGGGCATATATTGCTATATCAACTGTAATTACAGATTTAATAAAATTTATTCAAACAAGTATATAATTTTAATTAATGTGAATTTTTGTAGTAAATTAAGATTAATAAAGGAGAAATAAATTACTGAAAATAATAATTTTTAAAGTAAACTAAAATCAAATTTGGGGAGTAATTAACAACCACCCATACAGCTTTAATTTAAATTTAAATTACATACTTATAAATCTATATAATACAGCTGATCTAAGATTTCTTATTTTTACAAAATATGGTTAAGAATGAACAACCAACACCTGTAGTTATATGAAATCATTTTAAATTAAGTCAACTATTTTAAATAAATGAATTTATTTATCTATTCTCATTTTGCTGATCTTTGTTCATTCTAAATATCAAATAAAATTTTGGTTTTTCATAATATTTATGATATTGTCAAAATTATATCATAATATTACATTATTAATTTGTTTTATGTAACTAAAATATATGTAATAATAAATGGAAATAACTGATTGATTTAAAGAATAATTAGAATAATACAAGAAAAAAAATTGAATTTTGAATATCAAAATCATATTGCCAATAAATAAATATCATATGGCAAACTAACTAGGCAAAATAGGGCTTCCATTATTCTCAATATAAACACAGCTCAATAGCATGATTGATAGAATAACAAATTTCAAAATCCTGTTTAACTAACTTTATGGAAGCAAAATAAAATGTCAAGCCATAATCAATTCATCATCTAGATTAACAAAAATAAAACTGGTTGAAATTGAATGAAATGCCATTGAAAGCATTCAATGAGATAAAATAATTCAGTTTTCATCATGATAAAAATATTTAATTACAGATATCAAGCACTTTAGTGAAGATAGCACAGATTACACTGGATATATCAAATAGATAAGAAAGTTCCTCACAACAGAACATATGATTAAGAATGTATACATTTTACAAATGGTTCAATTATTTAAACTAGAATTGAACTAATCGTATGATTATTACTTACAAATTTATCTTGAGTTTCCATCAAATTTCTCAATTGATACTGGGCTGATAAACTTGTTGTATGAAATTCATAAGTTATGTTTAATTTTTGTATGCAGGAATGACATATCAATGTCGGCATACCATCATTCATAGTTATCTTAAAAATTAAAACAGTAAGATATTGGAAAATATATCAAAAAATATCAAAGATATAAATAAAGGAAATAATAATGCTTAAACTTACATTGATAGGCAAACATAATTTGATCTTGCTATATAAATTTCTCTTCTGACCTTCTTCACCAAAAACATCAATTCCTGATTCAGGTTTAGCACAGAAACGACATAAGTTTTCCATTTGCGAATATAACAAAAGAAAGTGGAAACAATTAACTGTCTTAATCTTAGGTAACTCGACACATCTAAAACCCTGATGTAACCTTCCTGAAATTATCAAAATCGTTGATAGCAACGCTGCAAGATCCTGAAAATCCTGCATTCCTATTGGCTCATACCTTAATCATCAGGGCAAATATGGTGGCTTGTCATCATAAACATCATTGCTGATAACAGATGATGATTACTTAGAGCTCGATATCAGTAATGGACAAGTTTTATCAGTTATAACCTGCACCCAACCTGCCATTACAATGAAATTGAAGAGGATGCTGTCAAGCGCCATTTGGTTAATCATAACCTAACTCACCACAATCTAAACAATCAAAGAAACATGGCGGAACTTTCAATCATCAACTCACTACTACGCAACTCCCAACACGTAATCACGAAATAAATGTTATTAATTGTCTAGTCAGTCCATTCTTATTTCCACTAGAGGATTATCACAATTTATTTTAAACTCCATTTAAACTATAATAGTGATACTCATTTGTTTATTTATATTATTTAAATTAAATAACTTTCAGTAAAAAAACTGGCATCGTTTTATATGCAAATAAGTTTTCATTTGAAAGTTTATTTTCTTCTTATAAAAATTTATACAAAAATAAGAGGAGAAAAAACGTGAATCATATAAATATTACGAATGTTATTGAAAATGAATCGGAGTGCTGGTTATAGAGGTTTTATTAATGAAAATATTAATAAAATTCCGAACAAGTTTTAATACCGTTTGTAAGAAAATATGCAGAAGAGGAACGATAATTGATTCTAGAGTTCAACAAATAATAAATGTAGCAAATCAATACAGTGCCCAGACTGTTCAACTGCATGCATAAACCAGAGCACACTTCCGTTCGATCAGTTGCGGTTAAGTTATTTATCATCGGTTTCAATATTAAAAAAAAAAAATTGCCATCTTTAATTACTGTCCTAAAAAATATTACAAAACAGGAAAGGAACGAGACCGATTGTAATAAGCCCAGGCCCAAATTTACAGTTAGCCCGCCCGCCTGTGCGATAATTTTTTGCTACCCTCTCTCTCTCCCCGACAACTCCCATAAATGTAAATTATATTAAGTTATATAAATAAAAACGGTTAAACCTCTAATAATAAAAAAAAATATGAAAGAAACTATTCTTGACAGTACATTTAAGACTGGAGTCTAGAAGTTGTGGTAAAAAAACTAACTTTTTTGTATGTCCCCTTCAGAATGCCGCCCTGGGCAAATGCCCATTCTGTTCATACGTAAATAAGGCCTCGGATTTATTGGCAAACATTTTTTTTTTTAATTCAATATAAGGTATTAAGTATGTATTAGAATATACAATAAAAAGTATGTTTATATGAAGTGTAATAATAAAAAAAAAGGCACTAAATTTTGAAAAAAGGAATAATGAGAAAATATCTAACCATAAATAGGTATGTAAAAATCACAAAATATTTTTATTTCCAATACATGACAATGTTCATTATTTAGAATTTTAATATTTACAATTTAATATAATTTTCATAAGCTGTTTTAAATTAAAAAGGAAAATATTTATTTTTTTTTTCATTTCAATCACAAGCTGCACCAACTATAATTGACAACTATGCGCATTTCAAAATCGCATTAAGTGAAACTGAATCGTTTTTCTGTTTCTAACATTTCTTATCATTAAAAAAAAAAAAAAAAAAAAAAAATGGGACCCAATCATTTACTTTTTTAAAAAAAGAAGATTTTGTTTTAGCATCATTCTGATTATATCTGTAAATGATCAAATCCTCTAATGGGGCCTCCCTTTAAGGATATATTTAGATAAATAGTAATTAGAAGTGGTGGGATAAACAGTTATTTTTTGATAAGTTAATAAGTTTCTACTCTCTCCTGGTGGTAGTTTCTGATAACAGGTAATTTCAGTATTAAGTCAGTTTTCCTTCAGCCTCAAGCCTATGTTTTGAAAAATGATAAATGGTAATTTTTTATCATTATTTTTTGTACAGTAATTTTTTTTTTTTTTTCCCTTATATGGTACCCCCATATAAGGACTGTTTATTTATATATTCACTCGTTCCATACCTTATAGGCATACTACATGTTTTACAATGTTACTACAAAGTTTAGCATGATTAGTTAAGCATAGCCTAGTAAGGTAACAAAAAATATTTAAACAAAATAAAAAACAAAGAAAAGAAAAAAAACAAAAGTCAACAAGAAACTACCTCCGCTGCCCATCATTTGTCAGTTTGTCAAAGTCGATTTTTCGTATAAATGTGAGTAATTCAGTCTTAAATTTAGAAAACAAATTTTTTTCTCTCTTTGGCCATGTTCCATTTTTGATAATAATACTTTTAAAATTTATTATGAATATTTTATCATGACTATTTGACTGACTTAATCAGACGAAATTTAATAACCATTAAAAAAAAGGGGAAAATGGTCTCTATAAAATGGGTTAAGGCACACTCTGGAATTGAGGGTAACGAAAGGGCCGATTACCTAGCCAAAAGATTGTTATAAAAATTGTCTAAGTGCCTGTTCCAATTTAGTTTTCTATCGAAGAGTACACCTAAATACTTTATTGTGTCACATTGGGCTAGTCTAACTGTATTGAGTCGTATGTCTAAGTCTGGTACCCTCCTTTTTCTAGTAAAAATAATAAATTTAGTTTTTTCCAAATTAAAGTTTACTTTATTACGTCTAGTCCAATGTCCTAGTCTTGATAGAGTCAGATTTGCTATTTCCTGGAGTTCATCAAAGTCTTTTCCTTTTATAAGTAACAGTATGTCACCTGCATATGCTAGTAATGTTGTATTTTCATGTAAGTCTGTTTCGAAAACTGTATTAATTAGCACGTTCCATAATATTGGCGATAATGCTGATCCTTGGGGAGTTCCTAAAGTCAGTTTCTTTTCTATGGAATGATAGTTTGTCTGAACAGTAAGTTTTCTGTCAGTGAACTTACAGGATGATAATACAGTAAATATTAGAAAATGAGTTAACTATTCCACCTTAAAAAAACAACTATATTCGTTTAAAAAGGTTTAATATTTATATTTTAATCGCAATATCCTGCTTTTTAATTGTTGATGGTATTTTTAATAACATGCAAATTGGTTAGCCAACTTACTAATCAAAAATGTGTTAAAATCCAGGGAATGTATAGCAGTATAACTGACATATTAATTTATTGTTATGATATGTATTTAAAATTCAAGAAGCATATTAATGATGTCCAGAGCTGTAATTAAATCAATAAATTAAAAAATTGTAATAAATCATTCAAAATGGTAGATCTAATAAATCTCTTATAAGGAATATTATTAATAAAGAACTGACCATCAAAAGAAAAAAAAATTATTTAAGCTTTAGTAAATAATTTTCATCTAACATAATAAATCTGTAAAATAGCTAATTACAATATAAAAGGGTTCCAGGCCACATTAATTGTTACATAAAAATAACATTATTTTAAAATATAAAAGGAGGTTTATTCACTTCTTAAGATCTCTAGGAACAGGGTTATTTCAGTAAAAGATGATTAGAATAATAACACCTAAGTGACGTTATTTTCGTCACACCACTAATTCCTAGTACTTTTCTATTCAAAACAAGGTTTTTTCAGTAGTTCGAAGTCTCCATTCAATACTGAACGATATTCATGTAATTTTTCTATAGAGAAATAGTTATTCATGCAGCAAGAGAGTAAAGTATGCTATTAATCCGCTGGACGATATCGGTTTCCAGGCGGAGTTATTTTAAATCACGTGACGAGGAAGCTATTATGTTCATCGCGACGAAGATCAGCACTTTATTTCCGAGTTGCATACAAAATTTTATCTCCCGGTGTTGTCCAAAAACCTTTCTAGGTTTTAAGAAATAATTGCTAAGGGAAAAATAAACAGATTTGTGTATTAAATTAATGTGTATATTAAGGTAAACAATTCGAACAGTAATGCCTTGAAAATAAAGGTTTTTAATTAGTGGATGTAAGTTGGTAAGTAAAAATAAAACCGTCCACACAACCACACTACTTTCCCTTATAATTTTTTAATACTTTAAAAAAAATACTAATTAAGATTTCATCATTATTTGAGTTTTTAACAGAAAATAAAACAACTGAAAACCAGTTGAATGAAAAAACATAGGATTAAAATAGGCCCTGACCTGTGGATATTGGAGGTATCAGTGATGAAATAGTAATGAAACACGCAATTTTCAGAGAACACTTTTAACATTTTTATTGATAACCTCATTCCAAAATCAAGATAATTTTGAGTCCGCTGTCAATGGGAGGCTCCTCTGCAGCACTGGTCCATTGGTCAGCGACTGTCTAATGTTCCGGACGCTCTATTCCAGTCCACATTCTATTATGAAAAAGAGATTACTGAATGTGCTAAGAAACTGGGTGTAGATCAGAGCCACCGAAGCGTGAGAGCTCTACGACGGTCGCTGAGACAGGGCGCTTTTGAGGAATGGGCCAGTTGCAGGTGGCAGGGCGTTGGTGTACCTCATTTTAAGGAGACGCCGAGAGCTAATCGATATATTTGTGAAAAGCAAATACTTTCGGGGTCTGAATGGACCAACGCCCTAAAACTCAACATCAATTATGCACCCCTGCGTGGAGTCCCAGGTGACAGCGGACAGATAGGAGAGATTGGGTCCTTTGTCGCAAGTGCGGCAAAGAGTCCGAAACACCAGCCCATGTGCTGGGAAAATGTCCCAACAACTCACTCCTGATCCACACGATCCACGCCGTCACCACAGGGTCAAGAATGAATTGATAAGGCTCTCCTCAAGAATAAAGGCTTTACCTGCTTTGACGAGGTATACTGCATCGATACCAACAGATCCACGAGGTATGCGGATATTGTCGCGTTTCCGAAGAACGGACGGACAGCGCTCATAGTGGATCCTCCTGTAATGTAAGAAAATAATAACCTCAATCAATCAGGTGAAGTAGAAAGGGAGAAAATGGATATTTATGAAAAATGTATCCCTTTCCTCAAAGAGAAATTCCGCGAGACATTCGGAAATAGAGATTTCTCCGTGAAAGGATTATGGTTTGAGTCTCGCGGAGTCATCCCGGAAAAAAAACAGGAGCTTTTTGGAGGACCTTGGCGTGGAGGTGAGGGATATAGCGATAATGGCCGAAAATGTATGGACTCCCTGGGAATTATTCACCACCACATACATGGTGCATAGGATGGCCATTTACAGCTATTAAATATGTAGCAATTTATCCGATTCCTGACTCTATGTGCATTTATGTATATGAATGTGTGGTAGATATGTGAATATTAGGGGGGAAATAACATAAAATGAAAGATTAAAGTGAAAGAGGAAAAGAAGGGAAAAAAAAAAGAAAAAAGGAAAAAGAAAAAAAAATGTAATTAGTTTGTCTAGTATTAGGTAGTATCACTCCATAAAACGCCTAGACAACCTTTCCTCTGATCACAGTCCTCTAATCCTCACTCTATCCTTATCACCGATACCAAAACTTCCTCCCCCATCATTTATTAGAGGCCCAATAAACTGGAACCTCTTTTGTCAATACCTAACCGATTCCATAGACCTCAGAGTGTCCCTGAAAACATCCCAAGAACTAGATGATGCTACCAACTCCTTTACGAATTTGATTCAACAAGCAGCTTGGAATTCATCTTTCCCCCAACCTTCCTATAAAAACCGTATAAAAAATCCTCTACCACAAGAACTAATAGACCTTATCCAAGCCAAACGCCATTCTAGATCCCTATGGCAAACTACCAGGCATCCTAAAGACCGGAGAACATATAACCATTACACCAAATTAGTTAAAAAGAAATTGGCTTCCTTTAGATCCCAATCCTACAACTCATATCTTTCCTCCCTCTCTACCTCAGACAACTCCCTCTGGAATGCAATTAAAAAAATCCTCAAATATCACAATATTTCCCATCCTCTCCGACGTGAAGATGGATCCTGGGCTGCCTCAGATGAGAACAGAGCAGAAGAATTTGCCAAGCACCTCTCCAGCACCTTTATCCCCCATTCCGAACGAATCCCCTCCCACACTGCTAAAGTTCATCAATTCCTCACTTCACCGATTCCTCTCTCCTTACCTCCTAAAGCTGTTAACCCCTCTGAGGTCAAATTTCTTTTAAAAAAGTTGAAACCCCGCAAATCACCTGGATATGATCTTCTCACCACCCAGATCCTCCGGCAACTTCCTCAAAAAGCGATCATATTCCTTACTTATATTTATAATTGTATCCTTCGCACAACCCACTTTCCTCTGATATGGAAACATTCCATCATCGTTCTGTTCCTAAAACCAGGCAAACCTCCCAACAAAACCTCATCATATAGACCTATAAGTCTTCTTCCCATCCTTTCAAAAATCTTTGAAAAAATCCTTTTAAAACGAATCCTACCTATACTCGAATCCCAAAGCATCCCTTCCCACCAATTTGGATTCCGGACTGGTCACTCCACTGTTCAACAAGGTCTTCGTGTTGTTGATCACGTATCCTCTGGCCTTGAAAACAAGCAGTATAGCACTGGTGCATTTCTGGACGTAGCGCAAGCTTTCGACCGGGTGTGGCACCAGGGCTTGCTCTTCAAGCTCAAGACGCACTTACCCCAATCCCTATACCTAGTCCTACGATCCTATCTCTCAAATCGCTCCTTTCGAGTTCGCTGTGGCTCAGAGTTCTCCAACTGTTATCCTATTGATGCCGGTGTGCCACAAGGTAGTGTCCTAGGTCCTGTCCTCTATAATCTCTTCACTGCTGATATACCAACCAATCCTAATACCTTTTTAGCCACATTTGCAGATGATACTGCGATCCTATCATCCCATCCAGATCCTAAATTTGCTTCCCTCAACCTCCAAACACATCTTCTTCAGATAGAAGCTTGGTGCAACAAGTGGAGAGTAAAAGTTAATGAAGCCAAATGCAGTCATATAACTTTCACCCTTCGCCGCAAATCCTGTCCTCCCATCCACTTCAATAATATCCCTATACCTATATCCGACACAGTACGTTACCTTGGCTTTCATCTTGACAAAAGACTGACTTGGAACCCTCACACTAGACTAAAAAGACAAGAACTAAACAGGAGATTTAGCCAACTTTACAGACTACTAGGCAGGAATTCTCATCTCTCAGTTGATAACAAACTCCTCATATATAAAACAATATTAAAACCTATTTGGACCTACGGACTTGAACTATGGGGAACAGCAAGACAATCCAATATTAAACGTATTCAATCCTTCCAATCCAAAGTCCTCCGAACAATTGTCAATGCTCCTTATTATGTTACCAATAAAACCCTACATAATGACCTAAAAATACCTTTTGTCCTTGATCTCATTCCTTCCAAATTCTCGAAATTTCATCAAAATCTATCGAATCATCCTAATCCTCTGGCTCAATCCCTATCCAGTCATAACCATCCTTATAACCCTCCAAGAAGGTTAAAACGGCAATGGCCCCGAGACCTTTTGTAATGTATAAAGTTACGTCGGAGTCCTGGTAATGACCAGCTTCTCCGCTCAAGTCCTGAGTATGTGTGGCCATAGCGCTCCCACTCAGCCTCCACTGGATATTACCAGTGATGCAGCTGGAGAGCAGCGCTGGGATCTCTAAGCGTCTGGCCTTGACTCCCAATAGGTGGGCGAATAGGCTCGATTTGGGGTTCCCCAGGCTGAGTGTATTTGTATTGTACATAAAGTATGAATGTAAAATAATTTTTGTATTCTAGTTTTAATTTAATTTTGTTTTATTTTTGATTATTGTAAATAGTTATTAGTTTTATTTTTATGAAGATCATTTATTTTATTTTTTTTTATTATTATTAGTTGTGTGTGTGTGTGTGTGTGTGTGTGTGTGTGTGTGTGTGTGTGTGTGTGTGTGTGTGTGTGTGTGTGTGTGTGTGTGTGTGTGTGTGTGTGTGTGTGTGTGTGTGTGTGTGTGTGTGTGTTTGTGTGAGTGCATTTGTATATATGGTATGAATGAATACATTTATCTCTGTACCCATTGCCCTTTACTGAGGCAGATTGTACATTTGACACTTATACCAATAAAAAAAAAAAAAAAAAAAAAAAAAAAAAAAAAACTTATGGCGATGTATTAGGTAGTATTAAGTATTATATTATTTAACTATAACTAAATTATAAATTACAGTGTCTTTAATTGGATAGATGAGTATACTGTGTTTATAGCAACCCAATAAAGTTGGGCAGCACTATGTTTATTGTTAATTGTCTCAATAAAGCATATATCTCTCTGGCACCATATTTACAGCATTCCTCCTCCAATACCACTTAATTTTCAGCTCTGTTAGGTTGGCAACAGTTCACTTCAGATAGTATGGTGGTATAGAATTATCAATACAATTAGGATAATAATTCATTATTCCTAATTGGTAACATTTGTTTATTTCTCAAGGGAGTTTTTATTACTTTATCTACTAAGGGAATAAAAGGCTTTATTGGGCTTAGTCCCTAATAATAAAGTACATAATGTTCACTTTATGAACCAGCTGGAAATAAAATAATTTTACCGTTTGAATCATAGTTAATAAAACCTGGAAATATGATAATGGTCCAAGAGCTGCCCTCATCTGTCAATGGTCTTCCTGTAAGGCTGGAAATACCCATAGTATGCTAACTACGGAAAAAGGAATGTCAGTCAAAAAAAGGTAATGTTTGATAAAAACAACCATATTTATTTTCCAATGTTTTGGCCAACGTTGATGGCTATCATTAGTGCTAAAACAAAAATAAGTCAAATATAGAAATAAAAAGAAATATAAAAGAAGAAATGAAAAAAATAAGGTTAATAAACAATTTTGTAATGATCTTAAAAAAAAAATAAATAAATAAAGATTATGATCTAAATATTGATAAATTATACAATGATAAAGTAAAATGAAATTTAATATGGTTAATAAACAATAGGAATTATGATATGTAAAGGAATGTTAAAAATAAAATACAGTAAAATAATTGAGATATAAGATGATCAAAAGATAAGTTATGACTAAGTAGAAATAAATTTGTAAATAAGAAAACAGAGTAAAGTTATAATTAAAAACATACCAGAAAAAAATAAATTAAAAACTAAAACTAAAAACATTAAATCATGAAACTCTGTCAGGAAGGCAACTGTAGAACAAATTTATATTTACATCTCGCATTTTATTTTTAACATTTCTGTACATATCATAATTCCTATAGTATAGTAACCATATTATATTTCACTTTACTTTATCTTTGTATAATTTATCAATATTAGACCTTCTGATGGCCATCAAAGTTAATATGTTTGTTTATATCAAACAGCCTTTTTTTGACTGATCCCCAGCAACATTCTTCTCTTTATTTCATCCAGTCAATCATCATAGCTAGAGCCCGGATTTTCGTGCAGTAAAAAATCAAAAAATGTGCAGTAAAAAACTCAAAACATGCAAAATCGTGCAGTAAAAATCTCAAAATATGCAAAATCGTGCAGTAAAAAAACTCAAAACGTGAATTTAAAAACTTAATACATGCAACAATTAATTTATTTACACAAATATGCAAAACCAGCCTTGAATAAACTTATGGACATTTCGACAAACGTTTCGTTTTAGTGTTAATTCAATCTGAAATACTTCAAAATTTGGGAAAAAAAGGAGAAGAAAAAAAATGTTAATTACAACAAATATAAAATATCTTTATTAAAATATAATTAAATGTTTTTGAAAAATAAATTAGTTTTTAAAAGTTTCGTGAAAATGTACGACATTATAAATTTCAAAATATTTCTCAGTAAAATTATGCCGCCTGTCACTTAAAAAAATGTTCTTTAGCAAAGAAAAGGAGCGTTCTACATCTATGGAACTAACAGGACAATTTTTGTAGCATGCGATTGTGGATGGATCCAGATTATCAGCTTTTATTTCCTTTCCGTTGATACAATAATTTAATTTTTTTAAACAAATTTAGCCGTAAGTAGTTTTTCTCAAGGATTTACTCAAATTTTGAAAATAAACATATTCCCTTTTCATTTTCAATTCGTTTTAAGCTTTCTTCGAGAGTTTCAAACAAATATCAGCTCTGGATATTCATTGATCCATTGTTTCAATTTTGACAATGAATGAAAAAAACACTCCCGGACGTTTTTGGCATTTTCAAAGTTGATAGTTTAAAATCTTGTTAACAACTAGCCCTTTGTGCTAAATCAGAAGTGGGGAATGAAATGGGAAGCGGGGAGTAAAATTTTCTGAGGAAACGTCTTAGTTCTAGGAAGTACATCGATCCTCAATGTTTGCCTAAATCCTCTAAGCTCCCAATTCAATACGATTATTTAATATTAGTACGTCACAAATACATTTGATTTAAGCGACTTTTTACTTTCAATTTAAAACTAATTAACCTATTTAATATAAATAATTGTTATAAATGTTGCCTAATAATCCTAAGTAAAATTTTCAAAAAATAAATGGTTAAGTGAATAAAATTAGATGAATTTGGTTCAATTGTGCAATTTCGTGCAGTAAAACCCGAATTCGTGCAGTTAGCTCAAAAAGTCAAATTTGTGCAATTTCGTGCAAAATAAAATTTGAGAATAAGAATCCTTAGGTTATGAATGAGATAACTACTTGGGTTGGAGAGCGCTAAATCAAAGCGAACTAAATGTGCAATAACACAGAAATCCAGTCTCTAATCATAGCTTTTCAAATAATGTGATTTACTTGATAAATTCCTTTTTTTTTTCTTTTTTTTTTTTTTTTTTTTTTTTTTTTTTTTTTTTTTTTTTTTCCCCCGGCACTATAGGTAAGGTGACCAGACGTCCCGTTTTGAACGGGACAGTCCCGTTTTACAGAGACCTGTCCCGTTGTCCCAAAATATATGCTCGGGACGCTTATTTGTCCCGTTTTACATATATTTTGTCCCATATGTAATTTTGAAAGCATCGAGTTTGCTTCCTAAATTCCATTCATTGGTGATGAATGAATTAACTAAATTAAATCTTTAAAACATGAAGAAATAGAAATGGATAACTCTAAAGGAAGTTCCTGAGTGGGAAAGGATCGAGGAGGGGATTGACCTGATTGCTAGTAAATTTATCATGCTTAAGATTTCCGATAGTGAGCTTTTTGACGAAGTGACTTATCCAAAGAAGTAAGTGACACAGAAAAATATTTTCAAGTGGACCGATGAGAAACCTTCTCTAGATCAGAGATGGGTTGAAATATTTCTTCATTTTGCAAATCAAAATGTCCCTATCAAGAATATTGCACTGATGGTTTCATTTTTCTTGTCCTTACCAGGAACAAACGCTCCAGTGGAACGTGTTTTCTCAATTATTAATGACATTTGGTCACTAGAAAAATCTCAAATGAAAATGTCGACCCTTAAAGCAATGATGCTAGTAAAAATGTAACTTTGCAATGGGTTGTGTACAGTTTTTTTCGATTTCATCAAACAAAATCCTGATATTTTGAAAAAAAAAAAAACTCACTCATCTCAAAAAGATGAAAAATAAACATTGAAGTCAGTATTTTCGACAATATTTTTATTTAAGTGATAATCGAGTTTATTTATAAATGTAGTCTGATTGAATAAAATAGTATTATATATATATATATATATATATATATATATATATATATATATATATATATATATATATTGGTAAATAGTATTTTTTTAAGAGTGTCTCTAACTTCCCCGATATTGAGGGTCCCGTTTTGAGAATCTCATAATCTGGTCACCTTAACTATAGGTCGACCTTGACCTCTCGCATAATTCTGCTCCATACACTCCTATCCAGAGCCTTAGTCCTCCAGTCGGTTACTCCATGTATACTCATGTCCTCCTCAATATCCTTTTTCTAGGATTTCCAAGGGCGTCCTCTCTTTCCTACTTCTTATGGGCCAAGCGCCTTGTTCCTTGATTGGACCACATATTCATCTCATTATCTATATCATTATTTATACGAGACAACTCGTAGCTTGATAACTTCGAAGACGCCAACTACGAGTTATCTCGTCCTGTGTTAACTCGCCATTTTTGTGCAGCTACGATTAAACTCGAAATATATCAATGCTAATATCGATAGATGGCTTATAGAAAAAACAAAAATTAATTGCTGGTTTGCATTAACAAAAAATTTATTTATTAAAAAACGAACAAAAAATATAATTATAAAAATTCGTAAGACCTTTTTTTTAAAAAACAAAACATTTTTTATGCTTTTTGGTGATAACTATGCACTAGAATTAGAGTTTTTAATTAAAAACTGCGTGTTATGATTATATCAAATTGTCATTTTACCCAGAATTCTGAAAATTGACGTGGCAGTCAACGTGTTAAAATATAAAAAATAAAGTAAATGAGTTAAAATATTTTTAATTAATCAAAATACCATCCATTAATCTCAATAAATTTTTTGTAAATGAGATGATAACTTTTCTATGTCCTGTGAATAATATTTTGAGTCTTTGGTTTATATAATTATAAAAAAACATTTTCTATCGGATCATCAAAGACTTCCTTATCTTCAAGACTGAAATCTCTTTCAAAATCACACTTCTACGTCTTCCAACAAACTGGATAAAAGCCAATTTGAAGCTTACAGTGACAAATAAAATAAATAAATAAAATAAAACTTTAAGAATGTACGCTATTATGACGTGCTCAGCTGATACCTATAATGATTGTGTACTCCGAACTTAACATACTGTGGCATCATTAAATTTTGTCCAAACATGAACCAAAATACATCATAACTTGCATTAAACCCTTTTTTTTTTTTTTCCCTATAAATAGACATAATACAAGTACTAACACATGAATCAATTCAGTAATGATAATTACGAGGTAGTATCAGAAAAAAAATAGCCGATTTTCTAAAATAAAAAAAGACCAGAGGTCCCGTAAAAATTATAGCTAGAGTATCATCTTAATAAATAAATTATATCGTAAACCACAAAAGTATACTCCGTAACGGTATAACAGACCAACGGAACAGTTACAAACGTTAACGAATGCTATTCTAATTACTGGGCAGAAGGGAACTACCATTATATATAATTTACTAGGAATGATCAATTGAAAACGTTATAGTTTGAGCTTCCTTATCAACTCTTGGGACCATTTCACATCATAAATTTTTCTTTGTCATTTTAAATAACTGAAGACAGCCAATGAATCTCAGAAAAAAATCTTTTACGTTAAAAAGATTAGTTTTTATGCTTTTTTATTTGAGGAAAACAGTTTTAGTTTCGATGTGAATTTTTTCAGGAAGAACATTATAATTATAAAGAATACTAGAATCCCCGTCGCGGCTTCTCCCGCTCTCATGATTTTTAACTAATAATTGAAGCATAAGTTCTTCGTTGATATTTTCACACATAGTATTAATTATTTAACTGGGTTAAAATTGCACTGATTAGGAGTTTGAAGATCACGTTAAAGCATCATTAGATATCCAACTTTAAATGGATGAGTTGGTAACCCAGATGGGACAGAGCCTATTAGAAACTCTTGTAGATAGTGAACTACATTATCCGTGCTTACAACTAAATGCCCATGAATCATATTTTTACACACAATATAAAAAAGTATATACATTTTGATTTAGTAATCATTTTTATTCCGCAGAAATAATTTTATTGATTTCATTTGGTTGGATTTTAGTTTTCTAATTATACAAGTATTTGACAATGTGACCAACATCGCTCCTGCCAGTCAACACATCACGTTTAAATAGTTATTATTGTAAATTTTATTATTGCTAAACCATCTTAGAACTATAAAAATGATGTATTTAAAATTTTTTACAGATGGGTTTAGTAGTTTTACCATTGTAAACTATATCGTGGAATGGTCCTAACCACATATCGGTTGATTTTACAAACTTCACTGATATCCACATGTCATACGATATATTTAATTTTTTTTAAATGATTTAATTGGGTTTAAGTAAATTTTATTATCAATCTCAAGCTCTATTTCCTCGGTGAGATTGCCAATACCGTTATGTGCATTTTTTCGATTTAGGTTTTTTGTAGGTTTCGTTTTAAAATTAAATTCCGCGTCTAATGTAAAAACCCGAATTCGCAAATTCAGCTTGTATCAGGTTTTGAAAAACCAGTTTTATGATTTTAGCCCAAAGAATAATTACACATGTGCGTCAAAGCACATTTTGTATTCAATGTCATAAAATATTATCGCTTTTTAATAACAAATGAATTGAAAATCAGTAGATAGATTTTATTATTGCTAAACCTTCCAGGAACTATAAAGACGATTTGGTCAAAATTTGGTACTGATTGGTCCAGTAGTGTTGGTGGACAGTGATCACAAACAAAACACGGCTTGTCCTTTTAAATAACTTGCATCCCCAGTTGCGGCTTCACCCGCTCTTTATAAGTAAAGAACATAGATAGGTTTAACTGACAGAAGTTTTATTTTTTAAAGATAAAAATCTTGTACTGTATCATGCAGTTGAGAATTATTTTCTCACAACATTTTTAGGTATTTTCACCCAAAGCTGTAATTTTTAACCCGGCACTATTGCAATGTTTCTGTGGTTGAAATTTACGTAAAGCATAATTGGATATCCAATTTTTAATAATTAGCAAAAACCAAGGTAGGCCGCCCATTTTTATACGCACAATATAAAAAAAAATAAGAAATCGATATTTTGATCCGGCAATAATGTTGTCAAATTTTAGGTCCCTCATAAGGTCATTGCCATAACTGGTGCTTTCCATTAATGCTTTGCTTATCCACCACCTTCTTTTCCTTATTCTATTCCTTTGCCTGTTTAGTAAAAGAAATAAATTGGCAGCACAAATTCCTACAATAGCCTCACTCGACATGTTCAAAAACACTGACTCAGGTCTGGACGCGAAACATTGTTTCGGAACAAAGTTTCTGAACTGTTTATAAACAATTTGGGAACATGTTCAAAAATGTTCCGAAACATTTGTTTACAGTCTGGAATAGGCTTTATCCACCACCTTCTTTTTCTTTTTCTATTCCTTTGCCTGTTTAGTAAAATAAATAAATTAACAGCACAAATTTCTGCAATAGCCTCACTCGACATGTTCAAAAACACTGAATCAGGTAAGGACGCGAAACATTGTTTCGGAACTAAGTTTCTGAACTGTTTATAAACAATTTGGGAACATGTTCAAATATGTTCCGAAACATTTGTTTACAGTCTGGAATAGGCTATATATTAATCTAAAATCTCCAGGGTAACTAAATCTAAATTATTAACAAAAATATCTTTTTACATATACAGTCAACTCTCGATGTGTTGTACTTCGATAAGCTGAATTTTTAAATAATTCGAACAAAATCTACGGTCGGAAGTACATTACACTTAAATTTCACCTCAAACAGACGATTTCAGACAGAAAACGTTACAAATTGTGCAAATAAGTCGAACTGAAAATAGAGTTCAAAAGAGAGAACTTCTAGGACCACCTCTATGAAATGAACTACATATTAGAAGTCATCGCCTCTATAACTCGAACTCAAATTTAAAGGATAACATTGTAATTTATTTTCCTGTTTCCCGTTATTGTTTATCTTTCCAGTTCATAGTTACACCAGTCACTTATTATTAGTTATTCACTCGAGTGGTTTTACAGCGGCTATTGAAAATTCCTTCAATTAACAAAAAGTTAAAATTGATTTGTAAAGTCGAGAAAAAATGAGAAAGGAGTTGGGCGTTTGTTGCTAGTAAATTCAGAATTCCGCGTAGTTCTCTTTTAACCATCCTACAGAATAAAGAAAAGATCGCCACTGGTGGATGGCGGTGTCTACTTTTAGGCACCCTCAGAAAAAAGCGCAGTTCAGTTGAAAGTTATATGATAAATTGGTACCGGCTATTTAATTTTCTGTATCAATGATTTTATATGTATGTACAACATACACATTAATGAAAAATATACAAAATGATTTCAACAACAATTTTGTGTTCAATTTTCCCATTATATGAAGATAAGTGGAATGATAACCTCGATAATTCTTTGTTCAGTAAGTCGAACTATTTTTCAGGGTAGCTTGAAGATAGAGAATTGACTGTAAAAACAAAAATACACTCACCACTAAACAGTAAAAAATAAAAATAATTTTTAGAAAAAAAAAAAAAACCGACTTCAAGATTAAACCTACATATACAAACTTGAACTAAAAAATAAAAAATAATATTTTAATTGCTTCGAAACAAAAACCATTAAATGACAATCAACGAAATTATCGATACTTATATACCTATTCACAATTTATGATAAGTTATTTTTGGAGTCGGTGCCAACCAAAACAAACAGAATTTGAAAAGAAATGGTAATTGTATAGATCCTCCCATTGTTTCATCACCGCCACACCGCTGTCTCGGGCTATTCGAAAGTTTATTGCTAAGGCAAGATTAAACTGCCCTTCTTGGTTGGCACCGACTCTAAAAATAACTGATCATAAATTGTAAATATGTATATAAGTATCGATAATTTCGTTGATTGTCATTTAATGGTTTTTGTTTCGAAGCAATTAAGATATTATTTTTTAGTTCAAGTTTGTATATGTAGGTTTAATCTTGAAGTCGGTTTTTTTTTTATTTTTCTAAAAATTATTTTTTATTATTGCTAAACCTTCCTTGAACTATGAAGATGTTGTAGTTAAAATTTGGTACAGATTGGTTCAGTAGTTTTCACGGTTAGTGATCACAAACGAAATATGGCTTGTCCTTTTATATAATAGCATAGGTATAGATAAAGATAAAAAAAAATAATCGTTCCGTATTTAAAAGGATGTTTTTTCTACTTTTAATCTAAATCTATTCTATACACTCTAGAACTACCAAATTGAGTCAAGCTTACATTTACCCTTTCCAATCAACTCCTCAATTCTCTGGAGTTCTCTCTCTTTCGATAGTCGTAATTATAGTTCTTTAAATACCTTAAAATCCATCATTTTTATCATCTCTCCTTTCAAGGAAATGGGAGGAAGTTAGTACATACAAATTTTAAAAAGTTGGTATGGAAGAAAATAAAACATTAGATTTATATTTAATTTCATTTTTTACGTTAAAAAATATGAACTGTTTTAACTATTTCTTGAGGGAATACAGAAAATGTAACAATTCAACTGAACAAGGTGTTAAAAGACTGTTAAAATCGTGATTTACTCAAGGTAACGCCAGAAATCTGAGTACACTTTTGCTTCTACATTTTAACGTAGTTAATATAAAAGGGACGTTAATATAATGGCAAGAAGATGCTTCCTAGGAAATAATATTACGTTTAATAAAAATAATTATGAATTATGCAATATTATTTACTCTGATAAGCTGAGATCAGTATAGACTTATGTATTGGCGTTGTGAATGACAGAGAATTAAATAAATACCACCAAGTCCATTGCACTGTTACATTTTTTAAATGTGTTTAAATGTTTTGGTGGTTCACATCAGAAGAATGTTAGTCTAAAGTGGGACATGGTAGTCCCGAAACATGTAACTACGTAATAAATGTTTTAAGAGGAGTGAAGCTATTTTAAATGAAATGCAAAAAAATTGATCTTTATGTTTTTTGGTTCGTTGAAACCGAAAATGAAATCAAGTTTTTTTCATCACGTACAGATTTTGTTCAATCTCGTAAGCACAGTAGTTATTAAAATAGAACAGAACCGGCTGACGGTTTTTATTTATTTCCCTGCCATTCACAATGACAATACATAAGTCTATACTGATCTCAGCTTATCAGAGTAAATAATAATGCATAATTCATAATTATTTTTATTAAAACGTAATATTATTTCCTAGCAAGCATCTTCTTGCCATTATTTTAACGCCCCACTTTCCTAGATTCTTACATTCCAAATCGTCGACGTGCTGGTGTTAGAAGTGAATTTTTAAACTCGTCTTGTAACCTAGGATTTGAAAAGCCTTCAACATGTTTTTCACAATACTCTTGTATTTGGGATACTTCACGTCACGAAGGAACTTTTCATTGACCCCTCTGAAAGAAATCCAGGATTCCGTCTGGTTCTCATCAATGGCCTGAAAAAAATGTACATTGTTGCGGGCCACTGGGGGTATGACTAATCAAATCACAATTTAAATACTAAACACTAATTTATTTACAACTTAATAAATACAAATAGGTCCCTTAAGCTACTTAAGCTAATAACAATTATGCTTAGGTAGGTCTAATTACACTAATATGTATATTACACAATACTTATCTTTAATATCTTAATACTAGATGTCACAATTATACATAAGAATCTATTACACTGACACAGAGACTGTTACTACACTCACTGACACTGTTAATCACTGTCACTATCTTACTGACACTTGACTGATTGATCGTTACTTGATCACTGACACATGGATACTCACTCACCAGGCTAGAAGTCGGCCTATTTAAAGCTACGCCGAACATTCTAGATCTGGCCAGATTACAGATCTAGGGCCTTCTGGCCCGCCGTGACCCTTCTAGGCCGGCCATTCCAGCTACCTACGCCTGGGCCGCCCACGGCACTCCCAACCTCACCTGACCGTAACAATATTAATAAAAGCTTTCTGAAATATGGTTCTAAAAAGATCCTTTCTTTCAGCTACACGTCACTTAAATCGATAAACAGGCGAATTGCTTAGTAACCCTAGCTTTATGTGTAAAGGAGGGTGGATTTTGTCAGAAGGAATCAAACTTCCTCATATTATATTCAGTTCTCCTTTCATGATGGCTAATATTTTTGTGTTCTATCAAAGTAGGGAATTGCCTAATTGTTGACAGAACAAAGTGAGTACTTTCAAGTCCCCAGAAATCAACCACTAAAATTAATTATGAAATATTCATCAAGAATAAATACAAAATTGTCAATCAACTGAAGGAGAGGAATAGAAAATGATGTGTTTAAAATACTGCACTTATTAAACACGAAAAAATCCAAGGGCTTATTTTTATAAAAATTAATAACGAACCCATAAACATATGACAATCTTAATCTTTTCTGACTTACTTCCGGTTCTCACCAGTATTTAAAACAATGATGACGTAAAAAACTACATAATATCCGAAATAGCTATCTTCATTTATTCCATTTCAAAATTCAAAATTATTAATTACTTGTGGATTCTAAGCCATTCAGGTATAGAAGGTAATGCCCAAAAAGATACAGCAGCTGAAGCAGCACGTTCCCTCTTCCCATTATCCTTACTCCCTGCCCCTTTGCCAGATCTTAAGTCCTTCTTAAAATAGTAGGTCAAAGTAGCATGGCATGAATGTTGGCTCCGAATTAGCAACAGCAACAAACACAAAACTATTAGACCCACACCAGGACCATAGGATCAAAAATGAAGACCAAGAAAAGGAATAGTGACGATGACAAGACAACGAAATGGCCACTCGAAACACTCGTAGTTAAACCACCCCCAAAAATGAATAAATGGCTATGGAATGTCCATCTTTTTAATATTAACCGAATACTAATAAAGATAATGAATGCTGAGCTCTCAGGTAAACACTGGAGCGGTGGGCCGAGACCTAGATGGAAAGATCGTGTCATGGCTGATCTTGGGGATTTTAGGAGGGAAGGAAGGAGGTATATGGTCAGAGGTTAATGTTCTTCGGGTTGGATAAGCCTTATTCTACTTATTAGGGATGAAAAAGTACTTATGTGTACATTTATTAAAATGTTTCATTTAAGAAAAAAGTACAATATTGTCATGAACATGTTTCGATATGTTTAGTAACAAAAGAAGTAATTTCTTGGGAGCCTATATAAGCAACTTTTTTGTCCCATCCATGCATAAGTGATGAGGTAAGTTTGGGGAAAGCAAAATTTTTTTCAAGGTCAAAAGTGAAGGTATAAAATTTCGGGCGTCTATGTCTTTGCTGCGTCATTCTTCAACGAGTTGCAGGCCAAACCTGCTTTGCGTAAATGCAGTTCATGCTCAATCTCCAAGAGGAGGACCTCTGCCTCCTCAGTCAAGATGTCATCAAAGGCTGAATAGAATAATGAACTTGCTTCATTTAATATGTAGTTTTTCCGATAGAATCCATGTTTTGACAGTATGTCAAATAAGAACAAAAATTTAGACAATGACCAAAGTTTGTGTTCCCACTACCACAAATAAGATGGCCCTTGAACATCAGACAAGGCCTACTGATACGCAGTTATTTAGAGATTTAAAAGTTACACCACCTCAGTTATGACAACCGACAATACAGATATGGCCATAACTTAACATAAAAAAAAATTGAGTTACACCACTTTTGCTTTCAATGTCTTAAATAAAACCCTTCTTCCCTCTTAATTACGAATATAGAACGAAGCCAATAATTTTTAGCGTTTTACTTCAGAGGGGTTCAGTTCCCTACGGGCTGAAGAGAGAATAGGTAAAGTATGGAATTTATCATTGGTCGATGGGGTTATACTTGGATTGGAAACAAATGTGCTAGGAAAGTATTAAGCTTATTCTTGGATTCAGTTCTCATTATAGGAAACGTAGGGTAGGTGTCAAATGGTAGCCAAATTCTGTTTAAGCAGTTTAGTATGGTAATTATTGGATTTACGATCGCTAGGATGCATGATTCTTTTCCAAAAGAGTTCTGGATTGATGAAGGAAACCCTGAATAATGATGGGTGTGGAAGGTTTAAGATCAGGATTAGGGGACATTTAGATTAAAGGACTTTGATCGCACTTAAGCTATTGCTTATGGTAATCATGCTAAATGAAATACCTTTAATAATAATTCATTTATTTATTTAATTACTTAAATTTTTAATGTATGCTAGATGTTTTAACATAAGCTGCTGAATCTCAAAAAAATGAAATAGATTAACTTTACAATGAAAGCCTCATTGACTATATTTCAAGTAAAAACATGACTTCTCTCATATACACTTTTTAAAATTTGTGAAATATTATTTACTTACAACAGAATAGCTTCTTGGTGTTCTAAATAAGTAATATTAATCAATAGGGATGATAATAAAATTAATTAAAATAAAAGGTTAACTTATCATAATTTCGCATATATTTACAAGGAGATAATGTTTAATAAATATGGCAGTATTTTTATATGTCAATTTCTAACTATAACTGTTGAGCTGTTGTGATATAAGAGTACAGGTGAACACAATGGTTTATTTCATCACGATTATAACATTAATACTTTTTCTCGAATATCATCATTTAATCAACATATATGAGTGTGTCTTAATAACAATAAGAGAGTAGTTTCAAAATTATTCATTAATTACATTACTTGAAATAAACTTAATTTTACAATATCTCTTGTGCATAAATAGCTTAAATATCATTAACAGCAAATAATTTTAATGAAAACAATTTAAAAAAAAAGTTTTTATACATTTGTGTAAATTTATTTCACTTAAAATAACCCTCACTAAAGGAGTTTTCCTAAAATATTAAGCATTCGCTCAGAACTCAGGTGAAAGATCCATTCGGGTTACACAGCTTTTGACTGGTGAGAAAACAATACATAGAAAGCTAGTAATCATATTTGTTTTAATATTATAGAAAATAATAAACACTTATTTTATTATATCTCTTGGCTGATTTATATTGATCAGCATGATCAATGCCTAATAATTAAATATGATGTGTTTTTGTAATTGTTCCATAGGATACATGCTAAACAAATATTTCATTTCAGAAGAAGAATAAATATAAAATAAATAACTGAAGAAATTAAAATTGTCTTAAGTGTAGAAAAGATGACAACCAAACGTAGTTGCTGATATTTTTTAAAATGGTCGAGATACGAAATGCTTCCTCTCAACCAGTGTTGCCAGATTTTAATTTACAAAATCCCAACGTACATATAAAATATCCCTACATTTCCCTACCACCGAAAAATGAATCTCTACAACAATCCATACCGATCAAATCACTGTGATAAATCACAGAAAAATGAACAATTGGTAACGAATTTATCATGTATAGATACAATATTAATCTAATTTATATAAAGATACAAGCTCTTAATAAAATGATCTAATTTTAGTAATAAAAGAACATAGTTGTAGGGACATGGAGTTACTAATAAAAAAAAAAAAAAAATCTATAAACCACTGTAAATAACTTGAATATATCGACAAAATGAAAACTAACAATGGGGGGGGGGGGGGGTTGCTGTTGTTTGGTTATGATTAAAATCAAGCAGGTAATTTACCTATCATTACTGGTTACAATTTAATTAATATTTTGAAGAACTCCCCCCCCCCCCCAAAGGAAAGATCATAGGAAAGATAAATCCCCTTACAAAAAGGAGAAATCGCTACGTCTGGCAACACTGCTCTATACTCTTCATTCGATAGCACAACAGATTCTGCTATTTTTTCTAAATTTAATAAGTTTTCTATAGTTAAAAAACAACCACAATAGACAACATCAGTTTAGGAATAAACAACCTCTATGAATTAAAATAATATTATTTCCTTATGTTAATTTTCATTTTACGTATTTCTTAATATGAAGATATAAAACATTTAATATTGGTTAATAAACCATAACACTTTTCTGAATGTTTTACTATAGTAAATACAGAAGCATAATGCTTAGCGCTTATAGTATGATCTTAAATAATCACAGTAAATTTAAAATAACCTTTCCTAAAGTTTATTTTGTAAATAAATATATACCTTGATAAATTAAAATTTTAAGTAATCACTAAGCACTAAATTGAACAAATCAAAATACTAAGTTATATATCATTCATACGTAAACATCAAATTATGAACACAAATGTAAAATATAAGAAAGCCAACAGATAAAATACAAATATGTACTTGCATGAAAACATATAAAGACAAATAGCAAAAAAAGAAAATTTATCAATCACATAATTGACAATTTGTACTTTTAAAAAAGTTCATAATTTGGTTATGGTCATCATTACTAATTTTTTTTTCATTTATCAAATGAACAATGCATAACTATTACCTAAACTCTTAGCATATATCAAAAGCATTATTTCATTAAAGATACTTAATGTATAACATTAGTGAATATTTTTTTTTTTCATTTTAAATCCAAAAAAACATTGGAGTATTATCAGATCAATGATATATTACATGCTAAACGTCAATAATTTATTTTTTTTAAAGTTAATAAATTCAATTAATTATTGAGCAATAGTCGTAAAGTAATTTACCTATAAATGCTAAACATTATCATGTTCAATAAGCAACACAAAATTTGGAAGGATTTCATTAACAGTTCCATAAGTTTATAGTGAAATAATTTAATGGGAAATAAAATCATTATTTTTAATGAAATATGATAGAAATCACTTGAGTTTTTACACAAATAAAATAAAAAGTTTTTGATTCAATTCAGGGCTTCAAAATATTTCATTTTTCATTCTAGTTTTATGTTAAAAACCATTTCAGGAACAAAACTTTTTTTTTTTAACCAGCAAGGTTGTCTTAAAATAAAATGATAATCACTTTGGCAAGTACTATGTAAATTCAAAATCAATTAAATAGGAAGTTAACTAATAATTATAACATAATTATTTTTAAATTATGTTGGATAGCTAAAATCAAAACTACAAATTCAGGATACTAAATTTAGTTTACTGAAATGAAATGATATCTAAGAACAGTTTAAAAAAATTTGTATTAAATAAAAAATTTGGTTAAAAACTTATTGTTAGCTTATTAAATGTTTAGTTTTGTGAATATAATGAAAATAAACAGAAGTAAGTGATATTTTTAGCTAATTAAATATTTAATCCACTAATCCTCACTTCTGGTTTTATATAAAAAAAAATATATATACATAAATATGATGAAAACAATTATAAGAAAAAAGAAAAAAATCATGTTCCTGCCCAATGCAATCTTAATAATCTGACACACAGAAGACCAGACTACAGCCAGATTATTGAAAAATTCTGGATAATCAAGATTCAAAAAAAAAAAAAAAAAATTTTTAGACTGTAAGTGAGCATTCTTTTATGAACTAAATGGAAGATGAGAATAAAGAGATTTTCTATCAATTAAAGAGTCAAGAATGATGAGACCCAACAAAGGTGTTCGAAGCTACACCTACAAGAACAAGACCACAAGGAAGACCCTAACCAAGTATAGATGGTGAAACAAATGATGTAGGTGGTGCAAGATGTTTATCAAGGCTATTAAATGCCTATTCCTATAACCTTATTAGTACCAAAACATTCTATTTATCATTGCCTAATTCTTTATCGGTGGAAAAAATTTGGTTGAATATCAATCTGTTAGAGAGAACTTGCAATTTTTCCTCACTTTTGCCTTGAAATCAATACATCACATTTTTTGGAAAAATCCAGCCAAAACTCAGAGGATAATTTTACAGTCAAGTTAGTGGAGTTAGCTATCATCTTCCAAGGGAACTAAATTACTGGACATGCAGGACTAACAAACCACCAGAATATTATGATTGCACTGCACTTCAAAATGCAATATTATGAGAATCTCTTATAGAAACAACAATTTAAAATGTTAAACACTACATTCACAGTGAATCAATACAAATGAAGGAACATATAGATTAAGGAAGACAATTAACAACAAAATACTGATAGAAAAATGCAAGATGTTGCCAATCTATTTTTTTCTTAATTCTAGAATAGTTGGTTTTTATTTTGGCCCTGATTCAAAATCCTGATAACACTTTACATTACAAAATGAAATCAAGTAAAAATTCAACTTTACTTAAGTGTCAAAATATTAATGTGCTAAATATATTACATAAATACAACTGGAACAGGTACAATTATTGATTAAAGGAATAACTATATGTTTTTATGGACATAGAATATTTAACAATAATTTATTTTTTTTTAATACTTAAACGATTACATTATTCTTATTATAAATGATCCAGTTTGAGTAATATCTTCATGAAATGACACAGCCATCAACTATAAAACTGTGGTCAATGCTAATTATATATATAAGCCTTATTTATTACATCAACCATTAAAGGTTGTGGATTATTTAAATACATCATAATTATTATGAAATGCAAGTAAATTTGTTTTATTTTTTTGGTTTGCTCAATTATTATCCTAAATTATACAAACATATATGTACATATGATATATAATTCCAATGACTAATGTAGCACATTTTGTTTCTTACTTTCAATTCGAAAAAAAAAAAAAAAAAAAAAAAGTAACGCATACTGCGAATTAATTGCAGATAAAGTACATATAAATTAATAATATTTTAATTAAAACGAGCAAGCAGTATATAAAAACAGCAATTATTCTTAATTTATAAAATTTAAAAAACTGTATTTGCTCCAATTTAAGCAACCCCTGATTTAAAGAATTGATGATTATTAAAAAAAATAGTGAATCACTATTAGAAATAGTGAAATATAATTAATAAAGCTCCTTCTTAACACGGAAGAAATGATAATACTTTTAAACATAAATTATTATTAAATATCAATAGTAAATTGTAATAATATAAGAAATGGGAAATATTCCCAAAATACATATTGACTCCCTTATAATCTCATCTAATGACAAATTTATGGATACAAAGCAGTGAACAAGAGCAAAACTCCCTTTTTCTAAAAATATTAACATCTTGAGAAACGTAAAAAAAAAAAAAAAAAAAAAAAAAAAAAAAAAACTGAATACACAGCACAGATTCTTGGTCTACATGAAAAAAACAATACAGCGAGACTTTAAAGATAATTCCGTTTCATCACAATTGAATTAATGTAAAAGATTTGTAATATAATCTATGATAGTTCAACTTTCATCAATTATATCATAGAATATTAAAGCAAAGAGGTAGCCACGTAGTTCTGAGCTGTTAGCCAAAATATATCTATATGGCCGTAATGCCACAATAGCAAGAGACCACATGGAAGACCTAAAATCTGAAAGATATACCAAAAAGAAAAAAGCTGTATGCAGCAACGTGAAATAAAGTAACACAAGATTGACAGAGGAGGGGCAGATGAAGAAGAGACAAAGGAAATGTCTGTAAAGTAGAGAAAATAATAGGTTTTTAAAAGATTAGGCTTTAGATTTATATTTTAAAAAATAAAATAAAATAACAGTT
Source organism: Euschistus heros (assembly GCA_003667255.2). NCBI lineage: Eukaryota > Metazoa > Arthropoda > Insecta > Hemiptera > Pentatomidae > Euschistus > Euschistus heros. Next base: position 3,138,456 of record RCWM02000008.1, on the reverse strand, counting down.
GCAAATAATTTTATCGACAATGAGGGTAAATTACTAGCTTAGAGTCGAGCAAACACAGTAGTAGTTTATTGAACTCGAAAACATTATTCATTTATAACTACCTAATTTTTTTTAGTATATGAATACGTATGTTTATCTTCGGACAGTAATTTATCATCATATTTAAATGAAACCTGATATTTAACCAGGTTTATAATTTCACTTATGTACACGAATAAAATATATAATCTTTAGCAGTCATTTAAGAAATAGGGGTCACCATATATGTAGCCACTATGGTGGTCAATGAAACATGTCATCAAGCCAAATGTAATAGGTCACATACAACTAATGCATCCTTGATTTCAGTTTTGTAGATCAGAAATGATGTTTATAGCCACTGAAAGTTCCATGGCTCATTGTATCATACACGATTAAACAAGTAAGAAAGAAAAATTAAATTAAAATTTTTAAATTGATGAATAAATGAATTAAATGGAGATTAAATAAAAATCAATGTGATCATGAAATATCAATACTTAAACTAATGTCTCATTAAATACAGTTTTGTGAAATAGATTGCTGAAAATGTTCAGAATGATGAATAAGTAATCAAGAATAGAATATAAGAGTTTCAGATTGAAAAAAAAAAAGTCTACCTATAATTTTAAAAAGAAAAATGGGAACTATTAAATATTGACCACATTACATTACAATAATCATTGATATTCTGATTTTCTATTTTAATTATTCTTTGCAATAGCAAACACATTATCGAATCAAACTACAATATTAGCTAACTTTTCATAGCATAATTGCTACTCTAATAAAATATATCTACAATCATGATTAATCAGTTGGAGATACTAAACCATTTTTGTTTCATGATATACCTTCCTTCAATCTTTTCATAAGGACACTTTCTGAAAACATTTTATTTCAAAAACTTTCTATGTTTTATGTTTTTATTGAAACTATTTCAATTTAAGTAGATGGACTTGACAGACATTACTGTAACTAGCCTTTATTTTTCAAAAATCATTCAATTAGTTCTCTTAAAAATATTTAATCTTATATTTCACGGATTCGATTAAGGTTTTAAAAACTTCTTAAAGGAAAATTACAACACAAGAAATGGACAATTTGGAAAACTTCATTCTTACTCATGAGAAAACTAGACCTATGAATTAATTAACAGATCAAAGGTAAAATTTAGTTTAATAAAACAACAATAAGATCTATATAATGAACAATCAAGCTGCTAATATTTAAATGTCCTTAAAATTTAATAAATCCAAAATTATGTCTTAATTAATTATACAATTAGAAAATGTTCTAATATCACCCGAAAATTGTAGATCACAGTATATCTGATGGTAAATAATGCAAACAAGACTTCGAACGATAATGTATTAATGGTCACTATTAATCATCCATTGTAGTGGGGTACCCAAAATGTAGGTCACCAAAAACTTGTATAATAAGCTTTTTATTAGCTTGTAAATTTTAGTTGTGTGTATAGTTGTAACTTATTTCGTTTTGATATTCTCACCATAACAAAAATATAATTTTGTTAGCAACCATTGTGGTGATTCCTACTTGTATTGTTTTCACAATACATCACTAACAACCATACATGCATTTATATCCGTCACTTTTGCAAAATTATTTCATATTTACATTCTTTTTGATAATATATTCAATACACTAAAAAAAATAATGGTTAAATTCAGTTTGATTTAAAATGTATAAGATAATTTTGCAATAAGTCTAATCATATTTAAAAACAAGAAAATTCAATAACCACATGTAATTCAAATTACCATTCCAAAGAAAAAAAAAAAAAAAAATGGCCATCCTTTTCCGATACCAAGAAAAAGTTTCAGATAATATTTAGAGTGATGATCATAAGAGATTAGATCTGAATTCTATTTAACATCTGAGATAAATAAAGGAATGCCAAACTTTAACAATGTCAAAATATTAACTCAAGAATTTTATTCAAAACATTTATCAGACCAATAGAACATCAAATGTAAAGATTAGTAAACAGCAGAGAACACCCTTCAATCAAAGTTGTTTTATTAAAAACAAAAATTTAAATACAGTTTATGAATTTCTAATTTTAATTATATTTCCCACTAGGCCTAAACAACACCTGAATATTAATTGTAAAATACTGTTGAGATATTAGTTAGTTTATCGGGAACCAGAATAAATAATTGAATGGCTCCGCCGAAAAACGTTCTAAGTGACAAAATTTTCGAAGTGGCGATTTTAAAGTTTATAAAATGTATAATAGTACGTCTTAGTATGAAATAGTACTCTATTATGTTATTATACATGTAAAGATAACAAATTAGTCTTTTAATATAAAATCTTACCTACAAAACTAACAAAAACTTTATATTATGATTTACTTTCGCTAATTACTCAAAATTTTATGTTTGTCACTTAGAACGTTTTTCAGCGGACCCATTCAATTGTGGCTGGCCACTTTTTTTTCCTCTCATTCTGCACAAATTTCAATAAATATTTTATTATGCACAAACTTTCTCATTTTCTTCCTTTTCATATAATGCTCTGTTTTTCTTTACACGTTGGTTGCAAAAACTTGGTTTTAATAATGGCTCTCTGCATAAAAGAGTAGCATGGGAACCCCAGATTTAGTCATAATTAAATAAACATCAACAGTTACTAAGTCTAGCTACAATAAATAACCATAAATTCTTATTAAACATACCAACAAAAATAATAAAAATAAATTTGAAACAAAAGCGATAATACCTAACTAACAGTAACTCTATTTCTATTATTTTTAAGTAACTATTCACAACAAGAAATAAAATCATTTATCTTAAAACAAAAACTTTGTATAAATTATATTTTATACATGACTAATTAAGTCATGACACCCTTGTTTTAAAAAGGAGATTTGATGAATATTAGTTTAATCTAAACAAATGACTAACATTTTTATAGTATCTAACAGTCTATAATACCTTGATTTCCAGCGAACACTGCTATAGAGAATATTAGAAAAAAAAACATTAAATATCTAATAAAAACTAAAAAACATTTGTTTAAGAGCAAATAAAGAGAAAAATCAGAATAACATATACATAACAAATATGCTTGGCATCAAGTTTATGATAAATAAATAAAAAAATAAAATGGGGCATCATCTCAGCCTTGAAAATATTATAAAATAATTTAAATATATAAAATAAATTACATAAAAATTATGATAAAAAAAATTACATTTTCCGAATTTAAAATTACCGAATTCAAAAAAATTAATAACATGAAACGATTACGCTAAAAGCTGTTCTGGGACAGTTATAAGAAATTTGACACTTCTCAATAGTGGCTGTAAATATGCAATCTATTAAAGAGAAGATATGATGAAAAATTTGTCCTTGAGGAATCATTTACCATATTTGGCTTCCACAGGCAATGTTCTTTGAGCACAAGCACCTCTCCTAAATAGAAAAAGAGAAAATATTTTAGTCCCCTTCCACCATGTTTTCTATAAAAATTAAACAAAGAAACCAAAGATTTTGAATGCCTTTTTCTCATTTGTATCAATATTTTTCTCAATAAGCAGCCTATCATCAAGCGACCATTTAGACGATATTTCAGGCCTTAAAAAGATATTTCCCTATATGAAATTGAGAACTTTTAAGAAGAATCAAATTGTAGCTCATTACTATGAGACATTTTACTTCAGTTAAATTAAAGCTATTTTGAAATGAAGATTTTAGGCCCATGAAAATTTTGGGAATGAGTGTTTAACTTTTATAGATCTATAAAGACAATAAGTTGTTATTAACCTCAGGCAGGGGCAGAGTCTGTAGTTGGAGGAGGAGCTGACGAAGCTTTAGGTTTCCTCAATGTTCTGGTTTCCTGAACAGCAGCTACCAGTGTTCTAACAGCTTCTTCATGTCCTTCAAAGCTATCAGCCTTAAAAAAAAATAAAAAATATAAATAGATATCAATTAATATTCTATCATTCTACATTTTTGTACATATTTTTCTCTTCTAAAAAAAAGTCTGGTTTGTCTTTTTTTAAAAATTATTTAAGTGACTACATAAGGAAGAGAGAGCGTGCACTGACTAAAAGAGATGTAGGCCAAGGGATGACTGCGGAAGAGAGAGAGAGCGTGCACTGACTAAAAGAGATGTAGGCCAAGGGATGACTGGCCATAAAGAATGTCCACAATTAAACCAGAAATGTGGTTAGGGCTGGGAATCACATTGCACAAGAATTTGATGATCCAGCTACGATGTACAGTTGAATGTAGAGACAATAATGCCATCCAACATGTCACCAGTACCAGGTAAGAAGCTAATCAACCTCTACAAAAGCCTCAGATTTGCATGGCATCCTAAATATAACATTCAAGGTAGTAATGGCAACAAGACATACATACATATTCATGGAGGTCTTTGATTCCTGTTTGCATAAAAGTTCCTTCCCTCAAGTTTTGAAAAAGTATAATCTGAAAGGCAACAGAACACCTTTGGATGTTAGCTCTAACTGCTGGGCAAGGCATTAAAGGAGATGTGAAACCCAGAACACATCAAACCCAGAAGTACGTTCAATATATTTTTTTCACAAGAACCGACATCGGATTCGAATTCAGCATCCAAAAGAAACCTTAAATACGAAATTTCATCCAAATAGAAAATTAAAAATTTGTAAGCTTCAAAATTTGCCTGACCAAGGCAATGGTAGGCAACTTATGTTTAAATTGATAAAAACATGAATTACGCTTAGACGGTCTAACGTATCAACTTTATTTTTTTACAAAATATATAGGGTGGTAATATGCTTGAAATATGTTTGGTTTCATCATCCTATCTGGTTTCAAACTCAAGATAAAAATCAAAATGTTTTTCGGATTTTCCAATTTTTTTAATAGGTTTTTGTTCATCGAATGTTACATTTATATGCATCAAAAGAAAGCTGAGACTCTCCTCTTTCCAGCGATACCAACCAGTGAGTTGTGTGACAAAGTAATGGCGATTTAAAGGAATGTAACCAATAATCGGTTTAAAAATTTCATTTTCCTCGAAGAGGGTGAAAAAAATGATATTTTTTGATTTTGTTGAATAAGCCTTTTTTAATGTTTTTGAGGAGGCTGAATTAGAATCTGACGTCAATTTTTGTGTTAAAAAAATCTATAGAGGTAGTTTGCTTGAAAAACTAATCATTTTTTTAGAATTTAATTAACCTAAACCAAAATCTATGGAGCGACTGTATTTTTCCTTAAATCCGCAATCAAAACTAAAAATCTTGGTGCAAGAACCATGTTGATATCATTTTTTAAACTCGAGATAAAAAATATATTAGTTTAATGCTATTTTATTTTTTTTTCTCGGCTTCTAGGACCCATTGGTCGGAACGGCAAAATACGTGTCTAATATTTTTTGACCAGGAACCTCCAAAAAAATTGCCAACAAGATCCGTGAGCGACTGAGTGTATCCTCCCCATGTAAGTCACAAAATGAGTCATTTTCTCTTTCGTCAGACAATGTAGTACTCAAAGGCAACAAAGTTTCTGAATGTGTAAATGGTCACTCCGAATCGAGTGAACTGCTGGTGCATGAAGGTGTAAGGTCTCCTTTTTCTGTTGAAAAGTCAACTACCGTTCTTCGTCAAGCAATTTTCTCACAACAGTTATGTTTTCCTCTGTCACTGATGTTTGGCCTCAGTGATAGAGGCCTCCTTCTCTCTCAGCGTCCTCTAGAATGAAATCGCCTCTTTCAAATTCTCTGTACCACCTGAATGTGATGGTATAATGGTGATAATCATTATTCAATGTAAGCTTCATTTCTTCTAAGCATTGATCTATACTTAAACCTCGCGCAAAATTTTACCTCACAACTGATCTAACCTCTCTTCCATAACCACAATGCCATAGTTCACACTTTAATCTGTCACTGGTAATGAATAACTAATCTCACAGATGTATTTATGGTGGCTACTAAGCAGGTGTGACTATGTCTGAACACGAAGTAATCTACAGTCTCCTGGGTCCTTCTGTTATCCCATTGTAAAACTTTTGAAGTACCCTTTTTAACACAAAATCCAGCAGAACAATTTAATTAAAAAAGAAAAGCTTAGAAGTGGACTTACTAAATGAATGACACAAACAGCAAAGTTCTAAAAAAAGACAATCCTAGCACAAGTATACCCCAATTTCACACTACAAGTCCAATAGAATTAAAACACACAATAGTTGTGAATTATTTAATGTTTATTGAAGTTTCTGATCACTTTGTTAGCAAACATTAACATTATAAATCAGACAAGAAACTATAAATATATGAATAAAAAATAATAAAATATTATACAAAATATGAGAGTAATAAGTCTATTTTTCCCTGATTGGGGAAAACAATAGAATATGTCTTTCTATAATCTACTATTTTTCCCATTTAGATTTTAGAATTAAATGGATCAAACTTCTTTAATTAATAATGAAATTAAATTAACAATCACTGATTGTAAGAAATAAATAATTTAAGATTTCCGATCCGAGCAAAACCAACAGAGCTAGAGCATGGCAACATGTTACATTTTTTAGTGTGAAAAAACATTACACCAAAAAAGTATAGACCCCTAGCCAAAAGACATATCCATGTAAAAATATTAAAATAAATCATTAAAATTTGATGAATTAAAATAAACAAATATATTAACAAAATAGGGTATGTATATCACATATAAAACAATGTGCTTGTAATCATTATTTAACTAATATATTTTTAATGGATTATTCAGTTGCCCAAAAAAAAAATATTATACAATAAAATTGAAGCAACAAACCTTTTTCAAACCATTTAAATGGAAAGCATCTCTAAAAGATTCTGGATCTCGACAGAATTTTGAACTATTCCCACCTCTCCTTTTAGGAGGGAAAGTTTCCCAAGAGCGTTGCTTTTGCATCAGGCGATTCCCCTTATTGATAACAACAACTAATGTCTTTCGACGATCCATTAAATCAGTAGATGATCTTCTCCTGTTTAAGTAAAACAAATAATTAAACTTAAATAAATATGATGATTAATATGAAGGATAAATAAAAATTAACAATGAAGAAACAATTAGGCTGCCAGTAAACTGTTTAAAATACAATATAATTATTTAAAAAATTCTTTCCTCAATAACTTTAACATACCCAGAAGATGGTGTGTCAGGATAGAAGACACTATCTTCAGTATCTGAGTGTGGATGGTATGTTGGTGATTTATGGACTCGAGCAGTTGTTGCCTCTGAAATATGCTGGTAGTCACTATCTTCATCTGCATAAAAATTCCAATATATTTTTACTGAATTCAACAACACTCATTGAAACTAAAACTTCCCAGGAGATTAATAATTAACAGTCAAAATCCACTATACAAGTTAGTTTACGAACAATATCATTATAAACATCTTGAAGCCAAACAGTATATTATAAAAGTAATGAGTTTATAGCCTTAAAAGATCACTCTGTAGGATAGTAAACAGTGATACTAATTAAAATAAACTACATCAGCTATACATAATAACTATTCTAACAACATAAACAAAAATTTTCATTCACATAGCAAGTATTTACAGTAACACTGAAAACATAAATCTTACATCATAAAAAACAACTATGTCAAAATCAATTCAAAAGAAAAGAAAAACTACAAATCAAAACACACACTAAATTATATCAGTACCAGGGAAGTCTTTTTTAATAATCTTCGATCTTTGTCCTTGAAGTAACTTCTGTTTAAACTGTTCTTCAAGATGATCTTGAATGCACTTCTTAACAAGAAGAGCAGTATCCTCAGTACTCGATACCTATCAACAATGTATCAATACTTCATGTCAGTGTAATAATGTTAGTCAAAAGAAAAGTGCCTATTGAAATGAAAAATGGTGTCTATTATCTGTATAGGTATAGCATATACATGGACTAATCCTGTGATAATAACTATCACATACCATCTGAAGTAATATGGTATCATAGCACCCTCTGCACCAAATAAATAAAAAAAAATACCAAAATACAATCAGGGATCTCATATTAATTTATTTTGGCACGATTTAACACTATCAGTGAATTTCAGATAACATTAATTATTATATGCATTAATTCATATAAATGCAACATAATTTTCCAAAAAAACATATTTATCTCGTGGAATCTATTTTCAAAAAGAATAGTTTGTTTGATTGGACTTTATAGTCACTATTTCTAACAAAAAAATATCCATTATACAAGTAACTGATATTAACTACATGAAACTAAATATTTTCTTTTAACATGGATTCGTAAATTTATAAGATTTTTTATTTGAGTAAAATTCCATTTTTTTCAAAACATATATAATAGATCATTTTTTTATACTGAAATTATTTATGTTGGATAAGTAAAAATTTTATTTATTACTTTATAACTTTTCCAATATATTTGGTTTCAAGGTTTCAAGGAGAGATCGACAATAGATCATTCATTCACCATTAGGATGCTGCTCGAAAAATGCTGATTGGAATATAAAACCACATAACTTATTCATAGACTATAGTCAGGTCTATGAGAGTATTGAAAGGAGAAAATTATATGAAAGCCAACAAGACGTAGGTTTTCCCCCAAAGCAAATTAGATTAGTAAAAATGACACTTATCCGTAGCAAAGTGACAGGAAATTGATATATACAAGGAAGTGAGGCAAGGACATCCACTATTCCCGATAATGTTTAATTTAGTCATAAGAGCAATATGCATAAACTCTGGAAGCATCAATGACCATCTGAAACAGCACTTAGCATCTAAAGACAGCGTGGTGATCACAAGCAGAACAGAAAACTCCCTGTTTAATGGAAAAGCCAGAAATGTTGGTTTCCACCTAAACAAAGACAAAACCAAATATCTGGTATTATTGAATAAAAGAAGAAGGGTAAAACACCTGAAAAGGGGAGGATACCACTTTGAAATACCAATCATGGCAATTATAACTTCAAGAAATGAAGTGGCTTAAGAAAGAGAAGGTAATAGTTGCTATTGAGATCTCAGGAAATATTAACTATAAGAGACTAATCTGTTAAAAAGATTTCTTTATATATTATATTTTATAGATAATAAATTATATTTACTGTTTACTAATTTATTTCTACAATAATTATAGTTTTTTTAATTGTTTTAGTTTCTTTTTCAGCTCTCATATAAATTATGTTTTATAAGGGCAATTTATTTTAAATAGTGGTATCAGTACCGAGAATCGAGAATCAAACTTTTGGTAATGGAACTGGTAATGTTGGTACGGACGCATCGCTAATATCAAGTAATAATGTAGTAAGTTAACATTCAAAGTAAGAGAATGTAATGCGGTACGGAAACAGACACATATGTGTACCACCAATTTATTTTTAACAGATCATAAGCCATATCACTCCTGTGTGCAGTCTGAGTAAATGAACTGAATATAATCAGTACACCATGAGAATATTTTTTAAGTATTAATAGATAGTGAAGAAATATAACATAATATAATATAAAATACCTGTTGCTGAGAACCCTTGGCACTATGGCTGTGATATAATGAGCAGGTTTTTCCATCAAGAGATTTACTCTCCCCTCCTTAAAAAAAATATATATATATTTTTGATCACACACTCGACAAGACAATTCCACAGAATTCAATGAGAATTTAAGGGTTTGATGGATGAAGGGGTTACTTAAGTTAATCTTGAGTAATTTTTGTTTGAAGTTTTTTTTTTATAAAATTTTCCTTTAACAGGAAATGTTACATATCCCCTTCAGCTTCTTTATACCTCTGTCTCTAGTTGTTTTGAAATATTAAGATTTTTCAAGCTAACACTTCTGCACATAACTGCTTCATCCACAGAACTAGATTGATTTTTTTTTTTTTTAAATGTGACATAACCCCTTCATTCACCAAACCCTACAATTAATATTAAAAATTTTGAAGCATTAATTGAATAACCAAGATATGCACTACATAACACTTTCATATTCCATTAAATTAGAACTTTTTGATCAAAATTATTAAGATGAACAAGAACTTACTGACACTGGCATTCATAAAACCAGATTCATTTTTTTATTATATACAAACAAAGGGTCATATTTATCTTCAAACCAATTTTACCAAGGATAAATATTTTGACATTGGTCAGTCTTTTATCCAATGAAAAGAAAAATTGTAAAACATTTTTCACCTAAAATGTTCTGCTCTTTGCAATTTAATTCAATTTACATCAACCCTGGATAATACTCCCCTCCTCAGAGCTCACAATGCACTGCAATCAATCACATGTCATCATTCAACCCTCCCATAAGTCCTGCCAACCTTTTTCTACGATCTTTACTTAGAATCCTTATTTTATTTCCTCCATCAACTGAAGGGAAAGCATGCTACAAAATAGTTCATTCAGGCTAGTGCTCAGCATCTTCATGTTTTTGTTAACTATTGCTCAGTCATGAGCTTCACAGAAGATTTATTGAGATACCCATTCTTTTTATAATGACCAATAGAACTTACTCCAGCCTATTTTTATTTCTCAACTGAGTTCTATTTTGTAGTTTTAGAACGATGAAATTTTCTTTCTAATATTTTCTTTTTATAACTTTACTTCCTCATGTGTTCCCAAGTAGTTTCATTTCTTGTTTCATAATTTTAACTGAACCTTCTTCTGCATTGGAAATTATTTATTTAAGGGTCTTTGTATTAATCGTTAAAGTAATTGGTAAATTATTTAATATAGTAATCATTCCACAGGACTGAATTTGAAGGGATTCTCTATTTAAACTCCTATTACTAAGTATCCATTACTTTTTCCTTATTTTTTTTATGTTTTTAGGAATAACTAGAATAAACTACTTGCTCACAGGAGGGATATCAAGCATAAATACTATTAAGAACAGAAGAGAAATGATGAGGCACATATAAAATATTGTTTATAAGCTGAGGAAGATTCCAGAAGAATGGAAGACTGCCATAATAGTCACGAAAAAAGGAGACAGAAGGGAGTGATGCACCTTATTGCTCAGCTTAGTATTACAAGGAAAAGTTCTGGAGATAAGATAGTGGCGCCCGATTAAAGGAAATATTAGCTAAATATAACAATTTTTTTTTTTTTTTGTTTTCCCTCTTGCAGTATCCCTATAAGAGGGGCATGTAATTAAATATCTGTGTATCTAGCATGTTACATGATTTTGGTTTGGATGACTATGAGATGACATGAATACGAGTTTGAAGAACAAAGATTTTTTTTTGTTTTCCCTCTTGCAGTATCCCTGTAAGAGGGGCATGTAATTAAATATCTGTGTATCTAGCATGTTACATGATTTTGGTTTGGATGACTATGAGATGACATGAATACGAGTTTGAAGAACAAAGAATTACCCAAGATTTAATATTAACAAGTATTTTAAGATATATAACAGAGAAAGTTTCGAAGAAGGGAAATGAGCAATCTGCAAATTTTGAAAAGGTATTTAACAGAGTAAGAAAACAAGACATTTTTAAAGACTTACTTAGCCTTTATAATTATCAGTCTCATTGCATGAACATCAATCAAAATCAAAATCAATCACTCCACAAACTTTGAAATAAAACTTGAAATTACATGAGTCCAAGCCATTTGCTGTTCATCGAGTTTTCAACAATCAAAAGAATGAAGGAAAGATTTAAGTTTCTACCTTGGATAAAAGAATTTAGGAACAATCCAGGTCTGATTTTTTTTCTCTCAAAATCACAAGACAGTATAATAATGACAGAAACCTGCAGTACAATCTAAATATTCTCCAACAAGAATTTTTTAACCTGCCAGATATTTGTCCTTTCAACCATAAGGACGTTATACTCCAACGAACAAAAAAGATATTTTATTTCATCAGTTTATCTTCTATATGACATATATTTATTAAAGCTTTCAATTCAAGCGGGTTTTAGATTGAAAGTAAATTACAAAACTAAGAAAAAATGAGGTTATAATGGCAAAATAAATAATTAATAAATGTTGAGGTCAAATGAAATTTGACGTTATTATTATCGTTCTAATGATAATATAAATAAAGTAAAAAAGTATCAGTTAATAATAATTGGCCTCATTGACTTATTTAAACTTTCCCCAAGCTTGAAATAAAATTAATATCATAATAAAAAACACAAGTTTCCTAGAAATTGATTCAAAACAAAAAAAAAAACTGCTAATGAATAAACAAGGGAGGCTTGGAAAAGATTCCATTTTTCAAGAGTTTCAAGTTTACTCTTGAATATAAAAATATAAAACATGAATATGGAGCCTTAAAATATTATTAATTTTAAATAAAAAATTATGAATCATGTAATTTGTATTTATTTGTATGTAATTAAGAAATTTTGGGCCTTTAAATCAATTGAAAATGGTGATTTAAAAATTTATCTGTTCTACTATTGGTACAAATGGCATGACATGCATTCAATGAAGTTTTTGATAGATTTCCTACAAATACCCCAAAATAGTAATAGCCCATATCCTGAGATATTCCACTTATTAAAAAGCTAAACTACAGATAATAGTTGATAAATTATTGAGGTTAGTGTCGTGTCTCTATTTCTGTTTGCAATCAAATCACAAATTCCTTGGTAAAATTTTACCAAACTTTTTTAAGTCATTAAGGCATGATACTTTCATCAACAGTGTCATTTCTCTTTCAAAATGAATTAATGTTTAATTATGTTTAGTAGCCGATGAGAGCAATTGATGAATGGAATTCCGAAACCAGCTAAATCCAATTTCCAGAATTTTTTATTTTTGTTGAATAGTTTTTCTACTAGACTATCTTTAAGTGAAATGTTTTCTCAAAAATGCAGTCAAATAAGATTGAAAATGGCCCTACAAAAAATAATACCCCTTCCTATTTCAGTCTTACCTTTACCTTTATTGGCCAGCTGTGAAAAATTTTAAAAAATGGATTTAACTGGTTTTGGTATTCTACGCTTCAATTTAAATTTGAAAAAAAAAGAGAAGATAAATGAATAAATAATTCCTGTTTAAGTCAGTTTTAGTTTCAAATGATTGAATCTTTCATTGGATCATTAATAAAGAAGGCAAAAATTGATACTAACTAAAAAAGAAACGAATAAAAGAGATTTTATTTGTTATACATGAAATGTTATTAATAATAAAATAATACGGAGGTTAATAAAGATGTAAATTGATTAAAACTGACTTTCATTTGATACAATGAGCTTCACTACTAATACAGGGTCTAAACAATTTTCTAATCAAGCATACACATTGATATTTAAAAAAATGACATTTACTAGTAGAAGACAAACTTTTCGTTGATGCAATGGACTCTTTCCTTTCTTTAGGTAGCTCCCGAGGCACGATCACACGATCTTCTTGCACAGGTGATTTTTTTCTATGATCTTCTTTTGTTCGAACCTTACATAATCAAACACAACAAATTGTTAAAAAAGTAGTAATGATAAATATTTCAAGAATAATAATGAAAAAACAATTAAATTATCTTTATTTTTGTATTTATAAAATAATTGTAGATGTACAAAGAAAATACAGGGTGAGGCATGTGAATTTTCTTCTTTAAATATGCCCCCTGAAACTATTTTATCAAATACTCCAAAGGCTTATCTCGAATTCCAATTTTCTAACAATCGTCCATATATCCAAGCCAAAATAGCTAAAATAATGGTTAATGCCCCTGAAAGAATTGAACAAAACTTTCAAATTTGGCTGTCAGATTATTGACAATGAAGAAGAACAATAGAAGGTATTCTTTTTAAAACTGTAAAAATCAAACCTTGTGTTACATGTCAAAAATGAGAATAAAGATTTTTGAAACAAGGAAAGTCTTTTATTTAATTTAAAAAAAAAAAGAAAAGTTCATTCTGCACCCTCTATTACAAACTTAAAAGTGTTTTAGTTGTGAATGGAGGATATATCCTGGATACCACCAAGAAGAATAATTTTTAGTTAAATAACATAAGGTATTCGCACAAAGAAATAAGCTACAAAAACTATAATGAAGAATTCACATGCTGGTTACACAATATTGAATTTAATTTATAGTTTAAACTAATAATGAAGGCAAACCTTTTCCATCAAATGGCTTATTACACCCCGAATACGATGATCCTGCGCTCTAACATAGTGATCACTTTTACTTCCATCTGACAAGGCATCTAGAATATTTCAGAAATTCACATACATTATTAGTTTTTATAAAATTGAAAAAGTAAACCATTGACAAAACAGAAAATATACCTTTAACTTTGTCCAAAGTTTGAGAACTGCCGCCCTTATGACTGCCGTGTTCCATTAAATATCTAAATTGAAAATCATATGGTTGATTATTGTTGAAATTATATTATATTTCATAAAAGATAAATGTAACATCTAAGTGGCTAATAATTAAAAAGCTATAAAGCTTATAAGTCAATCATCTCTGATTTAATATTTCTAACAATAATATTCTTTAACTTTACTATGCGATAATAATGTTCATTTCAGATATAACAAATCAGCATAATTAATCAGTCATAGTGAATACATCTGCTATGAAAACAAATAATTTTTTTCTAATCAATTACTACTACAGTAAGACCTCCATAATCCGGCATGCTCGGGGATCTGACGATGCCGGATTATAGAATATGACGGATTATCGAGGTCTTCCTTTAAAATGGTTTAAACAGGGAATAAACAATAAATAAACACACATAAACTACATTTTTATATATATTATTGGGTTGTTAAAAAGTTGTTACACTACGCAAACAAAAATGTTACAATACATAAAATATAAACTGAATTAAAAATTGTTTCTTAAAAAGGTACATATATAAACGCACTATATTTTTATATATATTTACATATTATGATTGGATTGTACAACATTGTTAAAGAGTTAAACATATCACTTGTCTAACATTACAACAAACAACAAATTATTACATACAAACATTTCAACACAATAAACAAATATTACAACACATGAAACAAAAACAGAACCAAAAGTTATTTTTCATCAATAAAAGATGTACATACAGTACTAGAATTCAATCAGATTCACTGTCTGCTGCTGGTCCAGTAGCCTCAGATGATGTTGTGGGAGTAGGAAATGGCAATGTTGCTGCATTTGCATCTAGCATCGTCTTTTTCCGAGCTCTTTGGAACATTGAAGGAATACCAACCTGCTTTTTTGATTGGTTTTGTTTTTTATAAAAATTGTTTAGAATAATGTGCAAATTCATTACTTCAGTAGTATCATAATGTTTGCATGTTTCAGCAAACTTTTCAAATTTATTCAATGCCTCCGAAGCATCAGCCCATGTAATGTTGGTTGGTGACGTTGCTTCCTCCTCATCACTCTCCGTTTCTTGTGAATCCTGTGGGCTTATTTTTAATGATTGCCTCATCACTAAGCTCCTCATATCTAGGTTCATCTTTATCAATATCGATCCATTCGTAGAGTTCTTTTTCTGGAAGACCTTGGATTTTTTTGGAACAGAAGAAATGGCATTTACAACCTGTGATTCACCAGTCGGTGGGTCATTAACATTTTCATCTTTCGAAGACGTTTTTTCAAAATGTTTTGGCCATAGCTGCACCATGCCAAGTGCATGTTGAGCGGTAGATTTTTACACACTTTTTTAGATGATGTGGAGCCAACAGATAGCCTAAATCACTCAATAATTACCAAAACTCTAATTTTTATATTTCAAGATGACGGATGCCGGACTATCGGGTCTGCCGGACTATAGAGAGCATCAATCAATCATCAATGGAGAGCATCAATTGCACAATAAAAAATTCAATAATTTGCTGCCTAAAAAAATTCTTTCAGTTTTCAATTATTTTTAATTAATATTAAAAATTTTCAGTGAAAATGGATTAAAAATACAAAAAAAAAAAACCAAAAAAAAAACCCAAGCATATTTAAAAAATTATATCATTTTTAAATTACACATTTATTTTAGTTCATGATAAACAACTTTTAATAGAAACGATGACGAGTCATGGTTTGAATAACAATCTTAGTAGTCTGAGATATGCTTCTTATCATGCCTTCTGCAATGTATTGATTAGTATTCTCCAGCATCTCTATTAAACAAGTTCTTATTAATCGGTTGTGAATCATTTGACTTCTTTAGCAGTAATGTAGGAGCACATAAATCAAGAAGAGGTTGCAGTGAACTTTATAAGAGCATTCCTTAAATACTTGGGGCTGCAATCCAACCTAGAGAAGGAACTATTCAACACTAAAACATTTTTGTCATGATCGGAAATTTCTATATACTTTTTAAAAATTAATTTTTCCTATATGTTATATGTATATAATTTCTTAAATATGAAGGTTCTTTTTTCATATTTGAATTTTTCTAAATGTGTTACTTTTTTTATGGGGCAGTACATTTTATCAATTTCTCTCCAAACTTCAGCATATTAACCCTTTTCGGGGCAACCATTCATATTTAAAAACATTAAAATTCACTGTTTTTTTTTTCTTTTTTTATTAGTCTAATATTGAAAAGATCTGTAAAAAAAAAAAAAAAAAAAAAAAAAAAAAAATTTACTTTCATTTATTACAATTTTTTTTGTTTTTTAACCTCATTTAATGTTTTTGAATGATTGGGCCCCCCTAAAAAATCTATCAAATTATGGTGTACTGTAGTAAACTGTGCTCTGAAAAGGGTTAAATGCTCTTTGAAAATTTAATGGTGCACAAGTTCGTTAATGGGGCAAAAATAATAACAAATTTATATTCATTATCAATTTGTTATATGCAGCGGTTCTTTTACTGTAGAGTGTAATTTATAGGTTGAGTTAACATCTTAAAAATAAATATTATCAGTTTGATGTATTCATGTCACAAGATATTCATATTTATACAAACAATAAAAATAGATATTAGGGGATCCAATGGCCGAGTGAGTTGGGGCGAGGGTCTCAACGTGCTCGTAACCAGAAGGTTGTGGGTTCCCACCAGGGCAGGTTGAAATTTATTTCATGGCGGACCCACAAAATGAATCTTGACCTTCTCACCCAGGCCAATATAGGACTTCAATGGAAGTCTTGGGCTCAAAAAAAAAAGAAGATATTATTATCAGCTTGTCTGGTAACATTTAAACCACAGTTGCAACTATGGAACTTCATACAGCTAAAAAAAGAAAAGGAAAACAAGCTGGAAAAGCTTACTTAAGATCAGCAGAATGTGCAGAAACAAGAGCAGAAAAGTCTTCCATGGCCTGAGAACTCAAACGTTTCACTGATGGTTCTAGCTCTTGGGCAACTGTCGATAACTGCTTTACTTCACATCGCACTCTCACAACTTCAGTTATCTGGTACAAAAAAAGTTACCTCAAATAAAATAATATCAATATATTATACATTTTTCCTATTGAAATTAAGTTCATCTTATGCTTTACATATTTTTTTAGCAATTAGCAATTCTAGCAACCATCAAATATTTTAAAGGAAGAAAGCTAGGTTTAAAATTTAATATTTAGGTAACTTGTACATTAAAGAAACTAACAAATAAATTAATAATTAAGTTCTTAAACCATTTTTGGCAAATGAAAAATTTTGGTTAAGACATTAAAAAATTACATTAAAAAAAAAGCATCAAAATATATATAAAGTTTTGTCACATCCTGTTTTATGTCATCTGAATACTTTTAGGCAATTTTTTTTTCTAATGAATTCAATTGATATAAAAATTAAAAAAAAAAAATGTAGAGTTACAATAAAGTTAGAAAGTATTTATTTCCAAGTTTCAAAAATAATGTATGTAAATAATTATACCTGCGACTGAAATATATCTTGCTCCAATCTGATTCGACGCAATTGATCTTGCCACGAGGCTTCAAAAGTTCCACGAGCTCTCTCAAGTTCTTGGTGGTATCTTTAAAGAAATAATAATAATTTGTAAATATTGAAAAATCACATTATAATAAACAAATAATTCTGGGTGTATGTGTGTTTTTCTAATATGAATACTTTATACAGGACCAGTTGATCTTACTACTATATCAATAATAAAAAATAAATAAATAAATAAAAAATGTGTACTACAACCCATGAAGGGTCTTGGGTACTTTGATAAGAATATATTAGTACTAGGCCAATGGTTCTGAAAAGAGGAGAGTTGGCTGAAATCACACTCTACCGCCAGGTTTTTTTTCCTAATAGACTGGGTGTGCCCCTCTAAGTAAATCCACAGCTTGAAATAACAGGAAATAAATTTTGTTGAAGACATCGTAATATTCATTCTTTAATTCCTAATAATCTTATGTAAAGTCTAATTTTATAACTTAACATTATCATCATAAGATATGTGAATTAATATCAAATAATTAAGGTAAAAAAGTCTTTTTGTGAAAAGGGGGACGGAGAAATCTAACTTACCTTTGCAACGTAGAATCGAGTCTGATACAATCTCTAGCAATAGAGTTGTGCCTTTTAACCAAAGGTTGAAGAGCAGCTCTTTTTATAACAGCAACATCTCTTTGCAGCTGACTTAACCTTTCTCTCACCCCTGATACTTCACCACCAAGTTCCTTAAAGTATTTTTGAATAAGTAATAATTAAGCTGACATAATAACATTTACAATCATAACTTACAGCCCCTTCCTTACAACTATAAATATACAAGATAAACTATGATATAAACATAAAACTGGTATTAGTAATAAATGAAATAACAAGAAGAATGTAAATTGGCGAAAATTGCCTTTGTTGTGGATTCAATTTAAAATAATTAAATAAATCAAAATGATCCTTGGGAAGAGGGAGGGAGAGTTATAATGAAACACACCACATTTGTGCACTTTTACGCACCATAGTAGTGAATTGTTATTCTCGTTTTAGAACATATTGTTGGACTTCATCAATACTTATGATAAATTTTAAACTGTAAACACAATTATATTAATTTGGTATAAAAGTAAATAGTAATGTTATATATTTACCATTTGATTTAGTCTTTTATGCTACCAGTGGTTGCAGAGTTACACTCATACATTGTTGAAATTACTCATTACCTTTTAAGTAACTTTTACTCATTTTAATTTCTTCTCATTTTAACCTTTATTCAATAGTCTTTATGCATTGTCTTCATGGCCTATAGATATTGCCTTTATGTTACTGTCTTTACTCTTATACATTTTTTTTTGTTTTTTTTCATACTTATGTTTTTTGATATGTGTTTTTTCATATATTTTCTACAATTTAGTCATACCTTTTTGCTTGTTTTCTTTTCTTCTACCCCTGATGAAGGCTTGCAATGCTAGTCGAAACGTCGGCATTGACAATTAAAATAAAAACAATTTTATTTTGATCTGCTGTGTATCTATGACTGCCTACCCCAACTATCTACATCTCTAAAGACTTCACAGTCAACTATACCTTATGAATAAAAAAATTTGACTTTTATTTTTATTTTATATTGGCTTTTCTTTTTCTTTTATTTAATTTATTCTTGTGGATTTGATTTGTATTTATTTTACATCTATTTATCTTTTCTACTTTTTTAATATCTCCTTGTTTATTTTTAAGGAGAAGTTAGTAGAAAATAGCAAAAGATAAATAATTAATTGTATGCTATTTCAGCCGAAAAGATGCACACTAAATATTGTAAACATTCTGTGTTTCTCTTTGACCGTATCCCTATCTTTGCCATGCTATAATCCACCAGGTCATATTTTTTTTATGTTATGATTTTCTAAACAGAAATTTATTGTATTATCTATCTTTTTGTCTCTTTTATTACCATGTTTTTACTATAATATGGATAAGACAGGAGCATGATCAAAAAAAAAAGAAACACAAATCATAAAACTAGTTAATCAGTTAATTAGTCTGGTGAAGGTTTTACCTTTAGAATTTCAGAGCTGCCCTAAATTAAATTAAAATGTAAAGGGAGCAGACATATTTATGGCGTATTTAATATACCCTACATAGTGCACTGGAATGTCATCACACAATAAACTAGTATCACACTTAATATCTTTCTTGGACAGTACCACTAATTACCTACTACATAATTCAACCAATAGTAAACTACCTATATTGACACAATTTTAGTAATGTTTTTAATTTTTTTAGTTACATAAACATCCTTGTAATTTTTAATTTTTTAAAATTTCATTATTACCTGTAAAGTAGTCCATCATCTTACTTTTATAAATCTATTTTATAGCACTTATGATGGACAATACAGTTTGGGTAAAAGCATCATAAATAAAAAGTAATGAAAATCAGACCATTTCTTTTACCACACCTTGACTAATCCTTCCAAAAACAAATTTATCATTTATTCAAGTCAAACCACATCTAATTCAATATATATATATATATATTTTTAGACTATTGAAATAAATAATAATAAATTAATGATTTGCTAAGATTTTATTATTCATAATTGTTTAATAAAATTATGGAATAAATCATTACTCCTTATTTATAATGAGTTGTATCAAAATGATAGCTAATTTAATACCTTCATTTGATTCTCAAAAGATCGGCAATGGTTCGTGAACTGTCCTTCATCAACAGGTTTCAGTTTAGGCATTTGTTTCCCTTGCTGTGAAGACTGTCCAATATCGGTAGTGGAGCCACCTAAGTAACATTTCCATTTATCAAAGATAGATTTTATAAGGGCTTAACTAAAATTTAAATTAAAGAATAAAAATAAGTTTGAGATTAATAAAAATACTTTGAGATTGAGAAGTAGGAATCGGTGGAAGGGGTTTTCCTATCCAAGGCTCTAAACTCTGGGCGAATTCAGATTTATAATTTGTTCTTATCTGGCTGGTTTGTAAGGGCCTATTTATTAAACATAAAAATAAATATTTTTTTCTTCAACAAATGTATTAAAATACTTTATCATAATTTAGAACTAATTTTGTAAGCTAAATTACACCTGATGGGTTGAGTTAGTTGAGATACTGAAGTTAGGCGGTCAATCATAGGATAAACAAGATCAAGAAACTGAAATTTTGTAGCCATACTTGAGAAAGTATGACAAAGAAGTAGATGAGTCTGTAAGATTGGAATCACTCCACTAAGGGACATCAATTGAGAATGCAAAACCCTTTCTTTGCTTTCATATTGTCTGAAAAAAATTAATTATTAACCTAATGACTAATTGTTCAGTAATAATTTGAAAAATAAGAAAAATTGCTAATGCTCAATGATTAGAAAAAAACTACCTCTGAACTTCAAGAAGCATTGCTGCTTGTGTTTTCGTAATTACATCTTGCATTCCTTGACAAAAAGAATGTATTGTAGACTTTTCAGTATTGGTATTATGATGGAGTTCTTCTAAAAGAGTTCGACATGATACTACACCACCTCTAACAAGTCCTTGGATCTCTCGAACGCTCTAGTAAATCAAAGAAACATAATTCATATTCAATAATTATAAATTTCATACTTAGTAAAGAAAATACATAATGCCCTTCCAATTGTTCAAAATGTTAAATGATTAAATTAACGAGAATGACTGAAATGATAGACAAATTGCAAATGCAGAGAAAATTCTTGATATTTAGACTGTACAAGACCAGTCTTGAAACCTGTTTGGGAAGTCACTGTTTGAGGTTGCAGTCAGCCTTTAGTGTTAAAGGACTTCATTTAAAAAACTATGACAAAGTTTCCTCAAGCGCAGAACAGCATAGTTAGACCTTGAGTGAATCCTTACCTCAAAATAGATTTTCCATTTGTAGATGCCCAGGAAGGCTTGTAATTACTACTTTTGTGAACATATTTATTTTTCTCAGCCCTATAATTTCATGATAAACTATTTGGTCAGAAAAATGTTTAGAGAGTGAGGATACAGTAGAACCCCACAAAACTGACTTCTGCTAATCTGATTCTCAGGGTAATCGGACCCTCTCGTAAGGTCTGAGGGGTGGGGAACTAAATAGCAACTGACAGGCTTCATAATGCCCATCTCTCTCAACGTTCATACAATAAATACTTCTGTGTATGCCCATGATTTTCTCAAGACAGATTCAGTTATATATGGGTATGGTGCTCAAGCAAGCAAATGGTTAATGCATTTGAGTAATAACTGCATTTCAAAACCTTAATGCTGTAAACCCATTATTTTTTCAATAATATCTAGATATTCGCAAAGGCCAACAAACTTTTTTAAAAATATATTCAATACACTGTGACAGAAGTTACCAAAGATATAATATTACTATGTTGTTACAAATGCCCTAGAGCATAAACACAACCCTTAATTCCTTATTTATTATATATAATTATTTATTATGATTTATTTATGTCACTGTTTACATTGACTAATACTTTAATTTTAATTAGACTTCAGTGGGCTTTATAGGGTCATTTACATTTTTAAAATGCAAATGAAGCGTCTGAAGAAAAATGGTTTATATCCAAAGGCAGCCACTGAAGAAATCTGTGCCATAGGAGACACAATGCTTCTAAATACAGTCCCATTTTGCTTCAATGGGATCGTTTTAAGAAAAAAGTGATGGTTTATGTTTGGTGGTACTTTACAATTTTGAGCTTGTTCCAGATGGTCAGTAAGAGGACTCAAACCTTTGCTGTAAACATCTAAATAGAGTTTATACATTTTAAACTGAAAATGTTATACACAATTGAATAATGAAAAAAAAATTATTAAATAAAAAAATTGTCCAACTGCAATATAGAGTTACGAAACCCAACTCACCATCAATGACCTTTCCAGATTTTTGCAAGCCTGTGAATAGGCTGTGTCGATATCAACGCAATGAAGCCTTGCTTCTGCTGGGGTATCTCTAAAGCAATTCACACATAACATGGACCTTTGAGAGTTAGAAAACATTATATACTGTTCTCCATGAACTGGGCACTGGAAAAGAAACAACACAAAAATTATGTTTATAAAATTAAATATTTATGATATTATAGTATTGTAATTTTTAATGAAATATAATAAATTACTCTTCTGTGGCCATCCTTTGCACATTTAGACATGGGTATAACCTCATGAGTAGAAAACATTTTAGCTCTATGAGTATTTTCCCGACAAGATGGACACAATGCTTGACCTATATTAAAAATTTTCATTAAATGACAAGTAAGGCAATGTCAAATAAATATTATAATTTATTTATTAACAATAAAACTATCAATCTGTTTTTCATGAAAAATAAAATAAAATTTATTTTAATCAACAGTAAAAGCTTAGAATTTAATCAAATAAAAAATAAATACATATAAGACATTATTAATAATGCTATAAAAATACATCAGATTTCCTTTTCTGTTATTGGGGAGCTCTTAGATTCTCTTAATCCAAGGTGTTCAAGAGTTTTCAATAGCCTTTTCGGTCACCCCTTTTATAGGTACCAGAAACATTTGATGAGGTTAAGGCGGAAAAAGTAATGATGATATTGTTTAGCACTATGTTTCATTTTGAGAATATAAATAACATAGATCTTTTAAGCACAGTCTTTCTCCAATGTCTTAAACCTATTTTGATATCATTAGCAATACAATCATGTTACAAAAGCTTTATGCAACCAAACCTGGATTCAAAAATTTGTTTTTGTTTCTTGCAACTTTTTTTTACATAGTTCTTCTAATATTACGGCTTTAGTATTATCCAACTATTAATACTATTCAGCACTGCTTTGTTTTCTATCCATTGATTGCCTTCTAAGAAACTTATAGTAGATTGTACTATACCAAAGCTACTTTGATACCTCATAAGAGGTTCTACATATTTCATTAGCCAATTACATAGCGTTATATAAACTATTACATGAATAAGATAAGCTGACATGAATTTTCTGTTGTTTTTTATAACACCTTTCACAACCTTATTTTTCATGAATAAAGGTATAATGACATATTCCTTCTGGCTAATAGGAAATTATTTTTAATCTAAAAGTTCAAAATAGAAATTAAATCAGCCAACTTCTCAGCAAGTGCAGTCTCACCAACCTTAGGAATTTCCTTTCATAAGCTAAGTTTCGCATTAATTCTTGTACCAGAATTGATAGCGATTGCTTGTAGAATAAATTGTTAATAAGTTTTTGAGGGATTAGTCAAGGTGTTAAAGGAACTATGTGTTTCAACTGTGTAACCCACCACCAGGGAAGCAAAATATACTGACAGGCAAAAAATTTCTATAGTTTTAATATTTACATCAGTATTTCTTTATGGATCTCTAAGGATCTAATTTTATTAACAAAATCATTCTAATTTCTGGTAAAATTGGTTTGGTTGCTCCGTTCTCACAGGTTTTAAATACTTCCATTCCTTATCAACTTCTCTTCAGTGTTTTTTACTTACAACTCCAAAATAATAACTGAAAATTTTCAAGTATAAATAAGCAGTGATGTTCTGTCAACTTGGGCAGTTCTTTTATGTTTCCAGTAATTCAAAAAATAATAATATCGAAATCTTTCCTAAACTTTACTCTTCATCTATCAGCTATACTATTAATTTGTTGGATTACGTAAGTTTAATCATTGATAGTCTTTAATATAATGTAATATTTGAAGGATTGCATTTTGGAAGATGATATTCAATCGTGAATTTTGAAAGGACTGTTTTATTTACAAGTTATCTACCAAGCTGAAATATGTATAGTTTTCATTCTAATTTTAATAACATTACTCCCCCACTATTACACCAGGAATGATTCAAATAAAGGGCCAGCCACCTCGGACCAATATAATTGGGGGAGCAAAGCACACAAGAGCACAGAGGGACAAACAACAAAAGTTAATAATAAACAACAATCTGTATTGTTTATAAACTTGCCCAATCTGGTCAATGCAGATCATTTTTATCCTTCAACTTATTTTTTTTTTCTCTTACTCTTTAAGTGTTAAAAGTCAATGGACACTGAACAGTATTCCATACACATATGAATGAGGGGAAGGGATTAACAAGAAGATATTTTGCATGGGGTGGCGAAATAAGCAGCACCTTTGAGCCCCACCTCCTGCATCTACTTCTCTAATTCATCTTGTTGTCTAATAGGTTATCTATAAAAGATGACAGTAGGATATAGCTGCTAATTTTTCTAAAATATTGGAACTGAATTGAATGTATCTTTTTTTTTTCACACTTTTCTTGCCACTCCAGCACCATAGGGTTTCCATGGCCAAGGAGGAGAGAAGCAGGGAATCCATTACCTTAAGCAATTTTCTATCAAAGGCCTGGACCTAAACTCACAATCTTAAATTTTACAGATAGCTAGAGTAACATACTTTCTTGTCAAGTATATCACAATTAGGCAAAGCCCCAACCCAAAGTGAATACATTATGCATATGTCATATAAGTTCAAACAATTAATCTGGTAAATCAGAACATTGCAATTAATTGCAGAACATTAACTTTGTTACTATTTCCCTACACTAAAAAGATTTTACTACTCCTCAACTTTCAACAGAGAAAGTTTTGATGCACATATTAGTTTAAAATTTTTGTTTAGAGATAAAAAAGATAGAGAGATCTAATGGATACAAGGTACTAGCCCAAGACTTTAAGTGGAGACTTCATAAATTTAAAGTAAGAGAAATTTTTTTCTAAAGCCTTTTTCACTTGAGGTACGCATGATGATATAATTCATCATATAATCATATTATATAATTAATTCATCAGTCCTAATTGTAAAGCCTTTTTATGTTTCAGTCTCCTATCTATTTTCCCTCAGCCTGAAGTAGGCATACAATGTCAGATAAACATCGGAACATCATAAATTACAGTATTTCCATGATGTGTGCTTCCTTTAGACCACACTTCAACCATCAACCTCTTGATACAGTAGAGAATAGAATATGATAAATTTACAAAGCAAATCATAAACTTAGATGTCTACACTAATTAATAAGTGCATAATTAACCAATCACATTCCAAGAGTGAAAATTGTATAGCTGAGATAACTGAAAATAATCATAAATTATTATTATAGAAAAAATATTGTATTCTCATGTAAGTAGCTATTGCTTAAATTATAAGGAAGAATGGACAAAAACACAATTTCAACCTCAAAATACATTAAATTATAAAAAAAAAAAAAAAATAAAAAAAAGTATAAACTGAACCTTAAAAAATTCAGAGATAACAACATTCCATTGCCAAAACAAAGTTGTCAATATATTGATTAACACTGAAAAAAGAAAAGAAAAGGAAAATAAAGAAAATCTTGGATGACAATTTTAAAATAAAAGCAGAATTACTTCCAAACATAAATATCTGTTAAAATACCACATGTATTGCAGAAAAACATAGATGGCCTATCTCGTTTGTCACAATTTGAGCAAGGAGGATTATCAGTATTAGCTAAATCAATCAAATGCCGCATTACAGTATCTGGTGGAGGAAGAAGGCAATTGTCTTTCATTGCAGTACTAGAGCTGGAATGTTAAAAAAAAAAAAATTAATTTGAAATCAAATACTAAATAATTAAATATAATTGTATACACCAGAAGAAAATCGCAATGCTTACCCACAAGTGGGGCAGTTTATTTTGTTATCAACTGACTTATTCTGTAAGCATCTTGCACAAAATGTATGGTAACATGAAAGAAGGCATGGTTCAGAAAAGTAATCTTTGCAAATATAACAAATTAAAGGATTTCTAGCTTGTGATGTATCGACAGGGACATTTGAAGTTTCAGAAGTAGCATTTTCAGTGAAATGGTATACTCCCCCAGGAATCATGGTGAATAGCTATGAGGTAAAATAGGTGCTGAAATTAATTTGAAAAAAATCTCAAACAAAATTCAACATCTATATTGAGCTACTATTCTTCATGGAAAGAAATAGTTGATAGGTGACTACCCCAAACTGACAGATACCCCTTCTGTTTATCTTTGAAATGCTATATCTCTGAATATTGACCAAAACAGATGTTAAGGCCCTACTACCCTGATCTTGAGAATAATAGATTAAATGGTGTATAGAACATGGTAATGAAATAAGTATTTAGTTGGTTAATAGTTGGAAAAAATATTTGTAAAAAAGAGTATTTTTTCTGCTGACAATTATCAGTCAGAAAATTGATTTTATTAATTAGGGCGACTTTATGAATTATTATTGAAAATTAATAAAGGCATCTAAAAATATTAACGAAGTTTATCAGATAAATTAGACTACATATAATGTGAAGTATTCTGTACAAAACTCCATATCGACCACTCCAATGAAGTTAGCACTCTCTATTAACTGATATATTAACTACCATTGTTTTAAAAAATGTGCAGTGGGCTGTAGTTGATTTTCTAAAATTTGAATCTTGAAGATCGTGATTTCTAGTTTTTCTTATTTACATAAAAAATTTTTGTTCAATAATCTTTATAATAATCAAATAAAAAATATATTTAGACAAAGAGATAAAATCGACAGTAGCACGATCTAGCCAATCAGTATGTACTTAAGTTCTCATGATAGAAGAGGGAGTAAATTGTGTATATTAACAACATATCGATTATTAGCAACGTGAACTAAAACCGTTTTAAATATTTCATAGCACCATGCGAGTTTTATCGTAGTTTTATGAGTTTTATTAACTTGGGTTTGTTTTGTGTTATATAGTGATTTTATTTATGTTGTTTAATGTAAACCTCTTGTGTTTTTATCTTTCGTTGTCCTTTAAACTTAGTTGATTAGTATGAAATGATTGTTAAGAGAGTTTGAATATTGTTTATTTGCGAGAGTATTCTTAAATGTGTTGTACGTGATCAGTTTTAGTATGGACATAGACATAAAAGATCGAGAAATTGAACGAGACAAAAGAGCTCAGGAAATTTTAAGTGGTTTTCAAGTGTATCCTTTATTACTAAATCATAAATTTATTATTATTCTAACCAAGTGATATGTTTATACTTGTGTTGTAAAACTTGTTTAAAATTGAATATAAGTATCATAACTTATTCTTAAATTTTAAATTATAACTGTTTACTTTCTCAGCATTGTTTTATTTTGAAATTGCCAACCTAATTCCAGTGTTACATTCAAGTTTCAGAAACATTTAGGAGTTTTTATTAATTTTCTTTTTGTATTGTCTATTATTATGATTTAATGGTGCCTACTTTAATTGATTTTCATTAAGTAATTTTCTATTTGTTGTACAAACACTGCTTTCTTTGGAAACACTTATTTAGGACTTGATGGATTAGAACCATCAAAATGCTTCAAGAATGCTTGTATCTGTCAGCAGAATGGTCATGACAGGCTGATTTAAATTTGATTATTGAAACTCTTGAACTTATGATGATCCTTGCCCTACTTGATCTTTAGACATTTTCAATACTTAATTGGTTGTCATTAACACTTTAAGATAGTTTTAGTGATTACATTGTTACGGAAAGTAATTCCATGTTGTACTTTCTTGTTAAGCACCTAGGTAAGTGGCATTTTTATTAGCATATATTGATTACTTTTAGCTAAGTTTTTACAGTAAAAAGCAAAAAATATATAGTTGCAACTATAAAAAAAAAGCTTACTTAAGCACTTTCTGTAAAGTTAAGGCCTTAATAATCTAATTTTAAACCTCTATAAATCACAAGGCATTAAGATTCCTCTTCAACCTAAATTGTTAATCACCCTTTTTTTGCTTGGCATGCTTCATAATTTTTTCATCTTTTTTTAACCATATTGTTATTTTCTTTAACTGATAAATTAGAAACTGGATGAACCTTAGGGATGCAGACACTGGAAAAATTCTTTGGCAAGGAAATGAAGATTTGTAAGTTATCTTTGTCATCAAAGTTGTGCTTTATTATTTTATTTTTCTTTTGGCCATTCTCTTTAAGAGTAGTTCTTGCCCTAAATACCTTATCACCAACGAAGTTGTGTAGTACCCTACAGTTTTAATGTCTTCATTTTATATTTTGTATCCAACTCTATTATTATTAAAGACCTAGAGTTTTGAATATCATAATTGGAATAATAAAATACCTTACTCCTTATCACTTTATAGACCTTAGAGCAATGAAATAAACTATAAACCATTGTTATATTTACTACACTCTTGTCTGTTTATCTTGCTGGTATCCGTAATCATATTCATTTTTGCATATCTACTTCTTTTGTTTGTATTTCTCCATCTTATTATTTATTCATACTGACTTGAAAGTCATCTTTGTTATGGCTGAAACATTGGCATTAAAATAAAGATTTTTTACAATAACAAATGTTTTATTATGTTGCGGAAACAGCAATATTTACCAACAGCGTAAAATCCACCTCTTCTATTATTTCTTACATGTTCCCTTTGGTTGGTTCGGATAATTTAAAATCATTAATTAAAGAATAAATCATCATCAGAAGTGTTTTTCCCAATCTGGCTTAGAACTAGGAGAAATAAGGTTCATTACTGTTGATCTTTAGAGATATCACTTCATTAATCCAATTGATGACCCATTGGTTTTAACTAATAATTGATTTGTTACTAGAATTTAGCTCATTGCAGTTGACTCATTTGTTTTGAAATCCCATAAGTTAGTAATTTTTAAACTTGACATTTTATACAAATAAATTTTTTAGAGGTTAATACTCAACTGTAAAGAAAACTCATCATATTACAAGTACTGTCTAAAATGGTCATTCTAAATTTCTTCCTTTTTTTTTTTGCATAAAAACCAGTAAGTCAATGACTCGCGATTTCTATCAGCTATGCCCAAATGAAGTATGCTCATTTCTTTGTTGCTACATAAAAAATAACATTGCTTCTAATTGATAAGGTATTAGTTTTATGCTGCTACTAAGTTGTATTTAGAGTTGAAGTTTGTTGGGGTATACAGTCATTAAACATAGCAATTAAAAATCATATTTTTATTTATAATGTCGACATTTCGACTTGCATCAGGGTTTCAGAGAGAGTAGTAAACAAACTGAGTTTGTAGCTGTTTGTTATTTGCTCCCTGGATATCTAGATAATTATAGGTGCACATACTAGATTTACTTCTTCACCGACATAAACATCAGAAGATTCAAGTTAATCTCCAGGGGTACTCAATAAATAATCAGCATTTGGAGTTTTCTTGTCTGATTTGAATTTGTTAGCATTTAAAGCCTGAAAATAATTGTGATAAGGAATCAAATAAGCTAGCTTATGATCTGTTAATGAGCTTTGAGTTCTATTTTTCTAGAATATTCTACATGATGGTATATTGGCTGTCACCAGTTCTAAGTTTACCACAGAAATTAAAGCAATTAATGTGATAAATTTATTAAAATAATTGTAAGGATTTCATTATCCAGCTGATCAGAAAAAGCATCTGATGCTTCTAAAATCCATGAGTTTTAAACAATTCCCGTTGGTTGATATCCCATCGTCGCCACCAATTTAATGACTTTGAGGTGTACTGAGTCGATACACACATTAGAAATAAAATACCATTTATTGATCATGAATCAGCAATAGCATTGAAATTTTAAATTGAACACTGGATTTAACTAGATATTGGAAACAATAAGAGAGGCTACCCTAATATCTCAGTTCTTTACCAGCATTAATCTTCCCATTGGTAAGTAATCTTTAGTCAATTTCAACTATCAGATCATATCTATTTGGTTGTTTTGCAGCATTAAGTTTTCTGTGTTATTAGTAATACATGGACAAAAAACATATTTATTGTTATTTGTTAAAAAATAGCTCATGATAATAGGAAAGTATCATTTTATAAATTTTAGATGAGGCTATTTTCATTTAAGATGAATTGAATACAGTGGAGTCTCACTTATACGAATGTGAGGGGAATGGTAAATGTTTCGTATAAGTGAATACTTCTTATAACTGAATAGTTAAAAGATATCCGTTCGCTGGGGAACGAAAAATTCTTCGCATAACTAAATATTTCTTATAAGTGAGTTACGTATAAGTGAGACTCCTCTGTATATCATTAAACTGATCAAAACTGGTTTTGATGTTAAAATATATTTATATAAATTAGTATGTTGATTTTATTAAGTTCTCAGGATACTTCTGAGGCACTGCTGTGGTATTTTTAAGTTGTCGCTTGTTGTGGAAAATAACTAATAAAAAATTGAAACACGATATTTTATAAGCCTGACCAATTGTATTTAAAGACACTATTGACCTCCATGTTACAAATGTATTTACCAACATGCATAATGTTTATTTATGTTTCTATGATTTCAGCAGTTTGATATTGACATCAAATTATTACACATAAATTGTATATAAATAATGTATAAAAGTCTATTGGAAATAAATAGACAATAATAGCCAGGTCTGTTCGATGAAGTTGAAAAACTTAATATCAGCATGATCAAAAATAAACATTCTGAGGCTACTGCTGCTGCTGCTCAGAATCATTATTATGAACCATCTACTGGTGTCCTTATTGTCATAATTATGAATATAAATGAATAAAATGTTCAAATTTAAAATTTAATAAAAGAAAAAAAAAAGGGAAGAAAGTAGAGAAAATTATATAAAGGACGTAAATAATATATCTGGTAAAGTATATAACAAGATTTTTATGTTTTCCTTTACAAAAAGCATTCATGTAGCCTCATTTAAAATTTTTATTACTACTAATCAACTGAAATCATACTTATCAAAATGTAGTTATTCATATAATGGGTTCTTAATGAATAAACTGTTAATGGCATTACATTTGTACATACTTCAGGATCTTTATTGGTATTCAGTTTATCTTCCTCTGAAAGGGCCTTCTTGTAGAAACTTGTTAAAAATTATTGGTTCTAACTGTATTCAGTTGGATGTTTAAATGATTTTTTATTATGTGGTTTCTTTTGTTTAATTTAATTTAATTAAGTAAATACACTTCAACATTCAGTCTATTTGTGTAATAGCGAATAAATTTCTGTTACTTTTAGCTCTGTTACTCACCCAATCTTCATTAGATATCTAGTTTTAATTTGTAAAATTGTTATTGAACTATAAATGTTAAATTTACCAGGTATTTTGATTCTAACTAAGTTAGTTTTCAAATAGTTTAATCATAATTTATTTACACAATTTACTTATTTATAAGGTCATTATCACAGAGCATGTCAGAACATAATTCCAACTTATTCATACCAATTTAATTCATTCTGCCTTGTTCGGAATAACATTTATGGCTCGGCAGATCCACAGAATAGATCTCAACTCTAATGTTGTAAGTAAAGGTTAGTAATCTTTAGGTTAATTGACCTTGCCTATCTTGCTGGAGTTATTAAAATACTAGCAGTTCACTATAACTTTTACTAAAAGTATGGAATAAATATGATGTTTATATTGGCAAATATGGCCAGAAAGTTTATTTCTGTAGACATTGAGAAAGTGATGCAGTTAAAAATTCTAACATCAGGAACAGTGTAAAACAATTTTTATTGGAATTGGCAATTATAAAAACCTTGTAAATTCCTACTACTTTGCATCTGACTTACTCATTTATAGCTTATCTTTGAGGTTACTGACATAATCTTAATTACCATACATTAAGGCATTATTGTGTTAAATTACAGATGCTATGATTAATTTGTTTGTTTATAGATCTATTCCTGACAAGGAACATGAAGCTCGAGTTCCAAAACAGATTCTCAGGTGTCGGGCAGTATCTCGTGAGATAAACTTCTCTTCTGTTGAAAAAATGGATAAGTTTAGATTAGAACAAAAAGTCCTGTTTAAGGTAAGATTGAAGTTTAAGAACATTTTTTTAGGTTTTACATGCCATAAGCCTCACTTATACAAGTTCACTGATAGTAAATAATTTTTATTATTTCTCTTTCTGTTTTTTCTTTATATGTATGTTTATAAAACTGCAGTTAAAGGAATAATAAAAATTGAATATAGCAAATATTTGGCCCATTAGATCATTCACTTATCACACTGCATCACTTATTGTTATATGGTTTGAATTTTATACCAAACTTTATTTTTATTATATTTTTATGAACGTTATGTCCTGTGCTTGGTATATTTTGTAATTAGATATTTTGCACTTGTAATCTATGCCAAATATTAACTGTATTTAAGGATTGTGTACAGTTATTATAATGTTCGAATAAATGGTTTTACATGAACATGTGTTTATTTGTTTAAAATTAGATACCCTTTTCATTGCTTTATACATGATTGGTTATGACTCTTCAATGTTTTAAAAGTTAATATTTATATCTGTAATTCTGAAATTTGAGGGGGAAAAAATTATAAAAAGAAAAAATAAACTATAATTAATAGCATGAAACTTAAAATGTTATATATTTTACTACATCATGCTGAGGTTGGTTTATACATTATTGGTGAGTTATTTTTTATGTTGGTGCACGTAAGGTAACTTGGTATACATAAAGTATCAGACACACAATGTGGTAACAAACATCATGAGGTAAATAGAAAATGAAAAATCATCAGTCAACCGTTGATCCCTTTTATTTTGTTTATTAAATGAATGGCTAAGAACTGTTTATAGTATATTTTTAATGTTTTATTTTGTTTACTTGATTCAGAACTTGATTATTATTAATTTTTTTTTTTTTTATTAGTATGGTCCTTGATATGTTGTCAAGTTGGTTATAGGTACTTTTGGAATAATTAAAAAAATTGCTAAACTTTATCGCAATCATTCAAATTTTAAATTACTTAAAAATATTCTTACTAAGTTGATATTTTAATTGATGTTGATGTTTCTTATCAGTGTTAATACATTTTAATTACGAGAAATTTACATGATTGTCTTCAATTCACTTATTTTATGCTTACAAAAACAATAAATGAAAAGAAAAAAGTATTTTTTTTCCTTATAAATATTTTATCATTCAATAATTTTATAATACTCTTAGTATGTATTTACCTATACTGACATTTTGAGTATCATGCACTTACAAATACTATATATTACTTCCTTAATGTTTTTCCCATCCATCCATCTATGTATGTATAAATTTAGTAATGTATGTTTTTTTAAATCTATATTTAGTTAAGGAATATCTTCCTACATCCCTTTTTGATTTATCACTTATTCCATCCCATTTTGTTAATATTCCCTTTAATTTATTTTCCCCGCTTGTTCACCAGTTCTGATTTCGATTGGGATTTGTTTTTATAATTTAAGGATCTGCCTGAAATAGTGGTTGAAAATTTAATGCTCAGATGGAGCTTCAGTCTTTAAATAATTTTAACATTGGTAATTATATGCTGACATTTCATTATAGACAACCTGTATAACAATTTATTCATATGGAAAGTTTGTTGCTAAACAGAATTATTTCTTATGAAAAAGAAATTTCATTTCCTTCTTATATCTGTAGCTTACTAGGATTACTGAATTATTTGCCGCATCTATTGGAATTTCTTTATTCGAAAATTGATTTTGAATGTTAAACATTCATCATCAGTTCTAAAACCTTACAATGCTACACAGGTTCAATATAAGACCAGAAATCAAACATGTTTATACTCACCTCAGGAGGAAAATGGAAGAGCTAAAATATATCAGGTCTTATTAGCGCAAAGTGTTTTGTGAAACTAAGTATAATGTTTTTTTTAGAATTGATGAAAAATGCTTAACATTTAAAACTAGTAATTGAAAAAAAAAATCCTATTGAAGTGCTAAATAATTCATCAATCTTAATTGTATTGGTTTTTCTGTACCATCATGCGGACCTAAAGTGTAAATTATTTTTAATTGTTGTGGTTTTCATTAATATACACTTGTGAAACTAAACTATTCTCTTAAGCTTGTGGAAAAAAAGGTCTACTATTTTCTCCATCATCAGCTGATTTTCATCCAAAGCAGGTATTTATTTGTATTATTAGAATATAAGTGTATTTTTATGTTATCCTCTAATGTTTTGTTGTGTTTTTTCTTACAAAAAGAAATTTTATATACATAGTTAATCATAATTTTTGGAAATTATTTATTTGTTAAGGAAACACATAAAATTGAAAACCTGCTAAATTATAAGATTTAAACACATAAATAATTTTATAATTTTTTTTTTTTTTATTTCATTCATATCTTTATTTTCAAGCCAGTCAAGTAATTTTCTCTAAGGAGCTACTACAATTACACCAAGTGAAGATGTCAGCAATGAAGCTATGTAGTATTTCAATAATTAAATATTATAGATATCATTCTTATAATGTGATTTGATTTAATAACACAAGTCAGGGTCACTTCTGTTTTGGTTTCTTCAATTTTTTTTCTTGAAGTATAAATTTTAACCCATTTTTTATTTATTTTTTTTAATGATTATAATCAACTAGCCATACTTTATATTTGTATTAAATTTCTTTGAATGTTTAACGATTGCTTTAAATTTGATAAATAAAAAATGTTAATTGATTTTTTACCAATTATATAATATGAGAAACTTGAATTTTATGCAGTTTTTTGCTATTAAAGAAAACTGGTTGGAAAAAAAAAAATAACCTTCATATACTTTTCACTCACATAAAGGTTTTTTCCAACCAGGGTGTTTTTATTCTGACCTCATCTAAGACTAACTTCTTCATAATAGAAATCAGCAACCACGATGTTCTTTTTTAAAATTATATAACTGGTTATTTTTGTTACTTTTTAATACTTATTAGTTTTTTTCTCATAAATTTATTTTATTTATAAATAGTATTTGCTGTTTTGAGTTATATTTCTTATCTTCTGGTATATTTTATATTATATTTAATTTGCAACATAAGTAAATATGTTTTTTGTATTACAATGTTCGTCTTTGTTATAATCACTTTTCTTCTGTGTATAACCAATCTATAAAAAATCTTCTATATTATATGATATTATTTCATTTGTTTTATGATGCATACTTCAAACTTTTTCTTGAACTCACAGCACTGCACTTTAAGGTAAAATTGCATGTTATAAAACATTACACATCAATGTAATCAAGAAAGTTTAAGGCAATTTCAGTTCAGAATTTGAATGAATCTTGTTTTGATTTATATACTAGTCTTAAGTTTTAATTAATATTTTTCAGATATAGTCAAATTCAGATTTTTATTCTTTTTATTTTCTTCTTGACTTTTTATTTTAATTCAATGTGGTTTGTTTAAAAATAAGCACTTTTTTTCTAGGAGAGAGGGTTTTTTCCTCTGGTTTCCTTGTTTAACATCTGTCGAAACAGAGCCTGCTAAATTAAATACTTTTGATTATTTTTAACTTTTTCTAATGCTTATATTTAATAATTATTATGACATAAACTTTTGCAGATATTTGTTTTGTTGTAAACTATTTCTTAGTTATTTGTGGTTCTTTTTTGTTTGAAGTGAATTAATCCATCAAACTGTTATAAATGTTTTCCAGTGATTTTGACTTTTTGTTTTTTATTTGTAACTGTATTTAGTTTTATTAATGTGGCAGCCTCATCCTAGCTTTTGCCCTTTTATGGTTATAGTGTACAAAAAGAAATTATCACGCTTTCACATAGTAGTAATATTTAGGACAGTTCTAGAGAAAACCATATAAAACTCCAAATAATGATAGAAATTATTTTTATTAGATAAATTATTAGTATGTATTAATTTAAATATTTATGTGAAGTTTTAAAGTAATAATCTAAGTGTTACATTTTATTGTTGTAGTATTAATGAGGTTTATTTAGTGTAAAATTCTTTAATATAATTATTCGTAAATTAATATTTTGTATTCTTCAAATTTTTCTTATTAATTTTGGGGTTCTCAGTATGTTAATGTCATGATTATGGATTAAAACTTGTACTAATTCAGTGTGTCAATAATAAATTTCATTTTGATTAATTATCACTTCAAAATAATCACTTCTCTGCTTCTATAATTGTTTCTTGAAAAATATTCTAAATCCTACAGCTCTCTTGTTCTTCTAGTTTTGACTCAATGCATTCAATTCCATTTAACAGGACCTATTAATATTAATAATATTAATTTGGACCTTTTTATTAAAATATAGATAATCAACCATGATAGACGATAGACTAAGTATTTAAACTTTCACTGTTATATTGGAAAACAGTAAACCTTTCTGCTAGCCAGAGAACTTATCAAGTTCAGTCAATAATTGAATATGGTAAACAAGAAAGGGATTTTTGTTCTCTTAAAATCTGTTAAGAATCAAGGCATTAGTAGGAAATGGAAAACATGAACTCGCTAGTAATCCTACTTGCAATTTATATTATTATGCATTCTTTGGCACCTAATATATATTGGTGGGATGGATTTATATTAATATCTTAATCAATTCTCTGTTCACATTGCTCAGCTAGTAAGAGTATTTTTAAAAGCTTTTTGTTGAAATATCCTGTTACAATTTTTAATTCTTATTTAAATGTATTTTCAAAAAATATTTTGAGAAATCACATTATACAAACATTTTCAGATAAATAGATTCAGAGAAATAAATCATCAAATTTTTTTTTTTTTTTTTTTTCAAAGGGCGACTAGCATTAATTTTGTCATTTATTTTTGTTTGTATTTTAACTATTGACATATATTCTGTGTAGATATTTCTTATTATTATCTTTTGTTTGTAGAATATATTAGCTGTTTTGAAGTTTATTGTTTAATGATTTACATTATCATATTATTTTTTTCTTTAATTTAATGAAAATATCAAGAAATAATCATTTTTTATAGAGTATTTAATTAAATATTCATTATAAATGATAAAAATTTATTCAATATAAAAAGTAGATTTTCTGTTCTTATATTACAAATAATTATTCTGAAAATTAAAAATGATAGTTTTTGGCTCTTTTCATCTTATGCTGATTTCATTGAAAAACAATAAATGTGATTATACTCAACTGTTTGCTCTGCGATCTGATTAGATAATGCTTAAAATTAAGATGTAATTCTGGTTCTTGATGGGATCAATAATGGATAAAGAATGAAAAATAATTATAAAAATTTTATTTTTATTTTTCTTATGGTTTTCCAATTATAGTTGCATCATTAGATAGAGTACTATATTTAACATGTTTCAATTTAATATATGTATTTAGTATAGCTATCGCCAGCTCCATAATAAGCACTGGATAGTGACCTTAATGCCTTTTTACTTTGAATGTATATATTATTATCTGAAAATTTGATTCTTCTTGATTTATAATTACCTCCACTTTATTTTAAAAATAATAACAGACAAATTAAACTTATAATTTTTTGTATAAAATGATTCATTAATTTTTTTTTAATTTATTCATTAATTAAATATTTATAAAGCGTAGTCATTTTATTTTAAGAAGTTGAGCCCCAACCAAAATCGATAAGTTCACTGGCCCAATAATTTTTTTTCCCCTTTTTTATATTCCATATGGGGTATAATTTCAAGGAGAAATAGTGACTAAATTTGTTTGAAATAAAAAGTGGAAAAAAAAACCAAAAAAAAAAAACGAAAGGTTTATCAATAAAATATTCTCTAGGGACCACACACACAAAAAAACTATTTTTTTGCACTTTTTCTTTGAGATAAATATTTTCATTTTTTTCCCTTGAAATAACATCCTTCTTGCAATATGGGATACATTTTTTTTTTTCTTTTTTATTCTTTTAAAAGCATGTCCAATATTATGTAAAAGTATACAAAAATAATGGATTTGGGTGAGGTCATATTTACGTATCTGCCAGGTGTATTTTGTATTTTAAAGTATATAAAATTATTGAAAAATCTAAAGTTAATAAAGTTATAATTTTTTGCAGTGTTTGGCCTGAAAAATCACATTACTGTATTCCATGTTTTGTGGGGGGAAAATATGTATAATAAGACTATTTTGCAATAAAAAGTACTTTTTTTTTTTTTTTTTTTTTTTTTTTTTGTGATAACAGGTACAGCTAATATAAACTAATTAGAGCACTGATTTAAAATTATAATCCGAGATTATTTGAATTATGTCGAAGAATAATTTAGTTGGACACATTGAAGTGCGGTCTCTTGGGCCGTGGAGAAGGTTTGGAATAAACTTGATCATGTGGTCTGAGGGGAAGGTTCAGTTGGGCCTATTTATTAGCCTATTCAGCTCCGGGGCTCAACATGTTAAGTGATTCATAAAGTATTATAGCTTGCTTTTGATTGTTACATTTGCATAAATTTCTGAGGAACATTTTTATATTCTTGTATCAGAAAGAAACTAAAATATTCTCAAAGCAATTCTGATTTTACAGATGTCCTAATAAGGTTTGAGGGTACTTCATATCACCTGTTTTTTTCAGTGCATTAATATTTTTCTGTGATTGGTCCAAACCGGAACCAGAAAAAAATAGGTCTAATTGAATGCAAGAAAAATGTGTGATATGATTAAATTGAAAACAGTTTAGCTGACAGGGATGCTGATTTCATTTCCATTTTACTATATTTGAATTCAATCGCAGTTGTAAATTCATCATCTTCATCAGTACTACAATTAGGGATACATAATTACAATTTTTCAAGCTAAATTGTAAATAATGGATGATGGTTGACTGTGATACTAGAATCATGATATATTCATTATGACGACAGTTATAATTAGTTCTATGACAATATGTATTTAAAACTAACTATTCAATATTAAAGGAAATATAAATTCCTCTCATTTTCTTAATTTTCACTTAATTTTTTTTTTCATTTCTTTAATTATTTTAATTTAATATAGGGACGTTGCCTGGAAGAATGGTTTTTCGAGTTTGGTTTAGTGATTCCAAATTCAACTAATACTTGGCAGTCACTAATAGAAGCTGCACCAGAATCGCAAATGATGCCAGCTAGTGTACTTAAGTCAGTATTAATATTTTATATGGTTATATTTTTTCTAATATGTACACATTTGGTTATAAATTATATTAGAATATCTCGAATTCTATATATGTGTGTGTTTGTGTTTATTTATATATTTGTATGTAGATATAATAAAATTAAATACAATAATTGTTTTTAGTGGGAATATACTTATTGAAACAAGTTTCTTTGACGACGATCTCCTTGTTTCAACTTCGAAACTGAGGCTGTACTACGTATGATTTCTCCGTCCATGATACATTCGGATCAGCTGAAAAAATAAATAGTTATGCAATGCACATGTGTTGTATGGGGCACTTCTATAAGAGAGTTAAACTAGAACTCTTTAGGATATTGTTATTTAAAATGATTTCATGACATTGCATCATTTGCATTTAAGTGATTACACCAAGCTTGGACCATGTATAAATAAATTGTAAATGCCTTGATTAACGGCTCATGTATAGTTCAGACATTAGGAATAAAAAAAAAAAAAAAAAAAAAAAGCAATAGCATTTAATTATTTTGATAAACTAATGTACTAATGCTATTCATATAACAATTTAGAAAAAAATTATTTAAAAAAAAAAAGAAGACATTTCTCATCTAGAAATTTTGATTTCAAGTTTTGTGACCGAAGTTGGTTTTATTATAGTTATGTTTTGTAAGCTTGACATAAAAATGAACTTACCACTGTAGTATTGATTATTATACTGGCTATTCTAGGGATATTTTTGTTATGTTTTATAGAGTTGTTCAATAAAGTTTGTTGTTAAAACAAGTCATTTATTTTGTATGTTACCTCCATTAGTTTGTTATACATAGTTATATCAGTAATATTTTGATTTCTTGTTGGTATTAATAAAATAATATTCTTGAAAACAATATTAATACTATTTCTTGTTTAATTGCCATACCTAATAAAATTTCTCTTTTTATATTTTTTAAACAATTTTGTTTGACAGCTTATTACCTGTTTCTTTATTTATCTATTTATCAGGTGTTAAATTATGTTTACATTAAGCCACATCGTTTGTAATTATTTAGTTTGTTTGGTTCTGAAAAGAAATAAATCTACTTAAAACATATACATATATTTTTTTTTAATAATCCTTACAAATATAATATACAGTTGAAAACCTTTTATGAGCAAATTCAAATGATTATCAGCAGAAAAATAAAAAATAATACTTTATTTTAAATATTGCCCCTGTTATTATCTTTTAAAAAAAATAAGCTTAATATCCTAAGCCTTATTGTTGTAATTTTTAAGGAGGAATAAAAAATTGTTACTTTAGTATATAATCAATTAGATATATAATATATAATTACTCCTTGGAAATATTTTGCTTCTTCATACTACAAATGGTAATAAAAACTACAGACGATAAATGCTATTTTGTTTGAAAACCACACCGATTTTCCTGTTTTATGGTCCCCTAAATATATGAAAGTCAGTTCAGTCATTATGAACAAAATTTTCTAATATATCTGGGACGGAATAAATTTGAAGAATTTAAAATATGAACTTTATCATATTTTTATTGGTTTTTATTTTGCTCAATTTATATCTACTTTCTCCGAATTGCCAGCTTAAATAATTTTTGATAACAAGATTCAATGTGGGAAAAACCTACAAATTGATTATGAATTATCGTAATTTTATTTTAAATTAAGGAAAACAAATTTGTTTTCTTTAATGTCCTTCCAAATAAGTACCTAACTGAATTTGATTACAATTTATTAGATTATTTTTAATAAAAACAAAGTAAAAAACATAAAACAGAAGAATATTATAATTTATGATAAAAATATTGAAATCACAATTCAAAGCTTCTTTTTGAAAATTTAAATACAAATTAAAAAATGATATGAGATTAGAAAAATTAAACTGAAATTGAAAAAATGTGTACTTAACTACCCTTATTTGAAATATTAAGGATCAGAACTTATATTTTTCTATAAGTGCCAATTTAAATTTATAAAAGTTTCATTAGGTACCTACTCTAGTTAAATTGATTTAAGTAAATGTTTTTCAAGGCAGGATGAATATCCAATAAAAATAAAAATAGTATCAAAAAATGTTAACTAATGAATTTTATTCACATTCGATTTCATTGAAGAACGAAATTGTACAAATATAAATGGTAGATCTCGTCTGCTGAGTAAATAAATGTTTTGAATTTTGTTATTGAGAAAAATAAAATATTTAAAACTTATTTTAGCAAGGAATGTGTATCAACAGGTGGCTCTTTAATTTTACTTTTTAACAGTTAATTTTTCCCTATATATTAATATAGTATGTTCTGTATAGTGTACACAATAAAATCAATTTACTTATGCAATGAGGGTTGTTAGTTTTTAAGGTTTCCTAGAGTAACATTTCAGTTCTACCCCCCACCCAAGGAGCATTCTTTAAAGGTTTCTAATCCTCTGACTTCTTTTTCCCAGTTTAAATAGACATTTTATTATTGTTTCAAAATTATTATATCCTGATTTAATTATGATTTGATTTGTATATGTAATGGATCATGCAAATGCACGTAAGTTTTCTGGCTGGTTGTAAAAAATGAGCGAAATCGAAAATGACTTTGATAGTGACCAACTTTTGTCTGGAATTCTTTCTGGAGATAAGCTACGTGAGTATATATTTTAACAATTTAATTGCACCTATGCTAAATTGAAATGCATTTTTTTGTGCACCATTTTGATACATTTTTGAAACATATCTAATATTTTCTTTCAGTTATATTTGAATTTTTTTTCATTATATATAATTAGGTTTTCAAAGTTTTTGAAATATTAGTAAATTGGGAATACTGTTTTATTTATGAAAATAATAGTTCAATTTTTGCTGAATAAAAGTTTTAGAATAATGCTTTATTATAGGAATTGTTGGAATATATATCAAGAATAATTTTTAATATATTTATACTTGGAAATGATCTTGTTACTCAAAGATGAACTAACATAAATAATTGTGAAAAGATAAATATTTTTTAACTTCAAAAATATTTATTGTGATGAAACAAGCAATGCATGGAGGGTGATGGATTATTTTGTTAAATACATATCTCTTCCCTTGGTGCACTTTAGAAGGGCAAACAATAAAAATAATATATATGTGTATATATATATATATATATATATATATATATATATATATATATATATATATATATATATATATTTTTTTTTTTTTTTTTTTTTTTCCCCCTAATCCTAAATAGTTTAAAACCATCACTCTTGGTTGGTAGTTATTATAGACTTACTGCTCTGTACTGATACTGAATTCCAATATCACATTCATAAAAAACCTTAAATTAGAAAAAAAAAAAAAGTAACAAACAAGTCTTCACTCACCATTTATCCACTTTATAAATGCCTAGTAGGAGAGAGTTATTAAATTAGGATAAATGCATTAGTAGAACCTGATGGTTAAATTCATGTAACTCAATAATAAATCTAAGCTCATTTAGGAGGATAGAGTTCCCAGAGATATTTGACAAAAGAGCTTGTTCTTGATTATTTTGGTCTCCAGTTAGAAATAAAAAAAAATGAATACATACTATTTACAGCATACCAGTGTGACCCTCTGGATGACAGTCTATCTAATACTAGTACATTAGACTTACCTGATTTTAGCACCTCCAACCAAAGTGGAAAAAGAAAACAAAGGCGATACAGGCAAGATTACTCAAATATTAAAAAAAATTCATATTCATTTTTCTTTATATTTTGATAATGAAGAATTATTATAAATTCACAGAACTACATTTAGTAATTTTCAACTTGAAGAATTGGAAAGAGCTTTTCATAAGACACACTATCCGGATGTTTTTTTTCGAGAAGAGCTTGCTATGAGAATTGACCTTACAGAAGCGAGAGTTCAAGTTAGTACAAATTATTTTATAATTTAATTTAAGTTTGTTTCTATAATTCTTATAGAGCAATGTAAAGATGCTTGATCATCTGAATATTACCTTATTTATTTTAAGTATGTAATGGGAGAGAGCGTAAGATCGCAGCGATTGGTTTGCTGTTGTGGAGGAGCTCTGGGTCCTTGTAGGACTGTAATGCCAATATAATAAATAAATAAATGTAAAGGAAAACAATTCCTTCGTTTATTGTTGAGTTTAGGTATTGTACTTTGGCACCACCGTAAAAGCATCAGTTTATCTAATCTCCAGAACTATCAAATTCTAAGATAACATATTAGAATAATATTAAGGTGAAGTAACTGATTTCCTACGACTTTTTTTTTTTCCCTAAAAGTTTTAAAAACTAGAGAGCTGGTGATACATTTAAGAGATTAGTATTAACTGATATTTCATGTTTCATTGCTATCTGTTGTGAAAATAATAATGGAGAGTTAATTTCATAACAGTTGTTGAGGATTGAACCTGAAATAGTACCTCAACTCCTGCAGACTATTTTGAAGACAAAAAAAGTGTATCTATCTTGTTGAAGAATGACTTGATTCCCTTAATATAAATATAGATCTCATACTGAGGCCAGTACATTTATATTTAACTTACCCACTAACCTATAGGTTTGCTATATACTACAATATGAAGGCTATTAAGATTAATTTTTATAATAATTCTATTTTATAATCATTAATGGCATGATGGTTTTTATAGGTTTGGTTTCAAAATAGAAGAGCAAAATGGAGAAAACAAGAAAAAATATTAGCGAAACAAGATCAAAATAATTTTCATAGCTCCCAAAATTTTGCTTTAAATCAACAACCTGTGGGCTTCATTAGTTTACCAAGTAAGATTTAAACAATGATTAGACAGGTACCTACTGAAATATAAAGGTTAGGTGTTAAAACTTTATACTATTTCTAGTGTGCACAAGTTCCAACAACTTATCCGAAGTAGCAACATCATCAAATCATTCAGGTAAGGTAATTCATTTTTTGTTTTCAGATAAAAGTTAAATTTAATGAATTTCCAAACAATAGAATTTATATTTATTATATTTAAAGTGTAAATTACTAAATCCATTAGCAATTGTTTCATCACTTTTCAAAACAGCCATTGAAATATTTGAAATATTCAATGGTTCAGCTATAGATCTTTAATTAACCCATTGGTGAATGATATTTTTATTTGTCACAAAAAAAAACTGAGTTTCTTCTGG
The DNA here is from genome assembly GCA_003667255.2 of Euschistus heros. Classification (NCBI taxonomy): domain Eukaryota; kingdom Metazoa; phylum Arthropoda; class Insecta; order Hemiptera; family Pentatomidae; genus Euschistus; species Euschistus heros. The sequence goes on along the minus strand of RCWM02000008.1, from coordinate 3,093,616 downwards.
TGCAACATATTAAAAAAAAATAAAAAAATAAATAAAAATAAAATAAAAAAATATGAAAAATGAAAAATTCCTGTTGAGTGTTTTCCTGGGAAATTATGGAAAACCACAATCTCGAACATCTACAAGATAAAATTGATTTGGGCATCAAACTAGGCCACAAGTTATAAACATTTGTAGGTTTGCAACATGGATTGCATCACAGGTTGGAATTGATTTAAAAACTGAACCTTGGAATGAAGCACGTATTGCACAAACTAATTGTATTATTTAATTTTTGACATTAAAATGAATACTTAACCCTTTAAGTAGACTTAACCCTTAGGCAATGTATCCTGGAGGATATACATATTTAATGCCTTTTGCTCAATTAATGACGTTAGGCCCGACACATTATCCTACTCATTATCGCCTAATATCCTTTATTTAACCTTGAATACATGAGTGGGGGTCAGCATGGCTACAGCCATTCAAAGGAAAAAAGAAAAAGAGATGTATTTCAAAATTCCTGGCCTGCCCGTTAAAGGGCTAAGAGAATTTAACTGCAACAGAGCATACAAAAGTGTTTGTGTCAGTATTTAATACTAAAATTACACTCTTTGTTTGTTCATTTTTTAGTTACTTAGTTAATGTTATGTAACATATTATATTAATGAATTATGGTAACACAAAGTTCATTTTTTTTAACGATTGCTTTAAGCTTGGTGTTCTTTACCATTAGAGAGCAGAATGCAACAAATATGATCTAATTAAAAAATCTATGCAAAAAATAGTACTACTCATGATGTTCATATTATTATAGCTTCTGGTCAATTTTATTATAATTGGTGAAATGGATTTAGATTCTCTTTGGATTTATAATAAGATGTTTTCATAACATATGAGAGGATATCAAAGGTAATAATAAAACTTATTTTTTACAATCAATTTAGTTATTACATAGGTATTTTATGCTTCAGTATTCTAAGATGGCAGAATCATTGTTCAATGTTAGGGGTATTTTAACATTTTATTTGAACTAAGATATACCTTTATTTCAATCATGTTTTCTTAACAGAACCGTAAATCAAAATTAGGCTTCCTCCATCAGTGTTCCTTAAATGATTGCATAGTTCCCCATGATAACGCCAGGTAGCACTACTTGTCCTTGGTTACGTATAAACAAACCAACACTGTTTTATTTGTATCTACAGGTGGACTAAATTAATAATTTTAATTCATCATAAATTTATTTAAAGATTCGTTCATATTTTAATTACCTTGAAATTACTATAAATTTATATTACATCTAAATTTAAACTATTAAACATTTATCAAAACTAGTTTGGTGTTTTTTCTTTTTTACTTGATTTTTAACAGTTTAAAATTATTGACAAATGTGTTTTAGAATCGTTTTCCTTTCAATGAGGTATTTCATTTGATTAGGCACAGAGCTTTTTAACTTCCCAGACCTAGGTTCCTAGCCCAGTTGATGTATATAATTATTTATTCTGTCACATAAGCTGAGAATTAATCCTGTGGTCGAGAGAACTTTCCGGAGGGCGCGTTTTATTTTATTTATAAAAGAGAGAAAAACTGGCAGTCACAAAATTGATTGTGATCCTACCCAAATAACCTTGCACAACTGTTGGCAACAGTGCCGCTGAGAGGGGTAGCAGGGGGGGGGGGGCAGAATCCCTGCGGCCCGTCTCTTGAGGAGCTCGTGCTAAGGTGACCTCTTACAAATCTTATCTTATATAAACGATTCCATGGCGATTTATCGTATTAGAAATTTAATTAAACATTTTAGTAATTAATACTAATTGTTATTAGTAAGAAAAGAAATTATATTTTTTGGATTATGTTGGGAGGGGGGGGAGTTGGCCGTGTCGGCTCTTGTCCGGCCTGGTTGGCTAAAATTCAGTTTAACGTTACCTACTTAAATGTTTGCTTGTTTTTTTTTATTCCTCTTTGTAATTCTCTCAGATAATTGTAAGTTGTTAAATATGTTCAAGAACATTTAGTTCATTCGAGTTTTCGTAAAACGGAAATAACTAATGAACATGAGCAGGATTAACACTTGTTACACCAATTTTATATGATTATTAGTGGAAGATGCACTAATGAGGTACAATAATAAATGAATCTTTAAAAAACTTTTAGAGATTTCAAAACAACTCGCGAATTTTTTAAGTACAATAGGAATAAATTAACCCTTCATTATTTTTATTTAGGATCACTACCTAGCAGTGGGAGTAAAATTGTATATGAAGCAAGGATTGGGATTTGAACAAAGTTAATAGATTTTGTTGTCATCATCAACTTCTCCATAGAGAGGGTGGGACTGTGCCTCCTCCCTCCAAATTTAATATATTTTAGAATCTACATCAATCTGCGAAAATTGTGGCTAAACATTAAACTCAGAGTTATTATAATTTAAAACAATATAAACACATGTTATTTAATAATAAAAAAAAGCCAAAGATATTTTTTCGTGAAAATTGAAAATCTGGTTAAAATTGTTGAAAAATTTCGATTTCACCCTCAGCACTTTCTCCTATAAATTGTTGTACCAACGCTTCTGATCATGCCATTGGCATTTCTTAATATTAAGCTTGGAATATTACTTCTTTATTGTTTTTCCTAAGATTATATTTTGTTGTTTTTTTAGGGGCAGCCATAGGTAACTTCAGTCCTGAAGGGTCCTTATTTCTAGGAATGGAATGGGGTTTACCAGGAAGCTCTAAACCATTACCAGATATAGATCCAGACCTTTTAAGGCTTAAACCCTCTAAACAAGATCATGATCAGACTTTGGCACATAATCAAGCATAGATCTTCTGTAAATACAATAAATCGAATTTGCTAATTTCAAGACTTATTGATTCCTTTAGTTCTTAATATTAGTAATGTTAATAAAGGATATTATTTAAAAACTGTTATTTTATTTGTTTCACTATATCAGTTGTTCTTCAAGGCAAATGTATAATCAAAGATCAGACAGCTTTAAAAATATCAATTTATTTAATAATAATATAAATGATGGTCTTAATTCATATATCTCAGCAAAAAGCTTGTTATTTTATTTCATTAAAAACTTGAACCTTTATTAACTACCATCAAAGGTTCAAGTATTAACTACTTGAACCTTTATAAAACTTTATCCTTTACTAACTAGAATTTAAAAGCTAAATATTTTTGAAATATTCTTCAAAATTCTTTTTGAAATATAATCATTTTTAAAGAAAAAAAAATAACTTAATAATGAATTCACTCCTCGAAATTTCTTTTATTAATTATTCACTATAGTAACATGTTTCGGGGTACATTTCCCATCATCAGACTGCAATTTACATTATTTTACATAAAAAAATTTCATTTTAGTTTACAATACACTCTACTAAATTAATATAATTTACCTATTTTTTCATCATTGTGTTTACATACTAGATCAATTCTCTTAAAACTAAGTTTTTAAGTTTGTAAACACTGTGATAAAAAAATAGGTAAAGTATAATAACATTGTGGAGTTTATTGTTAGTAAAATGAAAATTTATCATATAAAATGATGTAAATTGCAGTCTGATGATGAGAAATGTGCATGTTACTATAGTGAATAAATAATAAAAGAAATTTTGAGGAGTGAATGCCAAAAAAGTGAATTGATAATTAAATTATATACCCCTTTATAAATGAATAAAAAATTACTTAATTATGTTAAGAATTAATTATGAAGCTAAATCAACTTATTTCGGCTTCCAACAAAATAAAATTTATACATATTTTAACATATGACAAAGACCAAAAAGGCTTGTCAGAAGGATAAAGAACTATCCATTTGCTATGAAAACCATCAACAATAACTGCAATGAGTCTCAACAATAAAAATTAAGAATGTGGTCATCACCAGCAACCACGTGCCTATTACAATTTGAGTAATAGACCATGGTTTCTGTAAGTATTACATCACAGTTGGTAACCACCAAGGTTGAAATTTAACTCTGCTGAATCTATCTTATTGCTAAGGAGAAGTATCTTACTACCAATGAAGCTTTCCAGCTAGCCCACAGAAAACTGCAACCCTTTTATTTTCCTTGTCAGCGTCTTATTAGTTGTCAATCACTGAAACTTATAAGGCAACATAAATATAATTTAAATAAGAGGAACTATCTTCTATTAAAACGAACAAAAATCGAGCAAGAAGCAAAATTCAAAAATTTAGTGGTTCATCTCAATGAATGGTATTTAAACATCTCTATGACAGATAACATTATCCTATCAAAATGCTATGAATTGTAAACATTTCCCCTAAAGTAGAGGAGCCAGATTCACGTTATGGGTAGGAGAAGCATTTAGAAGAAAAGAGGAAGACGCATCGATAGGATCCGGAATGCCAACAAATGTGCAATCCCGATCAGCCGAGAACATCCTAGAGTAGTACAAGTTAAAATGTAGTTTGGATATCTCTTTAGGATGGGTTCTGAAAGAAGCTCCAGGATGACATTCCATACCATTAAAGAGGAAAAAGACCCAAAGAAGGGAACCACATTTCCTTAGGTGACGATGTTCGAAAAGCGTTCAGGAAAACCATAATCGATCAGAGCAGAATAGAGAGGTGACGCAGGATCAGGGAGGATTATGTCACTGACAAAAAAATGATTGGTTACTATTTAGAAGAACAAACTTTATGTTTCGTAATGTAGTATAAGGAAAGTGAGTTGTGTTTTTTTTTCTAGTTAAGTCAAGATATGTATATTAAAACAATTGGATTAATTTTGTATATTATATAGGATATTATTTTATTAATATAGGAAGTATATTTTCTGTTCAAAGGCTTTGATGGGTCAAAAAACATGTCTGAAAGATTGTGTAAGACTTCTTATATAAACGGGAGGGATAAACAAACAAAGGTACTAATAAAAAAAACTCATGAAAATAAGTAGTTTGAGTTCAGTAAAAGGGAAAATTCATTTGGAGCTCAGGATTGGATAATAAATATTAGATAGATGTGTCCTTTACAAGTGATTACAATTACAAAATTGTAAAAACTTTGACAAGAAACAAAAAAAAAGAAAAGTTTTCCAACATCCAGTTGTCGCTCACTACAAAAGTTGACGTTAATTTTCGTAGCTATGCAATCTCCAAGAATTCAGGATAAGTCACAACAGATGAACAAAATATCAACATTTTGGGGCGTTTTAATTCCAGATTATATTTATTCTTAAGATGTAGACAACTATTTTTATAGACGTTACCGGTACATCTTTGTTTTAATGAAGCTTTGTTTTTTTCTTACCATGAATGAGATAACTGAAAATTATCTAGTATTTTTGTGTTATCGAAAACATATACTCTTAACGGCAATTTCGTTGCTACTCATTTTCAATCCCTAACTATTACTGAATAATTATTAATTTTCATTTTTAAAAAATTCATAATCGATTAATATGAAATCGATTTAATGATCATTATCATCCCATTGATAGTTATTAACATTATTATAAGATATTCATAAACAAATGAAATTATAAGAGAAAATCCTGATCATATGTTTAAATTGATAAAAATTTATTATTTAGGATTGATAGAATTTTTTATTTATGAATAATAACTATTTAATTTTATGGTAATTTATTCTAATATTCAATCAGAACAAAAAACATTTGCAAACATTTTTCATTTTAGTCCTAAGTGGGTATGATTGATTAGATAAGGATTACAGATACTGTCATTGATTAAGGGGGGAACCTAGGGCCCTTGGGTAGTAGTGATACAATTGTCAAAGTAGAACACGTCAGTAGGAGGGGGTTATATCCATCTTAAGAGGTGTTTAAACTGTGCCAGAGAAAACACTATGTCACTACTCACTATTTTAAATGTGATAAATTCTGTGCCTTCTTGCCTTAATATTTACAAAGTATTTTAAATAATGTAAGTTTCAAATATTGTACTGTTTATTAAGCAATTTTTTGTTTACTTTTAGAAACTATACTTTCAAATTTTGATTTAAATGTATATAATTTTTCATTATTATTGCATTAGAGGTGTAATCAAATATTTGTGTGTTGCTTAATCTCTAGACCAATGTAATTTCTTGTTTATTTTCCCCATATGTGGCAATTTGTTAGTGATTTACAAAATCCAATTTTTAGGCCCATTTGTGGTAACATAATTGTACTGTCAATGTCCATTATAATTTGATATAATGTATTAATTCAAAATTAGTATTTTGATTTTTGTTTTAAAATAATCGGGTTTTGTATATTTAGGTGAATGAATGAACTCTCGGTTATAAATACAAATGTGCTGCATGTATGTTATGTTACATTTGATTACTAACAATTTTAATAAAAGTTTTGAGAGATCTTTATTTTGTGAATTAATAAAACCTTCTTTTAAGATTAATTAGTTTATGAAGGAGAAAAGTAACGGAACAGTGCCCTAATTTAATATTTTTCCACTTCGTTGAAGTTGCTTAATTGACATGAAAAATTAATTGATGTCTACAATACCATTTTTGAGATTTAGTTTTAAATTGTTCCTCTATTCTGTTTTGAATTTATTTAATGTCGTATTACGAACATTTACTTACCTGTTTGTTGGTAATTTTTTTTTTTTTTTTTTTTTTTTTTTTTTAACAAATAGCTAATTAAAAGTGACATATTGTTGCTAATGTATTGACATATTCTGAATATGAAATATTAATATATTAATACTATTTAATTCAGTTGGTCCTAAAGGTTTATAAATTATTATTGATAACTTTTACTTACCTTATAGATTTGGTGCTACATAAATTAACAGTATATTTATTTTAAAATGTTAGTTTTTAAAAATTTAATTTGGAATTGGTGGGTAATATATTTATTATTTAAACAATTTTCGCAAACAATATTTAATATTGAAATTAATTCGGAATATAGTTATGCCAACAGTATCTGGTAATTTTACCATACCAATTTGCTTTTTATAGATGCTTTAACTATGAGTAAGTTAACAAAAAGACGTGATAGTGCTGGAAGTGATGCTTCCTTAAGCAGTAGAATTCCCATTTCTTTTACCCCAACTTTGCCAAGAAAACAAAGGACTAATCTCAGCCGACATCAAAGCTTAGTAAGTAATTTTCATTTTGTATTTCAATTTTTTTTTTTTTTTACAAATATTATTTGTTGTCAAACTATTTTAATTTAAACAGATAAAGAAAAACAAAACCCTTTCCAATTTTGAAATATAGTTGCTGGTTTGAAGGACATCAGGATTTTGACATTGACATTTTGGGATGTTCTAATTGTGCAATCAATGTTATGAAATGAAGGGGTATATATTATTAAAATTTAACTGTAAACTGAATTCACATGGATAAAAATTATTTAATGAATGACGAAATTGTTTACTTTTCACTCTTCTTCATTTTTTTTTTAAATGTCATTGGCCTAGTTTTAGTATGACCACAAAATAACCTTTCCTTCCCAAAAACTTATATATTTTTATATTACAGTATTTCTAATTTCCAAAAACATAAAAAATATTAGTGATTATCATTATTACAAAAATTGTGTATTATATTAATAAAATTAGTTCAATAATTGTTTTTGTATTTATTTAGAAAAATATTCTAATGTGATGAATATTATGATATAAGACAACTTTCTCTCTGAATTATTTTATGTAGTCCCCTTACCATTAATTCTATAAATTTCAAAATATTTTATCTTTTCAATTATTCCTTCCTCAACTGATATTCTCTTTAATTGTTTCATTATCGTTATATCATTAGGGATATTTACCTTGCATTCATATTTGTTTCCATATTTATTGCTAGTTCTAGAATTTGCTTGTATATAGTGCAAGATATAGCAAAAAAGAATCCATGCATTACATTTGAAGTGCAATTGTTTTAAGCATTAATTAAATGTTCTTTGCCTTAAATTCCAAATTTTCTCTGTCTCTCGTAGAAAGTAATTTTTTCATTTGTTTAATGAAAATGGTAATCATCATCAATTTTATTAATATTTTCATTTTTCAGCAAAAGTTTAATTTTAAACATTACTTTATCACTCCTTTGTTCTATAGACTTAAATTGTGCATAGAATATTAGATTGTGTATTCCCTTTGGATTCTAATTCAATATTTGACTTTTCAAGCATCTTTAGTTTTAATACTCTTAAAATCATTTATTTACCTTTTGTTCACAACATAAGATGGATTGGATGATACCAGTTTTATGGACACTGTTTTTATTCTTGGTTGATTTTAATTAGTGATTCCATTAATTTTAAATAGTTGGTATTCCAGCTTTGTATAATATTTTTTAGATTTAAAAAAAAAAAAAAAAAATCAAACCTTAACAGATTTTTGTAGCCATGTTTTTTTTTTCTTTTAAAAAAATATATAAAACTTAATTTTGAAATCTTAGTACAGCATTATACTATTTATCACTTATTAAAGTAAGAATTGAAACAAATGAAGCCTAATTATCAACGTTAACTCTAATAAGATAAAGATTGATATGTGAATTGTTGATGGCTTTAATTTTAGAACTAGGATATTAGCTTAAAATTTTGAAAAATAATTAATGAACTTTTCTGTATTAATATTAGTATCATGTCGAACTTCAGTTTCAAGTGTTTTTTGAATAGCTTTTCTCATGTTATGTGGAGTGTTTGTTATCTCTCTAATATTGTAGTGTTGTCGAATAATGAAGTGCACTTTAGATGCTAGTCACTTCATTATTAATTACCAAAACAAACAGTGAATTGCTATTATCCAGATAGATAAGCAATGGTTTTATTACCTTATCGTGCCTCTTAATCCAGGATAAAAGACGTTCCCTTTTTCCTGTTATCTTTCAAACTGAAACAATAATTTAAAAAATAAAAAAAAGGCTCTATAAAGACATTATAAAAATCAATAGAAAATTATTTTTTTTCTCTTTTTGTGAAAAGGGAGGAAGATGGGAACTTTAATGGGTAAATGGACTAAGTTTTAACAACTGGTATAGGTATATTGCAGATACACTGATTTTTTTTTTTAAATAAACTACGCATCCCTAACTAAGTATTCTATCCCTTTTTAAAGGAAGAATAGATTTAAGTCGTTTACTGAGTTTGTAAATACTGGAATGAGGAAATATACTTTCTTAGGTTGCTATGAAAAGTAATATTGTTACTACCTTGTGGTATTCCATTTTTTTGACAACGAGTTAAGATTAGTGCGGTCTTACACAAACCTAATTTTGAACTGTTTAAAATTTCTTGCTTAATTTTTAAAAATTTATTCAAATATATCATTTTCTCTGCTGGTGTATTGTTTTTTAGTATAATTTGTTTTATTTCGTATCCAAAGTTTTGTTTTAATTATTTTTAGCATTCGATTAGAAACAGTCGAAGTGATGATGTTGATTCAATATGCAGTGGAAGCTCTTCAATTTGTGAACATAGCCATTTTGCAAAGAATGGAAGTACATACAGTGGAAGAAGTAAACGTTATATAGTTCATTGCAGCCCTCAACCTAATGATTCTGAAGAGTATCTAACTCCAACTCAACGTGCTAATGCAACGATTCGAAAGCTAAAGGTTAATTTTATTATTATTATGAACTCTATTAATCCAAACGAACTTGAAATTTGTTAGTAATAATATGGCTAGGTGTGTTTGATCTTAATTTTTTTTTTTTGTTATTTGATCTTTCTTTTATATTATATCACTGAACTTGATTAGGTATTGTTGAATTTTTTTTAGCATAATGCTATAGAAATTCTTTATTGCATTAAATCATCACAATAATTTTTGTGATTGCAATTTTGGTCTGTAGGTTATGCTTTTGTTCAAAATATTACAATTTCAAGTTTTTAATTTTTTTCTTCCTCATTTTTTAGCCAATCGTATTTAAAAGTAGATATAGATACATGTTTTTGTTACATGCCAATTATCATAGGTTTCCTACCTTTTTTTATCCAATGCCCCCTCTTTTTTTCTGTACTAACTTATGGCAACATTTTTCTCTTCCTTTAACAATAGAATGAAAAACCTAGTCTTCCTTTATAACTTATAATTTATTATTAACAGTCAAGTTAGATCATTACCTTCTTAGGATCAGGGTATTTATTCACATATAGCTTAATCAAAAATGTAAGTAACTTAAATAAGTATTTTGATCATTTGATCTGTTGCATTGAATTGCTGTTGAATTATTAATATTTTTGAAAAGAAAAAAATCTCAGAGCTCAGTTAGTATATTATTTTTCACCATTGCTATATATTATCAGTAATTTTTTTATGTGCAAAGTAAATTAAAGTGTTATGTGGTCAAGTTTAAATGGGACATTGATTAATAAAATAAGAACATAGGAATATGTAAAAGTTTAGTGTAATTTCGTTTGAATTCAAAACAATCTTTTTCCAGTTTGTTGTGATGCTTAAAATAAAATAATAATAATAATATCAAGTTAAGAGAGTTGAAGTTTGGAGTTTATTTAGCTGGAAATTATGATGGGAAAATAGCATTAAAACTATTGTATTAAAATAAATTTTATTTTTTTAAATAGATAATAATATTTGGTATGGTTTTGAGTACACTTAACAGACATTTCCGCTTAAAAATACTTGGTAACATTTAACGATTTTCTATTGATCCTCTAACCCTGATCTACAGTGTATGCTGAGCGATGCCCAGTCAGAAGTGGCCTCTAGAGATGAAGAGATTGCTCGTCTCACAAGAGAGCTGGTTCAGCTGAGGCTTGGTAACGCCGAGAGCTCTGGTCATGGGTAACTAACCACTAACTCTTTTCTATAGTTTTATGCTCACTTTTCTTTTTAATTTTTTAACTCAATAACTTTACCCTGAATTCCTTATCTTTCTATTCTGTTTAACTTAGTAACTATTTTCATTGTGCCATTTGTAGTTTTTTAAATAATGCACGAAATCTACTCATAGTTTCTTCATTCACCTCCAATTTAAAAAATAAAAATATTTCTTTAAAATTAATTACCAGTTAATGTCTTCAATTTCAGTAAAATAATTTATCTAAAGCTTCAAAATATTTGGTCTCAGATTCTTCTTGCTGTAAAAGAGAAAAAAATATCTTGCAGGAATCTTTCTTAAACCAGACACGGAATACAGAATATTCAGTTTTTAAAGAATAAAACAGCCACCTTAAGTATTTTCTTTAAAATATTAGTTCAAATGGACATAATTTTTATATATAAACTTTTAAATTTTTAGTGTCTTTCTTTCGATTATTTATTTTTAATTATAAAACAAAACTTATTTTTTTTCTCAATTTTGAATCTAAAGGTCATGGTATAGAATACAGTTTTTTTTGTTTTTCCCAGCTCCGAATAAACTACTGTATTTTTAGATATAATGAAAATATATTTTTGTGTTTTAATAACTTTTTTCAAAGAACCCCAGCTTCATCTATGCTCCATGTGTTGGAATGAAATTTCATTCAAAAATAAATTTTAAACAGTTCTGAATTAGAAATGAAAAATTCGAAGTATTAAATAACCAATTTTGGAGTTGTTTAAAAAATGCTGATATCGTTTTGAAAATTATGGAATTGGTTTGGAAAATTCTAAATTAGTTTGAGGAAATTCTTAATTTAACTTGCAAAACCTGTGTGGTTTGGCAACAGAATTTTTAAATGATGGTTTCTATTTTGTATTTGTTGTTAGATATCAAATGACATTGTTTGATGTCTATGATGGTTTTTTACTATATTTTTCACTCAATCTGTTTTATTCCACCAATGAAAATGAAAATATGGTATTAAAAGAAGGCGTTATATAGGAATCATACCACATTATTGTTATAAATGAATAAGTATTTTAAAATATTGATTTTAATGTAGGGATGAAGTCGACAGTCCTGAGAGAAAGAATTTAGCTCCTGAACGAATGAGTCCTCATTCGTTGTCTGATTCAGGGCATTTTGAAGAACTTAGCCCAGAACCTATGTCAAAATTACAGGTGAATATGTTTACATATTTTATAATTTAACTTTTTGTTTGATTATATTACTAATATGATTTTTAATATAATTAATATTCAAATGTTATTATAATTAATAATGTACTTTAAAAAAAAAAAAAAAAAGTTCATGATATTTTTATTTATTCACCCTCACCAGTATAACATTAACACTATTAAGTGCTCTATTAAAATAAAGATTTGTTTCCAAGAAATAAGGAAAATATCACCTTTCATTAATAGTCTTTATGTTGAAATACAAATCAAATAAAAATCAATTGTATGAAGAAAAACTAAAATTATTAAAGATCATAACTTCTCTGTAAAAACCATTGTGTCTACAATTGCACTGAAGCTTGCCATTGGTACTTATTTGTGATGACAAAAGAATAAATTGAAGATCTTCATTTCATGTTAGTAATGATTATTTTATTTTAAATTAGACTGAATTGTCTTTAGTTTTAAAATACATTGTAAGTTTTATTTAATTGGAAAGGTTTTGAATTATTTTCTTATAATTTAATGATGCTGAAAATTTGATTAGTAAATAAGTAATAATAATGATTAAGTAAAAAATGAGTTAAAGAAAAGAAATAGGGAAAGGAAACGAGAAAATCTTGGTTTAATAATTTCTAAGATTTGATTTTAGCACCAAAACTTGAGTTAAAATTGTTGTTTCCTGTTTCAATTCCATTGAATAAAAATACTATTTTTTTTTTTTTTTTTTTTTTTTTTTTTTTTTTTTTTTTTTATGTTATATCTCTCATACTTTTTTTAGATCTAAGAACTTGTTTTATTGTATTTGCAGATTATAACAATTTTATTACTTTTTTCATCAGGAATCCCAGATAGCTTGAATATATTTACTCTTTACTTTTCTGGATTTTTTAATCAATTAAAATTACTGTAGTTACTTATTTTAAAAATCTCATCAAATTTCAGTCATATTTTTTTTGACATAGAAATGTCTTTTGGCAGGGGTCTAAACTTTTTTTTGTGTAACATTTTCTTCAACCTCAAAAATGTATTTTTTGTACCCTCAAGCTCTGTTGGGGTTGTTCAGATCGAAAATTTGCTGTCAGTTTCCTTTTCAGAAATTTAATGGAGAATATTTTATAAGACTATAACTAGAGACCGGATCTCTGTGTTATTGCACATTTAGTTCGCTATGGTTTAGCACTCTCTAACCCAAGTAGTTATCTCATTCATGACCTAAGGATTCTTATTCTCAAATTTTATTTTGCACAAATTAGACTTTTTGAGCTTAATTGCACGAATTCGGGTTTTACTACACAAAACTGCACAGTTGAACCAAATTCATCTAATTTTATTTATTTAATAATTTCTTTTTTAAATATTTTATTTCCGATTATAAGGCAACATATTTATATTAAATAGGTTAATTACTTTTAAATTGAAAGTAAAAAGTCGCTTAAAACAAATGTATTCGTGTTCTACAAGGTGGGACAACATATCTTTCTTTTTTGAAATGAGCGCCGTTCTGCCTAATGGTTATCTGTAAGCGTGGAAGTGGTTTCATTTGGAAGGGGAAGTCTTAAAGTTTTGTTCATATTTAAGGTCAGTTGTCACCATGCGATGGATTAGTGAGGAACGTGCGTTTGCCATAGAGGCCTACTTTTCTAACGGTGGCTCAGTAATCACAACCCAATGCGCCTTCCAAAACCGTTTTAATCTCGTGCCCTTGGCCCCTGTTCCAGACGGGAAATCAGTTTTGGGTTGGGTCAACTCATTTCATGAAATGGGCTGCTATGTTCCTGCTCTTTGGAGTCCGGATCAGCATTAATCTACATACAGGGATGCCAGTCAGGCTTTGATTTCCTGACAAATTATAATTGATATTTTTAACTAATTAATTAAATTTATATAATCTCCTCTCCACCAGGTTATCGTGGGGTCAAAAATTAAGATGTGTTATTATATGAATAAGAATCAAAATATATTGATTAGATGAAGGACATGCAACTTGGCTATAAACTGTATGGTTAAACTAAAAACAACAAATATTTAATCAAGGGTTGACATACAAATAACAATATGGAAATCTAGATCATAACTTAATTTAAGACTTAAATAGTAACAGATAGACTTAACCTAGACTTATCTTTGAGGGATATGTGCTATGATGTATAAGCTCGTCATCGGTGGAAGGTCTTGGTCCCCATCCGGTGCCGCTGAGCAGGTTGAGGGCGGAACCACAGCCACTTTGAACAACACAGACAGACAGACCCCCATACCTTTTTTTTTTTTTCGCCCTTTTTGATGAATAAGCTCCGCCCCCCTGGACAAAGAACACGCCCACCGACTTCCCAGATTCTTGAATTTTAGGTATACTAAAATATCGCGTTTACCCCAAATATTACCTGGTAATGGGTATGCAGGTAGAGAAATATGGCACTCACACCAACAAAGAGTGTGAACTGCTGGACCACCCGCAAGAGGCTGTGAAGGGGCCAGCTACCCTATTACACAACACGCGAATATTATTTTGCAACGTAAAAACCTTTTGGTTTGATACATAGCATTACCCTCCTCTTACAAGAAAAGAAAAATTAATAAGGGAGCAAAACTTATTGATTTTTCTTTAAAATAATCTACAACTATTAACAGAAATAATATATAGCTAGCCCTGAGATGAACAAAATTTAGAATATTACAAAATTGAATAACATAAAAATAAACGGCATCTTACCCTCATAATGTCAACAAAATATTACAGTAAGACTATTTTTAAATTCTATTAATAACATGATTTTAGGACTTATCTGCTAAACCAGTGATCTAGAATATAATATAAACTTGTTTACAAATTTGAGTTTTAAAAACTGAATTTGATGACTACCTAAAATTTATCAGTATTATTTCTTCAGAGAAGTCTATATTGACAACAAATAGCCATACATAAATTACGAATACATAAATTAAGAATAATATCAAAATATAAATAATTACATTAATATTACAAATTTTAATACAAATAAAGCATATAAAAAAACATTTATCAACTGGAAATGACAAACTAAACCAACAGTATCAACTACATATTTTCTAGAGCAATTTAATTATATAAAAGTATCACAGTCATATAGCATATGCTGACGACGTGGTCATAACTGGGACAACACTACATTCCCTTACAGAGGTGTACAAAGAATGGGAGGATGCAGCAAATAGAGTAGGCCTAACAGTAAACGAGAACAAAACCAAGTACATGATGTCATCCAAGAAAAGCACGGACGGATCTCTTCAAAGTGGGACATACAGATTCGAGAAAGTTAGGAAATTCAAGTATCTAGGCACGATTCTCACTGAAAGTAACAAAATAGAAGAAGAAATAAAATCCAGAATCCAAAGTGGTAATATATGCTACTGGTCTCTGAAGACAATTCTTTTGAATCGAAATGTGTCTCGAGACATCAAAGTGAGAATATATAAGACAGTGTTGCGTCCAGTAGTGATGTACGCAGTGAGGCGTGGACCCTTACAAAACAACAGGAAAGGTGTCTGAATGCATGGGAGAGAAAAATCCTGAGGAAAATATATGGCCCAACCAAATTAGCAAACGGCTATAGAATAAAGACAAACCAGGAACTATGGGACCTGTATGGGGAACCAGATCTAGTCTCCTGCATCAAAAAGGGAAGACTAAGATGGTTGGGGCACGTCCATCGAATGAATCAGGAGAGGCTCCCAAAGATGGTAATGGAAGGGCGTCCGGAGGGATTAAGAGGAAGAGGCAGACCTAGACTGCGGTGGCTGGACGATGTCGAGGCTGACCTTCGGCTCCTGGGGGTAGCGGAATGGAGAATCGGTCCGAATGGATAAAGGTTGTGGAGGAGGCCAAGGTCCTTCATGGACCATAGCGCCAGTAGAGAGAGAGAGAGATCACAGTTAACTCAATATTTATGAAAAAATTTAAATACTAACAAATAATAATAAATTGCAAATCTGGTATGAAATTTTGAACTGTTTATAAAAAATACAAGAAATGTAAAAAATTCTAAGCTGAACAACCCATTTAAACATCCATCTTTCCCAACATAGATGTACTTTAGGATTTTCCAATGTTACAATTTATAAACGTCACCCTTTTACAAAAAAAAAAAAATAAAACATCCTTTATAAAATAAAACAATAATTTAACAGTTTTTACCTCTTCATTAGTCAGTGACTAAACTCACGAAATAATATATGGAACAAATACAATAGTTAGGTAGCTTCTGGTTTGACGGCACTAGCACTGTAGAGCAAGGCTCTGCTGGGTTTGACCACTTTTAATTGATGTCCAACAATTTGTCATCACACAAAATTACTTTTCTTTGAAAGGAAGGAGCTTCTTTTTGGTTGCGAGCTCGATAAAGAATGATTAGGCGACTTCAATCAACTGCATGATATGTTTCTTTTCTTGTTTAGCCATTTGAAGAATCTTTCTGTACGTCCTTGATTAGAAACACTAAAATGATGAGTAATTAGAGTTGAAATTTTTCCGTCCAATAGTTCTTTTACCTGTTGACCCTTTCTCTTTTCCAAGCTTAAGTGGTTCCTACTACAGGTGATTGTTGTGACTGTTTTGGACTAATATGTCACCTTCACTTCTTCACACCAGATGTTATTGCTCCTGTGAACCCTATTAAAAAGGGCTTGCTACCTGAGGTGGTCCATTACGCCGTTTGCAAGCTATTGTCGCGGTATGGAGGTATACCTGAAACTGCAGGTAGTCGCATATCCTTCTTCCTAAATGAAGCTATACAACACAAAATAAAATAAAATGATCTTAACTCCATTTTTATATGTCAACCAGAACTTAAACCGGATAATATGAACTCATAATGTTTTGTTTACATAACCTTTAAATTACATTAGTTCTTAGCCATATGTCTTAAGAAGAAAAAATTTTTTTTTTTTTATTTATTTATCTAAAGAAAGGTTTTAATAGTGAACCATGGAAAATTCCTCTTACGTGGGTCCTTTGCTGTTTTGGGGACAGTTGTTCCCAGTTCTCCCCCTTACTTAACTGTGCCAATTTATATGTGGTATTCCCATATTTTTCAACAATAGTATATGGCCCATCAAATACCCTAAGAAATTTAGTGCTTTGCCTAATGGGGTCACTAACAGTAGGTATTGTTCTAATCAAGACTTCCTCGCCTACTTGAAATTCATATACCTTGTGGCTGGTATTAAATCTATTCCTGGTCCTCTCTCCACTTGTCTCGAGCTTCTTTTTCACTTTTCCCCTCAAATAACCTTGCTTTATCTCTGTAAAATTCTGATCTCGGTTTTCTAGATTTTTATTAATTATTTTCTCCCAGGGTGTAATCCTCTTCCGGGCACAATGTACCTCTATAGGTACCGCACCAATGGTAGTCTGATATGAATTATTAATGGTGTTGTTAATTATCTCTGTGTACTTTGGCCAATTCTTATGGGTTTCACCTATTAAGGTTCTGTAAAAATTTCCTAGGTCTCTATTTGTTCGTTCACTTGCGTTGGCTTGGGCATGCCGAACCGAGCAGAAAACATTTTTTATGCCTAACTTCTTTAGACTTTCCCTCCAGAGGTTACTAGTAAATTGTGTGCCCCTATCTGTTAAAATCCTTTCTGGCACTCCATATCTCTCACAAAACTTCTCTACGCACCTTACAGCGGACTTTGTTGTGGCGCTTTTTAAATTGTTTAATTGGACTATCTTGCTAAAATTATCTATTATGACAAAGATGTACTTCACTCCTCCTATTCCTGTTGTCAGGGGTCCTAAGAAATCTGCACTTATCAATTGTAGGGGTTCATCTACTTCTATTGTTTTAGCTTCAGCATGGTAGGTCTTGTTGGGAAATTTAGAAACCTGACATGTAAAACACGCTCTCAACAATTTTCTTACCTTGTTTTTGGCATCTCTAATGTGAAAATATGGGTTCATGGTGTTTAACAGTTTGACCACCCCGATGTGAGTTAGCATTTCATGGCTCGTTCTAATGAATCTTTCCTCAGCACTCCGTGGTACCAAGATTCTGGGTAATTTTCCTTTCCTTTTACTAATAATAACATTTCCATTGTACTTGTAAGAGTAACCTCCCATATCGTAATCTTCGTTTGGGTGTTGTTTCAACCAGTTGATTGCTGATTGATCGATGTCATGCCCTTCATACATCTCCTTAAAACCTCTTAGTAGTTTATTCATTTCAGCCTCCGGCTTTGCCCACTTCGTTATTTCGATTTTATTAATTTGTACTTCATTATCGGGTAGATAGGTAGATGTTTTACCGTTTATGTTTCGGCTCAGGAAATCTGCAACAATATTCTCCTTTCCTTTAATGTGCTGAATTTCAAAATCAAATTGCTGAAGAAATAAACTCCATCTTAACAACCGATTTGTAGTATTTCGACAGGTCTTGATGTAAGTAAGAGCATTATGGTCGGTTTGAATTTTAAATGTTTTTCCAGCTAGGTAAGTTATAAATTTCTTTATTGCCCAAACGATTGCCAAGAGTTCCTTCTCGGTGGTGCTATAAGACAACTCTGGGCCTCTGAGAACTCTACTAGCGTAAGATATAACTATTGGCCTTTCCTCATGAGTCTGTAATAGTTGAGCAGCTATTGCGTATCCGCTTGCATCTGTTTGTAATATAAATGGGATATTAAAGTCAGGGTGATTTAAAAGGACTTCCTCTATAAATGAACTTTTCAACGCATCCAATGCATTCTGTTCTTCTTCACCCCATATCCACTTTTTTCCTTTCTTTAATAGGTGAGTCAATCTACTGAGATGCTGGGCATATGAAGGGTTAAATCGTGAATAATAATTGGTAAGCCCCATCAAGCTTTGTAAGTCTCTAACACACTTAGGCGCAGGAATGTTTCTAATAGCTTCTATTTTTGTTCCTTGCGGTTTTAATCCCTCGGTAGTTAAAGTAAACCCAACATAATCTATAGATGTTCTAAAGAATTGAGTTTTTTTTCCAAATTTAGGGTTACTCCTCCTTCTCTTAAAACTTGAAACAATTGGTCTAATAATTTTATATGTTCATCTAGAGTTTCACTCATTACTAGTAAATCATCTACGTAAGGTCTAATCTGGTTGTTTAGTTCCCCTAATAGCCTGGTCAGCCCACGACTCAATCCAGCCAAAGATACTTTCAACCCGAATGGAAGTCTTCTAAACTCATAGACTTTCCCTTCATACATAAATTCCGTATATTTCCTGCTATTGTCACTTAATTTTATTTGATAGAAACTCTTCGTCAGGTCAATAGTCGAAAAAATTCTTTTACCGTTACAATATTTTAAGATATCGTCAATACTTTCTGATTGTTCGTAATCTGGAAACAATTTATTATTTAATTTCCGGGCGTCCAAGCATATTCGGACTCTTCCATCGGCCTTATTCACGACTACAATGGGATTCAAGAAATGGCTATCACTCTTTTGAATAATTTTATCTTCCAGCATTTTCTGAATTTCTTCCCTTACCGCTTCTCTCTTGTGGAACGGGACTGGGTAGGGCTTTGCTCGCAATGGATCATCATCCATGAGCCGGAGATTATACTCATAATCCCTGATCTCCCCTGGGCTATCAGAAAACATGGTTCTATGTTTTTCTAGGACTTCTCCTAATTTCTCTACAATAGTTCTGGGTACCTGGGTTTGAAAATCTATAACTTGTTGGATTTTCTCTTTAATAGTAATTTTCTCAGGGATTCCTTCTAATATGTTTACACCAATACTAGATTTTTGCGGCTGATCTTGAGAATAATGTATGAATGGGATTTTTTTGAAATTGTCAAATACTGTTTTTATAATAAAAAAGTTTTGTTCTACCTGTATTTCTGCTACGAAATTCTTTATAAAATCGTATCCTAAGATGCAATCTTGACTTAAGTTAGGGATAACTAGAAAATTTAATCTGATCTGACAACTTGGAAAATTAGCATCAAATAAAACCTGGTACTTTATAGGGGGGTTGAACGTTTTCGTAGATCTGTGGTTATTTTTAAGCTGGAAACTGGCAGTATCTCGTGTGGGAATTGTCTTTATCAAAAAAAGCTTAGTCACGGGTATCAAATTTTCCAATTTTTTAAATTTAACCTGAGGACATATTATATTTTGGAATTGTGTATTGAACTCAGCCGGTTCAAGGGTTAAGAGCTCGGTAAATTCCTGATACAATGAGTCAATACCCTTATCCGATGTTCCAGCATTTATGTCTTATTGTTCCTGTCCATGGCTTTTTATAACTAATTCTTCGTCTCTTTCATCCTGCTCTTCTAGGTTGCCCGTTTTATTCTCTCCTTCCCCCCTTTGGTTAAGTCTGTTTGCTCTTGTGGCAGTAAACGTTCTGGAGTTCTGGAAGTTACTTTCATAATCTGAGGCTTTTATCTGATTGATTTTTCTTGTATCGTTCTGAGGGTTATTGTAAGGTCTAGAAGGATCTTCTCTTTGTGGATATCTTCCTAAGCCCCGATTTCTTCCACCTCTGGGTTGCCAGTCTTTCTGTGGAGTCTTCACCAACTCCGTATTTAGAGTTCCGTGTCTAGTATATTGATGAGTACTAACCCCCTGTTTATACCGATTTTCTTCTGCTTTTCTACTGTTTCTGGGCTCGGGTCTGTACTCTAAGATTCGTTTTCTACCGACATTCTCTAAGATTTGCATAAATTTGTCGATGTTTTCAACACCCTGGTATAAAACGATTTCCTCGATCTGTGGCCCAAATTGTTTTCCCAAAGTTCTGCATATATATGAGTCCTCGAGTTTATTTTGGCATGCTCTAGCACGGACGACTTTCCGACAAAAATATTCAGTGGGTGATTCATTAACGTGATTATAATAATTATCATGATTTAACTCATCGAATATTAAATGGTCATATTGGCTCCCGTAATACTTTTTCAAAAATAAGTCTTTGAATACCTCTATTGAATGTATTTTTTCCCTTTCTAATGCATACCATTGTGATGCTTCTTCTATAAGATGGTCGCTTAAAAAATGATCAAGGACCATGTACTGTCCATACGCTTCGAATTCTAAGTACAATTTTGTAACAAATTCTGTTGGGATGTGGATTCTATTGTTGGCGAACTTACACCTTTCTGTGATTGGCCCTCTATAAATCCCTTGAGCTCCACAATTCCATATGTCTAACATTTGGGGATTCTTAGGTGATGGTGTTGTAGATATCTTAGAATGATCCTGATGTTGAGGTATCTTGGATTCATTGGGCCTTACATTTTGTTCTATTGTCTTTTCTTTTGGTTCAGTTCTGTCGGCTGGGAAAACTACATTTTCAGAACACCCTTTCGCACTATTAAGATGCCCTCTAAAGTTCGACAATACATCGTTATTTCGGAAAACTGCCCCTTCTAAATCCCGAACTACTGCTTGCTCTTCTTTTACCTCACTCTCTAACGTCCCAATTCTCTCTTTATGTTTTACCATGATTTGTTCTAGCTTTCCTAAGCGATCATTTAATACTTCATTTGACTGATTTAGGTTAACCCTATCATCGAATAATTTACTATCAAGATACTCTCTTGTTTTTGTTTGGTATTCCTCACATTTATTTCTTATATCCTGGCATTCCTCCCTTCTTTCTCTCTTCTCCTCCTGGAGAGCGCTATTTACCTCTTTCACCTCATTTTCTAACTTTGCCTTTGTATACTCTAATTTTGAGGATAGATCTCGATTTAACTTCTCCATTTTCTGGTCAATGTGGCCCAACAATTTCCTGATCTCCTTTTTGCTCTCCCTTTTACTCTCTCTTGTCGACTTTCTAATTAACTCTGACATTCGTTCCATTATTTTATTTACTATTGCCTCTTCAAAGGTTCCTCCCGCCTGCCTCATAGAATCGGGACTGTCCTCTTTTTCTGATCTATCTTTTACATTAACATCTTGCCGTGGAGAACTCAATTCTTCTTCACTCCTGTTTAGTGCCAGAGATCTGAGCCTAGAGCTAATTGGAGGTGAAGCTCCTGTCCCGCTCTCTTCTCCTTTATTTGGGTTCATCTTACGTGAATGAAATTTGACTATAACCCTCTAAAATATTTTAGTATTCCCGATAACCTGTAACCTCTACAGTGATCACGACCCAAATCAAAGAAACCTTTTTTAAAAGTTTATGTACAATAATTAGTAATAAATTAAAAATAATAATGGTGTTTTTTGTTGTTTTTTTAAATCTCTAGATACTTAATGAAGAAAAAACAAATGTATGCCACTCAATAATTAATTGTTATAAATTAATTAACACTAATTAATAACACTACTTAATTATTTGACTAATCAGTTCCCGAACAAGGGATGACATTCTTAATGCTATGTTCCTGCTCTTTGGAGTCCGGATCAGCATTAATCTACATACAGGGATGCCAGTCAGGCTTTGATTTCCTGACAAATTATAATTGATATTTTTAACTAATTAATTAAATTTATATAATCTCCTCTCCACCAGGTTATCGTGGGGTCAAAAATTAAGATGTGTTAATTATATGAATAAGAATCAAAATATATTGATTAGATGAAGGACATGCAACTTGGCTATAAACTGTATGGTTAAACTAAAAACAACAAATATTTAATCAAGGGTTGACATACAAATAACAATATGGAAATCTAGATCATAACTTAATTTAAGACTTAAATAGTAACAGATAGACTTAACCTAGACTTATCTTTGAGGGATATGCTATGATGTATAAGCTCGTCATCGGTGGAAGGTCTTGGTCCCCATCCGGTGCCGCTGAGCAGGTTGAGGGCGGAACCACAGCCACTTTGAACAACACAGACAGACAGACCCCCATACCTTTTTTTTTCGCCCTTTTTGATGAATAAGCTCCGCCCCCCTGGACAAAGAACACGCCCACCGACTTCCCAGATTCTTGAATTTTAGGTATACTAAAATATCGCGTTTACCCCAAATATTACCTGGTAATGGGTATGCAGGTAGAGAAATATGGCACTCACACCAACAAAGAGTGTGAACTGCTGGACCACCCGCAAGAGGCTGTGAAGGGGCCAGCTACCCTATTACACAACACGCGAATATTATTTTGCAACGTAAAAACCTTTTGGTTTGATACATAGCAGGGCAGTGTTGTGAAAAAAAGACCCGCAGTCACCCGGCCTGTCAGATCGCCAGAAAATGTCGAGACAGTCAATTATCGAACCACTGCAGCGTTCTGCTCGCAAGCATGCGTCGATCCTTGAATTATCGTAGCGGTCTGTGATACGAATTCTCCACGAAGATCTTAATCTCCATCCCTAGAAGTTGGGCATTGTGCAGGAACTTTCTGAACGCGACTGTAATTCTCGAAGAAAGGGATGTGAAGCGCTCCTTAAAAATGTCCCAATGCAATTGTGTTTCCAGTGACGACGCTCATTTTCACTTGAGCGGGTGTATCAACAAACAGAACAAGCGGGACTCTGTGATAAACCCCTGAGAATTCCACCAGACCCTTTATCCTCGCCAAAGGTCACCGATTGGTCCGCGACATCCTCAGTTGACAGTTACGGTCAATTCAGTCCGTTATGTCAACATGCTTGAGGAGTTTCTTGTTCCCCAACTTGATGAAATGGACCTAGGGGACGTATGGTTCAAACAGGATGGGGCAATGGCTCACACTGCAAGGGCGTCAATGGCTTTGTTGAGGGAGCACTTGCCAGGGCGCCTCGTAAAGGTACCTTATCTCTCTCAGGGGCAATTGGGAGTGGCCGCCCCGATCACCGGATTTGACCCCATGTGACTTCTTTTTGTGGGGTTATCTGAAGTCCCGGATCATTAACAACCGTCCACGGACTCTTGATGACCTGAAAGTCAACATTCGGGAGGAAGTGGCCAACTGGGTTAACATGTTGGAGCGGGTGGTGCAAAATGAAATGTACAATGTTGTAATTAATTTATTTTTTATAAATTTCCATGTAAAAGGAAATTTTAATAAATACATTTATTTTTTTTTATGGACAATTTTTTTTCCATATCCTTTTCTTTTTTTTTTTTTTTTTTTTTTTTTCAAATTTTAAAGTATCTCAGATTGAATTAACATTAAAACGGAACGTTTGTTAAAATGTTTATTTAAGTTGGTTAAGTTTTGCATGTTTGTGTAAATAAATGCTGCATTTATTAAGTTTTTAAATGCACGTTTTGAGTTTTTTACTGCACGATTTTGCATATTTTGAGTTTTTTACTGCACAAAAATCCGGTCTCTAATTATAACATTTGTCGCTTGGACCTTCCATTTAGGAGCTATATTGGTTTGAAGTAGAGATGGGCCAACTAGTTGCTGGAAAAACTGGAGGCCGTTAAGTCAGCTGACTAGTTGGCCAAGCCGATCTTTGCTTTGATTAGGATTTGGGTGATATCGGCAATATTCGAGGCACTTCATTTTTTATAAGTTTATAAAAAACTTATATTTTAAGTAAATATGAATCTAAAATTAAAATTATCATCAATTAAGACCATTTCTTTGTACCAATCAACCTATTTTTAAGCATAGAAATATTAATGAATAAAATGGTCGACTAGTTGGGGATTTTTACTGACTAGTAGCTGATTACAAAAGCAGTCGTCTAGTCAGCCTATCTCTAGTTTGAATGAAAAAAGTCATGTTTTGCCTATATTTTTAAAGTGTTGAGGCTTTTTTGATGCTCTTGTTCTGTTGGTGTTGCTCAGATTTGCTGACTATTTCCTGATCAGAAATTTAATGGAAAATATTTTTAGTTATTTAAAATACAAGGAAAATAAGCAATAATATCTCCCAATATTAATTTTACTATTAAAAAAAAATATAATAATTTGGCGACGTTTCATGGCATTGCTATATTTTCATAAATACATATTATTTTTATATACCATTTTTAACAAGGACTTATCGTTTAGGAGCTATATTGGTTGGAATGAATAAAGTCATGTTTGAAACCCATACTTTCTGTAAATTTTGTTTATTCCGATTAATGATTAATTGTTAATTTAACTTAATTTTAATTTAAGTAATTTCATTATTTTAATTCTAAAATGTAAACTGGGAAAAGCAGTGGATTACAGATAGACATATCCATGATCTGTTGTTTTTCCCTGTCAGGGAGAAATTAAGTTTTTTTAATAATACAAACCTGCACATTTATTTCTTTATTAAAAATTACCTTTTTGATTACTGATTTTTAAAATTTTATTTTTAGCTTTCTCCATGTCAAGCTACTTCATCCTCAAGTGTAGAAGTATTGATTCATAAATTATCAGAAGCCAATGAAAGGTATGTAAAGTGCTCTAAGTTAATTTTTATTTAATAATAAATAGATTATTAATTTATCCCCTATGAGGATGTTGAGTATCATACTTCCATGACTTTTCTAATGTTTGTAGAATGAATATTTGTGGATTAAACTAATATTTTAGAATTTAAATTGAAAAATTCTGTTCTTAGATTTCCACTTAGGTCACATTATTTTTATTTGTCAGCATTTGCTCGATTATTAAAGCCAAAGTTTCATTTCATAAATATTCTTTTTTCTAGAAAAAAAAAAATTATTTCCTAATTAATCTAATTTACATGGAATCTAGTTTTACTTGTATTTTAACAAAGTTGTATGGGAATGGAGCTCATTATACGCTGAAGAGATTACCATTTTTGAATTCAAGCTTGCATATTAATTATTAACGCTTTTTTATTCACTTTATGTGCTAATAGTTTCCTTTATATCAATAGAAACTGTGAATTGTAACTGTGAACAATTAAATGAAGAATTAATTTATTTTAATTTGTGGGATCAATCCATATCAATAAAAGAATTGTTTATATTACAAATTGTTTATTTCGTTCTTAATGCTTCAGCCATAACACTGATGGCCATCGCTAGGACAACAAAAATATTTACTTGATACATTTGGGCAAAATTAACATGATTAAATTAAGTGATTGATTCTAAGAATTTAGTTATGATTAATATTTTGCTATGATTGAATTTTCCCCAACACTGACTTGATAACAATAAAGAAGAAAATATAGGAAGAAAAAATTTTAAAAATGATAAATGATAAAAAATACATGGAATTTTTTAAGTTA
This sequence comes from Euschistus heros, assembly GCA_003667255.2. Lineage (NCBI taxonomy): Eukaryota > Metazoa > Arthropoda > Insecta > Hemiptera > Pentatomidae > Euschistus > Euschistus heros. The sequence goes on along the minus strand of RCWM02000008.1, from coordinate 3,067,595 downwards.
AAAAAATGTTTATAAAAATACAAAATAAAAATAAAATACAAGTTAATGAAAATCAAACAATTTAAAACAAACAGTACAGGTTGATGAAAATAGAAGTTAAAATAAAATAAATTCAAATGCCCTAACTTCAGACAGTTTTGCATTTCAATCTGAAATGACTCCTTTATGAACAAAAAAATGCATTCTAAAGACTACTAGGGCTTTATGTTTTCAAAATTTCAACATTCTACATGGTTAGTTTGGATATTAAAAAAAAAGAAAGGCATTTGTCTCAAGTATGGGCCATAGTTCCTACAGTCTTAGTTTTCATAATAAAATAATTTCCCAAATATCTTATATCATAGTTTTTGTCAATTTCACATATTTTTAGGTTGTATAACAATAGAATTCAATCACAAAAGTAGTGATGAGCCATCACAAATTTACTTGGTGGAACGGATGAAAATTAAATAATAAACATAAGAAAGGTTTATTACAAATGTACCACTGTTTGAAGACATTATGTCTTAAACTGATGGAGAGCTTACTTGAGACTTGGCCTTCTGTGTAGGGGCTGCACAGAAATCATGGTCAATGAAGAAAAATCATATGGCAAGAGTGTTTCTGACAACCTCTTCTGCTGATTTTAGCAAGAGGGGAACAATATCAGTCTGCATTATCAACCACTGGAATTTCAAAACTCAGATGAGCCACAAAAATCGTCAACTGAAATTCATGAGTTTTTCATATTATTAATGAAAATTAAACAATAATAATTGAAGTCCTTACTTTGGACAGTGTCTCAATCAGAATAATAACAAACTTTAATAAATACTGCTGTCTCATAAATATTTTTCATTAATCCTCACCATCCATCAAATTATTATAATTTTTTTTTTTAATGTTCTTGGGTTCTTTACGAGTTAATGCTGTTTACTAGTTCCAGTGTGGATACCACAGACAAAGTTGGTAACCATGTTTTTACTTGTTTTATTTTTTTACATGTTTTAACAACTCCCATCATTAGTTTTTTTATTATCAATATTTTTTTGGGGTTTTCTCAAATATCCTATTTCTTTTTCTGGAGGTTAGGTATATCCTTAGTTATGTTTCTAAACATATAAGTTCCAATAATTTATAGGAACATGCCATAATTGGCTCAATAAAAACTTATATAATTGCGTGCTTTATCAGTTTAGTTATTTCCATTATTAATAAACTAATGAATTAAAAAATTGCTTTAAGATATTTATAATATTATGATGTTCATTTTCGTTGAATTTTCTTTAATCTTTGTGTTTCTTATTAAATTTTGTTTGTTTCCTTTAATAGAAATAATCTGGTAAATTACTTGACAACAGTGAATAATTATATTTATATTTTAAGATACTGTTTCAGGTACTATGAATTAAAACCACAATATGAAGATCTGAAAAAAAGATTAGAAGCTTTAGAATTAGAAAGAGACCAACTGAAAACAAAGTTTCAAGAAAGTGAAGAGAACCACAGGAAAACATACCTTGAAATGTTTAAGAAAGGTCAGCAAGCAGCTCTTTTTCAGGTATTTTCTTACCACTGTTAAAGAAATATAGTTGATTTTTAATATTAATAAAAATCACAATAATAATTATTATTAAAAATATCTAAATAGTAATTAGATTTCTTACCTACCTAATAGGTTAAAATACAGTTTTAATTTTTTTTTTAATATTTTAAATTACCTATCATAATTAATCTTTTCTCAAGTAAATCATCTGGCATTTTATGCGACCTAAGTAAATTTAACATGGTTGCATAGGATAACATTCTGACGACTGAGCGGGTGGAGGGCATATGTGTAATATATTTAATAAATACCTCCTTTAACATTGTATAGCGCTCCAAAAGTCATTTACTTAGCTTCCTATCAGGTTAACATTTAACATTTCATAACTATTCTTTTCTTAAGTCACTGAATCACTAGCCTCAACCCTATAAATTATGTATAGTATCATCCAGATGGATTTTATTTGATAATGCCTTATTTAGTTTTTTACTTGTTATTAAAAATACCCTAATCTGCTTAATCAAATTAATGGTTTATTAACTATTAATTTTATTGATTTCATTAAATTAATCCAATTAGAACTGATCAAATTAGCTAATGGATTAAGAAAAATTACAGATCAATGCCAACACTGGTTGATCAGGGTCAAAACAATTAGCTGGCAGACCTTTTAGTTTAATTTAGCCAAAGTTAAGTTCAATGATGTAGCTACTTTACAGCATTTTTAATAATGAAGTTTGTATATTTTGAATGCTAAGTTTCTATTCAAGTCTATAAAATCTTTTAAATTATAAATATTACGTTCTTGGAAAGTGCATTTATCAAAGAATAGATGAAAATATATATATATATATATATATATATATATATATATATATATATATATATATATATATATATATATATATATATATATATATATTATTTTTTTTTTTTTTTTTTTTTTTTTTTTTTTTTTTTTTGGTTTCAGGTAGAGGATAATTCTCAACCTGCTGAAGAAAATAATTCCAAAGGTGTTCCTAACCTTTTAAAGGAGTTAGAAGTTACAAAGCAAGAGCTTGAAAGTGTTAAGGTATTCATATGTTTTATTGTAAATATCTGATTTAAAGAAAGTTTTTTAATCATAAATTGATAGAAAAAAAAAATAATGAATGTATATAAAACAGCCTATAATATAGCAGATTTATGAAGAATGTCTGAGTATTTGTGTTAGTAAATCTTTTAGTAGAGTTAATTTTACAGATATATTTTTTAACTGATACTCTTAACATTCTTTGTTTAAAATTAAAAAAAAAAAAAAAAAAAAAAAAATACAATACTAACCATGAGCTCAATGCACCGGACAGGATTTAGATTTCTGGAAGAAGGAGAAGTTGCTCAGTGGAACAGAGGCTGTTTCTATTTGGAATCTTTGTCGAAAGGTTTGTATTTTTATCCTGCACGAGGTAAATTCCTTTGCATTTCAGATACCCACATATGCACTAAGAACACCCAGGCTTGCTGTTAAATGTTTCCAAACTAGTAGATATTAATTGATGTATATATTTTCTAGCACTTTGAAACTATGTTAAAATCATAGGTTAATAGTAAAACGTTAGTAGAGATTGATTTGGTTTTATAGAATTAACTTCTCTTTCATTTCTAAAAGTTGCTATATAGCATTTGGTAGGTATATTTTTGCCCTTCACTTTATGAAACGATTTCGATTTGCAATTAGTTTAGCTTACTTATGAGCAGATCTTATATTTAATTTTTTTTAATATGAAAAAATTGGTAATAGGTAAAGCTTATGTGCTTCAAAGCATGCTTCCTTCATTTGGGTGTTGAGTTTATAATCTGTTTCTATAGCTTAGTATTCACTTCTTACTCTGATGTATGTTTAATCCATTATAGTAATATAGAAATGACAGGTCATTAATAGGTATAATTGTTGACTACTAACATAATGTAATAATTGCAGTACAATTTTATTTATTTAATTCTATAATTAGGCTAAAATTGGCAGTTAAGATAAGGTATTGTTTTCCAAAAATAGAACACAAATTTTTATTTAAAATATTTCTTTTTCCATGAATGTTTAATATAGTTTTGTCTTTTTAAAAATAAAGTACATTTGTATTTCTATGTATTAAACTTGAAGGTTCTTGTTTACAAAAGGAATATTAATTCTGACTTGATCCATTATCATTAACTAAGAACAAAATATGTTAACAACAATTGTTAAATTCAACTACAAAATATTCTTTTAAATTTTAGGTGTATTTGAAAACTAAACCATTAACTAGGAGATTATCTTAATTTTCAACAATTCATAAGTCAGAGGGATAAATTTGTCTCTTGGTGGTGGAAATTTGGCTGTCAGCAACCGTTTGAGGGATTTCTATAGCTGGGGTAAAAATTCATTTGAAACAGGCATTTAAAAATTTTCTCCAGGGAAGTTTCAGTTGGGGAAAGGTTTCACATTGCATTTAAATTTTTGAAGAATTTTTTAGATATAAAAAAAACTAAAAAATACATGTATACTTCATTTTAAAAATCCTATAAATAAAAAAATTAAGTTCAATTGGATCCACTTATCTAGGGACAGCTAGGTCTGATTTCATCTGCATTTGATTTATTTTTTCATTCAGTTGACTTATTTGTTTACTTTTAAACCATGTTACATGTTATTTTTAAAGCTTGTTGCCAACATGTTATTTGCTATTTTTTTTTATCTTGTGCCAATGTCATCGGCAATATCACTTTAAGTTGTCGAGAGCTTAGCAGGGTCCAGATGAGAAGTCATTTCTCCTTGTCAGCAGAGTGGACAAATACTGGATCCTGGACACCACGTCTCCTATCTTACATAGTAGGCTTTGGAAGTAGTTGTTTCCAGTCCTCATTCGGAATTATGCTGCTGAATCTCCTCTTGGAAGGTCCATAGAGAATTCATCTTCAAGAAAGAAAGACTGTATAGGAAAAAAATGATAATGTCCGAAACGGGAAACCCGCCTCGGCCTCTAGAAAATGGACTGTATGGGAAAATATGAAAACGAGGTTTTGCACCTGTGGGGAGATATTATTGAGAAGGTAGCATAAACAAATAGTACATAAGAAACTTCTTACCTTATTACTGCCGCCGACGGTCTGTCCGGGAGCCCCCGCAATCCTTACGGTCTGGCAAATGCTTCTCCTAGGCTGCAATATTTGTTCAGGCTCTCCTCCTTTTGTATCACCACTCATTAAGGGAAGAACTAAATCTTTAATGACTAGCACAGGAAATAAGATCACTTTCAAAAGAGGAATAGGGTCCTGGAAGGCTATTTCACCTTGGTCAAAAAAGTGATGGAAGACCATGAGGTCTTGGGCAATTTTAATAGGTGCGTACTGGAGCACAGATGCTAGAAGAAAGAGGAATATTCTAGTAGGGATTAGCGCAGATAAGGGCTAGTTACCTAGAGGTCTATAGAGCGCGTCTATTTAAACGATACACTAGATCTTTTCTCTTTTCCCCCCTCACAAAAGCGCCGATTGGCGCGAACACACCGCCCACCAAAATTGGGATGTTGCCCAATTTTATTCCAAAAGTTATACAATGAAAATGGTGGGCAGGCAGCAAAGAATTTACACAATAAAATAAAGAAACGAAAGCTCAACTTGAGTAAAGAGGAAGATAAAGACAAAAAAGTAAAAATATTATAATATGAATGGGAGCACAATTATACAATGTAAAGAAAAGGAAACAGCCCAACTGGGCAACAATTATATAATGTAAAGAAAATAAAACAAAACAGTACTCCTGGGTAAACAATCGTACAAAATAAAAAACAAAAATAGCACAACTGTAGAAAGGTTATACAATGCAAAAGGACATCATTCCGGGAGTGGAATGAGTTTGTTCACGGGTCTAGTGAGAGTGCCGTTGGAGGTCTCAAGGATGGCCACTCGTGAAACAGCATCAGGCTTGAGCTCGGAAATAAGAGCTAAAGGCCGGAAAAGTGAGGAGCTGTTCAGTCCCTTGCTCATAACAACGTCGCCCTGTTTCTTGGTTCAACAACGGCGCTTGGAATTTGAAGTCCACTTAAATAACGTTGAGAATTATATTTTGGAACGGTGTTGTCAAGTATGCCACCCACCCTGAGGACCCCCAGGCTACCGAGGAAAGGAGTACGGCAACAAGGCAGCTTTGCCGGCTTATTGGCACGGATATTAAGGAGAGACCCAGAAAAATATTTAAAGGTATGGTCAGGTTCATTTGCGATGAGCGCAATGGGAGTAGACTTAAGATCTGGTAATGGCTTGGTGCTTAAGTCGGTGTCACGATAAGGAGGAGGCCAATCCTCCTGGCAATTGGTCAAAGAGGAGGGATCTTGAGTCCCTAAACAGAAATTGTTGGTCTGCGCGTAATGAGTACGGGTAAGACCCCTAGTGTCAATATGGGCATGATTAGCGAAAGAAGAAACATCAGCAAACCATACTGGGGAGAATTTGTCGAGTATTGAAATTTTAGAGCGTACAGACCTTTTGAAATCGACAACTGGTGGTTTTAAAAAGGTGGGTTCAATAGGATTCGAGACATGAAGTTTACTTACTACACTATCTTGGTTACTCTTACTATGTATGCATACTGGTTTGTTATTGTTTTTATTTTTAACAGGAAGGAATTTTGGACAATCTTGATTGGCTAAGGAATAGTGACTGTTTGAGGATGAGATGTAATTATCCTCTTCTGTAAGGGAAACAAAAGACTTTTCATCAGATGAATCACTAACATTTTTATCAGCCCCACTTGTTTTATTGATGTTATTAAATTTTGAAACTTGATTTAAGCTTAACAAATCATCCTGATTATTCATTTGTATTTCCTGGGGAACGTTAAAATTATTTAATCTGTGATTACATGCATGGGTGTTAATAGAAGGGTCAATGTTTTCTGGAATATCAGAAACATTTGAGTCTTTGTGGTCTGTACTCAGGGGTTGTTCAAATGGGATATTTTCAATATTTTCAGTTTTCGAAGAATCATGGAAGTCTTGGGAAATCTGGCAAACAGAAATTAACGAAGTGGCTGATTGATTTTGCGATAAGGTCTGGATAGGGCCTATGATTGCCCAACCAAAAATAGTACTGACAACAATTGGACCAATATAGCTTGGAATAAACGGATGAGGCAATAATAATTGCGGGTATACATCTGCACCTAAGAGAAGGTCAATCTTGTCTGATTGATGAAAGTCAGGATCGGCCAAACGCAAATGTTCAAAGGCGCGCGAGCAATTTCTGGAGGTTCTTGGGAGGCAAATGGTTAGCGATCTGAGGAACCACGGACGGGTTTACACGAATGTGCCTCTGGGAAAATCTGGAGAAGATGTGGCACGAAACTGTGCCAGGAGAACTGGAAACACGCCCACCTATACCTGAAACGGTAATGGGCATTTCCTGGATTTTTTGACCCAACTGGTCAAAGAGGCGCTCGGAAATAAATGATAGCTGCGACCCCGGATCGATGACCTCACGGACTGGAACGTAACCTAAGTGAGAATTAAAGATTCGTGCACGGAAGGTTCCTAGGAGTGAAGTCACGTGACTTCCGGAAGTACTACAACTCATAGATAAGGAGGCGTCAACTGGTGCTTGACCAGTGGAAACGGATGCCGGTTCACTTGAGATGTGATCAGCATGAGCTGATGCGCGACTAGGCGCGGAATTCAAATGGAGATTTGAATTTACTGCTTTGACGGGATGCAATAGTGTGTGATGCTCTGGTGAATTACACTTACGACACGAAAATTTGGAATTGCAATTATTATTCTTCTTCCTCCATGCATCCCGACCTCTTGCCAGCGCTTCCATGGCATTTATATTATTTCCTCGTCTTGGTCCCAGCCTGAAAATATGGTCCATCCATGTTAGTCTAGGCCTGCCCCTGGGACGTCTTCCTGTAGGCCTAGCTTCAAAGAGCTTTCTTGGGTCTCGGTTCTCCAGCATTCGGCAAACATGGTGAAACCATCTCAGCTGCCTTTTTTCTACTATGTCTGTTATGGGTAAGACTCCGATGTCCTCCCCTTATTCTCTCGTTTATAATTCTGTCCCTCCTCGTTCGGCCAGCCACCCTCCTCAGGTGCTGGCTGTTATTTGGCCATTATTACCATTACCATTACTGTTATTTGGCTCTAGTGTTTATCCAGTGGAACCCAGCTCTTGCTTCCATAGGTAAGAGTTGGTTAATATATTGCCTTCAAGATGTGTATTTTCACTTTATTACACATCTCCTTTTTTCCTGCAACTGTGTTTCATAGTTGGTAGTAGATGCTTTTTGCCTTTTTGATCCGGTTGGAAATCTCCCCATCAATATTTCCATTCCTGTTGAAGACCGTACCCAGGTAGGTATATTCCTCAGTCATCGAATATTTAAAACCACTACAGATAAATCAATTTTTAATGTATGATCATTTCAAAGTAGTTTTTATTTTTTGAGATTTAAAAAACTTACGAAACGTTTCAAAGAAATCTCTTATCTTTAAATTCATCTTTCTTCTTATTTTGGTTATAAGAATATATGTACTAACTTATTCATTTTTTTTTTTTAATATAACCTAGTTTCTATCAAGAAGTTTCTTGAGAATGTTTATAATTTGAAAAATTATTATTTTTGTATACATCCTTTCAACTGACTTCTTGTAAAAACTGAGTCTTCCTCCTATATTTCATTAATTTCTCAAATTTTAAGACAACATTGCTGTTTCATAAATTAAAAAAAAAAAATAAATAATAATTTGTAAAAATGGGAAATATTCACTAAGCATATTTATGGACTAATAGGAAAGAATTACCAAAGTTTGTTTACACTTTAGTTGTAATCCCTCTATAGTTTCAGGTAATCTTGAAGAAAGTCTAGGGTATAATTTATGTAATTGTAAATGAGTCAAGCATTGATATTCATTGATGAGCTTAGTAAATGAACCTGTTTTTTCTCCTTTAATCACTGCCTGAAGAACATGCTAAACAAATATGCTGATAATACAAAGTAAAGAAAAATAACTAGCTTACAACTTCAAAATTGTTTTCTCAAGTTCTCTTATGTATCACTAAACATATCTGTCTACTCAGCTATTTAATAATGAATTAATTGATGTTACACATCTCCTTTAATTGCCCAAAGAATTTCTTGTTAATGATTATTCATTTAAAAAATATTCAACTTCTTTAGAATTATTTTTGTATACATTTTATCAACTGATTTATGATAACCCTGTTAAAGGGACACTCTAGCTTTTCCTCTTCCCTAAACCAGTTTCTTTTCTCAAGCCCTCATTATCATGCACATTCATTATGAGGTTGGCTGAAACAGTGGTGTACTAAATGAAAGAACTGATAAACAACTATGTGTTATTTTATTAAAATTAAATAATCTATCTCACTCCTTGCTCAAATTCTAATTATAAATAATGTAAATGTTTCTATATAATTCGAATTTCCCCCATATATATTATATAAAAGGACAAAACATTTTTTGTTTGTGATCTGTACAAAATTTTAACATCATCTTCATAGTTCAAGGAAGCTATAATGCTAGCTACCAGTTTTCAATTATATTGCTATTAAAAAAACGATAAATATGTGGTGAAGTTTGAAAATTGACCAATAGGTGGCGAGCACCATTCAAGAGAGGTTACAATGGTATATTGATATAGAGCTTGAAATTAATAAAACATTTTACTTATTTTCAATTAAATTTTTAAAGAAACTATTATTATGGAGTGAAACGTGAAAAGTTTAAAAACATACCTAAACATACCATTCTACAACAGAATTTTCAATGTTATTCAACTACTGAAACTATCTATTCCAAATTTTAAATACACCATCTACTTATTTCTCGGAAAGTTTACTATAACAACTTAAATTTACAATGTTGAATGGTAGAAACAAGCTTTGCCATATTGTCATATACTTTTATGGTTAGAAATAAAAATTCAACTAGATTAAATATATGAAATTGTTTTTGCCGAATTACAGATTATTACCAAATCAAAGGTCGATTTCTCGCTTGTTAATATTGTGCGTACAAATATGATTAATGGCCCTTGTGGTGAATTTAATTTGTCCTCTCTATGCCTGAATATCGGTAGGTGTTAAAAAAATTATCTTCGAACAATAAGTTAATGGGCAACATAACCTTTATTTTTGTCAGAGATAGTGGTAGACTTTATTTGTGATTCCAAATGGTTCATACCTAATCAGCACAACAATGCCAAGTCAAAAATTACAGCTATGCGTGAAAGTATTATTGAGGAAATAAATCTCGATTGCATGCTACAATACAAAATTTTTATTGATAAAATAATACTTAAATTATCAGTTAAAATTATCTAAACTCTTTACTTATGAGAATAGGCAAGGCCACGTCGGGTAATGCTAGTATTATAGAAAATGATACTTAGGTAAATACTGCAATTTTTTTACTTCATTTATGTACAATAACCTGTCAATAACATGATTTTAATATAGTTTTAGGTGATAGCTTTTAGAACTAGTTCCTATACATACCTAAGTATTTTAGTTAGCTTTTCTTTAAAAACTGCATCCAATATAGAACATAAATAATTAATTTTAATTTTTTTTTTTTGAGTTGTATATTATGAAAATTGAAAAACAATGATTATCAGAAAAATAACTCTTACATCCAGTTTATCTATGAAATATCATTGAAACAAATATTTCTGGTGAGGTCAATTAAGTTTAAATTTAGATATTTTTACCTAACCTATACTTTTTTTAATATGAGCTAATAGTTAAACTTTAAACCAAATTTAAGGTTAGAAAGCTTTCAAATATTTACATTGTAAATGAGTTGGCTTTTTTTATTTATTTTTCAACCCTCCCCCACCCACCTCCTGTTAATATATTATTTATTTGACAAAAAATATTTCTATCAGTTAACTGTAATTACCAGAACATGGAACATTCTCTGTTCAACGTGTTTACTTTGACAATTAGCTTAAAAAATAACTCTTTGCATAAAATATTGAATTATGAAACAAATAGAAACAGCCTCACTTCAATCTTTTTTTAAAGGTAAGTCTTTCTAAAATGAAGGATATGTGTTGGTTTTACTTGTTTGTCGTGATTGTAATTTTTGGCGTTTAGTTTTGAGTGCATGATTGCCATTGTGTTTTCTCAGATATTTGATTATATTTTTATTCAGCATGTTCTTAGCCAGGTCTTATATTAAAAAAAAAAAAAGATTCATTATATACTTATACTGGAGATTTTCGCATTACTATCAAATATAGATTGTAAGTTGTTAAAAATTTTAAACCTGAATTATTTAGAAACCATATTATGCAGTATTTTATGCATTACCTTGCGATTAGTAAGTGCGAATATTTGTTTTTTCATCTCTTCTGGTAATAATTTATGTAAATGATGAAATTTATTATTCTCACAAATTCGATTTTTCATTAAAACTGTTTTAAATTAGTATACCTATCCTAAAAGTTAGATCTAACATTTTATGCTTTAATACTTTCTTTATGGTAATATAATTTTCATTATGGTATAAATATTATTTGTTCTAACTTCTTTACCAATTATTATGTATTGGTTTTAATTGTCTAGTGGTTGTCGTGGTTGTCGTGTTTGTCTCCTTTAACAAATGATTTAGTCATTTCATGTACAGTTTGTGACTACATAAATGAATGGGTCCGCTGAAAAACGTTCTAAGCGACAAAATTTCCAAAGTGGCGATTTTAAAGGTTTTAAAATGTATAGTAGTACATCATAGTATGATATATTACTCCATTATGTCATTAAACATGGTAAATATAACAAATTAATATTTAAGTATAAAATCTATTGTACAAAACTAACAAAAACTTTAGATTATAATTTTCTTTCACTGATTACTCAAAATTGTATGTTTGTCGCATAGAACGTTTTTCGTTGGACCCATTCAAATAATATAACCGCTATCATCTCTGAATCTTTAGTGCTCTTTTTTTTCCGGAACCTCCCCTTAGTTACTTCTTTTCAAAGAAACATTTTACTGCTCCTTCATGCACCAAAATATGAAATGACAATTAATAAATATTAAAAAATTATAGAAAGATGATTTCATGCAATGCACGATAGATTTGTCATGAAGTGTTCATTTTTTTTATAAACCTACTACATTTTATGAGTACTGTTGATGTGATTATAATTTTTTATAATCATGCTATGAAAGCAGGTTTTTCAATTTTTTCTCTCATTACAACCTCTATTGATTTTTGTCATTTCTTCTGGACTACCATTTCTTTATAAGTTTCATTTATCCTTTACTCACTTAAAAAATGTTATTTTCAACGAAATTGATTACTTTTCACCCAATTACAGTATTTATTTTTCTCTTAGATTCATCCTAAATATACTTCTGTTGTGTATTTATTCTTTGTTGGCTTGGATTAGGCTATTCTTATGGAATTAATTTTCAAAGTACCTCTTTCATATATTTGGTACATAATAGTTTTACATGATAGAATATTTTTTTTCATCAAACATTGAAATGTTTTGTAAAAACCAATAATTAATTCAATAGATCAGTTCATGTTGTATATCAGCCTTATTACAAGGAATCAATTAATTAAAAGAGTTCTTTAGTTAAAATCGTTTAATATGTTTGGTGTGATGAAATGAATGACATAAGGCTCTTAGAGTATTTAATTTTGAGATTTCTACTTTTATTTCTTAAAAAATGTGAGAGGTAATGCTCAAAAGCTTTTTATGTTATTCCGGTCATTGAGTAGTTAAAATTTTTTCTGGTAAATTAGTTATAAATTAACCTTCAAAGTCGAGGCTAACCCATGAATAGATTTAATTAAACGAGTTATACTTTATAGATTTAATTATTGGTTTTATATTTTTTTCGAGATTAGAAAGTATTTTAGTTTCTAGTTATTTGAGAAAGAATTTTTCAAATTTCTTATTTATAATTCGTCTCAATTATATGTGTGATTTTTTCTGTAGTAAATACCTTTCTTAGTATTGTTTTCTAGCTTCAGTATTGATTTATATGTTGAATGAAAATAATTTCATTAACATTAATATGATTTATATTGTTTACAATATTATGATAAAAAAAGCAAAAAAAAAAAAAAAACTGGTTGCTCAACCTAATTATATTGAAGCCTCAGCTGAACTTTCTTCTTGTTTGTAAATACTATTTATCACAATATCAATGTAGCGTGAATAAAAGACATTTTTAAGACTCAAAAATGACTGGTGCACAAGATTGTTCACAAATCACTGTGTATTTGTTTACAAGATCATGCACTGTGTTTAATTCTTAATATCATTACACAATTTATTGCTAAAACTTAGTAATGAAAATGTTAATTTATAATTTCAAAAGATTCCATTTTGTTTATTATTTATAATTTTATTTTATTACATATAATATACACTGGCTATAACTTTTTATATTTTTAAGCCTACTTATAATTTGTTAAACATTTCAAAATTATTTTTAGAAGTCTTTTACTATTATCAATCCCTGATAATATTTTTTTCTATGAAATTATAATCAGTTTCAGAAAAGTTTTTATGTATGCTTACTATTGCAGGGTGTAGTACTTACAGCTTGGGTGGTTTTTGTTTTTCTCTTTTTAATTAAATCACTATAATTTAAAAATCATCATGAGATTACTCACTTTTTTATTGCCTTGGGTGAAATGCTTTAAATAACGCTGGTAATTAACCATCTAATAATAAAAATATTCCTTTGATCTCTTATATTAAAACATTTTGGAAAGAGAGATTGTTTTAGCTCTCCCATCTAACCTTTCAGACCTATACATTATTGTACATATACATTCAATCAATAAACATGAACACTGATCATTCACGTTCAGTCAATAAACATAAACACTGTACACTACACATGAACGATCAATCAACACACACCATGAAGGATAACATGAAGATGAAGGATAACACTTTCCTGTTATGGCTTGAATAACTTATAGAAAAATTTTATTTTAAATATCCAAAAAGGCCTAGATCATGCGGTAAAATTTTGTCAGATTTTTTTTTTTTTTTTTTTTTTTTTTTTTTTTTTTTTTTTTTTTTTTTTTTGGTATACATTCAATCAATAAACATGAACACTGATCATTCACGTTCAGTCATACATATAAATAGTGATTCAAAATTTGAGCTTTTTTAGTTGTGTGAAGATTGGATATAGATTGAGCTTTTTTCTTGAAGGCATGTAACATCACTTGTTTATTGGCAGAGGGTGTGGGGTATTAGGAAGAAGACATCGTAACTTATTTACAATCATTAATAATTCAGTACTTATTTATTTATTACTTTTGCATCGATTACTGCAACTTAAATTAACATATTCCTAACCTGCAAAACATGGGGTATGTGTACAGGGAAGCAATGCTCCCCCTATGACTCTGCTAATACAATCCAACCTGGCTTGCCCATTCTTTTTAGTATTATATTACAATATGTTGTTTTAGTAATCTATTTTATCAATTTTAGTACTGTTCCATATGATCTTTCTATTAATCAATAGTCTTACCTTGTTTATTTTTTACTTTTTCAGACGATGTACAGAAAACTCTTAGAATCAAATAACTCAAGAAAAGAACAGGATGCAGAGATCACTCTGAAGTTTTTAAAATCAGCATTTTATTACTTTCTGACTGACCGGGAGAACACCAATGGCCATCTCGCTGCTATTCAAAGTATTCTTGGCTTTACACCAGACGAGAAGCTCGCTATAGAACGTGCTTCTTATGCCTGGAAATAGTTACCTACTGCTACAATATTTTCATTATCTGGTCATATTTTTGGCATGGTAATCATTAACATTATCATGTTGCTATAAATCATTGTATTTTTTTTCAGGGCTCTGCTCATCTATATGTGGGAAATATTCTATTAATAGAATGATACTATACTTTTTAGCATTTCTCTGTTTTAGTGTTTTTAATATCAAAATTGATCTTTTATATTTTAATCGTTTATAATTATCAGAAGTTAGTGCTTTATTTCTTGTATCTTGTAGATATTTTGTTAATACAATGTAATAATAGAAAAGAAAATAGGTGCAAATATTTTGTTGAATGGTACAAATATCAATCAAACTTATATTTATATGAGATAAAGTTTAATCTTATTGGTTGCAATATATTTTAAGATGAAGTTGATCAAAGAGTGAAGAGTTTGTGTCATATAGGCATTGTGATGTGGAACTTTTGACTGAAATTTGTACTTGCTCTACATCTTTTCTTATCTCAGATAGTTTTTTACTGTTTTATAATATGTTTGTATATCACCTTTATTTTGTGTGTGTGTCCAAAAGCACGTTTATATTTATAGTTCCTAGACCAATGATTATATTAATTTGGTGGTTGCTGCTGTGTTATATCAGTATTCACTGTAGCATAAGTTATTAGTTAACTATTTGTTATTGTTACTATCTTAATGCCCGTTTTCATTGTTATTAGTGTTATTCTTACTCTTGTATGATTGAAGTGCAATCTTTTTTCTTCTGTTGATGTATATTACGAGTATTTTATATTTTAAAATTTATATACTTGTTGGAATTTTTATTGTTAAAAGTTTAGTATGACAGAAAAATTTGTATTGTTCTGAAAAGAGAATATATTTACTGAAAGACTAATAAAAACTCTATATTAATTTGTCTTTTTCATCTAACTAAATTGTTATTGACTATAACCTGATATTTAAATATTTATATTCATATCAAAATTCTACTTTGTTGACCTCTCGAAAATATTTTCACAACTCTCTTGTATATAATCGGGTATTAGGTCCTATGTACCCGATTATAAAATAGAGAGATGTGTTAATATATATTATAACTTTAATATTTATAAGAGTTTTAGGCTTATGGCCGAATAACAAACAAACAAATAACTATTATTATATAGTTACAGTTAGGTATGAAAAGTGGTTTACACAAATCCATTCAGGCAGCTTAGCACAGTACTGATCAGCAACATGCTACCTGTCTAATGAGGACCGGTAATTCTTTTTCTTCTAGGAACAAAGGATATTAAAGTATTCAGACAAAAAAATACCATGCTGATGAAATCAGGAAGGGAACAGTATGACAGAAACATATAGAAATATAGTACAGGAGTTGGAGAAAAATATAGCAGTATTTTGTGCAAACTTGATTAATAGGAAAGGGTCTTTTGGATTAAGAATAGTGAGGAGAAAGGTAAGGGATCAGGAGGATGGTGCAGTCTGGAGTGAGGTTGGAAAACCATGGACTTGGTAGAGAAAGACTTTGTGTGCTGGCTTAGACCTTAGCACTAAATATAAATACATATATGTAAATAGTCAAGAATAAATCTTAAATTGTAAATGGTTGTTGACCACTAGGTATATTCATTATAGTATTTCATAGGTACTTACTTTTCAAATTAAATATTATCCTAATCATTTATAAACAACATCATTGTGATAATAAATGAAATGAATATTCTTATCAATCATGATTAATTAATGATGTAGTAATAGTCACTAATAAGAATAGAATTGTTAAATTTTGATGAAAGAAGCACAACAAATCAGGTAGATCAGACACTGATAGGTGTTCATACTTGATTTATACTTGATCCATATATTTACTCCCACTTGAATGTACATTAACCTAGCTGTCAGTGAATTGTTATATTTAAGATTAATATGTTGGTGGAAGGGACCCACCAGCATATTTGATTTGACTTTGTAAATATTTGACAGGGACAGAGGCTCTTTGTAGGACAGCTTGAAATAAATTCATTTTTCAATAAGATTCATATATATCTGTATTTCGACACTAAACTTCCATATGAATATTCAATAACAGGTCATTCAAAGGTAAAGAAATGCTTGTTGATAAAATGGTTGAAATTCATATTGAAAATTTAAGAAAAGAGGCTTGAAAAGTATTATGTCATAATCAAACTTTATTTTTGTTAGGTGCAATAAATTAATTAATGGTATTGAAACTCTCAAGATAAGGACACAATCCTTTCACCACGACCATGTGCATTACGGGGACATGCTTTAGGAGGATAAGATAGCTTGAAGTTCATCTAGTACTTTTGGTACAGGAATCGCTGATGGTCTAGTATTGATTAGATGTTTAATGCCATAACCAACGTACTGCAGATGAAAAAGTCATTACCTTGATCAGATGCTTTAATGCTATACTGTTCTGAAGCCCAGTAATCACCTGATTGAGGCAATTAGACTACACATACAAGCTTGCAGTTAGATGATAACTCAGGTAAGATCTCTGACTGGATCTTTAGTTTAAGTTTGTAAGGGTATATTCCATTGGGTATAATAGGTCAAACGTTCCGCAGTTCCTATCTTCAATATAATTTCAGGCTCTAACAAGGATTAGCTGGTTTCAATTTACCAATGATGTATATCTAGGATGATCACTGTTTTTCAGACATTGTATGAGAAACAATAGGAGCATCATTATGTTGTAAGGGAAAAACCAAAAGTAAGGTTTCTTATTTTAATTTTAAAAAATATTTCTAATAATATTTTCATATTTTAATTAAGGTATAATATAATATCCGCGTTACAATTAACGTATTTTTATGGATGCTGAGGTAGCTTTTGTTTTTCTATGTCTCTGAGACATCGTTGGACTGGATCTCCCTCCAGCCAAACGTTCTTGATATGGAACAGTTGATAGTTACTGTATGCCAAGTCCTGACTATAAGATGGGTGAATAATGGTTTCTCAATCAAACTATTGCAGAAGCTCGGCTGTTTGACGAGCGACGTGTGAATTACCATTGTCATGAAGATTGCTTATGCCCTTGTTCAACATTCCTCTTCTCTAGTTCTTAATTACCCGACTAAGTTTTTCAGTTTCTCTGTTCAGCGTTTATTGTATTCCGAGCAGATATAAAATCGGCCTACAATATTCCCTATTGATCCCAAAACAAAGTTGTCATGACTTTACTGCCATACTATGTTTGTTTGTATTTTCCGGCTTTGGTGAAGGAACGATGAATATCTTAAGCAGCCGTTACTCAATGTAAGGACAATGCTTCTTGAGCATTGTCCATGATGTCTAGTCTTGTAGCCTTGCTAAGTCTTTTTGGTGATATCAAACTATATTTTTACTAGTTTATTTTTTGCATCCATTTGTTGTAATGTTTTTTAAGTGCCACGGGTTGCATTGTCTTTCCACCCCCGCACTGCCGAGCTGTGTATTTATGTACGCCACTTGAAGAGAAAACAAACTCAAAACTTGTAGAGAGGAACGGATATGAAGATGAATCTCAGCTATGCCCAGTGAATTTCAGAAATCCAGCCCTCGAGTTAGATAACTGCTGTCTCGCACAAGAACTTATCTTGCCAATTCCCGATACCACTTAAAATTTTGTAATAGTGCTCGAGTGGGACCATTATTCGACAGCAGCAAAATCAATACTTTCTTCTAAAGATTGCATTATAGTACAGTAAAGATTTTGTGATAGTAGAAGATGCCTGAGTTGCAGCTAATGAATGGAAGGGCTTTTTATTAAACTTCTAAAAAAAAAAGTTAGCTTGAATTAATGTGACAACTCTTAACATGTTAATCAACTCCTGACTACCCGGAAAAGGTAGTATTTATAGGCAGAAGTCAGGAATAATGATAACGTACATTCAATAAGTGTATAATATTTACAATACTTTTGACGTGTTAAAAATTGTTTTAAATCAATTATTATATTAACTTTCAATGGTTACAGCTACAAGTGAGAATGTTGGTTTTTTTCCAAAGAGGAATAATTATGATTAGACAAGATAATATTTCATGATTAATGAATTAATTATCCCTGATATAATGACCTAAAATTTAAGACTTTACCTTCGGAAAAAATTGAAATAATTTTAAATGAATTATTGTAATGTGTGATTGTAGCATGTTTGTATAACAATCAAGTTAGCGCTGGTGCCTCCGAAGTTGTTCTTTCGTTAGTTGGCTACTAGAAGAAATGGCCGTGGTAAGTAATTATTTTATCTTGTTTTATCTAATATAATCGTTGTTCTATTGGATGTTTTCTCACATTTTTACTTTAGAACTGTAATTTATCAATTAACTTTCCTATTCCAAAAATTAAAAAATATTTTTCTCAGCAGAAATTGGTTGTGTTTATAACCTAAAACCATGCCTTCTTCGGCCTATTTTTCGAATGTTTTAAGTTAAAATATATTCGTACTTATTTTGTCCATTTTAACCTATGTTTTTATCTTTAGCAAAACAAGAAAAAGGGTGCTGCTGCCCCTGAGAAAAAGAAATCTGTCAAAAAGGAACCTAAGGACAAATCCAAAAATGTCATGAAGGAAGTCAGAATTAGGAAACTCTGCTTAAATATTTGTGTTGGAGAATCTGGTGATAGGCTTACCAGAGCTGCTAAGGTATGTTTCATTTTTATTAACTTGAGATTGCCTATTAGGATAGTATTGGTTTTGCAGTGTTTCACTTTGTATCTAAGTTTGATATTCTATTTATTTCTTATTTTATTCAAAAGATTCAGTATTAGCATTCTTTTGTGTGATGTGAATAACATGTTTTGTTTTATGATTCCTGAAAGATTTGTTACGTCTGTTTGTTATGTTACCCTTAGGTCTTTTGTTTCTAAAGAATCAAATTTTTAATGAAGTTTTAGTTTAAATGGCTAAGTAAATTGTGTGATTTATGTTGTTTTAGCTTTAGAACATATAATTATAAGTGTTGCAATAGATGGTTGTAAGATAAATCTTATGTTCTGTTTAACATGTTTGATGGCATTTTTTTTTCATTTGTCTTACCCTTGTGTTTATCTATATATATTTTTCATTGAGTAGCCCTAAAGTTTTGTTCTGTAATTCAGTGAAGTTTTTTGTTTACATCTGTGTTATTATTTTTGAATATTGTGGATGATATGAAATGCTGTTGTAAATAATTTAATTACATGTAAAATTGTTAGTGTGACAATCATCCAAAATAATATGTAGCCAATCCTCATTACCTACATATTAGATATGAAACTAGTTGATAGCATGATGTAAATAATGCTGTCTTTTTGGTCAAGAAAAGCAGTAAATCCAGAAATATTTATTTTTGATCTATTTGATTTTGGAATGTATAATGTATATGGAATTTAATGTTTGGAATGTATAATGTATGTGGGATTAGCATGATTAATATTCTTAAATAATTGTTTTTATAATTATTTTCAGGTGTTGGAACAGTTGACCGGGCAGCAGCCTGTCTTTTCAAAAGCTAGGTACACTGTTAGGTCTTTTGGAATCCGTAGGAATGAAAAAATTGCTGTTCATTGTACAGTTCGAGGAGCTAAAGCAGAAGAAATTTTGGAACGAGGATTGAAGGTATGATAGTTCAATTTTTTGAAGGGCACTTTTTTATTGCCCTAAAATCATGTTCAATCTATGTTTCTATAATAGTCTTAATTATATGAAAGATTATTTTTCATTCGTTCAATCTATATTTCTCACATTATTTTTGGATATTGAGGAGAGTAGGCAGACATATGACTGCAATTATGTTTAAATTTGATTTTGATGAGAAATATTGCATTTTTCGTTAATGCATTCTTTAATAAATTCAGAGCTTGTCAATGATTGCGGATAGTAACATGTGTAACATTGTTTGTATATCTCAATTTCACATAAGTCATTGGTTCTTTCTCAACATAAACCAAAGCCAAATGAACATGGCTGGTTTCCGTTCCATCACTCTCCTCATTTGAATTGTTAAAATGATTTTCTACTCCAATGCTCCATTTTTTATTTACCAGATTTAGCTTCTATCATTTAAAAAAATCAAAATAACCATTAGGAACAAATATTTTAAGTTTTTTCTTGACTGAAGTATGATTTATTATGGCTTTGCAATTTGAATAAATATATTTATTCAATTTAAATAAATTGTGTTCCTTGTTCCTTCTTTTAAATGCAAGATTTCAATGATCTTGTTTAACCTCTCATCTGACTGGTTTGTTGGGGCTTTATGCTTTATGTATTCCAATAGTACAGGAAGGACTGGTTACCAATCTATTCCACATTGAGTAGTCCCGCCTAGACTCATTTCAGAGCTCTCTGTGACTCCCTCCCTTACATTAATGGCAATTGTCCTCTCTTATTGAACTGCTTCCATTTAAATATCTTTCATCCTCCTCTCACTTTTTTAATCAATTTATATCTCTACCTCCTCAGTTACACATTTACAATAACAAAAGAATATTTATATTTTATTATTATGATTGTTGGGGATTGTATTTGATTGGTTTGTCTTCAGAATATTTTATAGATTATGTATATATTTATTTTTACTTTTAATTTTTATATTAATCATTTTTGTATTATTTTTTGTACAAAATCTACTACCGATCTGTTTTATTTGTTGTGAATGCATCCTGACAATTATACTTTTAGAATTGTGTTACGCATTAAACTCACCTGCTGTCCTGTCATTCAGCTTTTCTATTTAATATTATTCTCAGAATGTCCTTGGTTAATACAAACTGAATATTATTTTTCCTGTATTTTATAAGTAATTATAGCTTTTCCTTTTATAGGTCAGGGAATATGAACTTCGTAGGGATAATTTCTCCGACACTGGCAATTTTGGATTTGGTATTCAGGAACACATTGACTTGGGAATCAAGTACGATCCAAGCATTGGTATCTATGGTTTGGACTTCTATGTTGTTCTTGGACGGCCAGGTAATTATTTATTCTTTTATTAGTAAAACATGTTTTTCTCACTTATAACTTTTGTCAGTACGAATATTTTATCTATTTGTTGCTAAATAAATTAATTAATATTTACAACCATATAGCATATATTGATCAAGTGAATTTGTCGATTAATAATTACAATAATATATCATTTACAATAAAATGATTAAAATTAAAATTTCATGGTGGCTACGTATGTTTTTTTAAGAGATGTGCACATTAGAGTATATTAGAATGGTTCTTTACTATTTGTTCATGATAGGCTAGGAGGTCAATTAATAAATTAGTTTTCGTTTTAAAGAAGCCTATCAAATATTGTGAATAAACAAGCAAATAAATAAGTGTTTCAACTCGTATTATTTTATGTACTTTTTAGGAGAGCAAAAAAATTTTTCACTTTCAATTTTTTATAAGACATGACAAACTGAAATTTAAACAGTTTTTAAGTTTTTATTATTTTTTAAAAACTGAGTGCCCATTTTTATTTGTTTATCACATCTAATGCTGTTTAATCTTGTTAATGCTCAATATGATGCATAAAATTTCTCTTAAGTTAACTTTATTGGTGAATTAAACTCACAAATCCTAACTCTTAGTTTGTTGTACCAATTACAAAAGAAATTCATTGCATACATTCCATCCAATTAGAACTCTGAGATTAGAAATACAGGCCAGTTTTAGAAGCAGTGTTTAGTACGTCTATCAGATATTATACACACACTGATATAGAAGATAAAAATTTTTGTTTCAAGTGATAGGCTGGTTGAAGAAATATTTTAATATATTTTAGGAATATTATATATTTGATATAAGGTTTCTTTGTTTTTATTTTTTATGTTAACTTATAGACCCTACATTTTGCATCAGTGTATTTGAATTTGATTTTGTTTATTTCAGGTTTCAATGTCGCCCACAGGCGAAGGAAGACTGGTGTAGTTGGTTTCCAACATAGGTTAACTAAGGAAGATGCTATGAAGTGGTTCCAACAGAAGGTAAATTTAATAATTGAAATATGCTCTTAAATCATTTATTATACTGATCAAGATCATGAAATTAATTTCCTTTTTTTTTTTCTTCTTTTTTTTTTTCAGTATGATGGAATCATCTTACCGGGAAAGAAGTAATTTTGTACTTCATAATAAACCGTTTTTATTAATAGGTTGTGTTTGTTTTCATTAACCCACTTGTGAAAGTTCTTTTACAAAAATAATGAACCTAGCTAATAGTTTAGTGAATGCTAAACCTACTGAAACTAAATTATAATTTGTGACTCAGTATTCAAAATGGCTAAATTAGAATACTTTGTGTACCTCTTTAGATAATATAGAAAAAAAAAAAAAAAAAAAAAAAAAACTAAGTCAGAAGACAGTCCAAGAATTTATTGGTGTCTAATTTATAATTTATTCCCTAGCCGATTGATTTCAGGTACTTATTGTAGAGTTTGATGGACTCACGATACAATAGAACCCTGTTATCTAGAGTAATGATAGGTATAGGGGTTCACGGATAATGGAATTACAAAATTTCAATGACTTCATGTGATAGATAAGAAGATTAATTTAGAAAAGAAAACTGCCGATTAGATTATCACTTTTGCTAACACAAAAGTTTTATATAGATTTATTATATAAATATATAAAATAAATATAAATATATAAAATATATAAAGGTTATATTAAACTAAAAATTCTGTTCCAGTATTAAAATGATACATTTTCTTTTCTTAGCTATATTTTGTATTTAAATGGAGACTAAAGCACAACTGAATAAATAATGGTTCATAGGCAGGCCAGTAGGAGTTTCATAGAAATACTAAATATTAACGTTCCTAGAATTTGAATTGGATTAGTACTAAGTTACCTTATCTCATTCGTAGAAGCCATGGTTTTTCCATTCATCATTTTATTTTATTGTTAAGAAAAGTACATAAACAATTATGTAATCATTTAAAAATAATCTTACATTTTCTGTTTTTGGAATAAATACAAATAAAATAAATGTTTGATGAGAGCCGTGGTTTTTCCATTCATTATTTATTTTATTATTCTTAAGAAAAATACATAATTGACAATTATGTAATCGTTGAAATAATCTTATGTATTCATTTTTTTAAATAAATGGGAACAAAAATGGCTCTTTGGAACCCCAGTTAACAGAGCTCTGGATAATGGGGTTCCTACTGTTCATTGATCTCATGATGTGCCTCTTATCTAAAGTGATAAATCAGAAATAGCTTAACAGTTGATTTGTTTACCATTAGTAAATTATTGTCTTTATTTTCATCCTAGGCTATTTGTAATGGGAGTTGTTCACACAATAATTTGAAAGGAGTCGATCCCAATAGCTTTGCAGAGGTTTTAATTTTTATAAAATGTAAATGCTCAATTGTGGTAATTTATAATATTAAATTTCTCACAAAAATATTTAAGTAATGAAAAGACCAGAAATGAAGTTATAGTTGATTCAATAATTCATAAACTGAAATATTTGATATATCTAATTAAAAATATGTTTGTTTGGAATTTCATTATATTGATTGATACAGAAATACACTATCAAGTGAATTTCTTCTAATACAAGTGATGACAGCCTTATCTTTCTTTGAAAAATATTTTATTCTATTTTTTTTTTTTTTTTTAGTTATTTCTATTTCTCAATTGTATATATGATCCATTACTGCTCATTTTTATCTGTTACATTGCAACTCCAGGCTAGATATTTCACTGGAGACAGTAGTTTACTATTAGCTCCAGTCTAAAATATTTTACTTCACTCAAGCACTTCCAGTTCCTAACTTAAAATCTTGTGAATTTTTGAAATGTTTATTCCTCAGAGGGCTGATCTTACCTCTCATTGTTATTTGTGGATAACTTACAATATTAGTTTAAATTTCTAGATCAGAAAAGGACAAATTTTATTTATTTTTTATCAATTATATCTAAACAGTTCTTAAAAACCCATTTAAAGAAATTATCATCTATTAGGGCCTGAAGTACCTAAGGCCCTTATTACTTCCAAAATGCTGATTTGATAATTAAAATGCAGTACAATTTGCTTCATAAATATTATAAGAACAATATCTTGTTAAATACAACACTTATCTCAAATTTATGAGGCAGACTAATTTTACATTTTCTGAAACAAACTGTTGTTAGCAACTCATCGATTGTAAAAGAAATTAGAAGTTAATGCTGAGGATCCATCCCTAATATAGGATCCACAAATTTAAAGTTAAGAGATATAAAGACAGGAAGAAAATCACATTTCCGGTGCAATGTTCAGCCTTTAGGAATCCACTGAAGGAGATTCCATTGATGAATGTGTTCTAATAATAACAGAAGAAAGCCAGCCGAAATGCAGAATATTTATTTTACTGTTTTTTAATCAATTGTTTGTATCGTTCTATCCTAAGTTTTTATTTTTTTTTTTTTTTTTGGCACTTTTTTAATACATCAGTGGGAGTTATATGCTTTTATAGGAGATGTAGATAATTAGGGTAGGCAGTCAAAGATATTCAGCTGATCAAAATAAAATAAACATTTTATTTTGATCAGCTGAATATCTTTGACTGCCTACCCTAATTATCTACATCTCCTATATACATCACAGTCAACTATACCTTATGATTATATATGCTTTTATACATATTTTCTTTTTTCAATTCATATTTTTTTAATGTTAGTCAAGTTTGATATCATTTTATGCAACAAGGGCCTATAAGTTTTTTTTTTTTTCTATAGCTATTAGAAGATTAAAGTCAACTTGCCATTTGTTTATTTGATCCTCTTACTGAATAGTTGTCCAAAAAGTAGTAAGTGAAAACAAAAATACAAAATTATACACAAATTATTAAAGAATTTGAATGCTCATCGCTGGGATGTTACTTTTGGTGTATGGGCCTATTTTACACCACATCCTCAATTCTCGATGTTGGGAATTGTTAAAGCATTGTTTGATTCAAATAATCTGCTCAAAAACTTTCATAATAGATCTAGCAGGCTCCATAACTACTTGTCCTATTTAGTTAAAAAAGGATTATGATTGAAACAAGATGCTTTTTCTAACTTGGACAAGGAATAATAGAAAAGTAAATTTATTAACTATACATTTATTTACATGATAAAATTAAGTATTTATAAAGTAGTTACTGTTGTATATACAATTTTAAACATTAAACGCATGTGTAACACCACAAAAAACACTTATCTTCTCAACCAATTAAGTAGACTTCTAGTCTTCCTTCACTGATCGAAATGATCCATTGCACCAACATATAAAATAAATCACCCAATAATAATGACTAAGCTACAACCTTGATGTTAAAAAAAAAGTTCAAAATGTCGAGATCAGTTACAGAACACAGCAAGTAATGGGTCAAACTTCCAACACTGGAAATAAAAGTAATAGTCCGAGACCTAAAATCAGAAAAAATAAATAGATTAAAGAATGCTTTAAAAAAAATTAGAATACAAAAAACATATAGGAGCTCCTTTCTTTTCAATAATAATGATTATACTTCATATCTGCAAACAATTTTTTGATAAGAATTCATGAAATGAAAACAGATTTTTAATACACATATTTAAAATAGGGTGACTACAACTTGTCAGTTTTAGCCACCAACAATTTTTACTTTTTATGCTATAGTCATAGTAAATAAACTGATGTTTTTATTTTAAGTTGACGAGTTTGTACAGTTCCTTTTTCATGATATATTATTCATAAACAGACTTGTTATTTAAGGGAAGCTCTGGCTACTTTTCATTTAAATTTATAAATCACTTATTCAATGACTTTAAGAGCATGTGCTAGAACTGGAATGTACAATTCGTTCACTGGATTATCTTGGATTTTTGTACAAACACAAATGAGCCAGAGTGCATCGTAAAAGATTCATTCTAAAGCCTCCTTTATATGAGGCCAGTTAGGAGGTCAGGCAAGTGAGCAAGTTACTTGGACAGGCAAAGGCAAATGGCAAGTAGTGTTTACAAGTGTTTCAGTCAGTTGCAAGTTAAGTGCCAAGTTGGGTCTGCAAAATGCAAAAGGTTCAGAGGGAAATGTGCTATAAAAAAGTAATTAAAGATGTAGGATAGAAATTTTTGAATTTTAAAATATTCTTGGCTGTAGGTGGCTCTGATTTTTTATCTTATTTTTATATAATTCACTATGCATGTTCCACAGAACTTCATGCTCTACGTAAAGTTCCACAAATTTACAAGTCATTTCATCAGTCCACTTATACGACATCTCAAGCTTTTTTTATTGAAGAAAAAATAAATTTAAATTAAGGATAAACAAAAGTAAACAACATTCAAATAATGACTTGTAGTATATTGTATACTGTATATGTATATTGACATACAAATATACAGGCCACTTGCCAAACAATGTCGACAGGACTAACTAAGTAGGTGTTTAGACTGAGCAAGTACACTTGCCCTTCTCAGGCAGGTTACTTGCTCGCAGTGGAGGGGGAAGGCAAGCTGCCTTAAAATAAAAACCACGGCCAATTGAACTTACGTGCCCAGTTGACTTGCCTCCAAAATTGTGCAAGTGAATGTTTAGACAGAACAAGTAACTTGCTCCAAGTTACTTTCCTCTCTACTGGCCTCGTGTAAAGGAGCCTTAAGATCTTACAAATCAGTTGTAAGTTAAACATACAGGATGTTTGATTTTAACCCTGCAACTGTAAATTTAATTCATTTATGTGGTAAGTAATGTAACTAGTAGTGGGTTCTGAAATATTCATAAAGAAATACAGTTTCTCACTTTCTCAAAGCAAAAACATAGCCAGCGGAATTCTTGCTGAGTTGTCACCATACATGGTACAGAACTTGTGAATACTAAACATATATCTTTGTGATTTAAAAGAAGTATTTAAAGTAATGGAGAAGAAGATAATCCGGGAAGCAGTCACAGAGAAACTCCAAGTAGAAATATGTTAAACATTCCAACCTGCCTAGCAGGTCTTTTTTAGGGTTATAATGAACAAAGTACTAGATGTGACAAAAATAACATGTATAAAAAACTATATACAAAAAGGGCTATAGAAAAGAACAGTTACATAAAGCAGTAATAATGCAAAGCAGCAAGGTAAGGTTAAGAACAAGATAGGTATAAGGAAAAAAAAATAAATGTAAGGGTAATCAATAAAAGGATAATAAATGAAAAATAAAAGTGGACAGAAGGAAATGTAATGTAAATAAAAAAATAAAAAATGGGAAAGAGCAAGGGAAATATAAAGTAAAAGGTGATAAAAGAAAAGAAAGAGATAAAAAATAAAATAAAAGTGGAGAGATATAAGGAAAAGTAAGAAATGGCAGAGAACACTTACCCACCGAAAACCACACTGGAGAGGAGAAAAACAATGATTAAAGTGAAATGGTAAGAACAGCTGGGCAGGTAAAAGGGAGAAAAGGCATGGGAAATATGAATACAGAAAAAGAAAATGAAACAATGAAAAAGTAACAAAAATATAAAAGAAAGAGAAACAAGAGAGACCATTAGTAACAAAACAACAATAAATACAAACAGAATAAAAAGAGATAAATACAATAATGCCAATGTCATGCTCAGGTGTACAACACAATATAAAATAATACAGAGAAATGAAAACATGATGCAAATAGAAATAAAAATATAACAAAAATACAAAATAGAGACGGAAAGGTTATTGTTTTTTAATTAGGTTCAAAACTTGGGAACAAGTGTGGGAAATGTACTCTGTTGATTTTGTGGTTGAAAAATTAAGCTCAAGATGGATATAAATGGATTTTGATAATGAACGTTTACTATGGTTTGAGACAGAAGCAAGAATAGAAGTGTTTTCGAAATCAAAGGTATAGTTTTAAGGATAAGGCATGTTTAAAAAGTTTGGAGGCTGAGGGATTTTTATAAGAAATGGAGAGTTTGTGTTAGGAGATGCAGGTTTTTTTGATGTTTTTTGGTTAGGGCAATATATGAGGACTGACAATTTGGAGTGGCACAGGGTATTCGGTCAACAACACTAGATTTGATTTAGATAGGGATGTGATCTATGAGGTTGTTATAGATTTAGTCAGGTCGAAACGTTGACACGCATTAAAGTATTTCTACTTAGATGTGGTATTTCTCTTTGACTGCATCCCTGATTATCTTCTCCATTCATCTTAACAGTCAACTATACTGTTATCATTATTTAAAATAAGTATGGTAAATGTTATGTTTTAAACAAATATTACAATTTTACCTCAGTGCTAATTCTGAAGATTAGTGTATTCTACACTAGTAATAAATTTGGACAGTGCTGGTTTAACCTTCGTTCAAGGATCTTGCTAGTTCCTCTCTAAAGTAATCAATCGTCTTCATCAAACCTTCTTCAAGGGGTACCTTGACAATTAAAATTAACTTCTATTAATAAAAATATAATAATTTCAAATTTCAGGACTTTTTTTTTAATTTTTACTATAGGGGCTCAATCAATGTCCTTTTATACTCCAACTTTTTTTTTTTTAATATTACTTATTACCTAATTTAAATAGAGTTACTGGTGAACAAAAACAATTTAGTTTAACATGTTGACTTTTAAGTCTTTTGACCATGGTCTTTTCTCCAAGCTAAAAGTTTTAATTTCATAAATACTTTTAGTTTGCCACTGCTTTACAGTTACTATAAATAACATTACAATATTTTACTGTTTTTCTATTAAAAAAACCAATAACGCTATAGAGTCGTCACCCACCTCAGGTGAGGCAAACCATCTTATGGAAGTGACGAAATACTATTGTAACATGCTTTTAATGAAAAAATGGCGTAAATAATTGCTTTCAATAATCTATTCGCAGTATCCAAACATTATTTTAGTTTTAAAATCAATACTTTCCACTCTATTTTGTTTTTAATAAATTTTTAAAATTTTCCTCACTACATTTATTAAAAAAAATATATTTTCAAAAAATATAGTTTTTTAATCTCTAAAAGCTTTTATAATTAATATAAGTAGTTTTAAATTAAAAGGAATGAGACAATTACGTGTCATCACCCGTGCCTGGAAAGGGAATAGTCATGACTACACGTCATCCATGGTCAACGTGTTCTAATACCTGGATTAGAAAGATATTTTTAACAAACCTTTGGTTCCCACTTTAAATTTTTTTTGGCTATAGATATATCTGGCTTTCTTCTCTGTGGATCGTCTTCTACTGCTTCTGTACTCCCAATAGGGTTGTTTCCTCCGACTAGTTTTTTTATATATACTGCAAACTCTGAATTATAAATAAAAATAAAATTAATTTCCATTTAGCTTATATTGCTTATTAAAAAAAGGGCCATAAATTTACCCATTATGGAGTACTCTACAGGATTACCCAAATTCACTGGATGGGTATAGTTAGAAGCCATTAAAGCTATCAACCCATCATTGAGATCGGTTACATATTGGAAAGATCTTGTTTGATTGCCATGCCCATAAACCTGCAACCATAAGGTATTCGTGATTTGGTTCACAGATTTGCAAAAAAAAATAAAATAAATGAATAATAAAAGCCCTATTTTTTGTTTAAATAAAATGTAAATCCACCCCACATATTAACTGCTTCAAAGAATGTGTTACATTTTATATATCCAGTGAACTGACTGTGTTCAATTAAAATTCATTATAAACCTTCAACTAATTAAATAACAAAATTAAGTAATGTTGCAACAAAAACTAAATTTATAGTAAAGCGTACTCAACATTAAACACTTCATTATCATTTTATGGTTTTGGTTACATATCTTGTTTTTAGTAACCTTTTTTTTTTTTTTTTTTTTTTTTTATTTCATTTCTATACATCACAATCATGATTTGTAATACCTAGTTCACTTACTTTTTTAATTTATACTCCACTTAAATGTTTCTTTTTTTTTTTTTTTTTTTTAACCCTAAATAAAATAAAATTATAATAAAACTTAAATGAAATTTTATCAAACCAGCACACAATTAAATAGTTTCATCCTTTGTGCTTTTTATGATGGCAATAAAGTCACCCATTATTGAGTATTCAACAGATTCAATTATAGGAGGAGTAAAACTAATATATTGTGTTGAAATAATTACCGTTATTGTTTTATTTCTAAGAGCTTGTAAAATAAAATTAGACACCACTCTTCCATCATCCATATGCATTCTTGGACCATAGGTGTTGAAGATACGGGCAATTCTGACAGACACATTGTAGTGTTTGGCATATGCAAAAGCAAGTGATTCAGAAACCCTCTTACCTTCATCATAACAGGAACGTGGTCCTGTACACAAATCAGAGAAATAAATATTATAATAAAGTTAATAAATATTATACTTATAAAATAAAAAAAAAGTGATAAAGAGATAGCAAAACTAAGTGCTATCTTATTACTGAAAAAAGCATTCCGAAGAAAAATATAAAATACTAACAAATAATAATACAAAGTATATACTATACATAATAGGGATGTATATAATGATGAAATAGAAGTGAAACTAATTATTTAGATACAGCAAGTTATTTATTAGTAACCAAAACGTACTTTGTCATTTAATCAACTAAATATGTATGTTACCTATTGGATTTACATGACCCCAATAAGACTCAGGCTGAGGATGTATCTCAGGATCTCCATATACTTCTGAAGTACTAGCAATAAGTATTTTAGCTCCAACACGTTTAGCTAAAGCTAAAGTAAAAGCAAATTAAATTTAATGTATGATCTCCAAATCATAAAAATAGATATGAAAAGTTACCAAGCATATTGATGGTGCCAATGGTATTGGTCTTAATAGTTTTAACAGGATTATACATGTAATGAGGAGGAGAAGCTGGCGAAGCAAGATGATATATCTCATCAACCTCAATATATAAGGGATTTACTATGTCTTGATGAATAATTTCAAAATTCTCATGTCCGACCCAATGGTCTACATTCCTTTTACTGCCAGTGAAAAAATTATCCACTACTATCACCTCGTGTCCTTGGATCATTAATCTGTCAACTAAATGTGATCCAACAAAACCAGCACCACCAGTCACCTGTGAAACGACCAATGCTTGTATGAAATTCATGAAGAGAAACATTTCAGAAACAATTAAACACTCCTACAAGAATAAAAAAAAAAAAAAATGAAAATTGAAACTTCATAGGGAGAAAATATATCTTGAATTAATAAAACTCATAAGCTGTAGATTATTAACAAATTAAGACTCACTAAAAAAAGACAAGTAGATATTTTAAAATCATTGATAAATCAAAAACATAAACTAAACTAAATGTCAAATTTACAAAAACTTTATTTCACAAACTGAAATAAAAAAAAAAATAAACAAAAATGTTACCAAATAAATGAAAGTTAGAATAATTTTTTAGTAGTGACAGCATTTAAACATGAAAGTTTTTGATTTAATAAATTATGATAAATGTGGATTTAATAAATTTTAAAATTTAAGTGAAACCATGCCT
The DNA here is from genome assembly GCA_003667255.2 of Euschistus heros. Classification (NCBI taxonomy): domain Eukaryota; kingdom Metazoa; phylum Arthropoda; class Insecta; order Hemiptera; family Pentatomidae; genus Euschistus; species Euschistus heros. The sequence goes on along the minus strand of RCWM02000008.1, from coordinate 3,035,879 downwards.
ACCAAAATGCGCTTCTTAGCACGATAACTCAAGAATTTCACATGGGGATAAGGTTTTGGAAGTTTTGCTTCCAAGCTTTTAACTTTTTGTTCTAAAAGATAAATTCTACGCTTTGCTTCAATAAGGTCTTTTTTATCAATTTTCCATCTCAAATGAGCCATAGAAAAGTCATTTTTTTGTTCTGAACCTTGAACAGAGACTTTTATTTCTTTAACAGGTTCCTGAACAATCTCCTTTCCCCGAAATTCTCCATTAGCAAGAAACACAAGTGCTGTTGAAATAAAAAATAAAAAAATTAAAAATTAAAACATAACTTTTAATGAAATATGAAATAATAAACAATTACCAATTAAAACTAAAGAAAAACATAATATCTGAAAAACGACTCTACGTCTCCATATTAAAACCATCTTACACAAATATTGTAGGAGTAATAACACTATGTCAACAATGAACTATTAAATTCTCCTTTCTGTTTCTGTTGTGAAACATTAATTTACAAATACTAGTATATGCCCTATTTATAAACGAATATTTGTAGCTTAAGTTGTTCATTTTTGAAACATTTACTCCATACAAAGCATGGAATGTATTTTTGACATTACATCATCAACAATCCAAGTAAATTAATGGTTTACAAAAAATAGCTTATCTAAGCATAAATTTGAGAAGGGGAATTCAGTCGCAATTACAATCATGGTAAGAGTGTTTAATCAAATAACAAACAACATAAGTGACACCAGATTAAACTGACATAAACCAATATTAATTATGTCCTCTATGGTTATTGGCTTGTAAGGTTGTACAGCAGTTGGAAAGAGGTTGAAAGACAATCAGCCGGAGTTAACTATGAATTATTGGGTTTCCGTAAATTAATGTAGGATTTCATATTTTAATTAAATCAGCTATTTAGATAATACACTGGCAGATTATTTCAATTTGCGGATGTCTACATTTATGGATCATCCTCCAAACATAAATATATGTTTTCCTTACTAGCATGTCACTGTTTGCGTATAATCCAGTTTGTACTAAGATGTCAAAGCATAATTTTCGCCTAATTTCGTTTTATGAGTTTAAACTAGGTCGGGACGGGGCCCAGACAGCTAGAAAAATTAACAATATCGGAAGTTATTAAATGATGGCCTAAAATTTTGGTAGCGAGATTTCAGCTTTGAAGACAAGAACAGCCATGGAAGGACTCCATCGCCTGAGGAAGATATTCCGAAAGCGTTTGTCAAAGAAAACCCCATGATAATAGAGAATTAGCATAAAAATTTTCGGTCAGCAACTCAATCGTCACTGACAACTTCAAGACAATTGGAGAGGTAAAACTCTAACTCAATCTCTCCCTGTCTGAGAAAAACAATAGATCATGGATATTCCATCTACAATTTACTGCTTTTACAATTTAGAATTACAGTTATCAAAATACTTCATTAATTTTTTTTTCTGATCCTCCAACTTTATTGACGCAGAAATAAACAAAAGACAAAATTATAATATGGATGTAAGGATCTTGTTTTTTGAAGTGTTGTGGCAGGTGATGGCACAACTGAACATTGATCGTACATTACTGTAGTGCAAATCTGCTCAATATAGTGTTATCACGTGGTTTCTAGAAGCCAAAGTGGAACTTCCCGATGACTTACCTCTCGGACGAGATCTGCTTCTGGGCTCTTTGAATCACCACGGCTGGATAAATTTTTTTTTCCCTAAGCCCCTATGGCTAACAAAAAAAAAGAGTTTTGATACATTCTTGATAATAATGATTCTACCTCTATTACTGCACCAAAGGTGCATTTTAACAGGGCTCGGAGGAGAGCAATGGTTTGGAGAAAAACAAAGCATTATGTGTCACTATCTAGTGCTGGAGCTCACTAGGGTTTTTGGGCAAAGGGGTAATAAAAATTTTTACTTCGGTCAAACTAAGTTGGTTGACATGTTGTTGTCATTTCTGTGGTATTCCTGTCGAGATCAGTGTGTTAAATAAGGGGTTTGTTGAGTGTCGAAGGCTGTCAAAGAACTTAACATGTCTTCGTGAAATAAAGTCTGTCACCTTTGGTAAGTCTAGGATTGTCTGCAGTGCATCAGTTCTTGTCCTCTATAAAGTTGTACCCTAAACTATCCTCCTCAGTACTCCGTTCTGAAACTGTTGGAGTCTATTTGCTGTCATGTTTGGGGTGCTTGCTAACATTGGAGCTCCCTAAAGGAGAGCTGGCCTCAGTATACATTTAATATATATGTATATTAAATCTTAGGCGGAGTGATAGATTCGATGACCACAATAGGTGATTGTCTGTAAGACTTTGTCCTCACTGTCTTGAGCTTACGATGGCAGTGGCCTGATAGTGTGAGGTGTCGATCGAGTGTGATGCCTAAATACACTATACTGCCCGCTGGCCTTTTCTTATTCCTACCTACCGTATTGGTTTTAAGGTTAAGCTGCCACAGTTCCTTTTTTGTATTTCGCTCCAACAGTTTCAGCCGTATACACTGAAAATAGTACAGGGGAAAGCACAGACCTTTGAGGGACCCCACATGTAAGTGAAAAATCTTCGGATAATGCCTCGCCTACTGGCACCTTAATTGTTCGCTGTTCTAGGAACGATTTTAGCAATGTATATACTCGTAGCTGTTCCCGAAATTTGTGCTCCTGCAGTGTTTTACAAAGAAGCCTATGCGACACAGAGTTAAACGCCTCCGTACAGTCGATCGACCGCCTGTAACTACATTAAATGGTTTTCTGAGCAGAGGTCAGCCTAATGAATAATTCTTTTTTTTTTAATAAACAATTAATCACACAGTGGATGGATCATTACCCAAGCAGAGTGACCATGAAATCCCCTCTATCCTTCCTTACAAAGGCAAGCTAATTATGAGTGAATACTCAAATGAATACATATCCGTTGATGTAATAGACACAACCCTCATAACGGTTGTCTGAATCCTGGATTACATGAGCTCATCTTGTACTCTTCTAAACAAAACAGTGGCTAAGCCATTCTGTATATACAGGACCTTTAAGCATCTTGATGATCTCTGCCTAGGCTCCAAGATACTCATTCCAACAGTTCCATAACAACCTTACATGGGGCTACATGGTGGAGTGAGTTGGGGTGAGGGTCTCAGCACGCTCGGTACAGGTCGTGGGTTCAAATCCCATCTGGGCGGGTTAAAATTTATTCCGTGGCGAACCCACGAATAAATCTTGACTTTTGCACCCTGTTTAGAACAGGATGGTAACCTGTAGGATAACACGTCCTTCCTGCCCTATTTGGAGTAGGTACATAAGGTCGTTAAGCCCAAACAAACAACAACTTTACAAATATAAAATAAAAATATTTTAGTTAAAACAAGGTTTTAAAACAGTTATACAATTGAATGTTTTTTTTTTTTTTTTCGGTTTGCTCTACAGACCTTGAAGATCCTTGGCCGCCTTAACCAGCCTGCTCCACCTCTGCTCATTTTGGGCTATCGCTTCCACTTTGTTCTTGTCGTTCTTTTTTTGGTATCTTCTTTACACAAAGCTGGCTATATAAATTGCATAATTTAGTGAAACAAAATATAGCTCGCTATTTGTACCCTAAACAATTGAAATTATTTAGAAAGCATCTCAAGACTTTTACAGTATTAGAATTAATATTTGATGATGACATGTTACGAAGAAAATTAACAAAATAAAAAATAATATAATATGTAATAAGAACAATTGTTAAGGAACGCTGCCATAGATCATCTGCATCAACCTATGAACGATTGATAAGAACTTTTCTCCATTACAGTTACTCTTTGATTCAGCCAGTTACATGTAGAATGGCGGACAGTTACTTGTTTATCAAATCTGGTTTTCTATATTTATCATAAATTGTCAAAAGTTTTTATAAACTGTGGGGTTACAAGTGAAACACACTAAGGCAAAAATCATTGTTTTGAGTAAATGTCAATCAAAGATTTTTTAGCTTTGTCTACTTTAGTACTGACAATGTTTTATCAAATAAGTAAAAGCACTGGCAATTTTAGATCTTTAAGTTATTTGATAAAATAATGTCGGTACCAAAGTAGACAATACAAAAAAATCTTTGATTGGCTTTAACTCCAAACCATGTTTTTTGACTTAGTGTGTTTCACTTGTAAGCCCACAAAATATTGTTTGCAATATATTGTCTCCATGTGTCATTAGAAACAGCCTTTTTAATATTTATTAGCCATAGCAAAAAATATTTTTTTTTAGTTTATTTGGAAATCTGAATCTGAAGCCATTTAAAAAATCTTACGTAAAAGGTAATAAAGATTACAAACAAACTGCTATAATTTTTTTTTTTATTCCCAATTTTTACACACAGATATGCTTCAGGCACAGCATCTCAACCAGAAGTCATTTTTTAGCCAGTTTGGCTAGTAGATGTGGATCCACTTTTTGGCAACTTACATTCTAAAGTATAATTTATAAAATAATCACAAATATTTAGATAAACCAAAGACATTGTGAATGAGGTATGAAATGCAGTAAATTTTTAATTCATAAATAAATCCATTAATGAATAAATTTATATCAATATGAACCAGGAGCTGAAATGTATAGAAAGGGCAACAAAGGAAAAGTATCATCTCTCAGTTCTGTATTAAATGCCATATATATATACATATATAAATGTTTACCATATAAATTAAACTACACAAATTGATATCAAATATTTCATGGGCAGTTTACATGGCAGTATTTTCATTACCATAAAAAAAGATATGCTCAAAGGCATGGTTATGATGTTCCCTGATTTGTTTTTTAAAACATTTTGTGCATACATATTTAAATATTATTTGAGATTTATAACAAAACTGGTGTACAAACTGAAACATTAAATAAAATATAAACATAAATTATTTAGTATATATGTCTAATATTAAAATACTTGAAATTTTAAAATACATAATCAATCAACAAGGATAAAAATGATAAGAGGTATAATATTTTAAAGTACTGCATAACTAAAATATCTTTTTTGCTATAGTAGCATAAATAACATAATATATTCATTTAGCTTTTGTACCAGGGCTGGACTTAGTTTTATTTGATTAAAAAACTACCAAAGTTTAAAAAATAAATAACGGCTACTTAAGTAGAAATTAAATTTCACTTAATAATAAAAAATGAGTTCTGAAAAATCACATTTCTTTTTTCAAAGCAAATACATATATTCTATTTTAAATAAATCATTAATCATTCTATTAAATTAAAACAACCATAAAATATATTTGTTAATTTACTTTTTTCTATTAATACTAATATATTTTTAACAATTAAAAAAAAAAAATAAAAAATATATATATTAGTATAAAATGATGTATCAAAGTTATTGAATCAAAAATCTGTTAAATATAATATCTTCAAAGATTATTTCAAATAAACCAGATTTAAAACAGAAATTGGTAAATTTTAAATGTGGATTACAGTAAGAAGATACATTAATTTGAAGAAAAATTCATTAACGCATCTCATTATAGTTCAAAGATCAGATTCAGCATTTCCAGATTAATTCTTGTCATAAAGTAAATTAAGTTTTTATAACTTTTACAATGTTTAAAATTACATTTTCTCACTGAAAATACATTAAAGAAAAATACTAATTATATGTATCAAAGCACTTTTCAGAACCTCATAAAATTATAATAAACTAAAAACATTTATAAATAAAAAAAACTTAACAAACTTAAAAATATATCACTAAGTCCCTGTACTTATAGCTTTATAGAATCAATAAGAAATACTTTGAGTTAACTTTCATTAAACATAAAATACAAATGTTATTTGCCATCAATCATAGACACTGTTGCTTTTCATGCGCAACAATGATATTAATGGTCTGGAAATAAATTGCTTGAAATAATAGAAAGTCATAAAAGATAAGGAATGTTTAAATTATAAATATAAACGTACAAATTAAATTATGAAAATAATATTAACAAATGATATAAAACCATAACAGAACAATAATGAATAAATATTATCACCAGATTTATGAACAAGCTCTTTCTTTTTAGCTGAAACCTTAATTGATGGGTATCTAATCATATTGATAGGTACATTAAACTTAAAATTACAGAAAAAAATTGTTATCAGAATTTAAAACTAATAATAACAATATTTTGTTAGTATACTATTAACATTAATTTTAGGTTAACCAAAACGAGTACAGTGAAATATCACTTCTCTCTGACTTATTGCTGTGTAGGAAAACAGAATATATTGATTCTTTCATTTGCATGTATTATTTAATTAAGACTAAAGTCTGGATCCATGTTAATTGTTACAGCACAAATTGCATCTATAAAATTTTTAATTTTTGTTTTGATTGTAGAGATTGAGGTGTGAAAAAAAGCAATAAAGAAAATAATTTGTTCTATAATCTGGACAATTATTTAATATTTAATAATACTAAAAATTAAAAAAAAAAATATTCATCTTATTTTGATAAATTTGATAACACAAAATAAACAAAAAACTTTCCGTCCTAAAATATAGACCCTTTGGTACATTAGGGTATTAAAAACAAAAATGATATCAATATATTAATAAAAGTGGACAGGTAAGGCAAGAGTTTCAAGTAATATTAAACCATGGCATTGAGGTTTCATCTATTCAAAGATCCAACCTTTGGTTTGGAACAAACTAAGTTCTGGATAAATATTTATGATAAAATAGATCTGAATTTGAGTCATCAATCGCTTAACCACCTTTTGAAAAAGCTATTTCATAACTTATAATAAAAAAAAAAAAAAAATTAATTTTAGGAATTCATCTTATTGAAAGGGTAAGACAAAAATTATAACAAATAAATTATTGGGTAAGCGATGAAAACAAAAATAGAAGATTGATAAAGAAACTAATAGAACCTAAATAACCATTCGCCCTGCTTCAGTATTAATTCTTCAAGTAATTAATTAATTACAAATAATTGAATTAATGGCATGGCAGTGGAAAATGATATATTATAATAATGAATCTTCTAAATAAAAATTTATTGCTTTATAAAATAAAATTAATATGATCATTCAATAAATAAAAATTTTCGATCTAAAAGTGCTAACTAGATTCGGTTTTTTCAAAAGTGTCTCATAATACTGTTCTCCTACTACAGTTACACAACACCGACACGCTCTAACGCTATCAATTCATATAAAAATGCCACATATTACCAAATGACTAGATCTAAACCTATTGAATACTATATTTTGTACTATGCTCCCTTCAGGCTGTTAGAAGTATATGGACGGAATAAAGGCACATTGTGCTGGAGGTATATGTTTCTCCCTTTACCCTCGAAAATAAAACACACTTTAAGATTGATAATGTAGAAATAATACCTATGAAGGAATGTATAATTATAACAAATACATTAATAATGTATTGGGAACTGAGCACATTGAGACAAACGCCTATAATTTAATAATTTTCACAGAAATTTGATTAAATTCATAAATGAATTGGATAAACTTACAAGGGAGTCTGTCACTTGTTTTTTTAAAAATGATTTTTGTATTAATATCAATCCATCTTACCCTGAATATGAGTTACATATCTTAGAAATAAAGTAAATACCTGTCAAACAGTGGTATATTTACAATTATGATATATATATATATATATATATATATATATATATATATATATATATATATATATATATATATATATATATATATATATATATATATATACAAATGTTATTATTAGAAAAATGACTTCCTTTTTGGACAAAAGTAAGAAAATACTTTGTTTCCATAAATATAGTGAAATTTTTATAGTTATGAACCATTAAACTTACAACTTTTTAAGATTATTTTTTAAACCTATAACTTTTTATTTTTCTTGGAAAGAAAAAAATAAATATAAAACTTATTGAAGAACGAAGTATTACAAAGAAATTTTGCACTGCTATTAGCATAAGACCTGAGGCTAAGGGAATTCTTTCTAGTTCTTAATGCTACAAATATGAGAAAATAATAAAGTAATTTTTTATTTGAAAATAATCACAAGAATTTTTTCAATTAGAATTTTAATAAGTTACAATGGCACAAGTATACATGCAAGAATTACAGTTAAATTAAAGGATATCAATAATTTTGTAGCCAAAAATCTATCCAAAATGTATGTCTAATGTTGACAGACGCCCTTTTTCATACAGGAATTCATTCATAAAGAAACTAGATAAATATTCTATGGCAGTGGTTACCTTTATATATACATTATGTGCACACATAAATTGATACCTAAATTACAAGTTTTTGAAGGAATTAGTAAAGGCTGTCTTCAATGAAATCAGTCCCTCAATATTTGTCAGTAAAAGTATAAACTTAAGACTAAAATGCAGACATACAACTGATCAAGTTTAGCTGTTCCAAAGGGAGCTTGCTACATTGGAAGCTCTTTTAATATTTCATAGCTTCCAGGATAACATCTAAACTTGTACAGTTTATTATAAATTTAACAACCTATAAAACATTTAACAATAATGTTCCCATATTTTAATTGTTATTTTGCCTAAAATCTTAATGGATTTATATTTAGAATAATTACGAACGTACATAAAAAAAATTAGAAAGAGAATCAATATCAATAATAAATTTGTCATCACAATTAAGGCATTTATAATTTTAAATTAAACCTAAATATTCAGTTCACTCTGAAATATAAAAGTTAAAGATTTTTAAAACTATTTTTATAAATATTTTTGGTATAAAAGATTGATTTCCTTAGTATTTTTTACCTCCAAATTCTGTATCAAGTTGTTAAAACATAAAGAGAATCGATGTTTCAGTAATCACATCTACGAATCTGAAATAATTCGTTACTTATTTTCGAGGTGGTGGGGGTAGTGCAAGGGGGGCTATACTAGCGTCTAAGCGCCTAGCCTCTTTTTCTAACAGGTACGGATCAACTGAGGGATCCTGGGATACATTCCTCAGTGAACTACCGAGCACTCGGTGGAGCTGTTGAACTTCCCGTCCTGCTCTGGAGGTTTTCATAATGAATAATTGTCTTCTTTTAACCTCCTCATTTAGCTGTTCTTTTAAGAATCGAATCTGAAAAATACAGACAAATATTACGATTAAAATATTTATTCAACTACTAAAATTCTTTATAAATAAAAAATCCTCCATTAAAAGTTGTAAGGAAGAGGAGGGTGGATACAGATTAACTATATTTAGATGTACAAATACAATTAAACACTAACAATTACAATTTCTTAAAATGAAAAAAAAAAAAATTGTTGTAAAACTAACCTTTCAACATGGATAATAGTTAGAGAACTAGGCTTTGAGATAATTCGAGAGAGAAATTATATTTTTGAAGTCATTACCATAGTATTTTATTACCAAATCTAGGATGTCAATAGTATGAATCTGATTTATTTTATCTATTTTGTTAAAAAGCACTTTTTACTCTGAAACCCAAGAATGATTTATAAAACTCTACCAGCACCAAGCTCCTACATAATACCTTTTTTTATCTATTCCTATTGTAATAGCCAATGTCAGCAGTTAGGTTCTGTAATGCTTCATTTATAAGGAATATATATGTATCTGCTAGAGTACTGTATCTTGTTATAGGAACATCATTTGGAAATAATTAAAGGATTTATCAATCTCATCAACCCAGCGGTAAGCACCCTACTCTTATATTCTTCAAAATATTATATCAATTGTTTTTATTGTAAGATGAAAGAAATGAATATTATTTATGTGGTTGTTTATTAATTAATATATTTCTTACATCTGTAATATCTTTTTAGTTAATGTTTTACTGAAAAGAATACTCATACTGCAGCCTGTACATATTTTTTGATTTGCATTAATATATGATATATACTAAGAAAAGGTGGATCGAAATAATTTATAATTTTTATTAAAAATTACCCATGGACCCACGAATTAACTAGTTGCAAATAGTATGGCGCCCAAAAGGGATTTTAATTGAAAATCAGAACAATTGTAATCAAAAGGACAAAACTTGTTTGGTTAGAATTATCTATGATGGTATAATGATCTGTTTATTCCATCCTAATCACTTCAATAATGTATCACAAACATTATAGAACAGTGTCGACACTAGAGAATTAAAATAAATCCAAGTACTATTCATCGAATCACCATTATCCTTCATAAAAGTAAGACTTTCTGATTAAGTATCCTATAATAATATTCCACCGATGACTGTTAAACAAAATTGATATCTCTGACTCTATCTAAAAAAAGGTAACCCTTGTAAACATTAAACAAGACTGAAACAAGGAACTGATTGTGAGGTCTGACTACTTGAATATTTAAAAGACAAATGCTTCAAGCTACCAGTTAATTACAAAAGACACATCTACATGATTATAATTATTATTTTCATTTACTTAATGTATTTTTGTTTGATTCTGTTATAAATTTCAATACATAGATTAAAAAAACTCAATTTCTCCCAGACTCGGTAGGTTCTAGCGATAAACGTTAATATAACATAAAATTTTCTCGATTGGATTTCAGACAAAGTAACTGTAGTTAAGTTTTGGTCAGAGCAATACCCAAAGAGCTAGAGTTTGTCAAAAAAGTCGCAAAATTTAAAAATAGAGGTAACAAACGACTTTTTTCATTCAAAGCAATATCCTAAACGGTAGGTCCTAGCGACAAGTGCTATATAGCAAAACATATTCTTCATTAAATTTCTGACTGGGGAATTGTCGTCAAATTTTCGGTCAGAGCAACACCAACAGAGCTGGAGAGTGTCAAAATGTTACATTGAATATGAAAAAAACGTTACAGCAAAACATTTTAGACCCCAGCCAAGACATATTTATGTCAAAGAAAAATTCATTTATAGATTTTTTGATGGAACTATTTTACCGATTCTTCATTTTGAAAAATTGGCATGTTATTTTTTTTTTAAGTACTGAGATGAAATTCAGATAGCCCAATAAATACAAAATTAATTGGAAAAAAGACAAATTTTGGTAAATTCATAATTACCTGATTTTCAAGCCTCAGTACTTGCTGTCGATGTGATGACTCTCTTGCTTCCAATAATCTCTCTGCTTGCTGTTTTGCGGTCTTATACCTGTCTGCTTCACTACTCCAATCTTTAGTTGGCCTTAAAGATTAATTTCAATCAATAAAAATAATAGTATATAATCAAATATACAAAACTGTTAATGATATCTGTTATCATGAGATAATAATTATCTCATAACAGTTTAGTGTGTCATGGCAAAGCATATTGTAGAAATCGGATGCTCAAGAAAGGAATGATTGCTTGAATATTGCTTTATGGAAGTGGGTGAGATAGAGATCAAAAGGATAGGATCTGGTTTTAAGAGAAAGTAGAGATAACTTTAAAGCTGATGCTTTATGGTAATATAATAGGCGACATTGAGGAAAAGGAACCATTATAGTTGATCAAAGAAGAGGAAAAACAATTTTAACTTGGTATAGGGATTATGGCAGAGGATAGGAATATTATGGATGTGACTAACACGAGACCGGTTGATTGTTGAATGAGATATAGAGATAGACAGAGAAGTAGGAAGAAATATAGTTAATAAAATGAAACACTCAAAGAATAAAAATCCGTCTGAGAGAGCGTTAGTTCTAGGATAGTACCAAGGTTGAACCTAGGAAGGTAGAGTTTTATGGTACAGGAGACTGCAGATAAATTGGAAATTCACAGCAGGCAGCTGAGGAAAGAATTAGAGCCCAAGAAAATAACCTTAAAATTTCTGCATTTAATTTCAATTATTAGCAGTGACCCAAGAATATGTCATGCCAAGACGAGAATGTTAATGGCCTCATATAGTTTACAACATGTAGTTGGAGTACATAACAAATGATAATAGCAAACATTATTACAAAAAAGCACAATAAATATTCATTGAGTTGTGCTAAGCAGCAATGTATTTATCAAAAAATAATGACAACAGCAACAAATAAAAAAAATTAGATACCTTTCAAACTCCATATTTCTCAGCCTTTGCAATTCAGCTTCTTTTTCAAGAAGTTCATTTTCTAATCTTCTAATTTTTGCTTTGAGTTCCAAATTCTCCTGTTCTAAAAGATGCTGTGCAGATCCAAGCAAACTTTCATCTCCCCATTCCCTGGAGCTAATCTTATCCCCCCTCTCATAGGATTTGCTTCTACTTGAATGAAGCTTTCTTTCAAGGGCTCGTTTGTCTCCTTCAAGTTGTCGAATCTATACAAAAAAATAATGAATAAGTTAAGTATTAGCTAGCTTTAATGCTTCAAAAAGAGAGAACAAATATTATTTGGACATGGAATATTTTAATTGTTTTACTAATCAAATTTCTTTAATAAAAAACAAATAATTGGAAATCTAAGGGCTAAATATTTAGTGCCTCAAATACAATCTAAACATTGATAATTGCAATTGTCAGTTTGAATTGATAGGGCTTTAATCATCACAATAATTGTAGTTGCTGTGTTCATTTTGAATTGCTCATTAATCCTTTGCTCTGGTTATGTTAAGTAGTTTTCTTCTGAAGTCTCATATAAAAATTTGTTCAAAGTTTCATCAATAAACTTTGAAGAGAGTTTCATCATTCAATTTTTTTTTTTTTTTTTTGGTTAACATACAAATCACGTCCTTTAAAATTCTTTTAAATTTGTTTTGTTTTATCTTTCTAATAACCCTGTGATAAATGAGGATGATCATGATACTATGCTATTAAAATCACAACAAACTCATCGTTGAAATTTCTTCAGATTTGTGGTTCATCTTTGCTATTTGGATAACAACTGATGGATTTTATCAATTTTCTAAAGACACGATCAATAGCTCTAACCAATACTCTTCAATAAAAATTTCTTTCAATCATTGTCATGTAATCAAATCAACCACAATTATCAATTTTATTGATTGTCTCCAAGGCCCTTTTTCAAATTAACATTTAGTTCGATTATAAATCGATATGACTGATAACGTTTTCTTTTTAAAATAAAGGAAATCATTCAATAATAATACTAACCCTATCTTGTAATGTTTCAAGTTTCATGGTCATTTCTGCAACCTGCCTTCTGGCTTCTTCTTTTTCTTCACTTGGCCACTGAGCTATTCTAACTTGAGATTCAAGTGCAGATCGTTCCACTTCACTCGATGCTAATTCAGATTGAAGTCTTGAATGTGCATCCTTTAACACCTAAAAATATAAATTTCATTAGTGCAAAAATAAAATAAAAAGATAAAATTGAATTAGGGATTCTATAATTGGGTAAATATCATACAACTAACCTGTAAACTTCTTCTAGCTTCTGAGAGAGCAGCTTGTGATGCTTCTAATCTTTCAGAAGTAATCCTTTTTTCATTTTCTGCATTGTAAACCGCTTTCTGTAAGTTTTTCAGTTTATCTGCATTGGCATGAGAACTAGCTGATACTTCAACAAGAGATCTTTGTAATGAATCAATTTCACTTTGCAACTCCCTTTCGATATCAGCAGATTTTTCTAGAGAAATGGTTAATTGTTCTATTGTGGCTTTAAGGGATCCACATCTCTCTTCAAGTTCTGCCACTGTACTGTTTTCGACCTCCAGTCTCTCTTGTAACTTCTGAAAAAAAGCAACAAAACATTAAATAGATAACTATTTTATTAACAGGAAATATTTAAAGTAAAAGAAAATTTTGCTAATTTTTACTTTATATGACATTATACATCTCACAAGGGGACGTTTGGAGTTGTAACTCACAGATTTGAATGCCGATTTGTGTGTGAGTAGTAGGGACCTATAATAGTGCAAAACTAGAGTTATACCCGCCAATGAGCATTAGGAGTGGAGAAAAAAAAAAAAAATATGAAAATCTCGTTTTATTTTTTTTTCTCAGCTCTCAGTCCAGATAGAGAAATGATTCTTTCATGTTTAATTGCAGTTATGTATGCTATCTGATTTAAAAATACTTCTGTTATGCTCAAGACAGCACCCAACTTTAGGGTGCTCAAAAACTCTAAAAAAATGACAAAATTCCAAGGAAATCCGCTAAATCAGTGGAAAGGTTTTTTCATGAACAACTGACCTCAAATCTCGATTTAACGCACCATAAAACCCATATTTTTTTTTTTCAAATTGCATTTAACCCTAAGATTGATGAATAATCTAAAATTAATATCAGGTTTTGGTTTAAAAAAAAACTCCCCTTACCTATATTTTCTTAAAATGGTCTTATTTGAAATTTATTGTGTAAAAATTAAAATAATAATAGAAATATAATTTTAAAATGTCTTATTTATATAATATAGGTGAGGAAATTTTTTAACTAAAAACTGATATTATTTTTAGATTCCTCATCTCAAAAAACATGTAGAAACTAAATTTTGTCGAAATCAAAAATAAATTTTTTTTACATTTAAAATTTTGTATGATTTTAAAAGGCAAAGTAGCTGTCAATTTCTGAAACAATGTAAATAATTTGTGCTATCTCACACATTTCGCCACCGATTTAAACCAAATTTGAAGGTCATCTAGAAGCTGTAAAACTGCATAGTTTAGCCCAAATCTGGAGGTTGCAGGGTTTCCCATTATGGAGATATCTCAAGTTATAGCTGACCTCGGATTTTTTCATTCACATCAGTTTTTGTCCACTAAAATCTGGAGTAATCCCAATGTTATATACATGGATAAAAAGCAGAATGTATGGTGATTCTAGTGATGTTATTGCTATTGTAATAGGTTGAACACAGCAGTTGTTATGGCAGTTGGAAATTGTTGATGAAATCTCAACTTCAAAATTTTAACCTCCTCGAAAAGGGTAAAAAATCAATATTATTTGATTTTGATAAAATTTTACATATAGGGATTTTATGGTGCATTAAATTGAGATTTGAGGTCAGTTGTTCATGAAAAAACCTTTCCACTGATTTACAGCGGATTTCCTTGGAATTTTGTGATTTTTTTTAGAGTTTTTGAGCACCCTAAAGTTGGGTGCTGTCTTGAGCATAACGGAAGTATTTTTATATCAAATAGCATACATAGCTGCAATTAAACATGAAAGAATCATTTCTCTATCTAGACTGAGAGCTGAGAAAAAAATAAAACGTGATTTTCATATTTTATTTTTTTTCTCGGCTCCTAATGCTCATTGGCGGCTATAACTCTAGTTTTGCACTATTATAGGTCCCTAATACCCACACACAAATTGGCATTCAAATCTGTGAGTTACAACTCCAAACGTCCCCTTGTCAGTTTAATTTTTGATAATATTATACTTTTGAAAGAATTATTTGAGAGCATTCGTAATAATACTAAGAATTAAAGAAAACATATAAGGTTAATAGAAGGCCAAGAAAAAAAGAAATGGCACAAAAATTCAACTTGATAAACAAACAATATGAGATAAAATAGTTGTTTACCTGAATTGTAGATTCCTTTTCCTGCAACATGATCTGCAGCCTTTGAATGTCACCTTCCATACCTAACCGCTGAAGTTCTAATTTTGTTGCCCTGCCTTCTGTTTTATTTAATTCTTCTTGAAGGCTCTTTTTTTCAGTATCACATTTTGATAGTAATAGTTTCATCTTTTCAAGTTTTTCTTCATACTGAGATTTTTCTTCATTCGCTGTTTTTAGAGCTATTTCTAGGATGTTTAATTTCTCTTGTATTTGATGAATTTCTCCAGATGCTCGATGACTGGCCTCTGATTGTGCCTTGAAACAGAAATGAACATATGTCAAAATATATACCTCTTATTTAGTTGATATACCTCATAGGGAAAGGAGGTCCAGTCTTCCATTCCATTAAATGAAATACAATTGAGACTGACAGTGAGCAAGAAATCCTTGGACTGAATTAAATACAGGACTAAAAGTTAAATATAGCATAAATTGAAATGAGCTGTATAAAGCATTATATGATTTATGTATACTTATAAAATTAGCCATGGAATATGCATATGAAGTGAAGTCACCATCGAATGCAGTGAATGTTAAGTTAAGTAAGGCCCCAATCAGGATTCTCTACTAGGCTATCAGCATAGATATTGTATGGATCTGGAAATTGTAGGAAAATCATTTCAGGTGGTAAAAGAGGCATTTCTCACTTTGGATGAGGCAGCCAAAAGATAGGCTTAAAAGTAAATTCTTCAAAAACAAAATGACCGGGCAATGGGCAAGCAGAGAAAGGAGATGGAAATAGGTCCATATAAATAAGGGAAAGTCAACAAAATTATCTACTTGAGAGGCCTTGTAAACATTGATAACAATCTTTCCCATAAAATAGAATTGTACAAGCCTGTTGATTCTGTGGTCTCCACAAACTTTTTACCCATTCTTTGAAGAACTGGATGTTGGAAGGTTTGCCAAACTTGGAAGATTGAGGTGGGCTGGACAACTGTATAAAGAATGGACAACTGGACAACTGTCCTACTGGAACAGGATGTATCCCCAAGAAGATACTGGATCACCAGATACACTTGACAAGAAGGAAAGAAATACCTAACATAAAATGGGAACACGGAGTAAAGGGAGACACAGGGACTCTTCTTGGACTGCAGGGCTGGAGGGCATCTGCACAGGACAAGGACGGTCAGCAGAAGTTGATGAAGAAAGCTTTGACTCAGGGATGAGTTGTTGATTTTTCATGAGCTAAATTTAGGCAATCATGGTTAAAGACTATAGTGCTGATATCCGTATTAATCTAAATCAACAAACTCATAATGTATCTATGGGTCAATAAACTTTTTTTTTCATTAACATTTAAGTTTAGCTATGAAATGTTCTTCAGGTTAAACATAAACCATCTGGAGAAGATAGGAATGTTGTCCCCCCTCTGATATTTTTTAAAAACATTATAATTCCTCGCAAATTTTGACGAGAAAGCCAGGCTGACTTTAAAAATAAATATTTATGAACCAAAAAAATTTTTTATTCACCTTTATGAGCAATATTTTACATACCTGAAGAGCAGCTTCTTTCTGCCCAAGACGGGCTTCAAGACTTCCTTTCTCTTCTTGGGCTTGCCGTAGAGCTCCCATTGTCGAGGCCAATCTAGCTTCACTGCGGGATAGCTCTTCATTCTGAGATTTCAAGTGCTTTTTGGTTTCAGAAAGGGCAGCTTTGAGGTCATCTTTTTCCCTTTCTACCTGTGCCACTCCTTGCATGAGTGAACGAACCCCTCTCCTCACTGCTTCAGGATCCAAATCACCTCCCCTTTCCTCGCCTCTGACTGGACTCCACCTATAATTCAACAAAAATGCCTAATGGTAAAATTGATTAAGATTATTAATGGTTTAGAATCCCAAAATGAACTTTTAACCAATACTAATACAACCCATGAAGAGTACTTGGTAAGGAAGAATTGTTTCGAGACCAACGGCTGTACAAGAAGGTGTCATGGTCAGCATTAGTGCTCAACCACCAGGTTTTCTGCCAATTTAAAGGTAAATATTTTATAGAGGTAGGGTGAGCCCCAGGAGGGTCTTCCATGGGGAAGTCGACCCATGGCTGAAATAAGAGAATTTAAATTTTCTGCCTTCAGCCAGACTCCAACTCTGGCCCTGGAGCTTGGAGTTCAGTGTTACCCACTGAGCTACACTGCTCCCAAAATGAACTTTTACCGGTAGTTAAATTTAAAAAAAAAAAATAATAATTGAGGATCAATTAAATAGATTAACACTATTCTATAAATGCATAACCAGAAAAAATTAAATTAGGGATATCTGGTGTTTCAAGATAATAACATAACAAGGTCACACTACCAAACTTAATCGGAGTCACCTGTGGTGTAGTGGTTAGCATAGCAACCTACTAAACCCAAGATCGCGGGTTCGCAGCCCGGCAGATGACCTTAGGATTTTTTAAAGGGAGTAAAAAATCCTTAGCTATGCCATCCTTCGGAAGGGACGTAAAATGGGGGTCCCAAGCCTGTGCGATGTCAGGTACTCGTTAAAGATCCCTATCCTAATTATACCTGGATAGGAAAAATTTAGGACTCCCACCGTAGCATCGTCCGATTAGCCATAGCAGTATAAAGTGACGTTAAATGAAATAAACATAAACAAACCAAAATTAATCTTTAAAACCACTCCACATCCTAAAAACTATTTTGGTATCATGCTATTA
This sequence comes from Euschistus heros, assembly GCA_003667255.2. Classification (NCBI taxonomy): domain Eukaryota; kingdom Metazoa; phylum Arthropoda; class Insecta; order Hemiptera; family Pentatomidae; genus Euschistus; species Euschistus heros. The sequence goes on along the minus strand of RCWM02000008.1, from coordinate 3,017,777 downwards.
AAAACAATTAAAGAAATATTGAAATAAGTTAGATGAATTGATATCATAAAAAATAGCATCCATATTACAAGTCGGTACTAAAATAGCAAATAACAGAGTTTTTAATGAGAATAAGAACCAGGGGATACAAAGAATAATATTTAACATATATTCATTTATTGGTGGCCAGATCTATAAGTATGCATATCCTATATTATAAAATTATCAATAAAATGGATAATTAGAAAACATAGTGACCATATGATTAATACTTGCTGAAAACTAAAGATAAAAATGTCAATCAAAGTTAAATCGGAAGTAACAGTTAAAGGTGAGTAGGTAATCCAATTAAAATTGAATCTTCTCTTTTATGGTTCTATCTGTACTGACTGATCACAAAGATAATTTCATAAGAAATGGGAAATTAAACCATTAGAAACTATTCTGTAGTCTAATAAAGTAAATTGATCATAATCATTATGTTATGAAATGATATAATAATAATAAATGATATATAAAGACAGATATTATATTGTACCTCCTAGTGGGAGAACTGAGCTTGTAAGGAAGAGAAATGCTGCCATCCATTTGTATTCCTGCAATCCTCCTCAAGGTAGAACCAATCGAACTCAACTTGCTTTCAACCTCCCTTTTTGATGTTTCCACTTGTATCAGCTGGGCTTCAAGTGCCCTAACTCGGCCCTCAGAACCTCCCAATCTCGCCTAAGAAATAAATGTTTAATTAAACCAATATAATAATACAGAAAATCAATCTTATTATTAAAGTTTTGCTTTATTTTGTTTTTATATGTGTGTTTACATTTGAATTGGCAGCTTCACTTAATAAAGTGTTTCTCTCTGCAGAATTCTTTTACAGAGAATTACGATTGGTAAATTAGATTACACAAATAGATAATAAAGAAACCTACTACAAATATAGTTATCTAAATGATTTTAATGAAGCTAATGTTTTTTGATTTTCCTAAATAGATTTAATAATTTCCTTTTAGGCCCGTAAATCTATACCAAAATCAAGAAAAAACATTTATTTTCCTGACTATTAAAATAGAATACTACTTGTTCAATTAGCTGCTCACTTATTCTCAAAAAAAAAAAAAAAAAAAAAAAAAAAAAAAAAGACGAAAGAAAAAATCATGGAAGCACTTAGAAACCTAATTTGTAGTTATAAAGTTTATAGTGAGATATATATTTAAAAACATATTTTAACGGCATAGGTTGGTGGGCTGTATGTAAATAGTGTAGAATATGATTGAAGGTCCACTAAATGGAAACACAATAATATGTTATTAATGTATAGTGCCGACATTTTTACTGATTTCATATTTTCTAAAGAACTTCAGGTTGAATTCTCAATCCCTAGTCTTTGATTTTCTGCTTAAAATTTTATTTTAATGTAATAATGCTAAAGGGTTTTTCATATTGCTGATATTTTAAACATTTGCATATTATTTTTCTTCTTCTCCATAGGCATGACAGACGCAACGCACTAGGCAATCCTTGGCCTGCTCAATAACTCTTACCCAGTCTTGTCTGTCTGCAGCAAGTCTTTGAGACACTTTTAAACTTCGGAGGTCCTCAACTATGTTATCCTTCTATTAGCTCTGCAGCCTTACTCGAGCTCTCACTCCTTCTGGATAACCATGATAAATCCCTTTGGCAGATCTGCTATCATCCATTCACGGATGGTGTCCCAACCACTTCAGACGTTGAATTCTGTCATTGTCATAGTCAAACAATTTCATATATCCATATAGTGCACATAATTATAAGTTTGCATGTATAATTTTATATTAAATTGATCCTCCTAAAATATCATGCATACATCAAATAATAATAATTGCTGATAAAATACCAATCAAGCATTAGATATATGACTTATTAACTTAGTGATAGGAAGTTTTAAATCTCTAATCAAAATAATCTGTTATGAACTTTAATAGTAAACAATTTAATTTACTAAAATTACACTAATTGTCATTTATGGATACCAGAAGTTAAACCCTTTTGGCTAATTTACTGTTCCATAATAGTGCATAATAATCTTACCTTAAGCTCTTGTATCTGCTGTGTAGCATCAGCTAGGCAAACTTCTAAATTGTGCGCAGTATCTTGTAACTTTCTTTCACCCGCTCGACTATCTTCTAGCCTCAAAAGGAGTTCTTCTTCTCTTTGACGCCACCTTCTTTCATCCTCATCTCCTTTACTCCTGCTCTTGGCAACCTCTTCTCTCATGTTTTCAAGTGCATGTTCCAATTCTTGAACCTAAATTTATAAAAAAATAATAATTCTATGATATTAGGAAAATGACAAAATTATAATGCATTATTACTTTAAGGGTTAATATAAATAGAACAAGAATGACTAATCCAAATACACTTTATAATTATCATATGGGTATCTCTTTTTCATGTCTGGGAATATTTGTATAAATCAATGGTTTTCATAATAATGATACTATTATCACATATTTATATCAATGATTTTTAAGCTGGTTTGTTTTTATTATTAACATTGTTCAGCATACTACTCCTTATGAAGTATTTTTCATAAACTACATATTTATGAATAATAATAATAATTAATTAGGCAATAATATTAATAATTTAATTATTAATTTGAATTTGTTTATGTAATGAGTTGTAAGATGTATTTATATAAAATATACTATTTTAATGTAAACCTAAAAGATGGAAAGAATTCTTCCTGAAAAATGTAGTTTATGAAAAATACATGATAAGGAGTAATATGGTGAACAATGTTAGTAATAAATATAATTAAATATTTTACAAGAATTCATTTCTTATTGAATTACAAGCTTCTTTGAAGAGAGATTTAATAAGCATCTAGTTAGAAACAAACCACAGACCCAATAGAACATATTTTTACTAATTCAATCTTGTTTGTTTATTTTGGCTTAACTTCTTATTTAAACCATCTAGGGCAGGAAGGATGGGTTATCCTACAGGTTACCAACCTATTCTAGCTAGGGTGAGAAGGTCAAGATTTATTTGTGGGTTTGCCATTAAATAAATTTTAACCCACCCAAGTGGGAGTCGAACCCATGACCTTCAGTACTGAGTGCGCTGGGATCCTCGCCCCAACTCACTCGGCCATAGAGCCGCCCAATTCAATCTTTATTAAATTATTTAACAAATATAATTGTTTTACTTCATAAATTACAACGATACATATATTTTAGAAACTTACCTGTTTTGAAAGCTGGTGCTGATGCTGTTGGGCCCTATCACGTTCCTCCATGACACTCGCAATCCTTGCTTCAAGTTGTCTTGCTTCACTACGTTTTGTTTCTATTTCTGTCCTTGCCTTCTCTAATTCACCGGACAGACCTCCACTCTCTTGTTTTGCTTCCATTAAACTTCTATCCATATCTCTCATAACAGCTTGCAAGCGAGATCTTTCTATATCTAGGGCTCTCTTGGCTTCCTCAAGTCCTAAAAGAAATTTTAATTCATAGCTAAAAAAAATAATGGGTCTTTATAAATAAAATTAATTAAGCATAGGGTCCTAAAATGTATCAACTTTGAAGTAGTTCAGCTGCTTTGAGAGGTGCTATCAAAAATTTAATGATATCAACATTCTGTTGTTAGGCCAAGAGACTTACTTTTTACAATCAATAATAAAGATCTTAAAAAAAGGAGAAATTACAAATAGTTAAAAGTAAAATAAAGTTATTGTAATATAAGTAGGAAATCATGTGAACATTTGAAAATTATAGAATAAAAAAAGATATGGCCCTACCATCCTTTCCTCATTCTAAAAACTTTTACAACTATATCCACAGCAATAAAAGCCTTTTATCTAGTAGTCATTTACCTTATAAATATGTTTAATTTTGGTTCCAAGGAAACCATTTTAATAAATACTTTTTTAGTTAGAGGTATTCACTGATTACGTTCTAATAGTTGAAGGTATATTGACAATGATTACGTTTTAATAGTTGAAGGTATATTGACAATGAAATCAAACGATAAAATTATGTTTTTAATTAATTCAGGTTCAATACAGATTGTGTGAACGCACAAAAATTTAAATATTAAGTTACTTAAAAAATTTTAAAAATCACTTTATATTTACAGAATTTGGTATTTCAAAAAAATTAACAACAACCAAACCTTGCCTCTAGGTTTAAATATTAAAATTAAAAGCATAATAAATATGAAATTTCCAACTACTTGTACATACTGTGCATCAGCAATAAATAAACTGGTATTGCATGGTTGTCAGTTGTCAACACTCCAACTCCGTAGAATATCATGATCTCTAATATATTTTAATTTTATCTTCTATCTATATCACCATACAAAAATATTTAATCAATCCCAACCATAATACCTGCTATTTTTTGTAGAGCTTCTTCTAATGATCTTGCCTGTTCACGTTTTTGACCTTCGACCCTCTTCACATGTTCCCTAAGATCTTTGTTGGAACTGCTATATTTCTCTCTTTCAAAAGAAGCATCTGATAACTGGCGCTTCACATCTGTCAACTCTTTAATCAGAGATTCCCGATGATTTTCAACTGAAATCATTTAAATAAAAGAACTAGTCAAATATAAGTCAATAAATCCTGATTATTGTAGTTTTCAAACTAAACTTTAAATTAAAAATTTATTTTTGGAATAAAATCAATTTTTAAAAGAATAACTCTTGACTCCAAGGTAACAGCGTCTAAGTAATTACCATCCTTAAGGCGTCGAGCTGTATCACTTAATTGAGTCTGACATGAATCAATCCTGTCTTCGGCAAAATGTAGCTGAAGTTTTAAATCTTCACACTGTTGAACCTCAGCATCTCGTTCTTTCACAAGCTCAGCAATACGATTTTCCAAAGATAATTTTTCTTCCTCACATTTAGTTCTGGAATAGCAGTTTTTAAAATAAAAATTCTGACCAATTACTTTTCACATAATACAGATGTATATGACATTAAAACTTTTAATATTAATAAAGTAAAAGCAATAAGCTGAAGTCAAATATAAAAAATATGTGAGCAATTTTCATTAATAAGTCCTATGATTAATGTAAAACAATATGCCACATATCAGGATGTGTGCAAAAATGATATTGAACAATTTGAATTCCTCTTGAAGTTTATGAAAACTACGTAACTTACAAGATCTATGACAAAATATATCCCTGTTTTTTCATTTATGAAACTAGAAAAGATAAAAAAGAAAATAGGCAAATCTTGGGTTACTAACTCACAATAGACTATAAAACCAGGGTGAAATAAAATAGCAAGGGGTGAAGTGGAACCAAAACTAAGTTCTGTAAAAGAACCCTATGGTAGCAGATGGATTCTAAAGTTTCAACTAATCATTTGGATTGTTTTTGGAGTAAATAGACAAAGCAAAAACCTTATGAATTCAATGGTGATACAAACATTGCACAGTTAATTAGATTGGTGAAATTGTTTTAGCTAGCTAGCTAAGCAAGAATGGTCAATTTAAAAATATTTATAAAAAATATGTTATTTATCCAGACTTGGCTGGACTCAAACAAGTGATTCAAGTTGATAGTCAAAACCTTGAATTAATATGTCTCACCATTAAATAATAATAACAAACCTGTCCTCTATGATTTAAAACATGTCTATCAATTAGCAACTATTAATAAAAATCTAAAATAGCAGAATAGTAAAATAAATAAATAAATCTCACTTAAATAAGTCAAATTTGGCACTGGCTGACGTGAGGCTTTCCCTAAGAGATACAATTGTTGATCTGTCCTGATCACATCGAGTCGCTGCTTCTCTTCTGTTCCGCTCATGAGCAGCACGTTCAATCTCAATTTCTCTCCTTGCATCCTCTAATCGTTCAGCAATGGCCTGCTGATCTTGCTGAGCTAGAAGTTAAACATAAAGTTTAAATATTTTTACTATTTTTATTATCCAAAATATGAATAAATTTATTTATGCAGTAAAAATATCAACCTAATAATAATGCTTGCTGTTTTTCACTTTCTGCACGAAGAAGTACTTCCTCATGTTGCTGAACTACATTTTCTATCTGCTGTTGAAGGGCTGATATCCTCTGTTGCAGTTGTTGAATTTCAAGATCTTTTTCTGCTTCTAAAGATGACACAGTACTGTGCAGTTTTTTTTCCAGCATGGATCTAACTTGCTCCTGTAATAAAAATTTAAAATCTGTTAGATTTGAAAGGCTATTATTAGAGAATATATATATATATATATATATATATATATATATATATATATATATATTCTCTAATATATATATATGTATGTATATATATATATATATCTTATATATTATATATATATATATATATATAATTTAATTGGAGGGAATATGTAAGTGATCAAAATGGTTACATGTTTATTTTATTTGTTTGAAAAGATAGGTATAATTTGAAGAAAAAATTATAATTATATAAAAAATTCAATATCCCTAATTCTCACACTTAATATTTTATTAATTTATAAATTTAATTTGTTTAAAAGAGTGAAAAGTTTGATTATATTTTATTTTGTTGAAGGGAAAATTTGCAAACATCACTTCAAAAAGTGGTGGTATAGTTTAAATAAACTGGTCTAATAAACAAATACTGTTTACATCTTTCACATAATTATTTAAATTTGTAGTAAAATAAAAATACATAACTCTTTAATATGTAATGTAAAGAATCAAAGTATATAGTCAAAGAACATCTTTTAGGCCCAAGGCAACACTAAAAAGAATCATTTGAAAATTAATAATGAAGTGAAGTACAATTGGGCATTTATGGTAGAGCAGCAAATCGCTGATTATTCAAAAGAAGAAAAATTGTACTAATTGTAATTATAGTAATTGTATTTATTTTCTTTTAAAATATATTGAATTTGAGCTTATGTATATTATTTTTATTTTATTTTTTTCATTTAATTTAATTATGAAATATTTTGATTATACACTGCAAATACAATTTTTTTAAAAATGTATTATCTATATACATATATATAACTAGATCAAAAACATCATTCAGATATTTCATATACCAACATAACAATTTAAAAATACAAATTGTTTTTTATATGCTCTGTCATGATATTTTGTATTATATATTATTTAAAATATTACAATATATTATTTAGTGATTCTCTTTGAGAAGAAGTTAAGATAAAATTATAACGTTCAAATAAAGTTAACAAATGAAAATTGAAATCCTGCCTACCTTTTCTTCCGTCAATTTATTAATAGTTTCTTCACTTTTCTTTTGTAAATTAGCGATGACCTGCTTATATTCTGCCTCCTTAGAACCCGACTGCTGGAGAAGAGCTGCTTTTGTCTCCTGACTTTTTCTTTCTGTATTTTCAAGATCTGCCTTCAACCTGGTCACTTCACCCTTCAGTGATTCCTAAAATAAATTTAAAGTTGGTAAATCCGAATAATGTGAAAAAAGTATTTTAAGTTTTCCAAGAAATTCATAAGATTGACGCCTATACTTCCATATTATTATATGAAAGGACGTCATTCTTTATTTTGCGATCACTAACCGCAAAAACTACAGAACCAACCTGTACCAAATTTTAACTATATCATCTTTATAGTTCCAGGACGGTTTAGCAATAATAAAATCTATTGATTATCAATTAATTTGTAATTAAAAATGCGGTGATATGTGGATAACAGTGAAGTTTGAAAATTTGCCAATAGGTGGCAAGCGCCATTCTACAGAAGAGGTTACAAAAGTATGGTGTTATATAGAGCTTGAAATTTATAATAAAATTTACTTAAATTCAATTAAATGTAGAAAGAGATTTAAATATGTCGAGTGACATTTGGATAACGGTGAAGTTTGAAAATCGAGCGAGATGTTGTTAGCACCATTCCGCAACAGAATTTACAATGGTAAAACTAGTGTACCAAATTTTAAATACATCATCTTCATAGTTGTAGGAAGGTTTAGGGATATTAAAATTTACAATAGTAAACATTTATATGTACAATGTTGTGTGGCAGAAACAAGGTTTGCTGCACTATCATATACTTTTATGGTTAGAAATTAAAATTCAATTAAAATCAATAAAAATTATTTCTGTCAAATTATTTATAATTCTGTCGAATAAAAATTATGACCAAATAAAATTGTCGATCCTTTGCTTTTTGATATTGTGTGTAAAAATATGAATTATGGGGTTCAAGTTGCAAGCACTGATAATGCAGTCCATAGTCTGCATGTGTTTATTAATAGTCTCTGTCCATCTGGATTACTAACTCATACATTAAAATTAAAAATTGGATGTCCAAATATGCTTTTATGTAATCTTCAAAAATCAAATTAAACCGGCTTAAAAATTACCGCTATGCATAAGAATATCATTGAAGAAATAATGCTTGATTGCATACTTCAATACAAGATTTTTATCAGTAAACATAAAACTTTAATCATTAGTTTAAATTATTTAGGTTCTTGACTTATGAGTGAGCAAAGTTGTGACAGGGTATGCTAGTTAAAATAATATTTTATTAACATATTAATTTGTTAAAATTAATTACAAATTTTCAAGAGAAGTACCTGCTGAACAAGAAGTTCCTGCAATTCTTTATCTAATTGGTTCTTATGAGAATTGACATCTTCTAAAGTTGCCTGTGTATCAAACAAGGTGGCTTCAAGAGCTTCTTTGTCAGCGCGCATCGAAGCAATTTGCTCTTGTAGTCTTTGTATTTCTTTTTCATTCCCTTCGAGCATAACCTATGAATGATAAAAAATGTCTAAATTGACATATATACAGATACATATCAAATTAATTCAACAATGTCTTCACCTGTTTATTTTCACAATCCTTGACAAGATCTTCAAGGCTTCTGTTAATTCTAGAGTTAGTTTCATTAGCCTGCTCCAGTCTCTGTTTTATTCGACTAACTTCTTCAGCTAGACCTTCCCTTTTTCTGCCTGCTACAGCAAGCTGATTGCTTAATTCACTCCTCTCTCTAACAACTTGAGCTAGCTCCAACTCTACCTATTTTTTTAAAAATAGTTCATGGTAATAAACAAATTTAAAATATAAAACTACATCCCTAATGCAATTGTAATAAGGCGCAAAATTCCACAAAATATTTTTTTTTCTCGGTAAAAACTTTAATTTTCTCAAGATGTTGATATCCACATATTCTTTAACCAGGACATATGATACGTATTACAATTATTAAAAACATTAATTAAATAAAAGCAAACAGTATTTTAAAAAAAATATTTTCCATCAAATTTCTGATAAGTAAACTATCGACAAATTTTTTATACGAGCAATACTAACAAAGCTAGAAATTGTCAAATTGTTACATTTTTGACTGTGAAAAAAATGTCACACCAAAACAGTATAGACTCCCATCCAAAAAACATATCTATATAAAAAAAAACTAGTTTTTTAATATAATAGTATAAATAATATATAATAGTATAAATCTGACACTTCAGAATATTTTCCTACTTCGTCTTGGTGATTTAGTATATAATTTTATCAAAAACTCAATTTCTCCCAGACTGGGAAAAACAATAGACCTGTCTATCTATAATCTTCTGATTTTACCAATTTACATTTTAGAATTAAAAGAGTCAAATTACTTAAATTAATAATTAAATTATATTAACAATCAATGATTATTCAAAATAAACAATGTCGAGAGAAAATAGCAGTTTCAAATGCAACTTTTATCATTTAAACCAATATAATTCCTAAGTGGTCCAGGCATCATGGCAATATGGTCATGGTGACAAGTGCTATACAACATAAAATATTCTCCATTAAGTTTCTGATAAGGAAACTGTTATCAAATTTTCAATCCGAGCAACACCAACAGAGCATGCCAAAATGTTATACAGTAGAAACTCGATAATTCGTCATGGGTGGGGAATAGGGGGGTGACGAAATAACGGAAATGACGAATTACAGAATTTTGCTGGTAAAGTAACAAAAAAGCATTTTAAACTGTATAATTGTATTTTTTTTTTTTTTTTTTTTTTTTTTTTTTTCAATTTACTGAATATAAAAATGACCGGATGATCATTATAAACATTGGACTTGAGTGACAATGACAAAAAACACAAAAACCTTGGAACAAAAACATTTTTAAATAATGAAGTCATATACAAAAACGTACATACATATCAGTATAACAGACATACGTATCATATTTATTCAATAAGTACATTGTTCGAAGCATCAGCTACATTGAAAATGGCATATTATAATACGTTCCTGAATCAGAAGAAATAAAATTCAGAGAAAGAAGCTTTTTCTCAGATGAGGTTTTACTTTGTAGAGTCTTTACTGATTTCGGGAATTCGTCACTGCACTCATAACTCCTTTCATCTCTTACTACAATCTATGGAGGGATCGACTCCGGGCTTGTTCTATTTGTTTTTTTTTTCAATCCAATGATTTTAAAAAATTATAAATATAGGCGTATTTTTTAGCGATGAACCAAATGAGGTGGTTTAAAGATTAAATAATTAGTAAGAGAAAAATGAATTACATACGTATTTAATTTTGTTATTTATAGTTGCCAATTTAAAAAAACAAAACAAAAAAACCATATGACGAATTACAGAATAAGATGAATTATCGAGTGAGGAATTAAAGAGTTTCCACTCTATTTTTGACTGTGACAAAAACGTTACAACAAAACAGTATAGACCCCAAGCTAAAAGACATATCCATGTCAAAATTAAAATTATGAAATTTTAGATTAATATGATTCATTACAGTTTTGAAAAATTATATTCTAATTTACATTAGAATAATTCAAAACCACATTAGACCTAAACCCTATTAAATGCAAGACATGTTTGCAAGAGGTGTATATAAACCTAATTCAATAAAAATTTTGTAAACTCAAAATTTCTTGGTTTTTTTTTAACACTGCTTGCTTTTATTTAATTAATTTTTTAATAATCCTAATATGTTTAATTTGCCCTGGTTAAAGTATATGGCTGGCATGAACTCCTAAAACAAAATAATGAAATTTTTAGTTATCAAAAAGAAAAAATCAATTGGATGGAATATTTGGCCAGTCAATGTATTCATAAAATTTATTTTTATTATTTTTACTATTGTTAAGATTGGGTTTTTACAAAAGTTTTGGGTAAAACACTATTTTACACAACAAATAATAATCTGAATGTTAATGCTCAAACAATATTCCTTAATTTTATACTAAATTCACCCTCATGCCAGCACTAGAATTTGATTATGGATTCATTTGGATTTCATACAGAAAAGAATTTGATTATTATAAAAAATGTGCCATCAACTGAAAAAGACATTTTTAAGAAAGCAGGACTAAGAATCTATAGCCAGGTTAATAAAAGATAATAATTGCTTCATAAATTGTGTGAGGACTAAACATGAACAATTATTTAATTTCTTTCTTTCCTTGTCTCCTGAAAATCCAAGATTATGCAGCAATGGATATTAAGCAGCTGCTCCTGCTAATGCTTATCCAATAAGTTTCCTCTCCAAAGAACCCTTCCAGGTGCTAGTCTTTTTTCTCATTTGGAGTACTAGTTCCAACTATGGGATCTCGCCCACATAGCATAGAGCACATCCTTTTGAAGGCTTAAATAAAAAAATCCATATGCTCTGTAAGGAATTGTAAAATCCAATAGTGAAGAAGGTTTCACATAGCCTGTATTGTAGCTGTGAATATTTGGTGGGAAATACTTTCAAAGCCTAGTCTATTTTGGGGCTATCACCTACCATTCATTACTCAATCATATCCTACCAGATCACCTTCTTCCATTTATTGGATTCTTCAATGGTTTTCTTCTGGAGATTTTTCAAAGAGCCCAACACAAAGCCGATGGCCTGGATAATTATGGAGTGTTATTAGGCTTTTAAAACTTGATTGCTCAGAGTAAGCAGCCCTAGCATTTATTAAAAACCTGGCCTTTGAGCTATAAATAGCGTGGTGTGGGGTAATGAGCAGTGTGCCATGGTGAGTTGGTGCCTCTGTTGACACGTCTCATCTACCCATAAAGGAGTGCTTGAACATCAATGGGTATTCACTATTATAAAGTAACCACCCATTCATGTAATTACTGAGCTAGTCTTAATTTTTTTTAAACAAACCACAGAAATATTTGAATCAAAGTGCCACTGTAAACACAACATCCCTTGAATTAATACACGATTTGAAAGCTAGTAATATGTTAATATCATTTAAGATATCTTAATAACATTTAGACCAACTATTTAATAAAAAAAGTAAGTACCTTTTCTTTTTCCATTTCTAGAAATTTGCATTTTTCTTGAAGTGATACTTTCTCTGAATCTAAATCAAGTCTTGTTTGTTCTCCATTAAGGATTTCTTTTCTCATCGAAGCTAGATCACTATCTTGATCCAATACTTGATTTTGAAGCATAGCTTTTTCATCCTGCAACTGAAGTAATTCAAATATTAAATTGAATGAAGGAATAAATAAAACTGTTTTATTTCAAGCGGATTATTCATAAACAAAAACTTTTAAAAATAAATGTTAAATTTTTAGTTATTTATTGTGAAAATTAATTTATTGCATCTGATATTTTTAACAATTTCTGAAGTTGGAACTCACATAATTCCTATACAAAATACAACCTTCTTAGGGTATGAATTTTTATATTTACTCTTAACTGGTGAACAACATCAGTTATTTTCTAATTTGTTCTAACTCTTCTTATTTTCTAATAATTATTAATATTTTTAATCAGAAAGCAGATGTATATTATCCTTGAAATTTGCACCTCTATAGATAAGCAAAGTTAATTGTTTTTAAGAAGGTGATTTGACTAACTTTGAAAAATGTCTGTAAAACATGGACCTTCACCAAGAAAATAAAGCTAGATCACTAAGAAAGGTACACAGGTACTAAGAAAGATTTTTGGTGTCGTCTTTCATGAAAATAGTATTATCAAGATTTACCCAAGCAGATGGTAAGAAAACTCTTCCAGGACATTGAAATAGCCACAGAGGAGTATAAAATCCCCAAAAATAATGTTAATTGGCAAGCCTGGCGGATTTAGACCAAAGGGACACCAAGAGTGACATGGAGAAAAGAATAAAAAATTAAAAGTAAGGAGATGGCCGACAAGAGCCAAGGATTGTATGGAGTGGCTAATAATTGTAAAAGAAGAGTTTTTCAGGAACAGTTGAGCAAATCAACAAGTGGTATAGTTTGGTTTAAGTTATAAAAATGTTATAACCTGGTGTATTAGCCACTTCTACATATTTTGAAACATGTGTACAATAGAATTTATCTCAGAATGACAATCAGTTCGTGAAAATTAATTATTTGTCCTGGCAACTAGTTTTTGTCAAGCTGTCTAAACAGATACACGATTTATTCTTATCTAGAACATCTTTCATAGTTATATGTGTTTGTAATTATAGAGGCTAGGCAGCCATTCTGTTGTTCATTATAATTAAGTTTACTTAGGGGACAGAGCACCAGAACAAAGATTATCTTTAATCATTAATAATTTTTAATGAATATGAAAGAAGGTAGTTTTGTAGGATAGAGAAACAAAGCTTATAGAACCAACTTCCAGCATATTTTGTCCTCCCTCCAATACCAATACTAAAATTGATGGACTGTGTAGAATAGTAAAGCAAAGATTAAATTAAAATCTAAAAATTAATCAATCAATTAAAATTATTTGGTTATGCATATTGATATTAAATATTTTCATTTTTATTTTTCTAATCTCAACATAAACATTATTTTATTAATTTTTCATTTGCCTGTTTTTTCACCAAGCCTGTGTCTCATTTACTACTAACTTTTATTAGATTTTCTATATCAGTTTCACATTTATAATTTTTTTTCTTTTTATATTTTATAACTTTCATTATATATAATTTTGGTAGCCCTGCTTAAGCCCATAAATGTAGTGGCTGAATTGTAGGCATAAACTATAAAAACAAAAATATAAAGATTTGTTAATTTAACATCTCTACTAAAAATTAATACCTGTAGGTATTAATGTATATATCCACATGAACTACCTTAATCATATTCTGAATATAAAAACAACCATATGATTAACTATACATACCTTTTTGATTTCCTCAAGGAGTTTCTTCTTTTCCACTTCTAACTGTGATGCAAGCGTTTCAGCCTTAGCCAAAGATTCATGCATATCAGATTTTTCGAGCAATACTTGCTCCAATTCCAACTCGACTTCACCTAACCAAATTATAATGACTTTAAATTATTATAATAAAATGAACATGTTAATTGAACTAGTTTTGTGTAAACTGTAAAGTTTAGATGGAGACAGACTCCATAGATCATGCTGAAGTGAAGCTCACAGCATTAGAAAAGTAGACAGACTGTTTAGTCAGCCACACTGATTGTGTGATACTGAATACTGGAGAAATTATTGTAAACACGTAGGCCAGTATTCAACAGATTTCTCACCGTTCAATAAACACTTTTGAGCATTAGGCTTACTAAAAAAAACAAAAAGCTTTACTGTTTTTGGACTCCTAATTTTCAATAAGAAAGCGTAATAAAGATAAAAAAACATCAAGAAAAGAGAGCCATTAGATTATGTTTAGATCAATGAAAGGTATTCCACAAAACCGGCAATGCATATGATATGATAATATTATCAATCAATGATAATATAATATAAAATACAATTTTTTTATAGAAATATTTAGAGAATACATGCCTCTTGATTTATCAATATGCATTAAGAGACTATCAGTTTCATTCTTCTGTTGTTCAAGCAGATCTCTTGCCAGCTGGGCTTTCGCTAGTTCTTCTCGTAGTGTCAATGTTTCTTCTTTTAATCTACTGCATTTTTCTTCTTCGGTTCTTAAATTCATTTCCCTACAAAACAAAATTTAAATAATCTCATTACGGACAAGATAATATATTTCCGTAACTTTAACAAAATTATGGCGAAATATCATTAACATGCTCTAATAAAAGTAAAATTTCCAAATTCAAATGTTTAACTTCATGTACTGCTATAAATATGATAAAGGACCATAAAATTTATATCAATAACTGATTTCGTCTTATAATCATGTATTTAATAAAGTAATCACTAAACTGAATGGATATATTTAGATACTTAGATATACATAGTTACAAGTTGTGTATCAATGTTTTTCGCTGTAATTCACTATGGATTAGGAAAGAATTATATGATATCACTAGGAATTACATTTATTAGGATATGGAAATAAATGATAATTTAATTTAACATGAAAGTATTAAAGTAATCTAAAGCTAAAGTAATTACAGTAATTGCCTCTTAAAGAATCCATTAGTAATACCAGGAACATTGACCCAGAACTAGCAAATAAAATATCCAAAGCCAACCAGGTCAGCTTCCCAGTATGTAACAGTATAGTAGTGCACTGAGATAGATGTTGGTAAAGAAACTAAAAGGCATAAATACAAGTTTGTGTACCACCCATCCCTCATTTATGTTAGTGAAAGCTGGGTAATGCTGGATAAGCAAGCCAGCCAGTTGACAAGTGTAGAAATGAAATTCTTGTGGAGAACCATTGGAAGGAACAGGAGAGACCGTGTCAGGAATAAACGGTTAAGAAGTGAACTGGAAGTAATGTAGCTAAAGACCTCGTTCAGAAACCGATAGCTAAAATGGTTCGATATTGTTTGCCAAAAGGAGAAGGAAAGAGAGCCATGGTAGGTAATGGAAACTTGACCCATTGGAAGAAAGTCTTCTAGAATATCCTATCAGAAATATACACAAAGGATTAGAGGAAAGAGAGGCCAAACTACTCAAAAAATGAGACAGTATAGCAGGAATCGAGAGGCATGGCTGCATTGGATAGAAGCTAGTTGACACTTGTAATGGCACTAGAGGAAGACAACGAAGAATTACTAAAGTACATATTGTTTTAAAAGTGGTACAATAAGTCTTAAATACAATTCAAACAGATCTCATGCTCACTAATGATGAGTGGGACTATGTTAGCCTAGAGAGGATATCATCTAAAAGTTAAAGAAAATTTGCCCAAAAAGGAAATTATTATTATTATTTTTTTTAAACATATGATTAAACAAAATATTTCTTTACTAAATGACATAATAAGCTATAAATAATAAAATAATAAGCTATTCTCATTCAATTAGAAATGAATATTAAAAAAAAAACAATTGGAATAAATCCAAATTTGAAATTAAAAAAAAAAAAAACTGTCCATTAATAAAACTGGGTCTCTGCTGTAATTAAATGAGTGAAAAAATACCTTAAAATTGCAACAAGCATGATAAATAATGATATTGACTAATTTTAACCCTTATATTTTATGTAAGTTCTGTATTACAGATCAAATCAATCAATCACCTATACTAGGTGATTGCAACAATATTTGTAAAAACGATTATAAATCAAACTTTACAGAAGAAATAATTGGATGCAAAATCTAGTTGGATTTTGTCATAAAGAAAGAATACTTTAATTGAACTTCTTCACAATGTTTTTATCTAATTTACAATTTAGATGTGAGACAGCAAACAAGCTCTTAAAATTGTTTTTTACTCATTCGGTACATTATTTACTATAGATTATAAAAATAATGCTAGGTAATAAACTCGATAAACAAATAATAATATAAAAAGAGGAGTGTTTTGGATTTTTTATATGAATATGTTCAAGAAAAAAAAATAGAATATTTTGCTGTTTATTTTTGTTTTTACTTTTTCCAAAAACTTTCATCTATCTATGGCAGTTTTTACAAATACTGGCATACATTTTTTTATTTTAAAAAATACAGTAGTGTATTCTGTTGAAAATTTTATTTTATTTGAAAATAGGAAGTATTTTAGCAACTAATGAACTGGAAACAAGTAATTATAATTTGTTTTTTTCAAAATGGTGACACATAGCCAGGGGAATACAGAAAAGTTCATAATATTGCCAAATTTCCAAATCACTTGTATCCCAGATAAAATAAGATAAAAGATAAAATTTCTTCATTGGCAGAATTATCAGTAACATTTAAATTATTTCAATGAAGAAATCCCTACCTTTAATGAAAACTGTGACAAATATAAATCACAAGACAATAGAAAAAACAAACTGTTTTCAAGCATTTTAATATAAGAACTGTAAAAGTGTTATAAATATTTTAATGATATGGGCTAACTGAAGTTGTAATGCTATTTGCAGTTTATGATCAAGTCTCTTGAACCCAGGGTAGCAATCAATTGAAAGTGATTTACATATCTTTAATTTATACAGAGCGGCGAATGGCAGATCGTTAAAGAAAAGAAAAAGTTGAAGGTTGTACCATTAAAATACTTTCTTAGTTCATGAACTAATAAATTTAAAGAAATTAATTAATTAATTTAAATAAATAATTTTTAAATATAATATTATGTTAGCTATAAAGGTTTGTGCTTATGTAAGTTATCTTTTTAATGATTTAATTTCATTTGTAAACATAAAATAATTTTTAATTTTTTTTTTTTTTTTTTATATACACTGCATATAGAAGCTTGTTTTATTTATCATCTATATTTGTAACATTTCTAAAAATATCCCTCAGATATTTTATGTACCAACCTAATAAATAATATATATTTTTTTTAGATACTAATTGAAATTTAAGATTTAAAATAAACATTTTTAAATTTTGATATTGAATAGAAATATCGTAATATGCAATGAAATACTGAGTCAAACAGAAATTTCTAATTAAATAAAAAATTAATAACTAGCTGCTATTTGCAAAAAATAGTTTAAAATGAATGAAAATATCAATCGAAAAATCAATAAGTAATTTTATTTAATATTTATCAATTTTTTTCTTCTTCTTTGTTTGGTAATTGAACTAATCGAGAACCTTTTTGAGAAGTAAGATCGCATGGCTCACCAATGGTTTCATTGACCTGAGGACTTAATCTCATATCCGCATCTGCAATTCTATAAACACTATGTTTTTTTATCATATCAAACATAACTTTTGTGAAGAATATATTATAATAATACAGTTTCAAAGACATACATAATATATCATATGAAATGAACAAAAGGCACAGAGAAAAATACAATAGACTGAACTTTTTCTGCTTGTGACTATTTTCATCCTCAAATTTTCTCAATCTCTTGAAGAAACACTATTTTTTTAATTTTTTTTTTTTTTTACTAGGAAAATTAAAATAACCATTAATAAACATTTATAGTAGTTATTTGGTTTAAATAAAGGTTATTGGGATAGTTTTGGGTAAAGACTCTGAACACAATTCTTGGTTCAATTTCCAAGTTTGAATATGACAGAAAATTTATTTGACTTTTGGTCTAAATCAAAACTTTTATTTATTTATAACTGTGCCGAATGTGGTTGCTGGACGATCAATAGCCTTGGGTATAATATATGGAGATAGCTTGGAGAAGAAAATAAACAATGAACTGTACTCTATACTATAGGGACCAGGTTTGGCATGCTGGTGATAATGTTATGGCAGGCTTTGGGTGGGTGTGCCATGTGACCAGAAGATTCCAAGGAAAGAAACTCCTCAATGAGAATGAACATGGAAGACAATTGAGGGGCTGTGGTTTGTGTGGCCCAAGTTGCAATGGGCTGGTGGTGTAAAATAAGACTTAAGGAATCTGCTTAGTATTCGGAGCTGGAGGACACCTGAGCTTGGACTGACGAAGGCTACTTGGGAAGGCCACAATCCAGTGATGGGCTGTAGTTGTTTAATGATGCCTTTTTTATATTGGAAGAAACAAGATCTAAGAGCTGATATAATTAATGTAATAAAGAGCTTTAAAATATTTTTCAGTAATTGAAGGATTTTCTGAAAAAAAGAGGTAGTTTCACTAATCAATTTTCCTGGAAACTATCAAAAGTTTTAAAAATTAAAGAAAATTGCAACAAACTAACAAGAGAGGCAGCCCAATATTTTGATTCACAGTCTATCAAACCATTAGAGTTATATCATTTTCACACCAAACATTTTTTTTTTTTTTTACAAGATTGTACATTACCTTTAATACCCCCTAACTTTAACATTCCCTATTTTTGCTTTAAAATAATTATACTATAGCTTTCAAATTTATATTACAAATAATATAGAGAATAGATAAATTAGCAACTGTTTCTATATAAAATCTTGAATGAACAAATAAAATATGTTTTTACCTGATTTCACCATCTTGTTTTAACCTATCAATTTCATCATATAAGTATTTCTTTTCTTCTTCGAGTGAATCAATTGTTTTTTGGAGTTTAACATTAGCTTTGTTTGTTTTCTCCATGTCCTTTCTTAGATCTTCTAACTGAAACAGTAAATTATTTTATTTACATTAAAATAATGCATGTTAAAGTTATATCTTTGATGAATATTTAATTCTTAAAGAAAATAAGTATATGCAAGATATACCATGGTACTAAGTTCGGTTTTATTCTTTTCAAGAATAGAGCGTTCAGTACGAATGGCCTCCAGAGATCTTGTAAGATTATCTTTTTCCTGTGCCAACTGATGTGCTAAAGACTTTGTGCGGTCTAAGTCAGAGGTCAAATCTCCAACCTTTACTTCAAATGCCTTATTAGCTTCTTCACAGGCTTCCAACTGACGTTTAGTAATAATTGCTTGTTCTCGACTGTTCTCTAATTTAACCTGAAATATAAAGATTTGATAAGGATTACTAAATAAATATTTTAAGATATATCTCTTCAAGCTATGGGAATTTTCTAAAAACAGTGTTATATCGAGTAATTTTAATAGAAGAAATGTGGAGCTTATTTACAACACTTTTTATTGAAGCCAATATTTTAACCAAGATTTATCCCAGATATGCCCTAAGGACTAAGCATATGTCAAAACACAAGGCAAAGGAAAGAAGATTGAAAAAAAAAACTTAATTCATTCAAAATTGCTGACTTGTAAAGCTACAACTCTATGGTACATCTTGTCCTCATCAAAACTACTGTTACACAAGGCTTCCATAAATCACTTAAAGTAGATTTTTTACCTCATATCATGTTATTAAAACTACCATAATAATATTAACCAAACTAACGATTAATCCAATCAATAAAACTAATGATTAATATCGTCTGCTAGGAGGTAAAAGACACTAAGTAACAAAATCAATTTTTTTCCATTTCAATATTCAAACAGGAATATGCACATTAAAAATTTCTCAGATAATTATATAGTAGATTTTCTTATTCTCTAATGTGTATACATAGCAGTTATATTCTTGGCGACTTTTTATACTAATGGGAAATGATAATATCAACACACAATGACTTTTTGTCGAATTTAGAAAAAATTGCACTTAGTGAATTTTATCTCCAAGCAGACGATATATTAATAGGGATTAATTAATCAAATGAATGAAAAAATTAATTACAATTTTTTATTTATTCCATGTTGAAAAAGTTTAAATAACAAGGTGGAAGTCATGAAATATACCTGTAAGTCATGAATGTGCAACTGATATTTATGAAGAGAAGCTTGGACTGCGGAAATTGTGCTCTCAACAAATGCAGCAGATGTTGCTGGCCTGCCCCTCTTTGGAGATCTGTGAGAAAACAAAGATATATATATATATATATATATATATATATATATATATATATATATATATATATATAATATATATAAGCTTAACTTAATAATGATAATGAATGTTGTTTATTTATTATGGGGCAGGTAAAAAAACAAAACACAAGTTGTTAAATTAGTTAAAAACCTAACTTGAAAGTACCTATAAATAATTCTTAGTAGATGGAACTTAAACTAGTAACTACACAATTTCGCAAACATTTAAACTTGGATGCAAAATTTAATTTTAAATAATATCAGATTGTAATAAAAGTTAAAATATATTATGAAACCTTGGTGGAATGGGTTGTTGAGGCGTCAAGTGAACATGAGATTCCCTTGTTTCAGCATCTTGAACGACAGCATGAGCAATGTCCCTTAGAGCCGTTTGCAAAAGTTCTAATTCAGTTTGCAATTTGCTTATCTCACCAACTCCTACCTCTGCACGGTTACATCTTTCCTCCTGGAAAAACAAATAAACATACTGATTGTATAAAATATATTTTATAAAAGAATGTACATTTGTTATAGCTGATTATTGTACCAATGCACGGAAATCTTTCATTAGCATCTGTACTTTGTCTTCTTTAGCTCTCAGTTGAAGGGCAGTAGCATCATTTTCTGCTTTAAGAAGTGCAAGAGATTCCTTCAGCATATTAACTTCTCCAGCAGCACTAGTTCTCTGTTCCTCCTAGAATAATAATTTTTTTTTTAATTAATTAATATTATAACAAGCACCAAAAGAGCTCATAATGTATTTTATTTTTATTTTATTTTAAAAAAACTTTTCACAACAATTTTGGATAAAACACTTTTGTTCTCTCTTTTAGATATTTCATTTACGATGCAACCTGATTAAAAAGTTTCTTATAGCTAGCAATGGTATTACACAAACAAACACAATAGGCATATTCTTATTTACAATTAATCATTGACGGCAATACCTCTAATGATGCTGAGAAAGCTTGTCGAGCATGTATACCAGAAGCTGAATCTAAAATATCCCTCGATGCTGTAGACAGATCCGATTTCATTTTAATTAAATCTCTGTTGGTGGCACCCTGTAGCTCCGTGAAGTGACGCTTCAAATTTACAACATCCCTCCACAATGCCAAGAGTCGAGCATGTTCAGCAGAGTAATAGTCATTAAAGCACTAAAAATTAAATTAAACATTAAATTGTAAAGAAAAGTTATATCTATCAATAAATCATGTAAGATACAAATAAACTAAATTTCTTTATTTTATTTTATTTCTTTAAATATTTGTACTAACAATACTTAAAAAATGCACATTATTTAATGAGTTCATTTTTAATTGTTTTATTTACAATGTATAATAACATAGCATAGGCTGTTTGTTTATTAGAGTTTAATTTCTTCTACTTACTCCAACTAGTGAAGGAAGTTTGCCTCATCCTACAAGTACCAATCTATTCTAACCAGAGTGAGAAGGCTGAAATTTAATTTGTCCGTCTGCCAAAAAATGAAAGTTTAACCACCCTGGCTACATTTGAGCCGGCATTGCTATTGATATGAGAAACTTACATTGCTGTGTTAATGTTTATTAGCAGAAAAGTGAAAAAGATCCAAACATAATTTTACATGATAAGAAAAAAACTTCAAAACTAAATTATAAAACCCAAATATTCTATTGGGATAACAGTGATCAATATAAATTGGATAACAGAGGGTCAATAGGAAAAGGAGCTATCAAAACACATGAGTAATTCTTAAATAAATTGAGCTTTTGATGATAGCCCTTTTGATCTCATGTTTTAGGAGGTCTGAAGTAACTTTTGCACAATTTTCTCAAAAGTAATAAAGATTATGTCTCAAAAATTTCAGGAATTATTTTCTGTAGTAGGCTGTCATATGCTGGAGCAAGGGTCCTGGTGTGGCAGTTGGAGGAAGACCTTAGCTTTGAAACGAGACCAGTCTCAGTTTCATGAAGGCAGTTGTTAAGGTAGAGTCACTGCACTCTGCACACAGGTATCTCCTGCACCCTTGTCGAGAAAAACTTGAACCAGTTGCAGAGAGCAGAACAATTAAGTTTTGTGTGAAAATGAAGTAGATTTGCTCAAAATTTCAGAATCCTATTGACTTCATAAGGAAGCAAAACCAAACTCAAGCATTTCATAAGAGGTTCTGCCAATGTCAAAAACCGCTCAGGATGTTTGTCAACATCACAAACAGATGACATGGACCAGCAATTAACTGTTCTTTTTATATTTTTTAGTTGAATGCAAAGGAATGTGGAATTCCCTAAACAATCATTCATCACATTTTTAGAAAGGATCTTCACATGAGGAAAGGCAATTATTTGCGACGACTGATATTTGCACCGTAACAATACATCACGCCACACCACCTCATTCCCTCTGAGTTGCTGCCCAAAATAAGTGTGGCAACGCTGCCCAGTCACCATAGAGCCCTGATCTGGCAGAAATGGACTTCTCTGGGTTTCCGAGGATAAAAAGAATCATGAAAGGAACTTGGCATGGGAAGCTGGAATCTGTAAAAGCTAATACGGCATCCTCGCTGGCTGTGGTTCTAACTGACGACTTCCAATATGAATGGACCTAGGGATCACAGAAATGGACGCTCACAAAGACTCATGAAAATAACTTTCTCCAATATGAGAGAAAATTCTAAGATGAATTTTTGAAGGAGTATTAAATCCTGATGATTTTAACTCAGTGGATTAGGACTAATGTGAAAGTGAAGAAGCTTTTTAAGGCCTGCAAGATCAGCCCATTATGAAGATCGCTAGGCTTTTGTAGACTGGGCATGTGGCTACAATAAATGAAAGTGAGAAATCCAATAAGCTCTTTGAGGTGAATATTCAGTCCAGAAGAATAAAGGGGCTATCTAGATGCGCTGGGATATCAGAACATAAATTTAAAAAAATATCAATACCATTTGATTTGAATTTACAACATTGGAATCAAGATTATACCTTTTCATATCTAACCAATTCACATATTATATAAAAAGATCCAGTATATAACTGTAGCAGATAGTCACAGTGCAATACCAAAAACTACTCATTATGTAATAAAAAATAAATAAAATATTTTTTTATAAACCTGTTCTTCTTCTTTCCATTCATTTTCTTTAATTATCATTTCATCTCTCATATCTGCCCAATCACTGCTCAGTTTCTGCAAATCATTTGCTAATGCTTCATTGGTTTCATGAGCATCTTCAAGTTGTTCACGTAGAGCTGTGTTAACTTGAACCAACTTTTCATATCTGTAAGACAATAAGATCTTGAAATAGTACCAAATGATTCTTTTTTTTTTTTTATTTTAAAAATGTGGTATAAAAAAAACAACAGTGAAACATACACTTTAAGAATGAACAATACATGACAAGACCCGAAATAATCTAGGAATGTCAAAATACATTAAAAATATTTTTGATTATTATAAAATGGTAGTTACAATTCTACTAGAAAATTTAAAAATAATTAACTATTTCAACTATAAATAATTAATTAGTATCACTAACAAATTTTAGGAGTGCAGATTATCAAATAAATAAATTTTTAAAAAATAATAATATAAACAAATATAAGGTATACAATTTTAAAACTGAATCTCTTCTTATTATTTAGGAACTAAATCCAGAAATATGTAGCAGCTATAAACAGTGTTTATGACCCAGTTATACATGGACAACCTGCCCTTAAACTGATTTTCCATTTACAAGAAATGAACTGAAATCTTGTATTAGTCGAGTGAACATGCAATAATGCTTGTCACCACACTCAATTATTTTTCAGAAATTTACTCTTCATTTCCTGTTTGACTTTTCTGTTAGTGTTTTATTTTTCAGAACTTTCAAAACAATAATGAATAAAATTAATGGGAATATCTTATATCCATTTTCAATCTCTCTTCCCAGGAGGAAGACTGGATCAGTCAAAAATGCAGGCTAGAGATAATAGAATTATAATAGAAATGCCCAAAAAAAATTATTTTTTTTTTATAGTAAATTGTCTTATATTTACTGTATGTATCTTAAGAGGAAAAAAAAATTTAATTGTTTCAGTGTAAAAATTAATCTAAAGAAGATAAGAATCATTTTTGATCATAGCAAGTTGCTAATAAATAAGCTATATCATTCCTGTGAATGAATGATTTAATACCTGAAAAGTAAAAAGTATAAAAAAAAAAAAAAAAAAAAAAAAAATTAAGCTTACAATTGAAACTGAAGTCAAAATATATTGTTTTGAAATATTCAAGGACGTTCAACTTCGATACACTTTTCAACTGCAAGAAATGATGGCAGTCTATCTTATCGAAATACAACAGAGAAATAATTAAAATATTTACTTTTTTCGTTCTTCGAGTAGTAATCTGTGAGTAGTTTCAAGGTCCAGAACTCTTTCTTCTTTTATTTCCCTTAGTTGGGCCTGAGCAGCCTCCAGAGCCGAAGAACCACTTGGTGCTCTTCTTTCTGGCTCCATTACTTCCTCCATTCGACCCTCCAGCTCTTTGCATCTTTGCTTGTATTGTAGTAACTATATTTAAAAAAAAATATTGATACTATTTTTTATGCTAATATTAATTCGATTAAAATTAATTATTTCCAGTTGTGCTTTTCAAAGTGTGAAATAACAGTAATGGATTCCTCACTTAGAAAAGCACAATCAGAAATGAGACCATGCCAAATAGGCTAAAAAAATCTTAGGCCATGTTCTACATACTGCTTTTGCAGATGATATAGTTTTATTTAGTAACAAATGTAGCAATCTCCAGCTCAACCTCAGAATCCTCCAGGAAGAATAAAAAAAATATCAATATGGAAATAAATGAGGATAAAACAAAAATAATTAGAATAGGAAGAAGAGCAGAAAGAGGAGACAAGGGGGGTACGATTAAAGGGTGTTCCTATAGACCAATGATTCCCCACCTTTTGCGGCCTATTGCCCCCTCTGGAGTTGAATGACACTTATCGCCCCCTTTCTATTTTCATTTTGTATCTAATTTTAATTTGAAGTAAAATATAAATAATAAATCAGTTATTTTAAGCAGTTTTATTACTGTATATAAAAACAACCAAAGTAGTTTCATTTGCTCACTCTCATGTAAAATATAAAACAAATTAAAATTCCATTTTTACAGATTTTTTTCAGAACAAAGAAGTGAAATAATTTATTTCATTTATAATCACAACAGCAGTATGGGCAAAATAGGAGTAAATGTTCTCATTTTTAAACTGGAATCTGGAAAAATTAAGAGAGTTGACAATGAACTCGCTGGCTGAGCTAGTGACTGGGTGACTCGGGCCACCCGGCGACTTCTACTGCACAGGTTCGGTTCTACAGTACAGCATATTTTGATTTTCCCCCCTTTGAATACTCATCATCCCCACTGATTTATTGCCGCCCTGATAACCCAAATCGCCCCCCGGTTGGGAACCACTGCTATAGAGCAAGTCAGAAACTTCAAATATCTGATTATCCATCGAGATAAGTATGGTTAGTAAATGCGGAGATCAAAGAACACACCAAATGTGCAGGTAGATGCTTCAAGGGGTTAAGGTTTTTCATTCCTATCCAACCAGATCTCTTTTGGTAATTGAATAAAACATACTTTTCATCACAGGTGACCAAATGATCAAATAAGGCTCACTATTTTTCTGCAACAGAAGTAATGCGCACGTCTCCAGACGAATGAGCTGCTGTGTCTTGGTTAATTGGTGACACCTGCATCCAAGCTTCTTAATATGCCTGGAAACGGTCATGGCACTTGTTATAAGTTTTAGAACCGATAATGAATGTTTAACATTCAAAACTAGTTTTTAAATAAAAAGAATATCAATAGAAATAGCAAATAATGCATCGACCCTGATTGTATTGATTCTTCTATACCATCATGCATATCTCTCTGCCTTTCTTACAGTCCAAGCTACAGTGCTATATCATAATAATGTTCAGAAAAATATCTTTTATACCATCACCTTCATCTTCTTTAGTAGCATCTGTTGGTAGCATTGATATTACTTCTAGTTTCCATTATTTATTCTTTTGTATGTTGATCTTTTTTCCTAAATAAACAAAGCTGTCGACACATTTCTCCTAACTGACAACATTTTTAGGCTTTGTACACCTTTCTATAATTTTTTGGTTGGCTCCACTATCATTGCAAAAGTTAGAATTCCTCTTGAAACCATAAAGATCTACTTATTTTATGTTTAAGTTCTATAACTTATTCTACAGAAAATATTATAATACTTTTAATACAGTTCCATAATTTATTAACTGCACCATGTTCTCCAGCTCATCAGCCAGTTTCTCTTTACATGGCTGCAAGCTGATTGAGTTCCTAGAGTTTGACAATATAAAAGAATATTCTAGCCTGTTCCTAAAATCACCTATAACTAGCATTCTTATTCAAAGCAATGTTAATTTGTATATCTCTTTCTGTCTGTGATAAGGCCTGAAATTAAAAAGATGCTTTTATAAAGAGCTAATATGGATGTTAGCCAAATTGACTTATCTCACATGAGGAATGCAAAGTATGGTATTTCTTTCATACGACCTCAAATCCACTTAGTGAATTTTCTGGATAGTGGCTATGCCTGTGTTATTAACCAAGTTATGTGGAGTGTGCTATTGGGGCTCTTATTAAGAGATAAGATATTCATATAAGCAATACATTGGTCCTCATTTTGATCTAGGAGTCTTTTATGATCAAAAAATCTGCCTTAAGCATTCATTAGAGGTTGTTAAAGGGGTTTTAAGAGAGAAGTTCAGGCAAACATCGTTCCCAGAGACAGAAGGAGGAGCCTTTTTGTTGAAGCACATTATGTACCATCCCATCCAGGACAGCTAACTAGAGAAGGTGGCTCTAGAGTATGTCCTATGGATGATTTGTAGATATAGATAAATAAACCGTTTGAGTTAAAGTTTTCCAAGCCCATAGTAACATGGTAGCTTTAATAGTTTCCCTAACCCTATAGCTAAGATGCTGCTTGATAGGGCCATCTTCTCCCAGATCATGAGGTTAAATAAATTACAAAATTTTATTTCGGTTAAAAATATTCATACTATTTGTTGATAGAAAACTATGCTTCATCACCTCTCTCATTTATATTCTACAAAAGATATTTCTTCAGAGAAGTCATCAACGAGTGCTTTTATGAACACTCTCTCATAAATAAACAAGACAAGGTATAAAAAAGCCACAATTATTTATAAATTGTTAAAATAAACAAACAAATAATAAAGTTGTTACAATTGATGTATCTTAAGATATTATGACAAAAAGGTTACGACAATGATGTAGTAAAATATAATATGAAAGCTGAGAGAAAATATCATCATTCAAAATAAATAAACCTTGTAATAACTATTAAAATTATTTCCATAGTTGATAAATTTAAAATTCATAACAAAAATAAATCTGTTGAGAAAAATACTTGATTGAAGAATTTTGGGATATATTGCTATATTACTTTCTTAAACATTATTTACTAGCCTTCGCTTGAAGCTTGCTGACAAGAGCAGCCTGATGTTGTTGGGCCTGTTTATAAGTTTCTATTCTTCTTCTACAACTAGCAGCTTCATCTTCTAGCATTCTTCTCAGCTCAGAGCTGTGTCGGTACTCTGGAGGCGGCGGGTCATCTCCCATGCCACTGCCTGCTGAGCTCCTACCACCTTCACCCCTTGATCGATGAGGCTATCAAGGCAAAGTTAAAAGAGGATTAAATACTAATTAAACCTAAATAGTAGGTCTAAATAGTTTCTTTAATAATTAAGGAAGACTGCAAGGTAAATTCAAACATGGATATCCAAAATAATGTACAGATTTTACCACACTAATAAAAAAACAAATGTTTAGTGAATATATGTATTATGAAGGAATATTTGAAATCACTATCCTCTTTATGAAACTAATTCATTAGATGCACAATTTTGACATCTGATATAAGAAATAAGATCTTACAGGTACATAGAATGATAACAGTAATATATATAATATAAAAGATATTAATAAATAATAGCACAAAAATACAACATTTACAAGAAAATAATAGCTGTACTGCATCCTTTATGGAACTTTATTTTTAAAACCTCAATTGTGTTAATTATATAATAGTTGAAATAAAAAAAAATCATTTTCCAATTTATGATACCAACAGGATATAAACATTGAGCCTTTATAATATGAATAACACATTATTTAGACAAATACAAATATCTCACACGGGAATAATAGAACATTTCCAGAATTTTGTAATTTGCTTATAATAATCATTATAAATGACAAGATCACCACAGAGTAAAAAAAAACACATGTCAATTATAAAAACAGCATTTTAATAACGAGGTGCTTTCTTACCGTATACCAAAAAGCATACTGCATCTCAATTTAAAGATGCAGGTAGAAAAAAATTGTTTCACACTTTGTATCAACATTGACACATTCCAGGTTATGTTTCTATTTATCTGTTGCCAAGTAACCTCTTTGTTTTGACAAGAAATGATAAGAAGTTATGCTATCTAGTTGTGAATTACTTAACTATTTTCTTCGGAGCAATTATTTTATTCAGGATAGGTCCAACAACATTTGGATAAAGTAATTTAAGTCAAATTATTCTATCAAAAAAATATAATTTCTTTTATTTATTTACTTCTCTAGTTTTTGAGAAGGATGGTCTGAGAAAAGATAAAGGTCTCTTCCTTTCAAGTGTGTGTCCTTCTGAGGTGGTTCCATCCTTCCTTGTAAACTGTAACAAATAAATTAGGAGTAATAATTATAATTTATACTAGTATACTTTAATAAAAAAGTAATTATAAAATAAATAAATTTAGCCTTTCTTCTCTGATACTTACAAGAAATAATTGGGATATAAGTTCAAGACATAGATTTGGATAATATTTGTTTTTTTTTTAGATAAACAGTGGTTGACATTTTTTAAATTTTTTAGTTTAAATAAATTATTTCAACAGTCAAGGAAAGACCTAGAAATGTATCACAATTACAGACTCGTACACATTTTGGAGTTGTTTATTTATTGAATGGAGTTCAGACAACACAATGAAAAAATCTTTCTGAAATATTTATTATTTTAATTTCCAAAGGATCACAAGGAATTAGTTATAAAGGAAAATAGAATATTAATTCACAAGCTTCTGACTAATATTGCATTTAATTAAGAAAATAATTCTCCCCCTCTCCAACAAGGTCCCATGGTGTAATGGTTAGCACTCTGGACTCTGAATCCAGCGATCCGAGTTCAAATCTCGGTGGGACCTATGAATTATTTTTCATTTTTAAATAAGCGTTATTATAACTATTATAGTATGATACTATATTGAATATAATACTAACCTGAACTTATATTTCAGATTCAAGAAATGTATGACAACTGTTTGTTTTAATTTTATATATTAATATAAGAATGTTTTATATTGGGTAAAAAATAAACGGAAACAAACTCCATTCGATGGACATTTTCTTAGAACCTCTTTCCGTCAATGAAAAATTTACATTATATTTTAACACGTAATTATATGAGTTTATTGACTTTTTTTTTTTATATTTGAAATTAAAACGTTGGTATACATTTTCTGTTTGTTACATTTATTTATGAAAAAATATAAATATATCTGTTTCCACAAATCGCTAATTAGAAAAACTAGTAATAGACTCATCATTTACGTAATAATTTTAGTTAGTTATTTGGTTCTTTTTGACCGGGACATCTTGGTCTTACTATTGATATAAATTAAAATTTATTTAGTTAACACGAAGTTACATTTTAAACCCTGATTCACACATCTTACCTTTCTGCAAATAATGTTCTTACTTCTCTGATCTGGTTTTAAATTTCGTCAGTCCTTAGTAGTATCATATTGAATTTTTTTAAATTACTAATATGGCGATCTAAACGGGTTCGTAAGATTGAGAAGTTTTTACTAAAATGATTTTTTTTTTCTGATAAATTTAGATCGAAATAAATTCATCGTATATTTGGTTATGGTATTACTTAGTCTTTAAATGATGCAGTGTTTAAATGATTCCTTCATTAACCGGTAACACATCTGAAAATACAATACACTAATCACGTGGAAATATAAGATATAATTTTTTTCTTTACATCTGCCTCTCACGAAAATTCGAGACATATATTTAAACGTCAGAACTGTTTAGCACTTTCATTTAATAAAACAATTTTCTAATATCTACCAAATAAATAGTTCTCGATTATAAGATATCGTTTGCCTGGAATAAAACAGCTCTTTAAATAACTAGCCAATAAAAGTAGATGTGAAGATGTCATGCTATAGTCTTTGAACACGATATCTGGAATGCTTGATGAATAGTCCCGTTAGGTGGTACTTACTAAGTTTTGAACTTAGTGACGCCACTCAAAACTTATTGTTTATAATTTTGGAGAAATGTCACATTCATCCTTACTCATTCCACTCCATAAAAAATATCCTGACTTTTTGCTATTTATATTAATTTAACCTATCGGATTTCCAAGAAAAAAAAAAATGGTATTTTAATAATAAGGTATTTCTTATTATCGAGAATGTATTATACTTTAAAGAATTTAAACTAGTTTATCTTTAGGATTGATTCTACATCTTTCTGGGAGAGTTATTAGGTACAGTGCATGCGTTCCCTTATACATGTATTTCTCAGAACTTCCTCATTTCAGGGATGGAATATCTAATTTTTTTCATATATGATTTCAACGATTTTTACGCGTATATGTATATAATGAAGGGAAATATTATCTGATTCATTTCAGATGTGTAACATACTGAGAAAAAATCCCTTCATTTGGGATAGATTTAAAGGAAGTGAAATTATAAAATAATTTTGAACTTCCCAATCTGTTTTATAAACAAATTAAGTTATAGTCGTTATAAACAATTAACCCTCACTTAATCATTTTATGTACTTGCATGCAGTATTAATTAGATAAATAATCATTCAGGAAAATTGAATTATATAATATTTCTTATGAAATATTATAAGAATGAGAAAATACAGTTAACGTATTCACTAATTTTTACTAAATGAAGTTGTAAACAGTATAATATTTTTATATATTTTGCATTTCAATCATAATGTTCTCAGAATTAAACTACTAAATGTAGAAATGAAAGCCGCCAATATTACCCTTTTTCAGTCTAACACTTATATTACAATGTTTAATATCAATTATATTCAAAACTGGGAGGAGAAACCTGTTCAATTATTAAACTATAATATGTTCAATGTTTTAAATATCTAAATAAGTGAGTTAAAGTTTATTTCCTAATGGAAAAAAAGCACGAAAAGGCGTTGATTACTTACAATTAGATTGGTACGTCGGCATGTTTAGGAAGAAACTGGGGTCTAGCGGTGCCTTGCAGTGCCCACGGCTACATCGATCCAGCTACATAAGTGACAATCAGACGTTTTTCGTCATGATTTTAATTTGTTCTTAATTCCTTAAGATGTTAAACATCTTAGATGTGAAACACTCTCTGTCGTAGAAGAGGCCAATTTAGGAGTAAAGATCTCATTCACTTAATAAACGAAATAAATGCAACGCAAATGTTTATGATATATAAAAGAGGTAGCAACGATTTAAAATAAATTGAAATACAGTTATTTTTGCTCTTTAATATAGTATTGAGTTTCAGCTAAGGAAAATAATACTAACATCTACTATTTTAAATGAAATTCCGCTAAATCCCACATTATTTGAGTACTGTTGGAAAGACATTCTATTGAACTCTTAAACTGAAACAAAAAAACGGAGTATCCACAGTAATTTCTACTACTTAAACAAAATTTATCAATATTAATAATTCAGATGAAATTTGATTTATTGATTTATAAGTAACTACGGTTTAATATCATTAGGATTAAGGACAACTGAAATTAGTAAAAGTTAAGCTTAACGTTGATAATTATTATTACTTAAATAAACCTGAAGAATTCCATTCTTAGAATAATGTCAATAACTAAATTTGATAATTTTTTTTAAAGACTTTCTATGGATTTCAGGATGGGTTTTCTTATACTTCTGTACAGTCCCTCTAAGTACAGTTGGGTGATTCTCAGAATATGTGTATACAGCATATCCTTTAACTTCAGGTTGGCTTTCTTTAGTTTTTTAACCACTTTTCTGCTAATTTCAGAATGATTTGTTATGTATTTCTTAACAGCTTTCCTGTTGACCTCTACATGTGCTTGAATATATTTTGCAGCCGAGTTCCTTAGTTGTTTGTTGCGAACTGAATCAGTGAATCATTTCCTACGTTGTTTACTTTTAGATTGATTGGTTTACTTCAATGTTGCAATAGACTCATCTGAACTGAGAAAAGGTATATTCTAGGTTCAAGGAATGAAATTCATAAATGCTATGTACAACTTGTAAAATAAAACTTGGGCCT
This sequence comes from Euschistus heros, assembly GCA_003667255.2. Taxonomy (NCBI): domain Eukaryota; kingdom Metazoa; phylum Arthropoda; class Insecta; order Hemiptera; family Pentatomidae; genus Euschistus; species Euschistus heros. The sequence goes on along the minus strand of RCWM02000008.1, from coordinate 2,984,822 downwards.
GGTTGAGAAAAGCCGATTATCTTGTGACCGGAAAACTGAAAGAAGAGTAGTTGAGGACGAAGCTAGTGGTGAAACAATGCAGAGTTGGGCAAAATTCAATTACATTGTAATCCGATTACAATTGCATTACATTATATTTCAAACAGATGTAATCGAAATATATCGTGTATGAATTACAGTATTCCCATAAAGTAATTCAATTGGGATTACAATGTAATTTTTAGATGTAATAAATTTAATTCGATGCTCTATTTTTGGTGGGACTTCGAAGGCGTTTTGCATATTGAGCTGGTTCCTGGGGTGTGGGAAAGTGGACCTTTCCTGTGAACGGGTAGGCAGGATTTGCGCAGTTTTGAGAGAAAATTAACAGAAACCAAGCCATTTTAAACTCGACAATGTCCCTGCACAACGTTCCCTTTGAAATTTACGAGAAAGTCAAAATTGGATGTGAACAGTTCTTTGTTTCAATTCTAAAGTATTGGTAACATCATCAAATAAAATCACTAACAGAAAGAAGGGCGAACGCAGTTGAAAACAACGGACCTTACTTTGAAGAATAGTATCCAATAATGTTTAAAATAATTAATACTAGGTTGGTGCAAAAATAATGCAGGTTTTGAATATTCATTTTGTTTGGGCTAGTGCTTGCCAAGTTAACTAAGTTGATCCTCCAGTATAGTTGATGGATTGTAAACAATGCTTATCAATATTATTTTTCCTCAAAGATTGGTTTAGTTTGTGTTGAATTATCTATGAGCAAGGACCTCTGAATTTCACCATGTCAAAATGAGATTTTCTTCAAATTTATTTTTACAAGTTCAAACTTGGTCGAAGTGCGGCCCAAACCGCGCATAACAACATTTATTGGGGAAAAGAAAACCTTAGTGAATGTACAGTGAAGCAGTGGTTCCAAAAATTTCGTCTTGGAGATTTTGATCTCGAAGACAAGGAAGGTCGCGGTAGGCCTCTTGTTGATCACGACCATCTGATGGTTTTGGTAGAAGAAAACCCTCACAAAAATACTCGGAACATTGCATGAGAAGTTAGTTTTGGCCACTGAACATTATGAACCACACAGAATTATAATAATTTTATTTTGACCACAATTTCAGATTTAGCATTAAATTTTCTATAATATCAAAATACCTGTAACCTTGAATTTTACAAAATTGGTATCTAAAGAACAGCTTGATCTTCACCTCATTTGAAGTTTGAAGATTAAGCTGTTCTTTAGATCCCAAGTTTGTAAAATTCAAGGTTACAGGTACTCAGCTATTATAGAAAATTTAATGCTTTATCCGAAAATGTGATCAAAATTTGAAAAATATTTAAACAGAATGGAGATATTACAGCTTTTATGAAAAGAAACGTGGTTTCCTCAAAAAAGTCTTTGATTTTTCATATATCTACAACAGATTAGAACAGAAAGGTGAGATCTAAGGCATTTTGCTACATTCTTGGTCTTGTTTCACCCAATTTTTTTTTTTTTTACACTAAGAGGTACTCATCCTGTATATAATATAAAGTCTCCTACCTCAAAAAAATTAAAATGATGGTATTATTTTATATTATTAGCAATAAAACCAATGAGGAACATAAAACTAGGAATTTCCTGCTCTCTGAACACGGCTTTCGAACATACATCCTGCCCACGAAACTTTCAATACTCTTATCTTTGGAGAGGTTATTTATATTCCGATTTTTCTCCATTCCTTGTTTGGATCTAAGATAATTCACAATATTTCTCTCTTAAAAGTATTCATCTCCACCAACCTCAGTCCACGTTAGGGGCGGTCCGAAGAACAAATCTCCATGTCAAAGTTTCTGATCCACTCGAGAGTTACCAGTGGAAGTACCATTTTACTATAATAAATTATAGTAGTTGAATTTCACTAAACGGCCTTACTCCGGTCAAAACTATTAGATAAAGACATTGCTATTATTTACATATTTATAATATAATACAGAATATTTGTGTTTTATTAGGGATATAAAATCAAAATAAATGAATATTTTGAAAACTTTATAAGATCATATGTGAACTAATTTTCTCATATGAATTTTTTTTTTTTTTTTTTTTTTTAAATTTAATGATAAAATTTTCATTCGTAATTTAAATAAAAAAAGTATTCCAAGAGTCCAGAAATGTCTTTTGGAAAAAAGATACTACGTCCCTTGATCAATTACACCAGTCGAAAGACTGCCGTGCCATGGAAGCCCTTGAAGTTTGAAACAAAAGAAAGAAAACACGAGAAATATGGGGGCAAGTACAATGTGCGTTTATACCAAACGTAACTTTAGAATTTATAATTTAGCAAAATTAGTGGTAATGAATACGATTTTCGTATATCATGAAATAATGACAGCTGATCGAACGTTACCTGGATCAAGGACCTAACTTGTGAGGGTAATCTTTAATTGCTGTCCAAGCCAGAAAAATGGTGGCATTCTTTAAGAATTTAAAGTTAATTTATATGTAAGAAAAGACTGAAAGAATAATGCACTATAATGTGCCACTGGGTGAGCTCCTATGTACTCTGCCTGAACCTCAACCTAGTCCTAACAGCAATTATGTCGGCGATGGACGAAGATAAATATTTTCAATCTTTGCCCTAGATATGGCCGCAGAGGGGTTTATCCTTGGCCCAACGTCTCGTATTGTCACGATTCCATACCATCTATTTCATATCGTTGAAAGAGCAAACTCTTTCTCTTTTAATGCTTGAAACATAATCAACAAACATTTTCCTCAGTGGTCCAGGTTGGAAGCTTTCTTTCTAGTCTTGCCTCTGGTTAATAATTAGCTTTCCTTTCATTCCTCATTCTGGTTAGTTGATTAAACTAATTCAAGTGGCGTTGTTCAAATATTTATCCAACTTGCATGACAATGAGATTGTCCTGAATATATTTTTTTTGCGTAATTGGTCCTTTCGAGTTCTGCTCTGTGTCTTTATGAGAAACCTCATTTCCAAAGCCGCCACATTGCTTGCATTCTTATCTAGAACTTTTCTTTACCGTTGTGCAAAACCGTTGTGTGATTTTATACAGAAGCAGCTTTGTATGGGTATTTAGGAATCGACTACATCGGTTTTTTTAACCATGTTTAATTTAGTACTTCCAAGCGGCATGTGAGAGACGCTTGTTCTTAAACGGGTATGAGATTCCATAGACCTCCACCGGTTTCGACTTTCTCGTTTTGCAGAAATCACATCTCATTCATAAAGATGATAAACATTAGTCTGGTATATTGACTTCATTGCACTAATGGCGTTCTCGGGTATTCTTTTGTTTACTAGGGTATTCTAGATCCTAGATCCTCACGGCTAATAGAATCGAAGGCGAGAATAATACAAATAAAAGATGAATAAATGGAGAGAAGTATAATAGTCGGAACTTTGGTTTCCTTCTTATTCAACAGAAAATTTTCGATTTACGGTTTAGAATTCAGAATAAATATAATTTTTAGAAAAAACAAAAACAAAACCGACTTCAAGATTAAACCTACATATAAAAACTGTAAAATAAAAAATAATATTTTAATTGCTTCAAAACAAAAACCATTAAATGGCAATCAACGAAATTATCGATTTACAATTATGAAATACAACTAATTCGAAATTATACAAAATTCGAAATTATCGAAATACAACTATTTACAATTTATGACCAGTTATTTGTGGAGACAGTACCAGCCAAGAACGGCAGTTTAATCCTGCCTTTGCAATACACTTTGAATGGGCCGAGACAGTGGTGTGGCGGTGATGAAACAGTGGGAGGATCTTTACAATTACCATTTCTTTTCAAATTCTGTTTGTTTTGGTTGGCACCGACTCCAAAAATAAATGATCATAAATTGTGAATAGGTATATAAGTATAGATAATTTCATTAATTGTCATTTAATGGTTTTTGTTTTGAAGCAATTAAATTATTTTTTATTTTTTAGTTCATTTTTATTTTACAGTTTGTATATGTAGGTTTAATCTTGACTGTATTTTTTCTAAAAATTATTTTTATTTTTCAATTTTTAATGGTGAGTGTAATTTTTTTCATATAGTCAATTCTCGATCTTCAAGCTACCCTGAAAAATAGTTTGACTTACTGAACAAAGACTTATCGAGGTTATAATTCCACTTATATTTATGTAAATGGGAAAATTGAACACAAAATTGGAGTTTAAATCATTACGTATATTATTCAATAATGGGCATGTGTATGTTGTTTGTACATACATATAAAATCATTGATACAGAAAGGACAATGTTTTACAGATCTGCCAGGATCTGTCGATTTTGTGAGGCTGAAAGATCCTTGGCCACTCTCTCCTTCCACAATTAGATATTAGTTTTCGTCCTTAAGTTTTAAGATGGCGCAAATTTATTAGTTTTTTTTCGTCCTTAAGAATGCTGTTTAGAATAAATTTATACAAATTACTTAAATTACACAGATCTGCAAAAAAATTTTGTTTGTCAGCTGCATGAGATATTTTAACTAAATTATATGTTTTAAAATGCGCTGATTTCAGAAGTGATGTTAATTTTTTTCAATCACATAAAGGCTTTTTGCTAATTCAAACACAAAAAATTGGTAAAAGCACTGGTTTATTCAAAATTATTATCAAACATAATATTTTTTACAACCAATAAAACATAATTTTGAGACATAAAAAAACAATATTACACTTATTTATGTATTTTATGAAACTTTTTCTTATTTTCCTTGATACTTCGCCGAGTCCAATTTATCAAATTATCATATAACTTTCAACTGAACTGCGCTTTTTTCTGAGGGTGTCTATAAGTAGACTTACAGCCTTCCACCAGTGGCGATCTTTTCTTTAGAACGGTTAAAAGAAAACTAAGCAGAAAGCGGAATTCACCAGCAACAAACGCCCAACTTCTTTCTCCTTTCTCCACTTTGCTTATCAATTTTGACTTTTCGTTAATTGAAAGAATTTTCAATAGCCACTGTAAAACCACTCGAGTGAATAACTAATAATAAGTGACTGGTGTAACTATGAACTGAAAAGATAAACAATGACGGGAAACAGGAAAACAAATTACACATGAAATTCTTTTAATTTGAGTTTGAGTTATAGAGGCGATGACTTCTGATAGTTCGTTTCATAGAGGTGGTCCTAGAAGTTTTTTCTTTTGAACCCTACTTTCAGTTCGCCTTATTTGCACAATTTTTCACGTTTTTTGTATGAAATCGTCTCATTGAGGTGAAATTTAAGTGTAATATAGTTTCGACCATTGATTTTGTTCGACTTATTTAAGAATTCAGCTTATCGAAGTACGACACATCAAGGTTTGACTATATGTGTAAATTATTTTTGTTAACAATTTAGATTTAGTTACCATGGAGATTTTAAATTATCATAATTATAATTATGTTTAAAAGGGGAGGTTATATAACAGTGATTTTTATTAACTGTTTTTTTGATTTCTCTTAAAAAGCACTGAGTTGGTTTCAAAATATTTTTTATGAGACCACCTCAGAAATATGCCCTACCGATCTAAAAAAGAATCATCAAAATTGATTCAGAATTAACGGAGTAATCGCGTAACATGCATAAACAAAAAAAAAAAAAAAAAAAAAAAAAAAAAAAAAAAAAAAAAAAAAAAAAAAAAAAAAAAAAAAAAAAAAAAAAAAAATACAGACGATTTGAGAACCTCCTCATTTTTGAAGTCGGTTGAAAATGACATAAGATTCAGATTTATTAGCAATAGAAAATTTCAAGGAAGTCTGATACGTCACAAATAGCTATTTATCCGCATAAAATTTATACATGGAATTTAGTAATGGTATTTCATGAATGCATATTCACAAAACCATGTTAGTTATTATTAACATTCAAAGTTTCACTATTGCACATTACATTTTCATCGTTCATCCTGAAATTATTATTAAAACTTTATTATATACTGAAGTATTTTATAATTGTTAATACTTGTTTGATATATATTTCATACTGATTAAAGCTGCTTCTCCAATGAGAGGATTTGTAAAATAATGGTATGCATACAGGCTAGTATTCCAGTAAATATCAAAAGCATGTTAAATTTCAACACCAAACGCTCCAATTTTATATCACAAACCTTCAAGAATGAGGTCAATATTGGGGAATTAAAATAAATTCAAACAAATCTCATCAAATAACCTTTACCCTTCGTCGTAAACCTACGAATTCCTGTCATATAGTATTCTACTATGATATTCCTCTGATCCCTGTTTAATTGACCCGCTACCTAGAACCCCTACTGGAAAAAAAATTTAACTTGGAATCCACATATAGGACTATAACGGCAAGAAACTGCTGTTATAGACTACTCCGACTTTTACTTTAAGAACGCTCTAAGATGCTGATTAATTACAATAGAATTATTTACGTGAGAATTATTAGGACTATTTTGGCATACGGATTTTAGATCTGGGGCTTCACTAAACCATCTCGTATCCCATCCTTCGAAAAATCGTTAATGCTCCTTACTTTGCTGCAAATAAACTTATCCATACAGATCCAAAAATGTTCTATATGTTCCATATTTAACCCAGACCAGATAGATATCCTTTCATGGTAAAGTCGAAAACCGTTCAAATTCTCTATTCACTTAACTTCCTTCCCTTTCTATTCCCGACAACCCTCCGAGGCGTCTGAAAAGAAGATGGCCTACTCTTATAGAACTTTTAATGAATTGATATCGATGGGTTGTTGCTTTTGATGCCATTGACATGTTATTCTGAATGTTATGATCACATTTTCTAGTTATAATTGTTTTTATATACGGTTGTCAATTTCAATAATTAGATGAATAAAAAAAAAAATTTACATAAAGAAGAATAGTCTTACTTGTTTATCAGTATATTATATTTTTAGCTCGCAATTATCTTGGGCATCGGGAAGTCCCGGGAGTTAATGCACGCATTAGAAGACCTTCTGAAGTGTTGTGGAGCACCCCTGGCCTGGGAAATAGTAGACGAGAAAGCCTACACTAGAGAAGAGTTCGAGAATATGATTCTGGCTATAAGAAGAAATGGCGTTGCAATAAAAGGTGACTAGTATACTCGTAGTTACGTTTCCAATCCAAAAATAAGTACCGCAGAATTTATTCAGGTTAGCTTGTTCATCTGATACCAAAGTTGCTATGGATTCAGAATTTAATGCTGCCAGATTCACTTTTCCACCCAAGAGCACCTTTCAGTTATTTTATTTTTAGTTTTGAGGACCATTTAATACTAGCTTAATCTCCCTATTTTTTCATTAACTACACTTGTATGATGAAAATAATTATAATTAGAATCATAAAGGGATAAATTGAGATTTTATTTAGCTTGTAGTATTCTTCAGGATCGGTTACATCAATGAACGGTTTGCAGTCCAGCTTCCCGTACTCCTCACCTGTTTCAGGCGAACGGATTCCAGTCTTTTAATTAACAGTTCCTGGTCTGTTTCTAAAGCTAATGATGTAATATCCTTTCACGTTCGAGGTGCAGATCGACCATGTACTTATCATTCGGGATACCAAATTGCTCTTCCTGGAAAATGAATTCTACTTGTTCCCGCTTCTCACACATAGAATGCACTGTTAGTGAAGTTCGCCAATTTGATGGAAAATTTAAATTTGAATAAAAGATTCATTCAGTGCATCCAACAGGAAATAAATTTCAACAGATGGGAATCGGCCATTCGGCTCTCGTAAGAATCAAATTCGAATTAACTAATTTTTGTAGTAATTCTTCCACCTAATAATAGTCTAGTAGAAAGGCTATTTTAAGCAATTGAAAAATTGACTTGAGAATCCAAAGTCAGTATCTATAAGTATCACATGAGAACCTTTAATTTGACAATCAGCACTACATATGATCGACCTTCGAGACATGATTGTACTATCCTATGGAACGTTAGTTGACATGTAGGTTGGTACACAAGATGCTAAAGTTTTGTCACAATAGGATAAATGACATATAGCCACATAAAGGACTGGCAGGAAACTTTGAAATCTAAAACAAGATTTTTAAATTTTCTTTTGACGGGTGCCCTGGTCTTCGTAAAAACAAAGAAAATATGACTCAAGTGAGGTGTAGAGGAAACGTTATTTTCGTTACACTTAAAAAATAAAAAATACGTTTACTGATCAGTCCAATGCCAAAAACGGGGATAATACATATTTTTGAGTTGTATCACTTCATAAAAACGCGTAGCTGTACTTGAAGATTTGAAGCATGTTGTTTCCAAGGAAACTTGATCACTGGGGCTGTTAATTTTATGCAATAAAACTGTAAAATATGCACATATATATTCAAATATATTGGGTAAAATAAGCAATTAAATACCTAAAATATGCAACTATCTACATTATTTAGAAGAATGCAATTATCGCTATAACTAAATATAAATACAGTGGAACCCGTTATATCGACCTGTTTGGGACTCGGGGTGAGGTTGGTCCCATAAAAAGGTCGGATTAAACGGAGCCTGTGACACTGGTGAATTAGACTTACATATGTTCAGAGGTGAATGAAAAATAAAAATTAGAATACAAAACGTCAATTTATTTCGTACAAATGAAACAGAAAAACTAAATTTTTAAATCCATACAAACTCAAAAAACAAACAAACATTTACGATGACTAATAAAATACTCAATGTAACTACAGAAAATAGTTACATATTTTATTGAAATAATAGAAAAACTTCGATTTATCAAGGAATTCGCTATATCGAGGCTCCACTGTATTAGTAACGCCTACTCCTAAATCTCTAGCTACTTTGACAAGTCGCTCGACCGTTTCTATTTTTTCAAGGGCACCTAGTTTTTCCGCGATAGTAAAATATTTCCTATTTTGAGATATCGTATTACTTCGTCCGATGTTAACATTGTAGAACTCCAAGGCGTTTGAAAAGAAGATGGCCTCGAGACCTTCTAATTCATTATACAGGGTGTCCCGAATTAAAATGGCAAAACTTCAGAACTTATAGGGGACCGAAAAACTAAGACAAAAAGTCCTTTAGAGATTTGCTCGTTTTTGCTTAGTTTTAGAGAAAATCGCAAAAGAAGAAACAAAACAAAAATGTTACAGGTAGCGATTATCAGTCAGGCTAGGCAGTGAAATATGTAAACACTTAATGTTATCCTTTACATTCTTTTATTTGTTTACATTTTGGCCTCCTTCTAGGATTATAATCCCTAAACCAGTCTTCAGTCAGTTACTCAGATATTTTTGTGTAAATAGCATCAGCCACAATGCCGTATACATATTCTAATGTTGAATACGCTGATATGATTTTTGTGTATAGTTTCTGTAACGGTAATGCTTTAGAAGCGGTGCGGGAGTATGCGCGCCGATTTCCAAATAGAAGAGTGCCTAATCGACAAGTCTTTTCGTTAACATTTCATAGACTACAAGAGACTGGGTCATTCTTAATACGTAATGAAGGCGACCAATTCCAGGCAGCAATAAGAGTAGATTATCGGAGAAGAAATTGTGTCCAATGCCACAATTTTAGTTTTTCGGTCCCCTATAAGTTCCTGAAGTTTTGCCATTTAAATTCGGGACACCCTGTATAGAACCTTTATAAGTGCTACCGATGGGTAGTTGCTTTAAAAACAAGTGACGTGTCATTTTTATCATTATCGTATTTACATGAGGTATAATATATTTTTATATACAGTTGAAAATTTCAATTAAATAAAAAAAAAAAATGTAGAAGTTAAGATCAAACTGTTATTTTTAAACAACTAGGAGAGAACAGTGAATCATCTTTCTAGGGCAATATTTACAAATTACTTATCGTAAACACGAGGTTCCGTTCCAGAAACAACGGATCGTTATCCTATCAGAAATAGTCGGTTTATGCGAGGAGAGATGTTTCAAAAGGTCAGATTATTGAGATGGGTTCTAGCGCAAAAAAGGATTGGTTTATGCGAGGAGTCGGTTGATGGGGGGTCGATATAACGAGGTTCCACTGTAAGACAAACTCAGGTTTAAGTAACTAATTGTTTTGAAAAGGATAAAAAGAAATAGGAAGAAGACTTTAAAAAACAAATAACAAATGAACAATAATCAAAAAGAAAACCCTTTATAAAACCTAATTAAAATAGTTCCATGTATGTCAGCTCGAACTTAAGTACGACATAAGTCGGTATCGAGCCGGACGTTTCTGATGCAGTGGCAGTTTTTGTAACAAAAGTTCAAATTTTAATTTCTCACATTCGTTTTATTTGTGCTTTGTTCTTCTTGTATGCTGTGTTGCTAACAACCGCGTAGTAACTGATACAATTTTATCAAAACATACAATATAAAACGTTCTCCATCACCCTTAAAAGTCCCAATTTAGAACTCACGTACATTCTTTCCAACAATGATATTTTGTCTTTGCAAGAGTGATTTTCAGCATTTTAGGAGTACACAAACAAACAGTTATTGAAAGATGTGTCTTGGTGGACACAGAGGCACTGAGAGACTGGGTAATGGAATGATGGTACGGGAAAGGGAAATGAGAAAAGTTAGTAACATTCCAGGTATTTGAGTAGAGATAGAACGAGAAATTAATAAGATTAAACGAATCAAAGAGAAACATATGCGATCGGAAGTTCTCACGAAGGGAAGAATTAGCACCTGGATAAACACGAACTCATTCATTAGGTAGGAAAAAAATAGTTCTCATAGATAAATAGTGATATGCAGATAAACATATTGCAGTTCACTTATGGAAAAAGTATTTTTGATAACTATTAACCATGAAGAAAAAGTACGATTCTTTTTAGTCAAAATTCGACTTAACCACTTATTTACTGCAATGACAAATATATTGCCTTGTTTACTTCAGGTAATTTAGACAAAGAAGAAATCTATGATGAAAACTTTTTTCCTGAAATATCAAAAAATATGGCTATCAAAAGAGTTTTGGACCTGCATTCCGTTATAACAGAATATAAATCGTTTAAAGGCCTGCGTTCAAAGGTGAGTTATTTGAATTATGTTGAATATTTCTTATTAACAATATAACAATATATTGAGTATACTGGTATTGTAAAACATAATATAGGAGTGTACAAATTAAGTGTTCAGTAATGTGAAATTATTTAAATTTTCAAGAATGAAGGCATTCAGTAGTAAATGAAATATGTAATGTATGTGCATTAAATTGAATCTACATTTCATTCCAATGCATACTGGATGTTTAACGAAATCTTAAGTCTGGCTTAGATCCAAATTTGTAAGTTTCTAAATCAAGTCTCTGAAGTTGATCGAATAATTTATTGAAGCAAAGTTTTTTCTATATCATTATTTAGCGGCATCATGTTTATCCTCTGTCCTACCAGTAAGAACATCGGAATGATAGTAATATTTTATTTGGAAAAATCTTTTTAACCTTAACAAATGGGTATAATGATTTAAGGAAAACCACTAGGTAGAATTGCTAAGAGTAGGATAGAAAGGAAATAACATGTTATATAAGACCCAAATAGCAGAAAATATTGTTGATTTGTTGATCTGGAAAAAAAACAGATGATTTAGTTCGGAATAAGAAATTGTGGATAGCTCTCAAAGAAGACAATATGGCTGAACGACAAATCGACATAATAAAACGTAAAGAACTACTCACTTGTAGCACTTCAATAGTTATTCATTAGAGGTCTCTTGGCCTTCTTCTTTTCAGACGTCTCTGAGGATTATCGGTAATGGAGTATGAGCCGAGTTGGTAGACTAGTGGCTATGGAGTTTACTATGGAAGGATTACTGGTTTGGGCAAAATCAGTAAAATATGAAACATTATGATCTTTATGGATAAGTTTTTTTGTGACATAATAAGGAGCATTAAGGATTTTGTATTATCAGGATTAGATACGAGAATAATTGGAAGGTTTAGTACAGCACTAAAGCTCAACTCCGTTTGTCCAAATGGGTTTAATTACTGTCATGTAATAAGTCTTTTGTAATTTATTGGGAGCTTTGAACGTTTGTCCAGTAAATGTTAAAGTAGTCTGTAACGACGGGCAGCTTCTTGTCTCTTAAGTCTGGAATGTGAAGATGAAAGGAAGAAGTGGCAAATAGCATTATACATTAAAACCATTGACTGAGGGGACTAAAGGATATATCTGAACGATATTTAGATTATGAAAAATCAGCTTAATGGAAAATTCCTTAAACAAAAATAACATGAATCTATCATACTAAATAAGGTACTCTTGTTTGTGCTTATTGATCGTTCTAAGGAATTTACAAAGTTTCTATGACGTTAATGATTGTTACAGATGAAAATACATCGGCACGTCGACCTCGTCATCGTCCGGCAGAACACGGAAGGGGACTACATGATGCTGGAGCACGCACCCGCCAAAGACATCGCAGAACACATAAGAATAATAACATTAAACAACTCTGAGAGGGTAGCAACGTGAGCCAAATCCTTTAATATTTGATCATCCGTCCCATGAGATCACAGCTAGCTTACATTTTGTCTTTTGATTTATTATAGAGTCATTATTAACTTTTACTCAATTGCTCTACTTTTTCTGTTTTGTGAAAAACTTCTTTAGTAAGAATACGAATTAATTTTGGATTTTTATTTCGCGTTTGCCACACACTGGGCCTCCATTACTATGTTTAGGCGAAACCGGAATTATTATTTTAAGTTTCTTAAAAAAAAAAAAAAATAAAAATAATACTCTACAAAATAATTTTTGCATACTAAATAATCAATTTTCTGCACCCAGAGCCGCTTTCCAATATGCCGAGAAGAAGAATCGGACCAAAGTCCATTGCCTCCACAGGCGTCGTGTTGTACCACTTTCTGAAGAGGTTTTCATAAATGGATTTCTTCAGGCGGCTGCCAAGTATGAATTATTTTATTCTATTAATGAATAGTAGTTATATTTATGAATAATAAGTATGAACCTATGGAATACATTATTATGAATTTACTTAGTAAATTTACATTCTAAAATTTATCATTGCGTGTTATATATATTTTAGATATCTTAATGTTGCAATGCTGTTACATATACCTGTGCCGCCTACTTGTTCCATGGTCTTCCACCCCGAGTCCAATCCGTTCCTGTTTCCTCCAGCATCTCCCCTTCTTCACTCGTCTTAAAGGACCTCCTCCTATTTATCGTGTTCGCGCTATACATCCCTCTATCCCCTGCTTATTCTCATTTAACTTTTGAATTTCTTTAGCGCGATATCCCTTTTTTGTTTAACTTACTTGAGGTATTCTTTATCACCTTCTATACAATGGATCTACCTGCCCTTATCCTATTAGCAAGGCAACAATACGTTGGTACATGCTATACGCTGAGCGATTATTTCTGTGTACCTGCTCTAATGAGTAGCTAAACCAAACCCCCCTTTACACCTTAAGAATGCGATTAACCCTTAAACATTTACTATACTGAAGGTAACATTGTGGGTGGTTGAGTCATTTTCAGAGGTGGTTTTCTTATAATTTTACGATATTTTAAATACTTGGTCACAGCTAACCACTACCATACTAAACTAGCACCACATCCAAGGTTAAATCACTTCTCAATCTGGGCAGAAGAAGCACCAGTTTTTTATATTTCTCTTAAAATGTTCTGCTCCTTAATTCAAAAAGTTCAAACACTTGAATAATCCTTTGCTGCTAAGTTTGCGCTTAATTGTGTCCCGCGAGGCGTATTTTAAAAGAATAAATGACGCTAAAAAATTTTTTTTATGTGAAATGGTGAACTGAATCGACAGTCTTTTTTTTCCATAAAGATAAAAGAAATTAAAAATAAAAATTTATCAATACCCTGAGTTTATATTTATTCACATTTGTTTCATTTCCGGTTTGTTTACATGTTTTGTTGTTGTTATAACCACACCTAACCTGTTAACTACCAGTGCAAACATCTGTGAATGAGGTCCAAACCTTTTCTGTGTTATTCCTCATTGAGTATAATTGATTTTTAAAACATCTATACTCTTATAATTTAATATAAGCGACTATAATAATCTACCATAAGATATTCATTCTTATTTTTAAGTCAGAAGGACACTCCCACAAGAACAAAACATACACCACCTCGTATGTCGATGCAGACTACTCACTGGCTAAAGAACTTCAGTAAAGACAGAAACATTACAGAACCTAGGACATTGCCCGGTGGATGGACAGTGTTTGAATATCAATATTTTTAAAGACGTTTGAATATTTTTAAAAATTTCATACAAAGCATTTATTATATTTATGTATATGCAAAATAATAATCGAAACGAAAATATTAAAAATTACATGTACATTATTACGTTTAAGTATGGTGTGTTCTGGAATAAATAAAATCCCTTCCAAGAGTGTAACTGCTAGATGGAAAACACTAAAAATAATAATCTGTCGTAAATATGTATGATAAGAGATCGATCAATATTACAATGCATGCTTGTATCTCGTAATAGGCCTATGCTTTGTTAACACTAACAACATTATCTTTATTAACATTACGACATGTAATATTCATTAAAATAATTAATATCCGTTTCAAGGTTCCCCAATATCCCATATGAAATCATGGACTTTGGAAAGGCATTCCGAGCATTTTTGAACAATGAATCGGCTTTAGACGTTGTCGTTACCAATAGTTTAGACGGGACGATGTTAAAATCGACTCTTATAGGAATGTTCGGTAAGTTTTATTCTTAATTTTAGCTCATTTTATTTAGATCCCCTTTGTCTCTCCAATCGAGCTGAAGTGTTTATTAAAAGGTTACCAACGAAAAAAGCTGCAGGTGACGATATGATACCTAATTTAGTCCTCAAACGGCTGCCTAGGAATACCGTTGCGCTGCCCACCAATATATACAATGTCTGTCTCCGGTTAGGGTACCATCCTAACGTCTGGAAGAATGCCTTAGTACTCATTTTTCACAAAAAAGGGAAGCCCAAGCACAAACCGCACGGTCCAATAAGTCTCCTCAACACACTGGGCGAACTCCTGAACAAAATCATCGAGAAGTGTCTCCGCTCACATCTAGAAGACAACCCGCAACGTCATTTTGGCTGCTGCAAGCCTCATCACTCAACACATCTAATCCAATGAGTCATCGAAGTAATTCATCGTGGCTTTGATTTTTAAAAAATATACCGCGGGACCATTACTCGATGGGTAGCAGTATTCGGCATGGTGTGGAACCGAGGGTTGCTGCTCAAGCTGAAGAAGACTTGGCCTCCTCTCTACCTGTTCAACATTATAAAATCATTCTAAACCAGCAAAACGTACTAAGTGAGAATAAACAATGCAATCTGCAAGAGAAAAGATACCCCAAGGATCTTTTTTTTGTTTATTTATTTATTTTATTTTATTTATTTTTCCCCTACCTCGCCTTTTCAGGCATACGGTTTAATTTTTACCTTACTCATTCCTCTTCTGTACCGATATTCTCCAGTGTAATGAAAACGAAATTGCTTAATTCGCTGATGAAACAGCAATCCTATCCCTACACCACGACCTATACGAAGCAATTAAGAGACTTCAGAGTAGACTTAACAGCCCCTCGACGTAGTCCCGGAAGTGAAAACTACAATTAAATCCTTCAGACAGTAGTAGAAGATCTTCACATTGCAATGCTTCAACTTCACCGATTTGATTACACTTCGACACGAACACCTCACGATTCCCTGAAGTCCTAAAGAACAGTGTTACCTAGGACTACATCGTGACACCGGACTGGCTTGGAGACTATACACTAACTTCATCCTACATCAGGCAACGCAAGACTAAAATTTTTGTATCCTATTTTAAATAGAAAATCATTACTCAATCACAGATGTGCTATTTTAGTCTACAAACATACATTGCTGCCTCTACCCACCTAATATTGTCCTGTCTGGTTTAACGCTTCAAAAACCACCAAAAAAGACTACATGCATTCCAGAACAGAATGCTGTGGATGGCGGTTAACGCTCCCTGGTTAGTTAGGAATTCTCAGCTCCGCCGGGAACTGGGAGTTGATCGACACGAAGAGGTCTTCACCTGTCTCACCAGGCATCATCATGAGCTCCTCCAAGTCGAATCTGGAGCTTTGGAATATAACCTTGGTACTTCTATAACTCGAAGATTAAATCCTAGGGCTTACCAAGACAGTCTTGGATTATAGCATTATATGTTTTTGTGTAGTGCCAAACATTTCCTATATAACATTCAGTGTTGATCAGAAAGTTAAATAAAATTTCATTTGATTTAATTTAATTTAAGTCCAATTTAGAATCCATTTAGCTTAATATTTTAAAGATTTTCAATGCATCACATTATGTCTTATTCATCCCATTTAGACATTTCTATCACACATTTAAATAATTTGTTATTATGCCAATTTAGTTTAATTTAGTATAAATAAATAGCTGGAGGATGATTTAAATATCAGATCCCTTAGAAATGTAGTGCAATTTATATCTTTGTTAGAAGTATAAAGACAGATCAAATCTGATATTAAACTAAATAATAAATGGGTGTTAACAAATAGTTTAAGGAGTCTTATAATCTGAGTTAATTTTTCCTTTGAGAACAGGTAGCCCTTGCCTGATAGCTTCTTCCAACATCGGAGATAATGCTGCAGTATTCGAACCAGCGGGCAGGTACAAGGATCTTCAGTTCAAAAATCCTACTGCCCATTTCCTTTCAGGCGTCTTATTGTTGGAATATCTGGGACTAAACGTAAGCAAATGCTCAGCCATCAAAATCTATAGCATGTAACACAACTGAATGTAGAGTAGTTGTTTTCATAAATGTTTTAGATTGTAAAACACTCAGTTCATCAACGCTCAATAAGAGTTAAAATAAAATAAAATAATTTTACATTTATTTGAAGATCCCTCGGGACAGGACCCGACTAAAAGTAGAGGAGTAATGGGTAGTCATGATGCACTCATATTCTTTCAAGCTGTTTTGTCTTTGTATCTGTTTGATAATTTTTGGTGCTTTATTCCAACACGGATGATAATGTAAAAAAAAAAAAAAAAAAAAAAAAAAAAAACATGTAAAAGGCATTCAATTAATCGCCACTCGTTGACCGATCGGAAAACTTAGCAGTGGAACATCCAAGCAGCCACCCGGCCAACTTCACAACTTAACTGTATTTATTACGATTATACTAGAACATATTAAGCCAATAACATTTTCTTCTTCTTATTGTAAACTAACTTCCCTCATCGTGGCTTCGCTCGCTATCATAAGTAATGAACTTCGATAATATTAACTAATGATTAAAGTTCTATTTGTTTATCGGTAAAATTCTTGTATTGAAGTACCAATGTAATTGAGCATTATTTCTTCATTGATATTTTCACGCAGAGCAGTAATTTTTAAATTGGTTAAAATTGCACTGATTAAGGGTTTGAAGACGTATAAGCATAATTAGACATCAATTTTTATTTAATGCATTTGTTGATAATCCAGATGGACAGAGACTATTAAGAAACTATAGCGGATAATGGAGTTCATTATCAGTTATTATAACTAAAGGCCCATGAATCATATTTTTACACACAATATCAAAAAGCAAAGGATCGACATTTTGTTTTAGTAATAATTTTTATTCCGCAGAAATAATTTAATTGATTTCATCCTAGAACTACGAAGATGGTGTAGTTAAAATTTTGTACTGATGGGTTCAGTTGTTTCACCTTTGCAACCTCTATTGCGGTAGGGGACCAACAATAGATATGTCGATTATAAAACTTCACTGGGATACACATGTCATACCACATATTTAAATATTTTAAAAAAAATTAATTGCATATAAGTAAATTTTATTATCAGTTTCAAGCTCTATATAACACCGTTTCTTCGTAATCTCTCATGGAGAATGGCTCCCGCACTTATCGGTTAGTTTTCAAACTTCCCTGTTTCCACATATTATCGCTTTTTTTAGTAACAAATTTATTGAAAATCAGTAGATTTTATTATTCCTAAATCTTCCTGGAACTATAAATATGAACTGGTTAAAATTTGGTACAGATTGTTCCAATAGTTTCCATGGTTATAGATCACAAACGAAAAATGGCTTGTCCTTTTATGTAATAGTAGAGATATATTTTTTGATTTTGATTTCCCGGTAACCTTCTCCACATCGGATTTAGGTATCTCATTCCCGGTTTTGCTATTCGTCTAATCTTTTGCTTTATTCTCTTTCGGACCCTGTTAGGACTACCTTATTATAGTGAGATGTAAAGATTAAATCAAAGGATTCAGCAAATGAAGATTTAAAGATTCTAGATCTTCAAATATAATTATATATATTTTGTAATGATATGGGTGAACTAAAGGTTCCATAATTAAAAAAAATATATATTAAGATTATTGGAGGGAATATGTGACAGATCAAAACAGTTGCATGTTTCTTTAATTGTGACTGTTACTCTCTTCGCTATCATCTCGACATTAAGGCTTTAATATTTGCATCAGTCGAGTCTCCCAAATTATGCTGAGAACATTTAGCTTATAATTAATTATTCATTAACATCATTCAAGTGATTGTTGAAATCAAACCTAATTAACAAATAAGATTCTTCGAATGGCTATCTAAAAGGAAATTCAGAAAAAATAATGAAGACATTTTTATGTGTTTTAGGAATTTGCGGACGCCATCAGACAATCTTTGGAAGAGGTTTTCTTGGAAGGTCTTCTTCCACCTGACCTCGGAGGAATGGCAACATTGTTCACCTTCACAGCACGTGTCATAGAGAAACTCCAGAGGAAAGTACCCTATGTCCTCTGCTCGTACAATAAGATGCCCCCCGTTAGTTGTAGCCATAAGCCAATCGATCCGTACACATCACGTCCATTATAATGTACCGCTTTAGTAAAATCATATTTTATTAAAAAAAATTAATAAAGGGATTCACCCGCAGACGTTTCTTGTTAATTAATATATGCTGATAATATATATGATATATGCTGACTAAAGAAAACGCGCAGAAAGGGTTTTTAAATCAAGAGAACCTAGAACAAGAGTATTGCAATTTAATTTCTAAATTGTAATGCTCTAATATTTAAAACCATTTGGACAGATAAAAAGCCATCTAATCACTCTCTAGGAAAACAATGGTGAACAAATCAATCAACGTTCTCAATTTTATATTGGTACTAAATGAGGAATCGTAGCTGCACCCAATTTAATTGTTATTCTTATCGCATTCATTTTTGTAGATCTTTGTTCGAACAACATAACGATTTGATTCGATAATTCAGAACTACTCTTGAACGAATCGGATACTAGATTTTCCGATTTTTTTTTTTTTTTAAATTCACGATTTTTTTAGAGGCGTTGCAACGTACCACAGTGGAAACCTGAGTCTAGGGGACAACATTCATGTTTGAATTTGAATCAGTGAACATATTCAGTGCCTGCACTATTGTCAGGAGAGTAAAAAATCAAGGTTTGTTTTTATTGGAATACCACAACAATTGAGGATGAAAATAGAACGAATTTGTTTGGTTATTCAGTAATGCTTGAAATCTGGTATTGTTTGCTTTTTGTTATTCTAAATTTTGTTTGTATTATTATTCCGACATGGATACTGAGACTTAAGGTATGTAGGTGCTTTTTATAAAGTATATAAAGATTCTTTGTATACAGGGTGAGTATCTCTTAGTGTATAAAAAAAATTGGGTGAAACTAGATCAAAAATGTAACAAAATGCCGCAGACCTCACTTTTCTATTCCAACCCGTTGCAGATATACGATAAATCTCCATTTTATTTAAATATTTTTCAAATTTTGACCACAGTTTCGGATTTAGCATTAAATTTTCTATAATAGCTGAACTGAGTAACTGTAACCTTGAATTTTACAAACTTGGTATCTAAAGAACAGCTTGATGTTCACCTTATTTGGGGAAGTCACAATGTCGTATTTACTTAAACGCTCACTGTTTTTCGAAAATACTATCCACATCAGCTTTCGAATGATATATTAAACGTAATGATTTTGAGAAATTTACGTAATCATGGAGAAATTTACTTTTGAAACCAAAAAAACGCGGTGTTCTCATTTGACATACAAATCAGTTACTTCTGTAAATTAAACATTATGACAATCCCTTAATGGAAATGTGCATTTTAAACATAATAAACTCTTCATTGGAATAAAAAGCAAAGAAAAAAATTATTGTTTAATAGAAAATAAAGGAAAACTGTCAATAAAGCGACACCAGATCAGAGGATCTTATGTTATTACATTTATTTATTTATTACTATAATTTATGATTTACTTTATTAGATTTTCAATGTAAGATTTAAAACTCAATGATAATGAACATAAACCTCAATTTTGCTAATAGCTTCTGAATGCAGATGATACTAAAGAACACCACTTTTTGCGGTGAATTTATGGCTAGATGGGTCTTTTTTTACAGGGGAAGGCATTTCTACCGTTACATGTGGAGTATCGTTGGTTTATTTATATTTGTATAGCTGTCAAATAGTGTTGAAAAATCATAGTTTTCCCAACAGATTGAATGATGAAATAACAAGGATTTGTTACGAAATATCCTACCACAACTTCATCACGATATTCCATCTGAAGATCGGCAAAATATGATTTTCCAAAACCATGGTGCTCCTCCACATTATTCGAAAGCAATACATACATAAACCATCGATATACATGGATAGGTATGAATGCCTTCCCCTGTAAAAACAGACTCAACTACCCGTAAAATTCACCTCAAAAAGTAATATTGTTCAACACGTTGAAGTAAATACGACATTGTGACTTTCCCAAATAAGGTGAAGATGAAGCTGTTCTTTAGATACCAAGTTTGTAAAATTCAAGGTTACAGGTACTCAGCTATTATAGAAAATTTAATGCTAAATCCGAAACTGTGGTCAAAATTTGAAAAATATTTAAATAAAATGGAGAGGAAAAAAAACGTGGTTTCCTCAAAAAAGTCTTTGATTTACGGTATATTTGCAAGGGTTTGGAATAGAAAAGTGAGGTTTGCGGCATTTTGCTACATTTTTGATCTAGTTTCACCCATTTTTTTTTTTTATACACTAAGAGATACTCACCTTGTATAAATAGTATATAAATTTCCGGTTCTCAATTTTCTATTGGTGTTTTTTTCTGATGCAACCGTTTGCTCCCGTCTTCATTCTAACTTTATTAATCTGTTGATTTAAAAAAAAAAATGGATTAATTTAATTAAATTTTAAATTTTGTTTTTGGAAATAACGAATAATTTATCCAGGAAAGAAATCGGGTCTTTTTCACACTAACGCTAACAGTTCTCATCTGTGACTTGTAACTTACAGATTTCAATGCCGATTTTTGTGTGAGTAGTAGGGACCTATAATAGTGCAAAACTAGGGTTATAGCTGCCAATGAGCATTAGGAGCCGAGAAAAAAAAAAATTAAAATCACGTTTTATTTTTTTTTTCTTAGCTCTCAGCAAGGTAAAGAAATAATTTTTACTCGAAAAATTGTAGCATTGTATGCCATCTCTTTGCCACAACCAAAACCCGATAAATAATCTCTTTAATAATAATATCTGGTTTTGGTTTAAACATGTAATCCTGTATTAATTTTCGGACAACGGGTTTTGGTTGTGGTAAAGAAATAAAATAAAAATTACAATTTTACGTGAAAAAATTAGTTATTTGTTTTGACTGAGAGCCGAGAACTGGCAGCATTAAAATGAAAAAGACCCAAGAAACCTTTTAAAATTCCTAAGTCAACAAGGAACATCAAAGTATCAACAAAGAACAAATTCCAAAGGCAACAATTTATTTCTATTTCTGAAATCGAAATACAACTGAGAAACAGCAAAGCCAAAGCCACTCAGAGAAATGAAAAATGAATTGGCCATATTTTCGACAAAAATAGAGGAAAAACTGAAGTCGTGTGGAAAGAATTGTTAAAGGGTTTTTGTAAAATATGGTGAATAGTTGAGTCGAGACCTTATATTTTACGTAAAAATTAATTTTGTGAAGGGTTTGAAAAGCATACCTTCAGTAGAACTTGGAACAGAAACATGATCAATTTTCCATAGCTTATTATTGTAGGTACTATATGCCAGTTACCCTCAACAGAATTCTGGTACAAAGCACCTAGATCACCAAATCAGCTTCAGTACCGATTCGCCAGTTATCATAGGAGGCACAAAAGAGGAGGTACAAGGAGATTTCGGGAGAAATATACTAGATAGCTAGATACTCGCTTACTGGAAATACTTTTAGGGACCTTTGATCCACTATTTTGTAGGCTGCAAATCAGCCAAAAAGGAAGCCTACAACAGTGCCACAAGAAGTTCTTTCGTTGCTGGACACCCGCCAATCACATACAAGTTTCATAGACTGCAGGAGTAAGTAGTGTTGGGGAACTTACAACAAATAATGGTTAATTCAGTGGACCAAGAGTTAATATAGACCTTAAATGTTAGACAGTGTGCATAAATGTGGTAAATTATTAATTGTATTGTAAATTATAGAATTGTCATTTAAGTAATATTAATGTGCTTGTACAATTTTAGAAAATGAGGATGGAACTAAAGTCCCGAAACATGTAGTGAAACAAGCTAAATAAATTATGAGTTTTGCCACAAAATTTATGTCAACCAATGATGATAGTGACTTTTATGCAGACTATTATATACTTTTTTTTTTCTATATGAAATACTCTTGTAAATTTATAGGTCAACACTCATTTAATCGTTTTCATATTTGTGTTTTGCAATTTAATTTGTAATATTGTTGTTTTCATAATAATATTGGTCTATTCTGTATATATGTTTTCTGTTATTATAAGCAATATAATTCTATAAAGTTTGCATTTTTTTAATGCATTAAACCAACTTTTTAATTTTAAATGGTTAAATTTATTCTGGAATTCTTCTTCATGAAATATACAAAAACGCGACGAGAATAAGGAATGATTATTGATTGCCATTTAGGAAGCCTAGCTATTGTCTAATAGAGTTGTTTAAGGTATAATTTAAAACCTCAAAAAATTAGAGGATAGGCTAATAATAATCACATATTTTCGGTAATTTTTAAATAGGTGTAGGTTTGTTTCCCTCATTTTTTATTAACAGTTCAACTCACCCAAATGGACAAGACGTAAGAAAATGGATGCATTCGTGATCATTCTACAATATTCCATAAGATTACGGAGTTTTTGAATTTTGTTCAGTTGGGTTACGTAGGTCGTTCCACTGCGCGTGTGGAGGGTACTGTGCACTATGTAATTATAGTTCGATACCAAAAAAATGCTTCAGCAAAGAAATGTTTCTTGATTATCAAGTGATTTAAAGTTACATCATTGACTAATGATATGCGTTTATGAAATCATTAAAGATATTTTTGATAGCCTTGTGGACGAAGTAATTTTATCTTGCAAGAGGCCATACAGTTCAAATGTTTTGATATCATAGACAATTATTTAGTATTCCAAAAAAAAAAAAGATTCCTCCCCTTTTGGTGTAAGTTTTTAAAGAAGTATTTATACAATAAATATCTACCAGTACTCATTTTTATTATGTTTCTATATCCATCTCCATTTTTGGATCTCGTCACTTTATTAGATCTCTCCAATCTTCTTTCCAATTCTTCTTGTACTCTGGCTGTAGAGATTTCATTTTTATTTTTTAGGTTTCTGCTCACACACTATAGGAAACTTCTGGTTTCTAAAAACAGTTTAGTTCTCATTTACCAACTATGTATGGTCTAGTTATTATAATATTATTCCCATTCATCACCTGATTAGTGTTTTCCCCTGATATCCCAATGAATACATTAACAGTTGTGGCACAGTTACGCATGACTTGTAATAAAGTAGCACCAATTGTGGTTAACGGCATTATTAGAAATTTTAATAAATTTTAAATAGTAAGCTATCTTGTTCATTAAACGTCAAAGACGACATCTTTCATTACTATGTGCATTGCCCGTAATTCCTCTTTTTTTATTTATTAATTTAAATATGGTAGGATATTGAGCGGGATCAGTCATAAAAAAATAAAAAAATTATGGCCAACATCATCGCTAAAACAGAAAATAGTCGAATACAGAAAAAATAAGTGAAAAGGAAAAAGAAAAAAATATAGGGTTAATAAACAATGTGAAATGATCTGAAAAAAAATCTAGAAAAATCAGGCAAATATAAAGAAAATCAAAATAAAATTAAATATGATATAGTTAATAAACATATGAATCATATGTAAAGAGAGGTTAAAAATAAAATACAGTATAATAAATAATATATAAAAAGAGGCAGATAAATGTATTGAAAAAATTAGAAATAAAAAAAAAATTACCCTTTTTTTAAATTTTAAAATCAAAGTTATTAATAATTAAAAATTATAATAATCAAAAATTCTATTAAAAATGTAATCAAAAACATACCAAATGGAAAGGAAGAAAAAATAAGCATAATGTCAAAAACATAAAAGAAACGTTGGCAAAAAAATTAAAATATGTTAATATCAAACATTGCCTAATTTTTTATGACTGATGCCTCCCAAAATCCTACTCTTCAATTATTAATTTAACTTTGTTGTATACATAGACCAATATTAAGCACAAGAAAACTATAAGCATCATTTTATTATCCTTTGAATTTTGAATGTTTTCCTCTTGAATTTGTAACTACTAGTGCAACAAGATTCACTAATGTTAAAATTATAAGAATTGTTTTTGCAAGGCGCCACACATAAACAAGTTTTATCGATGAATAATTATCTTATTGAAACAATTAGTGAGCGGTAGAGTATCGTCTTGTCCTAAATTAGGCAAAGTGCATTAATTTTTCAAGTTCTCATTACTGCGTTCTAGGCATCGTTTAGAGCAAGGGTTCTTAACCTTTACGGATCTGAAACTCCTTGGATGAGAACAAGGATATCATATTTTAATGTATGCAATCGTCTTGTCATAGCTTTAGACGTACTACGGCTTATTTAACATTGACTACAATGACATTAAGTACATTTTAAGCGATTCTCCATATCTAGGTAATAGAGTGTATAAAAACAATGACAATTATTTCTTTGATATAAAACATAATAATACTCAAAGTATATTCCATTGTTATCTACCGTCATTAGTCATCTGCTAGCTTATTGTTCGATCCCACACCAAAACTATTCCTTGGGATGGTTGTCAAAGAACTCTTGGACCGCAATTTCGACGGAACAATTATCAAATTTTTTCCTTTGATAAAAAATGGGCTATGGATTAAAACAAGTACTAATCCGATGACGCAAGGTGTGGGCTATATGGTGGATGAGGGAGATCTTCGAACACATGAATTCCTTTAAAATTTTCTTTGGTTCGATGGGAAGTATGAGGACAAGCATTATCTTGGAGTAAAATTCCTTTTCGGTTGATCAAAGCTGGATAACGCTCTGATAACTTCCTGAAAACTTTGTTCGCGGTAGAGTTAAGAATTCATAGAGCATCCATTAGGAACAAATTCTTGATGAATAACACCTTTAAAGTTCCAAAAAACGCAAAGCATGGGTTTTTTTTTTTTCAAATTGCCCTCTTGCAGCAACCAGAAACGCAGATTGACGGCGATCCAGCCATTGCTTACGGGTATTTAGATTTCGCTAGTAAACCCACTTTTCATCACAGGTGACAATCTTTCGATAAAATCGCATATTTTCACAAATTTCTAACATCTTAGCTGATTGCAGGACTTAGCCCTGGCAAGCTCGCTAGTAATTGGTGTGGACGGATTTGACTCAAAAGCTTCTTTCAGAAGGTCATCAATATCCATTGATGATCTTCCTGAGCCATTCTTCCTTTCCAACGGTGTATCTCCACTGTTAAATTTATCAAACCTTCTCATTGATATTTAATAATTTTACTTGTTTTTCCATTAATGCCTTGAAATTACGAGAATTTCGTAGGACACTGTCAGGTGTCTTCTTTGAAACAAATAACTAAACTGAGGAGTTAGTTCTGTTAAGGGGTTATTAACTATTGGTAAGTATTAAATAGGATTCAAATATTTACAGTCTATTAAAATCTTGAACGGTCATTTTTACGAATCAGTTTTACACCCTATTATTTAAGTAAAATTTTTTCAAGGATCAACTGGTAATTGGTCGATGAAACTTATTAATTGGAAGTCAACCTGTTTTGGAAAAATGATAACTATGGTGTGTTCCTAAGAACGAAATGAATTAAATCCTGTGGAAAGTGCCTTTTGGGACCACGGATACCCTGCCACAATGACCTTAAAGGAGTTGTGCAGGTGTGCATAACCGTCTGAAGCAGGCACTCCACACACTGGGAAGAAATCCGAATATGTTTTAATGTGTTATATATTACGTTTAATCATGTACACAAGGTTTAAGATTTACGTATACGGTAAAGCATTATCTTTACTAATATAGAGTACAATAATATAAAGTTTGTGGGGATTCTGCAGGAGGATTTCCGATCCAAAAGTAAGCACACAGTGTGTTAGCGAAAGTGACGGACAAATTGGCCATCATATAATAAATTGAAAAATAAAATTTAATCCAGGCGTATTTAGTCTTGTAGTCGGATTATAATTATAGACTCCAGGCCGGAAAGGCGTAGGAAAATTTCCTTGTCTCAAGAATTCCTGCGTTATCTGTTTGTTTATGTTTCTTCTGTATCCGAATCATCCTCAAGGGAATGATGACAAGCAAAATTCGATCAAGTGACCTACATGTTATTCCTTTTAATTTGTGTTATCGAACAATTACACTTTGGAACAGAAAACAATGCACTGATGAAATTAATGCAACATGTTACAACATGCTATTGAAATTTACTTACGTTTAACTGTCGGTATAACCATTTATAGTTAAACATAGATGCTCAAAAGAAGCTTTTGTTTATATTTGCCCGTTTTTTGTAAAAGGTAATTTTATTACAATAATCTCAAAACCAGTTTTTGCCACTTATCAAGGTATTCTTTCTACAATCAACTATCTAAATCTAGAACTATGGGAAATCACTAGCTATGGTCATCTCACCGGTTATGGACAGGCTAATATATTTTTCACAATACTAAGGAATTTTTTGATTTTTGATTTCGTCAGGTAAAATGCTTCCCAAAAAGGTTGAAGATCCATTTACTAGTGAATCCCACTCACCTATCTCTTCCTAGTTGGCATTAAAACAAGTTTCCTTGATAAGTGTCGTGGAATACCTCTATTTATTCATAATGAGTGTTTTTAAACTTTTAGCTTCGATTTATGTATCTCTTCATCTGAATTTGTGATATATTATTGTATATGTTATATATTATATATATATTATTGTATATAAAAAATACGACATCCTTCACTAGTTTTGATCATGGAGGACAAAATGACATCTCTTAAGTGACTTTATTTTATTTTATTTATTTTTTACGATTCGGTCAACTAAGACCACGTCGTTTCAACTGCTTCTCGCTGCATCGAACTTTAACATCCACCCAGTACTTGCGCTTTCGTTCTCGATGCTGTTGCTTCCTTTCTTTGGCCCACTAATTGCCTGTTGGAAGTTTAGGCTTTTCTTGAAAACATCGATGTGCAGTTACTTTCTGCTTAATGGGGACATGTTCCCAAAGATCGTTGCAAGTAATTCCCACCTCTTTCAAATCTTTGTTCAATTCAGTGAACTAAAATCCCTTAGTTTTCTTTTTGAGTGACTATTAAGTCACTATTAATATAATATATAACATAATTTTATAATTATATTATGAACTGTGGTCGCTAATGATGCATCAAAAAATAAGCCTCCATTGGTTAATCGGAAGAGATTTACACTCTAACGCGACAACGCCAGATTTCATGTTTCACGAAAGACAATGAAGAAATTAAAGGAGCTGTGTTATGAAATCCTCCCACACCGACTTTATTAATTAATTTTAGGTATAGGTTAATTAGTATATGTTTCATTAATCGGTAGCAGCCTGCATAAAACCCGACCAATTATATATTTAAAAACATATTCACATTTTATACTTTTGAATTTTTGAATTATTCTTCTTAAGATCGATCTATGGATTTGGTATCTGGGTAGCCTTAGTTACAATTGTTGTTTTTGGATAAAACTATATCCAATTCAAACAAAAACAAAATTACATCTATTTATTCATCCATCACTTAGTAAAAGGATATCCAATGTATAATTTTATAATATAAACACATTTTGAATTTTATTTAAAGGATAAGAAAACTATCTTTATAAGGTACCAACTATTACTCTTTTGTACTTTGATTAGATATGATGTTGTATTGTTTTTATTTTTGACAGAAGTAGGTTTAAACCGTAACCCTTTGACGGATTCCTCTCTCAGCGCATTCTATCGGGATTCGGTAAAACTAAACATTTTATAAATTATTTAATTATTCAATCCGTAATTATCTTAATTATTCAAGATTTAAATAATTATGTTCTAACGTGTCAAGAAGTATTCGGTGTTTGGTTAAACTCTTTTGCAGCATGTTTTATGTTTTTTTTTCTTTACATTCAGTAATCTATCATTTTCGGTAATCCGAAACTCCTCTGGTTACATATGTTCGGAATACTGAGCATGTACTGTATTGGTTTTAAGTAGTTAAATTCATGAAGATCCTTCAATATTTCTCTGTTTTCCGGATTTCTAAATTTGTATTGAATATTTTAAAAATAATTATCTTATCAATTAAGGTTAGCACGATAGCAGGGAGCAATAAAAGTGAAAACGTTAGAGTACTCACAGGGGAGATAACACAGGTGCTACTAAGTACCGTGAGACGCGAGGCCTGGACTCAGAGATAGCGTTCCATTTTCACAAGGCAGAAGGGGATTTCGGTGTACCAGTTCATTTTCAACGATTGTTTAAAATGTACAACGTTCTTAATAATAGATTACTTGCTACACCAAATTTTCTTTTGGCAATGACCTTCAAAGACACTGAAAGGTGAAAAATTCCACCCAATCAGAGTTTCAATTTTTTTGAGGGGTCCACATCTACATATACTTTAGCTAGGGTATATGCAACGTATATGTATTTAAAAAATAATAAAATAAAATATATCAGTATTTAAAAAAGTTTATATCCGTAGTTGCATTTGTCAAGTCTTGCATTCCATGGGGTTAAGTATAATGTGATTTTGAATACATTCTTAAGGAATGTGCTCCAATGCAAAACTATAATAATTATTATTAGTTTAATATTTCGTTATTTTTTTTTTAAATACTGGTTTCTTTTATTTAATGTTTTTAACCGATTTCGAAAAAGAGAAGGTTTCCAATTCTTTTGTTTTTATGTCTGTTAAGCAGTTATTCCTTCAATTATAAATCGATTTTGATGATCCTTTTTTTGATCGGTAGGTCATATTATTGAAATCAACTCAACGCTTTCAACTCAAAAAAAAAGACTTAAAGATAATTATTGATATTTATATACCTGTTCACTATTTATGACCAGTTATGTTTGGAGTTAAGACCTACCAAAAACAATAGAAATAGAAAGAAAGTTAGTAATTGTAAAGAAGAGCAGAAAGTTTGTTGGAAAGGCAGGATTAAACTGCCCTTCTTGGATGGCACCGACTTCAAAAATAAATTATCATTTATTTTAGAAGTTATAGAAGTATCAATAATTTCGTTGATTGTCATTTAATGCTCTTTGTTTTGAAGTAATTAAAATATTTACTTTTTAGTTTATGTTTGTAGTTTTAGTTTACTTTGTAGTTGTAAGTTGTAGTTTTTTTTTAATTAACTTTTATTATTTTTTAACTTTATTTTTTATTAATAATCTTAATAGGTTTCATGTGCCCTGGTTAAAGAATATAGGGACGTCTACACAATAGAAAAATAAACTTCCAGACAGTAAAAAAAATAAAATTAAAAAAAAAAAAAAAAAAAAAAAAAAAAAAAAATATTATATCTGGTCTGTCAGTATATTTTTCAAACCAAAAAAAAAAGTTATATCGGAGACATTTACAGGCATTGTTGTCCGTATACTTTTTTAGCCTACTAATGCTCACCTAGTGACAGGCTCTAAGACTTGAGGGATGTATGGTTATTAGAAAAAGAATTTTATGTAAAATATTATACAAAGATTCAAGTTAATTTATAGATCATGGTCAAAGGACAACCTAATTTATCAAACAACCTTAAAACGACATTGTAATTTTATTAAAAAATGCTTATGAACTATTCTTTACAAGTTCTCAGCTCAAATCTTTCACACTACCAGGATGAAGTACTTTTAAAAAAATAATATTATGATAATACTATATACTATAATACTAATAATACTATAAAGTATACGTTTTACATCATAGCAGACACATGTCCTAAGACTCCTTCATTTTTCTAAAGCGTTTGATTCCCTTGATCACTCTATTCTGTTCTCCAAAACAGAATCTTTTAATCTTTAAACAGTTGCATCCCCTGGTTTCAGTTTTCTTTTCTCACCGTTCCCGAGCAGTTAAAATACCTAACCAATCCCTATCTACTTTTCTCACTCTTACCTCCAGTATTGCTCAAGGATCCAGCATTTCTCCTCTCCTTTTCAATTCCTACATCAACGATCTACCTAATTCAATTTTTTCACTGTTCTTACTGCCTCTACGCGAGATGATTCCCAAATCTATCATCTCTTTCTCTCTTCGTAGCTATCAACTACTTTCGCCAAAATTCAGGAGGATCTGAATAGAATCAGTGCTTGGGCGACTTTAAATAAATTACGATTAAATGAAACGAAAATCCAGGCCATTATAATAGGCTCTAGTTTCCTCCTCATTCATCCAACAACGTGTTTGTTTTCTTTGCATATCTTTTCTTAATTATTCATGATTATTTTTATTTATTTCCTTTTTCCTCAGCAAACTGTAATTATTTTCAGCACTATGATTATTTATTAATTATTTTTTTCTCTCCCTTCTCCTTATGTTAGTATATATACTGAAAGTTCTATAGTATACAATTGTATCAGCTATTTCCTGAACTTCCATGTCTTATGTTCTACATATATATATAGGTTTGTCTGAAATGTATGTAAGCAAGACTATTGTACTAGTTTATTATACATCTTTACTTTTAATAGAGGACAATTTTTCCCAGATTAAAGATTATTTTTTCATTTAATTTCATACTCCCATACACCCCTTAACCCCATCTCTTTCTACTCCTCTATTAAAAACCTCAGGATTACTTTTGGCCAAATACATTCTGGAATCCTGGAACTGGAAGTCTCAAATTCCCTATGAGCCGTTCCATATGTATGCTTAATTTCTATCACCGATTACATCATCTTATTCCGCAGTCAACACGTAGACTTCTAGTTTCTTCCCTCTTATTCCCACACTTCGAATATAGTTATTTGATTTATGTTGTCCTCTCGAGGAAAGATTGAAACAAATCTTGAAACGCTTTGCCAGGTTTGTCTTTTATATCCCATGTTTCACTAATAGCACGACACGAAATAAAGATCAACTCCCCCAGGCAGTATTCAAACCGGCTACGCTTCTGGTCGGCCTCAAATCGCACAGTTACCATAAATTGTTCCGTCATACAAAGATGCAATACGATCAGCCAGGTTATTTCTCCAATCTAATGAAAATACCAGTTATTCAGCCACATTATGAGAATGGTTGAGCCCAGGAATCTGTTCCATTATAAAACCAAAATAGAAAAAAATATTAAAATTTTGTAACATTTAATAAAATATAGTTCAGAGAAAATTTTTCTTATCACAATAACACTTTTTTAAGCGATCGCCTTTCACTTAGAGAAGAATCACTACATTGTTGTATCTATAAAAAAAAAAAAGTTATTTAAATTTTTTCGCCATTTATACAATATTTAAACAAAAATATTCAATTTCGAAATTTCTTTATAATATAATGTTATGGACACATTATGTTCAGTATGATACGCTTCATTGGATGCATTGATCGCAGTCAGGAACATAAACTTTTTAAGTAAATATGCTTCATATATTTTAATGGATAATGTTAATCGGTACATATTGTGAACTACTAACAATTTAATAATACAAATAAAATATTTTTATTCACTATTTATTTATACCTATCTTTTGTAAGGTATAAATAAAATGTTCTATATATCTAGAAAATATAATTACATTATTTACAGCAATTGTTAATGTTTTCTATTTTTGAACGAGGAATTTACTATCTTATCAGAAATGCGTTTGAGTTTACTCTGTCTAGTCAAAACAGGTAATGTCAATACAGCTATGAATAACTCAGTAAATAGCGTGAGCATAAACAAACAGAGTGCACAATATTATATTTATTAATTACCGTATATTTACAATATTTGATAGGGATATACAAAGGATGTCCTATAGAAGTAAAACGTTTCTAAGTACTTTGAATATGAAATCAAAATATTTAATAATTAAGAATATTTTAAAACTGCGTCTCAAATAATTTTATAGTTCAAAAATAAGTCCAACAAAGTGAATTAACATTTAACTCAATGTATCCAACACACACACACGAGTTTTATATAAATACACACACACACATATTTTATTTATATATACAGGGTGTTCAATATTCGATGGCCCCTTTTTTTCCACAGTTTTTGAAATTTTGAAACAAAACTCTCAAGGTCTTAACTGTGTCAAATAAAGTTTCTTTTCAGATTATAGTCTGCTCTCCAACCTTCTCCAGTTCTTCTCCAGCGACCCTAACTTTGAAATTTCTAATGGGGTGTGGTATTTTTATAGAATTGATAGAAAATCAAATTTTGAATAGATTTTATGCTGGTGATTTTTTTACCCGGGGCACCGTTTCACCGCAAATCGCGTAACGGTCCTTCCCGGTCGCGAAATTAAGTCCTTCCCGCGACTGGTACGACGAGCAGTGAGAACAGGTCGACTTGGAAGGTTTTCCCCAAAATTTTATTTTTGCAATACCAGTTTTAGCTATATTAGGAGCCAAAACCTCCTGTAATTGATTTTTTTTTTTTTTTCAATAAACAGTAATTTTTCATTCATTTATTCATTCAATACCAGTTTTAGCTATATTAGGAGCTAAAACCTCCTGTAAATGAAAAATGTTTTCGTTTCAAAATTTCAAAAACTGTGGAAAAAATAGGTGGTGGCCATCGAATATTGAACACCCTGTGTGTTGTGATTTCAGGAAGTATTTAATTTATGCCATTTTTCCTATCCATGCATTAACCTTTATATTTGATTTTAAATATATATATATATTCGGGTTTTAACTTTACTTATTTTTACAATGAAATGGCCAATCAATGTTAGATAGTTCTTAATTTATTTTTAAACATTGCAAAACATTTTTTCTCTTATTGTGTGATTTCAGGAAGTATTTAATTTATGATGCCATTTTTCCTATCCATGCACTTAATCTTTAACGCATTTGATTTTTAAATTTAATAAAAATTATATAGTATCATTGGGTTTTAACTTTTATTTTTACAATTATTATTGTTTTTCAAATGAAATGTCTTTATATTTCATTGTTAGATAGTTATTAATTTATTTTTATTATACACATTGCAGGAATGGATTAATTACTTGTTGCTGTTTAGTGAGGCTTGTAATATTTAGTCAATAAAAACAGTTTTTTTTTTTTGAATTTTTATATAAAAATAATAAAAACATGAAACTTACAAAATTCACGTAAAATATTTCTGAAGGAAAGTTACTTAGGTTGTTTTGGGCACTTAGTAGATTCCTTATTTAAACGTGAGATTTGTTTGACAATATTTAAAAAAAATCATATTATATAAAATATAATAAAAATAAAAATGTAAATTATATTTATATTTGAAGACCTTTACTGATTTACAGAATCAGTGACTAGAATTATTTGGGGTATCACTTCACAAAAAAGAAAGGAGTATTGATGTACTTCACTAGGATAAGATAAGATATAAAGCAGAGTTCCAAATTTATGGAACAACTAAACCGAGCAATTGGTGTCAACAATTTAATAGGTTGCTATCAACACTATGAATAGAAAAGGTAATACATTTAAATAAAGGTAATTCTGGATTTATACACTAACAGAACATAGCAATGGGTACAAGCACAACCATGGTCCACCTTTTCAGTATTAATCACTAAAATGCAGAACTTTTGCTGCACAAGCAATCTAAGTTATAATGCGGGCTAAAAGGTTTTTCATCATTCTTTAATTGTTTTTCTTAAAATCATTAATTGTTAATTTTCTTTAATTTATTAATTAGAAGAAGCTATTATTAAATAAAAATGAATTTGCAAATCTTATTATTTAATAATCAACTTTTAAATTAATTAGATTTTGCATATTTTATTTTACAGCTTTCTGAATTTATGATTGGATTAAAAATACTAAATCCTATAATCTACTCTGATATATCTATAATCTACTGCTTTTCCCAGTTTACATTTTAGAATTATTTCAATTAATAATTAAATCAAATTAACAATTAATCATTATTCAAAATAAACAGAGTTGAGAAAAAAGTAGGGGATTGAAACAATACTTTTTTCATTTGAAACAATATAGCTCCTAAACGGTAAGTCCTAACGACAAATATTATATAACAAAAAAATATCCTACATTAAATTTCAAACCAGGAAACTTTCGTGAAACTTTGGATGCAAGTAGCATCAACAGAGCTAGGACGTGTCAAAATGTTACATATTTGAGTGTGAAAAAAAACGTTACGATTTTACTTTTTTTCATTCAAACCAATATAGCTCCTAAACGGTATGTCCTAGCGACAAATATTATAGAACAAAAAATATTCCTTATTGAATTTTAAATCAGAAAACTGTCGTCAAATTTACGATTCGATTAACACCAACAAAGCTAGAGCTTGTCGAATTTAATATGAAGGAAAACGTTACACCAGCCAAAAGACATATCATTTTTTTTTTTTTTTTTTTTTTTTTTTTTTTTTAAAACAAAGCTATTTTGAATATAAAATGGTTGTGCTTCTAACCATCAATATGATTAAGGTTTCAACATTTTAATGCGTGTTAATAAATGTGAAATCACAGATGCCGTTTTAAATAAAATGAAATTGGCATGTGTGTCAGTGATTGTAAAAAAAAAAAAAATAAATAAAAAATAAGAATGGTCTGTTTGTCAGAAATACTTTTTAATAGTTCTAAGTAACTCACACTCATATTCGTTCACTTTTATCCTGAAGTGGATTCGCTAACTCTTTGATGATTTTATTTAAACAAAACTAAACGTTCAAATAAACTCTATAGGCTGTGCTTCTTAAGCCCTAACACTATTGGCCGTATTGCAGTCATCTACTGTTCCGCCTTGGGCTGTGCCACTATCTGCAAGAGTACCGTCTTGGAGCGGCGGTCTGGTACTTGGACCTGGATGGACAGCTCTTCCAGCAGATGCAGCTTGCACCGCACATGTACCCTTATCCTCATTGCTATAGCCTATACTCTACGCTCTACACTCTACTCTAGCTAGAGAGCTACCTCTACGCAGATGCACTACTCGAGTGTGACACTTACCCTCGGCATGGCTGGGAGAGACTCCGCCAGGAAGGGAGCCAGCTCCGGCGGCAGTGGTGCCCTGCACCGCCCCTCGCTTCCCCACCCCGCCTCCTTGTTCACCGCACATGTTACTCTTGTCTTACATTAATAAAGTTCTCATAAACAAGTATACAAATATTAATATTACAAACATAGTATTTTATTTTTTTTTTAATTCAAAATATATTACAAAGAAAACTTCATTCTCGGGCAATATCCCGTAAAATTAACAATACAAAAGGGAAAGTAAAATCATATCTTGGCGTCAGATTTGTAAAATTAGATAAGATAAACAAAGGTGAATACAGATTTACATTATAACATAAAAAATGGAAAGAAAAATAGTTGATATAGAAATAAATATAATAAACAAAATGTTATTATTTTTTAATCTACACCTGTGCCAAAGCGCACAACCAGCAGATGTACTGGCGTAAATAATGTTTAAAATATGTGGACTGATAGGCATCACAGAAGGGCACTGTCCAATGGAGTTCCTCTTGACCTGAAATTTTGTAGTGATGTAGAATTAGATCCCTCATCCAGGTTCTTTTGAGTCTTCGTCTAGGGTTGTGATTGTCTATAGTAAACATGTCCGGTATTAGGGGGGTTTGTGTGTCCAGCCATTTTGACGTAGAAGAGTCTGTAACAATTGTTAATGAACGAAGGGATTGTCAAAATATCGAAGTCTTGGGGTATTAAATTGTTTCTGACATAGAGTGGCCCCTCACACTGGGCCAAATGAGAAAAAAACTGTTTAAAATACATTTTTAAAAAGTTTTTCTTCCGTTAGATTAGTTACAAATATGTGTTTACTATTGATTAAGGCTAATAGAGCTTGAGTTTCAGAGAGTTCTATTGATTGCTTAACGATGGGGAGCCTTAAGAATAAAATATGGCGAAAAACAGAAAATTTATTTGTAGTTATTTTTCATTAAAAACCATTATAATTTTATTTCAATTTCAGCATTAAAATATTCTTTTCTATAGTTTTAAACTTAGTGGAGTACAAACCGAGATGATTTTGAAAATTAACTAAGCCAAATTTTGACTTTTGGATTTTCCAATTATCATACCTCCTACAAAGTTTGAACCACTTTTTGTCTCTTCAACTTCAGGGTCAAACACTTCTTAGAGGCGTATAAAAACAGACTATGCTTTGATTAGCTGCGTCCACTTGCGTCCTTCACTGCCAGAGCTCGCTAACCCATATTTTACAACTGTGAGTGGTCAGGAGAGTGGAGGTGCTACCGTACACCAGACAAACTATGCAGCTTATGATGGCTTATTTCCAATGGTAATTATGACTATTACTGATAAACGGCCATATTTTCTCTTTGCAAATTTTGAAGCGATTAGCAATAAAAGTCAAATAATGAATTATTGACCTTATGATTAATTATTCATTTTATAGATATTGTCCCTCTGTGTGTCTTTTCCAATGTAAAATTAAATATTTTCTAGAGATTGTAAACAAAAACACACTTTATTTATGGAAGGGGAATCTGCATCCTCAACAACAGCTCGTTAATCTTTGAACATGGTTAACATGGTTAACCTCCCGACATTTGATGTATACATATTTCTACCACCATTTCTCGGTAAAAAACAATAATAAGAGAGGAGTGGATATTGAAAAAACACGTTTGATATATTTTTTAATAAAAGTAGTAATGTCAAAAAGCAAAGTAATGAATGTTGTTTCCAAGAACTCCCATTTCATTAAATGTGATTTAGTATTTTTTATTAGTACCTTATCTCAAATAAAATAGTAGGTAATTAGAATTACTGAAATTTAAATTAAAATTACTTTTTAACTTTTTTATGTAGGTGGGTACTAATCTTGGATTATTATTGCTGATGATTTCCAGAATAATTAATATAAATAATGTGCAAAATACCGGTCCAAAATTTTATCGAGTAGTATTAGAAAACTACTAACAAACACTGAATAACGAAACAAAAAAAATAAGCGTGTCTTATCGTATTTGGAAAATAAATTATCATGTACTTGCTAAATACAAAAGCCTAACTAATTTCTAGATGCCTCATCGAATTCTACGTGAAAAACTACTAATTGAAGCCCACTTGGTTTAGAGAAGAACGTACCAACAACGAAAATAAATTTTTTTAAAACCGATACATTTTCTCACAATATTTATTTTTGTTTTATTACGCTATCCAATTGGTTCGAGGGATGAGACTATTACACCTCTTTACTGAACTAAG
The DNA here is from genome assembly GCA_003667255.2 of Euschistus heros. Taxonomy (NCBI): domain Eukaryota; kingdom Metazoa; phylum Arthropoda; class Insecta; order Hemiptera; family Pentatomidae; genus Euschistus; species Euschistus heros. The sequence continues at coordinate 2,947,126 of RCWM02000008.1, read as the reverse complement.
GAGTGTGTGAAATATCAAGTTTATATATATATTTTTCCACGCGTTATTGAATTTTAAACACTTTTTTGCGTTTTTGCCCCACTGTGCGCCTGTGCAAATCATACGTAAAACCTTTGACTTAGATTGTTGCAACATTAGAAGTAGACGTTAGAATTTTTAGCTGCGCCATAGATTTGTATTCCATACGTTCAGGTGGTTTTCAAGAAGTATGCGTACACAAGTCATCTTTGTAACATCTGGAGTTTCGACTTGTAACATAAATATGAGTTGTCTAATTTTCATAGCTTGCCTTTTTTATCTCGTATGATGGATGCACGTCAATCTTCTATCGAAGGTAAGACCCAGGTATGTTATATTTTCAGCTTGTTGGATTGGTTGGTGATAAATTAACAGTGAGGGGCAAGTAGCACGGTGAAGTGCAAAACTTGACAGTTTTGTTTTTTGTAGTTAATTTATATTTTCCACTTTTTGAACCATACTGTCAAGTCGAGATGATCGTGTAACGTATATGTGGCGAATTACGGGATGAAAACAAAATTGTAGAGAGGTAACAGTAAAAATAATAATGATTAAAAAAAATCGAAAATTAATTATCAATACAAAAATGAATTCATTATCATAAGTAAATTATAAATTTAGGCTGATGTTTCATGCCTGATATACTGGAAAAACGTTTATAATTGGGTATCCATATAATTAAAGAGGATCACTCTGGAGATAGAGAAGGTGGTAAAAGAGGAATTTAACGTTCCGAGGGAAGGAGCATTGCGAATACAAAAAAAGTAGAGAATTCTAGATAGTATAGGATCAAGCTAGAAAGGAACTTTGGAAAGCAGTAGTTCTGTTGGATGGAGTATAGAGATTGGAAAGATGAGATCTTTTATTTAGGTATTGGATGTAAACATTTTGGATGTAATAATAACAGTTCCTAAATATAGTACCTTCTTTTTTTTTTTTTTTTTTTTTTTAAACAATAGCAAGGAAGGATCGGAAGTAAAGTTGATCGCACCAGATCCTTAAAATAATTTTAAAACCAGGATACTCAGGCAAGAAATTGAATCCAGGGAAATGGAAAGAATGTTAAACTGAACCATAAAACCTGGTATTAATCCAACAAACGTTTTCATCAACTAAGGAAAAATTTAAGCACATTTATGGGTATTCTCATGGGCCACTGCCACATAAAATATGACAGTAGTGGAAGTTTCCTCCTGTTATATATGAATGAAACTAATTTAAAGATATTACGAGAATGAATTAAGAACCTAATGTGTTTAGTAAGAAGCATTAAAAATATTACAGGATAACTAGGAGACATTATTTTTAAAAAGAATATATAGACTAATTATTTAAATCGTAAATAATCTCTTAGATATAGGACTCAATGTCAGCATTTAATGATAAACTAATCGTCACCAGAAGTTAACGTTTGACCCATAAATAACGAATTCCACATTCCAGGCAGATCAAAAGAAATTTTAATTATCTAGAGCAGACATCTGGAATCAATGATTGATAATTCATTTGATAATTATGATGACATAGGTTAATATATAAAATAATTACGACGCATAAAAAACTAGTTTAATTTCATTCAAATGATCATTACATGGAACATCAAGAAGTAGGAATTCTAGAGAAAGATAACGACCGATATAAAAAAAACAATATTCAAATTAATCTTGCTATAATTAGATATTTAACATTGTAATGTAAGAACCTAAGCTGTAAATAAATGTTAATAGTCATTAATATTTTTAAAATCCACACTTGATATAAAAACATCAAGTTAGCGAAGGTGAAGTACGTACAATAAAAGTGTGTGAGGAACAATGGAAAGAAATATAATTTATACGTTACACTAGAATAGTACTGATATAGAAGACCGTGGTGGCCGAGTGCATAATGGTATTAATCCTCAGCATTTTGGAGTCAGAAGTATGGGGTGTTACACCCAGCTGTTAACCCAGTTTTACACCAAATTAGGCTACCACCTTATTCAGACGTATCATGTTGCTCTCTAAATCCATGTTGATACGGTGTGACCTACCCTTCCTCATCTTTCGCCTTCACTTCATTGTTGGCTCTGCCGCTGGAGGTTGCCACTGCAGCTAGAGGTCTGTAAACCGCTCATTTTCTAGAATTTCCTGAAACTGATCGGAAACTAGCATCCTCAGACAATCACAATACCCAGCCGCAAAGTTTCAGGGTTTTAACTTATTTTAAGAGATTGCAAGATCAGATCTCTCATCCACATCCCATTGAATCTCCTTGTATTTTCAGGCATAGACATTGTGGCCATTGTTTCTATGGGTGATGTGTTATGCCATGGTAGTCTGGCGTTAAATCATTTATAGTTAAACTGTATGTTCCACTAACTCAGCAAGTGAAGTTGTGTTTCTAACGTATGGGGTAAGTAACAAGAAAAAAAATAGTGTCCTGTCTTACGGGTGTGATGGTTTTACCTTTGGGTAAATATAAGAAATCAATTATACCTACCATAACCATAAACCACAAAAATAAACGGAAATTTAAAAAAATATAAATTACCTTTTATAATCACTATTATAAAATACTAAGCCACCATAAAATAAAGATCACCGAGCCCAAGCCGATTGGATGGAGCCGGTGCCGGTTGAATGAATTCTTCTTTGGTTAAGATGTTGGTCACCACACCCACTAAGTAATCTTTATCGGAAGTGGCAGAAAGCATACTGCCTCTAGTTCTTCCAGTAAATAATCTAAAATCAGCATCTTTACAAAATTTGTCTATATAAAATCTATACAAGATGTGTTCACTGAGGGCATAATTTTTATGTGAAATCGTCTGATTGGCAATAAAGAAAAAGCTTCCACCAAACACAAATATTAAATTACCTCAAGTTTAGATCAAATAGATATCTGATATGTAACTTATAACTCTTTTGTTCATACTTCTATCACGAATCATCGGCGAAAACTTCTAATTCTATTCGCATCAAAATGAAACCGCTGTGTTAATTTTTTTCGGACATGAAAAGGCAATTCTTTTACCAACATTAACAAATAATTAATGCCCTTATAACTAAATCTTTAGAATCAAAACTTAAGAAAAGACCCTCATGATTGTGAGGAGCTGGTTTGCTGCTAAAATATTGGGAATCGAGCCTGCACTTAAAGAGGCTTTTACATTCAGTAAAAGGCTCCGGCTCGTACTGTTTGCAATTTCCTTCCCTCATTCCCTTTAATTTACCCTTTGAGCGCGATAAGGTTTGTAGCACGCGAATCCCGATGCAGCCATTGGCCCGGGCGCACAATAATCGGAACAAACGACGTTATTAAGGAAACAAACGAGTGACTCTCCGTGTTTGGAAACTTCATTAATGCTTCCCCTTTCTCCCCTCCTCGCTTCATCTCCCTCAACCAGGCCTCAAATCATAATTAAAAATCAAATAAACTCTTCCTCACGAGTGGTATAAGACTTCTATGATTTTTTTTTTTTTTATTTCTCAATTTTTTTTTCATTTCTTAATGTTGTGTTCTATGGTCACTCCTTAATGCTGTTTATCATAGAATAGCATTCCCCGTCGCGGCTTTGACGTTCTCATAAGTAAAGAATTTCGATAATTTTATAGTTGAAGTTTTAATTATTCATTATAAAAATATTGTATTGTAGAAAGCTAGCAAAAGGCAGAATTAAAGGCCCCCTTGAGCCTATCGTCTAAAAGAGAATAACATGGAAGATATTTTAGGGGTAGGATGTCTTTAAATTTTCGATCCGATTAACACCTACTAGAGCGTGTCAAAAAATCTCCTACACATAAAAATAGAGGTTTAAAATGTGGCATTTTTTTATTCAAACCAAAATTTTTAAACAACTGAGAAGAAGATCGAACAGGATCAGTCAAATCCAGGTTGAAATTTTTTATATTGTATTAGGAGAAACAAAGTCAAAAGGAGCTCACTCATTACAACCTGTCTCCTAGTGAGATTGTTATTTAACGAGAGTTGAGCTATTAACTGCTTCTACTCTCCTAAAATCAAACTACCTGTAACCCCCTATCTTTTCCCAAAAACATTTTTTGCCAAGTAGGTCACCGGTAAAACAGGTTCCATGTTGAAATAAATTCATAGGTCATCTGAAAAAACTACATTTCTAATTTTGTCTCCCAATATTATGAGAATGAGTTGATTTTCATTTGACAGTTCTGGTAAACCCTACATATTATTGACAGTAAATCGTTTGAACTGAAATGGTAAATTAGTAGGAATTATTAGAATTCTATGAATATATGCAAATTCTCTAGTCGTTGTTCCAGTGAGAATTCTAGCCTCAATGGTATTTCCAAGCGAAACTGTAATTGTTAACTTTAACATTAATTGGGTGGGGGGAGGGGGTTGAAGATCACAAAACATAATTGGACATCAAATTTTTAATTTTAATGTATGAGTTCTTCATTAAATATCAGACTGAAACTGATATACTCACTCAAAAAAATCAAAATTACATATAGGTAAGACAAAAATTAAGGACCTTCATTCATTTTCTAAAACCTTTATGGATTTAAGCAAAACAAATTTATAAAACTGTTAAACAGATACAGATAAAACTATTACAATCTTTTGTAATATCTAATAACACAAGCCCCTTTAACAATAAAACTACACACACTGACCTACGCATACTATCCAGCGCTGCTCTCTTAGCTGAGTCACTAGTATTGTACTCCAGTGGAAGCTGTGTAGGAGCATCGAAGTTCAGAATGAGAAGCTGGTCATTACCAGGACTCCAGTATAACTTTATATTACAAAAGGTCTCGTGACCACTACTATTTCAACCTTTTGGCAAGGTTATAGACATGATAGAAACTGGAGAGAGATTGAACTGGACGATTGAGATTATTGGTTTGATTTTGATGAATTTTCGAAAATTCTCAAGGAATGCGATTAAGGATAAAAGTTATTTTAAGGTCATCATGTAGAGTTTTATTACTAAGATAATATATTGCATTAACGATTGAAGGGTTTGCTGCAAAAAGGAGGTAGCTCTACTTATCAATATAAAAATAGCTAGAAAATTGAACAAACTTGCTGCAACAACAACAAACATAATATGCAGTCTCATGCATGTCCCTTCTTATGATTCATATTATAAGCAACAATTGGAGTCATCTTAATCACAAGATTTTACATAAGGAGCTACCTCCTTTTTGCAGCAAACCCTTCAATTGTTCTGAGTACTTTGTATTGGAATGATTGAATGCATTCGATATTGAATTGTCAAGCTGTCCCCCACAGTTCCAAATTGATTTAAAGATATTTGTGAATCTAATGTCCACAACTTTTGAACTGTATTCAACATCCTTATCCACCGCATCTTATTTTTAAAAGTCTCAGAGGATTATCGGTTGCTAATTTGAAAGCATTAAAATGAACATTAAAAATGGAATGGCATTTATTTTGGATAACATCTGCAATTTCCGATTTCAAGGTTCATCGATGAGTTTCCTATTCATTGATTCATCCAGCTTTGTTGAACCACAAATAACTAACTTATGCCATGAAAGTATTGAGTATTTGTTAAGTAAATGTTGCAGCATTCAACAAAGTTAGGATATTTATTAGTCATAGATTTGCAGGCGGGTAGGAATCCTAATGTAGAGTATCTGTTCTTTATAAAAATAAAGAAATATTTGACGATACTGTCACAGAGTAAGCTATAAAATAAATACTCAAAAATAACGAACAAATATTAAACATCAAACTTCTAAATCTTAAAACTATAGGATTATAACTCTTGTTGAACATCTTAAACCCATTTATTGCTATTTGCAATATATCATCGGTACATGATTAGTAAATAATAGTAGTAATCATGATAGGCGGAAAGCTGAAAGAGAGGCGGCACCCCATGATGTCTCTATCTCTATTATGAGTATTAAAAAGGTGACAGCTGAGAGGGCTGACTTTGAAGTTCGGACTCTCGGTAGGAGCCTTTACATCTCTCACCGAAAAATTACCGTGCAGAGAAAGTGTGAAGACAAAGAAATAAAAATTAAAACAAAGTAATGCATAGGTTAGTTTGCGGGGAAGGCGTATTAGTCTAGGAGCTACAGAGAAGGTGATTGTTGCATGGAGATGTGCACAGCAAATTTTTGTTCTGGCTGCTTTCCCTTACCCATATAGATCATTTTTATCAAGGATACGCGTTCCTGCTATGGGGAGATGTTTCGCAAAATGGCCACCAATATCCGCAAAATGACATCAGGAAAATCCATTTGTCTCTTTAACTAGTCGCTCTAGTAAATAATTAGGATAAAAAGTTGCTCAGAACACTTTCTTACATTAAGAGACGATAGAGACGATTGAGACTTAGCAGTGACGAACTTGACTGATTAGACCGTAACCCTGTAAGTATGTAACGAGTGTAGTGTAAATTGTGTGCTGACTATGAAAGTAGTTATTGTACCATTATAAAAAACATTAACTTCATAACATCATAAAATAAAAGCTATTTACAAATATTATTAATTTTTAACTACCACTAGATATGTTTGAATTGATTTGCACGATACGATAAAAAGAATCCATCAAATTAAATAAGTCAGACATCAAAATATGGCGGCTATCGTGTTACTAGGGGGTATGGTTAATATTGATATTATCCATTAATTAATGATAATAATTGAGTAAATATGTGAAGGGGTGCAGACGTAAATCGACCATCTTTTTTAAAGATACACATTCAATAAATATCTACTTGTATTTACACGAAGAATAACAGAGAAAAGGTGGCGCGTCTTATTGTCTAAAAAATTGTTGAGAGATTGTCCAATAAACCGTTACCTTTCACGTAAACATTAGAACGCGATAAGAGATTTGAGCATAAAAATAAGGAAGAAGGCTGGAGGAGGGTGCGTTGGCACGACCAGGACCGACCAGCAATGGGCCATTACCGAACACGCGACATACAGCACGCCCATGTAACTCATGGCTCCTGTAATAAAATATCACTTAGGTCGTTCTCCTGTCTCCTTTATTTCGTCATTTTTAGTTTTACATGAAAAACAAATAAGCTGAAAGTAAGCTAATAAATTTTAATAATTATGTCCAGCGTGTACTACCAATTATTTTAACAAGGTAGTATTAGTCGAGCAGTACAGGTGTTGCGGGGGTGAATCATCGGCATGAAGGAGGAAAACAGTTTCAGAAAAAATATCTCTTTACGGTAACAGCAAAAGTTCAGGATTCTCATGAACTTTAGAGCTCCCCCCCCCAGGTGGAAACCATATGGTAAAAATAATCTATCTCGATTAGTGGTGTGAAATATATTTTGAATTCAAGTGGTGTTTGATTGTTATGTCAATGATGGGATAAAAACAAAATTTCTAAAAAGTAAACAATTTGTTGACCCTCCAAGTTGAGGTATCAGGCACCCTGATGGCTTTAGTATAACGTTATTGTTATGCTGGCGAAAATCAAAGGGAAAGCTCGCTATGCTAGAACTGCAATTGAAGGTTTGTGAAATGTATTTACTAAAATGACATTCTGGAAATGATTGTCACACACTGCACAAGCACATTGGTACCTTCAATCACAATCTTTTCAAAGATGAGGGAATAAGATATAATCGAATTGAAAGATTTTTTTTTATTATTGTTTTAAGAAGGTGTTCATAAATCAAAATGTAGAACAGGTAGAAGGTGTCCAATTACGCCTGCAAAAAACTTCCCACGCGAATATGGCCTGCTAGTGTACATATGGCTACTTCCAAATAAAAACATGAGACTAGTGGTTCTGACTGAATTTTCTTCTAATAGTATCTTATAGCCTTATTATATAATTTTATTATTTCATAATACTTATATACTAAAATGCAAGGCTTTTCTACGTTTATTTTGAAATATTAATACATTTTGGTTTTTCCTTTCTTACTCATCAACATATCACCTGCAGTAAACGAGTTTTTTTTTAAAAGTATCTTTACAAATGTTTTTGATAAATAAATCTCAATAAGGCGATAAATTTTAGTTTGTGAGATAAAACAATCTTGTACGAAGAAAAGATTGTCGATGGACAAATTTATTTTTAAGTGAGCCTGCAAGGCTTTTCTACGTGTATTTTGAAATATTAATACATTTGGTTTTAGACTTGTTATCAGCAGTAAACGAGTTTTTTTTTTAAGTATCTTTACAAATGTTTTCTGATAAATAAATCTCAATAAGGCGATAAATTTTAGTTTGTGAGATAAAAGTACGAAGAAAAGATTGTATGGACAGTTTTTTGAAGTGAGCCTCTCAGGCACATCGTGCCTGACAAAAGGTGGTTTTGAGGGGCGCCCGACGAAGGGTTAATGTTTTTTTTATATTTAACAATATTATTATCTGTTTAACGGTAAGAGAATACTGGAGGCCGTTTTAGATAGAGGGATCCAAGGGTTACCATAGTGGGGGATGCCCCAGATCCTGGTTCAGTGGAAGCCCCCATCCACATTATCTTGTCCCGACCTTCCCGGCACAGCTAATTACCGCTCCTTGGGAATCTCGAAAATTGATTCGACTCTGATCTATGGATTCATAGAATCGCTATAAACGAGGTTATTATGTATAAGAAAGGCATATATCTTTCATATCCGTCAATTTCGTCCATTCTAGTTATTGAACCACGTTCTGTAATAAACAATTATTATTAGGAGAACTAAGAATGATCTTCTATACATTCATGCATACCTAAAGTTATTATCGAAGGTTATTCGAAGTTTGAAGTAGAATGACTATATTATTTGCTTAAGTAATCTTATCCGGTAACTTACACTAATGTTCGGTACAGAAAAGTTTATTACTACTGAAAAAAAAAATGAATCCTCTGTAACCAATAGAAAACTATCATTTTAGTATTATCATTAAAACAAATTAATAGTTTAGGTCTGAGAGAGCAGCGACGGGTTCTCTTTGGATTCAGCTCTTTACGCATACCCATGAGTGGGAACACATACCTACCTGATTTGTGATTCTCCAGTTTGAATGTTTGGACATATTGTATACGTAGTATGTCTATCTTTTTTTAAATATGAGCTTATTTTTTTTTTTTATTTTGGATATTTCAGATTTTATAAGTTGTGTATTCGGGAAGTATTTATTTATTGTTTTAAAACGCAGTGTAGTTGGAATCATTAAAGTCATTAATCATTAATTATACCAATTTTTTTGAGTGAAGCTGATTTAATATTTTATTATTTATTTTTCGGGTTATTGCATTTAATCTATGTATTACGATACCCAGAACCTTTTCCCGCCATTTCTTCTTATCTGGTCATTCCTTTTCTGCAGATTTAATATTAACAAAAGCTATCATTTTAATAATAAAAAACATTATTTAAGGTAAATGTTTCGATCAGAAGACACTTCTCCAGAAGTGACCGTTTGGAAAGTTAATTTGTTATAATAAGGCTTTGAATCTACTTCATCTCACAGTTGGGAAGTAATCTTTCAAAACTGAACATGTAACGAGTCAGGTATAAATTTTAATGTTTTTTGAGGCAAAGTAATCGACAAACAACAGGTCAAATAATTTAACAACAATTTCCTTTGTTGGTCTTTCTTGCTACAATCACACTTTTCCCAACCTCACTATCATAAATTTCAGGCGGAATGACTTGTGAAGATAAAAATTAAAAAAAATTTTAATGGATGTTAAAGTTCATTGAGGATTTAGGTACAAATTTCGATGTTTTTTTTTAGGATTAATCATGGTTGTAAAAAACGTATTAAAGTATTTAACCATAAAATGAAATTCATAGATTTCCAAGAGTCCACTTTTATTGGAAAGATAATTAAAAATAAATAAATATAAAATGTAACTAACCTTGAATTAACCTTTTATTGACCATGAATTCAAAGAGCACCTGACAAATGATAAATCTCAAGTAAAGGAACTCTCGAAACAGGAAAAATAATGTAAATTTCCTTAGACGTGTCCACTGCAGGTACATTCACCCAAGCCTATATATTTTTGTAAGACCCAGATATTCTAGATCTGGAGAACATGGAAAATTAAAAAAGTGAACATTTTTTAATGCATTCCAACGATTCGAGCACAAAGTAAACGCTCCAAATCATTTTTCTTATTTATTTGTTCGGTTCAACAGTCCTTAAAGCAGGACCAGGACCCCTGAATTAATTACAGGACTTCCTCATTACAGGAATTACATTACATAAATATTAATTACATAACCTACATTATGAATTACATTGCATACATTATGAATTACAGGGCCTTCTTAACATTTTAAATGACGTATTCCAACGTATTAGAGCACACCTTTCGTCATCGAACGGACGGCTCAACATCGGACGCATACATTATGAATTACAGGGCCTCTGATCGGATTTTTAGATTCTACCTATTATTTTAGTAGGAAGTGCGCACACCTTTCAGCATCGTACGTATCGACATTCGGAAATGCCAACAGGAATCTCGAGAGAGGTATTCAAGCAGACGGCTCCGTTCGGAATGGATGACGTCACCGGCAATTCTGAGAAGGAAGGAAACTATGATGAAATCTAACGCTACTTACATGTTTTATTAGTAATTATTTGTCTTTCTTTAATGCAATATGGCAATAAGATTGTGCTTTTTTTTTTTTATATTCGAATTTTCATAAAGGTATGTTTGCAGTATATTGAGTATTTCAATATATTCATGGGTGTTTGATTTAGTATTAATGTTACAATTGACTCAAATGAATATGCAGTTGCTCCGATGCTGCCAGGTGTGCGCAGTCTTAATAATTGATGAACCACCATATAATTAATACGAATATACGAATATTAATATGAACGCCGAATATGCAGTTGCTCCGATGCTGCCAGGTGTGCGCAGTAGCATCTAAAATCCGAATCCGTCCGATGCGAGCCGTCGGTCCGATGAAGAAAGGTCTGCGCCTAACTTAATAGACCTATTTGGACATTCGGAGTCGGGTTTTGGAGCTCCACTGAACCTTCCAATTCTTCGCGTGGATATGGAGCGACTATTCCAACATTCACTAGACAAGCGTTCAAAGCTCCAAATCAATTTTAATCCTAACGATTCACAATCCTTCATAAAATCTTCAATGTTCTCCTATTATGTCACTAAAAGACTTATACATAACTATCTAAATGTCCCGTATGGTGCAGGTTTTGCCCAAACGAGTTACTTGTCCTTCCACGACAATCTACATATCCACTCATTTCCCAACCTGCTTCCCACGCTGTTCCCAATAACCCTCCGAGGCGTCAAAAAATAAGGTGGCCAAGTGAACATTTATTAAAATGCTAGTTATGGAAGTTTATTTACTAGTTTTTGCCATATTGTAATAATTTTACTGCTCGTTACCTTATTGTAGATATTGTTTACTTTTGTAAATATCAGTAAGTAAAGTTTTTTTTAACTAGATTCGTATATTCAATATCGGAATCTATTTGGTCCTTAAAAAAAAAAAAAAAATTAATTTAATATGGAATACAAAACATGGACAAATATAAACGATATATAATCATATCTTAAAAAGGAAAATCGGTTTTACATCCAATAGACGTCATCGTAAATCGACACAACATTATGAAGCACTTCTTAAACCAATATATTACATTCAGACAAAGGCCTCGATGGCTGAGCACGTTGGGGCACGGGTCTCAGGGCACTCGGTATAGTGATTCGTGGGTACGATTGCTAACTGGACGGACTAAAATGTATTCTTGGCAGATCCGCGGAATGAAACCTAGTTGTAGTACGAAAGGACATTAAGCCCCAAAAAAACAAGAACCTCAAACTATACAATATATAAGGTGAAAAAAGTACACTACAATAAAAATATATAAGAAAATCTACTTATGAGCGGACGAGCCAGACCTAAAGAGATCCCAGTACTTCTCATTCAGCTGCGTCACCGGTGTGAAAAAATCAAGTGGAGGCTGATTGAGAGCGGTATAGTAGTCTCTTAGGGCATGAGTAGAGAAGCTGGCCATTCAATTCGACAGGACTCCATGTCGAATTTTATAATAGATTATGAGGCCACTGCAGTTTTAACCTTTGAGGAGGATTATAGGAGTGTGCGGAACTGGTTAAGGATTGCGCTCATAGATTTAGATAATAAGAAAGATTTTGATAAAATTTGACGGGTATGGTTTATAGGACAAAAGATATATTGAGGTCATTGAGTAAAGTTTTAATAATATTAAAGATTTTTTTCAGGTGACATAAGAAAATAAGATATTTTATTACTGAAACAGGACATATTTATGTATCCAATAAAAACTTAATTATCAAAATCAAAGCTAACGACTAAGATTGTGATATTTAAATGAAAGTAATTTAGTGTAGAGAGCCGAAATCGACCGGGACGATCCCCGATATAGCCCAGTCAACACCACGCACTCGGTGGCACAAATACTGCGTGTCGTCCTGCAATATTCCCACGACAGCTCTCTCGTGTTTACCTCCTCTTATTTTATATAGATCTGTCTGCCGTCGAACCTTCCGTCTCCTCTGTTTATCTTTACATCCTGGATCGAAATATGAGAAGTTTTTCTTAGCAGGAAAGGTGATTTATCTACTACTGTTCGTAAGTCTTCGGATCTCTCGTAATTTTTACTAAACTACAACTTTCCAACAGCTACAACATCTATCTGTGACTCATTGGTTTGCCCTTTTAGCGCAGTGTCTACACTGGCTGGCATGATGAGGTACACGATTTTGCAACTCCACCTAATCTACTCTGTATCGTTTCAACTTTAGTGTACATGCCGCCTAATGGAATAGCTTTCAATGAGCATATAAATATAAAAATTGACAGAAATGTAAAATAATGTTACAACGATTGTAATTCCAATAAAAAATTTGAATTATCTCCTCAAAATAAATTAGCTCTTTATAAATCAGGTATGAGGCAAATCATAACATATTGATATGTTGTTACTCACAGATTGGAATGTATTAAATACCTGGTTCGGAAAAAGCGCACTGTATCGATATATCTAATATTAAAACAAAATTAAAGAAACAGAACTGAAGAAAACTTCACCTTCGTCACTACTTCTCCGCGCATCCTGAAGCCCGCCGAAAGGGTAAAGGCTGGGAAAATGAAGAACAGAAAGGAAACTAGGAAAAGAAACACTCATACCTCGGCGTTTGGATCCTGACTTGAACCTCTAAAAAAAATCCATCGAAACCGAAACTTTGATGATTTGATACAATATAATGATTTCCCATCAATTTCCGAAACTTACGAGAGTCCCTGAATAATGGAAATAAATTTGACTCAAAGAATGTGTTATTCATAGCTTACAGATGGTCACATCTGATCAGTATCCGTTTATTACAGAATCAACAGATAACCTGTATCAGAAAAAAAATTCAATTGTTGAAATCACATCCTTAAATTATGTTAAAAAACGGATGTACAATGATGTCTTCAACCTAGAGTTGGGCAAAATATAGACATGATTAATTTTTTGACAACTAAATTGCAGGAATCAATCATCTAATTTAATCATGATTAAATCATTCAGTTTATCTGTTAGTCAATCAATGATATAGTTCACTTAAAAATCAACTGAAAGAATCAATCATGATTAAATTAGATGATTGATTCCAGAAAATTAGCTGTCAAATATTTAATCATAATTAAATTTTCCCCAACTCTGATTTAATCGAAAGAAAGCCTCCTAAATTCAGTATCATCCTCTAGTTTTCTGTCAGGCTTGATGTTCAGATAGAAAATATTTATTCGACTAACAGTTTTTGCTAATAACTAATTAGCTACAACAAAATATGAAACGGATTTCCAAAATGAATATGCAAATTTTATTGTAACTTCGAGGATGCTTTTGCTAGAACTCTTACACAATTCCGATGCATGATCCTATTGTAGCACGTGATAGGTGGATGCAAAGCATAATGACAATGCCAATGGATGCCTGAAACTATTGACGATACATTATCCCATCCACTTCATAGTTGCATTCTGTATTCTATTTTATTTTTCTAAAAAAATTTAATTGAGGTTTTGAAGAATGTTTTCAGGAGATTTTTTTTCTCTAATCAAAGAAAATGTCTAAACGAGAAGTAAATATAATATAAAAGAAGATAAGATTCCAAATTTATTCTTCGATGTAGAAAAAATATCTCAAAATTTCATAATCATGTATTTAATAGTTGGACAGCGCAGTTCACTATCGCGTGTTTCTAAAACTTAATGGTTCTAAAACTTCCCAAACTTCATTTTTTCAATTTATTAAGTTTTTTTTTTTTTTAAATCTGCTGCATAAATAAATATATCAGGTAAATGTGTGGGGTAATATATATAATGACTTCTAAAAAAATATCAATTACTAGCACTTCAATTGAAGTTCAGTATAAGGTCACAAAAAAAAATTGGGTGAAACTAGATGAAAAATGTAGAAAAAAAATGTCGCATACCTCACCTTTCTATTCCAATCCGTTGCAGATATACGGTAAAAGCTGTAATATCTCCATCTTGTTAAATATCTCTTAAATTTTGACCACATTTTCGGATTTAGCATTAAATTTACTATAAGAGTAGAGAACATGTAACCTTGAATTTTACAAATTTTGGAACTAAAGAACAGCTCGATCTTCATCTTATTTAGGGAAGTTAAAATTTCTTATAATGCTTCAACCCTCACCGTTTTTCGAAAAAACTATCTACAAAACGTTAAATCTTACAAAACCTTTCCAATTTAATCAGCTTTCGAATGATATGTTAAAAAGAACGATTATGTTTCGATTTGATGGAGAAATTTACTTTTAAAACCGAAAAAACATAGTGTCCTATTTGGCATACAAATCAGTTACTTGTGTAAATAAAACATTATGACAATCCCTTAATGGAAATGTGCATTTTAAACATAATAAACTCTTCATTGGAATAAACGGCAAATAAAAAAATTATTGTTTAATATAAAATAAAGGAAAACTGTCAATAAAGCGACACCAGATCAGAGGATCTTATATTATTACATTTATTTATTTATTTTCATTATTTAGGTTTTATTTTATTATATTTTCAATTAAGGTTTAAAACCCAATGCTAATGAACATAAACCTCAATTTTGCCGTTAACTTCTGAATGCAGATAGTGTTGAAAAATACCACTTTTTGAGGTGAATTTTATGGGCAGAAGAGACTGTTTTTACAGGGGAAGGCATTTCTACCTATCCAGGTAAATCGTTGGTTTATATTTGTATGGTTTTCGAAGAATGTGTTGGAAAATCATATTTTGTGGAACTTCAGGTGGAATATCGTGATGAAGTTGTGGTGGAATATTTTGTAAAAAATCTTAGTAATTCTCATGATTCAATCTGTTGGGCAAACAATGATTTTTCAACACTATTCGACAGCAATACAAAAATGAATAAACCAACGATACTCCGCATGGAAATGCCTTCCCCTGTAAAAACAGACTCATCTATCCATAAAATTCACCCCAAAAAGTGGTATTCTTCAATATCATTCAGCATTCAGAAGCTAACGGCAAAATTGAGGTCTATCATGATTATCAATGGATTTTAAACCTTAAATTGAAAATTTAAAAAATTAAACCCTAAATAATCATAATAAATGAATAAATGTAATAACATAAGATCCTTTGATCTGGTGTTGCTTTATTGACAGTTTTCCTTTATTTTCTATTAAACAATAACAATTCTTTGCTTTATATTCCAATGTAGAGTTTATTATGTTTAAAATGCACACTTTCCATTAAGGGATTGCCATAATGTTTTATTTATACAAGTAACTGATTTGTATGCCAAATGAGAACACCATGTTTTTTTCGGTTTTAAAAGTAAATTTCTCCATGAAATCGAAACAGAATCATTCCTATTAACATATCATTCGAAAGCTGATTAAATTGGCAAGTCTTTGTAAGTTTGACGTTTTGTAGATAGTTTTTTCGAAAAACGGTGATCGTTGAAGTAATATGAGACATTGTAACTTCCTTAAATAAGGTGAAGATCAAGCTGTTCTTTAGGTCATAAGTTTGTAAAATTCAAGGTTTACATGTACTCTGTTCTTGTAAGAAATTTAATGCTAAATCCGAAAATGTGGTCAAAATTGAGAAATATTTTACAAAATGGAGATATTACAGCTTTTATGGTTTCCTCAAAAAGTCTTATAATATAACAAAACAATTATATACAAATATAATCTCCATTTATGCAATAATTAAAGATAACTCTGATCGATTATACGACCGAAAAAAAAATAGTATTATTATTATTTCTCTGAATGAACAGACATTGAATCATCCGTAATACTCAAAACAAATTCCTATCAATAATACTGCAGGCATGATAACGAATACTAGCTAACGAGAAAATACTATTCGACCCTAAGGCAAATGTATACATTCATATTAAATGTTATAATATACCGTTGACATTGAACTCAAATTATTGAAATATAAAAAATATAATAGAAAAGTCAAATAAAATAAAGTATAATAATGACAGCCTATTTTTGTGATTTAATATCAATCCAAGGCAGTATGATGTCAATGTATGTTTTCGCAGTCAAACCTCAATCAATGCCAGTAATCATGTTGAAACATATAAAAGTTTTAACTTTAAATAGCTGAATGACTGTGCGGAAAAAACCAATGTTTATCGTTTATGCCAATGTTTATCAACGTTAGTGTATTGAGATATTGTGTTTCGAGGACTCTTTTTGTGTATCGTGCATTAATGAATGAGTGTAAAAACATTTTGTTGACATATACCATATCTTCGTTTGATAGCACGGGAATTATTCGAATTTCAGAACCTATAGAAAATGTTATTCGTGTTTAAGATACATTTAGTTAAAACTACACAGAAGACTGTTCAAAGGAGACAAATATTTTATATGTGGGGATGTTTAATTTTATAAATAAATTAAAAAAAAAAAAAAAAAAAATAAGATGTTCCTAAAAGAAGAAAACAATTCTATGGATTTTGGATTCCGTTTAGCACAGAAATATTTGCAAAGAAAGGAAAACAAAAACCTATTTATTTTGGCAAGATAAATGTTTGGCACAATTAGCATAAGTGAATACAAATTGCACTTTTGTCAAAACAAAACAAGTGGCAGTGTAAACAGACAAACTAGTTAAAACTAACTATGGGACGAAATTATCTCCGTTATCAGTACTAGTTTATCGATAAGAGTGTCTGGGAGGATATCAAGAGTCCAATTCCTCAGCCTCTTAAACTTTAAACTTTTACGTTATTAGTTGTTTATCGTCTCAGTTATCAAGGTGGCGCTACAACCCACCTCTTGTCACGTAGAAGGTTTTTCTTTGAATCATTAATGACTATGCGTTTTCAATTAAAACATTAAAAAACATTGTATTCTTTCCTTGTTTATCTTAACAGTACTGTGTCATTAAATGTCTCACTGTCCATGCTCGAAATTACCATGAAATAGAATAATATTTTATAGCTGAATTTCCCTTAATACTTAAATTCACACTGGAGTTAGAAAGCAACAAAACTTATATTTTTTAGACATTGAAATCTCTATAAAAAATAAATATGAATTCAGTATATACAGGAAACCCACACACACAGATGTAGTTATACACAATAATGCCAGGAACCACTAACACATAAACTCGCAGTCTTTAATACCATGATTTACCGCCTTATAAATAAAATATACCGTTAAATGAACAAAATTATAACAAAGAAATGCAAACAATATACACTATAGCCAGAAATAACGGATACAGTAAAATCACAATCGATAATATTAAAAAAAACAAAACAAATCCATAAAAAAACCATGAATAATATATACATAACATCCTCAGAGGATAAAACTACCCCGAAGAAATTTTTTGATAGCATATTACGGCCCACCATGTCCACCAAAGACGGAAAGGAATTACAAAAATTAGGTTTAAACCCTGCATTTAAAATAGATAAACCATTGTCATCATACTTCCCTTCATCTAAAGACAAAATAGACCCTTTCCTAAAAATGGTGTATACGAACTAAAATGTAATGACTGTGAAGCAAAACACACGGGAAAAACTGAACGATCGGCAAATAAAAGAGTAAAATAACATATAAGATCATACACTAATAAGACCCAAAACTCCAATTTCGCTATCCTCTAAATGGAAATAACCATAAATTTAATAAAGACTCGGGAGTGAAAATGATACATAAAGTAGAAAATAGCCTAAAATTAAATATTTATGAATTATTAGAAATAATAAACTCGTTTAAAACCAATCCAGATGGTTGTTTAAATAACCAGATAAACATTTCCAAGAGCCCCAATTTTAAATTTTTTTCCAATAGGAACGGAAAAATCAAATGAGTCATAAGGGAAATCCCATAGTAAATCACAAAAATTTAACCTACCTGCTCCCTTCCACTTCTCACGATGGGTATATTTAAGTCATCTCTTAGACCTCCTGAGGTGAGTACTAATGTTTGATTTCTTATCTTACATTTTGAAAGCTTTAGTTTATATAATCCATACAACATAGTACTGATGTGTTGAAAATTTTTGTGTTTTAGAACTGAAGATGAATGCTAAGCATTCGAAAACTAGTTTTCTAATAAAATAATCCCAATAGAAGTGCAATTAATTCATCAATCCTAATTGTGTTAATCCTTCTATACCATCATGCCTACCTCAAGTGTTTCCTTAATGGATATTAATATGGAATGTAACTCTCTGCTAAACGGACAGTTTTAATTTGCCTTTTAATTCCAAACGCTTTCAACTTCTATGACCGAATCTTATAAAAAATGAACATGGAGAGAGATAGTTTTGATTGTTGAGGCTTAATGTCCTTATGTACTCCTTACAGGGTAGGAAGGGTAGGCCAAGATGTTCACAAAATGAAATTAACCAACCCAGGTTCAGATCAAGCAACAACCTTCCGTTCCGAGCGTTCTGAGACATGCTACGAGCCCCAACATACTACGTCGTGAGTTCCGTGGACAAAGATCTAATCCTACTACAAATCCCTCTTAAGCGGACAACCTCTTACCTGCTTTTTCCAAGCTAGAGCATCTAGTATCCTTAAATTTACTTCTAGGTCGTGCAGCCATCGTCTTTTAGGACGGCCAAGTTTTCTTTTGTCAATAATAGAACCATGCTTTGATGAACATTCTTATTGTATGATCAAAACATCATTCCACATTATCCAACCATTGCTCTACTTTAGCATCTTTATAAAAAAAAGGAATTAAACTCAGATCAGAGAGTCCACTAATTTGCGCATCAAGGACTGGAGCATAAACGCTCCTTTACAGCTTAGTTAAAACTGTGTCAATTGGTTTTTTGGTGAGGTGTTTGATGTCCATTTCCGATTTATTCGTTATGCTGGCAGTACACTCTCGTCGAGGCAAGGGTCGCTCTCAGTTGTCTCACTTCTGCTCGTCTCGTCTCGCCAACGTTCCGAAATGAGCCAGCCTCTGGGCACATTATTAGGATATGCTTTAGGATATAGTCCGGTTTTACAGTGGTTTGAGAAAATAATCTACTTTTAAATACTTTATTTTGACGAAGTAGGCCTTAAGAGCTTCTATTATTCTTCTCTTTTTTTTTGGCATTGTTATGTCTTTTGGCTGGGGGTCTATACTTTTTAGTGTAACTTTTTTTTTTTTAGCCTCAAAAATGAAATATTTTGACACACTCTCTCTTTGCTGTTGGTGTTGCTCGGATCACAAATTCCTGACAGTTTCCTTATCAGAAATTTAATGGAGATTATTTTTTGTTATACAACATTTGTCTCTCAGATCTACAGTTTAAGATCATATTGGTTTGAATAAAAAAAAGACACGTTTGAAACCCCTACTTTCTCCCAACTTTAACTTAAATAATTTCTAATGATTATTTTGTATTATTAATTGAAGTAATTTGGTCCTTTTAATTCTAAAATATAAATTGGGGAAAGCAGTAGATTACATATTAACATATCCATGATCTATTGTTTTTTCCCAATCAGTGAGAAATTTTTTAATATCTTCATTTTCGTGTTTCATGCAGGATTTGTTATAGTAAAATTGTAAAATACACGTCTTTAGTAAGAAAAACCACTGAACTATGTTTTTTTACTTCGTTTATTATTTCTTTCCATCATGTGATTCTGAGCCTGAAATGTGTTAATTTAAACTTTTTCAAAGGAAAAGGCATCGTTTTCTATTTTACTACTGCATCTTGTGTTAGTATTCATAAAATTGTTTTTATTTTCTCATTTATAAAAAGGCCCATTTTTTTTTTTTTTTTTTTTTTTTTTTTTTTTTTTTTTTTTTTTTTTTTTTTTTTACTTTCATTCAAATTTCAATAAATAGATTTCAAAAAAATCAAATTAATACTACAATAATATTCAAACCAGTCAAAATAAATCATTTTCCTTTATTTTTCTAACTGTTCCAACCATCCAATTGATTACAAAAGACTCATTTATATAACAATAATTAGGACCAATTTTGACATACGGAGTTGAGCTTTGGGGCTCCACTAAACCATCCAATTCATCTCGTATCCAATCCTTACAATCCAAAATCCTTAGAAAAATCCTAAATACTCTTTACTTCGTCACAAACAAACTTATCCACAAAGATCTTAATATACCTTACGTTTCTGACTCAGCTCAAACCTGATATCAATCCTTTCATAGCAATCTCCACAACCATTCAAACCCATTAGTATCACAACTTGCTTCTCATTCCATTCCAGATACCCTGTGGCGCCTGAAAAGAAGGCCTTGCCTTCTAATGAAAAAGTGCTAGGGTAGTTGCTTTAAAAACAAGTGACGTGTCATTTTTATCTATGTCATCACATTTACTTGATGTAACGTATTATTATTTTATATATAGTATCTAAAAAAAAAAAATTTCTAACTCTCACGAAAATTCATGATAAACCATGAATGAATATAGTATAGATATCCGAATGGCAGTTAGTGAAAGGAAAAGAAAAGTTTATGGATAGGAACTAACTAAGAAACGATTTCCCTGAGAGATAAGAATTTCTGAGAAACTGTAAATGTCATTGAGTCAAAACTTTGATATGAAAAGTTTAAATATTATCATCCGAGTTGTTATCAGATGATAAATATGAATGAAAAAACTTCTGCAGATTTCTAAAATGAGCGCAGTGAATCAAACATCAAACTTCTCTGATGAGATAGGGCATTGAATGCACTCGATTCTAACTTTAATGTTTATTTCTGTACTGGTATGGCTGAAGTTATAAAGTGTGATTTTTTGCTTGTTTTTAAATTTTTCTTTTTTTTAAAGAGTTTACCTTCCCCCCAGATAAAATAACCTTCAGCAAACTTAATGTGCGACTGAACGATATAAAAAAAAAAAAAAAAAATTGTTCAATTTCAACTTTTGCAGTTGCACTATCGATTTAAGGCACCCTATTTATAGAAATACATTAGACGAAATATTTGATTTGATCCCAGCACACTTGTTAGAAATAAGCACTCACTGTTGGCGACGGGTCTGTTTAGACCCGTATAGAATTAACTAGTCGCCTTCGGCTAGGAGATATTTCCCTTACCCCAACCCCTTGGCGCTTTTACACCTCTCCGCGCCTGGTGATCGCGCCTTTTCTTGTCAGTTTAAATTGCTGGAATTGTATTTTTTGTAATTTTTTTATAGGATTTTAAAAAATTTGAAATTTTTATTTTAAAAAAGAAGTTTTAAAACGTAAACAGAACGTAACTTGTCTCCGAGAAAATCAAACTAAAAACAGATTTAGAAATCCTTGCCGAAAAAGCAAAGAAAACGTGCAAAAAATTAAAACAGCAGAAACTAATTACGAAACTTGAGACTGAAACAAAAAAGACTGATATGTAAAGTACCTGTGTTATGCACAATAATTTCTGAATAAGAACATAAAAATTGTATTCACTCGATATTTTTTGAAATGCATTATATTTCAAAAACTTCATTTTTCTAATGCGGAGGGAATCGGAGGGAATCTTAACCCCAAAATGAAAAAAATGTTTGACTAACGATTAAAAAAAAAACCTTTTTTCATTGAACTGCGCGGGCTGTTTGCAGGCGATAGCTGAGATCTCATATTATACTTCCAACATTTTTTGTCTATGCTCTTATTAATGTTTTACAATATGCTTCATCTTTCCCATTTCCTATTTATTAATTATAGTCGTGAAAAATACTATTCATAATTATAACAATAAAAAAGGTAGAGACAATTACAATAAGTAGAAAAATTACAATTATAACTATAATAATTAAAAAAAAAGGTAGAAACGATTTAAAATTCAATTCTCCATAATTGAATCCAAAATTAAATTTTAATTTTTAATGCCGACGTTTCGACTTGCATTTCAAGTCTTCATCAGGGCTTGTTAGATTTATTTTTATCTTTTAATATTACTCTTTTTGTGTGTGTATTTGTCTGTATTGTATGAATAAATGCATCATTATCACCTTGCCATTCAGTGAGGCTGATTGTAATATCGATCCCAATAAAAGATTTTTTTTTTTTTAAAATAAAAACAATTGAAAATATCACTACATAAAATATATTTCATTATTATTATTTATTATTACTCATCACCTAATTTCCACTAGAGTAGTATTAGTCAACACACAAATGGAATCAAATAGATCATATAGCTGAGCCATCAATAGATGAAGCTATTGTGTCACTAAGGACAGGACCTATATTAGAAGTAAAAGATCAAATAAACCCCCAAGCTGTAAAAACGCAGCCATTGGCACTTCTAACGTTATCCAAGCGATTGGTCAAATGAGCTTAAACTTCTGTAAAAGTGGATTTGAAAATCTCTTGTATAATAACTGCATGAAAAACAACAGGAGACGCTCAATAATATCGGAAACTCAGGGTGGTGAACCAATTTAAATGTTTTTGTTTTTTTTTTCATTGAAATTTACAATGTATACAATTTAATATATGTGTCGTCTAGTTCCAAAACCGGCCATCTCCAAAAAACAAAATTTTTCAGGAAAGCTGATTTTCTGTTACATCTCGCCAAAACGAAGTAGGAACAAAATCTCTTCGTTTTTTAGTGGCCCAAGGGTAGTGTGATTGAAAGCACTTTTTGAAATGGAAGGGGCAAGTGGAGGGGGTGGGTTACTCAATTTATTTTGGCCACTTTTTCAACGAATTAGAACTGAAATATCACTAATGTTAATGTAAATGTTGGTTTTTTTTGGAATACAAATGAACAAAACTTTCTTGAATAAGTGAATATTATTTGGAAAAATTGAACTCTGAAATGTTATGGTGTTACTCAAGCATCAAGACGGAAAAACTGACGAGAATTGTTTTTAAAGTAATTAAGTTCTGAAAAACTTAATTTAGAAAAATATAATCATTCAGAAACTTGTACTCTTGCGGCATTATCGTCTCCAACAGGCTCACACATTTCTTCCTGATGTTCTTCTTCATCTCTCTCATCTACTTCTCTGCTTCCTCCTTCGTGAGCAGTTGATGCTACGACGTTCTTGTAAAAAATCAAACGGTCGTCAGTCTCCCAGTTGGGCCCAAAATGTTTCACCAATACGTTTTGGATATCGCGAAGTTTCAGAGGCTTCACCACAATACCTGGAACCACGGCCGGAATTTTACTGGTTGTGATGCTTCTCTTACTCTTTACGACAGACTTGCTTGCTTCAACCTCAGATCTGTAGAAAACCCCCCCCCTTCAACTAGTACCTTATTATTTTGTTTGGTTATGAAAACATCTCTTCGTTGGGGTGAATTTGAGTGCAGGGGGTTTGAGGAGGGCATTATTGGGACTCTTCCAATCAAGATTTGTGTAGTCTCTTCCTGGCTTGAACATCGTTCCTCTTTCCGAGAGAATGCTGTCAAACTCTGAAGGTTGAACGAGAGTCTCGATTTTCCTTAACTCCTTCACAATTTGGGCAAAAACTCGATCTAGAGGGGTTTGTTTTTCTTCTCCATGTTGCAGGGTCACTTTGTCCTTTTCTTGCTAAATTATCTGGAACTCCTTCTACAAACTTCTCCATAAAGATCGAAAACAAAGTGCACTGAACAATGAGGGCATAAACGTTAACTACAGGAAAAGCAGGAGCAGACTGATAGTTGCGTGATAAGAGACCCTCTTAATCTGGAACAACTGTGCGATCTAGCGGATGTGGAGATCGCCGGTTTTAAAATTCACTGACGGAAGGATTTGGCCGGTTTTGCAGCACACTGTGATTTTCAAACGCAGGTTTAACAAGGATTTGGCGAGTTTCGGCGAAGTGTCTTGCTTCTAATAGGTGGAACATGTATCTTAGGACTCAGAAAACAGAAAAAACGTATTTCTCAAAATTGAGGAGTTGGCCGGTTTTGCAACTAGACGACACATATAATACATCAAGTAAAAGTGATGAAAAGAATAAAAATGACACGTCAATTGTTTTCAAAGTAACTACCCATTGGTAGCACTTATAAAGGTTCAATATAATGAAGTACTATGTTAGAAGGTCCCGAGGCCATCTTCTTTTCAGGTGCCTAGGAGGGTTATCTGGAATAGAATTAGAAGCAAGTTGTGATACTAATGTATTTGAATGGTTGTGGAGTTTACTATGGAAAGATTGATATCTGGTTTGAGCTAAGTCAGAAACGTAAGGTAAATTAAGATCTTGGTGGGTTAGTTTGTTTGTGACGAAGTAAGGATCATTGAGGATTTTTCTAAGGATTTTAGATTGTAAGGATTGGATACGAGATGAATTGGAGGGTTTAGTATAGCCCCAAAGCTCAACTCCATATGTCCAAATTGGTCTAATTACTGTTATGTATATGAGTCGTTTGTAATTAAGTTGAAGGTTTGAACGTTTGTCTAGTAAATGTTGAAGTAGTCTATATCGACGAGCAGTTTCTTATCGTTTTAGTCTTGTATGTAGATTCCAAGTAAGACTTTTGTCCAAGAGGAGTCCTAGGCAGCGGATCTGTTCAAGAGGGATTAGTGGAATATCATTAAAGGATACTGTAGGACAGGAAGTCGTAGGTTTACGACGAAGAGTAAAGGTTATTTGATGGGATATACTTGGATTTATTTTGATTCTTCATCTTTGACACCATTCTTGAAGGTTTATTATGTGGGATTGGAGTGTCTGGGAGGCAATAAAGGGATCATTGTTTACTGATAACACACAAGTGTCATCAGCATACGTGGTGAGGATGGTGCTTAGAGGATTGGACCTAGAATACTTCCTTCAGGAACACCTGCAGATTGTGTAAAGAGAGAGGAATAGGAAAAGTTATGACTTACTTTAAAAGTTCTATCACTAAGATAGGAGTGGAGAATGAGGAAGTATGTAGAAAGTAGGAATTTACGGAGTTAGTAAAGCAGTCCCGGGTGCCAGAC
This sequence comes from Euschistus heros, assembly GCA_003667255.2. Classification (NCBI taxonomy): domain Eukaryota; kingdom Metazoa; phylum Arthropoda; class Insecta; order Hemiptera; family Pentatomidae; genus Euschistus; species Euschistus heros. Next base: position 2,921,762 of record RCWM02000008.1, on the reverse strand, counting down.
TCGAGCAAATGCTAATTTAAATGTTGAATGATTTAAATAAGGGGCAAATCATAAACTGTAATGGAGGATACAAACCAGAAAATGAAACTAGATAGGTTGTATTAGGCTAAAACAAAATATTCATAACGGGAAAAATCTGTCCATCGACACCAGAATCAAATATTATAGCTCCGTATTCATGAGAGTGATGAATGGTCTATGGTTTAGAAACAGCCATCTCTGTATCTACAAAAACTAAAATTAAAAGGAGAATATTAATAATTCACATATCTAAAACTAACGTAAAAGGATACCACTTGAAACCGAATTAAGAATTTTTTGGGAAAACGGGAACCTACATACTACAATATGGAAAGCACTGTGTATTTCTAAGGACCTAAGGATATGAATAATTCAAACAAATTTTCGGAAAAATATTCAATATGAAAAGATTGGAAGGTTAGAAACAAATAAAAAAAGTACTGCAAAAAATAGGATTAGCAATAGAGAATGCATAAACTGGAAAACATGCAGAACACCTATTATTTCATTAAATGATTAAAGGAAAGATAAGAAAAAAGATACAGGAAGAAAGTTGACTTAAAAGAGGAGGGCGCTTCACTCTGAAAGTATATAAGACAAGCGGAAAAGGAATAAAGAGAAGAAGGGAATCAAAAAGATGAGGTATCGGCGTGATTAAAAGAAAAAAAATGTTTTTTGACGAGCCACCAAGAACTTAGAGACCTCGAACTTATTAATATCTGCACAGGCCTTAGAAAGGTACAGGCCTTAGAAAGGTTCTCACAAGGTGTTGAAATATATAAATGTTAAATATATCTTTAAGATTATAAAATTATTGTTTTTATTACTTAATTTTATATGATAAAAATATTTAATATTATTAATTACAGTCGTTTTGAAATTGGCGTCGTTTTGGCATTTGAACCTTGACATTGGCGTCAGACAACAAATATTTAATTATCTACGTTATTACACCTGAAGTCAGGAGGGTTTCATGCGTGTAATTGTTTTCGCACTTATATCACACTCTCACTCTTTCAATATTGATCAATTGCGATGGAAAGTTTTTAATATATTTCTCAGAACAACAGTCACTTCACATATGCATTGCGAGAAGATCTTAATATAATAAGTACCTATATTATTATGTAATTAAGAAAATACTAAGGTTAAGACGCAGTGAATACGAAGTTTCTAAATCTCAACAAAAGTTGCGTGTATTGTCCCAAATATATCCTTCTACAGAGTCCCATTAAAACTCCAACTTAAAACGTCAAAATTTACAAACAAAATCCTGTAATTTGCATCTCGGTCTTATTCTGGGACGTTCAAACCGATGATTCAGCGCTTGATCAGTGATTAAAATCCAACTTCAACTGTTTAGTATAACCTTTAAAAAGCCATCTCCAGAACTATATTTATCGTATAAATTTCTTGCTTTCCCTAAGAGTACCATCATGAGCTCCAGAATCCATTACATCTTCCACAATTCTCCGTCTCAGGCGGACCTCCACCAGATTCTAACAGATCATGCGTAACATCTGATCCCACACTGAGTAGCTTTCTAAGTACTCCATAGCTTTATACTATATGAACCAATACTATATAAGATATGAAGGGTGTTAGTCAAGAAGGGGGAATGTCCAAAATATAGAAACTGAGATTTCATCGCCACCATTTAGTCACCTAATGCGTTCTCAAGGAGGCTAGAGAGAGGATTTTCACATGCTTTGGAGTTTCAGAACCAGTTCCAAATGAGAAAGAATGTAGAATTTTTAATTTTCATTTGCAAAGTATTGTTACTGACATTCCCCCTTCTAGCTTAACACCCTTCATATATTTTTTTTTCAAAGGTTTGCTTCACAGTAAGTGACCACGTTGTTTGTTTGTTTGTTGGGGTTTATAGGCATAAAACCCTAGGGTCATCAATGCCTGTGTAGTTATATATATAGGTATATTTTCACAGAAGATTAGGGTCAGGAAGGGTGCCACGAACAGAGGCGCACCCTCCAGGAGAGACGAGCCGCACCCGCCGAGCAGGAAATGCGCCACGGCTTGCTTATTTATATGAATACATATTTTCTTCTATTTAAATTATATACGAAGCTTAGTGACCACGTGTCCCCACAATTAAAATATTTAGGAAGTATAATAGTCTAGTGAATTCTAATTTATATTCATTGTGTTAGTATAAGTTCGTTGTATCGTTGTTTATAACTATGACTTGAAAGCAATAAAATTTGTATAGGTGTTTTCTCAAAATATGAATAAATTCAAATTTAAAAAATTCCTAATTTTAAGTTTTTGGAAATAAGAATATAGTAAACTAAAATCTTTCCATTAGTTCTTTATGGTTGAGATACGTTACCACGTCTCCTAAAGTAAAAGTGACGGTAAAACGTAACTTTCTTCACCATCATTCGGCGATACATGTTGAGGTTTTCAGCTCTATCTAAGAGTGGTCACTACCACGTGATCGTTTAGGATTCACTCCTGTTCCTTATATTTTAGCAATTCCACTGTTAGGGTATACTGAAAAAGGTAGTTGGACCATTTTTGTTTATTATGAAATAAATTTTGGAAATTTTACTAACTTACCTCAAACTAACGAAGAAAAAAGCAGCATTGTTTGATTCACATGATGAGTAACATTTGGAGTTGAATAATTTTAGATCCCAACCATTTGTTTTTTCTTTTCTTTATACAGATGAAGATGGTACGTAACGTTCAACTTATAGACTTATGAGCTAAGTCAATTTTGAACCAAAGACTTTGACTGTATTAGTTAGTTACGATGGACTTATTAATGCTTTAGGCTGTCGATTTTCGCTCGCAACGCGGGCTCAGGAAATCGTAAAAATCTAACGTTGACAGAGAGTCCTTTTTAGCGTCGATCGGGCCTTGTCAGCGAAGTTCGAACCGTTTAGCTCTATACTTTAAAATTAAGATGTATCTATCGATCACAATATATTTGCATCTTGAATAAAGAAAACTTACATGAGTGTTTATTTATAAAAAATATTGGAAGATATGTATCAAAAATATTTGTTACAAAGCGCTATTCGAAACCAAAACAGGCTCGTCTCAATTGAATGTAACAATTGATATACTGACTCATTGTAAAAACAAATAAATTGAATAACATGAGTCTAGTAAATTGTCCTTGGACGGTCAGTTCGTATGGATTTTTATCAACAGGGAAATGACGATACACAAAAGATCATCCTCAAAGATATTGTGGGTGTGTAAAACGGCGCACAATACATTTCATTTATACAGCATTTGTTCTTCTTTATTATACTGTCCAAAAAATGGGGTTTCGCAATGGTTTAATGTTTAAAAATAAGTATTAAAACAAAAAAATACGAACATAAAAGATCCACATAGAGTAGGCTAGACTAAATTTAATTTGTTGACAGATTTAGGATCACGCGTGTACTGACTGACAGAGTTATTAAGACGATTCCTTGATAAAGACTGATTAATAATTTTTCCAAATAAGATAAGAAAATTTGTATCAAGTTGGCATTAATGACATTATAATCTTGTGTAACCTTAGTTATGTGAGTACACTTTGTACTAGATGTGATAGTGGGACCTCTGTCCCAAAACAGATTAGAGATTGCCAATTTTAAGGTTATCGTTAAATGCTTCTGAACTGGAAATTATTTGTCGTTCTTATTTATCAGCATATAACGTTGGATATTAAAGAGCATTTGAGGCTTTTCTAGTTTGTTAAATATTTTTTAATTCTTATTTTTAGAAGGAGAGATAACATTATATAGGCAAATATTTAAACTGATATTGACATCCTATACAAATATTTAAACAATACTTTATAAATAAGAATATATGTACAGTAAAATATATCTTATCCGGCGTTCTGCTAATCAGCGCTATCAAACAAGAACTCTTACAGTATATGTATATTTAAAATTTATTAAACAAAAATAATATGCTAACTTTAAAAAAAAAAAAGAAAAAAAAAAGGAAAACAAAGTAATGGTGTGCATTCTCGCTTACTTGGTGCAAACCGTACACGTCATACTTTTTACAAACTTCTGATCAAAAAATACTCATTTTTTTTTTATCGATATGTTTTTCTATACAAAGGTGTAAAAAAGATTTTAGGGTAGGTTTCGGTATAATTGATGATTATGATCAGCGAGGAGATATACAAATAGAGCTGCTATTGAGTAGGCCGGAGCTAGAGGCAGGTGGGACTAGTATTCCCCCACCACTTCGCTACCCAGAGTTAACCCAGTTCCCAACTTACCAACATTATTTTAGACTGTTGCTGATGCAGGTATAGGTAATACAAATTCCTTCAAACACAGTGTATCATTTTTTACTTAAACTTTGTAAATATAAAGGATTTTTATTGAATATAAAAGTTATAATTACTAATAAATATTTAAATTAAAAAAAAAAATTATTGGAATCCAAACAGAATGTAATATTTTATAAAATTTAATGGGCTTTAAATAATATAAGTTTATTAAATTTGTTCCTTATATTATTAGCTTGTATTTTTTGATTAATGTCTCTGGCATGACTTTTAATTCATATCGTTAAATATTTATTGGCTATTGCCTTAATTAAAAAATGAAAATGTCCTTCTTCTGCGAAATGATTGGCTTCATCAAAAAGACTGCAGTAGTGCAGCATGCCAACCACCCTTTACGAGTAATGTTCAATGTTGAACTCTCCTCCTTTCTGCACATACTAGCGAAAGAGAGTCCCCGCAGTAATACAAATCCGCCGTGCACTGTGAGATGGCTGGATTAGACCACCTCTATTTTTGCAGCCAATTAAGCTGCCTTTGCTCCGCACTGGTTCATCATATAAGTTAGCTTTGCAGGCATAGCACTGAAGGTTACCACTCAGCGACCTTACCACATAACCTAGGAGTTGAAACATTTTTGTAAAATTACAATGTTAAGGTTGGTAGATTTTGAAACTATTGTAGTTAGAGCTTACATGTACTCTACAGTATCATGAATGATTAGTTCATAGCGTTGCATGATATAGTCATGGTCATGGCTATCAAGTTCTGGGTGTACTAGTGGTTCTTCTACATTACTCCCTTCTAAAATAAATAAAAAATTAATTAGTAACAATTTCAATCAACACGTTCAATCGGGTTAAATAACTTACCTATCTCTAAATGAAGATACTGGATTTATCCCCAATAAATTAATTTTATCCAGTGGGATGGCATTCCCACTGCTGGACATCCCTTCGTGATGCTTTTTATGAATGATAATTTTTTTTTCCAATTCCCGCTTTCCTACTGAGAAGCGCTTGGGTTGTTGTTGAAACCTCCTCTGCCTCGACTATATCCAAATAATCTTTCCAAATGATCTTGGCTGACCAATGATATAGTGTTAAAAATGTCAAACATTTGGTATCCAATAGCGTCTTTATCATGCTTCTTGTACTTTTGATGTCTATTAAAAACCCTAAAAATCCAGTCTTCCTATTTCCAGAGCATACTGGTCATCCATCGCCTTCTTTCAGTCCCTCAATGTACTTTTCCACCTCTTCCAGTTTTTCCAGGATGATAATTCGATTTTTGGGGTGAATAGGCTGCTTTATATATTTTCCTTCAAATTCCTAGAGTGTAAAATATCAAATAAATCATTATTTCAGAATTCAGCTATTTCATTTTTTTTGGCAGTAGTTGATGGAATCAGCAACTGAAGCACTTAGTAATTGAGCAGCGTATTTCACCTTCATCTTATGGTTCCCATAGTTTTTATGTGGCTGCTGGTCAATTTATTTCCCAGGTTTAAACCTTCCTTTAATTGTAAATAGTGCAGATTTTGAATATGTTCCCACTTAACGACTTTCCCCTCTCTATCAAGTAGATATTTCTTGTCATGGAGAGTGTTCCTCACCAACTTTAGCATGTGGCATGGGTCTAAGAAGAAATTCAATTTATGTCCCTCCATGTCTATAGTGGTGCTTGCACCTTCATTTACATTGAATTGAACTCCCAACTGCCTAGCTGAAACTAGATTATTTGCGGCGCCATCACAGGTAAGGGATACCACAGTTACTCCTGCCTCTTTTAATAGTGAAAGACATTGTTTAGTTAAACTAGCAACTTGCTCCCCAGTTAAGCTGTTAACAAAAAAATAGCATAGCGGGTTTTTCCAGATAGTGTTAAGAAAAACTAAATGAAAGACGAAAACCACCGTAGCTAGTGGTGAACTATCACATTGGCTGCCTGTTCCCAAATCATCATACCCTACCAAGCTTTTCCCATTCCATTGGACATTTCTTCTAATTGCCATTGAGTCTATCATTAGGGCTCCGAAAAGTTTGCCATGGGACTTTTCTTTTTCGCAAATAGCAGCAAACACGTCTTTCCTAAACCCGGGCTGTCCGTTTACAGTAGCGTACCATCGAGCAATGCTTCGAGGATGAGGAAGGGAAGTACTAAAAGTAGTTCTTACATAACTGTATGCCTTCGGCGACAAGAAGTTCAGAGTGATGGCAAAACTTTTGAGCCTGCTGTCATACAAAGTCCGTAATTTTGGAGATATTGCCTTTGCTGCTTCTCTCCTAACTAGGGCTGATGATGTTGGTGATACGTTGAAAAGTAACTCGCAGTACTCTGATTGTAAATAATTTTTTTTTTCCAAGTCGGCCAAAACTTCTTTTAATTTAAACACATTCTTAGTTAATCAAGAGTGTTTCCTCCTAATATTCCTCAATTTCAACTGAGATACTTATGCTTAAAATAATCCCCCCCCCCCCCCCCCCGTCAAAAGTATTGCAACACCCATAATTCTCGAGATTTTTCCTGGCTTTTACCTTAATCCATACCTGGTTTATATTTATATAATTATTATTTATTAAACGAGAGACATTAAGGATTAGATACATCAATGTTTTTCCCTGTTAATAACAAATGATGGAATTTAAGATTATTTTTTTCAAATTTCCCACAGGCCATGTTTATCATTCAGTTTGTTATTTACAAGTATGCCAAGACTACTGGAAGCAGTCATTTAAGCCGGAGGGGGCAATATGTCTTATTAAATATAAATTAAAAATTAAAAGTTGAAATTGTAAAAATACGTTTTTGTAAAATTCAAATATTTCAAAGTATTGCAATACTTTTGACGTGGAGTTTATTATAAAAAATTAATTGCATATAACACCATCGCGAACTAAATTTGACTAGGTACAATGAAAGAATTTAGCATTAGGTATTTACCTATGAAAGCTAAGCTGCTTATCATTTATAGTCGCAGTCTTGTTGTTCTTAAGCCTAGTCCAGACTGTAAACAAATGTTTCGGAACAATGTTCAGAAACATTGTTCCCGATGTTTCTGAACAGCTCAAAATTGTTTATGACTTGTTTCGGAACTGTTCAAAAATGTTGCGAAACAAAATCAACCCTGTTCCTTGTTTCCCATTCGAGATGGAAAACACGGGAACATTGAACAAGTTGCGACAAGTCTGGACGTGTTCCTGAGGACAGATCATTTTTTAACTTACTTCATTTCCTTACAACTTTCTAGTGTTGTGATAATAATATTGATTCCTAGTTTTTTTTTTTTCTAGTTTTCCTCATTGCAGTAACCCTGCAATGGGAGCATGTATTTCCACGCGTACGATCTCTCGACATAACGCATATTATCATTAATATTTGTACAAACATGTTTATTAATATTTAATGCAAAAATATCTTAAAATAATATAGAAATTATTGTTGAGTGTATATGAAATATAAACAATAATTAGTTAATGGAATTGGAAGTTAATTAATAAATACAAATTTTTTTAATTAAAAGGGGAAAAATGGACCAAAAAAAAAAGTTAATAAATGAATTAAAAAAATAAAAATAAAAATGAAATAAATTTAAAAAAATAAATAAATAAAAATAATATATAAAACAAATAATAGGTTTTCCCTCAAAGTTAATAAGACTAGTCCAAATGACTCTAAACCATAGCAAAGGAGCTGTCCAAGTGCAAGGAGGGGTGACTGAACCGCTTGATATAGTATACATAAGGGAGTGAGGCAGGGAGACCCACTGTCACCGGTACTGTTTAATTTAGTACTAGAAACAGTCATTAGGGCAATAAGGACGAACCCTGGAAACATTTATACCCATATAAATAGACTTAGCATCTAGCATTTGCGGACGACGTCGTAATCACTGGCAGAAAAGAAAACTAGGAGCATTTGAAGAGTGTAGCTGAAAAGCAAGAGAAGTGGGCCTCCAGATAAACGAAGAAAAGACGAAATACCTAGTGACGTTTGAAGGAACAAAATATGGTGGAAAACCTAGAAGGGGCAGGATACCACTTCGAAAGCGTCGAAAAATTCAAGTACCTGGGTAGCGTCATTACTTCAAGAAATGAAGTAGATGAAGAAATAAAAGAAATAATAAAGGCTTATAAAACACACAGGAATAAAAATATAACACAAACAAATCAAAATACACTCAAAAAATTAAATATATAAATTAACAACAGTTTTATGACTCATTCAGGAAATGTGAATAAGAATTTGGTTCAGTTTCTGGGATGTTTAAATCTCTTCCCACGTTAGCATAGTAATTTTTAGCAGTTGGTGTTTCTGTGACACCAAATGGTGTGAAACTTTGAGGGATATTCCTCAAGGACAATGTTTTACAGATCTGCCAGGATCTGACGTTTTTTTCGAGGCCGAAGGACATCCTTGGCCACTCTCTCCATCCACAATTAGAATTAGCTTTTTCGTCCTTAAGGATTGCTGTTTTAACTGTTTTTAAGGACACTGTTTTACAGATCTGCCAGGATCTGACGATTTTTTTGAGGCCGAAGGACATCCTTGGCCACTCTCTCCATCCACAATTAGAATTAGCTTTTTCGTCCTTAAGGATTGCTGTTTTAACTGTTTTTAAGGACACTGTTTTACAGATCTGCCAGGATCTGAAGTTTTTTTCGAGGCCGAAGGACATCCTTGGCCACTCTCGCCATCCACAATTAGCATTAGCTTTTTCGTCCTTAAGGATTGCTGTTTTAACTCTTTTTAAGGACACTGTTTTACAGATCTGCCAGGATCTGACGATTTTTAGAGGCCGAAGGACATCCTTGGCCACTCTCTCCATCCACAATTAGAATTAGCTTTTTCGTCCTTAAGGATAGCTGTTTTAACGGTTTTTTAAGTTATCCGGAGGATAACTTCCTCCATTGTTGTCCTCCAGGATACTGTTTTAAAATATTTAACGGTTTTAAGATGGCGGACCTAAAAAGGACACTTTTATTTGTGTTATATAAAAGAAATTGGCAGCATAAATTCCAGCCAAATGTAACAGCCTCACTCGACATGTTCAAAAGCACTGGCTCAGGTCTGGACGGGAAATATTGTTTCAGAACAAAGTTTCTGAACTGTTAATAAACAATTCGGGAACATGTTCAAAAATGTTCCGAAACATTTATTTACAGTCTGGACTTGGCTTTATCCACCACCTTATTTTCCTTATTCTATTCCTTTGCCTGTTTAGTAAAATAAATAAATTGGCAGCACAAATTCCTGCAATAGCCTCACTCGACATGTTCAAAAACACTGACTCAGGTCTGGACGCGAAACATTGTTTCGGAACAAAGTTTCTGAACTGTTCATAAACAATTTGGGAACATGTTCAAATATGTTCCGAAACATTTGTTTACAGTCTGGACTAGGCTTTACATCCAATTGCAGCACAAAAAGGCATACTTAATGTGGAATGGATTCATAAAAAAAATAAAAACTCAACGAGAATAGGTTTACGTAAAAAGTATGAAATTAAAAGTAAACACTTGTAACTTCAAGGAAGTTAAGCAGCACACACGGAAAGTACGCTTCGGAAATTTAGGTGGCGTAGTGGAGGGGGAACGAATCCCACCCCCACTCCACTCATGACTGCTCTATTGTATATCTCCTCGCTGATTATGATCCGTTATCCGACGTAGGCCCCAATAACGGCTGATAATGGAGAGTCTATTTTGTATTTTTATAATATACATATATATATATATATATATATATATATATATATATATATATATATATATATATATATATTTATAAATTTAAGAAAGTGCCAAAAATTTATTTTTTGCTTTATATTAAAATATTGTTCTAAAGACCAAGGCGCGTGTCCTCCTATCAGTCTAAGTACCTACACCCGTCTTGAAGTGGTTTAATTATACGGCGCAAGATACGGGCCTGTAAGTGCCCAGATTTAATTCCTTTTAGGGTCTGAGTACCCCAGCAACCGCTCTCTCAACTACTCTGATAAGCAGATAGTCCAGTAAAATAAGGGTTTGGCTAAGTAAAAAGAGAGGTTTGGCCGAACGTTTATTCTCAACGGATCTTTATGTTTTCCGAGGAACTGAATCCAAATCTGATGTTTGCTACCACAGCAGTCGACGGCTTCATAATCAAAATCGCAAAATACCGGTTATTTTCCGTATTGTGCCTATAACACGACAACGAAGCCTTTTCGAAGAAAGTCTGTATATATTAACTGCAGCTGGAACCACTACCTACGAAAAGAAAAAAACAGCTCCGAAGTCGGACCATTTTTCACGAAGTTATGGTCTTGGGAAAAATTGTAGAAACTGACCAAATCGTGGTCAGTCCCACTTCTTCGCTAAAACACGTCTTTTGGATATGACTCCGAATCAGACAGAGATTTGCGGAGTTAAAGCGAAAAATCTGCCAAAAAAAATTGGATTTCACAACAGTTCGCGGTTTTTAGTATTCTGGCATGGGTATTTTACGGATTTTTATCGAAATTCTATGTATAAGTTCTGATATTAAATTTAAGCAGCTTTAAGATGATATAAATAAATTTTAAATCGGACATGCATTTTTGGAGTTATAGTGAAAAATGTGCCAAAAAAACTTTCACAGCAGTAAGGATTTTTAGCGTTCTGGCATGTGTATTCTAAGAAAATTGATTGTCTAGGTTCAAATTTTTAATTTAACTATAACTAATAGTTTCGAAGTAACAGCCGAAAGAGCCAAACGTCTTTTCGCGGAGAAGTGGAACTGACCGCAAGTTGGCCTAATTCTACAATTTTTCCCAAGACCATAACTTCGTACAAAATGGTCCGATTTCGGAGTTGCTTTTTTCTTTTCGTAGGTACTGGTTCCAGCTACAGTCTATATATAAAAACTTTCTTCGAAAAACGCTTTGTTTTCGTGTCATAGGTAAAACAATGGGAAATAACCAGTATTCTTGGAGGTTTTTCGCAATTTTGGTTATGAAGCCATCGACTGTTGTAGTAGTAAACTTCAGATTCGGATTCAGCACCCCAAAAAACATAATGATTCGTTGAGAATAATAGTTCTGCAGTTTTTTCTTGAAAACGGACTTTTGGAGCCTTATTTTACTGGTGTAAGAGCTCATGTTTGGAGCTATAACTTAACAAAACCGTTTTGTTGGTTTATTGGTTCTGTTTTAAGCGAGGTGCCCTTACATCTATCATTGAATATGGATTTAATATTATCGTAAATTGTCGCGGGATAGTGGTTAACCGTACGTTACCAAAAGAAAAACGTCTTTTCAAGGTAATAGCAATGAAACATTGTGATTTTAGAACTTTTTCACTAATGGCTCAGCAAATGTTAAATATAATTATGTTCATAATAAGCCAAGCCCGTTAGATGCAATTGATTAAAATAAATCCTTCAACTGTAAATTGTAAATTTAAAAAAAGGTTTCAATGTCTAAATAACCAAAATAAAGGATATTAAAAACGTTTTACATTTTTGGTCACCCCATTATAAATTTTTTTATGAAAAAATTATAAACAAATGTGAAATATAACTTTCTTTTTTTTTAAATTTTCCTATGCCAATCTAGAAAAAGAAATCAATATAGGACAGAGAAAAATGAGTGGCACTTAAAATAAGGTACTTAGAACAATGATTTTGAACAATTATTGGTTTAGTCCCTAAAACTTTTCCGAAAAATCTATAGTTTATTTTAAAAAATGTCTTAGTAATGTTATAGTAAATTAATGTATATTTTATAAAACACTTGTGCTATATGATAAGTTTCAATGAATGCAAAAATAATAATTTGTAAAGTATAAAACACTTCTAATTAACTAAATTCTCGGTTTCCACAATATTTCATTTTGGCCTTGGATCATTATAAATTTCCACTCCGCAATTATAGAAACGCTAGAACATGAATAGTCATTTATGCATGGTATTGTTCGAAGAAGGTACGGAAACTATTAAATTCTGTACGGGATCGATGAATGTAGGAACAAGATACACGGAAATAAATGCAGACGGAGTCTACATTATATAAAAAAAAATCGAGGTAGGGTGTTTTAACGTTTCCATGTTCCTCAGGCATGTTGAGTCCTCTTCTGTTAAACAACGAATTAATGAATTAATTCACGCGAATTCACAGCTTCGACTAGTAGTATTTACAGTCTTTTGAGCAACTTATAATGTAGTGAAAATAAAAAGAATTAAGATAATGGAGTTCAACATAAACAATACTAAGGATAATATTTTAAAAAATAACTGTAAAAAAGTTATTAATAATATCAACCCAACACCTCAAGAGGATTCTAAAGAAACGTTTTTTTCCATACCATTTAACCACCGAAGTTGGAAATAAATAGAAAGAATAGAATTAAACTTTGCATTTACAGATTTCCTGTAATCAAAAACAAAACTGACCCTACCCAAAAACAGCAGTCTCGGAACTGAATCACAGTCAGACTCAAGATAAAAATACACGGGAAAACTGTATGGGAAATCAATGAATCAGAGATTAAAAATTAATGGCGTATAATAAGATGCGAAGTTCCAATTTCGCAATACATCTGTGTAAATTAAAATAAACATAAATTCAACAAAGCCTTAGGTGTGAAACTAACATATCGCGTACAAATCATACTAAAACTGAATATTTACGAATCATTAGAAATATTAATAGTTATTTATTCATTAAGAGATTAAAGTAGACTATTATTCTCCCGAGCGATATCAGTTGGCTTCCGAAGCAGAGCCGAGGAAACTAACATGACAAAGTCGAGGGAATATAGAATTATTTCAAAGTGTAATATTTTGGAATACTTTAAATAAATTATTTTAATAAGTTATTGAATTATTTGAGTTTTTAACAGAAAACCAAACATTTGAAAACAGTCAAATAGTTAAACGAAAGAAGGCTCCAACTAGTGAAACTAGAAGTTACAGTAATTGTGTATTAATAAAACACAGGTTTTTAAAAGAACATAAATTCATTATTTTTAAATTAGTACAATTGTATAGATATATAGAGGCCTCTTTTCAAAAAGAATTCCGGCAACTTTAAAAAGTTAGTTTTGGTCATGTTTAAGAATCTATAACGCATAAATGCCTAATTTAATCAAAAAATGTTATAAACTAAAAGTTGTAGATCATTACATTTTTTGCAAGATAGGATTTTTAAAGGGAAAATTTTTCCATTTATACTCTTGAGATAAAAAAATAAAATAAAATGAAAAATTGTTGGGATTGATGAATTAATTGCCACTTCTATTGAGATTATTTTATTAGAAAACTAGTTTCGAATGCTAAACATTCATCTTCAGTTCGGAAACATACAAACTTTTTTCAACACATCAGTACCATGTTACATAGATTATATATACTAATGTTTTTAAAAAGGTAAGACAAGAAATCAAACATGGGCACCCACCTTCGAGGTAACTAAAACAGAAATGGACTTCTCACTGAATTAGTGATACAACATATAAATACAACATTACATACAACATTAAATACAACAAATACATACAAATACATACAAATTACATACAACATATAAATACAACATTACATAGATTATATATACTAATGTTTTTAAAAAGGTAAGACAAGAAATCAAACATGGGCACCCACCTTCAAGGTAACTAAAACAGAAATGGACTTCTCACTGAATTTGTGAGAAGTAGAAGGGAGCAGGTAGGTTAAATTTTTTATATACAATGGAGTTTCCCTTATGACTCATTGGATTCTTCCGTCCCAACGGGAAACAAATTTAAAATGGGGCTATTGGATATGTTAATCTGATCATTTAAACAAAAATCTGGATCGGTTTTAAAAGATTTTATTATTTTTATTGATTCAAAAGTATTTAATTTTAGGCTATTTTCTACTTGATGTAATATTTTTACTCCCAAGTATTTATTAAATTTGTGGTTATTTTCATTTAAATGGATAACGAAATTGGAGTTTTGGGTCTTATTAGTGTATGCTGTTATATGTTCTTTTACTCTTTGATTTACCGATCGTCCAGTTTTTCCCGTGTATTTTGCTTCACAGTCATTACATTTTAATTCATATACGCCGCTTTTTCGGAAAGGGTCTATTTTGTCTTTCGGTGAAGGGAAGTATGGTGACAATGGTTTATATATTTTAAATGCAGGGTTTAAACCTAATTTTTTTAATTCTTTCCCGACTTTAGTGGATATTGGGCTGTAGTATGGTATCAAAATATATTTTTTAGGGGTAGCTTTATCATCTGGGGGTGTTATGTATATATTATTCATAGTTTTTTTATATATTTGTTTTCTTACAAATACTGGTTTTACTGTATCCGTTATTGTTAGCTATAGTGTATATTGTTTGTATTTCTTTGATATAATGTCGTTCATTTAGCGGTATATTTAAAAGGCAGTATATCATGCTATGAAATGCTGCGAGTTTGTGTGTTAGTGGTCTCCTGGCATTGTTGTCTATAACTACATCTGTGTGTGTGGGTTTCCTGTATATATTAAATTCGTGTTGTTTATTGTTTATGGAGATTTCTATGTCTAAAAAATTTAAAGTTTTATGGTTCTCTAACTCCAGTGTAAATATAATTGAAGGGTGGATTTCGTTTATTTCGTTTAAGAAACTATTAATTTGCCTGTTCGTCCCAGACCATAGGCAAATTATGTCATCAACATACCGATACACGTATATGATGTGTTGAGCTAATTTTGAATGAAGGATTTTCCGTTCTAATTTGTCCATAAAAAGAAGGGGTGAAAGAGGGGACCCCATAGGTAACCCTTCTTCCTGTTTATAGAATGCATTGTTAAATTGAAAATAATTATGTTTTATGCAAACTGTCATTAAATTGTAAAAGTCTAATTTTTCTAGTGGTTGAAGATTGAACTGGAAGATTAGTTCTTCTAAAATTTCTATTGTTTCTGAAGGTGGGATACTGGTAAACAGATTTGTGACATCGAATGATATTAACTTCGCATTGTCTGGAACGTTTTTAATTTTGGTGACTAATTCTATTGAGTTTTTATTGTATTTCGTGGGGAAAAAGAAATTTTTGTTTTGAAGATAAGAAAGAAAAAAAAGAAATTTTTGTTTTAAATAATGAGCAAGTTTGTATATGGAGCTATTAATGTAGGTAACTACTGGTCTTATTGGAATGTCTGCTTTATGTATTTTGGGTAGGCCGTAGAGACGGGGCGGCAAAGGATTCATTTCTATCAGGTTGTATTTTATATTATCAGGTATTAAAACAGTATTATTTATTAACTCCCGAACTTGACTGTTAATATTTTTAGCGGGGTTTTTTATGGTGGGGAAGCTGTTTTTTCGAAAGTCATAGATTTTATTTTTATATAACTCTTTTTCTATAATTACTGTGGTGTTCCCTTTGACCGCTTTTATGATTATAGGATCGTTTTTTAATATTTTAGTTGATAATGCGCGTGCTATCTTGTTCTCGGATGATGTCTTTATCTTAAAGTTCTCTACTTTTTCGATTTCTGTTTTTAGTATGTTTGCGCTTGTTGATTTCGAAAGTGGGTTTTTGTTTTATTTTTCTAAACCGGATTCAATGTGGACAGCAAGGTTTTCGAATGTTTGTATGGTCACCGGTGAATTTATAGAATGTTTTAAGCCTTTGTTGAGCAAATTATTTTCATTTTTAGTTAATGTTATGTTGCTGAGGTTGAGGATACGTGGGGAAAATTGGTTATCGGATATGGGAATATTTTTGCACTGTTAGATGTAGATAGGGGTTATTCTTGCTAGACGGCAAGTTATTAATTTTCTTTTCTAATGTTTTTAGTTTTTTAGTTACGAGATATTCAACTCGCGTCCGGATTTGATTGTCTAATGAGTCAAAACTCAAGTGGGTGGTGTACAGAAGTGAGTTTACTATGGAGGATATAAATATATAATTTTAAATTATCTCTCATTGAGTAACAATGGTTAATTTCAAATACCCATTGACGTCTAGCATGGTGAATGGCTTTCGACGCTGCTCTTGTTTGTGCTCCGCTTCTTAGTAGCACGTATCTGGGAATGAGGTCTTCTCTTGAGCAAGTTTGGTTAAACCAAATATTTTAATTAAAGGCAATTAATTCATCAATTCTAATTGTATTGATCCTTCTATACCATCATGCGTACCTCAAGTGAAAAATTGTTGGTTGATTTTGGATAAACTGTTTTAAAAATGGAAACAAATCACGTATAGTACAGAAAATTAGCATCGAAGAGAGCTCGATGGCCGAATGAGTTACTGAGGTACTGAAGGTCGTGGGTTCAAATCCCACCTGGGTGGATTAAATTTTATTTCATGGCAAGCCAACAAATAAATCTTGAACTTCCCACCCTGGCTAGAATAGGTTGGTAACCTTTAGGATAACCCGTCTTCTGCCCTAGTTGGAGTACATAAGGACGTTAAGCCAAAATAAACAAACAATTAACTTCGAACTTGAACTCAAAAAATTCGAAGTGTGACTGCTGCAAATCGTTCACCACATTCAGCGTTTTAATTAGGTTTGCTATAAAAGCGTGTTTTTCTAGTTGTTTTTAATAATATTAATAATTATATTATTATTATTATTATAATTAATTATTATATCATATTAATAATGATATTAAAAAAATAAAATCTTTTAAACCATAAACTGGCCAATGGCCACAGCCCCACTGCATCTGCAAAACAAGGCGAGACTATCACGTCATTACCAGTGGAAGTTTCGTCACAGCCGATGGCCGTCTAATCCCGCACAAACTGATTACTAGTATTCAAGTCATCAAAATGACATTATTCAATAGATACAATACAATCAGTCACTAGATAAGATTCCATTGTCTCTTGGTCAATTATTTTGTGAAGATTATTTTAGATGGGGCCATAGAATGAATAGAAGACCTTCAAGAGTTTACTAAAAGATAAATGACCCGAGTTGATTCGAAAAACTGCTCAAAAACCTCACAAGAATTTTTATGTGTAGAGGAAATTTGGGGAAAATATGGAAATTAGACCGTTTCGATGGAATGTGGTGTTTTTATATATGTTTATATATAGCAAAGCATGCCTATATTGTGATTAAAATATTTGGGTTAGATTTGAAACATTAAATTCACTGGAAGAATGGATAATAACAAAGTACAAGAATATATATTTAAGTTATTTAAAAAAAATTAAGTACCCAGAGAACTTGAAAAAGAAATTCCAAAGCCTCATTCTGTGGAGTCTCCTCCTCTGCTACCAGCTGGTACCCGTTGCGCCTCATCTGGAGATAGGTTTTCACTAAGCATAACGTTAAGTCCCACTTCCTACCTCAGGTTTATTTCAAGAAAAACTAAAACGTTGCTTACGGAGGCAAGGGATGTTCTGAAGAAGTGGAGTACTGTGCCTGATGGAATACGACAAGTCGATATCCGGAACAAAGGAGAAGCGACAGATATTAATGTTGCAACGCAAGACAACGGCCACGTGGAAGATTATTGTTGTGCCTCAAGGTTGGCAAAACTTTTACCAGAGATTTACCCAACCGTTTGCTATTTACGGAGATTCACTGAGCTTACATATTTTTTTATGATAACATAAATCATATTCATGTTCCTGTTTTTATTTTAAACAAACACAATTAAATAGTGTTAAAACTCATATAATACATAAATTACGTAAATAAAGCTTCTTAGATTTTAGATGTTATATCCTAAATTGAAGTAGTTACTTGTTTTAAGAGCTATAAGTGTCATTAGAAAAATTAAGCAATACTTCAATAGACATACTCAACTATTTTCAAAAAACATACGTCCAATATTTACATATCGGCACCTGTCAGGAATTATACCTACCGGCGACTCTAACTATGCACGCATAAGAATAATAAACTATCACACCAGAATATCAACTATATTATCTGACAACCCTACAATCAATTTAACAGTACATCCACACAAACACACACATACAAACACAAATATATATATATATATATATATATATATATATATATATATATATATATATATATATATATATATTTTTTTTTATTTTTTCGTGACCGTTTTCAAAGTGATTCAATTAAGAAAGTATAGTAGAAAAAATATTAAAAAAAAAAAAAAAAAAAAAAATCTGGATTTGGACTTGGTTGGATTTGGATTTCTAAGCGTCAATTAATGTATACAATTTGTATCTATCATGCAACATAAGACGTTAAAAATGAACGATTTTTGCATTCTTTGAGTACGCTTGACACCTGTTCAGAATGTACTACACACCATATCTGATACACTGTGCAATGAAATATCATGTTTGTTCAATTCCTTAATCAAAATTACATTTAATAAGTAGTTACAAGTAAAGTTTAACACAAAACTATAGATAAAAACATCGGTGTGTGTATATTTTATGCCAGTGTAGTACATGAAACATATGGGTAAGCTAAGTTCAAGAAATTTACCTGCAGAACTATTATTACTGTCCAGTCTTATGATTTAAGCAATCTTTGACTTTGTTAGTTGAGATAACTTTAAGTCTATAGTTGCTAATTTAGCATTTCACGAATGTATTAAGAAGGTAGCGTTTTTATTGAAATTCACAGCTCTATAACTCAAAATGTAGTTGAATCTCAGTCATAACTGTTTTGTGGGATATTCTTAATAGTATAAAGAACGTTTTATAAAATGTTCACTTATTTTCATTCAGTCCCTTTTCAGATATATATATATAACCTATGAAAATTGGCTTTAACGTGCTTTCATTCATTTTTGAAAAGCCATAGAAAAAAAAAAAAAAAGGAGTTCATTCTCAAAACTAAAACATATACTTACTGCTGATAGTATTACGGGTACTCAACAATGAAATAAAATATTATTTGTGAGTCTCTTATCCTTCCTACAAATATATGGTCTTAAAAATTAACGATTTTTAAATTTTTTCCGCGTTTTTAGAAAAAGAATTTGACTGACTTTTTTTTTTATGAGTTTTATTTTATTATTTGTTTTTTGTTTTTTTTTGGCCCAGGACACCCATTGAAGTCCTATACTGCCCAACAACATGAGTTATATTTCATAATGAATAAGTTTTGGAATTCTAAGCCTCATTGGAAGTACATTTTTTGCTTTCTAATTTCTTTTTGTTATTTTATTGTGTACATTGTTTTTTTTAATTTTTTATTTTGCTATTGTAAATAACTACGAATAGGTAAAATAAAAAAAAATAATGATAATAAAAAAATCACATGTAAATATATGTATAAAGCATGTCTTGCATTTTTTTTTTTAATTTATCTGAATTCAGAACTGTCAAATGTATTAATGACAGCCAGCGAATGAGATGGCTGTAAAACAATGAGAAGGCTCTGGGGTGAGGCATGATGGGGAGCATCGCCCATTGGCACCTTCATCTATCTTGTTAATCATTTAATCTTATTCGAGGAGATCTCTCATCCAGCTCCTTTTCAACCATCTACGGATATCGTTGGGCATCACTGTTGTGGACTTATCATGTATGAGTTTGTTGGGATGGTCTTGCATTTAAACAGTATTAATTCCATTTTTAAACCCTGTTAGAGAATAAAAATTGCATGCTAGTGTAGAGGTTTATGGATCTCACAAGTAGTCAGCATGTCAGATAAAATAAAAATTAGACAGGAATAAATTACACTGAAATTTAAAAAAAAACAAAAAAAAATGAGCAGCTTATACAAATAAAAAAAACACAAAGTCTAATTTTAATCGTGAGAACCCAAAGAGAAATTCAATTTGTATTTGAATGGCCTCTTTTTTTGGGGGGGGGGGGGGCACCAGCTATTTTTTAGTCCTTTGCCTTGGCCTTATTTCAGCTCGAAAACATTTACAACATTCATAGTTTTATAAATCATACTATTAAACTAAGATAAATAAATAAGTGACTTTTCAAAGAACGAATTAATACTGCTTTCTTAGAATCAATTATCCAACATGGTAAATAATTCCTTTAAATCATGAAGAGCCAGGATAAAAAACTGCAGTAGTCCACATTTCAACAATTCTTAACAGATTCTATCACATAATAAAGGACTTGCAGTTTGTTTTTCTAGAAAAATTACAATATTCCACATTGAAAATTTAAAAACGAAATAGGTAAGAGCTAGTCCAAAATTACAATCCAAAATCAATATTCCACATTTCGAAAGATTTCGCTCAAACTATATCTTTTTTCATAGCGAACTCCTCAACCACTCTACTCCACCAATCTAAAACGAAATAGGTAAGAGCGCAGCATTACTAATGAGTAGTTGCTTTACAAGCAATTGATATGTTATTATGAACATTTACGCCATACTCTAGAATGAACTGGACGAATTCGTACATAAATTCATCAACATCATCAACGTCATACAGTCCAATTCATTTCCTGTTTATTGTCAATCCAAATATCCTAAACATTTAAGAATGGTGTCAAAAATGGTGAATCAAAATAAACCCAAAAAAATCTCACCAAATAACCTTTACCCTTAACCATTCAAAAAATCCTAAATGCTCCTTACTTTATGACCAATAAACTTATCCATAAAAACCTTAATGTTCAATATGTTGCTGAGTCAGCCCAAACCAGATACCTATACTTTCATAGTAAGCTCCATAACCAATCAAATCCATTAGTTTCTCAACTTGCTTCCCACTCAATGCCCGATAATCCTCCGAGGTGTCTGAAGAGAAGACGGCCTAGAGATCTTCTAGTGTAGAATTTTTATTGAAGTGCTACTGATGAGTAGTTCTTCACAAGTTTTGAAATGTTATTGTAATCGTTATCAGCTCATTTACTTAATGTATATATCTGTACAGTAGTAAATTTCAATAAATTGAGATATATAACTACTTTACATGTATTTCGTTTCAATCTCCAAATCAACTTTAAATAATACAATTCTTGAATTCAAATCGATATATTGCTTAAAAGTAACAGTACAGGGATCCAGAAATAAGAGATATATAGATCCATACCTAAGATATCAACAATATGGTCATACAATATCATACTGTAGCCAACCAACAAAGTAATTACAGGTTAGGTGTAATTTCATGATAGCACCTCCTGCAAAAAAACTAGAGATCCTGTGACATTAAAAAGGATGCCAAGGATTGTAAGATCTTCGTAATCAAGGAAACATCCGAAAATTTCATCAACGAACAACAGCTTCCAACCAAATTCAGCAGCCCTCCAAATCCGCCATAGACCACTGAGGTCTCTCTCGCTTCATCGTATCTCAGAGCAACCACTACCAAGGTTTTTTTGTTTAAATGTATGTATAGAATTTTGTAAATAAACTGTTAAACCAGCTTACTTAAAAAATATTATTTATTCATTCTTGCTACCTACCAACTATATATTTTATATAGAGTAAATTAAATATTGAAGTTTTGGAGAACTTGGAGACTTATCAGTTTTCTTTTCAAAAAATCAGTAGTTGTAACAAGTGTTATTAAATTTTAATTTTGTTCTCAGATACCTATCCTTTCACTGCAAAAGTTATGTAATGGGTTTGAAGTCCTTAGCCATTTAATTCCAGTTGTCTCTTAACCTGTTTCCCATTCTATTTTCGATAACTCTCCGAGGCGTCTGAAAATAAGATGGCATCGGTGCCTTCTAATATAGAATTTTTATTGAAGTGTTACCAATATTTAGTTTCTATACAAGAAATTGACATGTTATTATGAACATCATCCTCAAATTTACTAGATGTAATATTATTTTTGGTACAGTTGTCTCTCAATAAACAGTATTAAAAAGAAATTTTAGTCTTGTTTGGCAAAATTAATGTATACCTTAAATTAATATAGAAGACTTTTGATAGAATTAAGCAGTTTTCTCGTAGTTAATCACTGTCTAGCCGAATAATTTCCAGTTTAAGTCTTATTGAATACCCAATCGTAGCAACCATTTCCTATTGTCTATATATTTGAAATCGTATTAGATTGTGCTGGCAGATAAAAAGAGGGGATAAAATTGTTTTTAAAAAGCCATTAACAGTTCATTGGCTTTTGGTTTTTTTAATCCAAAGAGTGCGATAAGGAATTACACATTTCGCTCGAACCTCTCCAAGTTTGCCTCAAATTCAGAGAATATAGTAAAATACAAATTTTGAAGATATTTTTTTATTGTCCTTTTTAATTAAATAAATACATGAGCATTTATTAAAATTTAAATAAAGTACAAACAAAAATTACAGATACTCACGTAATACATAGTTTATATCGTTTAATGTGTTGTGACATTTTTAAAATAGCTTCCAACAACAATGCCAATAAATGAGTATACATAGACATGGATTTCAATGTGAAGGAAGATTTTTGGAATTTCCATCGGATGTACAAGACCTATCGTACAATATTACATACATTACTCTAATACAATAATTATTAAAATGCCAACTTAAAGAAGAAATTTAGGAGATCTTTAAACTGTTATTTCTGGTTAATGAAATAAATATAAAATAGGTGAAAAACAAGCATATCTCTAAATCTACACTATTATACAAAAGGACACTATAATATATTCGTTTGTGATCACTATTCACGAAAACTACTTGACCAATCTGTACCAAATTTTAACCACACCATCTTTATACTTCCAGCAGAGTTTAACAATTACAAAGATCTACTGATTTTCAAATAAATTGTTATAAAAAAAAAATGCGATAATATGTGGATACCAGTGAAGTTTGAAAATCGACCGATAGGTGTTGAGCGCCATTTTACATGAGAGGTTACAAAGGTACGGTGTTATATAGAGCTTGAAATTGATAGTACAATTTACTTATTTTCAACTAAGTGATTAAGAAAGATTTAAATACAAGGTGCGACTGCGGATCCCAGTGAAGTTTAAAAATCGACAGATAAGTGGTTAGCACCATTACGGAATATAGTTTACAATGGTAAAACTACTGAATCCATCTAAACTAAAGTTTAACTACATAGTTCTAGGAAGTCTTAGCAATAATACAAATTTAAATGTACAATGTTGAGTGGCAGAAACGAGATTTGCCACACTGTCATATAATTTTATGGTTAGAAATTAAAATCCAGCCAGATGAAATCATTAAAATTATTTCTACCGAATGAAAATTATTACTAAATAAAATGTCGATCCGTTGCTTTTTGATATTGTGGGTACAAATATGATTCAAGGGCCTTTTGTTGTAAGCACTTAAAATGCTCTCAGCAAGAGTTTTTTTAAAGTTCCTGTCCATCTGGATTACCAACTCATAGATTAAAATTAAAAATTGGATGTCAAAATTAAGTTTTTATGTAATCTTCAACTACCTAATCTGTTTAATTTTAACCATTACTGCTAAGCCTAAAAAATATCATTAAAGAAATTATGCTTGATTACATAGTTTTATACAAGATTTTTATATTTTGATAAAAAAATAAAACTTCAGTTATTAGTTAAAATTATCTAAGTTCTTAAATTTTGAAGCCGCGAGGGGGGATACTCGTATAATATACTTAAAGAGAGGTTATAACTAGACACTGGAGGACAAATTTGATAAAAAATCACTCAGCCTGCATATATTTTTTTCAAAAATTCCACGATATGCCATAAACAAAAAACACAAAAAATAAGCCATTACTCTCAGAACCTTAACCAAATGTGTTTATTTCAAGAAACCATGTATAGCGAATTTTTATATCTCTGACTGTTATATTACCTAATTGATAATAAAAGGAGATACTTGCCCCTTGGCCGAGTAAGATGTTTTCAGCTCGTTCAAGAATGACTTTATAAAATTTATAAACAAATTTGACATTGAAAAAATGATGAAAACAAAAATGTAAAAAACACAAACCTTGTTACTTGTTTATTTATATTTATTATAACATTGTTACTTTGATATTTATATTTATTTTTTGATTATTTAAATATGCTGAAGCATTCTTGCTTGCAAATCTCTTACTTCGTTATAAATATAATCCAAGTAATTGACAAGAGACGTACTAAACTCCTAAACACAATTCTTCACAGTATACCAGATATATTGCTTCTTAATAAGAAATTAAAATCGTTAGCCATCTTTGAAAATGGGGTTACGTCTGATGATTTTCTGCATCGCTGTGCTGCTGAGAAAATGGGTAGCTTTTTGTAACTGCAAAGAACTAAAACAGATTTGATGGCTTGATAACAAAAGGATCCTTCCATTGCACCTCTGCATCTCTTCCAAGCTTTTTATAGGAATATGCAGTTTCTAAATAGTCTCAACTGTATTTTCACGATTAAGGCCATTTGTTGAAATGATCACATGCAAAAACTCCTTTGTACAAGTTCTTCGCTCAAATCTTTATATTTTCGATTATTATTTTTATTTTTTTTGTTTGCTTTGTCTTGTTATGGTACCCCTATTTCTACAATTCTGGCAGTTTTTTCTTCTTTGTCTATAAATGTTATTGTTATTATTATTATTATTATTTACGGTCTCTCTCATTTTATCGAAACCTGAAATAACATCTACCCGGACCGAATTTTAGTGTTTGGCCTGTTTCTTGATATTAAAAAAAAAATAAATAAAATAACTGCATTAGCCCCCAACCTGGAGGACCAGAAAGCTTTCGGGGTCTTCAACCCAAGAGTTGCCTTCACTACGGCTTGGAGTCTCCTCTACCCCTGGATTGCCATTTCCTGCAATCCCTAAATGTTTATACCGCCATTACTCGGTACCGTCTCTGTTATTATTTTATTATAATTTATAACAGTATTTTATTGGGGAGAATTTCTTATTACTAAACATTTAGTCCAGTGGCTACAGAGAAGGTGAATGTTGCATGGAGATGTGTACAGCAAAGTTTTGTTCTGGCTGCTTCCCTTACCCATATAGATCATTCTTATCAAGGGTACGGGTTTCTGCTATGGGGAGGTTTTTCGCAAAATAGCCGCTAATGTCCGCAAAATGACATCAGGAAAATCCATATATCTCTTAAACTACTCGCTCTAAAAAAAAAAACAAATCTAAATGACCTTTAATCAATGTCAAAAACTTTCTTACATTGAAAAGGTTTGTCATTTAGAGTTTTTTTTAGAGCGAGTAGTTTAAGAGATATATGGATTTTCCTGATGTCATTTTGCGGACATTAGCGGCTATTTTGCGAAAAATCTCCCCCCATAGCAGAAACGCGTACATATAGAAACGCGTTATAGATAAAAATGATCTATATGGGTAAGGGAAGCAGCCAGAACAAAACCTTGCTGTACACATCTCCATGCAACATTCGCCTTCTCTGTAGCCACTGGACTATTAGTATTACCCAGGGGGTACCACGAGGAGGTAGAGATCGGATTTACCATCGGATGGACAGAGAGAAGTGGAGGAACCGTCTGAGGGAGGAGTTTGGCTGAAGGAAACTTCGAATAGCGAAGAAAATTAAAAGAAAAAGAAAAAAATTACAAGTATCGATTATAGCTAAAAATGTTTAGCTCCTTCAACGGAAGAAGGAAAACATTTCAGAGAAGAAGGGGGATCAGATTGGAAAAATCCTGCTAAAACAATCAGTCCCATTAGTTTTCCCTGAAGATCTCTGGGGAAGACTTCGAATCTAGCCTTATAGGAAACTAGCTTAATATGCTTGATATTCATCATCATTTCTATAAGCATACATACATTTAAAACAGACTATATTTATAATATTATAATTAAGGACAGAAGAAAGCATATGTCTGTTTGAATTCATCAAGGCCTGAGGTGGTAAGGAAGGCAAGTAACTCTTGTTTCAGCATTCGATATCATAGAAGAGGAAAACTATTTATTAATCCTATATTATATTGATACCTCTATCATTCAAATAACCAAATTGTAATTTCGAATTATTATTTCTTATTCCTGTAGAAATATTTAAAAGAAATACTAAGTGTTCTAGAAAAAAAAAAAATTATAAATTACGCAAGATAATTTATTAAAAAAGCTAACCTTGGAATTACTTACTTGTGGCGGCTGTTGAAGCAATGGTTTCAATTAAAACAGGCACACACAAGTGGAGTTGGGCATCTTAAAAAGCGCCCTCTATGTCACCTGAATTTTTCCTAAGTGCTTTGTTTGTTTAAGTGACATGACAAAAATTTTTATATGTACCAACGTTATAGATTTCAAATTAAGAATTATAATATTTGCGAGATAAGCAATAAGCTACCTCTTCACAGCCCTAGACAGGAGAGCTGGGCCGTACACAAAGGAGAATATTTTGGTACATATCCCTTACTCTATAAGATTCTGGATAAACACTTACATCCTAACTTAATTTCCAACCCCAAACTACAGATGCGGGGAGGACAAGATGCTTTAAAAATAGCCGGAAAAATATTTCTCGCTCTTACCTAGATGTAGCCGAGCTGACTTCATCCCCCGATGACACCTCACCGAATCTGAAACCATGACTTTCTCCGATGACGCCGTACCCTCATCATAACATTTCTCTCATTAAGATAAGTCTTGGTTAAGTTTATGTTTATACCATTTAAGTTTTTAAATTTAGTTATGTCTCTATTTATTATTGTAATTTTACGTCAAATTTTTGTTTGAATATATATTGTTTTTCATTTAACAACAGTATAATTTGTAACCAGGTCGCATGTCAATCGTCCAATCAATTATCTTAGATTATTTTTTCTTTTTAATATAATTACCTTGATTATTTGGCCCCAAGTATCAAACCTTTGGAGAAAATCATGTTAATTTTTTTTAAAAATATTTTTAATTTGTTAAGCATTGCTATAGGCAGGTCCTGACTGGCATCCGTTTAGGTTAATACTGATAAAGACGACCAAGAGCCTCCGAAGTTTCCTTTAAAATACACATAAATATGCCAATTTATCTTCAACCTGTCAAAAGTTACATAAATTTTAACTTTTCTTGGTAAAACAAGCATACTAAATTCCTTCACGCATGCCAAGCGTATATCTCGGAAACGGTACAGAATATGAAAAGTCTATATAATAAAAGTTGTAGAGAATTTAATCAACATTAATTTAGTAAACAGCCATGTTTTGCATACGACACACCCTTTTCGAGATATGAGCGCAAAACCAAAAATAGGGACCTTTCGCCCCCCCCCCCCTTTCTGTTCCAAAGCCCGAAAACCCCAGGACTTTAAAGTATGTTTACTTTCTAACTACCCTGAACAAGTTTCTGAAGAAAAAACTTGGATTACAGAAAACGCACCCTATAATCCTTTATTGACTAGACTAATGTGAAGTTATAGGAAAGAGCTATCGAAAAATGTAAAATCGAAGTGAAGCGTCAGGATTGAACTGGTCGGCTCATCGCAGGTCAGGCCGATCTGAGGGAGCGCCTCTTGTACAGCTGTTACAAAATAATTAATATATAATTCAGTATTCGTTAACACTTCCAACTGTTTCTAATCATGTTCCTTTATGTTAAAGTTATTCTTTTTTTTCATTTTTAGAAGTTTTTTTTTTAATTTTGAAATGTTTAGTGCTTAAACATGGTTATGCATGAATAGCTGTTAGAACTCTAACTTGCATACTTTCCACGGCAGTAAGCACAGTGGACAATTACTGATTGGAAAATGTTTTTATTTGGTGAGGAATCAAGGTTTGTCGTGAATTCTCCAGATGGTCGGCTAAGGGTGCTAATGCTTCTGGAGAGAAGTTTGCTGCATCCAACATTTCTCCAAGGATAGTGTATAGTGGCTCTGTACTGGGGTGGGTTGAAATCTATTTGAAAGCCCCTACCGAGTAACACATAATAAACAGGTCTTATTAGGAAGGAAACAACCAATTATTGAAGGCACATTTGACTCGTTTTCAAGATAATTACTTATCGACTTCTTCATAACTACTGTTATAACATATATATTTTTTTTTTAGTCATACAATATAGAAACAATATTGCGGTTATATTGGTAGGCTAAAATTCAATAACCAAAATCCAGCTTCGATACCCGTGTTCCAACCAAAGTGCAGAAGATTTCTGGAAAACAAACGACTGCCTGCACCGTTGGGAATCAGAGCCGGAAGATATATAAAAGAAATACACCTCGAACCTACAACCGATGATTTGAAATATCCACCATGGACTCTAAAAATTCCAACAATAGATTTGACACTCAAAAAATATTCGAAAATTAGAACCTCAGATATAATATATTTGACGGAATTTAACAAAATTAAAGAAAAATACAAAAACTTTAGATACATATTTACAGATGGGTCAAAATCAAATAACAACGTTGGGTTTTTCCCAACGATTTTGAAATACAAACTACCGCCAACCACTAGTAACTTTACAGC
Source organism: Euschistus heros (assembly GCA_003667255.2). Taxonomy (NCBI): domain Eukaryota; kingdom Metazoa; phylum Arthropoda; class Insecta; order Hemiptera; family Pentatomidae; genus Euschistus; species Euschistus heros. The sequence continues at coordinate 2,893,227 of RCWM02000008.1, read as the reverse complement.
GGAATGTTGGGCGGTTACTGCGGCGTTACATTACGCAATGCACCTGGAAGAAAAAAATCTTGTCATATTTACTGATTCCCTTTCTTTTATAATATCTTTTCTTAACCTGTATACCAAGGATCCAGTCATAAGAACGGCACAGGCATATGCCTCAATACTAAAAGATTCAAAAAAAAACTTGTTACTTATCTGGATACCATCCCACGTGGGGATAAAAGGGAATGAAGCCGCAGACGAAGCAGCCAAGCAAGCGGCTATCTCCTCGTTGGACGTCAAAACAATCGGACGTTTGCAATTTTTTAAAGTATTTGGCCAGGAATACTTGGATAGAATTATGGCATAAAACGCAGGCAGATAATAAGTTAAAAATAATTAAAGGTGACATCAAACAATGGTATTAATCACATCGGAGAAAGAGAAGAGAAGAAGTGGTGATGACCAGATTGAGGATTGGCCATACTCGCCTTACTCATGGCTACCTTATAATGAGGGAAGCCTAACCGAAATGTTTATACTGCCAGTGTCAACTAACGATCAGACATATTGCCCGCTGTACGAAACTTTTTTTAAGCAGGAACGGCTGGAAAGAAGACTACCGGTAATGCTTGGAGATAACAATTACAATATTGACAGAATTATCACATTTTTGAAACAATATAACTTTTTCGAAAAAATATAAATAAAAAAAACTAAGAAACCAGGACACTAAAGACCATAGAAGTTGAGTGTCCAAAAACAATCAACCTAACTTAACCTAGAAACAATAATTAAATAAACAGGTATCACAAAACCATCATATATCAATCAAGACAATAATTAGCACACCGTAAAACAATTAGTAGGGGTCCGGCTACTTGTTTTACGATCTGTCAACAAAAAACTTTTATAACGATAAGTGGTGTTGATCGATACCTAGGAATCGACTTTAATCATTCCATTCTCAATACCGATACATTTCTCAAGAATCGAAAATCGATATTTGAATCGACACATCCATACTACAAAACATAGTTTTTATCACATTGTAAACTAAATTTTCGTTGTAGGGTAATGAAATTTCATAATATTACTATTTGAAGTGACAAAAAGTTAGTTTTATTTGCTCGATGTCAACTCCAAATCAGACCCAGATACAACAAAAGCCATTTTTCATAAAATGGTCCATTTTTTTCCCCAATTAATCCAATGAATCATACAATTTTTCGCATTCAATCAATATTTGATTGATATAATCATTAATTATTTTTTTTAAAAACATGGTCTAATTTTCAATTTCGAAATCGGCTCATTACTAATGAGATAACTAATAACGCTGCAGGTCAAGATTCATCAGGCTGCGGAGATAGGAAGGTCACCGATTGTCTGAGCCAATTAATTAGGGGTAAATGATGTTCAATCTTACCTAATAACTGATATTGTAAATGAAAAATTAAATTTAAACAATAAGGTCAGGATTGCAACTGCTATAACAATCTCTAGTCAGCAATGATTATGTGTAAGCACAATTACATTTTATGTTGGATTACATCTGGCAATATGGCCTGAATCAAGAAATACTAAGCATTCCCAGACAAGCTTGGATTCGCGTGTCTAGAATTACTTTTTCATTCTATACCAACTACTTGTACTTCCGTGGCTCTACGATCCGTGGTGTTGCTTGGTCACCCCAATAAGCTTCCGCCTTTTAGCTCTATCTAGTGCAACTGTCCTCTAAAGTGATCCACATCCTCAGAAGGCTCTTCGCATCAAGCGTCACACTTTAGCTTCTGCTTTCGGATATTCTTCTGCGGTGCAGCTCTTCGTGCTGGACTCTTGAGAGTTTCGGTTCCTTCCATCCTTGCCACGTGACCCGCCCAGCTCTATCTACCGAACTTAATAACACTCGGCATCGGAAAAGATATCGTACAGTTCCCAATTTCCACCCCAGAGAGTCCAATCTGAGATGCAAATATGAGGACGTATCTTATGAGCGTTTTATACTATCGGGAGTTTGTAACATTCTTCAAAGCCAACGATCTTGCAATGGAAATGGAATAGAATGCATTAAGTGAATCGTCTTGTATGATATCAGTTGTATAAGATGTTACACGATTGATACCAGTGGACGAGGAATGAGAAGATGGTGTGATGATTAATATTAAATATTCTACACGTAGTTCGAAACGGACCATAAGGAATTATGTGAATGGAAAGAATTTACAAAGTTTTTAAGGCAGTCCAGAGAGCCAGGATCAGTCAAAGGTCTGATTAACATCATGGAAGACATTTGTGAATTTGAAGTTTATATTTCATATCGTTGAGTTTTTCTTCAATTGGTTTTTTATAAATTTCCGATTTAAATTACTGAGAATAATAATAATAATTTAAAAATTACATCATAACCTGTCTGATTATTAAAACTTTCGAACTCAAATCTCATCCAGTTCAATTCACCTATATAATCTGCTCAGGTTAATATAGTACCTCGAGATCTACTATAAAATTTGATGATGGAGTCTTGGCAAGGCCAACTTCTTGCATTTTGGGAGTTTTTGTGGCACAAGCGCTTTTACTCATCTTTCCAATATATTATCGATGCATGATTAATAAATAATATTAATGATTATTATAGATGGAAAGCTCGAAATGTGGGAGTACCCTATTGTGTATTTATTTCTATTATTGGTATTAGAAGGGTAAGGCCTTGTTCGCATTAGGCTAGTATTTTAGTCGAGTAGCAAGTAATTTAGTAGCTAAAAGTGTCTGAACACAAAAATTTAGTCGAGTAGTTTAGTCGAGTGGTTTAGTTTAGTCGATCCATTTTACTCTATTTTTCTCGGGCGAGTAGCGAGTAGCACCCCCCACCACGTCTATCTCACTGGCGCACTGGCTAAACAAGTCCGAACCTGTAGCGTTTAGTCCAGTTCATTAGTAGTTAGTGCATACTTTTATTAATTTATTTCAACAGCATATTTATTACTATAGTATAAGAAGTTGTTAGTTTAATTATTATTATCAAAGTATTCTTTGGGATGTTCCAATCTTCGAATGCTAATTCCTTGAGAAGACAATTAGTAGCTCCCTTCTTTCGATCCATTTTGGTATCCAAAGCTTCTTTTAATCAATCACACAAATTTCCTTATCTACTTCATCTAAAATCGCTGTTAAGATTAACTTAATCAGTTGATTTACTTTATTGCGCTGTAGGCTGTTCATATTAAAAAACACCACTCACTTGTGAACTGTACTGGATCTAAACTAAACACTAAAGTGGAAGTGCGAACGATTTTGAGGCAGTAGCGAGTAATTTAGCTACTAAATTACTTGCTACACGACTAAAATGCTAGCCTAATGCGAACAAGGCCTAAGGGTGAGTGACAGCTTAGGAGGCTGACTTTCGGCATTATATGCTATTAGGGAGAAAAAAACTTTCCATTGAGTGACGAAACCAGATATTTTGAGCATCGATCATTACCTATTGTGATCAGTGTGACAGATTGGCATTTTAATCAAAAATAAAAAAATCTTTCAATAAAATTAAAATTTAGACAATATCAGATAAACTAAATAAACTTTTTTGAAGATCTGTCAAATGATAGCCACTTCTTCAGATAGGTCGAACCAAGTTGATTGTACTCAAAAAGAAACGTGAGGTAGTGCAAGCCTCACGTTAACCATGCTAGACAGTCAATAGAAAAAAAGTGTTTAAAAATAATATTGTTTTCAAGGATAAATTTAGATATACTAACAAACAACGACGGTATCTCTAGTGTTCCACTTGAATTTCTGATTAATCTATTTAACTTTCAACTGTGGATAACGAAAACAGTTATAAATAAAAACCTATTTGGTATCTTTGTGCGGCATTAACGTCAGAAAAATATTGTGAAAATGACAATGATATGACTTTTGATACATTTTTTTTTTCAAGCGAATTTATAATCAAATGACAATCCAAAAGGAATGCAAACTGTATTCAGAGTCAACTTCCTTAAATTTACGAAACATGGTAAGGTTTTGATAGAAAATTTGTGATTTCATAAATTAATCATCAAAGAGTGTTTGGAATGAATAAAATTAATCAATTTATTATCACAAGGACAGATTTTAAACTGGCGCTCCATATTAATAAAAACTACCACTTAATCTTTGCCTTGTGTGTCAAAAAACTGTGAAAAAAAAAACCGTGATTGTATAACCTATTATGTACAGTTTGATTAAAAACATTTTTAAAGAAATTTTTCAAGTATTCCGTGTACCAATTAAATGTCATAGCTTTTGTCAGTCAAATTATATCAATAATTTGCCTGAAAAACTAATGGATAAAAAATTTAAAAACATCGCTTACCAAAATATTTTTTTTTCAGCTATTTATTGACATTTACAACTGTATACAAGATAAATGAGATAGCAATGCTTGTCAATTTCTAGTAAAGTAACTACCCATCGGAAGAACTTCAATATGTTCTATATTAGAAGGTCCCGAGACCATCTTCTTTTCCGGCTCCTCGCAGGGTTATCTGGATAGAATGGGAAGCAAGTTGAGAATAAGTGAATTCAAATGGTTATGGAGTGTACTACCAAAGGATAGATATTTGGTTTGAGCTTGCAAGGGGAGAACACACTCAGTCTCTCACGGATCTTGTTGGCAATTGTTTTGGAGGTTCCTGGTCAAAAAATATTAGACACGTATTTTGGCGTTCAGACCAATGGTCCTTAGAAGCCGAGAAAAAAAAAACTAATTTATTTTATATCTCGCGTTTAAAAAACGATATCCACATGGTTCTTGCACCAACATTTTAATTTTTAATTGCGAATTTAAGAAAAAATACAACCGCTCCATAGATTTTGGTTTAGGTTAATTAAATTCTAAAAAAATTATTAGATTTTAAAGAAAACTAATCTATAAGTCCAGGATGTACTGAAAGTCACCTCAGACTGCATATCAGTATAGGTAGAATGATTATATGATAAGAAAAATTAAGAAACTTAAGTAAAACTTTAGTTATTTAATAATTAAGGAATATGTAAAAGTTAAACTATTATGTAACAACTTTAGTACAAAAAAATTTAATGGAACTTTTACAGTAAAAACTTTTTTTTTTATTTATCTATTGATATTGTCAACTGCATAGAATATAGCAATACAAAAATAAACCATAGACACCCCATGAAGAGGTAGAAATTCCTTCCCTTATAAAAACAGACTCATCTGTCCATAAAATGCACATCAAAAGTGGTATTATTCAACATCATCTGCTTTGAGAAGCTAACGACAAAATTGAGGTCTATGTTCATTATCATTAGGTTTTAAACCTTACATTGAAAATATAATAAAATAAATCCTAAATAATAATAATAAATATTTATTATAGAAAATAACATAAAATAGTAATAACATAAGATCCTCTGATCTGGTGTCGCTTTATTGACAGTTTTTCTTTATTTCCTATTAAACAAAATATTTTTTCTTTGCTTTTTATTCCAATGAAGAGTTTATTAGGTTTTCAATGCAAATTTCCATTAAGGGATTATCATAATTTTTTATTTACACAAGTAACTAATTTGTATGCCAAAGTTGAACACCGTGTTTTTTCGGATTTAAAAGTGAATTTCTCAATGAAATCTAAACAAAATCATTACTTTCAACATATCATTCGAAAGCAAAGTGGAGATCTTACAGCTTTTATGGCAGAAAGCGTGGTTTTCTCAAACAAATCTTTGATTTATCGTATATCTGCAACGGATTAGAATTTAAAGGTGAGGTCAGCGGCATTTTTCTACATTTTTGATCTAGTTTCACCCAATTTGGTTTTTTTACACTAAGAGGTACTCGCCCTGTTTATGTGTTGTAAATATGCTTACAATAACCTGGCGATAACTTCTAAAGCAACAGCCCATTGATAGCATTTCAATAAAAAGTTTCTATTAGAATGTCTCCTTCTTTTCAGAGGACTACCGCGAATATAATAGAAGTAGAGAGACTATTGGATTTGAGTGGTTATAGAGCTTACTATGGAAGGATAGGTATCTGCTTTGGTCTAAATCGGTAACATATGGATCATTATGGTCTTTATGGATAAGTTTATTGGTGACAAAGTAAGGGGCATTGAAGACTTTTCGAAGGATTTTGGATTGTAAGGATTGGATTTGGGAAGAATTGAAAGGTTTAGTAGAGACCCAAAGCTCAACTCCGTACGTCCAAATCGGTCTAATAACAGTCATGTAAATAAGTCTTTTGTAATGAATTGGGACGTTTGATCGTTTGTCTAGTAAATGTTGAAGTTGTCTGTAACGACGGGCCGTTTCTAGTCGTTTTAGTCTTTTATGTGGATTCCAAGTGAGACATACGTGTCCAAAAAAAATAGTTCTAAATACTGTCATGCATATGATTCTTTTATATATTATTGGAAGCTTTAAACGTTTGTCTAAAAAATGTTAATGTATAACAGCGAGCAGTTTCTGGTCTTTTTAGTCTTGTATGCGGATTCGAAGACAATTGTCCAGATGTAGTCTTGAGTAGTGGATTTGTTAAACAAGGATTAGTGGAATAAGGGAACTTTTAAAATGAAATTGTCCCATTAAAGTTTCGACTCTTTTTTATTTTTTAATTATTTACTTAGAGATTGATTCTAAGTTCTTGAGTATTACAATCTGACTTTGTAGAACTTATAATATATTGGATTTCTTGATCAGATAACAAGACTGGAAACGCCCGACCTTGGCTCGGACCGACGTAATCTGATGTTACAGAACCCTTGTAGTATAATATTGCATAGATATGGAATTAATAATTAGGAGATGGTTTCCAAGATGGGCTACATTGTAGAGCACGTGATCCCCTCATGGCACATTATCGAAAACTGCTAATCAATCGATTCATTAGCTAATTAGATGTCGGTTTCGGATCATTTAGTCATTACTGACCTATCAGGCGCCGTCTTCCTAATCTCATCCCATTTGCACAATTCTTTACATTGACATCTTTCAACATAATTATTTTTATAATATAATATATATTAGCTAATTTTAAACTAGCGTTGATAAATCTGTACTGCGTTCCCTTCTTTTTCCCTTCAATTAATCCATACGACAGCTTACATAAAAGGACAAGCCATTTTTCGTTAGTGATCACTAACCACGAACACTACGGAACTAATATGTACCAAATTTTAACTAAATCATCTTTTATAGTTTAAGGAAGGTTTAGCAATAATAAAGGTTACTGACTTTCAATTAAATTGTTATTAAAAACAGAGAAATATGTGTGGTGCAACGTGAAGTTTGAAAATTGACCGAAAGGTGGCGAGTGCCGTTCTGCAAGAGAGGTTACAAAGGTACGGTATAGAGCATGAAATTTGTAAAAATTCACTTATTTTCAATTAAGTTTTTATTAAAGACGCGATGAATATGTGGTGCGACATGTGGATACCAGTGAAGCCTGCGAATAGACCGATATCCATAGTCCACCACATACAGCATATCAGTTAAATTAACTGATTAATAATGAATTTGATTAACAGATGTGAGTAGATTTAAAGTATGTACTAAAAAAAAAAAAATGTTAATTCTGAAGATGGGAAATATTGTATTTCCAAGATATGTAGAAATTTAATAATTCAATGCATCAATAAATGGTAGGAAACAAGTAGGTAGATACAAGTATTTTAGCGACTACATTATTTTAAGGTATAAAAAATCACATGTTTACAACCAATTTCTTCAATATGAATGAATGAAATTTAAAAAAAAAAAAATACTACAACTCGACAAAAAAATATGCCAACTGAACTTTGGACTATGACCAATGCAATAATCAATAATAATCAATTGCAATGGATAAGATTTATCAATTAATTGCCCAATTAATATCAAACAAAATTAATAATTAGATGATGAAATCTTAATCCAGACATTTATTTTTTTTAATGAGTGGTCACCCAATGACATGCTACGCCCATGTGATTGATACAACATTAACCATGGAAAACTACTCTGAAAAGAGAATATAATAGAGATTAGCCATCATCTTTATTAGTGACAGTTCATACTAAGGTTAATTGGATTGAGTTAAATCAGGGAGAAAAAAAATATATCTTTTCTGTTTGCGTAACTTCTATTGTTTCCCTTATCTTTAAAAATCAACAATCAGTTTTATTCTTCCAACGAAACATAATTAAAAACGCAGTGTATATTGGTATAGGTCAGGGAAGCGATTAGTAATTTTAAAAATAAAAGATTAAACTAATGCAGGGCGTGATAATTCTACAAAAGATTCCTTCAACACAAAATCCTCTCAGCGTCTTAATATAACTTGGGCAATCAGGAACTTTAGACGTGTCAATATTGGTTGTCAAACAAGAGAGGAGCTGTTTCCTCAGCAAACAAATTGTTTGGTCACTAATAGCGGAATGTTGATTCAGCAGCACAGATTGATCTCCTGTTGGGCGAGTGCTGCGGGAACAAGGTTCAACTGAGGGTGGAAAATTCTGTTTGAAAGGATAAGTATCAAGTCTATTGTATTGAAAGGGTCTAGTGGGTTAAGCATATGAAAACTGCACTAGCGCTCTTACCTAGTATAATATCCATCTAAAGTAGCCATACACCCAATCTTACGTTCCTAATCTCTTCATTAAGGGAATAATGAGAGTGACACCCTTTAACTTAATTTTTTTTTTTCTCACAAGGGGGCGTTTAGACTTGTAACTCACAGATTAGATTGCCGAATTTTGAGTGGGAAGAAGGGACCTATAATAGTGCAACACCAGGGTTATAGCCGCCAATGAGCATTGGGAGCTGAGATAAAAAAAATATATGAAAATCACGTTTTCTTTTTTTCTCAGCTCTTAGTCAAGATAGAGAAATGATTCCTTCACGTTAAATTGTAGTTTTGTATGTTATTTGAAATAAAAATACTTTCTGTATGCTCAAGACACAACCCTGCTTTAGGGTGGTCATAACTCCAAACAAAATGACAAAATTCAAATAAAATCCGCTGAAAATCAGTGGAAATTTTCTTCATGAAAAACTGATCTCAAATCTCGATTTAACACACCAAAAAAAACCTTGTATGTGAAATTTTATCAAAATCAAAAAATATTTCATCAACAATTCCTAAGGGTTATAACAACTGCTGTGTACAACCGATTACAATAGTAATGGCATCAAAAGAATCAACATACATTCTGCTTTTTATCCATACATATAACATTGGGTTTAGTCTAGATTATAGTGGACAAAAACTGATGTGAATACAAAATTCCGATGTCAACTATGACTTGAGATATCTCAATAAGGAGAAATCCTGCGACCTCCGAATTTGGGTTGAAGTATGCAGTTTTAGGGCTTCTGGATGACTTTAAAATTTGGTTTCAATCAGTGGCGAAATCTACGAAACAGCGCATATTATTTACGTTTTTTTTTCAGAAATTGACAGCCTAAAAAACCTACAAAATTTTAGGGGTAAAAAAATAATTTTTGATTTCGACAAAATTTGGTTTCTAGATGTTTTATGAGATGAGGAATCTGAAAATAATATCAGTTTTTAGTTTAAAAATTTTACTCACCTATATTATATAAATAACACTTTTTAAAATGATCTATTTCAAATATAATTTTAATTTTTACACAATAAATTTCAAATAAGACCATTCTTTAAAAATATAGGTAAAGGGATATTTTTTAAACCAAAACCTTATTTTCAGATTATTCATGGGTTTCAATGCTATATGAAATAAAAATATAGGTGAGGAAAAATACATAACTTTTCATACAATGGTTAATATCACAAAATATATATATATATATATATATATATATATATATATATATATATATATATATATATATATATATGTAGTTTTTGTGATATTGGAAACTTCAAAAAACTAGAAGTTTATTTTTTGGGGGTAGTTTTTTCATATTAACCCATGAAATGACAACAACCAAAAAATTATATAATGTATTTTAAAATTATTTTATAAAAATTAAATGTTAAAATTACAATACGTTCGAAGTGGGGAACATCGGTTAAAAAAATAAAAACCTATTAAGATAAGTGGATGATGATAGTATTATAATAAACTTAATCATACGAAATATTGTATTTCATGAGTTTGTCTGAATTTCAAAAAAAGTTTCCACTAAAAGTGTGCCGAATTATTAAATACTTTACTTTACATACTAATGATTTTTTTTTTTTTTTTCATGCAAATATAGGCTTCTTTGAAAATCTTGATTTTCTTTCTTCCCATCGCAGTTTCATGATTTTCAACTGCATTTCTTTTCTTTTTTCGGACCACTTTTTACCTATATTTTTTTCTATTCTAATATTGGTGAGATTTTTCAGTGTTTACCTGTATGTGTCTCTACCCAGACAGTCGGCATCTGAAATTTTAAGGTTTTTTTATTCTTCTCTAATTTACTGTGTGTATCCCCATGGTTTTGTAGCTGAAAATTTTGTTAAAGATGTTTTTGTTGAATCTTTCCTCCTTCATCCACCATAGAAGGATGGAATAGAACACCAGCCTTCTGGTTCTTATCTCGGTTTGCAGATCTTTGATTTCTCTTCGTTAGATATTCGCCTCTAACCTTCCTGTGTTTTCCTGGGCCCTTAAATTTTCCTTCAGGTCCTCCTTTCTATCCTTTGTAACTTTTCCAAGTTGGATAGGCACGTGGTCTCCATCTCAAACAAAATCACAGTCTTTACTCATTGTAATGCCTTAACTTTTCCATTTGAGGAGAGGTCCTTTTCATTGTAAATTTTGCCTGTTTGGAAACTTAAATTTTCTAATTTTTGTGATTTTCTCTCGGATGCTCTCTTTCTCAGAACAATTGTAGCATATTATTTCCCCCGAATACTTAAATTTTCTGGTCACTATTATTTTTCCATATTTGGTTTTTACTGGATTTTTTTTCTTAAAATTTATTTTAAAGATTTTATACTTTAAAATAAATTTTTAAATCTTTAATTTTCGCAGCCGTAGAGTTTTTAATTTCTTTTCCCCCTTTTGAGCTGGAGACTCAGCCATTGAAGTAATGAATAGATCATGTGAATAAAAATAATTTTTAGGAAAAAAAACAAAACCGACTTTAAGATTAAACCTACATAAACAAACTTGCACTAAAAATTAAAAAATAATATTTTAATTGCTTCGAAACAAAAACCATTAAATGACAATCAACGAAATTATCGATACTTATATACCTATTTACAATTTATGATCAGTTATTTTTAGAGTCGGTGTCAGCCAAGAAGGGCAGTTTTATCTTGCCTTAGCAAGAAACTTTCGAATGGCCGGAGACAGTGGTGTGGCGGTGATGAAACAGTGGGAGCATCTTTACAATTACCATTTCTTTTCAAATTCTGTTTGTTTTGGTTGGAACCGACTTTAAAAATAACTTATCATAAATTGTAAATAGGTATATAAGTATCGATAATTTCGTTGATTGCCATTTAATGGTTTTTGTTTCGAAGCAATTAAAATATTATTTTTTAATTTTTAGTTCAAGTTTGTTTATGTAGGTTTAATCTTAAAGTCGGTTTTGTTTTTTTTCTTAAAAATTATTTTTATTTTTAATTTTTAGTGGTGAGTGTATTCTTGTTTATACAGTCAATTCTCGATCCTTAAGCTACCCTGAAAAATAGTTCGACTTACTGAACAAAGAATTATCGACTTTATCATTCCACTTATCTGCATTTTAAGGGGAAAATTGAACACAAAATTGTAGTTGAAATCATTACGTACATTTTCATTAATGGGAATGTTGTTTTTACATACATATAAAATCATTGATACAGAAAATTAAATACCCGGTACCAATTTATCATATAACTTTCAACTAAACTGCGCTTTTTTCTGAGGGTGCCTTAAAGCTGACGCCGCCTTCCACCAATGGCGATCTTTTCTTTATTCTTTAGGATGGTTGAAAGAGAACTACTCGGAATTCGGAATTCACTAGGAACAAACGCCCAACTTCTTGCTCATTTCCCCACTTTGCAAATAAATTTTAACTTTTCGTTAATTGAAAGAATTTACGATACCCACTGTAAAATTATTCACTCGAGTGAATAACTAATAATAAGTGACTGATGTAATTATGAACTGGAAAGATAAACAATGACGGGAAACCGGAATATAAATTACACATGAAATTCTTTTAATTTGAGTTCGAGTTATAGAGGCGATGACTTCTAATAGTTCATTTCATAGAGGTGGTCCTAGAAGTTCTACCCTATTTTCAGTTCTACTTATTTTCGACACGATTTTCACATACTTTGTCTGAAATCGTCTCACTGAGGTGAAATTTTAAGTGTAATGGACTTCCGACCGCAGATTCCGACGACTTATTTAAGAATTTAGCTTATCGAAGTACAACACATCGAGAGTTGACTGTTAGTTACCATGGAGATTTTAGATAATCATAATCATTAACATGTTTAAAATTTAAAGTTATAAAACAGTAATTTTTACTAGCTGTTTTCTTGATTTTTCTTAAAAAGTGCTGAGTTGATTACTAAATATTTCTATGGGACTACCTCTGAAGTATGCCCTACCGGTCTAAAAACGAATCATCAAAATTGATTAAGAATTGACGGAGGTTCTCAGCTCATCTGTATTTTTTTTTTTTTTTTTTTTTTTTTTTTTTTTTATGTAACGCGATTACTCCGTCAATTCTGAATTATTATTTCAAGGTTATTGAAATCATTGTTTGTTTAGAAAAATGGAAAGACTCTGCGTTTTTTAAATCTTTTAGGTAATAATGCTGATCTAGCACTACACAATAAAGTTGGCGAAATTTGCGATTCTGAAGAAGAAATATTTATATACGATAGTCTTGCATGGCAAGATAATATAAGATTAGCAGAAATTCTTACTAGCATGAGAGATAGTGGAAAATGGCCAGTAATACAAGCATTGCTGGTATTTTTATTTAAATTCACAACAGGTAATTGAAACGAGATAATAATACTAGGGTTGTGTCTCAATAAGTTTCCGATCATCAGGTAACCGAAGCTTTCGAAAGAAATACATACTCATCTGAAACAAATACGAAATGTAGAGATCTTGTTAAAAATGAAGCATCTCATCCCGCTTAACATCCACTTAGATTTGCAGAATCTTCTCCTGGTTTAATTTTTGAAGTTACTTAAATTAGTCATGAAAATAGTAGGAACAATTTTTACCAAAGAAAATGATATAGTTAACAACGGAAAGCACAGCTGTGTAAACCCTTTACGATTTCCAAAGTAAAAGGGTATATGCATTGATCACTTAGCAGGTCCCTACAATAGAACGATGAATGACTTATCTATGATGAATATGTCAATTAACTTCTACAACCAAGTGACATCTGCTGCTTCGCTTTGTATCTTAATTATAAAATGTTGTTCTTATGTTTGTTCCAGTCCTAAGCAGGATTAAAAAAAAAAAGTAGTAATGATATACGATATATAATTGAATTTTTCGGGTATTTATCGGCATTATAAATCGCCACATTTTTTTCTAGTTTACGTGTTTATAATACAACTTTGGATTTCTATGCTGCACAAGTTAAAAAAGTTCTAAAAAGTCCTTGGCGCCCATCTTTGATCCGCCATTTTGCATGTGAAATCAGGAAACTTTCCATTAGTTTCACATATAAAAGGGAGCTAATCCTGAAAATTTCAGCTTGTTGTGAATTATTTTGATATCAACCCGGTTCTCTCAATAAATGTACAAGTTTAATACTATATATTAAGAGAAAAATGAATAAGCCAACAATAAACATATACAAGTCTCATTAAAATGAACGTTACTAATAATAAAAGAACTGAAAATACTGAGAATGACAAAATGGATGCCAGTATTAAACCCTCATCATCCGACGGTTCGTGCAGCGATCCTTTCCGTGCCCTGACGGAATAATTTAGTGCGTTCCAATACTCCTGGGAAATGGGATATTCCACCCCTCCCGTTACAGGTTCCGTGATACCGGAATTGTTTGTAGGTTTATGGGTTCTTCGGGCTGGCAGGGAAATTTTTTAGCTGACACTAAGGCCTAAAGAACATTCCAGCGATCCTGAAAATTACTTTCTGATCTTCCTTAAGTGTTTCTTGAGAGAAATAGCATTGGAAAGAAAATGGAGTACAATTTTCTCAGTTCCTTGTAATAATAATTTAGAAAATAAGTTTACGATTACCCTGTAAAATGAAAACAGTAATTTAAAACCATCAATAAAAAAAGTTTATCATATATCAAAGATAGTTTTTTTTTTTTTTTGTCCTTTTAACCATTTTCTTGAAATAACTACCATATATCTAATCTATGTTTTCTTTTTCTTTTTTTTAATTTATTTATTTCTTGGGGAAGAGTGGGTTCCTAATGGTAAATTTATTTTGATCAATCCAATCGATTTATAAAAATATTCCTTATTCAGACATACACCACCATTAGCATGGCAATTTTCAAATATTTTGTGTACTTTTTAATAAAATCACGCCTCAAAAAAACAAAAAAGAAAAAAATTGCAATCACCAAATCTGATTACTGATGATGATAATCATCATGATATGGTCGGAATAAGTAAGATCATCATTCAAGGTAACTCCTCTTGTCTTAATAATACGATATCTTGTTTATACAGGTCCCTCATCAGCTCCTCTATCGCCTTGGCGTGTGTTGTGAGTCATATGTTTATTTTCAAATACAAAATATAAACTTTGCTAATTAGAATATTATAAAATAGTGAAATTATGAAACGTACATCATGTTGATAACATCTTACATTGCATGATCGATTTCAATTTTATACATTAATTATAAAAATAGTAAGTAAACATGCTTAAAAAAAAAAAATAATAAAAAACTTTACCGTAAATATAGACGTAGAAAAATAAGTCCATCTGTCGATAAACCCATTATTTTACAATCCAAAATATTATATATTTTGCATCATTAAAAGAATGAATACAATATTATTGAAAAAATTGTATTTGTTTTACTATCGAATTAAAAAATGAAATTGAACACTGCTGAAGTCACACTGGACTTTTTTTCAGAGTAGAGTTTTTTTTTTAATTTTGATTTTTCTGGTTTCTCGCAACAATTTTATTTATAATATTTATTCCTAAATTTCTTTTTTCATATTTCTGGATTTTTTTTTTTTTTTTTTTTTTTTTTTTTTTATTCTAATGTAAATCTGTATTTACTTTTATTTAAAAAGTGTCTAGGCCAGATATGATTTTACTGATGTGTTATGTAATGTTATTTTCTTAAATTTTCTTTCTGTTTCTAAATCCAGCTATCGTCTAAATATATATTAAAAAAGAAGGAAAAAAATATCGATATCAATGGAACTTGATAAGAATCAGAATCACGAGTTAAAAATGTCTGCAATATGTGTGGAAGCTTGTGCGATATTAACAGTAACAATATTAGGATCCAGCTTGGACGTTGAAACATCGAAAACAATTATTCTTAAGAAGAGATATTAATTTTAAAAAACTAATTTTATTCAAAAAATTGATTGAACGGGGAAAAAGAATTCGACTGGACCTGTTTCCGAGCCTCTTCTGTCAGTATCCTCAAACTGGTATCTCAATGATGACGAAATTAAGATATAGAAGTTTTTCAAATAAAGATTTTCAATTAATTATTTGTATTAGATGTACTGGATCCTACATTTTTTTTTTATTTTTAGATATTATTTCCATTTTTATTTTATAAAATTTTGAAACAATTTGATAAGGTTTGAAACTGTTAAAAATAATCTTATACAACATCTTGTGAAAATCGAAATGGTATACATACACATACCATTTATTGATATTTATTTTTTTAATTTCACTACTTTGCAATACACATAAAATTTCAACCACGAATATCAGCAGCATATGGAACATGAAGGTGTTATTTTGTATATTTGTATATACACAAGAAATTTGTATAAACTTAAATTCATAACATTACAATATTTTACTTCTTAAGTATTGCGTCATAAGATTTCAAATGATATTAGTTAGGGTCATTAGCTGTAACTAAAATATGATTTTAAAAACATCACAATGAAATTGAACAGTAATGTATTACAGTGTTTTTTTACCATTAATCAATGTAAAATCAAAGGTATGACTCATCATAGAACTACATTTCTAAAAACATGTCCATTATAATTTTAGGCTAGAATAATAAAAATGACTCATCCTGGAGTTTATTTTTAGTTAAACGGTGTATTCAGCTGTATTAGTACAAAGATTTGTTGGAGGCTATGAACTCCTTTCAACCTAGATTTGGCAAGTTCTACCAGTTTAGGTGTAGTGAGTGCATCGACTTGTATTATTTTTATCTTAATTTTCAGTCAGGTTAATTGTACATTAACCTATTTAATAGTAAGGTGACTCTGCTACTTAATTTTCACCTTCAATGAAATCACATTTTTTTAGAACATTTGGAGCTCCAAAAACAAGTACTATGATAAAAAAACAATATTTCACAGCTTTTTTCAGTCATTTTAATAAAATGTTTTCAAACAATAAAAAAAGAATGTTCTGAAGCCTAACAAGCATACTTACAATTATAACCATTTAATGTCAAGTAACTATCCAAAAAACTAATTATTATTATTACTTAGTTAAGACAGACTACACAACTTCCGGACTTTGCAAAACAGCAAATGAAACCAATAATTTCACAATTGTAATAATACTGTTAAAAAAAACACATTAATTAATATTTTCTAAACTAATTAGCTAGCATTGATAAAATGGACAAAAGATAAAATGAATAAAAATACCCAGTCTAATTAAAATCTTCACATTTATTATCTGATTCGTGTGCCATTCTGACCTGTTAGATAAAGAGGTTATGTTCAAAACATGGTATCAGAATAAAATTAAAAAAAATTAAAAAGACATCTTTATTCATTAAAAATTCATATAAAAACTACAATATATCACAAATCGCTTAATATTAAAGACTTAGTTAAGTATTAGGCTCAAAATATAAATATTTTCCCAAATAACAACAGTTAAATAGATTATTAAAAACACTAATCAGTCTTATTTTTTGGTATGAATATTATGAGATACACAACTTCCTAATGACCTAGTTCAGGTATCCTATGAACCAACTTGTTAATTTTGCTTAAAGGTAACTGCACGTGATAATATGCACAATAAGGTATAGGATCCCAATAGGAGAAGATGGCTTCCCTCCTGTCGAAGACTGTCCGTACCAGTTCGGTCACCTTCTTGACAGAGGGCCTTCGGATAGCACCAATAATGGCATCCGAAATCCAGTATCTGCCCTGGGGGGCTACCAGTGGGCCCGAAGCCTGCCGTGAAAAGTGTCTGCACGGCTTCCACACCAGCCGAGCGTGGACACTGGTATGGCAGATGTAGGGCAAGGAGACTCCAACCCTGCAGCCCAACGGCACCACGCTTCCTGAGTTAGTACACTCCACGAACCTGAAGCTCATGTGCCCTGATACAGGGCGGAGGAACTTCATCTTGGAAAATAGTTGATTCAGCCACAGCTCTATCTCTTTGTGTTCCACAGGCACTAGCCTACCCTCAGAACCCTCTACTTTACAAGTAACATTAGCCAGCACTTTAGACTCTTTTACTGTCGTACAAGTTATGAAGTGATCTCCAGGATAGTCCTTCACTATCACCCATGGCCTTTGAATAGAGATGTAGTGTATCCCTTTGAAATCTCTTTTGGTCCTGGGTAAGAGCACTTTCATTCTATCTCTACAACCCAAAGGACCAGCACTGAACATAATGTGTCTTCCATTCTGTAGAGTTCCATCATCGTACAATCTGTGTACTTCTTCCTTGCAGATGACTGGAAAGTATTCAGGGGTAGACATACCTTCTATATGACACCGTCTCAGCAGTTCCATGACGTCATCCAACTGAAGGACTTCTTTAAGTCCAGGAGAGAAAACAGAGACACCCATCAGTTCCAAATGGGGTTTTGCTAAAGCGTCGTAATATGCTGTTGTCGTAACACATGTTGGTATATAATAAGTAACCTTTTCGTTAGCCGCAATTTCTTTTAAGGCTTCGATGTATTCTTCAGCCCTGTCACCGCGTGGCGGAGGTACAGTATAAAACTTGTCAACTGCTGTGGAAAAGCGTGTGAGACCGAATGTACCTTCAATTTCAAAGACTACTACACGGGCTCCGGCACTGAAGAAATTCCTCGCTAAATGAAGGGTTTGAATTGAGCTTCCTCCACTAATCATAATGGTGCGTTTTTTTCTTATCAATTCGGTAGTGGGTGTAAACATAAGAGTTATGGTCCACTTAATAAAAAATAAAGGATAAGAAAAACACTTCCAGAACACCCAAAGCCAAAGGGACACCCAAAGAGCTGGTCCCATTAGGAAAAACTGATTCCATGCCAAGTAGATGAAGGTGGCCAGGAGATTTCTGCTGAAGCGGAGAAAGAAAGTCGGGTACCATCCGATGAAAGAAGGCAAGAGTCCGAGGTCGGGCTCAGGTGGTGGGCTGGGTGTGAGATAGCGGCGATCGAGCAAGGTGAAGGTAGAAGAAGACTTCCTGGAGAGGAACCTCGGAGGTGGAGGCGGTGAGCAGCTGACGGGGATGGTCGGGGATGGTGGCGTTGAGGCCCCGCTCCCGCACACCTTACCTACACTCTCGTCCGTACACACCGGCATCACGGCAACTTGTCTTCCCTGTCAGTCGCTCGCCTATATCTTATCGGCCCCACTCCGCGCTCACCCCTCCCTACATCTGAACAAGGTCCAGCAGATCTCTACGTTTACATTATCCACCAATAGCTCGATTTTCCTACAACATGAAATCTAAAAATGATGGAATATGACAAACTGAAGATTTGACTATCCGGGTGAGCTAAAATATTTGATCATATAGTCGATATCATTTTATCTATATCAATTAAACAACATAAGAAACGAAAAGTTTCCTAGACCATCTGCCACATATGTATAGACATGTATAACATTTATTTATTTGCATACTTCAATGAACCTTAATATCATTTCCAAATCATATAAGGTGAGACTATTAATCTCCTCAGAAAGAAATTCAAAATGGGGTATCTTATATCAATATCGTAAATCTTGTCTTGGCGTTAACAAAAACTAAATAAATAGTAAAATGGAACTTTGTAAACTTAACTACTGGCTTATTCTATAATATGTCAATATACATATTATCTTAGTTATCGGCAAAGATTGAACAGGATTTTGACATCCTTCCTGCATTTTTTTTTTTTTTTTTTTTCATCTCAGCTCTCTACCTTGTAACTGTTAACCGGACTGTAAATGCCTATGAAGTTTCATCGGAAACATGTATATATGTTATACATGTATAGGTATATATATATATATATATATATATATATATATATATATATATATATATATATATATATGTGTGTGTGTATAGGTACATATGTATATATAGTATACATGTAACGTTATATATAAAAATTCCATTATTTTCGTTCATACAAATTATTAATTTGATTAGGCTGCGTTTAAATTTTTTTACATGAATCACAAATGTTTCAATATTCTTACAATCTAGAGGTATTTAAAAAGTTTAACGCCAAATGAAGGGGCTATTAATGTTGTTTTATATGAAAAGTATTCAGAATTGCTAAGCAGATTCTACAAAATAATGAGTTTTCCAGCTTATCAGAAATGGAAAATATTATTTTATAGTATGAAAACAGAAAATATTAGAGTAAAAACTAGTCATTTAAGTAATAATAGTAAAAAGCTAATTGATTTTCATTTATTTCCAGCTGGAAATTGATTACTTGTACATACAATGCTGACATAATTAGTTATATGATCAATATTTCATAACCGAAATAATTCTAAAACCAATATACAAAAGTAAAATTACTTTCATTAACTAACGTTTTCACATCTGCACTCACTATCCTTAAACCTTTTGCGTGTTTCACTGGTATAGCCAAAACAAAATTAAAAACAATGATTTTAGAATTAAACATAATAAAATCAAAATATAATATGTTTTTAAAATATGGATTTATTGCTATTAGAAAATAAATTGTTTTAATAATATTCCTACATAATTTTAGTATGTTTACACTATAAACTTATCGTGTATCAGCAGTTGACAAGTTTTGGAGGGAATTCAAATGTTGAATAAAGAGATATAATGATATAAGTTTGTAAATTCAAAACGAAGTTCCGCCGGCCAACTTTTGTTTAAAATAGTCAATTAAGTTAATCTACCTGAGTGAAAACAGCTGTAAAGCCAATTACGGGTATAACGTCCTATTACTTAGATGATAGCTTAAAGAAGCAACTGAATTATATGAATTCTTTTAGACCTTTCTTTTGGGTAAGATGCCTTTCTATAACGTAATTGTTGATTGATAATCAAATGTCGATACATTCAATAAGCAATATCCTGATGACTTGCCAGATTTATTTAAATGTATGTGCTGTTAAATATTGACTAATTTAAATACCTATTAGAATCCATATATATTTTCTTTTAAAAGTTCTTTTAAGTGCCAAATTCTAAGATTTCTGAATGTTTAACACAAATATATAATTTAAGAATTTTCTTTTTTTTAATTTTCTTAATATTCTATTTGCTTTTTTAAAGCTCCATTACACACTCCACATGAAATGTGATTAAGAACATGAAATATAACATTAAATAATGAAGATGAATATCACTTGGGCCTTGTAAACAGACAAGCGTTGTTTTTCTTGCCCGGCGGGAGGTTACAATTCCTGTATTTTAAATATTTAAGTTTTTAGTGTAATATTTGACCAATGTAAAACAAGTTCCAATGAGTATTTAGTTTTATCTGTTACTTCTGAGCTGGTTAGTTTATTTCACGTGCGCCCATCCTAGATTTTTTAATGGTAAGCACATTTATCTCAAATATGTGGAGCAGGGTTACTCTCAGTGGATAGGTTACACATGTAATTTTACAATTTATTTATTTTTTTATTGTAAATGATAGAAATTATTCCAATTTTTTCTATTGACATTTATATACCAATTTAGCTGATAGTTTTAATCCAAATTATTATTTTATTTTTTTTTTTATAAAAGTTTTATTTATTACTTGTGTACCTCAATTGTTTGAATTTTATTTTACTCTGATAATATTAGTATGTGCCATGTTATAATTATCACTAATTATGTTTGACTTGTTATTATTAATGTTACATAAAAGAAATAATTTCTTGGTTGTGTTCAACTTCTGTAATATTGTATTAAAATTTATATAGTTAGTAGATTTAATTATTGAATATCACAATGTCCTGGTTTTTTTCTAAAAAGATTATATTTTAACTTTTGATTTTGTGTGTGCGGAATACCATTAATGAGATTGCATAGTGGTCAACTTTTTTAAATTAATGAAGTATTGGAAATGGTTTATTTTATTAGGATAATATAGTTTTTTTTACCTCCTTGTTGGTGCCTTTTTTATATAATTGAAAGATTTAAGTGATTTTTATTTTTCTTGTTCATAAGATAAACTTATTCTGATCTGGAGGGATGGTTTGAATATACTGAATTTAATACCGAGCACTGAGGGGTACAGCTTGGCCACCCTCCCTCTTGTGGGAATTTTAAGTATTCCTGGAGCCCATTGTCTCGATAATACTGGGATAATTGTCTGTGTGGAGTACAGCTGGTTCTGAGAAACTTACTTAGCTTTAGGTGTAGATAATCGTTACAGAAGAATGGCTACTCTTTAAACAGGCTTAATGCTAAAAATACCTCAAGAGAAAAATAAAGAATTGACATGTTATCATTGTTTTTTTGTTTTTTCTGTTCATAATTTTATTCCATAAATTTTCTTCCTTATAATCTACTGTCTAAATATGTATTATGATTGTTTTTTTTTTATTTCTATTGAAATATTTTTTTTTATTCAAAGGCTAGTTTGAATGTTATATATTCATCATCAGCATTAAAAACATACAAAAAATTCAAAACATCATCATTTTGCTACAAAGATTATATACATTTAATTTTAAAAATATAAAATAAGAAATCAAACATGTTGATATTCACCTAAGAAGGGTTTCTAAAAGATATTTGGAACTAGAGTAAACTGAGCGTGAAGAGACGAAAGCGGTAAATACATTTTGTGTTCTCTACATTTGTTATTTAGGTATATCGGCAGTCTCTTAGGTTTCCTCTGAGGTTTATCGACATGGTTTAACATTTCAAAATTTTAAGATATGTAATCTGTGTTGCAAAGTGCTGATGTTTTGTCTCTTTTTAGAACTGATGGTAAATTTTTAACATCTGTAATTGGTCTTTGAAGAAAAAATTCCAATAGAAGTGGCAAATTACTCATCAAACTGAATTTTATTGATCCTTCTCTAGTATAATGTGTACCTCAAGTAAATATGTATTGTTTCATATTAGGTATTTTAGAAAATTAGTGATAATCTGAAAGCACTCTTTTAGACTAAAGAAGAAAAGAGGAATTTTTGGTGCTTTGACACTTAAAATTTATCTTATTGTTATTTGTTTTTTTATTTGTGAATTTTTTCATTTTATTTTTTGTATTCCCTGTGCTCATTTTTTTTATTACTGATGATTTTTATTTTTTTTTTTGTTTCTTCAGAACCCTAATGAACGTGGTCCACCACCATTCCCACCAGGTGGCTTCCCTATGCCACCAATGGCTGGGTTTCCTGGTGGACCTCCTCCAGGTTTCATACCACCCCCTATAATGCCACCTGGGCCACCGATGGCACCACCTTTTGGTATGCCTCCACCAGGTTTCGCCTTTCCGCCTGGACCCAATCCAGGTAAATGTACGCAGTTATATCAACATTTGATTATTTTAATAAAATTTTAAACCTTCACTATGAGTTTTAGTATTTCAAGTTATTAAAGCAAAATAGCTAAAAAATATATTACATCCTTTAACTAAATTGGTTCTTATTTTTAGTTGTTCCAGAAATGCCCAAAGATGCTGGAAAGCCACCTTCTATGGATAATGATAAGTCTAATAAGTGAGTATAATTTTTAAAAATGTAGGCAGTGCTATAATTGAATCTGTATGATTATAATGAAAACTTGACTTTAAGGGATATAAATAATAAAATAAATTTCTTCCTTTTACTTTGGTGTGATATGTAAAATTAATTAATATGGTCAAATATAGAACATATAAAAGCCTGTAATGCAGGCCGAAACATTGGTACTCAATTAATAGTTTTTTAACTTAGGTGTTTTGTTTTCTTACATCCTTATTTGCATTACAGACAACTTATTTCATACTATACGATTTATTAACTTTACATGATTTTGTAATCTTCTGCCTTGAAGATGCTTGAATTTATTGACTCGTGGTCAAGGCTATTAATGTCCGATAATAATTTTATTTAAAATTAGTTCTATTTTTTAAAAATATATATGTAGTTTTTTGCATAGTTTTAAATTATGATAATATAAATTTAATTAGCGAAGGGTGTTAGGCTTGATGGGGAAATGTCTACAACTCATAGTTCTGAGTAGATTACAAAGTCTTATCATTGGGAACCGGTTTTTTAACTCCAAAACTTGTGAAAATCCTCATTCTAGCCCCCATGAGATGGCCTTAAGTGATAGTACATGGGACAAGCTAACAGGTGGTGATGAAATCTCAGTTTTGATTTTTCTGGCCATTCTCCCTTCTAGCCTAACACCCTTCATATGATAATAAAAACAAAACAATAATTTATCAATTTAAAGCGGAAGAGAAGAAATAAATTATCATGAAATAAAATAAACATTATCATTATTTTTTTTTCCCCCATTCTACAGGGTGTAGCATTACTTCTGTGTGTTTTATAGTATATTTAAAATTTAATGTTGAAAATTATTAAACAATTTTTGTGCCTGTTGGTGAGTCAAGAATCAATGTTACATAACCTAATTTACTGGACCACCACATTTCCTGAGAATTATAAAATGTATTGTGGGTTCTCTGTTTAGGCAAACCTTTCTTGGCCTAGCCATCAATCTTGGATAAAACTATCTTACACATATATATTTAACCATTTTTGGTAATTACTTATCTCAAGTACTATTTCAGTGCAGACGATAGTAAAGAAAAGAAGGTTGAATGGACTGAACATAAATCGCCTGATGGAAGGACTTATTATTACAACACTGTTACCAAAAAAAGTTATTGGGACAAACCAGACGAGCTCAAATCACCAGCAGAGGTAGTTTTTTTTTGTTGTTTTTTTTAATGTAATAGTTAATAAATGATTAGATAATTTTGTAGTTGCTTTGCAAGTACAATAAATATTGGTCATATATACTATCTTCATCTCCTTCTAAACTTGTGTGATTTTTTTAAGTTCATTCTTTCTTTTTTTCTGACATCCTAAAAATGCTTAATTCTAATGCTTTGAATTCATACTTATTCTTTTTTAACCCTAACTTTTTCCTGTTTTACTTAATTAATTCCAGTTTTATTAAAAATTGCCCCATTGGCCAATTTTTTCAACAAATTCATACTATTAGTTTACAAAATATAATAACATAAAACATAATGAGAGTTTTAGCAACAAACTCTGAAATAACTGCTATATTACAACACTGTATTAGTAGTTCAAAACTAGAGGGTTTTTTTAAACAAAGAATAAACCGAAAATAGTGAAATATTGTTTTACTGTTTTTATAAACTTTTTTTTTTAACTGTCTATATTTTTCTGCAGAGAAAATTATCACAGTGTCCATGGAAGGAATATAAATCTGACTCAGGAAAGGTTTACTATCATAATGTTGTCACTAAAGAATCACGATGGACGATTCCCAAAGAACTTGAAGAACTTAAAGCAAAAATTGCTGAAGAAGATGAGACTGAGTGAGTAATCTTATAAGTTGTATTCTGATTCATTTGATAATTGATTGGATAAAAAAACTTTTCCCACCTGCATGATTTATTAAAAATGTTTGCAGTATCATCAGTTGTTAATTTTTAATGTGGTTGAGAGTACTTACTATTTTTTTTTGTTTAAGCAAAGAGAAGCCGGAAGAAGCAAGAAGTACAACACCCGCTCTTCCAGCAGAACAAAATTCAGCAACCATACCTATGCCTACAAGTAAGACAGTTAACTATTTGTACATAAAAAGTCAGAAACTAATTTACAAATACTTGATAACTGATAGACGAAATATTAATTTTCTGTCTGATGTATGCACAAATTCTAAGGTTTTAGTTTTATGCAATAAAAAATTCAATGCAGAACACAGTTCAGAATCACTTTAAGAACAAAGTAAATTAACATTTATTCTTAAATTGAAACCGAAAAATTTGCTTTAATTTTTTATTCAAGCTTTGATGTTAGTTGGAGTTTCAGTAGCTTAGTTATTTTTTTTTATTTATTTTTTTTTTTTTTTTTTTTTTTTTTTTTTTTTTTTTTTTTTGTACAATTCCCCTCCTTTATTAATTCAATAATAAAAAGTGCTGAAATATTTAATTAATTTTCCAATCTCTACCATTGCGTATGAAATAGAAAATTATTATTTATTTTCTCCTTGTTTGCTGAAAATGAACCCTATTTATGATATAAAAAACTTTTTCTTTTTTCAATTTCACCCAAAAATTATCAATTGCTGATTTCTTTACTTTATACAGTTATTTTATTTTAAAGTCAATAATTTATTTATTGGTGGTTCTCAGATAACATGCTAATTTTAGGTCTCTCATTTCTACTGGGCCTACAATTGTGGTTTCAATTTTTCCTTTTTTCACACATGTTCAAAAATGCCTTGTTTTATTATCTCACTAAAAAAATAACATAAATAATGATCACTTGAGGTACACTTAATGGTATAGATGGATCAATACAATTAGGATTAATGAATTAATTGCCACTTCTATTGAAATTGTTAGCAGGGTTTTTGAAAGTGGGTTTTTTTTTTTTTTTTTTTTTTTTTTTTTTTTTTTTTTTTTTTTTTTTTTTTTTTTTCCAATTAAATAATAAATTTTATTTTTATAAGTAAAATTCTATCTGGATTTTTATACAAAAATTCATATGGATTTTGAAAGTGGGTTTTTGTTATATTTTTCTAAACCGGGCTTGATGTGGGCTTGATCGAATGTTTATATGTTCACCGCTGAATTTATAGAAGGTTTTAATCCTTAGTCGAGCAAATTATTTTCATTTTTAGATAATGTTATGTTTCTGATGTCGAGGACACATGGGGAAAATTGGTTATCAGATATGGGGTTTTTAGCACAGTCAGATGAGCGATTAAAGGGGTTTATTTCTGCTAAAATAACCTTCTATTAATTCCAATAGAAGTGGCTATTAATATATCAATCCTAATAAATAATGATGTTTTGTTGTCCTTATTTGTTTTGAAACGTTGGTTCTGTAACTTCCATGGATGTGCCCCCATCTTAAGTTTTTATCTTCTTCGTTGGTAAATTAATTACTTCTACTTCATTTTTCACCCTAAAATACCCATTTCCCTAGATATGAGGGCACATTCCTTGATACAAAAATAATTTTAAGTTTGGCCTGAAAAAAAATGTAACCCCTTGAACTTTGGAAAAAAAGACTGAAATCAAATAAAGGTGGTAAGATTTTGAAACAGAAATTTTTCCATTTAAAGGTGGGAAAACTAGTGATTCCTATATTATTAGTCAAATTTCAGTTTTCTATTCCTACAGTGCACAAGAGCTTGGAAGGTCGTCATAACCATTGTGATTTGGAATAAGTTCCCTGTATGTATATCTTTTTTTTTTTTTTTCAAATTTATCCTATTTTATTGTGATATTACTATTTAATATTACTCATTATGGATTACATTTTATTTATTTTTTAAAAATAAAAAAACTTTTATTATGAACTAATCTGTCAGATACTATAATGAAAATACTAACAGATTGATGATTTCATTAAATAGTAATTTTAATTAATCAAAAATGTTTTATATTTATAATTTTTAATTTCTCAGTAATATTGTTTCCTTATTACAATGAAATTTATTGCATGTTTGTGTACTTGATCACTCAGATTAATTGCGCCTGACCAAGTTCTGGATCAATTGCGCCTGACAGAGGGTTAATGTTTGTTATGTATTTTTTTTTTCTAAGTACTTCTTATTAAGTGGAAGATACAAATGAGTAATAGTTACCTGTATTTATGTTTAAAATAATAATTAAACATGATGTGATTTTGATTGTGATCTCATAGGAAAAAAAAAAAAAAAAAGATCAATTTTTAACTTTTTATAACTGTATTAAAGTGTTAAAAAAAAAAGTTTATTTATTATAATCTTCTAGTTCTCCACATAGCAGTAACCCTGCAGTGGGTGCATATATTTCTACGTGTCCCATCTCTCGACATAACACCTATTGACATAAATATTTATACAAATATTTCATGATGATAAGTTATTCAAAAATTCTATTAGGAAATAAAACATGGTAACTAATGAGGTAGTAATGTAACCTTCATGCAGGTCAAAAAATTCAAATTTTAATTAGGAAATTCAATAAATTCAAATTTTAAGTAGGAAATTCAATAAATTCAAATTTTATATTAGGAAAATAGGTTTTGAGTTGTACCAAGCAGTACAATGTTCAGTTGACATCCTTTGTATTACAAAAAAAAAAATTTAAATGTTGGCTCTCAAAATTGCCCATTATCTGAAAATCACTCTTGTAATTGTGTTGTAATTAATTGATTTATTTTACTGTTGTTTTCAGCTAAACATGAAATTATAACTATCCATATGTCTTCACTCTTTTTTTTTTTTATATTACAAGGAGATTATTACCTTATAAGAAAAAATTATGAAATAAATTTGTGTAGGTGCAGCTGAAGTAACTAAATCAACTACTCCCCCGCCTGTAACAAATACTAAATCTGCATTAGATCAAGCTATGGCTGCAACTCTTGCTGCTATAAGTGTTGCAACTCCTCCTCCTCGAGCAGGTTCATTTCATTTTCATATAAAGTTTCATATAAATTTCTCTTATCATAAGTTTATTTGTTTATAATCAAGAATACTAACTTATGTGGATCATTGAAATGTTTAGATGAAGACAGCAATTCGAATCTGTCCGTTCCAAGTAGAACAGCAACTCCGGATCCCAAAATATCTTACAAAGATAAGAAAGAAATGGCAGAAGCATTTAGGAATCTTCTTAAGGACAAGGTACAACCAATTTTATTTTTCTATTGATGGCTGCTATTAGAAAATGAAACATTGTTATTAGTTTCAGCTGAAATTATTTTTTTATAATGTAATTTTTTATTGACTTATCTGTGCTCATTAGGATAGGTTTTGTTGTTCTTAATCATTAAGGTTATTCGTTCAAAGTTTTTCAAACTTTCTTATTTAAATTTTATTTAAAAAATGAAAAAAATAAATAAATAAATAAACATTGACTTTTTCAATAATAAGTAAAGTAAAATTTATTTAACTAAAACTTTTTTTGGATTTTTTTTTTTTGTTTTATTTATTTATTTATTAATTTTTTTTACTGCAATCACTTAATTCACTTTATCAATCTAAGCCTCTGTGATTACTGTTTACTGTGTATAATTAAATATATTGAATATTGTTTTCATTATTAATCTTCTATTAGTTGCAATGACGAAACTAACAAATTTAGGCATAGTATATTTGCATATCAGAGTCCAGGAAAAATTTCATTTTGTGCCGAATAAAAGATAGATTTAACTAAAATTAAAGAAAAA
The DNA here is from genome assembly GCA_003667255.2 of Euschistus heros. Taxonomy (NCBI): domain Eukaryota; kingdom Metazoa; phylum Arthropoda; class Insecta; order Hemiptera; family Pentatomidae; genus Euschistus; species Euschistus heros. The sequence continues at coordinate 2,864,546 of RCWM02000008.1, read as the reverse complement.
AATGATGTCAGATATAAGATCTGATGATCTGTATATAAGGTAGTGTTTTAATTGTTTTATTAAACTTGCTTGATCGCAATTAAATAAAAGAAGCAAAAACTTAACGATTTAATATTTACAAAAAAATTAAAACAATAAAGTTTATTATATTGCTGTGAGTTAGAACTGTCAGGTTCACAATAGTTAACTAAAACCAGCCATCCAAGAAGTGAAATAAACAACACAGTGTTGGAATTTTTGTGAGTTGCTTTGAGATTATTAGCTCTCATGCGTCTTATAATTTGAGTATCCTTAGGTTAAGGAAACAAATTTTTAATTGAAAAATTAAGTGTCCATTTTTCAAAGGAATTAAGTGTGTGTCATGCAAACAATCAAATTAAAATACTGTCTTATAATTTAAATATGTATCATTAATATTTGTTTGTGAAATTACCCTTGTATATATTTCATAGGCTAAATAACTCATGTTTTGACTCTGATCCTATAAACCAAAGTTACTAAAAAGATATTATTCATGTCTTCGTCCAAAAAAAGAAAATTATAAACCCTGTTTTGTGCACTTATTTTGCGATAGGGAGAATTTTTATGGAATGTACTGCTCACACTAAGTGGAGTATGTTTACAGCTATACTGTTTACTGAATCTAATTAATTCTAGACAGACATTGTGTTTTTCAATTTTTTTTTTTTTTTCTGAAACTGAATTTGGAATGACTGTTTTTTCTTTGTTTTTTTTTTTTTTCATTCTCTGGCGATGTAACTAGTTTTTTCTCTGATTCTTTGCAGTATTATGCTCTCCCTACCTTATATGATGAGCCCTCACAACAGTTTCTGATGTAAGTTACTCTAATTTATGATTTGGGTAGATGTTAAGCTACTATTCTATATAAACTTATCTCACTAAATCCTAAATCCTGATATTAAGTGAAAAACCTTGTTCAGTTTGATTTAGTTTGTTTCAACATAAGTTCAAATAAGATTGGTTGCCATGTCATTGAAACTATAACAGAATTGACTGGGTATGATAGGATTGTTGATGTTAGGGCTTTAATTTGTGTATGGATGTGTTTAGGAATTAGAGTAATGTAAAATAATATTAGGATTATTATTTGAAAGTTCAGTTAAAATTAATAATAGTGGTAATGAATTCTTGTTTTCTTGAAAAAACGTTGTTGATTTATATTAAGTGAAATTGTTTTCAATAAAATAATGAATTATTCTAGGCCATTAACAAATATTGTTTTAAAGTCGATAATAAGGAAAGGTCAAAGTTCAATCCCATTGTTAGGGACAAGGGGAAGAGTAAATATTAGTACTATTTTCATGTTTAATTTATTTTTTCTTTTAGGCTTTTGCTACTGAAAATTTAGGTTGGTTATTTAAATGTCTGTTTACATAAAAAATGCATTTTATTTTTGGTCAATTGGAATAGAATTATTTTAAGATATAGGTTTGGTTCTGAAGAAAAAGTACCTAAGAGTAGAAATGTTGTACCGAAACTGCATCTGGAGACCTGGGCTAAAGAATGGAACAGATAATGACAATTAAAGTTTTTTTTTATTCTATAATTGGACTTATCCACTATATGGTTAGGTTACTTTTAGTTTGGAAGGAAACAAATAAATTACTTTAACGATATTTCTAGGACATTCCAAGCAATGCTTCCTGGGAACAAGCTGTCAAACTAATTGTAAGCGATCCACGTTATCCTCAGTTGAAACATTTTAGCGATAAGAAACAAGTGTTTAATGCTTATAAAACACAAAGGAGAAAAGAAGAAGCAGAAGAGCAGAGGCTGCGGGCGAAGAAGGCAAAAGAAGATTTAGAACATTTTCTTATGACTACAGACAAAATGCACTCTACTATGAGGTGATTTTTTTTAGCACTCTTACTAATGATCCTTAATCTATATATACCCAATTCACAAAAGTTACTTTTGAATAGAATTTGTATTCATATTCTTGTATCGCATGAAAATTTACCTTTGATACCATAACATTCACTTTTTCTTTAGATAGTTCATGCTGTGACCTTAATCAATTAAATGTACTGTTTACTTTTTCGCAGGTATTACCGATGTCAGGAAACTTTTGGCCATCTTGATGTTTGGAAAAATGTTCATGATTCAGACCGCCGTGAAATATATGAGGATTGTGTATTTAATCTCGCGAAAAGGGAAAAAGAAGAGGGAAAGGCCAGGAAAAAAAGAAATATGAAACAGTTAGCTACAATCCTTGATTCAATGACTCAAATCGATCATCGGACTACTTGGCAAGAAGCGCAACAAATGCTTCTTGATAATCCTAATTTTGTTAATGATGCTGATTTACTAGGTCCTTTTTATTTTATTTTTTATTGATAGATATTTAGAATTGTAGTTAAATAGATGAATCTAATTTTAAAAGTATGTTACAGACTCTCACATAATTTGTTATAAAAATAATATCAGAAGTGATGAATGCTCTGCTAAGATGGTGATTGCAAAGAAAGAAGATGGTTCAGGTGTACAATCATATATAATTACATTAATTAATTGTACCGACATTTGGATTACAATACAAGCCTTCATCTGAGATAAAAGTTATTTTTGTTTTGGTTTTCTTTTACCTGATGAGGGCTTGTATTGTAAACCAAAACAATGGCACAATAAATTAATGCAATTTGTATTTGACAGCATACTCTATCTTCTTTCTCTACGAATTATTTGAGTAAAAGCGTACATAGTTTTCCTCAAGTGTTAACTGTTGCAATAAAATAAAAAAATAAAAAAACATTTATGATCATGTTATATATATATATATATATATATATATATATATATATATATATATATATATATATATATATATATATAAATTTCTTGACTATTACTATTAAATGTTTAGTAAGGTTCTTGAGGTTCAGTCATAAAATAAAAAAACAACTATTTTGGCGACGTTTCGAGACTATATTGCTCTCATAATCATGCCCTACAGTGAAAAAACAGGTTACAATAAAATTATATAAGTTATACAAGTTATTTCAAAACATAAAGTTAGCTACAATATAAATATATAAAACTTTTAACTTAATTTTTAAGAAATAGGGTTTTTCCCCACTAACCCTTGTTAACTGTCTGTTTAAACTCACTCCTCTAGGTTAGTTGTGTACTAGAATTGTTAGTCTATTCATATCCACCAGTAACATTGTAAGTAGCTTCATACTCCTTTATATTCTGTAATTATATATATATTTTTATTACCCTACACATGTTGTTATATACCTACCTGTACTGTAGCTAACTTTATGTTTTGAAATAACTTGTATAACTTATATAATTTTATTGTAACCTGTTTTTTTTCACTGTAGGGCATGATTTTGAGAGCAATATAGTCTCGAAACGTCGCCAAAAGTTTGTTTTTTTTTATTTTATGACTGAACCTCAAGAACCTTACTAAACATATATATATATATATATATATATATATATATATATATATATATATATATATATATAATTTTTTTCTCAACCAAACTGGTTTACTACAAACAAATTATTGTTCTTCTTACGAGTTCGGCCATCTGTGGACCACGTTTAACAATTCATTCCTTGCCCCTCCGTTCTTTCCAATATTTCTTCATTGCTTCTGCCTGATGTTTTCTTCTTTCATCTGACCACCGTCTATTAATTTGTGTTTTAACCATTTCCGGAAATTTGATCCTGTTGACTACTGTCTGATATTTTTCTCTATCCCACATTGAATTCCACTGATTTAAACAAATTATTATTTGAAATATAATTCCATTTATTTACATTTATACAAAACTAAATTGAAGTATAAAAATAGAAGAATAATGAAAATCCACTAGACAATAAAGAGTAACCACATCTTTATCTCACCAATTGCAATGATATTCTGCCCAAGCTATTATTTGAAAATTGCTATGGAAAGCTTTTGCCTTTAGCAGTAGGCAATTTTTTAAAAATTAAATTTGGATTTTATTTTACTGTTTCAAATCATTGTCATGTATTATTTATTCTTATAGAATTCGTTGAATATGCTGCTGTTATTTGCACAGAGTGTAAATGACATTTTTAGTTGCTTGATGTGTGTTACACATAACTTAGCTGTATAAGTAAAAAGTACACAATGAGAAGTTAGAACTATCAAAACTAATTATTTTAAAAATATTGCGGTCTCCCATAATATTCTAAAATTAAACATCAATGAATCTCTAGGTATTAAAACCTAGAGATGTCGGTCACCAACCAAAGATGTCGGTCACCCTCTTCCTTTGTGCTTAACCTGGCAGTAATGTCCTTAAACAGATTTTGTACTAAGTGGTATTAGTTTTTGGTTTAAATAGTAAAAGAATTTCAGTTGTTCTATTATTATTTTTTTTCTTCAGAGATTTTTCTTTTTTTCTTTTAGTCTCTTCCCTGTAAGGCTGCCTTAACTCACAAGCTAATTCTGAGTTATAACACATGTCTTCAATAATTATGAGAGTGTTGTGTTAAGTTTTGATGCTACAGATTCATTTATTGTAACTGTGAAATAACATTATTTTTTTAATTATTAGGTATGGATAAAGAAGATGCTCTGATAGTATTTGAAGATCATATAAGAGAACTTGAAAAGGAAGAAGAAGAGGAGAAGGAAAAAGAAAAAAAACGTAGAAAAAGGCAGCAACGTAAAAACCGAGATGCTTTTGGTGTAATTATTTATTTTTCAAATTTTCATTATTTCACTTTTTCGACTTTTTTTTTTTGCATAATAAATACTTACAAAATACATTATGCTTTAGATGCTGTTGAACGAATTACATGAAGAAGGAAAACTTACTTCTATGTCACTCTGGGTAGAATTATACCCAATTATTAGTGCTGACTTGCGATTTTCAGCAATGCTTGGACAATCAGGTAATAAGAATTTATTGATGTTTCATATACCAGGTCGTTTCAAAAGTCCTATCATTTTTTCATTAATTAAGATTTATTAGGTCTGTACCTTCTTTGCTATAATTCTATTTTCAATTTAACCTTTTACCATGTTGTTTGCAATATCATTTACTGTCTTTGAAATAGGGATTACCTTTTAATCCTCTAAACGTATAAGAAATTTATTAAAATGGTGTGGTTGAAATTCAAATTCGGTCGATTTTGTTGTATGAATTTAAACATGGCTTGAAGGCAACCGATATCATTTGAAAAATATGCTCCGTGTCTGGTAAGAAGGTACACTCTGAGTGTAAAGCTCAATTTTGGTTTTCCAAATTTTGTCAAGGCGATGAAATGCTTGAATACTTCAAGTTGCCAACCAACAGGAAATTCGAGAATTAATTAATTTTGATCCACATCAAACATGTGTAGAAATAGGTAAACATTTTAATATTTCACCAGCAACAGCCTGGAGATACCTACATCAAATGGAAAAAAAATTAAAAACTGGATAAATGGCTCTCTCTCAAGTTATAAGAGGCCACATACTGCAAAGTTGGCTAGGGATAAATTAATGAAAAAGGGATAGGAAACATTGCAACACCCACCATATTCTTTTGACTGCCTCCGGCAGAAATCTTTTGATAACCAGCAAAGCCTAGAATTGTAATTAAATCATTTTTTTTACTATCAAAGATCAATCAGTATTTAAAAACGGTATTTGGGATCTTGCATCACAGTGGGATAAAGTTATTAGTTGTAATGGAGATAATTTTAATGGATACAGTTATTGGTTCATTGATTTTGTTTAATTACACAAAAAAACAACAGGACTTTCAAAACTACCAGATAGATACCAATATTTTGTAAGCTTCTAGTCTGAGGGGATATAGAAATTTATTAATTTATATAGTTTTGTTGTGGAATTGATGATCAATAGTGTTGGTTGTATATATTATCATTTATTTTTCTAAACTATTAATGAAAGCCAAGAAATATTACCAGTCAGGCACAGAATTGGCATTTAAAACCATTACTGACGATTAGTTAAACTATTGTCAACTTATCTTGATGTTTAATGAAAGAGGTGGCTGTTGCTGGAGTGTATATCTGCCCTTGGTTCTCTCCCTCATGAACATAGTGCTGACTCCCTTCTGCCACTTTGCAGGCTCGTCAACTTCACTTGCTACTCCCCTCAGGCTGTTGAGTACATTGACTGAACCAAGAGGCCAGTTTTTATTTTCCTGGCCTGACTAAACAAGGTGTATCACAAGCAGATGACAATAAGCCAGATGGAAAAACTAGATAAAAAATGTAGTTAAATAACGCAAACCGCATGTTTCTATCTCATTCCGTTCCAAAGGTTATTTCGAGAAAACCGTGGTTTTTGTAGGAAAACCTAAATTTTCTCTGCTTTCATAAATTTTTTTTAATGTTCATCACAGTTTTGAAATCAGCATTAAACTTTCTTTGTCTTATGCACTTTCAATCTTCACAAGTATCTTTTTAAACCGCAATAATATATTAAAAAATAAAAATTTTAAAAACGTTTTGTTAGCGACCAACCTTTAAGGATCACTACTCTTCCAAAAAAAAGAGTGCAAGCTGCCGAATCTCACAGAAGTTGTGAAATTTAATTACCTTTCTAATGGTGTACTCAGAACTGCAATTATCTCTCAATTTCATATTGCGATTGGAATGGGAAGGAAAAAATAATTGATGTCATGGTTATTTATTGTGGTCTTATCTTCAATAAATTTAATTTATTTTTTATGTAAATTACAAAGAAAAATTAAATTGATTCTTACATTAAAGTTATATAGTAAAGAAAATGTCTAAAAATTATAAAAGTTGCTGGAACTGGCCTCCTCCTTGCAGTATACACTGGCATCTGGTCAACACCGCTGATGTAGCTCCTCGAGTCTCTACATAGTCAGCTCTCATTGCTACGCATGATTCGCAAATTCTTGCGATGAGGTGGTTAATGTCCTGAATGAGTACTCTGTACACTTCCGATTTAAGCCTACCTCAATTATAAAAATCAAGTGGCATCAAATCAAGGCTTCGGGCCGGCCAATCCACAGGTCCGTATCTCACTTCCTCAATCTATCTTACTGTGTAATGTTGATTGAGCCAATTCGTTATAGCTTGTCCATTATGCGCTGGCCGTGGATTATGATGAGGTGAGAGTTGAATATTCCCACACGTGTGAATGTTGCCTCATCTGTCCAAATTATGCGATCAGGGATGTTAGGCTCTTGTGGCACTGTTGAACATACCATCGCCCAAACACCATCCGTAGCTCCATATCATGGGGTAGCAACTCCTCGTATACATCCTGTATACTACTTTCCCTCCCCCTCTTCCTTTCTTCAGAATATGGAAATTTGAAGATTCTGTTCCAACACCTTTTGTTGCAAAATTTTCCTGATCAGTCAAATATTCTAATGCCTGCAAGGATTTCTATCATGGCGCCGTTCCTGAGGCTAATCTTTCATTTTTTTTTCTGCTATTGACCACATTTTCTAACATAATATTCTCAGGTATTTAGTACCTGGCTTCTACCTATAACAGTCTACTAGTATCTAACCAGTTGCATGTTCTACTTTAATATTCACAATGGTTACTGATCTTTACCTTTCACTTATATTTCCTCAATTATTATTTATAAAAATTATTTATTATAAAATAAACTTTGTTTTAAAAAAGGATTTAAAATTTTAAAAAATTAATAAATAAGAGGCCATATTTACGAAAGAAGTACTTTGACAGAGAGGTCATCTATTCAGATAGTCAATCAGCTCTTGATATTTTTTGGTGACGATGCTGGTTAAAGAGTTAAAGTATGCTATGGAATTTTAACTCTAATATGGTCCTCTGGTCATGAATGAATTCCATGTAATAATAAAGCCAGCCTGCTAGCTTAATATGCTGCTGAATTTTCACTTTTAGGGCAAATATACATTAAGTAGGTTTTTCCAATTAGTATCCATTTAAAGAGGTTCTTGATTGATAGGATTGGTATAATGGATTAAATATGTTAATGTAATGGAGGGAGTTTACTGACATAAAAAGACCCTCTCCATCTAGTACTACACTAATAAGAGTTTCATCTGACCATATGATGAAATTGGCTTGACAGAAATTTGATCTCTAAGTAGGGAGGCACCGGAAACTGCCATACACTTTTTTGGGAAGAGTTGTTAAAAATTAGATATTTTTTCTAGTATTAAAAGTCAAAATAAGTTATTTATTAGGGATATAGATGCTATTAAAATATTTCTCTTGGCTACCTTCATTTAACGCTAATCTAACAGGTCTTGTCCCTTGTATAAGATACTGAGCCTCTGTAGTATTTATGCTATGTAATTGTATATATCTTTGTATCATGTTTTGTTTTTAATATGCGTTAATTTAAAGGTTAGGAATACAATTTTTTTTTGTTATAGGTTCAACACCTTTAGATTTATTTAAATTTTATGTAGAAGATTTGAAATCAAGGTTTCATGACGAAAGAAAAATCATAAAAGAAATATTGAAGGAGAAAGGTTTCGAAGTTGAGGTAGGTAATTTATTTATTATTATCTATCTACTATAATTGTTTAATTTTATTAGTTTTTGTGACTTTTTAATTTAATTGAACCAATGGCTAATTGCTGGGTCAGTTACTTTGGTTCTAGACTACAGAATAATCTTGTGCCTGGATTAATTATTATTCTGGTAGATCAAAGTTAATTAACTGCATAGTGCATTGATTATTGATACCCTTTTATGTTATTTTGCAATCACTCCTTGTTGGGAAGTTAGGGACTAGGATGAAAACTTGAGAAGAACCTCGAGAGTAGACCAATCCCTCAAACTTCATATTAATACAACAATCAGTTTTATCAAATCAATGAAATAATGTTATTATTATTATTTGGGATATATCAGTGGTTGTCATGCAAAAGTTGATATGTTCAATTACCTTAAAATAAGTTTTCTAAAACTCGATTTTTAATATCTGCATTGTGAAAAATTGATTAAGTAAGTGCTTCTTAGTGAGGCCTTAAAGTATCTAGTTTGGCAAAAATACTATTTTTAGAGACAGAATTTTGGAAAATTATCAATACGTATTACTGAAAAGTGCACAATTTTGACTTCACGTCTGCCAGGATCATATCTTTGATCACTGGCCATAACTAGTTGAGTCGATTCAACTAAAATTGTGTTAAGTTGATCATTATTTAACTCTTGGGCTCTTACACTATTGGTAAAAGTTGGTAACTCTAGATCCCAATAGTTTTCTTTTGGGAGATTACTGTTTATTGAGTTACCAACTTTAACCAATGGTGTAATAAAAAATGAAGAACTTAACAAATTTTGATGAAAATTCGACTTAACTAGTTATGGCCAGTGACCAGAGGTATCTTATCTAAAAAAAAATGCTTGGTTACTAGTCCAGTAAAAAAGTATTTTGAACTAGAACGTTTATGGGTAATTGTTTTTTATGGCTTAATTTATATTTTTTGGGGTGCTGAACACGAATCTGAAGTTTTCCAACAAAATTTCTATCGACATATATGAGAAAAAAGCTTTAATTTTTTTCATTATTTTGCTTGTAACTTGCAAAGTAGTCATTTTAAGCAAAATACTCTTCTCTATTAAAATAAAGAGAAAAAAATGACCTACAATTTATGTCCTTATGTTTTTTTTGTCAGACGTTAGGTATCCATAAAGGAATTTGGCCAGCTGGGGGCCAGTCCCATTTCTCTGCTAAAATATGTTTTTCTTACTTTTTTGTCAATAACTCCAAATCTATTCGTCCAATGAAAAATTACTTTTTTTTCTTCTTAAAGACGATTAAAATTACTATTAGACTATTAAATATGAAGTTTTATAATTTCCCTTAAAAGCACGCTAAAAACCTCCTATTGTTGTAAAATCCACGTTTTTTTGCACATTAGTCACTATAACTCCGAAACTATTCGTCCAACTCCAAATTTCTTTTTTTTAATCTAAAAGGTGGTCAAATTTTTTATGTATATTTTGGCAAAATATGACAATTATGACATGTTCAGTGGGCTGGCGTGGATGTTTTATGGAATTTAATATAAATTACATATATAAGATCAAGTAGTAAATTTAACCAGCTTTGAGATTAAAAAAATCAATTTTAAATCGAACAAATAGTTTCGGAGTTATAGCGAAAAATGTGCCAAAAAAACGTGGATTTCATAAAAGTACAGGATCTTTAGTATTCTGGCAAGTGTATTTCAAGGGACCTGATTAAAACTTCATATATAGAGTCCAATAGTAAATTTGACAACCTTTTAGATAAAAAAAAGAAATTTTGAATCGAACAAGTAGCTTTGGAGTTATAGCAAATAATGTGCCAATAAAACGTGGATTTCATAAAAGTACGGGATCTTTAGCGTTCTGGTCTGGCATGTAAATTTCAAGAGACCTGATTAAAACTTCATACAAAGAGTCCAATAGTACATTTCATCTTTAAGATGAAAAAAAGTAATTTTTAATCGGACGAATAGTTTCGGAGTTATTGACAAAAAAGTACTACAAACATATTTTTGCAGAGAAGTGGGACTGGCCCCCAGTTGGCCAAAATCCTTTTTGGATACCTTACATCTCACAAAAAAAACATAAGGACATAAATTGTAGGTCATTTTCTCCTCTTTATTTTAATATAGAAAAGTATTTTGCTTAGAATGATTACTTTGCAAGTCACAAGCAAAATAATGAAAAAAATTAAAGCTTTTTTCTTTTTTCTAATTTTTCTCATATATGCCGATAGAAATTTTGTTGGAAAACTTCAGATTCGTGTTCAGCACCCCAAAAAATATAAAGTAAGCCATAAAAAACAATCACCCATAAACTTTCTAGTCAAGCCTTATTTTAAAACCATTTGACTGGGCTATAATACCTTCTTGCTGAAGCCAATAAAAAATGTTATTATCTGTTGTAAATTGAAACTTTTTTTTTTTTTTTTTTTTTTTTTTTTTTCTTTTATTAATTGAAATTAACAACTGTATTAATAAAAACACATTTAGTAAATATGCTGTATACAATACAAAATAAAAATTGAAACTTATAATGTAATTGTACCATAAATCTATATATCTCTCATAAGATATTCTGTTAACTAAACTGGGATGCATGACAATTGTAGGCTGGCCAGGTTGAACATATTCTTCTTTATCACTTAAGAAATGTTTCGACAAGACCACTGCCTCCTTAATTTATAAAAATCATTAAATTCAAGATAAAATGAAAACTTTTTTTTTCTTTAATAAGTGCTTATTGAATTATTATTAATAATTAAATTAATTATGTAAACTTAATGAACTAATAATAAATAATTACTTTATAATACACCTAATGATGTGCAGTATAGGATATATTTACGTATATTTTTAAATTAATTAATTGAATTATTGTCATGATTCAAATGGAGTAACACATAATAAAATCAAGTGGGGAAGTAAATTTTTATCATAAAACTTTATTGAAATTCTGATTTTCATTTGTATAAAAATAAAACATTAAATGGCTTGGTAAATGTTTTTTATTTTTTTTCCTAATGCCCATTAGTTGGTTTATCATTTTATTTGGTATAATTATATTAACAGTTAATTTACTATGTAATTTCATTTTGTAATGATTACTTTTTTTAATGATCTATTCTTAACTTGTAGGTTTCGACCACTTTTGAAGAATTCGCGACTGTAGTGTGTGAAGACAGGAGGTCTGCCACTCTTGATGCTGGGAATGTCAAACTTACTTACAATGCTCTCCTTGAAAAGGTTAATCTAACTTTACGATTCTTATCAACAATTCATTTCTAATATAATCATACTGCATGAGTTTTTGTTTTAGTTATCTAATCTATTTATGCTTATTTCAAGATACCTGAATCTGTAGGTTTGCTCTCTCAGGAGAATAATATACCCCTTGCCTTTAACTTTATCCATTTATAGTTGTTAATAAGTTTAACATGGAGGGAGGCCATTGCCTAAAGTGATCTATATTTTTGAAGACCTAAATTTCAATTTTGGATGCCTTAAATGAGTAAAAGCACTGAGGAAATGTTATAAAACTGACAGAAGATTTTATTGAAGAAAAAAAAATATCCAAAATAATTTTTGTTTTTCTAAAATCTTTTTCTGAGAACTAATTTTTATTTAGGTTCCTTTTGCTATCCCTCCAAGGCTTTATTCAGTTTTCCTCACTTTTTTAATTCCTTGTAAGAAAAATCTCTTTTGATTTAAGAAAATGGAATATTGAATTATACCATGGGTGGCTCAATGGCCGAATTTGTTGGGCCAAGGGTCTCAGTGAGCCTGTTACAGAAGGTCGTGGGTTAAAATTATTTTATGGCACACCCATGATATGAATCTGTACCATCCTTCCCATTCTAAAATAGGTTGGTAACCAGAAGGATAACCTGTCCTTTCTAGTTGGAGCACATAAGAACGTTGAACCTCTACAAACAAACATGATATCAGATTCTTATTTTATTTTTGATATCTTTAGTTTTCTTTGGAGTTGTTTCTGTTTATCATTTATGGTAATTTATCTATTTTATTCACCAAACACATCAAACCCATCCTGCAACATCTAGCCGAGTCAAAAAAATAATCCAACACATAACCATCCCTTAAGTCATGGGTTATGACAAATACACTCCCATCCTATATCTATGGTCTCAGTTTACTTAAATAAGTTGGCAAGTATAAAATAAAATAAAACTGCTTTTCAGGAAGGAATTTTATTACTTCGAAATCGTTCTTGTAAATTTGTTTTTTAAAAAATTATGTAGCTTGAATAGAAAAACCAGATCCACGATTTTTTAACTAATAATTTCTTCTCTTTGGTTGAAGTCTTAAAAGATTATCACAAAAACTCATTTTGGCCATTTGTACTGATTTTACTGATACAAATTTGTACTGATTTTTTTTTGTGACAGCTTGACATCACCGAAAATTAATTTTGTATTAGGTTTAGTACCCTTAGTTTGTGTAAGAATAGAAGGTTATCTTACAGGTTGCCAACCTATGCCTATCAAAGTGAAATAAATTTTTTATCTGTGGATTCCCTGCATAATAAAACTTATTAGTCTCTAGTATTATTTTATTAATAACATAATCATTTATCATTTCGAAAACATCTGAAATATTTAAAAAATATATGTAAGTATTTTTTTATTTATTGCACTATGTATTTTAAACAGTTATTGCTCTTATATCTGTTTTGTAAGTATTATGATAACTCTTCATTAACGTTAGCTGAGAAAATAATATTATTTATTTGAACAATTAAATTAGTTTAAATATTTGAGCATTAAAAAAATAATAAATGAATCCGTGAACTCATAATTATTAAATTTTATAGGCTGAATCAAGAGAAAAAGAACGAGTGAAAGAAGACCAAAGGAGGCAGAGGAAAGTCGAGTCGGCATTTAGGAGTCTTTTAAAAGAGTATGACGTAGACTACACAACAGATTGGTCTGAAATAAGGGACAAAATACAAGGTGAAGAAGCATTTAGGACACTTTCGATTGAAGCTGATAGATTAAGGGTTTTTAAGGTATGCCATTTATATTCTTTTAATTTCCAAGCTGTTCCCGTATTTATTTTTTTTAAATAAAAATTATTTTTATATAGGAATATCAGCAAGAAATTGAAGAAGCCTGTAGCCACCACCATACGAGGTCAAAGAAAGCTAAGAAAAATAAAAAGAATAAAAAGCGTTCCCGTTCCAGATCACCTGTAAGTTATTTTTAATATTCTATTAATTTGAGCAGTTAGAGACTTTTATTTGTTGTATAATAATATTTAAAATATTTTAATTGAATTATCAGGCAATTGGTTGAAAATTAATAATTTTTTATTAGTTTTAACCTTTTGTGTACCTAATTAATCTTTTTTAAATAGAAGTTGTTTTTCTAAGTATTCCAAATTGTAGAATTATTTGCTTTATGGTATATGTTGGAATTTTCATATCTAATTTTCTTATTGGTGTCTGTTTAGTTAGTAATCTACAAAATAGTGTTGTTTGTAGGATATGTATTTTTTTAAGGAATTTTAAATTGTATTGTTATTTATAAAATAGGTAGATTATTATTTAAAATTACCGGTATTACATTTTTAATAATTTTGCTGCCTCATTTGTGGAATAATAAACTTCTTTGATCATATAAAAAAAATGCCTGTTTTTGGTTTGTATATGTTTGTGGCATAGGATGTTCAGATAGTTTGCTTAGTATAGCAAGTGAATAATTTTTGGTTTAAGATTTTTATTTTTTTCATGTTGAAAAGAATTTTTAGTGGAGTGCTTTGGTACCTATCAAAGTATGTTTACTTATATTTGCCTTAACAAATGTTTTATTAAAATTAAAAACCACATTTTTTTTTTTTTTTTTTTTTTTTTTTTTTTTTTTAACATATGAATTCCCTATTATTTGATGCATCAACTCACATAATCTTTGTGAAAATCTTAGTAATAAGGCACAGAAACTCGCTAAAACACATTTATATTCAACATATTTTTTTACTTGGCTGATCTAGAAACACAAACTTTCAAATGTGAGTGCAGTCACGTCATGCTTTGGCAGACAGACAAGTTTTTGTGATGTTACGACTTGTACATTGTTTAGCAAATATGAGTGATGCATCTAAGTGCCCCTACCTCTCCCTAAGTTTTTTCGAAGTTATGTTTTGCTGCTTATTTCATGATTTTTCCTGTTAATTTTAGGATTGTTTTTATTTTGAACATAAGATTCATTAATGTCTTGGTCGGTTTGTTCAGTGGTTTCTATTAATTCCGTACCATGTTTAAAAATGTTGAATGTTTGTTCCCAATGTTAGGTTTCAGTTTGCTTTACTTCTTCAGTTTATGTTCATAAAGAATCATAGATTTACATTTTTTTTAAAGGTTCCTTATTTTAAAATATATCTAATTCTTCAGGGTTTTTAGGAGATATTTAACTTTAACAAAATTTTTAATTACATTTTGAACATGGATTATAATTTGATGGCCTACTTTGCCAGGAAGAAAAGAAACTTTAAGTTTGTCAAATTTGAATTAGTTATACTGGAAGTAGTTTCTTAGTTAAAATTTAAAAAATAAGTTGAAAATTATAGAAAGTTAAACATACTGGCATTTGAGATAAAGTTCAAAAGTTAACATAACTGACTAGATAATAATTAAAAGATTGTTTTATTCTATTGATTTTAATTATTTTCAGATTTAGAAGGAATATAAATTTATTAATCATTGACTAATCCTTTTCCTTATGAAACTTTTCAGACACCTTTATCTCCTAGAACTCTTCGGTTTCTTGCAAGTTTACTTCCAGACCTGAATACTAAAGAGTAATCAAGACTCAAGTAACTCTGGAACTAACTGATTCTATGGCTTCCGAGCTATAACATCTTTCTCCCATTTTAACTTTCCCTTATAGACATTTTATGTTTTTTACCTCATGTAAATATATACTATAATCTCTTTATTTACTTTTTTTCTTTTTTTTTTTAGTTTTAGTTTATGTGGTAATTTTATATATTCTATCAGTTCAGTAATTACAGTAGTTTTTCGATAGTTGGAGGTCAATGGGACCGTGGTTGAACTATTCAAAACTCGGTCTATCAAAATAGTGTTGAAAATGGAAAAAGGATATTAAATTATCAAAATGTATCTTCATTAAAGCAAAGAGTTCACTGAGCATATTTACAAAAAAAACCCCTATAAATCAAGTCAAGGGAGTACAAATGGTTACTGCTGGGTTTCCATCTTGCATCGCGTTTCGGCATTGTTCTTTTAGCACCCCAGCACATTGGCTTATTGCTGTCATTGTAAAGCAAGTGTGGGAGGACCAAATATGTTATAAAATTTTTTGAAAAATAATAAATATAGAAACAATGTTTACAAGATTTGGACCAATGTCAAACGATATCTATAATAATAGATATTTATTTATAAATAATAGTTGAGATTTCAGGAATAAATTTTCTTTTTTTCAATTGGAAAATTAAAAAAAAAAAAATTATAGTCATCAAAAAAAAAAATTTAAATGGTTGTGGGATGACTGGTATTTACTGTCATGTAAATACATGTACATATGGTATGTACCATTCCTAAAAATTATTAGAAAAAAAAAACAAGTTTTGCTGTAAATTTTGACTGAAATTTTCTTTAGTTAAAAAAATTTACCTGAACACAATTGATCAAGTTTTTATTAACATTTTCTTTTCTTTTTTTTTGGGGGGGGGGGGTCTGAAGACCTTACGGTGTGTATTGTAAAGAAACATTAAACAATTTTTTTTTTTTTTAATCTTATGTACATTAAGTGTGAAGAAAAATTGGTAGTTTTGCAGAAATTTGATGTGTTGCTGTTTGATTATAATATTACTGTAATAAGTTTAAACAATTTATTTGAAGACATTAGTTTTTTTTTGTTTTGTTTTTATAAACGTAAAAATAAAACCATCCTATTTCAAATAAAACATCTGCAGTTAGCTTCTAAATCTGATTGCATTCAAAGTGAATCTTTATTCATTGTCCCCTTAGAAAAACACAAAAAATAACTTGGTGCTTAAATCAGCAGAAAATTTCACTTTTGTGTGTAGTAAACTAAAAGCTCAACATGATCCTGAGGTTGACTCCATGCCATTTTAAATGGTCTATATGAGAACTGAGACGAGTTATTGGGTTATGAAATTATAATATTTATTCCATTAAAAGAGTGATTTTCCTGTTTACAAACAAAATGTTTACTTTATTGAATCAATAGTTATTAATGCCCTGTTTATTTTTATTTGTTTTTTTTTTTTTTTTTTTTGCAATCCTCATTACTCACATTTTAGTATAATTTCAATAACTACTAAATTGAAATTACTATGTCTGGAAACTCAAGATTTACATGTAGTATGCTTTTATGGGTTTGGATTCGGACAAGCAGCCAGGAATATTAACACTGCTTTGAACGAAGTGTGGATGCAATATTCACAGTTATTTTGAGAAGTTTTCAGCAAGAAAAAAACATATTTGAGTTATCTCTGTTGAAGGTCTATGGCATCATTTGACAACAAGAAAACTATCTCCTCTTCATCTTCCTATAACAGAATTGACACCACCTTGGTGTTATATGTTATAATCTATGGAGCAAACATAGCTGACAGGTAGAGAGGAATAGAATTTGCTTTAAGTAAAATCTTTGGATAGTAGAGTTCAAGGGGGTTTGCATGGTAACTCGCTCCTAGTCGAAGAGTTATTTATCGTTTCAACGGAGTCAAAATTATATATAAGAAGAGAGAGAGTGTTTGTCCTGTAATAAAAATTGTAATTTACTCATGTTTCACATGAACAACAGTTAATTGGGTAGAAGGAGAGATCGAAAAGCAGATTTGATTGTCAAATTTAGAATAAATCAGACAAATCTAAAAAGTCAGTGCCACTGGATTGTGAGACTTTTTATGGAATTTAGACAACTTTATTCGTCAACAAATATTTTGAAAAAAAAAAAACGCATGTTTGTGTCTTCTCAGAGTTTCAGTTATGGAACTGGTTCATGTTGGGCAGAGTTTATAAAAAGAAAAAAAAAAAAAGAAGGTAAATATAAATGGAGTATTTCTAGGTACTCAGTTTTCTTAAAATGAATAAACTTTGGTATAAAACCTTACACTTCATGTTAAGCAACCTAATGTAACTTGGAGAATAACCGAAAGCTGTTTTAAATATTTGTATTTAAATTTGTTCAATAATGAGTCAGTATGGATGAGATTTATATGTTTTATGTCCTGCTATAAATAAACCAGCCCTATCATTTGTAAAAAAACTGCAACTCAAATTATGTTTGGTATCAACATTTTTACTTAAACGAACAGGAAAAAAAAATCTTGGACTTCTTTTTTTGAAGCATGTTAATAATAGATTAATTTATTGATAATTTAGCATTCCGTCTTTTAGTTTTTACTAACGGTAATGAAGTCTAATTTTTTTTTTAGGATTGATGATATAACACTGAAGTTAAATTTATTTTCATACGTGTTTTTTTTACCAATATTTAACAAGCTACTAAGCAAACAAACAAATATAATGAATTAGTTATTTATTGTTTTATAATGTTACTTTACCATGTGTCAAAAGTTAGCAAGTTTCAGATACTGAAAATCCATTTCTGTTAATTCAGAAAAAGACATGACTCAAGTGTCTGTTGATTTTTATGAAGTCCCCAAGCACGGAGAGTCAAGTCTATTCAGTTATAAAAAGAAACATCCAATTTGCTTGGTGCTTTAAAGTGTGGTCACAAATTCAGAATACAAATTATTCCTTTGTCAAGCCTGGTTATGTATAGAAAGAAAAATAACAAATTATTTATTATGTTGAAGTGTGTTTTAGAAAGAAAATTCAAAGAAAAATATTTTATGATACAGACAAGTATTAATTAACCTAGATCTTATTAATTAGAACAATATTCCTTTAAAATTCTATCGGAATGAAATTTATAGTTCACTCTAGGTAATATAAACTTTCAATATTACAAACCTCTCATTCAAATTATATGGGTGTCCTCTTTAAAACCAATACATTTTGTTACACTCTGGAATGTAAAGTAAAATCCTAGGCTGTCTTGTTGAAATATACCGTATTTGCACCTCAGTGTCTCCTTGCTCGGTGTTGCTTTATTTGTTTTCAATATCTAAGAAAAGCCACAAATAAATTTCCTGGTGAATCTAAAATTAAATTTTTTTTGGCAAAATATATATGATAAAAGAAGAACCCTTTAAATCCTTTTGGTACTCAAAAAATTGCTCATTATTCCATCAGCCATTCACTAAGTTCAGACCATTATTTTTTTTTTCGTTAGGGCCATCTATGGACCACGGTGCTTGTGCTTTAGATGTTTCTTAATGTCATCTTTGTTGCTTGTCACGATTGGTGTTCTTAGTTGTGGGCTCGGCAGCTGCTTTCTTGTTGGTACCTCGAGCTTCTCTGATGGCCCAGTAGTCCTTTATTTTCCGGCTAAATTCAACCCTACGTTCCTCAGACCATTTCCTGTCAGACCATTATATTATAGGAATGTATGGGATTTTCATAAACTGGAGTGGTTATTGGTGTTTTAGAACTTATTATTAGTCATTAAACCTTGATTTTGTTTTTATTTTTCAATCACACTTTTTACTCATAATTTTCAAATTAACATGAACCAGTCTAGAAATGTTGACATTTCTGTGACACAATATTACAAAGCCTTAAAATGTAAATATGTAAATTTATTTCTCAAAATTTTGACCCTCCTCGAATATATATATGTATAAATATTAAAATATTAATATTTGATTTAAAAGTAAGAGTTTTTTTGGTTTATAAAATCAAAATCAGGCATAATTTTTTAGTATAAAAATATCTATAAAGACAGATTACTTGGTGATTTTAACATTTTTTATTAATTTATGATTAATATTATTAACAACTGTAATGTTTTTTTTACTTAATCTTCTCTGAAACAGAAATGTTTTAGTGAAAGAATCACGAATTACAAACTTAAGATGTATACAAAGATTTTTAAGTTTTATTTTTTCCATAACTTTTTGGGCCCATTGGATGGAAAGAAAATATATGTATAGATGTTTTTTCTATGTATAATCACCAAAAAGGTTTGGATAACCGCTGGTTAGAATTACAATTTACTTGTTAGCTTCGACATAGTTTTAAGATTGACACCTAAACTCTTTTCCTTGTTATAGTTACTAGAAACTTTTTTCTTTTTGGTAAGTTAAAAAAAAAAAAAAAAAAAAATGTTATGGTTGGTTTAGTTGGTAGATGAAATATTTGAAGTATCTTTCTCAATATAATTTATATTTTAACCATATCACTGCCTTCTTAAGTACAGTTAAAATAATAAAAATGTTATTTACACAATGTAATATATTCGTTTTTCCTTCAATTAAATGCAACATAATTGACTATTTAATTTTTTTATTATAAATTAATTCTATATGTACACATATTATAACATATACACATAATAAATAGAAAACTGTGTTTGCAGTGAATAAAAAAAATTTCAAAATTTGTTTTTACTTGAATGGAAATTACAAAAAAAAATCAAACATTTGAATTCAAAATTAACAACTGAATATTAAATGAAATTGATATTAAAATAAATATTTACTAAAAGTTAATATTAAATATTTTGTTTACGATATTTTGTCATAAAGAATACCTAACATTAAATAATATTTATATTGATGTTATGTTTGACTGTATAAATGCAAAATAAGTTAGATAAGGCGTGCATTCAAGAAATAATAAAACTTTATTGTTAGCATG
Source organism: Euschistus heros (assembly GCA_003667255.2). NCBI lineage: Eukaryota > Metazoa > Arthropoda > Insecta > Hemiptera > Pentatomidae > Euschistus > Euschistus heros. The sequence goes on along the minus strand of RCWM02000008.1, from coordinate 2,844,299 downwards.
CCAACTATTGTGATTCCTATAGCTGCACACCACAACTATCTACTTCCCTGGATAATATTTATTGTATAATTTTTGTTTTAATGTGAAGCTATTTAAAAAAATAAACCATTAACTTTTAATTTAGTCTATGCTTTATCAGTTCATGAGCTTAAAACAAATTAAACTTTTACAACCTTCTTTCTTTTGTTTTCATTGTCCAATTAATTAACTATCTGCTTCTCTGCTATAAATTAAAAGCTATTCTATTCAATTTCTCACAATTTTTTTTTTTTTTTTATTCTGAAATCTTGAATAATTCTTTTATTCAATTTTTCTATTCTTTTGTATAAATTAACTTAAACTTTTTTTAAGTAATTACTTATTAATATTGATATGAGCCAAATATTAGAGATCTCTTCTTTGTCCTTTCTCAGGGTATCTCAAAAACCAAGTGAAGCTTCTTCCTCCAAAAACAATTCCTTCTCCCTTTCTTCACTGCCTTCATAATCACCACTAACTAACAATCTAGTACAGTTATTCTTTTGTCTGATAATACTTATATCTTTACAAATGACACTATTCTTTAAAATATATTTTGATTCTTAATATTATGATAAACATTTTCCAAATAATTGAGAATGAGAACAGTTTTTGTTGTTAGACTAATTGATCAAAATCTTAAAAATATTTTAACCATATCACTGCCTTCTTAAGTAAAGTTCAAATAATAAAGATGTTACTTCTATAATGTAATATTTTTTTTCCTTGAATAAAATACAACATAATTGACTACTTAATTTTTTAAAAAAGAAATTAATTAAATTATATTTTTAGAATAGTAAGTAATAAAATTGGGAAGAATGAATTTTGATACATATTTAAAAAAAAAAAAATCAATTAACTATCCTAACTTGTTAATGAAAATATATTTTTATATTTTAATAATATGTAATTAAATCACAACAATCAAAATAAATGTAATCAATTAGTCGGGTTGGTAACTCAACTTCAGTGACTCTGCCTCAGAGCCTGCTGTTTTTCGTCTGATACCTTAATATTGGTCTTCTCATTGATATGTAAGCATTGGTCTATTGCTACATATCAACATATTATAACAAACACAACAGGGGTTTTCAATTTACAGTTTATTAACAAAGAATTATCAAGTTATTTAACATGGTCAAACTTATAGAAAAGTATTAAATAACACTAGCACAATAATAACAGCAGTTTAACTATTATTTACCACACCAAAAAACATAACCAATTGATATCATTCCCATTTGTTATTACTCTCCCCATGGCAACCAGTAAATACTCCTTAGCAACGGGGAAAATTTTCCTTATTACGTTGCAATATATTTAATTTCTATAAATTTGCATTAAAGGAAATTTTTCCCTTTTAAGAAAGCAGACATATATAGTACAAATAATTATTTATTTTTTTAGGTTTTAGGACTTATATATTCAGTTTCATAAGCATCTAAGGATCAGAAAGTGGCATTTCAGTGACTGATTTTCTATTCAATGAGACATTTTGATTAGTAGATGTCATTGAATTATCAATAATTTTATTATTATATAACTAGTGCCTTACGAATTAATCTTTTAAGGCCGAAAGGCTTGATTGTTTTCTGATGACTGCTACTAAGTTAATTACAGTTTTTTTTACATTTTTTTTTCAAGTTTTTTTTTTTCAGAATAATACAAGTTGGATTATTTCTTTATGTGCAGGCCTCTGACAGTGACTCTGATAGGGCTTATAAAGAACGCTCTAAGAGATCAAGGAGGCATAAATCAAGATCAGCCTCTGAGTCTTCCGACTCGGAGCACCGAAGAAAAGCCAAGAGGAAGAAATCAAAGAAGAAAAGAGCCCATTCACATAGTCCCAGGGTAGTAAGGAATTAATTTTATTTTTTTACATATGTTCCTAAGATGTTATGTATTTCCTAAAAAAACAAACATTTTCTTGTTATTATTTTTAAAATAAAATATTGCATGTCAATTCTTTTATTTATTTTATAGGTTAGTGTTAACTAGTATATCTTTTAGTTGTTAAAAATGACATAGACTTTTTTTTTTTTTTTTTTTAAATAAGAATTTATATATAAAATGGTACATACTAGATTTTTCTTTAGTTATTTTTAATTTATGATGCACTTATTTTGGTTAGTTAGATACATGAAACAAAAAGAAAAATCATTAATTAAATGTTTGACATATTAGTTAATTTTATTTATCAAACTGTTGAATTTGTGGTATTTTTTATATTGCCAAAAACCCTAGTTTTTTCTATTTTCAGCAGATCTACTATACTAGGTCCTAATAACACAACTTAACTGGCCTTCTCAGGGGGTCTGAGTGGTCTCTGAGGTTTAGTTCCTAAAATTGTTTTTAACTGAAGGGGATGAGGTAGTATGCTGTGAGGTCCACTCTGGAACACAAGTATAGGTTTATTGCTACTTAAGTAAAGAGCTGTCAAAAAAAAAAAATAAAATAAAAAAAAAATAGCAATTAGCCCTTGCTGTTAAGTTATAGATTCATTAGTTATTACAATTAAAATATAATTATTTTATATTAATAGGAATTATTATTTTTAAATTTGTTTTTTTATTGTGTATAGTTTTTACAAGTTTTGGGAAAATGGAATGAAAAATATATCCTTTTGCTCAACATCTTTTTAAGTAGAAAGGGCTTACTGAATACTTTTAACTTGTGTTAACAATGAACCTCTTGCAGGTCTGACCCTTTCAAAAAAAAAAAATCTCAGGAATCACTTGTTTATAGGCAATAACTGATCATATAACTAACAATAAATAACTGGTAGGTCAAAGAAAGTACAATGAAATATTAGAAAAGAGAAGTGATATTAACTACATACCAAAAAAAAAGTTGTCTTAGTTTATAGATAATTAATTCATTTTCTTTATTGTGTGCAGTCATTGAAACACAATTAAAATATAAAGTTTAATTGATTATGCCAACATTTTGGCCTACACTGCCTTCATCAGGGCTAGAAGAAAAACAAACAAAAAGGAATGAATATTAAAAATATAAGAAAAAAAAACAGTATAAAAATAAAAAATTGTTTTTGAAAAAAGAAAAAAAAAATTGAAATAAATAAATTAAATATATTGCTTTTATAAATAGAAGAAATATATCTCTTTTATTGTAATTCTTTTTTTTTTTTTTTTCAAAAACACTTTTTTATTTTCATACTGTTTTTTGTTTTCTTATCTTTTTTAATATTCACTTCCTTTTTTTGTCATATCTTTTTGTTTGTTTTTCCTCTAACCATGATGAAAGCTTGCACTGTTGGCCAAAGCATTGGCACAATAAATTAAATTTTATATTTTAATTTTTTTTCAATGACTGCACACCCTAACTACCTACATCTTTATTATTGCCACAATCAATAAATAAATTGTCTAAATTTCCTTTATCATTGAAGTTACACAGACTCTTTGGTCTATGTTTTAGTGTTATAGTTACAATTTTGGTACTGATTGATTTGTCGATATAAGTTCAATTTCATTTAAAAAATACATGATGGCACTGTATGTAATCATATTCACTCCTTTATTATAGATATCGAAGAATGCATTATCTTACAATTACAATTAATTGTTTTTGACTCTAGAATGGATGATGGATTTGTATTTGAAGGAAACAGTCCAGCTATGTTTTCAAGTAGAATGTGATTTTTTACAAGAATATAAAAATAAATTCAAAGGGAAAAGGCCCTAACTGAAAACACTTTACAAAAAGTAAAACAACGAAATGGCCATCAAGTTTAATAGTACTGTAATATCAATTACAACCAATTTTTTTTTCAAACCACATCCTTTGATTAATTTTTATACAAGTTGTATGATAATTATCACACCTATGGTGTTAATGTATGTGGTGTTAATAATATGAAGATAAAGATGAAAATAATACAAATCTGAGCTGTCGTTTATTTCATTTTTGTTCTGGTAAGCAGTTCTGCCTTTATCATGGCTGTTAGCAAATTACTTATAGCTGACTTCTTTAGTTCCAATCAGTCCCTAGTGCATATAAATACTAATGACATTGTATACATACATGTTATATAATGACATATTCTATATATAGCAGTCAACAGTATCTATACCATCAAATATATTATTAATACTCAAGTACCACAATTAAAAGTTAAAAACTATAGCTTTGGGTTATTTAACACCTCACCTTTAATTCTGTTGGTGCACGTGTTATTTTATTTCTTAAAGTTCTTTTACAGTCTTCTACACATTTTAAAGGATATGTTTAGGTTCCATCCACAGAATATAGAATATGATAGAAGCGGTGGGTTGGTGGGGGGAGAAGGCTCCCGGCTAGGAGCGCTATCCCCACCACCTTAACCCCGGCTGTCCCAGTCAGTACCATTGTTTACCCCGTGTTTATTTGGAACAATTGGTAATTGTTAGGTCTCTGGTGTGTTTATGTGTTTTTTTATTTTTTATTTCACTATTGGATTAAAAAATGCCGTGTTGTGCCACGTTTGGATGTTCTAGGAAAGAGTCCAACAAGGATTTAAACCCTCCAATAACCCTTCACCGGTACATTTTAAACGTACACTGTTTAGTTTTTTTCAATAAATTGAGAAACAAATCTTCCTTCCCTTTCGCCACAGTAAAAATATGTTTATTGTGGAGTTTTTTTAACTTTATTGTTAAACTCTCCTATATTAACAATAGTAGGTATTCTAACCGCAGAATACAGAATATTCTGTGTATTCAATAAAGATTGATAAATTAATTGCCAATTCTATTGAAATTATTTTTATTTGAAAACTAGTTTCGAATGTTAAACATTGTAACCATAAAACAAATGACGTTTTACAATAATAATATAGTTTTAGATTTGAATAAATCTTTAAAAGATAAACAGTTCCAATTTTATCTTTTATTTTTTCCTCAGCTTTCCTTCAGTTGAAGAGAAACGAAATAAGTGGTTTCAAGCCCTGAGGCAAGAAAAATGGATGCCAACAAAAACAAGTGTTATTTGTTCAATACATTTTAAAGAGGACGATTTTGACAGACCTTCATTTCTAGTAAATCTAAAGAAAGGTGCAATTCAGTCGGTTTTTTGATTTCTCAGATCATTTGGGACAGAAGATTATTTATATAATATAAATTTTTACGCTTTTCTCCTGCTTTACCCACATACGTAGGTATTTAAACTTAAAAGTTTAATGTTGGATTTTTTATTTTAGGAAAGGGGGCCAATAAAAAGGCTTGCGACCCCATTGAAAAATATTATCTATCTATCTATCTTCATGGCTCTACAACCCTAGATGGGTCCTGGCCTCCTCAAGGAGAACTCTCCATGTTTCTCTGTCTTCTGCGGCCGCCGTCCAGTTACGAACACCCAGGATGTTCTTTGCATCGCTGGAAACAGCATCCATCCATCTGAGCTTCGGTCTACCAACTCTTCTATGGGTACCCAATTTGGCTTCCATGATTCTTCGCGGTACCTGGTTTTCCTCCATTCTGACATGCCCAGCCCAGCTCAGCCGATTCAGTCTAATTGCCACACAACGTCCGCCTCTCCATATAACTCATACAGCTCTCGGTTCTTCCGTCTTCTCCATGTGTCTCCATCTTTTACGGCCCCGAGAATTCTTCTAAGTATTTTCCTCTCGAAAATCAGAAGATTTTTTTCATCTTTTTTGGACAGTGTCCACGTCTGGGAGGCATACATTTATACCGGGCGCATTAAGGTCTTATAGAGCCTGGTTTTGGTTTTCGTGGAGATCAAGCTGCTCTTCATGTATTTAGTGAGACCAAAGAAACATCTATTAGCAGCTGTAATTCTTCTGTTAATTTCGAGGGACATATTATTGGAAGAGCTTATGAGCGATCCGAGGTATGTAAACTCTTGTACCCTTTGGAATGTATTCGGCCCTATATTTATGCTGTCTTCTGTGGGGCCAGCTCCATCGCCTACATACATGTACTTCGTCTTATCTGCGTTTACTATCAGACCCATAGGAAGTGCTGCTTTCTGCAGCGCAAGAAAGGCGATTTTTAGTGCTGGGAGTGACCTTGCAATTATATCTATATCGTCAGCATAGCCCAACAATTGTACCATTTTCGTGCTTATGGTGTCCATTCTTTGAATTTCAGAGTCTCTGATTACTTTTTCCAGAGCTATGTTGAAGAGAAGACAGGCGAGAGCATCACCTTGTCTCAGTCCTTTATTAGAATAGAATTCGGAGGAGAGATGGTTTTGAACACGGACCACACATGAAACATCCGTCATTGTCATTTCTATCAGCCTGATTAGTTTAGGAGGTACATTCATCTCTTCCATTGCTTGATAAAGTTTTGGTCGTATAATGCTGTCGTAGGCATTTTTAAAATCTACGAACAGGTGATGAGTTGCTACTTTGAATTCTAGTCCTTTTTCAACGATAGTGCGTAGAGAATATATTTGGTCTATTGTGGATTTGCCCTTTCTAAATCCTGATTGGTAATTTCCTATTTCTTTCTCAGCATATGGAGTTAGTTTATTATATAGAATGTTAGAAATAATTTTATAAGCGCAGGATAGTAGAGCAATACCCCTATAGTTAGAACACTCAAGACGGTCGCCTTTTTTATGAATTGGACAGATAATTGTCCTGCTCCACTCCCGTGGCATCACTTCATCTACCCAGATGGATATTATTAAGTTGTGGAAAGTTTTTAGAAATTTTTCCCCACTGTATTTAAATAGCTCTGCCGGTAGGTCGTCAGCTCCAGGAGCTTTATTATTTTTCATTTTTTGTAAGGCGTCTATCACTTCCTCTAAGTCTGGAGGTTCAATGTCATGGTCGTGTTTCGCGCTCGAAAGAGAGTTGATGAGTAAATCGTCTTGCCCGGTATTAAGCAGGCTGTCAAAATATCTTTTCCATCGATCCATTATATCGTCTTTCCTCGACAGCAGCATCCCATTTTCCATCCTTGTTGAGACTACTCTTGGGTTATATGGAGCCCTACCCTTATTAACTTTCTGATAGAACCGTCTACACTCATTTGTGTTTCGATATGTCTCTACCAATTCCATCTGTTTGTTTTCCCATATTCTTTTCTTTTTCTTATGGGTTCTTTTCTCCTCTCGTCTTGCTCTTCTGTATTCTTCGGTGGTGCTTCGAGTGGACATTCTACTGATCATGATTTTATATGCTTTGTTCTTGGCTTCCATTACCGTCCTGCAGTCCTCATCAAACCATGCCGATTCTCTATCCAGTGTTTGACTTCCAAGGGTATTAGGTATCCACGTAAAAAGAAATTTAAAAAATGTTAGAGATCACTAATAATAACATAAACGAGCTCAAAAAAAACAACTTGATGAAAAAACTGTACAGCTTCAAAATACAGATGATTCATTGAGCTTCACTGAAAATTCACTTTCTACCACAAAAAAAAAAAAAAAAAAAAAAATACTGGTTGAAAAGAAAAAACAAATTTAAAACCTACGCCAAAACATTTTGCGGTATAAGACGAAAAACTGTGCCAACAAATCCAGTCTACTAAAACTGTGTAAAGAAAAACAAAATAAACTAATTAAATGGAGAATAGGAAATTTGCTTTCATTACTTCTAAAACAATACCTTGGATGAAACTTTTTTTCTAGATTTCCACATTTTTTAGAAGATGGCTCTCATTACTCATTATTAATCAGATCAATGGGAATGATATTTTCTAAAGTCCAAAACCACCATTGTTTTGAAAAATATCAATGATAATATACATAAAAATAACATAAGATAGAAAAGCAATAAGTTAGTAATTTTCTTTTGGTAATATTCTGTTTTATTTTTGTTCCTAAACTGCCTACCTATGCATGAATGTGATAAATTTCTGAACAATTAGATGGAATCTAATAAAATTGGTAAGAGTTGAAGCCTAAAGATTAGATGTAAACTTGTGAATAAGCCTGAGGTGGAGCAGCCCGGGGTGAAGGTGGTGGGGGGAGAGCCGGCCGAACTGGAGCCAGGGGAACCTTACGGCATTAGTCCCTCTGCCCCTTCTACTATATTCTGTATTCTGTGGTTCCATCACAACTTCTCAATTCTTGGAATAGTTGTGATATGGCTACACATTTGGGCTGAGGTTGATAGTTGTGGGAGTTTGTAGGTGTTTTTGATGGAGAACAAGTTATGAGTTAAAGTATAAGCACTGTAGGGTGCAAATACCTATTGCAAGGACCATAACTTTTTAAAAAATAGGATTTAATATATGAAAACAAGTCTGAAGTTTTATAGGCACTAGTAGTTAAAAAGTGACTCGTGTAATACGGATACTTCATATATTACTTCTTTCAAAAGAAATAGGCAACGATCTACTAAAAGTATTTGAAGCTATAAAAGGGGCATAGCTTAGTGGTAATCCACTTGGCAAGTTAACCTTAGCTAAAATTTTAGGAATTTCTGTATTTCATTTATGTACAACATGCTAAAATTTCATTAACGTTCGATATCTCTGATTAACGTTATGTCCTCAATTCAAGAGAAGACAACTTGTTTGAGGAGCATCATTATATAACAGTTCAAATTCAATAAAATGATTCTCTTTAATCTTAATCATTGTCAGCCATCATTACCTTCTGTTTGACTGTGACTTCCCGTGATGCTTAACTGCTTTAGATAGATAGTCTTTGAACCCTCAATACCAAGAAACTTTAATTTATTTAAATATACTGTATTAATTTCATTTAAAATTAAAAATTTTGTTTGTATTAGACTTTGTATGATTTCTCAATGACTTGTTTTTTAAAAAAAATAAGTCACTTTCTTCAAAAATATCTCTTACTTGTTTCTGTATTAGAATTTAGAATCTATTCTTTCCTGGTTTTAACAATAGTAAATCAAGTTTCATTTTTTAACTATAGATTTTACTACCAAACGAAGATAGTTTATTTAAATGCATTTTATATTGTTAGCCCTGTTCTTGTAACAAGCAGTTGATTACTTTTTATTCATTAGGGAGAGTCTGATGAAAAGAGAGAAACAGAAAGCAAAAAGAGCGGCACACCTAGTCCCTCTTATGATACGAAACCTGACAGGTCAGAAGATCTCTCAGACGGCGAACTTGAGAAGAGGAGGATAGCACTTCTTCAGCAGTTGCATGAAGAAGTGGAGTAGGCTGTACATTATATCTTATTGTACTCAAATTGTATAGTTTTTACAAGTGTATTTAAAGACAATATTATGTCATTTTTTTAATTTTTTTTTTTTTTTTTTTATCCTCAGTAAAATAAATTATCAATTTATATGTACAATATTATTTATGATTATTGAATAGGGTATATAATAAATTTCATGAGAAAATGTTGCTTTTGTATCCCAGCCCCATTTAAAATTTAATTTATTTTTTAAAGATGGTTCTATACCTCATGGGTCATTTATTTATGAAGCATTTAGTGTAACATTTTAACATGAAAGGTTATTTAGGTATAAATTTTATATAAAATACAGTTTTAGGGAAAATAAAATTATTTCAATTTCAAAAAATAAAACAATTACATGTAAATTCATCTTTTATTTTTAAGTAAAAAACATATATACAAGTTAGAGATACTATTTTGCCAGTTTTTTCAAAATATCGGATACATCTTTATAATATTTTTTTCTCCAGTTAATATTATTTTTTATTGACTCAAGAGCTTTCTTCCTTCCAGCCGCCCCTGCTCCAGCATTAGGATACTTTTTAATAAAGTCTTCAACCTTTTTTAAACAAAAAACATTAATCCAGCTGAATAATAAAAAAATTGTTGTAAATGTTTCAATATAAACTAGAATTATACCTCTTTCAATTTCTCTTCTGTAGCAAAGTGTCCAGTACACATTGGCAACACACGGCCTAAAGCTCTATCATTCAAAGTAAACCTCTTTACGAAATAATCCCAATTATTCCTGGAAATATAAATAATATATAGATCAAATATAATCCAACATTACACTTATAAATGTTTTCAAATTTTAAAGTTAAAAATATAATTGAATGGCTCTACCGAAAAACGTTCTAAGTGACAAAATTTCTGAAGTGGCGATTTTAAAATTTATAAAATGTATAATAGTACATTATACTATATTCACATGATATAGTACTACATTATGTTATTATACATTTAAATATAACAAATTAGTTTGTGAATATAAAATCTTACCTACAAAACTAACAAAAACTTTAGCTTATGATTTTCTTTCGCTAATTACTCAAAATTTTATGTTTGTCGCTTAGAACGTTTTTCGGCAGACCCATTCAATTATTGAAAAATACAAAGACTATAACAAGTTTTTCATTAGAAATGAAAATGTCCATCGTAATTTTAGTTCTGAAGGTTAGAAACAACAAAAAAATATTTGAAAGAAAACTATTTAGGAGCTTTGGCCGGTAATGCTTAACCCCAGGTTTTCCCCAAACTAAGGATACAACATTAAGTTATGACATAACACGAAACAGACATGCTCGTTGAAGATGTGGAATGTGTGGAAGGACACTCGGCTGTTATCAAGTTGTTTCTGCTCGTGTTACGGGTGTATCGCTATAGGAGGCAGTTTTTAAACACATCAAAGGAAATTTGTTTCCCCATAACATAAACTGAAACGGAGAATATCGCTTATTTACAAATTCGCTTCGCAACAGTGAATAATCGTGAAGCCCAGTTAATCATTATTATCATTAATAACTGTTTTAAAATGAAAAACTATTAAGTTTGATAATAAATAACGTTAACTAAGCACGTAGCAATTTAAAAAATATATAATTTAAATCGATAACTATGTTCATACATTTTGAATTGAACTGGACTATATTAGGTATATTTTTTGTACGGTTGCCTTTGTATAGGGCAACTACATTGTTGAAAGAGTTTTTGTCGTCTATTCAATTAGTCAAGAAGAGATTTTCGTAGCTCATCTTCACTTTTGCTCTTAGTTCAGTCTGAAAGTAAATAGATCATGGCGTAAATAAACCTTACGCAAACTTTATGAACACATGAGACATGTGATAAAGAAATAATAAGAGCTGACTGGAGATTAAGTAGCCTCGCATTAAAAACATGGTATTTGAGAGACTAAAGAGTCCTGAAACAAAGGCAAAATAAAATATAAGATATAAGAAGGGGGGGGGGAAACTGGAGGATAAAACTCAATTTCTCCTAAACAGGGAAATACAATAGATCATAGACCAGTTGATTTATACATCGAAGGATACCAGCCTAAAACACATGCTTTTAAATACAGCAATAGATACTTGTACATATTTTTAAATTGAAAAAGAAGCAGTTAGATTCCTGCCAGTTCTCTCACTCACGTTTAAAACCAGCAATGCAATTTTTTTCCTCAAATTCGATTTTGTAATCTTTTCCCGTTTCTAAAAAAAAGTTGGTCTACAGGTACAGTTTAGATATCAAATTATAGCTAATTAAATTTCCTTTAAATTCTTTCTTGAAGAAATTTTTGTGAAACCAGTACTTTTGTTAGAATACGGCCGAGAACTTGACTCAACGGAAAAATTTAAAACATTGTGAAAAATCACTATTTTTTGGAGAACTATATTTCCGCAACTAATTAATCTACATAGCTGTGGTTAGAATTAAAATGTCACACATTTAGCACTCTTTAATATTGTGAATGCTATGCCCAGCAAATTTACATATTTTAGAGATATAAATGAAAAACGAAAATAGTGCTAAAATTCTGCAGTTTATCGAGTACTACGAACATCCCACCTGGTTTTGAAGTTTGAAAACTTGGATTTTGACTATCCTCAAGGGTCCTAAAAAAATATTAAAAAATGGTAGATACATGCGTTTTTACGAACTTGGCTTATTTGTATGTGTCTATAAAACCTTAATAAGGCCTATCGTGACATATTCTGCTGAAACGGGCCCTGTGTACCCACAATATAAATGCCCTAAGAATTTTCAAAAGAAAAATTCTAAGGAAAATATATGGACCTGTGATAGTTGAGGGTGAGTGGAGGATTCGGAAAAACAGAGAGTTATATGAAATGTACAGTTCCTGTGACATGATTCAGTTTATAAAAGCGAGAAGAATTGAAGAATGGAAGATAGCAGAGCTCCAAAAAAGCTACTACTGGGAACAGTGTTTGGTACCAGGAAGAGAGGACGTCCAAGAAGAAGATGGCTGCAAGATGTAGAAGGAGACCTCCAGACCCTTGGTGTAAGGAACTGGACATTGAGGGCATTGTGTAGAGGAGACTGGTGTAGTATTGTTGGAAAAGCCAAGGTCCACCCGGGACTGTAGAGCTACAGAAGCAAAGCAAAGCATGTGTCTACTACATACTTAAATTTAATAGATTACAATTTTTACTGGCATACAATAAATTACTATGTTCTTCATACTGGGGTTTTTATTTTGACAGCGCATTCAACTACGAATGTGTGTATGTATTTCTACGGCCCGGGGTTTTTTTTTTTTTTTGCAGAAAGTTTTAGCTGCTGCTTTGATTTAGCTGACTTTAGGCTGTAAATGGTATCAGAAATAAAAAACAAAATGAAAACAAAAGATATTCTTTCAGAATGAAGACACAAACAATTAGTACACAGGAGGCAAACAGACTTCTGAAAGACATCAAGAGCACAATGGGAAGATAAATGGCTATTAGGACCCTTCAGTTTTTTTCATGACTGATTAGTTTTTTCCGTTCCTTAAATGGATAGCAAAGTTGGAATTCTGGGTCTTATTACTATATGCTCTTATATATTCTTTTAATCTTTGATTATTGATCTTCCAGTTTTTCCCGTGTATTATGCTTCATAGTCATGACATTTTAATTCATATATACCACTTTTTTGGAAAGAGATTATTTTCTCTTTAGGTGAAGAGAAATAAGATGACAATGGTGAGTACCAATATATGTGACTTTTTGTCTTACATTTTTAAAAACTTTATTATATATAGTCAATATGACAAAGTGCTGGTGTTTTGACAATTTAAAAGTAAGCATCTACATTTATAAGGAAGTGTACATTCTGTCTAATCAATGAGATTTCAATGATGTATTCAATCCATGAAATTTAATTATATATATAAAAAAAAAAAAAAAATCCAAATAACTAAGGATAACTTGGAAGAGAAATAAAACATTTGATAGCACAGGTATTTATACCCAGAGAGTACCAAAGAGTGTGAAACCACAGATTTATAGAAAAGGGGTTTCAAAAGTAGCGGTGTGGTTTCACACTGGCAGTTCTCTAATCATGTTTGTTTATAAAAAAGCATGTACAAAACGTTGTAAAATTATCCTAGATTTAGAATTCATCAGATTTCTAATCTGCACTATATAATAAAGCCATAATGATCTTTTATAAAATTTTACAATTTTTTGTACTCATTTTATATAGAATCAGTAAACGTACTGATGCTTAAGATTTAGATATTAAAAAATTTTAGTGAAGACAGCTCATAATATAATTATTGCTTATTAAGAATAAGCAACAATTATGTAAAGAATATGTCATATTTGTTTATATATATTTTTTTTTAATGTGTAGTAATATAGCATAATTAATTTGGAAATTTTTATTAGTAATAGGAATAAGTGATACTTTTTTGTTTGTGAATTCCTTTTTTTTTTTTTTTTTTTTTTTTTTATCTTATTTTAAATAAATTATTATAAAAAGAATTTTTTTTATTTGTACCTTTGTTCATTTATAAATAGACAATCTTATAATTCTAGTAAATAAAACCATCACCAAGCATTATTGGTAAAGTGAAAGGGAACAAAAGTTGTATGCCGTCCAAAATACGGCTAGCACCCAGGGGTAATTCCAAAAGAATTTGTGTCTGGCAGAAGCTTAGGGATTAGGATCACATTTGTGTTTACAATCGCTTTTATAAATATATCACAAATATGGCCTTATAAACCAATTTCCTAAAATTCTACAAAAATATAGAACAAAACCAAAATCAGGTGATTCGTTGAGATTTGAGGAGCAATCTAAATTTTGTTCATTTTGGCATGCTACATGATGGCAACACTTGCTACTACAGAGTGGACATTTAGCCTTAAGTAATACAGCAAAACAAAAGCATTGCTAAAGAAAATACTTTCCTCACAAATATATTCAAATAATTTAAACAATAAAGATTATAAAATGATAAAAATTTGTATCAAGAAAAAATATTGTACCAATACTGGATTATTAACAAAAAATATACTAAAGAAAGTTAACGAGAATCTTGCAAGACAAAAACAGACCATATTATATCTATAAAAATTTACCTTGAATTTTATAATCAGTAATCAGGGAAACCAGGAACAATGCATGACTGTTTTTTGCCTTATTTGGTGGCCTCACGGTAAGTAATCACAGCATGTTTTAGACCTTTTGTATACTAGAACTTTTTGAAGCAGAGTTAGTTGAAGCGTGTGGTAGAATCCAGTCATGTTTTCGCCAAGACCTTATTTTAAAATAATTATGAGAAATGAATGTAAATAAATACCTTAAGTATTCCCAGATGACTTCGCCACCAGCAGGAGAAGTTGAGCATATATAGTGGAGGAAAATAAAGTAATCCTGTGATCGAACATAGTCTTCATTTTTTATAAGCTCGAGCAATCTATAGAAAAACAAAAAAAATTGTATAGTGTTTAAATGGTTTGAGAACACAATCAACCTTATTATACAATAAATAGAACACTTCAATAGAAATGAAGGGTGTTAGGCTAGAAAGGGAGATTTCCAGTAACTATAGTTCTGAAAAAATCAAGAATGTAAATCACAAAGTCTATATTTTTATCATTGGGTATGGGTTCTTGAACTTCAAAACATGTGACAATCTTGTTTCTAGCCTCTATGAGACCAACCTAAGTGAGAGTACATGGGAGAAGCAAACAGGTGGCGATGAAATCACAGTTTCGATTTTTTTTGACATTTCCCCTTCTAGCCTAACACCCTTCAAATAAAGGATATAATACCATTTTTAGGTAACAACCTTAAGATGCATTCGGCGGTGACCATCCTCTTCAAACATTACATCATACAGTCAACCACACTATTTTCATTATATCGCACATGTATTTCTAAAGTAATACAACTCAAACATCGTTTAAGTTCAACACTCTTCTATGAAATGTCAAAAATGTATCGAATTAACGTCAAATCTCACTTACAGTTGGGATTAAAAGATAATCCAGGAACACTTTTGATACAAGACAGCGAGAATTTGACAGTTTTTTTATGCAATTTTTTGAGTTGAATCACTTTTGAAACACATGTGTGGTATTACAAATTATTATTTAAACAATAATATTGCTAACATAAAATGTTTCAAAATTAAAATTTATAGCAATTAATATTTAACCCTGAAAATGTAACTAAAAAGATTTTTTGATGATGGCTGGACAATACTTGCCTGAATCATTCATTCTGCCATAAAGAGGATTCTCTGAGAGTGGACTGTTTTTCAATGTTGTGAAGATAAGATTTATTTGAAAATTTTAAACTTGACTACAAGACCCAAGGCAAAGGAAGTCCAACACTAAACTAGATTATGATCTACTGGGTGCTTTGGTTGTCTTATAAAATATATAAATATATATATATATATATATATATATATATATATATATATATATATATATATATATATATATATATGGATTCTTGAAATAATCTTTGAACTAAATATTTCCTTATCAGCTACAACCAAAGAAAAAACAGATATTTCTTTCCAATTTTTAATAAAGCATGAGGGTGGTGAAGCTGCCAAAACATCTTTTTGACATTTCAAATAAATTCATTCAAATGAATTTGAATCTCAAATTCATTTCTTCTGTAGCTCTAAGCTTATGCCAGGACAGGATTCAAAAGCTATAGATTGTTATATTGAAGTGGATGAACCAATTTTTTTTATATATTTTTTTTATTATAAACAGCTCATTTATTTATTCTCTCAATATCAATAACACTATCCACATTTCATTTGAACTGACTGGTTATCTCTTAGATACATGATTTTTTTTATTCATAACAAAAAAATCTGAGAGATACTTCTTGGATTGCAATTCATTATAAAAATTGTAGAACATTCCTGTGAAGTGTTTTCCCTAAAAGTCACTGAAAAACTTTAATGTTGCCCATATAAATGATCTATATTTGGTTAACTAAATTGTCAACTAAGGGACCCAATGGCTGAGCAAGTTTGAGCGAGGGTTGGCACTTAAAGTCATGGGTTCGAATCCCACCTGGGTGGGTTAAAATTTATTTCGAGGCAGATCCATCAAATGAATCTTAACCTTCCCACCCTGACTAGAATAGATTGGTAACCTGCCCTTACTGTCCCAGTTGAAGTACATAAGGATGTCAAGCCCAAAACAAAAAATAAACAAATCAGTTATTTTTCTTTCTTAAAACTGTTAACTTTTGATAAAGCACATCAAATTATTATAATATACAAATATATTATATTGTTAAATATACAAATTATTTTCTCCAATGTTGAAAGGAAATTGTAAAATGCAGATAGTTAGATAGTAAAATAGCTGAGAGAAAATGGTAGATAAACTTAAGATTGAATAGTTCTTTGTGTGTTGGATACTTCTTCAAAACTTCATAGGTCCTTTCATATATAATATATAATATTTATTATTTTAATTCAACCAATTTACAATATCATTTACAGCATTTTCATTTTGCTGAGAGCACCAAAATGAAAATCCACATGATAGAAAGGTAAAAAAGAAAATCAAGTTTTTTACCTTTCTACCTTACCCTTCTCCTGTTCATTAATTTTTCTTATATTTATTTAAACACCTGCCTATTTATACCTTTTTATAATTAAAATAATTAGTTATTAAAATTTTATCATTCAATTAAAGTTAAACCAATTCAAAGTTGTATCATTCAACAATCAATAAATATTGTATCATTCAACTAGACCTTGTAACTATTTCATATTCAATTCAGTACTCAACACTTTTGATATTCTTTTAATTATATAAAAAACTCTTTCAATATTGTTTTGTAAATTAATTTACTTTGTTCATTTTTGTATCATTATGGCCACATCCAGTTTCTGTATTTTTTAAAAAGCCACCACTCTGATATTGTTCCATTTGGCTGTTTGCCGTCTTTTTTATCTCTAGCCAGGAAGGAACTACTCAATTATAAATATGACAAACACTATTGACCTCGTGGCTACCTGAAAATCTAGTTAGCAACTTCATATTTTGTTTCACACATGGGCCTCTCGTAACAGACTTCATAGAATAAATAATTTCAGAATACCTTAACAGCATTCAATCATCGAAAAATTATTACAAGTAATTAAACAAAATTTTGCAGAACTTGATAGTTTTATATATAAATTATATTCCACTTGTTCATTCAAAAAAATTATAGTGTAACAACAAAAATAAATTAATGAGTTTCAAAGTTATCAATGGGTAAATATAAAGGGCATCAGGAGAGAATGACCATAGATCGAGCAATGTCTAAAATTTTGATATTATAGACCATTTTATACTGTAATAAACTCTTACAATGCCCTATATATATATATATATATATATATATATATATATATATATATATATATATATATATATATATATTATTTTTTTTTTTTTTTTTTTTTTTTAATATTCTATACCATTATCTTGAAGAGTTCAGCTTACTTTGATATAATCTGAGGATTTGATACAGATGCTATTGCTGCCATGTAATCACTTTTGTCAATAGGATTTTGCTCCTTCAAATACAGTTCCCATAATTTTTGTCGATTAGCTTCTTCATTTGCTCCTCTAATACCTGAAAATAATTTCGATATGAATAGGATTATTTTGTCAGGGTTGCATTGTTGATCTCCAGACATAGCTGTCCGTTGGAGGGTTTTCATATTTATATTTAACAAAATAAATGCTAAAAGCATTCGTATGCAAGGCGGGTAAATCAATAATGAGCAGAAGAAAGTCTGAATATTCGGTTCCTTTTTTGGGAGCCTCTAAAATAAATCTAAACAATCCTAACTAATATTCTTCCAAAAGGGAAAAAAAAAAAAAAAAGTAGAAGAATACGTATAATGTACTGAGGATTTTGTCAGATGACCTATTTGATAAAATAATATTACAAGTAATCAGTTAGTAAGAATTATTTATTTGCAGATCCAGTTTATATATATAATATCCAGATTATATAAACCAAATATAATAAGCCTCATAAAATAAAATATAACAGTGAAGAATATGTTACCCAAGCTTAATCTGAACTGGTTTCTTAAACTAAAGTGATTTCTTTTTAAAATATTATCAATCTTAAGAAGATGGTTGGGGGAGGTGGGAAGAGGGGTGCAATCATATAAAACACAATAAAATTACTTTAATTTACTGTGTTGAAGTTTCTGATTACAATGCAATGGCTTTGTAAAAACAATAACAGAAAGATAAGACAGAAATTAATTTAAAGTAAAAAAGATAAAACACAATTTTTTAATTCAGTCCCTAAGCTGTTCCAATTAAGAAGTGAGCTATAATATTTATTTCTATACATTTACAGTAGGGTCTCAATAGTTTGAGGTGAACGGGACTGTGACTATCTTAAACTATCAGACATTTAAGAGGGTATGTAAAAATGTATATAATTAATATACATAACATATAATTAATAAAAAATGTATATATATATAAAATGTACATAAACAGAAAAAAAAGAGCATATTTAACAACATAACCTTAAAATAAAGTCGAGAAGAGATACCAAAGAGTAACTGGGTCTTCATCATGCTTCTCATGTCATCATTTATTGTTTCTTTTCGTATCTCAGCACATTAATTGATTTTTGCTATTGTTAGATAAGTATGAATCAAATTTCTGAAGTTATAAAACATAAAAAATTTTAAAAAATATATATTTTGTGAGAATTGGAGTAATGGGAAACTCTAACTATCAAGACTCTACTGTATTAATTTCTCAATCCTTTCAAGATTTACAGTTATATTTATAAGAATATTTCCATAACAGAAGAAAATAATAGGGTGTATAAAAAAAAATGACCGTTCTTGAAACAAATATTTGTATTATTATTGCTTTAATATAAAATACAATTAATACTCAAAGTATAGTCCATTGTTATCTACAATCATTACCCATCTGCTAGCCAATTGCTCGATGCCACGCTGATACCATTCCTTAGGATGGCTGTCAAAAAACTCTTGGACAGCATTTTCAACTTCCGCAAAATTATCAAATTTTTTCCCTTGAAGAAAATGGGCCATGGATTGAAACAAGTAGTAATCCGAAAGGTGCGAGGTCTAGACTATATGGTGGATGAGGCACGAGTTCAAACCTATGAAGTTCTATAAACTTTTCTTAGGTTCGACTGCTGATTGTTGAGGAGTAAGTTTGTGAGGGACCAGTCTACAGGTCTTTTTCGTCTTCCCCATGGAGAGAAGATGGCAACTAACAATATCTTTCGACACACCACAATCCCTGGCAAGTTCTTGAGTTCTTGAGGATGGATTTGACTCAACAGCTTCCTTCAGAACCTCATCAATATCCATTAATGGCTGCCCGGAGCCCTTCTTCCTTTCTAACATCGTATCTCCACTTCTAAATTTTTCAAACCAACTCCGCGCAGTGCGCTCTTCAAGGACACCTTCCCCTTCATATTTAATAATTTCATGAGTTGCTTCAGCGGCTGTGACATTTTTTTCCAGTAATGTCTTAAAAAGTACGAGAATTTCGTAGGACACTGTCATGTTTCTTCTTTGAAATAAATAACTGAACTGAGGCTTTTTTTTAAGAAGTCCAGTGTTAGTAAACAAGCTTAGAGAATGCTCTAAAGGGATTATTAAGTATTGGTAAATAATAAATAGCATTAAGATATTTAAAGACTTTTGAACTCTGGAATTTGATAAAACAGTCATTTTTTTTTTTTATACACCCTATTAATAGGTTATAACTTGAAACAAAAAATAGTTCAAATTTTCAACTTACCATATTTGTAAATAAGGCTCCGAATAAGTTGATTAGGTTTTTTTGTTTCACCATCCAACCAGGCTGTAAAGATTTCATTAGCTTTAGCCATAACTTCAGGGATTTCCAGCAGACATGCGAATGATAATAAAGTTTTCTTGAACTGCCTGAAAATATGATGTATTAAAGAAAACATACATCATGTTAAAAAAAAAACTGGAATTTTATTGAACAAAATCTAGAGACTTTCACAGGATCAAGGATAATGAGCAATGCCTTTCCAAATATATGAGTGTTGAACTTTACAATGATCTAGGAATGCATAATCATCTATAGGGGAGACTGTTGTACCTTGATAATAGTGAACTCTTTTGTTTCCTGGTGTTTATTTGTGAAAATTACCCCTGTTTCAAGGAACAAGAATTACTGTTGGCAAAGTACAGGAGCATCGTTGTACCTTGAAAAAAACCAACTCATTTTCATATTTTGCTACTCATACTCAAAGAACACTAAAAACTGAGACTTTGATCCTCTTCAACTATTGGTGAGTATTAACTCGACGAGCTATCAGAAGAAAAACCCTTGTCAGCTAAATGAGTGCCAACACCAAAAAATCAGAAAAGTGTTTCAAGGTACAACATTCTCCATAATTGAATATTAAGAAAAAGGTAAAATGATAAATGGTAGTATGACAAACCTTTATTTCACCAATCAAGTGAAAAATCATTTTTGATTTTTAAAAATCAGTGTAAAACAAGAAATGTGACATATTAACCAGATATGCTGCTTCAGCACAATTGTGAATATCTTAGATTGTTTAAGAATTTTCTACTAACTTCCAAGGATTATAGCAGTTCAAGATTAAATAAAAAGAGCTACAAATCCTTAAGAAAGAATTTTTAAATTACATTTAATTTAAAATAAATAATAGCACATTCAACAGTCATTAAATAATTTAAAATAATCATTGATTGAAATGATAATAATTGTAGAAGGTTATAATTGGATTTAGAACCAGGAATAAGGTTTTGTTTATAAATTAACCATGACAATGAAAAAATGCTTTTAATATAAGCTTACTTTTCCAAATTCGAAGCTGTATCTTTAACTTCCCATATGCCATCAAGTAAAGAAGTAGGAATCAGAGAAGTGCCGAATTTCTGTGAAATAGAAAATAAATTAGTGGTAAATAAATTAGTATGAGAAAGTAAATTATTAGTATGATATTTATTTATTTATTTATAATAACAAGATTGATACCATCAAATCTATGTAAGCAGAAGTATTATGTAGCTTATTTTTGTATGTAGAGAAATGATTTGATACAACAGCCCAAGGAACGTAATGTGCTTCAGAGCCATTTTTCAAGTAGCTGACTAGATGAAATGGTACTTCATAGCTCAGATAACCTGCTTTTGCTAGGCTGAATGAATCATCTAACAGATTAGCTCGATCAATTGGATGGCTAATAACCTATGAGATCAAAAAAATAATGATCAATTATTAACAGTATAAAGCAACAATTAACTATTGATAAGTGCAAAATAATTTTAGAAATATCTGAAAATTCATACTTCAAAAATGAAATCTACCTGAATCATCAATTATCTTAAGTAATTATATTGTTATCATGGCTGTGATGAATAGCTCAAACACAAAAGAAACTACAGTAAAACATTGCTAATCCGTCCCCTGCTAGTCAAATTCTCATGGTAATCTAGCCCTCCCATGGGGTCCAGGAGAGGGATAGTATTTTTTCGGAATCCCTAATAGTCCAGTAATTTAAATTAATTAAATTTTAAATTTTACATTTTGGTGAGCAGAATGTCAAGTTAGTTTGCTATAAACCTAACACAATACTATGTGACTATGGTCAATGCTTCTATTCATAAATAGCCGGCTAAAACATATCTATGAAAACATATTATTATATTAGTGTATACAGCTTAAGTTTCTGTTTCCTTATTTTTTTGTAATGTCGATATACAACTTTTAATGTAAGTATACTTTTAACTATGAAAAACATGTTTCATTGATAGTTAATCCTACCTTGAGACAGTTGGTCCGCCTACCCCTTGGTCCCTTAAGGCCGTTTCACACTAGAGGTCACGCGACGCTCGCGCTCCATGCATGCTCACACTCCACTCGCACTCTTATCTTTCACACTACGGTGTTCCAACAACGCTCCTAGTATACCAGCAGGTTAAAAACATTCATCAATGTCTGTCTATTTTACTGACGAAGAGCTGGCTCTTATGGCGTTGCTATTAGATGAGGATGAAAGAAAACCTAAAAAGAGAAGAATGTGGGTGCACCCTCTTTTGTTATCAAGACCTGATGAAGGAGAATATCATACGTTGTTCTGGAAATTAGTCGATGACGAAACTAAGTTCTTCAAATACTTCAGGATGTCAAGAGAAAGTTTTGAAATTCTTTTTTCAAAAATTGAGAGCGATTTAAAAAAACAGAATACCAATTTTCAAGCTGCTATTTCACCTAGAGAAAAACTGGCAGTATGTTTGAGGTAAGTAATATTTATTGACTTTACATTAATTACAATTTTTATTTATTTATTTTTTTTAATGTATATTATAAACAAACTTAAAAAAAAAAAAAAAATGAATACAATAAATCTAGTTAAATTCATTTGGGGAATAATTAGAAAAATACGAAGAACAAGTTGAACTAGGCGGTGAAATTGAATGAATTGGTTGACTGTTTGGTTGTGAAGGCTGTTGGGTAGGGGGATGAGTCATCAAATATTTCATTTCCATCTGTGAGACAATATTAAAAATTTGTGTTTTAATATGGTGTTGGTCTATTGGAGAAAATGTTTTAACTGTTTCTTTCACCGACTCAAAGAATAAGTCCATTGGGTGATTTTTGTTTTCAGCTGGTTCCTTTTTATCCAGCAAATATTTCATTACTGCTGAAGCTGCAGTGTCCTGATGAGACTGTTTTTTTGCAGATCGAGGGAGTCGTTTGTGATGATGATGATGATGATGACAGTCCTAGTTTTTGATAATTGTTGGACTCTTTAACATCGCACTGGGAGTTGTCATTGTCTTCATTGAGACCTGCCTCCTCATCTAATCAAGACAGCCTATCTTTATCCTTCATAAAAGGGGCTAAAAATGATGTTTCCTCAAATTTCCATTTATGGTAGTTACCAGCCGCTTGACCACTTGTAGTTTTATTTTTTTGACGCACTTTATGATAGTTGCTCCTCAAGCTTAACCCTCTGCGTTTGCATTCTGCACCTGTAAAATAGTTCAATAAAAATAAAAACTTCGTAAATGAAATTTTTAAAAATTTAAATTTAATCTTCCGTTTCTAGACAAAATAGAATAATTAAAAAGCGAGTGTAATTTTGTCAAATTTTTGTTTCAGGTATTTAGCTAGTGGTGACTCGTTTCGAACAATCGCATTCAGTTATCGACTAGGAACTTCAACAGTACAACATGCAGTTCATGAAGTCTGTGACGCGATTATTAAAAATATGATGAAAGAAGTAATGCCGATTCCATTGAAAAAAGACTGGGAGTGAATCGCACAAGAATTCTGGAAACAATGGCAATTCCCAAATTGCATAGGAGCGATAGATGGAAAACATGTTGTTATAGAAGCACCTCAAAACTCAGGATCTCTTTACTTCAATTACAAAAAATCTTTTTCAATAGTCCTTTTGGCTCTTGTGGATGCCAATTATAAATTTATAATTGTCGATGTGGGTTCGTATGGACGAAATAGTGATGGGGGGATTTTTGCAAGTTCAAATCTTGGAAGGCGTTTAGACGCCAACACACTTGATATTCCACGAAATTCACCATTACCGGGAACACAGGAAATTGTGCCGCACGTAATTCTTGGAGATCCCGCCTTCCCTTTGAAAAACTATTTGATGAGGCCGTTCCCTGGCAACCAAATAGAAAACAAAGTCGAAAGATGAATTTTTAACTATCGACTATCTCGGGGGCGCAGGGTCGTTGAAAACGCCTTTGGAATTCTAGCCCAGAAATTCAGAATTTATTGCAGGAGATTGAAATTAAACCCCGAGTATGCAGAAAAGGTTGTGTTAACGACATGCGTTTTACACGATTTTATTCGAAACGAAAGAGGAGATACTTCACCTATCGATACTGAATTTACGACAGAAAACTTGGTATATTTGAATAGACAGGGCGGTAATTCTACTGGTATTGCTTTTCAAATAAGAGAAACGTTTACACGGTTTTTTATGTCAAAAGAAGGCGCGGTACCGTGGCAAACAACTATTGTTTGAATATAAATATTATGTAGAGTGAGTGAATTAAACAATTTTGCTATATGTTTTTACTTTTTGATGTTAGTTTATATTATTAAAAATAATGTCTCATATAAAAAATAAATAAATAAATTCTTACCTGATTTGTTCAATGTTCTCCCAATTTCTTCCCAAATTTCTTTTTTGTGGGAAGAGTCAAAATACATCATGTCACTTGAATCATAAATTACAGGCTTTGCCCGCACCAATTCGATAAGTGTTTCGTCCATATTTTCACTTTGAGACACTTCGAAACACTGCGATCCCGGCGCTCCAAATATTCTTTGCCAGAAAATGCCGCGCTCCGGAGTGTCGTGTGAGCGTAGCGTGAGCGCTGAGTGTGTACACTTGCGTTGTTTTTAACTAACGTAACTCAGGGTTTCTTGGACCCTAGGGGGTAACTTGAACCCATCACGATAAAATGATAAAATCTGGCTTAGATATTTATTTGTTAAGGATCAACCAACTCTAAAAGGTTGGAAATGGCCATAGAAACCTTTTAGAGTTGGTTGATCCTTAACAAATAAATATCTAAGCTAGATTTTATCATTTTATCGTGATGGGTTCAAGTTACCCCCTAGGGTCCAAGAAACCCTGAGTTACTGTATCTAAATCTGAAGCGTGGGGAGTGGAGTGCGAGCGTCGCTCGAGCATCCCCTCTAGTGTGAAATGGCCTTTAGGGGTTGGACTAGTGAGGTTCTACTGTAATTAGATGATATATTTCAGGAACTTAAGCCAAGCAAAATTCAAGAAATTTGTTCAGATTATAAACAAGAATCATGATCCAGGATAATAAAATCTAAAAGGGTCCAGCGACTTAAGGCTATGAAAACAGTGAAAACTAATAGTTAATACATATATTAAAAAATTTCATGTTGCAGTAGAAATGTTTGATTTTCAAAGATAATTCTATATCAGCCCATATTGATCTGCTATATGGAAAATGTCTTTTAATAAAGATGAAAAAACTTTGTCATTCGTATATAAATAGATTGATTCCTGGGAATCAACTTGGGATCATCGATTCTCAATACTGATTCTCTAAAAATAATGAGTGAAAATATAAAAATACCTGAGAACCCAAAAGAGGAAGAAACTTCTGCCATTCTTCAGTATAATTGACCCGATAAAAACCAAACTGTTCTGAATTGATTTTATACCACTCAACATCTGGACCAAGATGAATAGTTACTGAAAAAAAAAATAAATAGAAACATGAGTAAAAGAATTTATCTATTGAACTCGTAAAAAACACAAAATTAAAGAAACCTTAAAATACTTTAAAACAATTTCAATAATAACCTTCCTCTTAACTTACAGGATTCATTTTCTTTAGGAAAGACAATTTTCTTCACTTCTGAAGGATTATTAGAGGTAAAGTATGTAATAGGGATATCCCATTTGTAACTAAAACAAAAATAAATCACTCATGATTACTGGACCAAAGAACTCTGTTGTCAATAAATTCTAGAAGCAGAAAACAACATAAATTGTATATATTAAGTAATACGATTTGCATTGTTGAAATAACTGAATGGGTGACCTCAACAATGGCATAATCCACAACTTTTCAGAAACAGAGATTTTGATTTAAAAATCTCGTAACCCTCAAGATGCGTCATGGATTTGGAAAACAAAGTTGCATGAATAAACTGTCATCAGAAATTAAACCAACAAAATATTAAGAGATATGTCAGTAAGTCCATTACCTCTTTTATATATAATATTTATATACTCATGTAATTTTTTTTCAATGGAGAAATTACAAATGTGAGACAATTTTAATACATCAACATGCCATTCATTACCAAAACAGTTCACCTATGGTTTCTGCAAAAAGACATCATGCCACTAGAAGCACTCAACTATTTCAAGTATAATTTTAAAAGAAGAAGTCAATTTCTTTCAAAGGAAATTAAAACTAGAAATTGATTCATTTCAAGCAAGTGATGGTCGGTCTATGAAATTTAAAAATATATACGGCATATGCTACAAGTAGTACAAAACATCAATAATTTCATGCATATTTTACAAGAAAACAATCCAAACCTAATTTCTGAACTAATACATTGTATAATGATAAAAGTATAGTTGACTGGTATGATGAATGGAGAAGAACATGATCAGGGGTGCAGTCAAAGAGGAATACCACGTCTAAGAAGAAATTCTTTAATACCTGCCAATGTTTCGACCTGCCTTGCGGGTCTTCTTCAGGGCTACAATGAACAAAATACCAGATATGACAAAAATGACAGACCAATAAACAGATGACAAATGGAATACAGAATGGCATGGATAAAAAACAATATACAAAAACCGCATAGAAAAGATCTGATACATAAATAACTAAGAATACAAAGCAGCAAGGTAAGAATAAGGACAAGACAGGAATGATTAAGGAAAAAAAAAAAAAAAAAAAAAAAAAATATATATATATATATATATATATATATATATATATATAATATAATAAATAAATAAATAAAATAAAATAAAAATATGGAAATATGGGAAAGAACGAGGATGGATACAGAATAGGAAAATGAATCAATGAAAATGTAACAAAAATATAAAAGAAAAATGAACAACAGAGAGACTGTAAATAACAAAATACAAACAGAATAAAAAGAGATACATACAATAATGCCAACGCCATCATGATCTGGGTGCAGCGCAAATATAAAAAGATACAGAAAAATAACAAAATGAAGCAAATAGAAATAATAATATAATGTCAAAATTACAAAAAGAGACGGAAAGGACCGAAGGGAAGGTTATTGTTTTTTAATAAGGTTAAAAACTTAGGAATAAGTATGGGAAATGTACTCTTAGTCACTATTGTGGTTGACTAGATTAGGCTTGAGATGGATATAAATAGATTCAGATAATAAACGTTTACTATGGTTAGGGGCCGTGGCAAGAATAGAAGTTTTTTCGAAATCAAAGGTATGGATTAAGGATATGGCATGTTCTGAGAGTTTGGTGGCAGAGGAATTTTTGGAAGAAATGAAGAGTTTGTGTTGGGAGATGCGGGCTTTAAGGTGGTTTTTGGTTTGGCCAATATATGAGGACTGACAATTAGGAGGATATACAGTAAATAACATTGGATCTGAGTTGGATAGGGATGGGGTCTT
Organism: Euschistus heros; assembly: GCA_003667255.2. Taxonomy (NCBI): domain Eukaryota; kingdom Metazoa; phylum Arthropoda; class Insecta; order Hemiptera; family Pentatomidae; genus Euschistus; species Euschistus heros. Next base: position 2,816,928 of record RCWM02000008.1, on the reverse strand, counting down.
TGAGGTTAGTATAGATGTAGTTGGGTTTGTTGTGGGATTTCAGGCCTAGGCGTAGGTTAGGGAAGGTAGAGCGGAGAGTTTTTTGAATGTTATCAGAAAGGAAGGGGATATAAGGTAGGGGGGGAGTTTGAGGCGGAAAGGGTAGAGGTCGAATGATCGAGTTAATTGGAAAGGGGTTTGTTTATGGTAAGTGGTGAGGAACTGTTAGCCTGGAGGATTTGTTTGATGCGTAATGTGTTGGTATTATGGTATTGGGGATCAGATAGGGAGAGGCAGCGATGGATGAGGTTCTTGGCGTCATTAATTTTTTTTTGGTAAGGGTGTTGGGAATGAAAGTTCAAAAGTCTACCAGAGTAGGTGGGTTTGGTGTACCAATTGGTGGATATGGAGTGGTCAGGATTTATGATAACTAGGAGATCAAGGAAAGAGAGGGAATTATTGATTTCACATTCGATAATAAAGCGGAGACGAGGGTGATAAGAGTTGAACGCGGAAAGGATAGAGGGACTTTTATCAGGGTTGAGGACAAGGAATATGTCATCAACATATTTTTTGATAAAGGCGATATCAGTAGGGAATAAGGGTAAAATGGAGTTAAGGAGGTCATTGAGGACGATGTTGGAAATTCAGGAGCAAGAGGATTACCCATGGCAAGACTGGAGCTTTGTTCATTATTATTAGTGAGTATTTTGTTCATTATAGCCCTGAAGAAGACCTAAAAGGCAGGTCGAAACGTTGGCACGTATTAAAGAATTTCTTCTTAGACATGGTGTTCCTCTTTGACTGCATCCCTGATCATATTCTTCTCTATCCACTAATACATTCTAGTGTTAAAATATCTTAAAGTACATAACATATAATTATGGTTTTTAAATTGACATATTATTGCATTCACCAATATTCTGAATTATAAATGCTTTGCTAATCCGAAAACCGTTCATTTTGTAAGGTATAGATTAGTAAAAGTCTACTGTAATATAATTTACTGTTTAATGTGTTATTTTAAGCAGACAGATAAAATATTATCATTACTTTGGTATTTTAAAAAGAATATTTTTTCATGAATTACGGTCCATTGCAGCGACAATATAAATTGCTAAAAGTTATTTAACAGTATAAATTGCGTGAACAGTATGAACGAAGCCACAAGAGTACCAAAAAACTTTGAACAAAAAAGGAGTAAAATTAATTAAAATTTGAAGGCCATCAGCTATCCCCATTAGATTGCTAATGGAAGAATAATGATATTAAAAGATGTAATGATTTAACAAACTCACCCGTAAGGAGACTGTTTAGGATCATAAGTGGCTTCGGCATTTGACAAAAATCTGCTTTGAGTCAGGGTAATACAGTTTCTGTCCCTGTTAACATTAATGAGAGGGTAGCCCATTTGTTTGGTCCATGTATTTAGCATAGATCTCATGTTTGCTATATTATACTCTTTTTCCAACTCTTCCCAAAGATCGTCTGTTACGGCATTCTTGTACGTGAATTTTTTTAAATATTTTGAAACTGCTGTTTGGAAAGATTTAGGTGAATAGCTTTCAAACATTCGAAGAACTGAAGATCCCTGAAAATTGATAAAAATGTAATAGGCGAATAAGATGACATTTTATCAATATCACAAAAAATAAAATAATTTTATTAAATTAAACATTATTACTATTAAACAAAATTAAATTTAAAATAGCTTAGACATCTAAAATAAGAGGGGGAGGAAGGATATTCGCAATAAAAACAGTAAAAGAAAAAGAAAAAGTTTATAAATTTTTTACCAGCACATCAGAATCCACAGAAAATTATATCTGATTCTCCAATTCAAAAAACGTTGTAACAAGGGTCATCCATATAAAAGGTTGATCCAGGAATTATTTCAAACGGCACAATCTAAATGTTTTATGTTATGGTTAGATGAGTCTGAGGGTTCTAAGTGAGTCTCTTGCCAAGATAAAATTTGAGATATCAATAGTATTTAACAGTACTGTATTAAAGGATAAGATCGACAGGACATGGTAGGTTTTTGATACAGAGTAAAGGTTATTTGTTGAGATTTGCAGAAACTCATCTCATAACTCTCCAGTTCTGCAATGGAAATGATACTTGACTGGAGAGTCTTGAAGATCTACAAAAGTAAAAACTAAAAACAAGAAAACCAACTTTTAGATTTATAGTGATAAAAAAATTATTATTGTAAAAAAGTTATAAAAAAAACAAAATAAACAAAAAAAACACTCCTTTCTCCACTACCAGTGATCAGGATTAAATATAATCTTTTAAGACAAATTTAATATGAGATCAAATGAGAAACACCAACAGCAAACATCCAAAAAATTCTACATCCAAAACTACTTAAGAAAAAAGACATATAAGGTAAAGAGGACTTAAGAGGGCAGCAACAAATCAAAGCCTGTGATTGATATTTACAACTAAACTACTCTGTCAAAAGTATCGCAACACTTTGAAATATTTAAATTTTATAAAAACATATTTTTTATTCATAATAAAGAAAGGCTTTGAAGTCTATAATAAATATTCATAAACTAGACATAAACAATTTTTATTAAAATAAATTACAATATTTCTTCCAATAAACAAAAAAGTTATAAAACTAACTTTTTTAAATTTTCATTTTTTACAATTTTCTTTTAAATAATAAGACATACTGCCCCCTCTAGCTTGAATGACTGCTTCCACTAGTCTTTGCATACTTGTAAATAACAAAATGAATGATAAACATGGACTGAAGGAAATTTGAAAAAAATAATCTCATATTCCATCGTTTGTTATAAACGGGGAAAACCATTGATGTGTCTAATCTTTAATGTCTCACATTTAATAAATAATATTATTGGGTTGTTTCACATGAAATGTCCGTTTTCAAGGTAAAGGGATTTTAGTAAAAATACAATATGAAAACAATATAATTTTATTCGAAGTATTTATCTCCTTTTTCTACACATTTTTCCTAACGTGACAACAACTTTTTTATCCCGGATTTGAAAAACTCTGAGCTTTGAAGTGAAACAAAATCTGAAAACGCACTTTTGATTTCAGCATCATTTGCAAAAATTTTTCCTCTGCAGAAGTTGTCTAAATTCCTAAAAAGGTGATAATCTGTTGGAGACAAGTCGGGAGAATATGGTGGGTGCGGAAGAACTTCGTACCCCAGCTCTTTCAATTTATGCATGGTCAGTTTTGAAACGTGGGGTCTAGCGTTGTCGTGTAGGAGTATAGGGCCCTTCCGATTTACCAATCCAGGTTGTTTTTTCAATAATTTTTCGTGCATTTGGCCAATTTCATTGCAGTAGGTTGTAGAGGTAATGGTCTCACCTCTCTAATTACAGTTGGAGGTCTTCCTCGGGGCTGGTTTTCCAAGTTGGTATCCCCAGTCGAAAACTTAGCAAACCAATGGCGAATGGTTCGTTCATTTACACTCCCTTCCCCAAACGCCTTACAGATGTTTCTAGCAGCCTCAGCTGCCGAACGACCTAGTTTAAACTCATAAAAAAATATTACACGAAAATCGCGTGTTTCTATGTTCATATTTGAAGGTATACTAAACAGTGTGTAATTGATTGGGAAGCTAATGTTTATAAAAGAAAAGTAGATGATTAGTTGCTCCTGCTTGATTATGATATGTGAACTTTGGAAGTAAACAACAGAGACTCGCAAAATCCTCTATGTATTTCAAATATTATAAAATCTGATATTTCATGTGAAACAACCCAATAGTATGAATATAAACGAACTATGGATTAAGGTAAAAACCATGAAAATCTCAGAGTGTTGCAATACTTTTGACATGGTATTTTATATACAATATTACGTTGTATTTTATATACATTATATAAAATTAAATTTGAGGAAAATTATTACAATGACATTTAATAAACTACTCACTATTAGCACTTCAATAAAAGTTCTACATTAGAAAGTCTTTTGGCCATCTTCTTTTCAGACGCCTCGAAGAATTATCAGGAATAGAGTGTGAAGCAAGTTGGGAGACTAGTGGATTCGAGTAGGTATGGAGTTTACTATGTAAGAATAGGTATCTGGTTTTGGCTAAGTCAGAGTAAATAAATAATTCGACACGTAAATAAGTCATTCGAAATTTATTTGGAGCTTTGAATGCTTGTCTAGTAAATGTTGATGTACAAGCAGTTTCGTGCCTTTAAGTCTGGTATGTGCAACAACTTATTAAATCTAATTAAAATAATTACAAAATACATGGTGGAGAAGCTCAATGGCTAAACAGGTAGGGGCAAGGGCCTCACAGTGCTCGGTAGACAAGGTCATGGGTCAGAATCTCACCTGGGTGGGTTGAAATTTATTTTGTTGTGGAACCATGAATGAATCTTGACCATTCCACTTTGGTTAGAATAGGTTCATAACCAGAAGAATAACCCATCCTCCCCCCCCCCTATTTGGAGAACATACAGACGTTAAACCCCAACAAACAAAAAAAGATTTGAAACACAAACTCACATTTAAGATTATAAATAAATAAAATGTTTAATAAATAAAAATGTTTAATAAATAAAATGTTTAATAAATAAATAAAATGTATTAAATAAAATAATCGGATACACTATAAAGATTAACGCACCTTACTGTAAGATATGATATCAAATATTTCTGTAATCTGGTCAGGATGATTTACTGGTTGTATAATTGGATGAGATGAAAGTGCAGCATCATCTTTCAGCACAGACTGTACATGATTGATCACAAACCTTATAGGCTGGAAATTTAATTGAATTGTAAAATAGTTCTTTTAGAAAAAAAAAAAAACATTTAAAACAATATATTGAAACTGATGCTTACAACAAAAAGGTTTTCTTTCACTATTCCGACAAATTTTTGGCTCATAAATGTAGCAAATCCCTCATTTAGCCAAAGATCATCCCACCAAGCCATTGTAACTAGGAAAATTTACAAAACAAAATTAGTTACAGATTAATAACATTATTCTAATAGCATCATGTCACTGTATTTTTAAGGAACTGATAAATCATCTGCCACTTCTATTGGTAATATTAGTAACCAACAGAAATGGTAACTAGTATCACCAATCTACTAGTGATTTAATTATCAATAGAAATGGCAAATAAATAAATAAAATCAATTTCTCCCTGATTGGGAAAAACAATAGATTATGGATATGTTTTTCTATAATCTACTGCTTTTCCCAATTCACATTTCAAAATTCTAAGGATCAAATTACTTAAATTAAATTAACAATCAATGATTATTAGAAACAAAGTTAAGAGGAAATAGCAGTTTCATACGTGACTGTTTTCATTAAAAAAAATTTAGCTCTTAACAACAAATGTTATACAACAAAAAATTCTCCATTAAATTCCTGATCAGGAAACTATTGCTAAACTTTCGAACTGAGCAACAGCAATAGATCTAGAGAGTAAAAAAAAAAAAAAAGCCCAACACTTGAAAAATGAAGGTAAATGTGAATTTTTATATTTAAACCAATAAAGTTACTAAACGGTAGGTCCTAGGGACAAATGTTATAAAACAAAAAATATTCTCCAACAAATTTCTGATGCGGAAACTCATCAAATTTTTGATCTGAGCAACAACAGAGCTGTTGCATGTCAAAATGAATGTGAAAAAAACATTACACCAAAAAAGTATAAACCCACAGACAAAAAACATACCCATGTCAATATTTCAGAAATTCCTAATTGATCCTTCTATACCATCAACTATAGTTTTTATTATAATTAATTTTATATCATTTTTTTATTATCACAGCCCCACCTGAAACTAAAATCATAAAATTTAGGAGATGAAAGAGTGCAGTCAATAGGCTCACGTCATGATTATTCTAAACTATTAGTTTTAATGGAACACAAAATAGCAAGACCAAAGATAACAGTATAAATCTTTTAGTTGTAACAACTGCTCAAAATGAAAAATGTAGGGTAGAATAATTATTTCATAATAAAATTTATATTAACACTAAATAGTACCTAACCCACCTCTACATAGATGATGAAAATTGTATAGCAGATGGGCAACAGATGGGCACACCCTCAATTGTCTAAACATACCATAAGAATGCACACTTGACTAATTGACATACTTAGAGAGCACACATCATTCTCAAATGAGAGACTTGGGTTCAGTATTTAAGTAAAGATGTACTGTGTACCTATTTGTGAAGGGAGGAAATTCGGCTGAAACTACACTCAACAGCTAGGTTTTTCCCCAAATCAGGGTAACCACTTTACCGAGGCTATGTGACCTCTTAAAAACCTAAAAGTTTATCCACGGCTAAGATAACGGAAAATTAATTTCCTGCTTTCAGCCAGACTCAGGACCCAGGAGTTTACCCAGTGCCTTATCCCCTCAACTACTGGGTCTCACACACAAATTCAGAACAGACTTTAAGATTAATCATATTAATCACCAAACTTGACTGACATAATGGCAGATTTGTAATCTAGATTTACTTTTTCTTACAATATTTTAACTGAATTTTTATAATCTCAATACATAACTCTTCCACAGGTTCTTATACAAGAGAAAACACAAACACACATACATACATACCTAAATCACCAAACCACATATGTGCCAGTTCGTGGGCGACTGTGTCTGCACAAACCTGTTGATTTGAAATGCTATCATCAGGAGCAACGAGTACACTTGTTTCACGAAATGTAATCAATCCCCAATTCTCCATAGCACCAGAAACAAAATCAGGAATTGCTATCAAATCTGAAAAAAAATTATTCTTTTTTAACAAACAAGTAATTTAAAAAACATTTTATCAGTAGAAAATAAGACAACAAATATATAGATGATAGTATGATTTGATATATTATAATAGTAATACAATATATAAAATATATAAAGAAACAAAAAAGAAGAAACTTCAAATAATCAAATAAACACAAATACTTAAAAAAGGGAAAATGAAAACTTGTTTTGGGTGGAAAAATATAAGCACCATAAAAAAAAAAAATAAATAATAAGAAGCTGTTAAAACATCATTAAAATTACAATTATATTATAAAAAAGGCAAAAAATAATTATTAATAAGCCATAAGCCCAACATAAATAAATAATTTTTATACCTCCATTAAATTTCTTTAATAACTAATACAACTAAGCATTGGTAAAAGGTCTAAACATCATAGTTTTATTTTTTTGATACCTCTAAAATCTCTTAAACACTACAATCACATGACATAAATAAACAAGCAAGAAAAAACAAAACAAATATTAAACTCTGTTGTAAATTTAAAAGAATTAAAAAATTGATCCTGATGCAAGAAACTCCTCCTGGGCTTTCTTTTTCTTTAATAACTTCTTTTCAGGAGCCTTTCAGTAAAAAAAAAAAAAATAAAAAAAATTGACTTAAAAATCATTAGAATCAAATTTTGGAATTCATACAGATATGATGAGGAGAGGAATTCCAAAATCAGCTAAGTCCTATTTCCAGTTTTTTTTTCTTGAATCTTTTTTCTACGAAACTATCTTTAGAAGAAAGGTTTTCTCAAAAAAGTAGTTAGATCACTTTGAAAATAGGCAACCAACAAATAATTTCCCTTCCTAATCCAATCTGACCTTTACCTGTATTGACCAGCTGTAAAACAATTTTAAAAAATGGACAAAGCTGGTTTTGGAATATTTCACTTCAGATATGCAGGCAATCATCACTGCCAACATATTTGTTATAATAATTGGTTGATTTCAGCACCATGTTTATTGCTTTGTAGACCATTATAGGATGACCTTCCACCTTCTTAGTCCTTGGTGAGCTAGTCAAAATTCTAGCTAAAGATAAATTTTGTAAAGTCATCCCTGTATTTGTTGTAAAAGCCATATTCTGTTACTGGTCAATTTCCTCATTTGAAAAACAGAGTCATAATTAGACTGGATCCTTGTTTGTTATACAATAAGCATAAATTATGAAATGAAATGAAAAATAAATTTTATTCTGGGACTAACTGTTCCCTAAGAATAACAATAATGCACAATCACAGGTACAATGGTATGGCCGTATTATTAACAAATTAAATGATTCAGTATTTACATCATATATTGTCGACAGGAGAAAAAAATAATAATAATAATAATAATAACATAAAATACAATCTTATATTAACAGATAAAATAATTCTAAATATTTAATCAATCATTTACATACTTGCAGAAGATTGATTATCTAAAAGGTGAAAGAATAAATTATTTTTAAAGAAAGTAAGGGAAGCAGCTTTACGAATAGGAGTAACACGAATGATGAAGAATTTTTCAAAGGAAGAAGTTTTATGTGAAAGGGTATACAGGTTAAAAGGTTGGGATCTAGTGTTTAGGAGGTCGATAGAAGAATGCAGGGTTAATATCTCAAGAATGTAGGAAGGTTTTTTGAGACTTGAATAAAAAAGTACCCAGAAAGTATTGCCGTTGGAATTTAGGAAAAAGACACCCAAGCTCAGAATAACAGCAATTAACATATGACCGCCTGGGGATACCGGAGATAAATCTAATGAAACAGTTATCAGTCTCCTCAGCTTTATCTCGAGACAGTTTTATCATAGTTCAACCAGACAGTCCCCCATAAACCAAGCAACTGTAATCAAAGCAAGTAACTTAATTATACAAATCAACCATAAATTATTTGTTTGGAAGTATGTTCTAGTCTGTCAAAAATACATGTGTTAGTATTAATTAAATTAAATCTTTTTAAATATGATTTGGTCAGTCCATATTAGGTTAAAATTTGTGTCAATTTGTAATATCTGGATTTGAGTAAATTAATTTTTTTTTTAGCTATTTTTGGAAAGAATCTGCGCAGGCTTCGGGACTTTTCTGATTTAATCCAGTGATCGTTCCAAAGTGAGATAAATATAATTTGTTTGATGTAATAATTCATAAATGATAATGGGGTTTTGCATAAGATAGAAATATTGACTCTTTGCTGAATCTTTAGCTAAGGTATTAACTATTTAACGTTCAACCTTAACCTTAACCTTATACCTTCAATAACAAAATGGCATTTAATCTATTTCATACCAATATCGACATACAACATAATAAGCTTCTTTAAATTTTGTCTAATTTCTTTGATTTGGTCAAAATGTCAGCAATAAGTATTTAATTTATTAAGACATGTCTGTTTATGTAACAATGTAATGGTGTACATACGTAGGAATATGAAGAAGAAATTTCATCTTGATTTATTAATATAATTTTATAATATTATTAACATAATATTGTAACGAAATTGGCAAGAGCAGCCATTGCTTTGCAACGGTAGACTCTTCTAGAACGTATGGCTTCTCGTTGCTATGCAAAATGGTTATGAATAGAACAGTTAGAATATTGTGAAACTTCGAAAGAAAAGTCGTGTGTGTTGCGTGTGTAGTTATAAAACAGTGTGTGTTCTAGTTAGTTCCAGGGCTGCTTGGTCTGTTCTGTGGGTACGTAATTGTTTTATGTCATATTTGTTAATAAATCTTGTGTGTTAAGAAACCCCCTGTTTATTACAAATTGGTGTCAGGTGTGGGGTTAGGTTTGTTAACAAATATAATTTGTGAAATCAGGATGCCTGTTAAGGGAATTCGGGAATTGCGTGTATCAGAACTGAGGGTGGAACTGGAGGAGCTGGAACTGGATACTGGAGGTACGAAGACGACGCTATTTGAACGGCTTTATCGTTATTATATCAGTCAAGGTATAAATCCCGAGACATTAGATTTCGAAAATGATATTTCAAAATCTATCAGGAAGCTGTCGACGGAAATAACTAACAAAATCGATGATTGGAGGACAAAACTTTTTACTGAAATGTCGGATCGACTCGAAGTGTTCTCGCAGGAGGTATCCGGCCTGCGGAGTGGTGATAGTGAGATCACGAATCTTCAAGAAAAATTCGACGCGTTGACCGAGCACTATAGTAAAGGTGAAATTGAAAATGTCCAGTCTATTGATGAACATGAGGCCGAAAAAGAGACTGATGAAGAAACTGGGAACCAAAAACAAAATGAAAATGATGTGAAAGAAAGAAGGTATGTAACTGTGAAGGAAGAAGGAATGTTACCTCAATTAACAAATCTGGGAAGATGTGAGGTAGGAATAAAAGAAGAATATGATGCGAGTGAATCGCTGAATCCAGTGACAGCTGATGACCAGACTGTCTTAATCATCGTTATTGGAGAATACGGTAATGTAGAAGAAAGGGAAGAATTCTATAAGAAAGAATATGCCATTGAAAGTAAAAGAAAACTCAGGAATGTAATAGCAGAGAAAACAAATGATGATGTTCCAATCAGGAAAGTTAAAGTACTAGATTTAGAGAATAAGAGTAATTTCGATAAACTACCTAAAAGGAAAAGAAAAATAAAACACAAAACGTTCATAAAGAGGCGCCATAGATCTAAACATGACTGAATAGCTGTGATGTTTAGAAAGAAAAGAGAAAAGATTGGAACAGAGTAGAACAGAAGAAGAAATTGTCCTGGAAGATGAGACACGAAAGGTATATGAAGAATTGATGCGAAAGAAGAAGAAACCAGACAATCCAGGAAGCAGCAAAATATTTCTAGAGGAAGCAGCAACATGTCAGAAGGAAGCATAAGCATGCCAGGAGGAACCAGAAGAGTTACCGAGGAATTAGAAGCGTTTCTAGAGGAAGCAGAATTCATGGAGTAACCAAGAGTGTGCCAGGAGGAAGCAGGATTGCTCCAGGTGGAAACAAAAGCATTCCAGGAGGAATGCTATTGAAGAGGGGGCAGTGTAACGAAATTGGCGAGAGCAGCCATTGCTATGCAACGGTAGACTCTTCTAGAACGTATGGCTTCTCGTTGCTATGCAAAATGGTTATGAAAAGAACAGTTAGAATATTGTGAAACTTCGTAAGAAAAGTCGTGTGTGTTGCGTGTGTAGTTATAAAACAGTGTGTGTTCTAGTTAGTTCCAGGGCTGCTTGGTCTGTTCTGTGAGTACGCAATTGTTTTATGTCATATTTGTTAATAAATCTTGTGTGTTAAGAAACCCCCTGTTTATTACAATATAAAATAAATTAAATGAATATAGAATTTAATGGAATGTATTTTATTAGGTAAGTGTTATGTATTTAAATTTTTACTTATTTTATTATTAAATAAAACCCAGAGGTGACCAAACTGCCACATCAATCTTCAGTCTGTCTACTCACGGCTGTGCCTTGCAATAAGCAACACAGTTTTATCATATTTAACTTAACAATGGACAAACAGTGAAATATGAATCAGCGAATGAAGTCAAAAGTTATCTTTTGACAATAATTGTACTTTACCAAATTGTTCATGTATAATAAATTGTACCCTCAAAAATTAATGCTACACTAATATTAAACCTATTTTTTAAAGGACATTTCAATGAATTAATGACTACTTCAAATTTTTTCTAGGATAATAGAAATTCAAGGAATTCAAGGTTACTAGAAACCCTGTCTAGTTAGACATTAATTTGAGAACAGAAAACCTTGTTTGTGTTGCCTTAAGTTTTTTTTATGGCAGATCCAAAGAATAAATTTCAACCTTCTAAACTCAGAGAAACCTGCAGGATAAATAGCCCTACTAAATAGCGTACCTAACAAGGTTAATTGTTACAAACAAACAAAAATAACACATATGCTAAAATATCAACAAATTAATAATAATAAAATAACATTATGAATTTAAACTTCAGAGGTAATAATGTAATGTCAAAAGCCTATATTTTCTAAAACACATTTAAACTTGATAGAAACTATAGATCTTACCAATTTTTGGGAGAGGATATTCAATGTCAAAATACTGAACAAGGTGATTCATTACTTTCTGAGCAACATCTCTCGAAAATATTGTGTTATTTAGTTGACTAGCACGAGCATACACAGTTATAGGAATTCCTTGGTCAGTGTGAACAGGTTCTAAATGTTCAAAATCACAAACAATGAAGCAGGCTAGGTAAGTTGACATGGGTGGTGACGGTGCAAAAGAAACTTTTGTAAGACCAACAGACGGCACATCAGGCTCCTCATTCTGAAAATCATTAGAAAATAAAATTACTATTTGAATGGAACGCCAAATTTAAGGTCTGCATGGAATATCAACTAATCCATGGAAACTATTTACAGATGTTCCTTGCTGATTTTTTTTATATACTTCTTGTAGCATTCCATAAACTTCTGCATTTTGCTTCTCACTAGTGGTTAGAACTCTTTTCTTTGGTGTGGTAGATTTTGCTTTTAAGCTTTGGTGTTTTTATCAGTATTTCCTTTTGAGCCTGCAAATCTTCGTAGCTTTCTTGTAATTCTCCCATATTACTTGTACTCTGGCTGACGCTAGCGGTATCATCGTCATTTGTTTCGGATTCTTTTGCCTCTTCATCACTGTCTGAATCATCACTTTCCTGTAAAGTAAAGAATGTATGTTATTAAAAACTGCATAAAAATATATTAAAAAAATGTATATTAAAAAAAATATATAATAAGAACTTTCAATTAAATTTAATTTGTATTTTATTTCAGACTCCTAAAAGTGAAGAGGAATGGGAAAAAGTTAGCGATGATTTCAACAAGATTTGGCACTTTCCACATTGCATAGGCGCAATGGACGGAAAGCACATTGTAATCGAGGCACCTACATTCAGTGGCAGTGAATTTTTTAACTATAAAGGAACATTCAGTGTAGTTCTTTTTGCTGTTGTTGACGCAAATTATAATTTTCTGTATGCAAACGTTGGTTGTCAAGGACGAATCTCTGACGGAGGTGTTTTTAAAAAATACGCCATTTTACAAACTATTGGTTGAAGGAAAACTAAATTTGCCACAAAAACGTGTTCTTCTTGGAAGGGACAAAGAAAGTCCTTATGTTTTAGTCGCAGATGATGCTTTCCCCCTTAACCATGCATTATGAAACCATATAGCGCCATCAAGATAAGGGGTCAATAGAACGTGTCTTCAATTACCGAATTTCACGTGCTCGAAGAATAGTTGAAAATGTGTTGGCATTTTAGCGTCTGTGTTTCGAGTGTTTCGCAAACCAATGCTGTTACAACCAGAAAAGGTAGAAAAAGTGACTTTGGCATGCATTTGTTTGCATAATTATCTAAGGTGTGTCTTGTCGAAAAATAAATATAATCCACCAAACAGCTTTGATGTAGAACATATTGATAGTGGTACACTAGAAGATGGCGCATGGAGAAAAGATCAACAAACTTTACAGTCGTTTTTTAATCTACAACAGACTGCAAGAAAATCATCTGTAGAAGCTATGGAAATAAGAAAAGAATTTGCTGAATATTTTAATGTCTGAGCAAGGTCAAGTTCCATGGCAGTTAAAATTTTGTTAATCTATTGAGCAAAAGTACTGATTTTTTAGGGGAAAATGATTTTTTAATTGATTTAATGATTTATTATTCTAATTATTAATAACTAATAACAAGTTCCATGGCAGTTAAAATTTTGTTAATCTATTGAGCAAAAGTACTGATTTTAAGGATAAAATGATAGAATGTATAATGAATAAATATAAGTAAATAAATAATGCATAAATATATGTAAATTTTTTATATCTAATAAATAAAAATAAATAAATAAATATCTACCTGTGTATTCGATAATCCGCCAGAGTGCTACTCAGTTCAGGTTTGGAACATACATGTTGAATTATTTGCTTTCTTTGCTTAATAGTTGTAAAATGTTAATGTAAAAAATTCAGTCTGGTTTGTGTATATCACAGCTAAAAACTACAATTATGTGAGATCTTGGTACTTTAGTAGCCAATTCAACTCGGTTTATTATTAATGTTTAAAAATCAACATCTTCCCATCATTCTCTCATGTCTATAGAATTCTATAGAATTGTCTATAGAATTCACACCATTTCCCCTTTTATCCCTCATAATTTTGCCATAACTGGATCGTAGGTCGATAAAGCCTTCGATAAAGCCACCAAAGTGGTTGCTAGCCCTTTACGGAGAAAGAGAAAAAACAACAAACAATTATGGATGGTGACTACATCATGACCTTCTACTGTAACTGCTGGTCATAAAGAGTGATTTCCTACTGACTAAATATTGAACCAGGCTCTCCATAGGCTGTACTGGTAACAAGTCAGAGATAGATATATTTAAAATTGAAATTCCTGACAATAATTGATGCTTTGGATGATTTCTAAAACTTAAGTTATATTAACAAGTTTAACAGTTGAGTGCAAGAATTTCAGTAATATCTCCTTAATTATAGAATAAACCCACATAGTATCTTATTAAAACGAATAAGATTCATGAATTAAAGTGATACAATAATTCAGTACATTTTATTGTTAAAACAAAAACTGATTAATTTTACATTTAAAATCCCTAGAAAGAAACAATAGCATTGTGCTAATTATGTTATGCTCAAATAATTAAAACAGAAATATAACTTCATATGATGTTATAAAACAAATATAATAAAAGCAATCCAAATAAAATGCATCTTTATCTCTGGGAAGAAAAATTAAAACTTGTGTAATGTACATATTAAATATTTTTCACATTGATTATATTAGTATCAGTAAATATCACCACTTGTACCACCAACATAGCAATCAGATTAATAGTTAACTATCTTCCAAAAGTGAAATGGAACAAAAGGACCTTAAATAAACAGGAAAATTGACACAATGCATAGTGGACTTAAAGACAGATGTTACAGTCAAAGATTTAAATTTAACACAAAATTAAATAATTATGTAAATAAGTAATAAAGAAAAATTATCAGTTTCAACCAAACATTTAGTTTGGTAAGTTTTTTATCATCTTACTGAAAATTAAACAAAAAAAAGAAATATTCACTAAATTTAATATTTGTTTAAAAAAAAAAAAAAACTGAAAGTATGCAATTGAAAATTTGAATGTTAGACTACAAAAGAATTATTTAAATAAAAAATGATAATAATATAGTAGAAATATAAGAACCAGTGAATCCATCTAGCAAATGAAAGGTTTCAATAACACTGATATTTTATAATACCAATATAAAATTATTTCAATTAATATACTTACAACTTGATTCATATTTGATAATGCAAAATATTTGTCATCTGATGGTCTAGTAATGTGAACAGTAAATGATGCTTTATATCTTGGTTCATCAAAGCAGGGAAATGCCTTTCGAGCATAGGTAGGCTCAAACTTTGTTGTAGCAATATATCTAAAATATGATCAACTTTAGTCCACATTAAAAAATAAACAATAAATATTGTAGAAACTATACTTCCAAGAAACTTATGCTAACTGACATAAACTTAATTATTGTAAATATTAAGATTACCTCTTACTTCCATCCTCAGCAGTATAAATACTTCTGTAGAAGCCAACTATTTTACCAGTTAAAGAACCATTAAATTGAATCTTGATACCATACTTTCCAGGAATAATATCTTCTTTGAGGAGAACTACCCAATACTGGTTTTCTGGAAAGCCGAATGAATGGTATATTTCAATTTCTGATCCATTTTCATTATATACTGAAGTCTTTATTATTTCCAGCTCATGTATATGTAACAGCAAATAACGTCTTTGCTTGGTAACACTAATGCTAATGTCAACTTCTCCACTAAATGTTCCATTTTGCAAATCAGGATTCAAAAATAAATTATAATGAGAAGGTATAGTGTCTTTAGGTAAAATTGCATTCTTTTCCCATTTTTTGTCATACTAAAAAAAATAAATATATAAAATAATGAAGATTTCTAAGACTGCAGAGATAATTTGTATTTTTTTCTTAAATATATAAAACAAATTAAAATAACTTTTAAAAAATATAAAATAATTAAGTAAATGTATGTTAAACAAAGCGTAATAAAAAAAATAAATCTTAAGAACTCACATTAACAAGCGTAGGTGAACTACTGTTATCCATGTTTGACTGTTGATAAGCTTGGACAGGTGTTGGAGAGCGCTCTAGTAGATAAAATACTATCCCTATCTTAAATACGAAAACGATGTAATTACTTAAGGATATCATCTTCGCCGCGAAATTTAAAACGTTGATACAATATCTGAAAAATAAAACTGAAAGTAAAACATTTGAGTGAGGTTACTAAACAAAATAAAGAGTTCAGGAAGTAATTCAATTAAGTACTAAAGTGGGCTCAATACAGAATGAATACATTCTTTATTAAGAAATTACATTATTAAAGCTTCAAATAAATTAAATATTGTGACACAGGAAAATATCAAATTGTATTTTATGCATTGTATCAAATATTTAATGGAATAAATATTTTTTTATTTCCAGTCTAAGTAGTATTTATAAGATTGGGAACCAGTATTTCAGGTTTCTGTAAACCTTATACCTTGAGACCTGGAGTATGGTTTCATTCCATAAATTACCTAATTTAGAGAAGCACAGAACAAAGGTTGTTAAAAAGTCAAATAGTTTTGTAATATCTTGATAAGATTTAAATAATATACAATTATATAGATGAGATATAGTTGACTGTTAAGAAGTTTGAGAAGTAGATAGTTGGGGTATGCAGTCATAAAGATACACAGCAATTAAAAATTTTAATATACACTAAATTTTAATACACAGCAATTAAAAATTTTAATATACACTTAATTTTAATACACAGCAATTAAAAATTTTAATATACACTTAATTTTAATACACAGCAATTTTAATTGCTGTGTATCTTTATGACTGCATACCCCAACTATCTACTTCTCTAATATACAATTATTAATAATTTAGGATATTTTGGCTTATATCCTCAGTTTATAGCTTACTTTCTATTTGTTAGACATTATGCTTCATTGATTCATTCCCTTATATCTAATTATAAATAAATGTAAAACCAAATATCCATTTTAATAAAGAGATATGCATGGTACACTAAGGAAAAAAAATATGCAACCACAAAAGTATTATAGAAGCTATTTTACACCCATTCTTCATACCCCCAGTAAAAAATGTGTACATACTTAATTTTATCTACCCACATATAAAAATTTCCATTATTGTATCAGATTTTTGTACACAGGGAAAAAGTGTTCATACGCACTATGAATACAGGTATTATTAAACAATTGCCATTTAAAACATAAATTGAACAATTAAATTTTTTTTTTTAAATTTGCTTACATTTAATTTTTTATCTTTAACCTGAAAATCTAATTGATTTTAGTTACTTCACTGATGAAAAATAATAAATTTTTTACTCTTTAATAGAAGGATATTAATTATATTTGAGGAACCTTCAAGTTCGACTTCATTTGATATTTTTAAAAACTGGCTTACAAATTATTGTAAAAGTAGGTGTTGTTAATTTTCTCCATAACATGTTGATATATAAACTAAGTTGGTAACATTATAATTGTTTCTAATAGCAAAAAATATATATTTTTTTTTTAGAAACTAAAAAAATATATTACTGATGCATTTACACATACACACACACACACACACACACACATATTTATATATTTATATATATATATATATATATATATATATATATATATATATATATATATATATATATATATATACACATATATGCATATTAGAAAATGTAGTAAAATAACAAAATTCATAAAATAAAAAAACAAAATTTACTAAACAAAGCCAACCAGAAATTAGCTATTCTGCCCAACGCTGGTCAGTTTTCAAAGTCTATTTTCCATATATGAGTTAGTCTATCTTAAATTTGGAAAACAAATTTTGTTCGGCCAATGGCCATGTTTCATGTCTGAGGATTATACTTTCTATTAGATTAAATCTAGTCTAAAATTTTGTTAGTTTGAAGTTGATACTTTGTAGATGTTTGTAACTGTTGAATGTAAATGTATAAACAAACAGTCCTTATATGGAGGTACCATATAAGAAAAAGAATTTTCAAAAATTAAAACAGTATTTAAAACAAAACCTAGGAAACTCACATTTATGTGATGCACTTAAATTAACATTATACTTCAGTGTCAGTAAATGATCCTCCATAGGAAGAAAGCTTGATTGATTGGGAATCAAAGGCTGATTGACTATATAACCATTGTCTAAAGTGAAAGTTTACCATTGCTAAAGATACAAGGATTTGTTTTCTCACCACTATTCAGATGATTTATAATGGAGGTCAAGGGAATTAATGGTATCTAGTTTTAAACCTCTTATCATCAGATTATTAAATCAATTCTCTAATAAATTTATTTTATTAAATTACTTTAATATGTTTGATTCATAACATTTATACCATATTTATGGTTCTTATAAAACATAAATTTAAAGAATTCCATCAAAACATTGTGTTCAGTTACTTCTTGTAAAAAAAAAAAAAAAAATAATTAAAAATAAATAGGAAAAAGTGTGCATTTACCTTAAAATTTACTTTCAATCCCAAGAACGAAAAACCAATTGAAATGATTCCAGCTTCAGCAATTTTTATAATGACTGATGAAGGTTGTGTGAGGTGATGAAGAGATCACAAATTCCACATTTAAATCATTTTCTCCACTTTTATAGTTTATTTACATACTGATTTATGAGAGGACTTGGAAGTCGTCAAAGGATCTTTCTTACTTCTATCTTGTGCTCTTCCTTTGGAATTTGATCCTGGGATTTACGAAAAGCAACAGGCCTTTTATATGTATAACAATCTAAAGATTGTTATTTCTTTGTTGTATCGAAACAGAAGTATAAGCTACTGTTTTGGAAGAATTTTTATTTGTTATTACTTTCTGTTTTATTGTTCTAAAATATAATAAAATGAAAAAAATAATCTTTTTTCTGGGACATATTGTCCACTAAGAATTAAAAAAAATGTGCAATAAGGTAGTACAATTGTCTGGCTTATATAATTTCATACAAAGCTATTTATATATAAAGAACATGATATATGTAAATACGGTTAATAGTAACTAATATTGTATAAAGAGCTTTCAGTAAATAAACTAACATAAGAAGAAGAAATAAAGTAAAATAAAAATAACCATGAGAAAATATATATACAGAAAAGAAACTATATGTATATATACATTGATTGGAGAATATATTTACAGATACCTCAATATTTATTTATACACACTGAATATATTCATTTATATACATACACACACAAACATATATTTATGAATTGTCAAGTAAAAAATGATGGTAAGTGAAGTAATTATTTCTTTGTATGGAAAAAATAATGACTAAAGTAAGAACAAATTTGAATTTATATAAAATATGCCTCACACTGTGTAAATATTATATGTTTGATCATGATTATGATTGATCTTAAATGTATCTATGATCTCAGTGGATAGGTTATTAACTCAACATTAAGAAAAATAGCGATGTTCAGAACTTATTTGTCAAATTGACTTTTATATTCTGTAAAAATAGTTACAAGAAATCTATAAAATGTTCAGCACAATTTCCTCTTCTTAATTTTAAAATAATGACTTAATACTTCTATTACCAATTGTATATCAAGCAATACATAAAATTAGGAATTTAAAATATTTTAAAATCACAGATTTTATATCTGGTAGGAAAGATAAACTGTCAATGCTGCACCAAGTTTATGTTTATTACAATCAAAATATTTGATAAACCAAAGAATACATTTATATAAAGTGTAAACTTTTTCTTAAATATTTCAATTTTTTATTTTCTGGTAAAATTATAACATATTTTAAATTATAATAACTTTAACCAATTCATTATTCATTTGTTATTTATTTAGTATAACATTGTTTAAATATAAAGTTTTTTTCCAGGATGAGAGCTTTTTCAATGAATATATCCACACACATTTTTTAAACTAGGAAGCAATTAATACCTTATTTATAGTTATAGAAATTTTAATAAACAAGACAAAAATATTCTATGCTCTTCTAGCCCCAAACTATAGCATTTCCTTCTTTTGGTTCGTTGGTCTAAGATTTTTTTTTTTTTTTTTTTTTTTTCGAAGGACCATATCACATTTTCCATCAGAATAATAGTTTCTGGAAATCCCATAGAGGAATTATCTATTGTCAGCTATGCTTTATTTTGTTTTCGATTTCTTCCACTAATTTTTTTATGAGACCTTACATTTCTTTTTTATATTATAATAAATCTAAGATCAACTACCAGGTATGCAAGTTTAAAATGTCGTTTTAATTCCAATAGAATGGGCTCTTAGCCTATTGAAGGATTTGCTTATCTCTAAACGCTATTTTGTTTGTTAGTCATTTGTTTACAAAAGTCAGTTGTTTTTTAAGTCGTTTACGTGGACGTATCATACCTTTCTTTGGTGTTAAAAATGTCTAATTTTAAGCCAAATAAAGAGCATTTGCGGCATGTCATGATTTTCTTATTAAATCAAAAGAAAAAGGCATCTGAATGTCATCGAATTCTTGTTGAGACTTATGGCGATGTTACTCCAACCGTCAGGACATGTGAACGTTGGTTTCAAAGTTTCAAACGTGGTGATTTTGATGTTACTGATCAAAAACGAGAAAATCGACCAAAAAAGTTTGAGGACTTCGAATTGCAATCGCTTTATTAGACGAAGACAATTTATTAGACGAAGACAATACCCAAACCCAACAAATGATGGCAGAACAGTTAAATGTCACTAGGCAATTTTTTTTAAATTACTGTGTATATATTTTAAGAAATAAACGACATTTTAAACTTGCATACCTGGTATACTTATATTTGATTGCAGATGGTTTTATTGTTCAAAAGATTGATAATTGGAAACTTATTCAATAAAATTTAATACCATATAATAGTTTAAGAAACTTCTTCTCCATTTAATACTCCAATTCTAGCTTAGATGGTTCCATGCCTTAGAAGATATATAGTAAATAGCATAATTTTAGAGCATGAACTAACAAGGTTTAAACAAATTCGTGTAACAATATTTCATCAGTGGATGTTTCTGTAGAATCCATGATTCAGGGTAGTATAAAAAAAAAAATGTTTGGAGCTTATCCAAAACTTATAATTACTTTCATTCAGAGTAGAAATTAAGCACAAATAATGGTAATTGATGAAACATTATGTTATGGCTATTTTTTTTTTTTTTGCTTTAATCTGTCAGATTACTGAAAATGTTATCACAAATAGTGAACAACTATCTTTAGGCCTTGACATTGATATAAAAACATTGATAAGAAACAAAAATATTAATCAAGCTTTCTATGAACTAATCTACAAAACCGAATGAAAATATTTTTATATGTATAAGCAGAAACTTTGATCATATAAATAAACTGACTTATTAATAAATCATTTTTCGTACTATAACCAACTGGTAATTGTTTAATAAAATCATTTTTAAAAAAATGTTGATCATATAAGATATTCTTATGTAACTATATCTAGTACAACAGTAACAAGTGGTTTTTTTTTCCTCTTTAGTTATTACAAATACAACAATCATTTAAAAAAATAATATATGGTGAACAGATTTTAAATTATTTATTACCAAGAAATTAATATTAATTTTTTACTACAATAATGCTCATTGTAAATCCAAATATGTATTACATGAATGTAGTTTAAAACTACATTTTAACATAGTTTTATATTCCATTATTTTATAAAGTATTCAAAAATATTGAAAAAATAAAAATAAATACTTATTAAAAGATTTTTATACTAAATTGCATCAAAGTAAATATTTACAATAATAAAAATTAACTACATAACACTAATAACTATTAAACTATATCTGACATCAATTAAAACAGTTTTAACAAGACTGACATAGGTATCTTATTGCAAGATATGTATACAAACTGTAGTATTATAGGTTACTATACTGTCCCATTTTTATTTAATATAAGAGCATTGACTTTCTGATAACAAAATAGTTACAAATAATAATATTAATAGTTAAATATATTAAATTATGTCATATTACAATAAAATTAAAAAAAATATTAAAGGCTCCCTTGAGCCTATCAGCTAAAGAAAGAATAACATGGAACATGTTTTAGGGGTTGTCCCATTGACCATCCAGGCTCACTTGCTTTCTATTTCTTTTCACTTACCTGTGATTCATTTGTCTATAGGAGATAAATTTTCAAATTATAAAGCTCAATCCTGTTAACCGTCTATGTTCTTTATTTTTTTCTCCTAACCTGTGTGATTTTAAATTATTTAAATTAAATGATTAATTAATGATTATTCAAAATAAACTAACAAGGGGACGTTAGAAGTTGTAACTCACAGATTTGAATGCCGATATTTGTGAGTGTAATAGGGGCCTATAATAGTGCAAAACTAGAGTTATAGCCGCCAATGGGCATTGGGAGCCGAGAAAAAAAAAAAATAATATGAAAATCACGTTTTATTATTTTTTTTTTCAGCTCTCAGGCAAGATAGAGAAATGATTATTTCACGTTTAATTGCAGTTATGTACGATATTTGATATAAAAATACTTTCGTTATGCTCAAGACACTACCCCGCTTTAGGGTGCTCAAAAACTCTAAAAAAATGACAAAATTTCAAGGAAATCTGCTGTAATTCAGTGGAATTTTTTTTTCATGAACATCTGACCTCAAATTTCGATTTAACGCTCCATAAAACCCTTATATGTGAAAATTTATCAAAATAAAAAAATATTTATTTTGTACCCCTTTTGAGGAGGTTAAAATTTTGAAGTTGAGATTTCATCAACAATTTCTAACAGCCATAACAACTGCTGCGTTCAACCGATTACAATAGTAATAGCATCACTAGAATCAGCATACATTCTGCTTTTTATCCATGCATATAACATTGTGATTACTCCAGATTTTAGTGGACAAAAACTGATGTGAATGCAAAATCCAAGGTCAGCTATAATTTGAGATATCTCATTAAGTAGAAATCCTGCGACCTCCGGATTTGGGTTAAACTATGCAGTTTTACGGCTTCTAGATGACCTTAAAATTTGATTTTAATCGGTGGCGAAATGTGTGAGATAGTGCAAATTTTCTCACATATATTATATAAATAAGACGTTTTAAAATGATCTATTTATATTATTATTTTAATTCTTACACAATAAATTTCAAATAAGACCATTTAAAAAAAATATAGGTAAGGGGAGTTTTTTTTTAACCAAAACCTGATATTAATTTTAGATTATTCATCAATCTTAGGGTTTCAATGCAATTCGAAATAAAAATATGGGTGAGAAAATTTTTTTAACTAAAAACTGATATTATTTTCTGATTCCTCATCTCAAAAAACATGTAGAAACTAAATTTTGTCGAAATCAAAAATAAATTATTTTACCTTTAAAATTTTGTATGATTTTAGAATGCAAGATTCTGTCAATTTCTGAACACATTAAATAATTTGCGCTATCTCACACATTTCGCCACCGATTAAAATCAAATTTTAAGGTCATCTAGAAGCCGTAAAACTGCATTGTTTAACCCAAATTTTTTGAGCACCCTAAAGCCGGGTGGGTGGTGTCTTGAGCATAACAAAAGTATTTTTATATCAAATATCATACATAACAGCAATTAAACCTGAAAGAATCATTTCTCGATCTTACTTGAGAGCTGAAAAATAAAATGGGCTCCTAATGCCCATTGGCGGC
Source organism: Euschistus heros (assembly GCA_003667255.2). NCBI lineage: Eukaryota > Metazoa > Arthropoda > Insecta > Hemiptera > Pentatomidae > Euschistus > Euschistus heros. The sequence goes on along the minus strand of RCWM02000008.1, from coordinate 2,793,380 downwards.
TATAACTCTAGTTTTGCAGTATTATAGGTCCCTACTACCCACAAAAAATCGGCATTCAAATTTGTAAGTTACAACTCCAAATGTCCCCTTGTAAGTTGAGGAAAATAGGAGTTACAAACATGACTTTTTTAATTCAAACAATATAGCTCCTGAACGGTAGGTACTAGCGACAAATGTTATATAACAAAAAATGTTCTCCTATATCTGATAGGTAAACTGTTGGCAAATTTTCGATCTGAGCAACACCAAAAGAGCTAGAGCATTTCAAAAGAGGCCCAACACTTAAAAATGTAGACAAAACGTGAAATTTTTCATTCAAATTGATATAGCTTCCAAATGGTAGGTCCAAGTGACAAATTTCATAAAACGAAAAATATTCTCTAGTAAATTTCTGATGACGAAACAGTCATCCGATCCAAGCAACACCAACAGAACTGGAGCATGTCAAACTATGCGTATCACTTTTGACCAACTAAGTAAAAACAGTGTGTCTTTACTTGTGACTTTCTTTGTTTTTCACACTGGATGAAACACATCCTACATAAATATTAGTGCAGGCCCTTAATTTCTTTGAAATTCTGGAAATCCAACTGGGCTATATTGTTGTAAACAATTATAATTTACAAAGAGAAGTTGGTTTGTGGTCCAGTTAGAAGAATACTCTGTATAAGAGTAAATATATTTTTTGAGTTTATGTTTCAGCCTGCATAGCAGGCCTTCTTTAGGGTAAAAATCACTCACACAAAATGGCTGATAAAATCTTTTAGAGTCAAGTGTAGAATAGTGAAAGAAAAAGACATTTTTATTTTTAGGAAAAAAAAAATCATTGTATTGTCTTCTGATTATAATCACAAATTTGTTGCAGTGTGCCCCAGGGGTGGGATACAGTATAATAACATGGGGAACACTAAACATACATTAAGCAAAATATAATAGAAAACGTTAAACCTCTGATATATACCATAAAAATATTTTTGGTAATCAAAACTAAGCATTAACAAAATTATAATACGAGGATATTATCTCTCCTTCTTTAATGTCATTAGCATTGTGTAGACTGCTTTATTACCTATTCTGAACTCCTTCCGATGTAATACAACTAGAAAAAAAAAATATAATCCAAGGAGGCTCAGTATAACATTTTACGTTACACTGAGGCCAATGTCCTACCGTTTGAAACAAAAATTTGTTCAAATTATATTAGTTTGAAAATGCAATAAACTTTGTTAATTATCCAAACATCAACTAATTGAAGATTAAAGGAAACATATACTTATTTACCAGAAATCATTAGTTTTCCAAAAAGAACAAACCTTCACTAACCGAATTGTTCACAAATGTTTTAGAAATAACATAAATTCTATTATTCTTCTGTTTATCCTGCAATTTGACATCCAATGAAAGATAGAGCACATGAGATTGACAAATAAATAATGAAACACCATATTAAAATTAATAAAAGACAGAGCTAATCATGATGTTACACTGTGCCCCTTGTTACACTATACCCCACTTGATTCTACATTAATATCGTGATATAGATTACAGATAAAAAGGTACTACTTGACCAAGACGAAATTGGGGAAATGATTTTGTTCCTTAAAAACAATGTTTTTAAAACCAGATGAAATCCCATCAGTAATACTAAAATAAGCAGGAGCAGAAATATGGTAAGATATTTTCAAGGTGATATAGGTGGGCATAAGGTAAAAAAGTAATAAACTTAAATGTGAGAGCTACAGGGGCATAGTGTTGCTACCCGCTATTTATTAAGTCCTGTTAGTGGCTATATATCTAAGGCCAGTGGAGAGGAGTGAATAATTGGGAGAGTTCTTGAGTGATTTTAGCAGAAATCAGAAAGGTTGACTAAAGACCACATTTTCTCTATTAGGCTACTGGTCAAGAATACATCTGGATATAATATTGATGTACACCATCTATTTATCCTATTTATTGATCTGACTCAGGTGGTGATGGCTTGGTGACCTTTTACATACTTCTCTGTATAGAAATCTCCTAAATCTAACCAAATGTTTTTATAGACCTTGTTATTTTCAGAAGATATTAAGCCATTTTTTTTTTTTCAAATAGCAAATATTTCTCATAACAACAAAATTCCTGTATTAAGTAATTATTTTTGATGAAATACGTGATTGGGGTGTGCAGTCAATGAAACACGATTTATTTTATTGTGCCAATGATTTGGCTTACACAGTTAGCCTTCATGAGGGCTAGAAGAAAAAAAAAAAAAAAAAATTAAGCAAAAAAGGAATAATTAAAATTGGAACATAAATAGTACAGTAAATCAAAATTTGAAAAGAATGTTGTTAGTGAAAAAACAACAACATAATATATTATTTATACTATAAATCCCTTATAATTTATGCTATTTGCCCCCCCCCCTTTTTTTTTTCTGTTTCCTTCTCCTTATAATGTTAAGCTCATTTATGACTATAATTCCTCTTGTTTTTATTTTGTTCTTTTTCTCTAAAGATATACATTTTAATTTTTCATTTACAATACTATTAATGAATCAATTATTCCTTTTCTGCAGTGTGCTGCATATCTGTTAAACTTTATCAATATATGTTCATTAACTATATTCCATTATCTTTTTATCTTAAAAAAAAAAAAAATCTTGTTATTTACCTTATATTTTTCAATTCTCATACTGTTAATTTTTTACCTTTTTTTAAATTCAATTTTTTTTTTAATATATTTTTGTTTTTTCTCCTAGTCCTGATGAAGATTTACAGTGGCGCAACCAGGATTTCTATCAGGGGGGGGGGGCCTGGATTAATATATATATATATATATATATATATATATATATATATATATATATATATATATATATATATATATGAAGATGTTTTTTTATGTTCTATTTAAACTAAAACAAGAAATGGGTGATGTCTGAGACAATATAAATGAAAATCATAGTTATCGCTCCACTATTATAGCAAAGAGCTTTCCTTTTCAATCCTTGTCAATGGGTTATCATCAGTGCCTTAGTTGAAAGCATTAAAACGCAATGGAAGAAACTTTGGCTTATGTGTTATGGCTTATATTGTTAGTCGTTTCGGTCATCTGGGGGGGGGGGCTTCAGCCCCTAAGCCCCCTCCCCTTGGTTGCGCCAGTGAAGGCTTACATTGTACGCTGAAACATTGGCACAATAAATTAAATAACTATGTAATTGTGTTTCGTTGACAGCAGACCCCAGTCACATACTTAATTCATTCTTTGTAAATTTCTTCAGTCAAATAAACCACAAACTTATTCATAAATAATCTTTTTATTGATCGTTTTTGAATTATCTTGTAAAAAAATTAATTTGATTTTCATTTTGGGGATTGCTGGCTTGTTTGATCCATGTTTTTTTTTGAGGCATTAAAAAAAAAAAAATAATTAAAATAAAAATAGATAAATAGCCAGAGGCAGATATTGTTTTTTTTAAACTATTGAGTTGTACAAAAGTTTAATATATTCAGTTGTAATAGGCCTGGCTAATTTTGTTAAAATATTAGTTTTATCTTTCTGACATTTTTGTATTGTATGATGTGAAGATTTTTTTTTAACTGCAAAATTTAAGTGTAAAATTAACAAATTTTAATAGAAATCTAATTTTACCTATAATTAACAGTCATTTCAACATAAGGGAAAAAAATAATATTTTTGAAAAGGACTTACTAAATAAAATTGTTTTATTTTAAGATTATTTTATTTACTGGCAAACAGCAAATAAAAAATCAAAAATCAAAATCAAATGACTTTATGTACTTATTCCATAGCTGAAGGGTATAATAATAACTTTAAAGAAAATTAAGATTTTTATTGTAATAAACATATGTTTTTCCTCAGACATTATACAATATATTGATGCTGTAAATTAAATAAATTCATAATGTATAAGATGTTTTATTACAATCATGTGACCCACCAAAATCTTTGATATATGTCTCGGAGTATATAGTATGTGTGACTCTGTGTATCGTAAGATCACAGAGGCTTTTGAACATTTTGACCTTAACACTGAAAAGACAATCATTAAGGGTTTTAAACTGAGTTTCATTGATTTGGTAAAAAACCAAATAAACAGGCTTAGAAATGAAAGAAGTGACTGGAGGTTAGACTTAATTCAAATAATACTAAATAACATAATGAAATTGCAATTTAGTCAGTAAAGACAAACTGATTATGTGATTTGAAGCATCATTAAAATTTACTTGAAAAGTTCATGTTATACATCTCCCATACACATATTTGTGGTGTTGAAATTCCTTTCAGCGTTATATGTTCAGGTATTTTATTACTTAAGAATTCCTAAAACCATATTGAATTTGTTTTAAATACAGAGATATTTTGATAATTATATATTAAATTAAAGAAATGATTTTCACAAAAAAAAGTAATTTTCAATAATACATGAACACTCTATTAGTAGAGTTTATTTTCATGATGAGAATACTACTCATTAGTTCCTGATGTAATAATTTTCTAAAATATAACCTTCAACTACCAAATCTAATTTAAAATAATAAATTCATAATCATGTTGTTTTAAACTACAAATTTATTATATGTAAAGTTTATTTTATTAAAAAAACAGTAACCTGAAATATGTTTCTTTCTTCAAAAAAACGTTTTCAATGAAATAAATAATGAAATTTTGATTTTCAAAACACACTATGACCATGGTATTGCTGACACATTAACTGAATAAAACTAAACATGGATAAGAATTTTATCAAGGCTATGACTGCAAACTGTTCCAGTTAAAAATGCACGACTATTTTAGTCGATATAGTTGTTATGATATAGTTGTTTTAGAGTTTATTTAGCTACAGTTATCTTGCATTAATGACAGTTGCCATCAGTCAATGTATCTTTATAAAACTTGCTTGAAATGAGATGTAATATTTTCTATTGAAAATCATTAAAGTTATCATATTCTTTTATTGATCCTGCATCATCCTTGTTTTATTCACTTAATAGTTTTAAGAACAACATTCTAGACAATAATAAAACTGTATCGTCTCTAAGGGTGGGTAAATTTCTTTAAATACCATATGATTGATTGAAGCTGAGATTTATAAAAACAGTGATGGATTAACAAATCAATTTATTTTTCATATTATTTTTTGTTTTTTTATAATATTTATGTTTTAGAATAAGTCAGATAATATAAGAATATTAATCATCAAATGCAAAATTTATAGACTTTCATTAATTAAACAAAATTTCATAATTTTTTTATTAGTTGTGGTTCACATGGAGATGAAAATCAAAATCAAGAGGGGGATAGCAGTCAATCACCTGTTCATTGTTCGGAAGATAGTCAGAGGTGTGATGAATTTAGATTTAAAAAATAATAAATAAATAGTGAGTTGAAATGTAATTCACATGATATGCATGGAACTAACATGGGATTGTATTTTTTTATTGATCACATCAAAATATTGACCCTACGCAGAAAAACTTTACTTTGATAATTAAAATGTTTTAAGTGTTTAAATATTCTAATATTTGATGAATGATTTCAGATGTGAAGAATCTGTTGATGAATGTTTGCAGAAAGAAATCAGGGCTCGTGGAATTGAATCTTTAGATGGTGAAACTAATAATTTTTCTCAACAGACTGGACTCTCATGGAAATTTAAAATTGCCTTAATTTTTTTTGCAATTTTTGCAGTTCTTTTCGCAGGAACTTGTTACAGTCCATCCCTATGTGATTGTTTGCCAAGCTTTTTCCACTCCACGTCTGGTAACAGAAATGTGCCTTTTTAACAAACTGTTTCATGAGCAAGGTTCAGAAGCTTTGACTATGCCCCCAGTACAGGTGGGTTTACAATACTGTGAGGAAGAAACTATTTAAGAAATATAACATTCATTAAAATAATTTCAATGAGTTTTAATATTTTTTTTTCTAAATTTAATTTTACATTGGTTATTCTATAAAATAATAATTAAGAAAAAAAGAAAAAAGAATTAAGCTAAAATAAAAAATATATTTTACCTGATAGGAACCGGAAGTCATATTTGAGTATAGGTTATAACAAATTTGAAAAAGATTTGATTGGGTATAAATAGAATTGGATGATGAGGTTTGAATAAATGGCGGGAATAGGGTAGAGTTGAATGAGCGGATAATTTCCAGAGGTTGCCAACAGATAGGTCTGGCCGTTTGTTACTGTGCGAATGTTTCTGCTGAGAGCAAATTCTGGCTGCTAGTTAGCCGTGGGGTTTGTAATCGTATACTAGTTTGTTTACTCGCGGGTTATACTCTTCTCCTCTCTTCATATATCTGACAATTTCGAACGTATATTGTGTTTCCCCAGAGGTAGATGAAGGTTAGTAATTGAACATATGTCTAATTCTTTCGGCTATTTTCGTTATTAGGGTTACTTTATGTTTAGACTGTTTTTTGGGATGCCTTTTTATCTCTATATATCATACTCGTTTCTTTAGTATGTTTGTACTCATCCTGTTATTTAGTTGGATTGCCCAATGAATTATTATTTTGATTTTCTTTTATTTTGAAATGCCGTGAAATAATTGTAATCAGTTTTTATCAGTGAAGTGTTGTTTGATTTCATTCTGGATAGCTCAAATTTTTTAATGAACACAAAAATGAGATATATTATGGTATATTGTCACGTTTATTTTCATTTTTTAATGTTAATTAACCAGCATGAACTGAGTAATCTGCTTTTATAATTTGCTCTGTTAAATGTGTTTATTCCACCTTAACTTGAAGAATTGATAATCAAGATTTGTGCATTATTATTTTCTTGGTCTTAATGTTATTTCTTATACCAGTGGAATTTTAAAAATTTCTTTAGAGAAAATTTGTGTCATTTGTTATCAAACATATTTATGAAGAGGTTTTTTATGAAAATGCTTGTGATTTTTGAAAAAATTTTGGTTCCTTTGTCTCATTTCATAGGTATGTAAAAGACACAAGATAGTTAATAAGCGAATCATTAGATTTTACTTTGTGTTAACTTAATTTATTGTTTATTTTAAATTTTACATCATTAAAATAACTGTTTACTAATCCACTTTGAGATTAGTTATTTAGGTTTAATTTTTTATATATAATTATAGTTTAATACTTTGTAATGTTTATTAGTGTAGCATTTTAAATGGAATTAACATTGCTAATACTGTTTTTTTTTTCTATAAAATTAATAACTATCCTATTAACATTGCAACTGCGGTTCTAAAGTCAATATTTACATCACAAGCTCAAAAGCTTTTTTGTGGATTGAAGCTTCCTTTATTTTTATTAAGATTAGCTGACGTTTACTACACTGAAACTTACAGAGAAATTTAAATCAAACTTGTATATCTATCAAATCAATCCGTTGATGTTTTATGCGATTTTTTTATTTGTCCTTTTGTACTAAGGTGATTTGTTTTCAGTTTTTACTATGTCACGGATGCAAAAAAAGGAAGTGGAAAATGTTAATCCTAGACGAAAGCATACAATTATGTCACCCGAAGAGGCAGGAACTGGGAAAAAGTCTAATTGGACTGAAATGGAGATAACAGGTAAACATAAGGGATTCAGATATTCTGACATTGATGAAAAGTTTTTATTTAGTATTTATTTTAGATCTTTGAAACTAATAATATTGTGTTTTAAAAATGGTTGAATTGTTAAATTACTGCCATTTTACTATATATTATGATTACAAGGAAGTTTATGTCCAAACCGAAGTTCATTTGGCTATGCAATGTGAGGAAAAATGTTTTTTAACAAGTGTTTTGTCAGTGATAAAATTAATATGGCTTTATTTGCCTGACATTAAATATAAATGATTATGATGTCTCTAATGTGGTTACTGTAAATATCTAAGGCTCTTTAGGGAACCTTTAATTGTAGTTTTGATCAATGGATGATGTTAAAACCTTTCAATTTACCGATTCTTCATGTTCATGAGTTATTAAAATTATTTTTTTTAAAACCTATACCTTCTTTTTATTTTAAAACTAAATTTGGCTAAAAGATCAATTAGTTACTGTAAAATATATTGAGGAAATATTAGTTTAGTTTTGATAGCGCTTTAACTACTATAACGATCATCTCTAGTGATATCGAAGCTAATTCTGAATTATTCTTTCTCTTAAAAGAGTAATTTTGTGGATAATTCTTGGCTCAATTAGTAATAATGGTAAACGGAGGCTGAGTAAGAATAGAACTGTACCAGCCTATAACAAAATTAGCATTTCCTCATTTATAAAGATTTAAAGATTAAAATGGCTTGGCCATGTTATGAGGATCAAGTGGCAAAAAATTTGTATACAAACACTGGGTATCCACATGGGAGCCTGAAGGGTCGATGGAGAGATAGTTTAGGACAAGATCATTGGCAACTGAAGGTCTTTATTGCCATCCAAGAAACAGGTTAAGATAGTTGGGAACTGTTGAGCAGGGCAAGGGTAGCTTTATGTGCCTGTTATACAAATAGAACGAGAAGAAATGATCATTTTAAAATTGTTTGGTTTTATGATATAAAGCTTTTAAGAAAAAATGATAAATTTCTATTGATAATTTTGAAGGAAACCCAAGTTTCTTTTGTCGTAACTGCCAACTTACATCTATTTAATTTTAGTTTTTTATTTATTATATTCTAATTATCACACACGTCATGAAGCTATGTAATTTAAGAAAGTAATTGTATCTAGATAGTTTTCTTATTAGCAAAAAATCAATATTTATCAATTTTTCCCTCTCTCTGGTAGCTGTTTACTTGAGCATGTATCCTTGCATTAGGTTTTTAAATAATTTATATATATATATGGGTTCATTATTGTTCCGGCTTAATGTATGTATTGAGATTCCAGCCCAAATATTTTAACCTGAAATTGATGACTAATCATTCTGCATTTTTAATTATCTGTTAATATATTTGCTTACTAAATGGTAACTATTTTTTGATAGATCATAATCTTGAATTGGCATGTAACATCAAATGATATGTTTATGTTGTACCATTTTTGATATTCTGTGCCAGAATTAGTGTAACTTTGACCAGTTAATATTTAAATTGATAAGGCATTTATTGATTGTGGAACGAATGAAGATGCAAGTAGTTGGGCTATGCAGTCATGGATACACAGTTAAAATGTAAATTTTAATTTATTCTGCTTTTGGTATAAAATGTAAGCCTAAACTATCTTCTAGCCCCGATGAAGGCTTACATTGTAAGCCAAAAGGTCGGCACATTAAATTTAAATTTTTATTTTAATTGTGTATGCATGACTGCATACCCCAACTAACCTACATCTTATTCAGTTAATAATTAACTACTTCAGCCTCTGCCATTATTTTGGAGTATTGAATTAATTATATAATTGTAAATTTTATTTGTCCCTTTTTCTGAGTTTTATTTTTAAATTTAAAAATGTAACATTAATTATAATATTTTTAATGTTATTAAATATAGTTATTTGATTTATGTTAATTTATTTTGTGCCTAATGTACTACATGGCTTGTGAATTTTTTAATTTCAGGTACTATTCGTAATCTAAGCTCACGTTTGTGGGATTGGACTCATTTGACCAGTTTGTACCTGAATGACAATTGTCTGACTCGGCTACCTCCAGACATAGGAAAACTTGTCAATCTTCGTGTGCTTGATTTGTCTTGTAATAAACTTCGTTCCCTACCAGCTGAACTTGGGGAACTTATCTACCTCAGGTAAAAATAACTATCAATCATTGCTTATAATTGTATAATGTGTTGATATTAATTTAATGTGTTGATAAATTTTTTCCTCATTTAAAAAAAAAAAATGTTGAACCTGTTTTTTAAATGTTGCATTTTATTTTTTCTTGAGATTTGACTAATCTTAATGTTTGCAATGTTCATATGGTCTTTTTCATTGAGTTAATGGTGATTCTACTTTACCTCTCATATTCTATTGTTTATTGTTGTTGTTTTTTTAATTTAATGTGTACTGTGGTTTTGAATAAGTACTATTTTTTTTATTTTCAATGTAAATATTTTATCCTAATCACTTGTAGTATGCATGATGGTACAGAATAGAAATTTTTTCTAAAGTTTAACCATTTATTTTTGAATAATTGAATGTTATCAGCAATTTTTTAATCAAAGTTAAGTCCTTTTCTAAGGAGTGATGTTACATTATTATATACAACATATATTTCAAGAGGTTTAAAAAGAAAGACCCTATGGAATATTAATCTATGTGGTTGGAGCCTTACCAATGTTGACTTGTGGAGGTCAAAGTATAAGATAAAATATATCATTACAGGCCTGTCACTAGGATAATGTATGATTTATAAAATTTTTTAGGTCTGTTGGTACCGTAACTAAGGACTAATAATTGTACCTGGTTAACAAGCCAAACCTTTGCCATCAATCAGTACAAAAGCTGGACTACTAAAAATGTTTTTACCCTCTTGATCTATCACACAAAGGCTTTAGTTATTCCTTGTTTTTCTTGTTCATTTGTCTTCTCTATTTCATTCTATGTATGAGTGTAGGCAATGCTATTGACTGTTTTTAATCATTACTGTTGAAATAAAGAAACAGAAATCTTCTGATCCAGGGCCAAACCAATTGATAGTCAGTTTATTATACTTTGTTGTTAGTAAATTACATATTTTAGAAAATAATGAATATTATTCTTCCTGAAAAGAAGAAAATAACCAAAAAATTTCTTTCACTGTAATTCAAACTGGTAAGAACCAGAATGAATCACATAGATCCAAAGTTAATGAATTATTTATTTATTCGGTGCGACAGCCCTTAGAGTAGGACCAGGACCTCCTCAATAAGTCTCCTCCAACCTCCTCGGCGCCATCCTCTAACGCCTACCTGACGGAGGTCTTGTTCCACGCCATCTAACCATCTCAATCGTGGTCGCCCTCGAATTCTAAAACCTTCTGGCTTTTTTTTAAGCAATTTTCTAGGAAATCTATCTGCAGGCATCCTTTCCACGTGTCCCAGCCACCTTAATTTCGCTTTTTTCATTTAAATTGTTCATACGCTGGGAAGCTGTACTCCCTGAACTGGATTTGTTCTACTTGAGACTGGGTTCGCGACGTTAACATATATTTAGTCTTCGTTTCGTTTATTTGCAAACTGTGTTTTTTACAAGCTACTTAAAGTTAATGAATATCCAATTAAAATTGGAATCGGCATATATATGACCCACTGAGCAATTTATAAGAAAACATTTTTTTGTTAGGAACACCTAGTTTAGTTTTTCAGAATCATAATGACCCGAATAGTTGATTATTTCTTATCTTTTTATAAATCTGCTTCTCATTTTTCTTTACATTTCCACATTTTTTATCAAGTTATTATGAAAATGTGTGGTTAATTAATCAATAACTGCTAATATATGTAAATACAGGAGGGACCTTGATAATCTGGATGAATTGTTGTCAGGAGGTTGTCCATATTAACAAATCGTCTGGATTACTAAGCACTTAGTGATTTAAGTGTACATTAAGTAAAATGAACTGTATAAAAAGAGGTATATATCTCTGGCCACAGGCTGTAGCTAGTTAAGGTGTCTTCTCTTCAAATGCATTAAGTTGATCATTGTTAAACTCTTGGGCTCTTACACTATTGGTAAAAGTTTGTAACTCTAGAACCCAATAGTTTTCTTTTGGGAGATTATTCTTTGTAGAGTGACCAACTTTTACCAATGGTGTAAGAGCCGAAGTGTTAACACAATTTGAGGAGAATTCGGCTTAACTGGTTATGGCCAGTGACCAGAGATATTTACAATTGAAATGGTTACCTAAAAAGACATGATATGAAGATAAATATTTATGAACACTTAAGCAGAGAAAAACTTATTTGTATTGGAAAAAGTCCATTATTTTCGATTAATTTTATTCTACAAATGGGATTCCCTCAAAAGGCGAAATAGTGTAATGTGTGACACATATGTCAGGAAAGGTAGAAGAAGAAAAGGATAAATATGATGGGGGTGAGCAAATTGGAGGGGATCATCCGTATTCCAGATTGTAAGGTATTCTGATTATTGAAATCTTACTGAATATGCCTGATGACAGTAGTCTGAATTGTAATGATTAATTTTTAAAATTTAAAATCAATTTATTGTTATGTTGAATTATGCTGAATGGCAAGCATTCTTTCTTACATTTTCTTAGACAATCTTTTGTAAGTATTAATACTTATTCTTTTCTTCCCTGAAAACAACTGCTTTTCAAACTCTTGGCAGCCAACTAATCTTTCTTGATAAAAAATTATTTTTGGTGCATTTTATGAGTGTAAAGTGATTCTGATTTATTATGTTCATTTACTTTCAGCCTTTTATATCTGTGCTTAACACTTCTCATTTTTTCTTAACTTTTTTAGTTTTTCTACATTTGTGTGGAAGAGTGGCTGTAGGTTTTAGGTTGAATACTTCAAGCATGTTTTCAACATGCTGTACTGATTATTATTACTCAGTATGCTATTGATTATTAAGCTAATTAACTCAATTTCTTAGTACTACTGACAAATTTTTAAAAGATACTCAAAATTTTTAAACTGTTTTTGAAAGTATTTTCAAGTTCACATGTCATATTTTCCATCCGAAAAATAATTCCAGCCTTCTTACCTGTAATTGATTTTTAAAAAATGCTTAGAGACTGTTTGATAAAAATGTCAAGTTATACATTTTTTAGAATACTTAAATAGTTATTAGGAATTAAAATAAATTTTTGAATTGTACATTAAATTATGTTTTTTCTACTATTAAGTTCTAACTATTGAAGCTTGATAAGTTTTTTAAAATTTGAAATTCTCCTTCTTTCTTTTTCAGTTAAAATTTTGTGATCTGAACCTAATTTTGTTATCTTGATTTTTTAAGTCTTTCTTATATTGCAGTATTCTGAAATTTTAAAATGTTTCCTTGATAAATATTTTTTCTCTAAATTTATATTTCATTCAGTTTTCAATACGTTATCCTCCTTATCACCTTATCTTCGGTTTTATATTATTTCTTTATTTTTTCTTACCTATGTTCTATTGAGAATTGTTATGAATATTTTTTTAATTGTTTTATTAACCATTTAATATAGGTTCTTCTTAATGGTATTATTATTTTAAGTTGGCTCTGAAGAATTAAATAGAATATAAAAGTAGAATATTGTCAAACAGTATTATTCACAGTAAACATTTAATTATCTTTTTGGTTTAGCAGTATTGAAAATATTTTTTATGATTTGAAGTATTTAAAAAAAAGAAGATAGTACTGCTGAATCCATAAAACAACCGTCTTGCCATTGCTGACTAGGCTTTGTTCCACTTTTGGTTGCATAATATAACCATACTTTTTGTTTAATTGTCTTGGTGAAATATATGTATATATTTATATATATATATATATATATATATATATATATATATATATATATATATATATATATATATATATATATATATATATATATATAATTGGTTTATGAATTTGAGTTGATTATTAAAGTTTCAAATCATGTTAAGTTGCTTTACAGTTTCTAAAATTATTGTTTTTAAAATTTTTAAAAAATTATATTATTATAGTTATTTTAAAAATAATAATTTCAAGGAAATCAAAATATATTTAGTCAACAATGAGTTCTATAAAGATTAAAGTAATTCATTCATAATTTATTGACTAGATTTCTTATGCCTAATAAGTTATTAGTTAAATTTTAACTTAATCTGTTCCTCGAATTTAATTTTTTATTTAAGGTATTAAAGATTACTCTTGATAATTTAAAACACAGGACCGAGAAGAGAGAAAACATAATTGTTTATAATGCGATATGTATATAAAAAAAATTACGAAATGCTATGAGGAAAAAAAAAATGCCCAGCCTTGAATACTTGTAGTGATTTTCAATCAAAATGTTATTAATGTCTGCATATACTTTCAGCTTAAGTAACAAGCCATATGAAACACATTAGGAATATTAAAAATATAAATTAAATAGCCTGCAGTATTTTAAAAGAAAAATTATTTAAACAATTTTAAATTGTGTTTATTTCCTCCTCTTGCCTTTATAATAGCTTTCATTTAAGGATGTATTGTCCTATTAAGATTTTAAATAAATTCTTAAGAGAATTATTTGAATAATTTCTTAATTTTGAACAATTCTTGCTTTTTTTCTGTTTATTTATTTACTGTTTCATCTTCTTCCTCATATTCCTCTGATTAAGGGTATCCCCCATTTTATATAGACTAGGTAAGACAATCCTGTAGTTTCAATAAATTCAAATCTGCTAATTGCTTTATGTTGTTGTTATATATCAGAAGTCGCTGGTGCTAATTTAGATTGTATGATAAAATATAGGCAGTGGCGATCTCCTCACCATTCTGCCAGTAATTAATCCATTTTATAGGGTGGCCACTGACCCGAATTTTTTTCGCTGAGAAAAAAGTGTGGATTATGCCAGAATTTAATAATTCACTAGGAATTTTGTGAGATAATAAAAAAAATGGATTTATTTACACATCAATTTAAATTACAATGAACTTTGATGATGGTAAACGATGTTTTGATACTATTGACTATGGATGGCCGTCCAATTGCTCTTAAAAATTGTTTCACTTTCATTGTGGATGCCAATAAACTTTCAACTTAAGTAAAAATATAAGTTGTTTAACAACTTCCACAAAAGGTTTTCACATATTATCATGTAAAAACAAAAAACTGGCCACAAGTTTTATATTTAAATTTGCCTTGAATTTTATAAAAAGTAACTGGAAAACCTTAAATGATGCTTGAATTTTTTTACCTGTCATCTGCCCCTCTGATTTACAAACTTCTTGAAATTATAAAATATAATTTTCTGTCTTGTTATTTCTTGTACCATTAAATTTATTTTGGGGGGGCTTTGATTGCCAAGTGCATTGGAATGAGGATCTCGGTCAGAGTACCCGGTTCAGAGATTCATGTGTTTGAATTTCACCAGGGCAAATTAAAATTTATTTCTTGGCGTACCCGATGGTCCTGTTAAATTGGAATGATCCCACTCTGGCTATAATAAGTTACCGGTAAAAGATTCTGTCATTCTTGCTCGAGTTGTAGTATATAATGATTTTATGTCCCATAAATCAACAACAAATTTATCATGGTGTATGAATAAACAATAGAAGGATGTATTTACTCTTCCTTGTAACCTGGGAGAGTAGAGGAAATTTTAGTGAAAATCTTTTCGTTTATAAAGAAATCCTTTTGATAAAAGTATAGTTGACTGTTGTGATGAATGGAGAAGAAGATGATCAGGGATCCAGTCAAAGAGGAACATCACGTCTAAGTAGAAATAATACGTGCCAACGTTTTGACCCGCCTTGCAGGCCTTCTTCAGGGCTACCGAACCAAACTGGTTAGGAGACGAACGATGAGTATATTATAGTATACATACGTATTCCTCTTTGACTGCATCCCTGATCATCTTCTTCTCCAGAAATACTTTTGTCTCAGACTTGTTATTTTATATGTTCATAAAAAATATTGTTCATCAAGACCAGTGTCTTGTTACCTTCAAATGATTTCTAAAAGATTTAAGGTTATAAATTTATTTTGTCACATTATCTTCTATTGTGATATCATTCACATTATATGGATATTTGTTTTTATATTGTAAGAGCTCATTGTACCACTTTTCAGGACTGGTAGGGTTACATAAGATAAAATTATCTTATAGTCTTATACTCAAATCAAATGTACAAAGAAAGAAGAGATTCTTGAAGTAGCGTTTTGAGGGGGGAAAGCAATTAATTTTCACTTTCTTAAAAAGTATTATTGTCACTTGTTTTATTTTTTATTATTACTTCAAAATAAAGCTAATTTTATGCTCATTATTTTTCTTATTTATTATTTATGATCGGTAGTTTAACATTTCCTTTGTTGTTATCTTTTTAAGTAAAGAAATTAGAAATATATATATATATATATATATATATATATATATATATATATATATATATATATATATATTGTTACAAATTTTTTTTACAATGTATGATTTAGTATCTTTCTTCATTTCTGTTGATCTTTTTAAATAATCAACACATTCTCTATAACAACTTAACTATTCTTATAAATTCAAATTGATGATGTTAGATTGACTCTATGATTAATAATGGAATTGCTTATGGAAGAAATGGAAAAATAGTGGCGAATCATCCCCCTTTTGTATGCCTCACAGATTTTCTGAAAAGCATGAATTTTCAAAAAAATTTTAAAATATTTTTTGAGTGTCACAACAGTCTTTGAATAATATATTTATTTAAACATTGAGAATATTATGAGAATTGAGAGTAAATCGGTGAAGAGTGGAAATATGAAGTAAAATTGGTATTATTCTCTAAGATTTGCAGAAAATTTCTTTAAAAAGTCATTAAAGATTGATTATCATAAACTCTCTTGTGAATGTGTCCGTTCTCAGTTTTAATTTGTTTACTACGCTACCTTTGTTAATTACTACAATGTGGCCCTCTGGCAAATAGTAGGTAACCACTGGTTTAGGGCAATCAGTCAATATATATACATTTATCTCTTATACAGACCAGCTTTTTTTTATTTTATTTATTTATTTATTTATTTTTTTGTTAGTGGTTACTGAATCGATTATCCATTACCCAAAATTTGAAGCAGGTTCCATCCGAATATGAGTAATTTCATTATTTCTTTATGATGTAAAAACATCTGAATGTAATATTATTAAGTAAATCAACTGCAAACATTATTTAATTCAAATTGGATGTGTATTTTATCTCTCGACAATAATCATTTTTCTATTTTATGTATAAATTATTGGAATCTTTTACTTTTTTTAATCAATGCTCTTATTACTTGTAATTTTTCAGGGAACTGTTATTAAACAACAATATGTTACGTTCTCTTCCTTATGAGTTGGGAAAGCTGTTCCAGCTACAAATTCTTGGGCTGGCCGGAAACCCTCTCTCGAAGGAATGCCTCAAGATGTACAACGAGCCCAATGGGACCAGCAAGCTGATTACTTATCTACTAGACAGCTTACAAGGTATTATTTATAATTCTCAATTTTTTTATTTTCTTTTGTTTTTGGAAATTATAATTGTGATGTTTAGAAAACCATACCAAACAAAACTTGTTCTTGTTTATTATATACCAGTAGTTTTTCTATTTTAATCAAATAGTTTTGCAAGTTTTATATTTATCCTTAGTATTTTTAAATCAACATTGACAGTAATTTTTTTTTTTTTTTTTTCTAGCATGATCATAAGGCTTTTCTTTATTTCATAATGTATTTATAGATATTCCTTCTTTATTAAATTTTATTAGTAAAGAAGTACATTTAGAACTTGTTACTCACTGGTTTTTAATATTTGTTGCCTAATGAGGTCTGTGAACAGACATTGTTATCAACTTCTTTGATTTGTGTTGATGACTCAATTAGTTAATTAACTAATTTCTTTGTTTTTGAACAATGGGGTTATTGTTCATATAAGAAAACAATCAGCTTGCGATGTGAATTTTTCTTTAACTTTTTGTTGAAATAAAAGGATAGTTTTTAAGACTTCAATAAACAGTTTTAAAGATTTCATATTATAATAAGGCATTTCAATGCTATTTTAATTTTATCTTTATTGGTGATACTGTAGTAGGGTGGAGCATATCCTAGTGATAAGTATGTGGACAAAAAAGTACTCGCTATGGTAACGCAAATAATTTTATAAAAAAAAAACTTTTAACTTCTGAGCTACCATAACTGATAACTTATAATTAGTGATAAATTAATCTGTTATTGCTTCTTCTATTCGAAAAGTTAATAATATTGATTTTGATAATTCAAGTTTTTAGTGTGGTGACAAACTACGATTGCCATCCAGACACTGTCTCTGCTTTTTTGCACTACTGCAGAACCTATGAACAATTGACACATGCATCTAGAAAGTCCTCCATTAGAGGATGGAGATATTGGAAAATGGTAGAGTGATTTAGAAGGGAGATTCTTCAGTCCAAAGAAGATAGCTAAGATAATTGACTCTCGGATTGAAGCAAGACATCAAATATCTTTGTCTGACCATTTTGAAGACCTAAATTATATTCAAGCTAATACTAATACTATAGCAAACAATAGTATAAACAATTCTGTATTAGTAAATAACATGCCACCTTCTATTGTGATAGGTAATGAATCCTCTCTGCTCAAGGTTCTTAATGAGTTTTAAGAAAGTCTATAATCAGCATATTTATCTTAAGAAATCTTCTTTTTTTTCAATCACTTGTGTTATGTATGATTGATGAATTAATTGCCACTTCTATAGGAATTATTTTGTTAGAAAACTAGTTTCGAATGTTAAACATTCATCATCAGTTCTAAAACATACAAAATTTTCAAAGCGCCATCCTTTTGTTAAATAGATTATATATACAAAAGTTTTCAAAAATGTAAGACAAGAAATCAAATGTATTGGTACTCACTTGAGGAGGCGAAACGGAGATCTGAAAGATATCAAGATATACAGATAATAGTGGATGGGGAAATGGAAAGGGCCAGGTAGGTTAAATTTTGTTTTTTCTCTGGGTTTTCCTTTCCCTATAACCACTGAATACAGAATATGATAGAAGCAGTGGGTAGGTTGGGAGAGCAGGCTCCCGGCTAGGAGCACTATCCCCACCACCTTTACCCCGGCTGTCCCAGTCAGTACCACTGTTTGTCCCGTGTTTATTTGGAACAATTGGTAATTGTTAGGTCTCTGTTGTGTTTATGTTTTTTTATTTTTTATCTCATTATTGGATTAAAAATGCCGTGTTGTGCCACGTTTGGATGTTTTAGGAAAGAGTCCAACAAGGATTTAAACCCTCCAATAACCCTTCACCGGTACATTTTAAACGTACACTGTTTAGTTTTTCAATAAATTGAGAAACAAATCTTCCTTCCCTTTCGCCACAGTAAAAATATGTTTATTGTGGAGTTTTTTAAACTTTATTGTTAAACTCTCCCATATTAACAATAGTAGGTATTGTAACCACAGAATACAGAATATTCTGGATATTCAATTAGTATTAATAAATTAATTGCCAATTCTATTGAAATTATTTTTAACTGAAAACTAACAAAACTGAGGCCAGATGGCTATTAGAAGCAAGACAAGGAGGAAGGTGTCCTCAAGGCAGACCAAGGCTCATATGTATGCAGGCTTGATTGAGAGAATTGGCACATCAAGAGGAAGCACCATGCCGGAGATGAGAAGGCTTACACAGGACAGGGACCGTTGGACAAGATGGTCAGAGGATGCTACTCCACGCTTTACAGCACTCAGGAGATAGTGAGAGAAGAAGAAGAAGATAAATTAATTGCCAATTCTATTGAAATTATTTTTATTTGAAAACTAGTTTCGAATGTTAAACATTATAACCATAAAACAAATGACGTTTTACAATAATAATATAGTTTTAGATTTGAATAAATCTTTAAAAGGTAAACAATTCCAATTTTACCTTTTATTTTTCCTCAGCTTCCCTTCAGTTGAAGAGGAATGAAATAAGTGGGTTCAAGTCCTGAGGCAAGAAAAGTGGAAGCCAACAAAACATTTGTGATATTTGTTCAAAAAATTTTAAATAGGATGATTTTGACAGATCTTCTTCACTTCGAGTAAATCTAAGGAAAGGTGCAATTCAGTCGGTTTTTTGATTTCCCAGATTGTTTGAGACAGAAGATTATTAAGGTATATATAACTTTTCCCCTGCTTTAGGGTAACTACGTAGGTATTTAAACTTAAAAGGTTAATGTTGAATTTTTTATTTTAGGAAAGGGGGCCAATAAAAAGGCTTGCGACCCCATTGAAAAATATTAGGTCTCCAAATACAAAGAAATTTAAAAAATGTTAGAGATCAGTAATAAAAACATAAACGAGCTCAAAAACAAAAACCAAAAACAACTAGATGAAAAAACTATACAGCTTCGAAATACAGCTGATTCATTAAGCTTCACTGAAAATTCACTTTCTACCCCTAAAAAAAATACTGGTTGAAAAGAAAAAACAAATTTAAAACCTACGCCGAAACGTTTTGCGGCATAAGAAGAAAAACTGTGGCTTCAAATACAATCTACAAAAACTGTTTGAAGAAAAATAAAATAAACTATTGAAATGGAGAATAGGAAATTTGCTTTCGTTACATCTAAAACAGAAAATTTTTTCTGTTTATCTATTTATTAATAGATCGATCGGAATGATATTTTTTAAAGTCCAAATCCACTATTTTTTATAAAAAATATCAATAATATACATAAAAATAAAATAAGATCGAAAGGTAATAAATTAGTAATTTTATTTTGGTAATATTTTGTTTTATTTTTGTTCCTAAACTACCTGCCTATGCATGAATGTGATAAATTTCTGAACAATTAGATAGAATATAATAAAATTCGTAGGAGTTGAAGCCTAAATATTAGATGATAAAGTTGTAAATAAGCCTGAGGTGGAACTAGCCCGGGGTGAAGGTGGTGGGGGGATAGCCGGCCGAACTGGAGGCAGGGGAACCTTACAGCATTAGTTCCTCTGCCCCTTCTACTATATTCTGTATTCTGTGCCTATAACTAATTGGATTTGTCCATTCTTTTGGAAACAAATTTAAAATGGGACTATTGGAAATGTTTATCTTGTTATTTTTAAAACAAAATTTGGATTGGTTTTGAACAATTTTATTATTTATTATGATTCATAAATTTTTAATTTTAGTTTATTTTCTACTTGATGTATTAGTTTCACTTTGAGTCTATGGAATTCATCGGCTCTTATATGTTATTTTAATCTTTGATTTACCAATCGTCCAATTACTACACAGGATGAAAAAAACTGGGGCATTTTCTCTTCACTTTTTCAATCCTTCAATTTTTAACACTTTTTCAACATGTTACCTCTTTCTTCTTGCTTGCCATTAACATACCTTATATAGTCTACTCTCAGAAATCTTTTTGAAGAAGGCCCTCTCTCATAATTGACACCTTTAAGTAGATGTTATTGTAACATGTATCAGAAGTTCTTCATTCTCCATAAACCTCCACTATCCAGGCTCAGAGATCAAATAAAGCTTACAAATATTTGAACACTCTAGTCCCCAAACATTCCATTAACTTTCTGTTTCCTTAGATTCTTTTACTTGACATCAATATTTCCTTAGGAATGACCTCTAAATTAGGATAGCCCTAATCCTTAAGCTTCTGAACAACACATTATACACATTTTTTATATCATTATATTGTTTGTTACTAACTCAATCACCTTGGATAATCTAGGCTGATATGTTTGTGTGAATGTGTTTTTATTTATTTTTTTCTTTATTAGCTTCCTAGCCCTATTTCCTTTTGTTTGCTTAACTTATTAATTAACAATTTGTACTGCAAGTTATTAAGTTACAGATGTATATGGTGTATACAGAGATAGGATTGTCAATCTTTCTACATTCGTATAGTGCCTCTTGGATAACGACCCCCATTCATTTGTGGAGTTATGCTTTGTCAGCCATGGGTACTTACCTTTTGCTTGATTTTAATCCATTCCTGTCCTCATGTATATATGTAAACTTTAATTTTTATTTATTTTTTTTATTTGTTCTTAATGTCCTAGCATGAGTGAAATTTATTATTAATTTTTTTAAGTATTAGGCAGTATTTTATATTATGTTATTTATTTTGGGTAGATTGGTTGAAGTTACTAAGAGTTGCCTTTCATTTATGTAATTTTAATAACTATAGATTTGTTGATAGTAATATTTTGATCAAGTATTTGATAAATGCGTTTTGATTAAGCTTATAAACTGATTTATTTCTCCCTATCATAGATTGGCCTTTTTAATGGTGATAATATAAATGAGTGTGGAATATCAGTTTTCCACTGTTAGTTCTCCTATAACTTTGCCTGGCTTTCAAATTTGTTTCGTTTTTATTCATTACTTTTGCATTTTCTTCATTCTAGAAGGTTGCCTTTTCATTGTAGAGATTTGTTAGATTTATGTTTGGGATCATGATGGCCTTGCCCATAAAGAACCTGGAGTACCTGATTTAGAATGCTGTGGGTTTGATTCCTTCTTCAGTTGGATAGTATTTATTTTACAGTCCTACTCTGGTGAGGACAAGGTGTCTACCTCTTGGTAGTCCTCGGAGGCTAACATAAATACCATAGGCCCACTTGATGTACTAGTTCCCCCACCAATACCAGGAATATATAACAATAGAGTTTCAGAACTAATGTTCAATTGATTATATTGGTAATGAATTTTGTTGGTAATGAATGAAGTGTTGTGTATGTATTATCCAGGTTTTTATTCTATAGATCCTTGTATCGTAAAATGTACTTAAAACTTTAGGAGTGGAAAAGTGGAGGTGCTTTAGAACAGAGCAGAGGAGGCAATTTTTTTACTATTGTAAAGCAGCTCAGGTTCTAAATAATAATGCCATGATATCATTGTTAGGTTCCTTTAATAGCTTGTTATCATTTTTCAACAATCAAAATTACATTTCCTGTATATAAGATGTGGGTTTGTTGAGAAGTATTTATTGGACTCTGAAGTAGCATTTGATAAGGTGCATCATTTTCTGATAAAAACTTCCTTTTCACCTTTCTAAAATTAAGTTTGTCATTTATTTTTTTGCACGGGTAAAAGTAAACATCTGAGTGTTTACTCAAATTGAAATCAGATACTGAGAATAAGCTGGTTCTGATGGCTCAATAGTTATTATCAATTGATTTATTTATATAGGGTCAAGTGGGGAACAGTGCAATAAAAAATTAATTTTTATTTCTAGGATCAAAAAACAACCAAAGAACAATTATTTTATCATCTTCTAATTATTTACCCTAAAATCATCTGTCTTCAACCTTCATATTAGGCTTGAAACAATATCAAAATTATACTTAGAAGAGTTATTTTTTAGTTTTCTGATTCACAAATTGGTTGCTGTGTGCCCTAGGGGTGGGTTACAGTTTAACAGCTATAGGGATACAGCATAACAACATGGGAGACACTAAACATACATTAAATAAAAGGAAATATGAAGAATACAAAATTTTTAACCTTAATTATATTCCATTGCAATTTTTTTGTAACCATAATTAAACATAAACAAATTTATAATATGAGAACATTTTATTTTCTTCTATAATGTTATTAGTATGGTGTAGACCAATGTCAGTCTACCTTTTTCTATCCCAAACTATTTTCGATATAACACACCTAGAAAAAAAAAAGAAGAGGCACAGTATAACACATTACGTTACACTGCACCCCTACACCCTGTTTGAAACAAAAAATTATTAATATTGTATTAGTTGAAATTGCAAGAAACTTTTGTTTATTATTCAAACACCTTAAAGATTAAAGGGAACTTATACTTACCAGAAATCTTCCAATAAGAACAAAACAACACTCACCAAATAATTCACAAATGTTTTATACAAAACATTAATTCGATTATTCTTCTATTTATCCTTCAATTTGATGTCTAATTACAACTTTTTAATCTGAGGGAACATAAGATTAACTAACAAATAAAGATACACCAAAGTCAAATTAAAAAAGGACAGAGCTAATCATGATGTTACACTGTACCCCACTTGACCCTACATGTTTCCATTAACATTCTTAGTAAGCAATTACTCTACATCATCATAAACATACATATTAATGTTGTTTATTTTGCAAAGAATAATTTATTGTAACACCTTTTTTTGGATATATTTTCCAGCAAAAAATAAAAGTAGGAACTCTTTCATTCACTAAGTAATCATGTGTTTTTTAACCTAAGGTTTACCCAGTACACCTCATGAGTAATAGGTTTTTCTGTGAATGGAAATAAATATATATTTCCTACATCTTATTCATTTAAAAAAAAATTTTGCATTGGATTTAAATGATTTTTTTCCCTAATGATTCTTGAATATTTAATTTTAGACTGTTTCTATTTCTTTGTAATATGTTAGTTTGAGTCTGTTGAATTTACGTTTATTTTTAATTCAATGTTTTTTGAAGTTGGGACTAAGCATCATCATATGTCCTTACTTATTTTTTTAATCTCTGATACAGTGATCATCCTGTTTTGCCTTGAGGTTGGATGATAATATTTGTTTATTTTAAATGTAAGATTTTAATTTTTGTTAATGAATCCACTAAAAAGAATTTTAATTTGTTTTTTTTAGTCTTGTATGCATAGATTTTTTTTTAATAAGCTTGATAAATGATATTCACCAACTTCGGCGAATATATGGGCATAATATAAAATCAAAATATGTCTTTTTGAATTGTACTTTCATCTATTGCAAGTCAAAGTTTTTCAGAGAACTTTGTAATTGAGAAATAGTAGTGTGTCTCTAAAATAGGCATTAAAAGGTTTCATATTTTTTTATTTTCACTGATCAATAATCCACAATTATGCAATCAATGAGGATTGATTAATTTATTGTAAATTGATTAAGGGATTTTTTTTTTTTTTTTTTTTAAATTACATCTGTTTAATATTAAACCATTTGTAATAAGCCCTGAAGATTAAATTTCTATGGATTAAATTGCATTACCATACAGTAATTTCTGTTAAATTTACCATTGCAATATAGGTTGATTTTAACATTTTGAAATTTTGGTTGGGTCCTTTGGGAGCTAGTTAGCTTGAAAAAGGGCAAAAACTAACAAAAGACTGAAACTAAATGAAATTGTAGTATTTTGTCTATACATTGCTAGCTATGAGAATTTCAAGTTTTTGACCTCAAGAAATTTGTGGAAAATAGGGTGGGAGGGATTGTTAAATGTTTGAATTTTCCAAGGCTTCTCTCCTCTAGGTTTTATACAGCAATACATTCTTATCTTTTTTTTTTTGTCAAATTTTGTTCTCAATTGTCAATTTTGATTCTCTGAAATTATTTGTATGTTGAGTAGTTTTCATGATATAGTGATTTATAAAATAGTGCTATAGTAACTTGGTGTACGAAAAGTGGAAAAAATATTAGTTTTTAATTTTTTTTTCTCAATTATTTTTTATGTTACTTTTTATGCTGAATCTGAATATCATCTTGTCTACATAAAAAAGGAAATGTTAATCCTCCGAAAACATGCTCTTTTTTACATCCGAATGATAAAAATGTCTGGTTTAAAAAAAAAAAAAAAAAAAAAAAAAAAAAAAAAAAAAAAAAAAAAAAAAAAAAAAAAAAAATCAACTTCATGAAACATTTAATAAATTAAATTTCTTACAGGTTATTTTATGTAGGATTCCCCCCCCCCCCTATTTATGCGATGGTGCGTGTTGAAGTACAGTCTGATGTACCGGCTTGTGAACAATTATCCATTTTTAGCTCCATTTTCATACTTCGACATATTGTATGACGAACATTTCGAAAAATATTTAATTGGGTTGTAATAACTTTACTTATTGTCCATCTAAAGCTCCCCGGCTGTAATAATTTTTTTCACGGTATAATTTAATTTGATTGATTTTAATCGAATTTATTTTATAGTGATTAAATTAATCCTGATTTTCATATTTGATTTCGAATATCTTTATCTGTTATTTGTTATGGGAACAAAATTTTAATGTGATTTACTTAAAAACGTTTTAATTTAATTTTTGTGATTAAGGCTGGGATGTTTTTAAAAAATATCGACATTTTTCTGTGAGTCTGATATTTTTATATGGATATATATATATATATTTTAATATTTGTTGTATTGAGACGTACTTAATACGAAAAAATACAACTTTCAACAATACATATTAAAAATATAAGTAACTAGACCTTTGGCTTAGATAAAGGAAAGTTTTTAATGTTAAGGGATGGGACAGTTGGCAAGACTGGTAAAGGTAGAATCTGACTCAGTTTTATATCTACTGTTTAATTCATAATACTTTTAAATTTATTAGGAAATAAATTAACTGAAACTATAAAATAAATCGGAAATCATTGTAACATGATCGGATTATTTAAAATGGCATTTCATTAAAACATAAATAAAATAAAATATATTTTGAGCTTTAAAAATTGTAAACATAAAATTTAAAAATATAAATATGGAATATCGATATTTTTCTAAATACACCTATGCTTATTTGTGATTAATTATATCTTTAATTTGGTATAATTTTAATCCTTATTTCCTCTAAATAACATAGTTAATATCGTACAAAATATTTACATTGAATGCACTGTATTAGTTTATAAGCTTGAGTGGAATATAAATAGGAGGGAGAAGTTAACATTGACCTTTGGTAAAAGGTTTATTTTTAGAGGGAGTGTGAAAGTTACAGTAGGCGGTCAGCTTTCTAGCCCCCACCTGGTGAAAGTGATTCTCTCTGCGGGGGCATTATTTGGATTGCCTATCCCCAACTTTCTTATATCCTATCTCCTCTATTATTAAAGTAATTTCCACTTTTAACAGAAAATCTATTCCTTCTTGTTTCTTTGCTCTCAGATACAACTTTTTTTTTTTTTATTAAAATTTCTTCCTTCTAGCGTTTGGACAGTTTCCAGAATGTAAATGGAGATAGCATTGAATGAAAACAGAAAAGTTAAAGCCTAATGTAACATGAACCATTACAGGAAACTTTTTAAGAGAGCTTTTTCCATGATGTTGCTTAATAAAATAGTTTTGAATGATAATTTAAATGATACAATATATCGTTTTCAATAGAAAAAATGTTCTATTTTATTTTTCGTTTGTAAAGCATTACTTTTTTATTTAATATAAAATTTAGAAGAAAAAAAAAAATAATATCCTTATTTATTTATTTTTGATCTATACTATTATGTAATAAGACAAGCCATCGTTTGTGATGACTAACCACGAAAACTACTAAACCAAATTTACCCAGTACCAAATCATCTTTATAGTTCCAAGAAGGTTTAGCAATAATAAAACCTACTGGTTTTCAATTGTTTAATTAAATAGCGATAATAGGTGGATAGCAGTGAAGTTAAAAATTGACCAATAGTTGGCGAGCGCCATTCTGCAAGAGAGGTTAAGGTAATGTGTTATATAGAGCTTGAAATTGATAGTAAAATTTTCTTATTTTCAATTGAATTGTTGTTTAAAATATTTAAATGTGTGATTGCTACATATTTAGCAGCATTGCGCATTATAGTTTACAATGGTAAAACTACTGAACCCGTCTGTTCCAAATTTTAACATTATCCTTATAGTTCTTGGAAGGTTCAGCAATAATAAAATTTACTGTAATCATAATTTAATCGTACATTGTTGCGTTGCAGAAACGAGTTTTAACATACTGTCGTATATACTTTTATGATTAGAAATTAAAATCCAACCGGATGAAATCAATTAAAATATTTCTGCCGAATAAAAGTTATCACAAAATTAAAATCTCGATCCTTTGTTTTTCGATAGTATGTGTAAAAATATAATTCAATTTGTAAGCTCTGATGATGCAGTCCATTATCCGCAAGTTCTTTTATAGTTCTGTTTGTCAGGACTACCTACTTATACATAAAAATTAAAAATTGGATGTCCAATTATGCTTTTACGTAATCTTTAAACAACTGATCATTTATTGATATGCGTGAAAATATTGTTGAATAAATATAAAATATTGCTCAATGGCATACTTATTGAAGAAACTATTGCCAACATTTTTATCGAGAAACAGATAAAACTTAAAAAATTAGTTAGAGTTCTTTACTTATAAGAGCGGGTGAAGTCGCGACGGGGTATGCTAGTAACTATTTAAAACGGTGGTAAAATTAATGAAAGAATTAAAATATATTTAAAAATATAATGTTGTTTATTAAATGCTAGTAGTGATCTAGGATGATAAAAAAAATCATCCCCCAGATTAGTAAGAACCATTTTAGAGAGCAGAATCCGAGTCGATACGAGGGAGAGGAACTTAATGAAAAAGTGAAGCCTCTCTCAACTTGGAGAGAAAATTCGAAAGTTTAAAACCTTGGCCCTTAAATATACAGGGGAGAGTTAGCCGTTCCAAGTCCTGTCTTTATGACTTCTGCAACCACCGTGTCATCCTCTTCCATCGGGATCTTTCCTTTCTCCGCTCCGATACGCTCTTCCTCTCGGGGGATAAACTTTTACAAGAGGTGATAAAGTATATACTTGTTTTTGTTTCTTGTAAAGGAAATGCTAAGTATCCAAAAGCGAATGAGGGAAACGAACAGGATGGAAGTACATTCATACCACCTCATATAATAGAATTAAGAAAAAATTGTTTTTAAACCAAGTGTATGGAAGTGAAGGTGTTAGTATCACAACTGAAAACGAGGATCTGATGACGCCCTTCTTATTTATAAACCCAAGTTGTGTACCAATAACACTTTTTTTTTTTTGTAACTTTATTTAGGCAGAATACAATTTTTTAACAACTGATCGAAGGCTTTCCGACAAAATATCTACGCATAGCAGTAATTTTTAACCTGGTACCATTGCACAGATTAAGTGATTGAAGTTCATGAAAGCACATAGTTGGACATCGAATGTTTTATTATAATGCTGCCTTATTAACCTATCGGTGAATTTTCAAACTTCATTGTGAGCCATACATTATCGCTTTTTCCATAACTAATAAACTGGGTATGATGTATACCTATAAAATAGAATGATGTATAACCTATCCTAATAAACTAGAGATGATGTGGTTAAAATTTGTTACAGATAGGCTCAATAGTTTTCGTGGTTCACAATCACAAACGAAAAGTGGCTTGTTCTTTCATATAGTAATATTTCTATATATAGATTCAGAATGTCAATAGCGTTTTTTGTTTGGCGGGTTGATCAGAAATATAAAAAATTTAACTATTCCACTCACGATCAATGGAGAAATAAAATTTTATTTAAATATTCCTCGGTTTTGTTTAATCGATTTCTTGCGTAAATTGGTTCCGAAATTGTACCCATTAATACAAAAACGAATCGAATTAAAAGTGTTTAATTTTCGAAGTAAACACATTAACCCAATGCCCGGCGAACGATATTAAAAGGAAAAGTTAATTCAGAGCAGCAGGAGCGAGCGACCCGGCTGAGTGGTTTGTCCTCCTTTCTCCGATAACTCTCTGCTTCGGTTTATTTCCGATACACAAATGTCTAAATACGGCCATGTTTTTTTTTTGTAAATAACGAGGTGAACAGAGGTAGTAAAAAATATGTAACTCTGAGTAAAAGTTTCGTACCGAAGTTGTTATAATAATGGGTGTTATTCTCATTTTTATAGGAACTTAAGTACATTGTTTATTGTTTTAGAAACTAACGTTACATGATATTTGTTAACTTAATTTAGTCGATATTTATGCTGTTGGGCGACGAAAGCGTTATTTTATTTGGTCTTAGTGCCGCTTTTTTTTTTTACCGTTAAAGTATCCTTACTCACAATATTTAAATAATATGCTTCAGTTACAAATAATGGATACAATTTTATAGAATTTAATTTGTAAAAAAACTAAATTTCTCCCTGACTTGAAAAAACAAAATATCATGGATATTTATATCTATAATCTATTGCTGTTCCCAATTTATCTTTTAGAATTAAAAGGATCAAATTACTTAAATTAATGTTCATTCCAAATAAACAAAGTTGATAGAAAATAGAGGTTTCAAATGTGACTTCCTTCATTCAAACGAATATAGCTCCTAAACGGTAGGTTCTAGCGACAAATGTTATATTAAAAAAAATATTCTGCATTAAATTTATGATCAGGAAACTATCGTCAAATTTTTACTCCAAGCAACACCAATATAGGTAGATCATGTTAAAATTTTACATTTCTGAGGTTGAAAAAAACGTTCCAAAAAAAAAAACAAAAAAACTATAGACCCCTAGCCAAAAGACGTATCCATTTCCACAAATCAAGATGTTATTTTGAATAGTAACAACACCCAACTTTTCTTTAAATTAAACGTATTAAAATTTGCATATAAATTTTTATAAACTTTTATTGAGTAGTTAAATTTATTTTACGGTTAAAAAATATAACTTATTATAGAGTAAAGCTGTTTTAAAAAAATCCCCTTCAAATCGTAGAATTTTTGTGTTATTCTGTTTGTTAAAAATACATAGGGTGCCAATAACTGATTTTACATTATTTATTCTTCATATTTTGTAGAATACAGTGATGTGAACATTTCATGTAGTTTAAAGTAATCCCGAAAAATTTACTGTAAATTTTTACCTTATTTATTTGTAAAATTATTATTTTTATGTGAGTATTTAGTATGATAATTGCCTTCGAGTGTCAGTAACTCTCCGATTTACTCTAATTTTGTCTAAATAACAGTGATATTCAGTAAATCATGAATGAAGAAATTTCAAAGCCGAAAAGGTTGAACGTCAATTTAATTTCTCATAAATTCCTCAATAGCTTAGATTTCCTAAGGCGATAAATTCTTGAGGCCGTCTTGGGGAAAGGAGATAGTAGAAACCCGAGTATTGCAACACGTACTGCATATCACGACGTAGTCTTGCCTCTTGTACGAAGTGCTACTTCTTATAGGTTAGATAATAGCTTGTCTTCGTGTATTGTCCAAATAAGTTTTTGGTTTTGAAGATTTGAACTTCAAGAAGGAAAGAATTTCAATTCTTCAAGAAGATATAGACAAACATAATTATTTAGGTCTAGGGCAATCATACTACCTTGTTTTCGTTTGCCTCTAATGTTGGAAAGTAAGAGTTATATGTATTAGGAAGCACAATTTGACTCTATGGTTGCGTTTTCATGTTATAATTTATTCTGAACAATTATTTATTGATAATGGCGTTGATTGATATTTACTACTGTGTGCAACATATACATCAAGTTAATGTATGGAAAAGTATTGCAATGGCCTTAAGTTCTAAATTCTAGGTCATCTTTTTTACAGACGTTCGGGGGGTTATCGGAAATCGAGTGGAAAGCTGAGTTCCTTTGGAGCTTTTCATGTATGATCCGGTTTGGGCCTATTCAGCAACATATGCGGCATTGAGATCATTTTGGATAAGTTTATTTTAGACGCAATAAGAAGCGATAAGGATTTTGGATTATAAGAATTGGATACGGAAAGAATTTAAAGGTTTAGTGGAGTTGCAAGCTCAAATCCGTGTGTCCAAATAGGTCCAATTACTGTCATATAAATGAGTCTTTTGTAATGAACGTTTGTCTAGTAAATGTTGGAATGGTTCATAATGAGGAGCAGTGTCTTGATTTAGTCTTGTACGTGGATTCTAAGTTAGACGTTTATCCAGATGGAGTCCTAGATACCGGATCTGTTTAACAACTTGTAAGAGACCCTATTATTAAACTGAAAAAAAGTTTCTTAAAACCTATTCTCATACTGCCCTTAATCATTTACTATCGTGGTAAAATCATGAGGAGGATTTTGAAACTGCAGTCACTTTTCTTGATCATCAGTCTAGGTTGTATGGTGTTTCATCTGTATTGGAGAACTAGTTTAAACTATTCCTACCTTCCATGTCTATTTAAAAAATGTAGCTCTGCTTACTCTTCTCGTGACTGTATGATAGCTTCAGCCGCCTGTATTATTTATACAGTTGACTCTCGCCCTAACATTGTTCTCGCAATTTATGCTGATGATAATTGCGTGCCATCGGCGAACAATGGTCTAGTTATTGCATCCCCAATTCTCAAAGCGAATAACCTTTAAGGAATGTCGCCAAAATTGAATATGAATCACATTAGAGTACCTCTTGTATTTTCTCATCCTTTACCAAAAGTAATCCTTTTGACAGCGAAGAACATATTTTCTCAGATCATCAACCTCTTTTGCTTCTACTAGAATAAGACGAAATGCTAAATGTAACAGCACAAGTGCTGAATCCGTATTTTGATGTAGCCAACTCGAAAATTTGAGGCGTTCCAAAAAAAATTGAACCTTTATGCCAAATGACAAGTTATGGCTACTACTGGAAAATGATCTCATGGGTTGTTTCTCACTATCAGTTGCATCCCATTTAATATATTTAAATCCAATGCGCATTAGCACCTAACTGCTTTTTATAAGAAATAGCTTGTGTTTGGTCTAGTGAATATATATATATATATATTTTAACATCGATTTTGACATAAATTAAAAAATAGTATAACTTTTTTCCTCATTATTTTAAGGCGCACAAATTATTCGGATTAGATCATTAAAAAAAAAAAAGAAAAAGAAACTAGAATGATTTTCTATATTTTTTCTTGTAGTCACTATTTTTTTTCTTCTAGTAGCGGAACTGATCTATCAATTTAATGAGTTATGGCACTTCTTTAAAATTATCTGGAATTATCGACATATCGCACATGTGTTTCAATACTGACACAACTCAAAAATCTGTATTTTGGATTTATCTTCATTATTAAATTAAATAGCCTTCTATGAAATATCAAAAATGTATCGAATTACTCTCAAATCCCTCTTGATACATCTCACTTGCAGTTGGGATTAAAAGAGAATTCATGTACACTTTCGTCATTTTATACAAGATTGCGAGAATTTTTAATTTTTTTAATGCAGGTTTTTGAGTTGTGCCACTTTTGAAACACGTGTGCGATACGTTTAAAATGAGTCATTAAACTGTTCTTTTGCTAAGAATTATAATTTTCTCAGCTCTCTTAAAATGTTTGATCATAAAATTTATCCCGATACTGCCAAAAAGCGTTAATTTTAATTATGAAACTATTTTTTTGACTTCTGTTTTTGAAAATTCGGATTTTATTTTTTTTTAGGTTAATTGATTTTCAGTGGTTGAATTGAAATATTAAACTTTTGTTTGTTACAAAGTGACTGGTTGTTTATAAATATTGTTGATAAATTATTTAGGTACTGTAAGAAGTAGGACCCGCATTGTCGGAGGATAAGGACAGAGTTGTGACTAAGTTTGATGACGAATCTCTTCTCATCTGCTTCACAAATCGTAACTTTCTCCCGCTCGGCTTTCCTCTATCCTACTTCAGATTGAACATGCTCCGTATAAATATTCCCCTTGGTGTCTCCACTATTGAAAATGTTCTGCCGTGAAATTAATGTTGACGGGAAATTCATAAATCCTCACTTCCCTGGTTTATGTTGGTAGCTGCGTATGCAATTGCTTTTGCTTTATTTTGTAGAATAAACTTATGGCAGAGTATAATATCTATAAAATATAATAGTAATGCTATTAGGTTTTATAGCTCATCTTTTGACAATAGAAAATAAAAATAATAAATGCAAAATTGTTTAAGCAGTCTAGCGGGTTTGAGATGAGTTTTAAATGTTGACGTTATTTTTTAAAATGGAAGATGTAGGTGACTTCTAAGAAATATTACATTGCCAAAGACGTTATATGTTATATATTATCAGTTATTACAATTGGAACAACAAAACACTTGTTCCTTTCTCAGAACATTTATTGTTGTTGACATACATTGGAAACATTCTTTGAATACAGGAAAAGTACATTTAATTTGAGGGAAAAAATTGTGGATCATGAAATATTTTGAAATATAGATATGATGATGTAAAAAAAAAAAATATCAAACCCTGTTCAGAAGAAAGCAAACATGTTACCAAACAAGAATTACGTTTACTGCGAATAATACGAGTGTTTAACGAATCGTGTTGATCTCTCACATTATTAGATAAAAAGAAAAAGATCTTTATTCTTACTGATGTGTATATATATATATATATATATATATATATATATATATATATATATATATATATATATATATATATATATATATATATATATATATATATATATATATATATATAAAATTAAACAGTAAATATGCTGATCTATATAAAATTGTTTAATGTAAATTGTGTTTTTAAACATTTCTGCCTTTAATTATCTCCTCAATATTTACCAATGGACATTCAAACATGTCTGCAGATAATATTTCTTCGCAAAAATCACGATGTTTGTTAAAGGTTCTTTTTCAGGGTTTTTTTTTTTTTTTTTTTTTTTTTCCAGTTCTGAAATTGTTTTATTGAATAAATATTATAAGCTCTCTCTTAAGGCAATGAATAATATCGATGACAAAAGAATCCATTTATACAATATGTACGATTAAATTAAATTAAAAATAAAAAATATAATATATATATATATATATATATATATATATATATATATATATATATATTTTATACATATCCTCTAAATTGGGAACACTGGGCTAATCACCCGTAAAAATGATGAGATTACCCGTAAAAAATGATGAGATTACGAAAAAAAAAAAAATAAAAAAAAATAATAAAAAAAAAATTTATAAGATAAAAAATGTAATAAATATTAATGTAAAATAAACTAGGAAATAAAAGTATTAACAAATAAAAAATTAAAAAAGCACAATCACACTATATATACAATGTATACAAACATCCCTGGGAAACTAGTCTCTTATGGAAGGGTAAGACAGGCCCACAGTAATCCCGACACTGTTCTCACAGCCACGTCATTAGTCCTGGAGTTTTAGACTAATTTTTTTTTTCAGTTATAGCAACCATAAATCGAATCAGGGGTCGGGAGACTCTCCAGGTATACACCGTCTTTATAAAGTGGGTACCCTCAGTTGGGTAAAAACCTGCTTTACTATTGACTACACTGCTTCCTTGTATAGCCGTTGATGGGGAAATGTTAATTTCTTGCCCAGCGCTTACCCCAAGATACTTCTTGGCTTGTAGCTTACTGTTTTTATGTTTGTTTTAATATGGAAAAATGTATTGATGTCTAATATTACTTGATTTTGTTCCTTTATTTAAACATATTTGTTCATAATTTCTATACACAGCAGATTTGTTACGGTTTTTTTTTTCTGAGTTTAGTTCTTGTGACCTTTCTCTTGTGACTCTTTCGACTAATACCTATCCATATGTTCCATCCTAAACCATTCTAATACTAAATAGCTTTAAAAAATATAAAATATACAAAATGTTTGGAAAAATATATCGAAATTTTTAAAACAATTAAGAATTTTGTATTTTTGTTGTTTTACTATTAGTATTCTGCACTCACGTCACTAACAATTTTTTTTAACTTTTCGGATACCTTAGTAAATTATTCAGCACATTTGTCCTTCTTAGGTTGTATAAGAATTATTTTATGTAATTCTTGTATTTCTTTAGGTGAAGTGAATAGTGAATTTACTCCTTAACAGTCAATAAATAGCTATCGCAAGTGTCAATAAATTATTTTTATTTGACACTTTGACACAGAAGTGGTTTTGTAATGACATTGAAAGATAAAACTAATCTCTCTTCAAATATTTTTTTTTGTTACTGGTGCAATTAAGATATTATGTGCTGTTATTAAATGCAAAATGTTACATAATTACTGTGCACACGTTGTTCTGATAATTATTCTATTTCTAGAAGTCGCATGGTACTAACTCACGAATCTCCGATTTATTTTTCAAATTATTCTTTAATTTGAACTAATCTAATGTTTTCTAGTAGAAACCTCTCTTTAAATATTTCGATGCAGCGAGAGGCTTATCGTATTGAGATAAACTCACCGATTATCAGCTGGTAGGTTCACTACGTTGTTAATTTTTTTTGAATTGTTTTATTTACGCACTGATGGGATGTAGATATTATTATTACGTTCCAATGCTTTTATCTAAAGGCGTATATATATATATATATATATATATATATATATTTATATATTTTTTTTTTTTTTTTTTTTTTTTTAAATATTTTTTTATTTATTTTTTTGTCGCTAGCCTTAATTTCTTGTCAACTTGATCTCGGAAAATGTCCCCTTGCTACTTGTTACTTATCACTTGTTAGTAACAACCTGTTAATGAATCTTGATTATCCGCTAAATTAGTTGTGTATAAGAATAGTCCATATAAGAAAAGTCCATGGACGCGATTCTCGATTCCACTGTTCTTTGAGAAGAGAATGGGTATCGAAAATCGTTGACCCAAAGTCGATTTCTATGAAACGATAGATACATACCGCTGACGTTGGTAATAGTTTTCTTATACCTAATCGTGTTATTATTGCACATTAATTATTCTCCCAAAAAATAAAAAAGAACTTATATAAACATTTTTTCTTTTTATATTTAATTACAAAGCAATTTTTCATCGCAAACTAGATCGACCCAGCTTGGTACAAAGATTTAAAAAAAATAAAATTAAAAAAAATTAAAAAATGCATGAGAAATTGTTAGGTTATGAATTTGGTTTTGGATAATTTAGAAATAGGATTTCTATTTCCAACTGCCGCTCCTTAAGCCAAATTAATGCCACCAGATAATAGCGCTATTTTATATCTTTTTTTTTATTCTGAGGGTACTTCTGTTATCCCTATTTCCAGATTATTTTTTTTAAATACATCCATACATATTATGTATTAGTATATACAGGTAAATGTCATGTACACCCTCCCATCAACAACATTTTTTATTGAAAGATTTCAATTACATTTGGGATTCCTCTAATCCGACCCCTAAGGTACAAAGGGTTAGGCCGTAACGGCCAAAATATCGGATTAACTTGAGATATTGATGTGACATGTTTTTGTATTTGGTTTGTAGGAAACTAATTCACCTTTAAAATAGTTCATAATGAAGTATATCCTAAACGTCGTTTTAAGGACCTATAGAGCGAAACCTTAATAACAAAAACAGTTTCCACCACTTTTTGAGAGAATTCCGGAAATTTGAAAGCTTTTATCTTATAGTCCCCGTTGAAACTACAGAGCTTATTTCCTGCTCAAATTGTAGAAATTTTAGTGTAGTTTAATTTTGAATATAAATAGCTTTCCTTTGGAACCAAGCGCATAGCAGATATTTTGGTGTAACGTAGAAATGTTCGAAAGATTTTACGTTACCAATTAGCCAGCGGAGGCGCTTCAAGTTCCAGAGTTTGGATTTTAGCACGCAAACACAAAACTAAAAATATATAAATTAATTAAAAATTCCCGATCTTTTGCAGGCCTAAATGTAAAATTTTACTGGACTATTATAGATTCCGCGAATATTGCCGCCCCCGTGAGTCGGACTAGGGCTAGTTTCTACTGTATATTTTAAACGAAGTATCGATATCAAAAATCGATAATCCATTTCCTGGCATTGTTACCGGTAGCAAGAATCAAAAAATGTTGCTACAGCAAGTCATTGTAACAAAGTTATTTACAGCTAAATATCTAAAAATAAATTTTATTTACTAAAATGATATAATAGTTATTATTGTATAGTCTTAAACCGTTTTTAATAAAGGTTCAGTACTCAGTGTTGTAAGAAGTGGAAGTATATTTCTTTCTTTGCTCCTCTTTCTTGCCTTGAGCGTAGGCGTCTTTGAGATTTATGTCGTTAAGAGTCCCCGAATCCTACCGTAAATAGACCCTTCCCCATTTTTCTCCTTATTTATTGCAATCTTGAGAAGTAATAAAAACTTTTGGTAATTAGTTTTCACTACGTGTTCTGAGTTGTCTGAAACTTTTGTTAGGTGGGGTTGGGGTATTGCTTCAACTGCCCTGGGACTAATAACTGTTCCTACTTTTTATAACTTCATGGAAAAGTATTTCTCGTTTCTAATTATCCTCTGTCGTACGTTTAGTTAAGTGAAAGGGAAACTTTTCTGATAGGATTTACGCTATTATTCTTTTTTTTATGCGATTCCGGAAACAATAATTCCGTATGGAATTGGAATTATGTATGCGCTGTAATAAGTAAAAGCGTTAATTCTTTTATCAATTAACTTTTTTTTTATTATTCTTCCTTGAAGTTATTAATTTAAATAATACCTTAATTTGAGATATTTCTGCTAATAACTTGATTTGAACAACTTGTTGAAAGAACCTCCAGGATGCGAGTGATGTATCGGTACCAATTTTTTTCGATTCTCTATGCTGGAACAGATACAAAAAAAATTGATGCTCCGATGAATCGATTTAAAAATAAATAATTATTACAAAATACAATTCGCACGGACAGCTAAAAAAAAAAACCAACAACAATAATCCTTATTTAGGTCTTGTACACCAAATTATTTACAAATGATTTTCCGCTTTTTAGTTTTCGCTTTATTGATTGACATTTACATCCCCCAATCTCTTGGCATCCTCTTCAGAAGATTTGTATGTTGCTCAAATAAGTTTTAGCTCATTAAATATGTTTAAATACTTTTGTATACGAGATCTTATACCCAACTAGATATAAAATAGTATAAATATTTTGTTTGTTTATTGTGGCTTAACGTCCTTATGTACTCCAACTAGGATAGGAAGGACGGGTTATCCTACAGGCTACCAACCTATTCTAGCCTGGTTGGGAAGGTCAAGATTTAATTGGTGGGTTCGCCACGTAATAAATTTTAACCCGCCCAGGTGAGATTCGAACCCACAATCTTCTTTACTGAGCGCGCTGAGATCTTCGCACCAACTCAGTCCGCCATCGTGCTCCCATATAAATATTTTTGTAGGTTGACTAAATATGTATATATATATATATATAATTTAATTGAAATTCAAACAATGTACAAAATAATTAATTTTGCTAATTCTTATTTAAGAAGGTAAATATTCCTAAGTCCTTGATTTAACTTCTAAAACATTTGCTGTAGATTGAACAGATGTTTTAATACATACTCTGGATGTTTTTTTAATACATTGTATATTGAGACATAATACCACACTCATTATTAACATGTAGCACAGGTATTTCAAAAGTGATACAACTCAAAAATCTGTATTTTTCAATTATCATCATGTTTAAATGCAATATTCTTTTATATAATGTATTGAATTAACTTAAAAATCCCACCTGGTCCATACTTTGTTGGTTGGGATTAAAACATAATTCAGATACACTTTCGATATTTCATACAAGACTGTGAGAATTTTACATTTTTTTAATGCATGTTTTTGAATTTTGTCACTTTTAAAATACATGTGCGATGCAATGGAAAAAAAAAATCATTATAACAAATAATGAAATTCCCTAAGAATAGAAAAATGTTTAATAAAATAGTAATTTTGTATAGCTGAAATGATTTTGTTAGTGCTTCAACTTTCGCAGCTTTAAATCTTTATCCTATTTCTTTTTTGCCTTAGTGAATTCTTCATATCTTCAATAATTGTATTAGCGCTTCATTTTTAAAGAGAATTGATTTAAATTCCCTACATTGTTGATCTAGTACTGGAAAAATTGATTTAAATTGAAAGATTAAAATTATCGATTGAATCTATGTATAATATTCACTAAGTTATAGGGAGAATTTATTAAGAGACATTAAATATATATTTTTCTAATTATATATTTATTGCATATTTATTTTCAAATTGCTAAATTTTTAAAAACAACTCTAAGGTGTTTTCAACGAAACCACAACGAAGTCATTCAGATGTAGTTCGTGTTGCGATCAAAAGTGACATTCTTCGCCTGTTCCTGAATTCATATCATTTTTCTGATATCTTGGACAGAGTTGTCTTCATTTTGCTTTTGAAGAGTGGAGGAATGGTGGCTCTGGTACCCATTGTTGTAGAAGAGGGCGTCGGGTACATGGTGAACAATGGGATTCCACGGCCCACACACCGTCCTCTCCGATCACCGGCTATCTCTGGTAATACTATCTTGTTCAGGTCCCCTCTACTTCATCCAGCATTTGGGTCGTTGGAGAGCAACCATTTTGGGCCTGGATCATGTCTTATATTTAGTTGCTCTAGAACCTCATATTTATTTGTAATAAATTATGCTTTAGAAGGATTTGTTTATTTTAAAGTTGAATTGATCAATCATAAAATTAACATAAACAACAATAATATCCTTTGGTTTTGTGTTCTCGAGTTTGGCTACATTGCCGCCATTGTTGATGTTTAGTTACTAATGAGTTTATTAAAAGAAAAAATAAAGCCAAGTCCAATCGTGCTTTTGCGTTTTGACGTCGATATGTCTTTTGGCTGGGGGTCTATACGTTTTTGGAGTAACATTTTTTTCACACTCAGTAATGTAATGGAGAATACTTTAGTCGCTAAGACTACTAAACATTTGTCGCTTAGACCTACTGTTAGGGAGCTATATTGGTTGGAATGAAAAAGTTATCTTCGGGTTGTTGCATTGCAAACAATTGACATGTTATTACGAGCATTATCATCTCATTTACTTAATTTACTTTTTATTTTATTTGTATACAGTTGTAAATTTCAATAATCAACTAAAAAACACAATAATAGTTGTATTAAAAATATTTATATAAATTAATTGATCTGTTACGTGAACATCATCTCAGTGAGGTCAAATCCGTACACCTAAAAATGTTCACTATTATGATCTAATGATGTCTATTACTCCGTGGTAATGACGTGCATCTGCTTCCATCAGTCTTGTCCAGGAATTCTGTTTCATTTCTTGTTCTGTCCTTAACGCCTTTGTGTCCGCTACTCCATTTGTCCGCCGTCCTTGGTGATTTCTAGCATCGAGATAAGAATGACAGATAAACAAATGCCACTTCTATTTAAAAACTGGTAATGGTCTGCTGTGCCGCTTGTTGGATTGCTTCCGGCTATGGTATACTAAGAACAATTTTATCTCGGGATTTCGGTGATGAGTCCACACACTTTGAAGATAGAAGCAGTAACATGTTCATCTTTCATTCTTCTGTACAGTAGAACCTGGCCAAGGTGTAGGGCGAACGGCCGAAAGAGATTTTAATGAAATATGTTCTTCATAGTTGAAGTTTATAATAATTATATTAGAATCAAAGCAACTCACCTTTAAAATCGTTCTTAATTAAAATTTTTGCTAGTTTTCAGATTGCATTGTAGTTTATTTTGGTTTAATTTTAAATATAAAAAGATTTTCTTTAGAACCATCTGTGCAGCAGACATTTTAGTGAAATGTAAAAAATGTCGAAAGTTTAGACGCTTTTACGCTACCAATCAGCGAACAGCAGTGCCTTAAGGTCCAAAATTTGGATTTTAACACACAAGCACTGAAAATACATGATTAAATAACTACCATCCGATCTTGTGCACCCCACGGAACCCCGCGGAAAGGTCGGATTACCTCTATAGGCGGATTAGCGAAGTTCTACTATACTAATAATCTACTAATTAAAACTGATGATGAATCGGTGGTTGTATTCTTACATCTAAAAATTATTCATTTATGGAATTTAGTTTCCTCATTTGACATAGAGGTATCCTATATAGAGTTTTTAACAAGTGAATTCCATTTGAACATTAAAGGGTTTTGATTCCCTCCTATTGCAAATAACAGTCGAAATATGAACTTTCAAGGGCATACACCAAAAGTGGAACGTTCATTTGTTTTGATCTAGATGACTTGAATACCTTTTGTAGGGGGCAAACGAAAAAAAAAAAAAAAAAAAAAAGAACCTTACACTGTTTTTCATTGAACGTTATATGCCAGCAGGTGGGGAATTTATTGATACCGCGCCCCGTCCAAGGGAATCCATGCATTTCTAACTGCCACTTGTGAACTTGGTAATCTACTGCAATAGTCTCCAACTGACATTATATTTAGTACTTAAAGCATTCCTCTGGGAGCACTCTACTTCCATCTCCATAACCTTTTCTAAGAATATATTGCTTTTTTAAGACTTATTTTAGAAGCGAAGGAGTCTTGTTGCCCTATTTCGAGCTCCCAATAATATGATCACTGGCTATAACTTCGTGTATTTTCTTTTATTGTATATTCGTTTATTTTACGATTGCATGAC
Organism: Euschistus heros; assembly: GCA_003667255.2. Classification (NCBI taxonomy): domain Eukaryota; kingdom Metazoa; phylum Arthropoda; class Insecta; order Hemiptera; family Pentatomidae; genus Euschistus; species Euschistus heros. The sequence goes on along the minus strand of RCWM02000008.1, from coordinate 2,751,747 downwards.
TTCATCATTTATTATTCCATTCCTATGCAAGTTCAAGTTGTGAAAAATGGCGTTTATTTATTATTTACCATGTACTATTTGCAATCATTTTATATACCACCCCCTTCGCGGCTTTGCCCGGTCTCATAAATAAATAACTTTGATCATTTTTACTAATAATTGAAGTTTCATTTCTTCATGAATAAAAATTGTATATTGTAGAAACTACATTTCGAGTTTTGTCCCTCGATGTTATGAGAATAATTTGATATTTAGGATTTCCTGTTCTGGGAAATCCTACATATATGTAATTGACCGTGAGAAAAACAATCAGTCCTAAGATCCACCACAACGTTTTTGTAAGTCTGGTCTTGCGATTTGTTTTTCGCAATAGCAAAAAATACCTACTTCTATTTTAATAATTTGAATTGAAATTGTAGGTTCTTAGGAATTATCGGGATCCTAGGAATAAATGCGAGTTCTTCCGTCGCTGTGCGAATTAGAGACTCAATAGCTTTATTTGAAATCCAGTTTTTATTTTAATGAATAAGTTGGTAATCCAGGTGGGCTGAGAATATTTATTATATTATTAGCGATATATCGGTCGAATTTCACTAGGATCTACAAGTCACTTTATTTATCTCTTTATATAATAAAAATTAATTGAAAATAATTTTCATTACCAATAAAATTAAATTTTATTACCAATTTCAAACTCTAGATAACATGGTAGTAACGTCTCTTGCAGAATGGCGCTCGCCCCACCTATCGGTCGTTTTTCAAACTGGAATCTACATATGTGTCGCATTTTCAATATAGTCCAGTCAATGAGTGCTGAAATGAGGGGTGTAGAGTTCATGAAATATGCGATAATTTTTGACTTCACAGCTTTGTTAGGAGTAGTTAGAAGGTAAACATATTAAAAGTCCCCGCCCCTGGGGGGTGAGCTAACGGTGTGGGGAGAGGAGAAGGTCTATTTTTTACGTTTTTCGATTATATCTCAAAAATGGTGGACTCTAGAGAAATATGTAGCAGATCAAAATTAAAGCTCATTAAATTTCCTATAAAATTAATTATATTCGTATTCCTAGAAATTCCAACGGTTTTCGAGATATATGGTACGTCATTAAAAATCGACAATTTTAGAAATAAAAAAAATGTTTACCTCACTTTCTGTTAAGCATTTGAAGCTTGTCGGAAACGTATATATGAAATTAAAGTATATTTAATGCCCTACAATTTTGATTCTGTCGTTTTTTCTGAGAAACGATTGTGGAACGTAATAGAAGCAAAAGTTTGACAAAAAGTGAGGCGACATTTGTTTTTGCCGAAAATCACCTATTTTCAATAACGTATATCTCGTAAACGGTTAGAATTATGACAAATGTATATATAATTAATTTTATAGTAAATTTAATTAGCTTTTATTTTTATTTGTAACATATTTTTCTATAGTCAACAGTTTTCGAGATATTATCGAAAAACCAAAAAAAATGGAACTTCTCCCCTTGCTCCCATCGTTAGCTCACCCCCCAGGGTCGGGGACTTTTAGTATGTTTACCTTATAACTATTCCAAACAAAACTATGAAGTCAAAAATTATCGCATATTCCATGCACTCTACAATATGTTTATTGACTGGACTAATAAGAATTTCATTGAAAAAAAGTAAATTTTATTATTGCTAAACCTTTCTTGAACCTGGGATATTCGGGTTTTGGGGGAGTGGGTTTGAGGGAGGTGTGTGGTCAATGGTTGGTGGTGTCGGCATCGAACCTTCGGGTTCTTTTTTTTTTTCTTTTCTTTCCCTTCCATAGTAACTCTATGGAAGAGGCGTGTATTTGATAAATCTTACATCAGGATTTTGCATACTACTTATAAGTTTGGTACAAATTGGTTCATTAGTTTTCGCGGTTAATGATCATAAGCGAAAAATGGCTTGTCCTTTTATATAATAGTTTGGATATAAAATAACTGTATTTTTGTTTGTAAAAATAATATTCCAAGCAGTTATTTACGAGTATAGAAAAGTTTAATTTCTTACCGGATTATAATAAATTTTATGAAGTATTACTGTTTAAATTTTCTTTTTCCTGACTTATCTGAAATTCTATTAAAATTTAATTATATAAATTTTAAATGTTAATAAAATATTTCTAGAAATAGTTTCTATTTGAGAAATCCTAATGCATATTAATCTAAATCTATACATATATAGCATCTGATATAAAATTTTAATGTGATGTTTTATATTTAAATCCTTTAACTGTTTTGTTTTAAAATATGCGAATATTGATGGTTTATTACCTGAAATTGACGTGGGCATATTGACGACCTGGTTCGCCATGTCGATTTTCCTTCCGTTATTTGGCCCACTAAAAATATCTTATAAGGAGAAGTAGAAATTTCAGGGTGGGGTTTAGTCGAAGGATTTACTGCCACAGCAAAGCATATTGAGGAAGAAGGTCACGGTGGCAATAAGCTGGAAGCTTTGTCCTCAGAATATTTTAAATTTTGTTTTCGTATAGTAAATAAGAAAACTAAGAATCAGGCAAACATTGATGAGATGTTCCTTATATTTGGTCTTGAAGCTTCGTAAAATTCTAAAATAGTCATACTCCTAAAATATGTTTACTCATATGGCGGATATAATAACAAGGATTTTTAGAATTGTTTAATCTATCCTCTATAATATTATACTATAATATTATATAAAAGGACAAGCCATTTTTCGTTTGTCACTAACCACGAAAACTACTGACCCAATCTCTACCTTTTTAACCACATCAACTTTATAATTCCTAGTAGATTTTAGCAATAATATAATCTACTGGTTTTTAATTAATTTATTATTAAAAAAGCTATGTGCGGATTATAGTAGCTACAGGTTGTTGTTTTATCTTGTGTTTTTTTTTTCATTTTTTGCAAGACCGGCATTAAGGAGTTTATTTTTGTTAGAAAAATAAAACAAAACTCAGCAATTTGCTTAACTGAGACTGTTAATCGTGTAATTCGGAATTTAATCATGTCGAAAAAGATATGGACTCATATATGTAACCCAAAAATATTTGATATGTAATTGTATGTAAATACGTATGTAAATTGCTAAAATAGTTTCCTTATCGATTTCTTTGATATTGCACTTCAATTAAGAATTAATATTTTTTAATTACGACACAAAATCGAAACTGTGATAAAAAAAAAAGAAAAAAAAGTTGGATACATAACATCTCTATTCAGTATTGTAGAACTCATCGAATTTATTTTTTCTTTTTACATCGAAGTCAGTGATGATGTAGGTTGTTGGGGTATGCAGTCGTAGATACACAGCAATATTATAAATTTATAAATATATAAAAATATGTTTTAATTTATTGTGCTGACTTTTCAGCTGACATTGTCATCTGTTGCCTTCATCGGAGCCAGAAAGAAAACAAACAAAAAGATATGACAAAAAAAGCATTGAGTATAAAAAAATATAAGAAAAGAGTAACAGTATAAAAATAAAGATTAATAAGTTCAAACACACAACAAAAAAAAATATATAAAAAAATAAATAAAAACAAATAACTAAACAAAAAAAAAAGTTATTACGATAAAAGGCAAGTGGATAAGTTAATGGGTAAATACATAAATAAAGAATAACTGTTGGAAGTCGACTATATATGTAGTTGATAAATAAATATATAAAGTATAACAATTAAATAGTACATAGCAATAAATAAATGATCAAGATTGAGGCATAAAAAGTATAATAAATATAACCATACATAGTTTTTTATTATTATTATTATTATTTTTAATTGTCTTTAAGTTATTTTATTTATTCATTTTATTTTACAACTTTTTTTTTGATAAACTTACTATTTCTTTTTTTATACTGCTATATTCTTTTCTTATCATTTTAATTCTCACTGCCTTTTTTGTTTATTTTTCTTTTAGCCCTGATGAAGGCTAGCAATGTGAGCCGAAACATCGGCACTATAAATTAAAATTTATTTTTCATTGCTGTGTATACTCCAACAAACAAACTACCTTTATTTGTTCCTAATATGATTATTTTTAAAATTTCGAAAATTGTACATATATAAAATTTAAATGCAGATATAATATGGTTTAATTATTAATCGCGAAAATTATTATTTTAGCTACTGGTAGGTACTATTATCACAATCATGAAATTTTAGAAATTATGAACTTCAAGAAGAAATGAAATTTGGCGATTCATTTGTTACAGATATCGATGAGTACTAAAAATTAATTTAGGTCGTTCTAAAGTTCCTTAAGAACTATGACAGAACACAGGACTGCCCCTCGACTTCTAAGTGTATTTAATTACTGTCTATTAATTAAACATTAAGGAAGGATTAAATAAAGGAAAGTTAATTACAATTAACCCGAATCGTGAGAAAATGTAATTAGAAGTAACACTCTTCTTTCCTACAGTTGAGTTTCCTTCTAAACTTACTGACATGAAGCACCGCTGTAATTCTTTTTCCAACTGTCACGTACAGCTTTAGTGAAGAAATGTTGTTATCGTTTAAAACTCCCAAGTAAAGTTGCGGAGTTTAAATGGAAAAAAAAAAAAGAAAGAAAATTAAAACTGGAAGTGATGATGTTTTAGGAAACCGTTACATTAGTAACTAAAACTTAATTAACTTAAAATCCTAAATCCTAAAATTTAGTAGTAGTTTCGTTTTGCTAGCATTTATTACCAATAGCACCGATACAATGAGCGAAGAGTTCCAATATATTGCGAAATGTTAACTATAACACAACTGATTGCAATCAATATATATTATGCGGGAAAATTGATTCATTTCATGCAATACTTTGAAGAGAAAAACCTTGGCGTCGTTTCAAAACTAATTTGAAAATTTGTTAACTTCAAAGGAGATAATTATAATTGTAAAATCTGAAAGGAGTGTGTGATGGCTGTCGCAAACCCGTGATAATTTACAGCTGTTTCTTTTTTTTTTATTCTTTTACACTTTCTCGAATTTTTATGTCAAGTAATCTCGCTGTTCAACAAGCATGAAGATAGATTTCTTTATTTTTATGAATAATTTGTCTTCCAACGAATTTTAAAGTATTTTAGTATTACACCATTGTTTCGTATGAGATTTACTATCCGAATTGGACTGCTTATCTAATAATTTTTCTTAAATTTTACAGAATGTTTATCCTTTTAGAACGTCCAAATATTGGGTCTGCTTTTATAAACTTTATGTTTTTTGTTTAATGAGATTTAAAGTCCATAAAATTCTGTTCAGTGTAGGGACCTTGGTAAACATCACGGTATTAACCTAGTCTTTTTAAGAAAAATGAAATTTAATTTTCGAATCGCAATAATAGATCTCAAAAGGTGAAAATTAGTTACTAAAAAAATATTTTCCTTATTGATATAATGACATAATAATAAAGGCGAGTACTACTTATTTCGTACTGAATCTTCTAAAGGAGAAAAAAAATTCAGCAAATTTTAAAAATTTGTTAAAGGAAGCGTTGTATAAATGTTTTTAGAACGGCGTTTCAGGTCAACTTTAGTAAAATAGTAGTAGCGTACCGGCTCATCGCCTTCTCAAACTGTTCCTTCTTTAGTTCTAAATGTTCTGGAAATAAAAAAAGTTTTCTCGACTGCATTTTTGTTGCGAAATACCTCTGTAGTCCAGAGCTTATTTTTGATCAGTTAATTGTTTTTTTCGGAGGCTAAAAACCGTAATATTCAAATTAAAATTTAATTTCAGAAAAACAAGATTCAATAATAAAAAAGGGGGTTGCGGAAGCTCAGTGGGTAGTAGGGTACTGTACTCATTAACTCGCGGGTCCAAGTTCGAGTCCAGTTGATGCAGATATTTATTATAATACGACAGCGTTGGATTGATTTCAAAATAGTATCTTTAAGGACAATGGCGGAATATCCTTCCGCCATCTTAAAATCGTTAAATCCTAAAATATTTCAAAACAGTATCCTGCCACCATCTTAAAAACCGTTAAATCGTCGAATATTTTAAAACATTATCCTTAAAGGACAACAATGGCGGAATATCCTTCGGGTAACTTAAAAACCGTTAAAACATCGAATATTTCAAAATAATATCCTTAAGGACAACAATGGCGGAATATTCTTCGAATAACTTAAAAACTGTTAAATCCTGGAATATTTCAACATATTATCCTTTAGGACGAAAACTAATATATATACGTGGTCCAAAAATGTCCTCCCGACTTCTTAAAACATCCTTAAGGACATAAAATAATTCTAAGTGTGGAAGGCGAGTGGCCAATGATGTCCTTCAGCCTCAAAAAATCGTCAGATCCTGGCAGATCTGAAAAACAGTATTTGTGACCTTTCTATTGTACACTAAACCCGCATATAGCTCAAACAACCCTGAACGTTTCAGTGCATACGATAAGAGTAAAAAAATTGGACTACTGCGATGTGTTCCCTCTTCGCTCTTCATTTATTGTTTGTTATTTATTTAATAATTCCTGTTTATATATAATCATACTTAACTTTTAATTATTTAGTACTTAAACGTTAATATAATTTTAAATATGACTGTAACATTGTGTGAAGATTATGTAGAAATTAACATTCAATAATCATTATTTATTTATTTTTTTTCTTAACTATATTTTCGGAGTGTAGGTTATTTTTATATGTTAGGCGGTACGCTTATATTTCCCAAGGGTTTTCATATATCAATTAAATATGTATTGTATTAATTTAAGAATTTTTTTTTTATGAATTTATTTTAGGTTTTTTTTGTTGGGCTTCGTCTAAGATTAAAAGGAAGATATTGATGTCAAAGCGAACTGTTTAAAATGTATATAAGCGCTTTACAATGTTGAATTTAAGAGGTCCGGACCTCCTATCTTTTATGATAAGGTCTACTTCCCTCTCCTCTGATAAAAGGAATAAATTAAAGGGGTCTTATTTTGTTTAAAAATTATTTCAGTCTCCAGTATAATTATGCAACTGAGTCAAGAGGCGAAATCCTTTTCAAAGAACTTCAAACTTGGATAAAAATTATTTATGGATCCGCATTTTTTTTTTGTGATTTACAAGGATTATGATGTTTATTTTAGTTATTAATTTAATTACACTCATTTATGCATTATATTTCGGGAGCGCCGAAACACCTTAGTTAAACAAACTAGAAGTGTTCTCACTAACATTTGCCCACATACGCATACTCACGAAAGGTTTTGATGTTGTATACAGAATATTTCATGAGTAACGTTTTCACCTTCCAAACGGTAGGAGTTGGATGTGTGAATATCCTTTGCAATAAATAAACTGAAATGAATACAGTGAAAGGTAGGGCACCTTCAAAAGGCAATAGGGTGTATGACTCATTTCGTAGGAATTCTTTTTTAGGATAAAAAAAAAAGCAAATTTTAAAAATTTGCTGTGGTGTTAATGTAAGTGTTTATGTTTTTAGAACGGCGCTATAGGTCAACTTTCGTAAGATGGTAGTAGCGTAATGGCTCACCGCCTCGCCTTCTCAAACTGCGCCTTGTATACAGATCTGCATAATGTATAATGTACAAACAAGAAAAAAAAAATATATATATATATTACTTAATGTTACTTTTGATTGATCTTGTCTTTTTGAAATTGTACTTTTCTCATTTTACTCCCTGAGACTTATGTAGCTGGAGGAAGTATTTCATTCTGGAGTATCCCCTACATCTATAATTAGTTAAAGAAAAAAACCTGATGGCTCGACTTCCAGTTCGGAAAACCTTCCTGGGGCACACTCAGACTCGAGAAAGTGGTTACCTTTAATCGGGGAAAAACCGCGTTATTTTAGCCAAATCGCCTCCTTTCACAACCGTTGGCCCAGAAATAGTACATCCTTACTGAACCCAAGATACTTGTAGGTTTTAGTTGTACATTTTTATTTTTTTTTTATTTTTTTTTACATTTTAAATTATTGAAGTTATATGAATATTTCATTTTAAGAATAAATAAATTCCATCAACTGAAAATTGTAATAACAGTTTGATAAGCTGCATGTCTCCTCTTTACTATCTTTTATCTCTTCTCACTAGTTGTGGAGAAGTCTGTTCAGTTGTCCTCTATTTATTTAGCCCAGCGTTGGTCGCTAGCCGATCTGGTACACCGTTAGTCGCTAGGGCATTTCCCTCACTTCTTTAATTTTCATAAAAAATGCATTTTTATGTTACCAAAATTAGTTATAAATGGTAAATAAATGTCACCATAATGTATCAATAATTGTAGTATTGATCATAAGGATTAAAAATATATTTTTACAAAATTGACAAAGTTTTATTGTAAAACGACACAAAAAAAAAAAAAAAAAAATATATATATATATATATATATATATATATATATATTACTATTTACATAATAATGTGTTTTTCATCAGCTATTATTACATTATTATTATTATTACAAGTATATTTAGTATGTTGATTGTGAATTGGAATATTGAACTTTTTTACAATTTTTTTTTCGTTTTTCTTTTTTTATTTCTTCGCCACACCTATAACAGATCTATTTAGGTATTGCCTCGAGCAGCCACGAACAAGAATCTGGAATAGTGAAAAATACAATACACGGCGATTTATAATAACTAATTATTTACAATGCATCTCTTCAACTGGCTATTTAACTAACAATTTAAAAAATTTAGATCCACGGCTCATTTTTAACCTAAATAATCACTAATCAATCGAAAGAAATTAGGAAACTCGCTTAGTGAAATGTAACGAATAAACTGCACGAAAGATAATCTGATACTGAGGAATGTGGACCTGGCAATTTTCAGTAAAAATCTCCCAATATCCAAGTCACCTGCATCCGTTTTACTTTGAAACCAAATATTCTTATTCGCAAATGTCCTACACTCAGCTATAATGAGGGACAGCGATGAAAGTTAAATTCTGACGAACATATTAAATACTTTTTAGAAGGGTGAGGGAAATGCTCACCTAGCGACTAAAGCCGGGTTAAACATAGATGTGAATTAATGACTACAAAAATATTTTATTAAATCATATGACTCACAAGAGTAAGGTCTTTTATTTTAACAAATAAATAATTTAAAAATACATTAGTTCACTCTCTCTCGTGTTACAAAAAGTTCCTATCCGCATAGAAAATTCAAGTAGGCGCCATATTTAGTGGGAACTGGCCTCAATACCCCTGGGGACCCATTCACTCCTCTTTACCACTACCCACTCCTAGCCCTGCCAATAGTTTATATATTCTCTTCAGTAGTTAGTTATTACTAGTTATTACAGTAATCGTTAAACTGCTCAGTTGTATTAAACTATATTACACCGCTTTCTTCCTCGTGGGGGCAAACACTCCATTTTCTTTTTGCCATGGTTTAATTTCCACCTTAAACCGTGAACCTTCTTTCTCTTTCACTTTTGCTTTCCCTCTGGCCTTTTATGTCATATTGGATAAAGAAGCACAATTATGCGTACGCTCGTAAGTTTTTTTCGTAAGTGAGCTTACCCCTTCTCTTTAATTTAAAATGTTTTAATTCGCATTATTTTTTCTCTTAATTGCAGAATCTTTTTCTTTTTTTTCATTTTATGTACTTGTTATAACATTTAATTCACGGATTAGATATTTACTTATAATAAATTACGTGTTTCTGTTTTTTTTTTCTTTTGTGGCAACTCAGGTGTTTTTTGTTTTTTTAAGATCTTTATGAATGAATTAATCAATACAAATCGTTGGGAAACTATCTAATAGATTGATATTTGTCCGTAATTTCAAATTGCGTCCTTACTAATTATTAAAAAAAAAATCAAACTGTTGTTGAAATGGATCTATAAACTAGTATAATTCCATTAGGTTTACTAAAGTAGTTTCCACTTCTATTGGATTTTACTAGTTTCGATTGTTGAACATTCATATAAACAATTCATATCCAGCACTTAGCTACATAGATTATGTATATTAAATCTTTAAAAATGTAAGAAAAGAAATCAAACATGTCAATACTCACCTAAAATTTGATAAGTGTATATCTATTTGGCAATGTGCTGATGTTTTTATCTCTGACGATGTATGTTTAACGTTCGAAACTAGTTTTTTAATAAAAAAAAAAAAAAATTCAATAAAAGTGGCAAATATTTTTCAATCTCAATTGTATTGATCCTTCTATACCATCATGGCTACCTCAAGTAGTCTATTCTGTTGAGTTATCAATAACATTCACCTATTCCTGATTCTTCGTAGATATTTAAATTATTGTTTAGTAAGAATAGAGAAAAAGTTAATGAACTCCGGAATTCATTTATAATATTTTAATTGAGCTCTTATTTTAATATGATCGCGTATGTTGAAATTGAATTCTCTAAATGTTTTTAAAGTTTAAGTAATTTGTAAAATATTTGACTAAAAAATGAAAAGTTTTCCTAACCTGAAATTCCTTGACTTGCCGCCCTACTAATGGTAATTGCATATTTAGGTTGATTGAAATGGTCGTTCGACTTGGAATTGAGGCTGAAGCGAGAGACATGAGTTATGGAAATTTTTTAATGGACTTATAAATTTCTATTTCACTAAAATTCGGATTGTGTTGGTATTTTGTCTTTGTTATTAAAAAAAATTAAATAAAAATTATTTTTACAATGTGACCGACAACGGCTTAGAAGGTACGTTTTTTTGACTGACTTCTCATTCTCTTAAAACTCAGAATAAACAAAAACAATTTGAATTCAATCCTAGTTATGATGAATGCCGTTTAAAAATCAAAAATAAAATGATCTAGTTGAATGATAAAGAAAAATATAACTAGCCTCTTACTAATGCTTAGAACACACCCACCCACCTATCGCTGGCTACCCATTAAGGTTTTGTTTCCATTTTTTTCTTTTTTAGTTTCCCGATTTAATAATAGTGCTTGTTCAAGAGACGTCTTGCTTTGTTTAGAAGTGACCCTTTTGTTAACGGTGTCTTCATGAACATTCACTGACCTAGAATAGTCGACATCATGTTCTTAGCTCTCATCTTGGTACATTCACCATGGACTGAGATTCTTTGGTATTTTGGTATCAACTTTTTATATTTGTAGTTTCCTCATTTTCGTAATCTATATTTAAATAAAAATATTTAATGCGTTGTTGAAACAATGGTCAATTGTTTCCTTCACAGTATTCATTAACGTGATCAAATTACGTGTATGTAATTTCATCTCTGTATTTTATTTTTTTATTTATTTATTCTTTGTTTTATAACTTATTTTGCAAAATTTTTATTCTTATGAAAGTGGTTGTTTTCCAAGTGATATATGCTTGTTAAGTTTCACATTGATCCATGTTTTTGTTTGTTCCATAAATGAAAATGTTTTACATTGTTGTATATTTTTATATTTATTGCCTTAATCAATACATTTATAGATATTATGCAATTCATGACATAAGAGTGGCTGATTGCTAGAATTGCCTCTGTATTTTACGTTTTACTGCTAAGACTCGTCTAGTTTTCCCGAGTACCGCCAGATCGCAACACAGTCCGGTATCTCAAATAGTCCAATTTTTTCAGTCATTTTAATAACATTATATTTTAGTATAATTTGGAGAATATATTTGGTATTTCAGTGAATTTTAATTGAGGTATAAGATATCAGATATTAATACTTATTCTGAAAAAAACTTAATAAAATTGAAAAACCATTAACATTAAAAAATGTATCCATAGTCTCTTCATTTGATTTTTCAAAATAGAAGAATTATATAAATTTTAAAAATACATATTTATACATTATTACTCTATTTTTTCTCACTTCTCTTATCGTGTTGTTCACGTTTATCTCTTATATTTATGATATGGATATCTATTTTGGCTGAGGCTCTATTTTTGTGGTGTGCCTTTTTTTTTTTTTTTTTTTTTTTTTTTTAATACATAAAAGGGTGTATTTTTGCGACGCTATTATTCGTTATCGATTCCTAATTCAAACAGAAATTTAATGGAGAATATTTTTTGTTATATAATATTTGTCAGTAGGACTTACCGTTTTGTCGCTATTTTGCTTTGAATGAAAAAAGTCACGTTTGAAGCCCCTACTTTCTCTCAACTTAGTTTATTTCGAATATGATTAATTATTAATTTAATTTATTTATTTAAGTAATTTGATGCTTTTAATTATAAAATGTAAATTGGACAAATAGTAGACGATACACCGACCTATCTATGATCTATTGTTTTTTCCCAGTCAGGGAGAAATTGAATTGTTCAGTTCTATTACTCCGCTTAACTTCAATCTGGATTTTTAATTGATACTTATGACAATTTTTTTTTTTTTATTCGTCCGTTTGGTGTATTTCTGATGAATATTCTTTTTTATATGGGGCTTCCAAATAAATTCGCGTTATTTATATTCGTCTGTTCTGTTACCTAATAAGTATACTTTGAAATGGATATCCTTGTGATTATAATCAAGATAATTTACGTTTTGCTTTTTAAATGTTGACATCATACTCTGTTGATAAAGCAGTGGCTATTTTGTGTTTTTCGTTACTTTTTTGGAATAGAGATATAGTCGGCAGGGGCCAGGGCGGAAGCAGGCGGGGTGCGGTTTCCTTTGCACCGCTCAGAAACAATGTACAATCCCAGCGTGTGCCCTCCCTACAAAACAGATCGATAAGGCCGTGGAAGCGATGTGAAAGAAATAAAAAGGTTGAACAGAATGAAAAGAGCCAGCCGAATTAAAACGGCTATAAAGCTTTTCGAACTAATTTCAGTTATTGGAAATAATAAAGTCTTTCATTTCGAATAAAGTTTAAACTCAAGTTCGACCTCCCGAAGTTATTTCTTCATTCCCGATTCTATTTCTCATTTTTCATCGTCAATAGGTCCCTTTTCTCCCCCCTTCTTTCTCCGATTTTTCTTTTCTTTGTTTTATTTTGTCTTCGATTGGACTATTTTAAACTCCATTTTTTTAATTTAAACTATTAGTCTCTCTGTCTCTAGGATGTATTGAAGTTAGCAATTAATATTGTAAGTATCCCTTCTGCTTTGTAATTTTTATGTAATAATTTTATTATTTCACTTTCTTAGATAATCCTTTTTAACGAAATGATGGATGTCTTTATATCTATAATTTATAATTTTGTTGTAAATATTTTGAACTCATTTCATGTTGCGGTGAAACCATTGTTTGTGAGTGTGAAACATCAGCATTTTCTTTATGTATTCGCATACCGGATGATAAACCGGTTTTCTTAAGCTTTTAACTTTTTAATGCTGCTCTATTTTATCTGATTTGGTTTCTAAATAAAGTAATAGTTGCTTATAATGAACATCTTACTTAAAGACTTATTCACCTTGTAGAAAAACCTCCACGATTTTTTTTAGTAACTTAAATTATTTGGGCCAACATTCGACTTAACCACTTATTTACTGGGATGGAATATATATAATAAGTAAATTTGAGAAAAAATATTACATCGATATGTCAATTACATGCTAAGAACTACTCACTAGCAGCCTACATTATAAGGTCTCTTGGCCATCTTCTTTTCAGACGTCTGGTAGGAACTGAGTGTAAAGCAAGTTGGCAGAATAGTGGATTCGAGTGGTTATGGAGTTTACTATGTAAGAATAGGTATGGTACAAATATGCAACATATCGAACATTAGGATCTTTATGGATAAGTTTATTTATGACATAGTAAAGCGCATTTAGAATGGAATAATTATATGAAGCAGTGCAGTCTTGATCTCCGTTTTACAGGAACATTATACCACAGAACGTGTCATGTCAAATTAACAGAATAAAAAATATATTGTAAAAAATTATTGGTCTTTGCTCATTTTCGGTAACTAGCGGCACAATTAACGGTGTCCGATCTGAAACAGAAAGAAATGAGAACCGTTTACTTTCCATTCATTCTCATTGTGATTACTCCTTTAGCCTACAGAACCAATGACCCAGAAGAACGAATCGACTGAATCATCAACTTCTGCTGTATAATTGTAACTGCTGATGTCGCTGGCAAAGAACAGAACAAAGGGAGTTTTAAAGAAGCTTCGGGAATCTTCTAGACGAAATTTCATTTAGTCTCTTATTCTTCATACCAGTGGTGTAGAACCTGTAATAGTTGTATCGGTGAGAAATTGATGTTGAAGATTAATTTTAGAAAAAGTTTGCCCTGAAAAAACTAGGCGATGGATATTTCATCAGTGATTTTTGGCATATCACGTTTGAGGCCCGGAAGAAGTTAATTTCAACATTGCAGGGCGGCTACTGCCGCGTTGTGGGCTAGATCTGGCTCACGTTCTCGCCACCGGAGAAAGTGCTTCGGCCGTGTACTTTTGTTCAGTAATTACAGATGAAATAGAGATGGGAATTTCCGAGGTGAAATTATATTTTTTTTTAAAAACTCATTCTGTCCTAAATTTTAATGAGTAAAATGTATATGTTAGAGGATATTTCAAGTTTGAACTTTTTATTTATTTTTTTGCCTGGGGTACATTGTACTCATACTTCAATTAATTATCAAACTCAGATGATTATACATTTAAGGTACGCATGGTGGTATAGAAGGATCAATACAATTAGGATTGATCAATTAATTGCCACTTCTATTGGAATTATTTTATTAGAAAACTAGTTTCCAATGCTAAACATTCATCTTTAGTTCTAAAACGTACAAATGTTTCAAAACATCAGCACTATGTTACATAGATTATATGTACTAAAGTTTTCGTTGATTTATTTGACAAGAAAACAAATATTGGTACTCACCTGAGGACATCTAATGGATATATGAAATAGTAGTGCTTATAGTACAGTGTTGAAAGTTCTGTATATTATAGTACTGAAAATGGATTTTAAGCATTTGAAACTAGTATTCTTATAAAATAATTCCTATAGAAGTGGCAATTAATTCATCAATCCTAATCAAATGATTAAAATTTAGTTATTTGAACTGTTGAAGCAGTCCAACCATATAAGTAAAATTAATGAATAAAATATAAAATATTGTTTAGAATTGATCCATGAATTTATTCATTGGTTAGTTAACAATTGGGGAGTTCTATGGCCGAGCGAGTTGGTGCGAGGGTTTCAGCACGCTCGGTACTGAAGGTCGCGGGTTCAAATCCCGCCTGGCCTGGTTAAAATTTATTTCGTCGAGGACCCACGGAATTAATCTTGACCTTCCCACTATGTCTAAAATGGGTTGGTAACCTCCAGGATAACCCATCCTTCCTGCCCTAGTTGGAGTACATAAGGACGTTAAGTCTAAATCAACAACAATAGTTAACGATTGGATTGTTCATGTGGTAGACTACTTTGAAGTGTTTCTTGTAAATTGATATTTTCTTCTAGCCTGGTTACACAGGTGTTACTGCACCATAACCCTTCAGGGTTTTCCCTTCCTAGTACCCTGGAAAGGGCCCAAACTTACTTTTATCCTGGAATAGAATTTGCAAGACGAAGTAGTAGAGCTGGGGGCTAAGAGGATCGGCACCCCCTCAGGATTATAACTGGACAGCCGCTTGTTTACTCTCCTTCCTTCGTCCTTCCTCTATGTATACATTTATATACCCTCGCCCTTCTCCCCTCCATCGATCCAAGGTAGCCCTCGTCATCAACTGCTTCTCACATGCCAAATGTGACCTGGAAAAATAATTTTTTCCTCTCCTTTATATTTTCGTCATTATTTATGAATTATATGTTATTTATTTGCATGAAAATACGAATATTAGATACTTTTATAGTATTGGCACCCCAGCGTAATATTAGCAATATTATGTAAAAGCATAATTGGACATCCAATTTTTAATTTTAATGTACAAGTTGGTAATCCAGATGCACAGAGATTATTAAGAAAATTGAGAATAATCGACTGCATTATCAGTGAAAATGGCCCATGAATCATATTTTTACACACAATATCAAAAAGCAAAGGATCGACATTTTGATTTAGTAATAATCTATTTTTTTTTGCAGAAATAATATTATTGATTTTATCTGGTTGAATTGTAATATCAAAACATAAAGTTATAATGGGAGTGTGGCAAACCTCTTCTCTGCCACTCAACAATGTATATTTTCATTTTTACTATTGTAAATTTCATTATTTCTAAACCTTTCTAGAACTATGAAGATCGGTCGATTTTTAAACTCCACTTGTATCCACCTATCGAACTATTTATTTAAATATTTATTTAATACCACCACCCAACCAACACCATTGTAACCCCTCATGTAGAATGGCGATCG
Source organism: Euschistus heros (assembly GCA_003667255.2). Taxonomy (NCBI): domain Eukaryota; kingdom Metazoa; phylum Arthropoda; class Insecta; order Hemiptera; family Pentatomidae; genus Euschistus; species Euschistus heros. The sequence goes on along the minus strand of RCWM02000008.1, from coordinate 2,735,544 downwards.
CCACCTACCAGTCAATTTTCAAACTTCACTGTTATTCACGTATTATAGCTTTTTAAATAACTAAATCTAAATTTAGTAGAAATTATTATTGCTAAACCCTCCTGGGAACCGTAATGATGATGATGTGATTAAAAGTTGCTTGTTAGTATATTTCACCATCTTATGTCATCCAGTTCATTAATTGATTTAATGTTAAAGGAGAACAAAACAAATTCCGTTATTGAGTGCATAATACTAGATATGGACTCTGAGACACAATAAGTACCTAGTTTTACTTATTAGGTAGGCATATTAGAAAAGAAAATCGTTTCCCAGTCTTGACAGGAAAAATGCTTTAAATTCAAAAAATCCTTTTTGATTGATAAATAAATAACCTCCTGATAATAAATTTCCTACAAGTCATTTAATATTGCCCTTGTTTTTGTTCGCTTGGCCCTGCCTCTGATTGACTACAACTATATATTTTCTTTAAAAAAAAATTACTCTGTAATTATAAAAATATAATTTTCAGAAATTATAATAATTAGTACATTTTTAACAAGTCCTTATTTAATGAAGTATTCCTGCTTAATTTCTCTTCAGACATTTAATTCTGCATCATTCGTCATTAAAAAATACCCATAACGCTCGCAATAGCTATTTATCATAAATTTGTATTCACTACCAGCGATGTTTACATAAAGACTTTTTAATCTGTCTCATTCATCTTTTATGAAACACTGGCTTTTTTTACAGTTGCTATTGAGGGAGAGACACAAAACTATTGTAGGTACAATCGTAATGAGTCCTCACTCCATTGGCAGGTTGATGAACTTGTAAGTTCAATGCACTTAACTCGGTAGCATTGTCTTATCAAAGTTCTGTTGTCATTTCGACAGGCTTTTTCTTCTGATCGGTTTTGAATCGACTGTATCCATGTAGATAATGAATAGAATAGGTGCGAATGGAATCAATTGAAAAATCACTTTGATTATTTTATAATAACCTAATTTGTAAATTACATTCCAATTATTTCTATTTATTTTTATTTTTGTTTTCCCGCTTTCTTCTGAATTCGATTATTTTGTTGCTAATAATATTTTGCATTATAGGAGTAATTATTTATAATATCTCTGGTACTCGTTGTAACTGGTGACGGATCAATTCTCACTACCTTGGACCATGTACCTTAGCCTGCTTGTCCGGTCTCTTTCTCTCTCCACCCCAAACAAATCTCTTCTCATTGATGAACATTGCGGGCTCCTCAGAATTTTCCGTAAACGAATCGTTTGCTGGCGGGCTTTTTTTTAATAAAATTGTTGGATATTTGTATGTCAGATACGGATCCTTGATATCAGGTGCTTTCTCCTATTACCTTCCTAATTTTCCAATTACCTTTACAAATATCCGCCAAAGATGAATGTACCTTATCGAGATCTAAGTTGACCTTTTACAGAATAATTCTCTCTCCTTCCCTCAAAGTATGATATCTGACCTCATTACCGTTTTCTATAAACATTTATTAAACATTAAAAAATAAACAACATTAAAGTTTGATCTCACACTGCTTTTCGAAGTTGCTCTGGTTCCGCAGGCAGGGATATGATGGTGTGATGGAAGAAGGTAGGAAGAAAAAAAATCTGATTCATCCAAATGAGCCTAGTTGCCCTGTGAAAAAAAAGAGCGTTTGCAGATGGAAACTTGGAAAACAACGATCTGAATAACTTAAAAGAGCTACATTTTCTTTATCCGTAATAACTCACTCCGTAATAAATTTTGATTAGTTCTATACCCTTCCTCTACGAATTGGGTACCCTTAAATTGGGGGGGGGCTGGATGTGCGTTATTGCTGACCATTTCACCTCCTTGTACAACCGTTGGTCACGAAACAATAATTCCTTACCAAGTATTTAATTCAAGACCCTTCCTGGGTTGCACTGATACAGGTTGTAAACGAATCGCGCAGTTCTAGTTTGAGGTCTTAGTCCTCCAATGTATTAGTCAGATGAGCAGTAAATAAAGAAAAAAATATTGATTTTGACCTTCATCATACCTCCATTCGTTTTGCTTCTGATTCATTTGAACAATTACATTCCTAAACCACAGGGATTGTATAAGATGTGGTACAATAGAGGGAAATCTCATTTCGAGATCTACTTTCGAACAAACCTTTCATTATGCTAATGAAACTAAACGCTTTGTTGTGATAGTGATCTCAGAAGTTAGGGGTGGAGGTCTGAAAATGACATCCTGTCGATCCATAGTTACATATCATTATGGATACAGGTGATTCTCTTTAATTAACGATTGATGAAATAACATTTTTTAGGACGGCTGATTTATGTTTATAATCGTGAGCGATCGATAACTTTTCATCTCATACTTCCTTATAAATAACGATTTTTTTTTTTTAAGATAATACAAGATAGTTTTTAACTAAATAAATATATTAAAAAATAAATCACACAGTAACTGATATTAATATCCTATGCTTGAAATTGATTATTGTTCAGGCTTTATCTTTGATTTGCTGTGGGTGACTCAGTGTTAACGCAATATCTACTAAAAGTAATTGATAGAATGGATTTGATAATGGACGATGAACATTTCTACACTTATTTGTGTTAAGGTTTCTTTTTATTTCTTCGATGTAGTTTGTATTTGGTAATGCCTAAAGTCATGGAAAATTACCATAAAACTCTCAGTTTTGGAAGATCAGATCTAAAATAGAAAATGGCCGTAGATTGTATTTTTTTACCAAAGAAAATAGCCAGTGATGCAGGGAATAAAAGAAAAACATCCAAGATAAAAAAAAGAAAATACCATTAAAAAAACAAAACAAAAAAACACCCGTTGTCTTCTCGTCTCCTGACTTGCCTATAGTCTCTCAAACTTTCAGCACTCCATTGCATTTTTTTTGTGGTTGCATTTCTGTATACTCCTAGTTGCATTCCAGAATATTTTCTCCTTAAAATATTCTATATTCCACAACATAATCTTAATATTTTTTTACTTGTCTAGTTTTTATAATACCTCTCAGTGTTCGCACTAGCTTCATGTTAGTTACTAATGTTAAGAATGATAACTGCCATGTGGCATGCAATCATATAGTGCTTGCCATTTCCGCAGATTTTCGGCCTTAGTTCCAAACTGCTTCTTGCTGCTCGGTATTATTTAGCATATGTCTTATTTTCATTGCGTCCCACGTCGTATATTTTTATAAAAAGTTGACAGATTTCACATAGTTTCATTATTTTTCTAATTTATCTTGTGAAGATAACATGGCCATTGCTTGCAAAGCAACTACCGGTTGGTAGCACTTTAATAAAAAACTACATTACCATCTCTTTTCGCACTCTTCGAAGAAGGGTATGGGAATTTAATTCAGCACATTTTTATTACATTTTATTTATGGAAACTCAGTTTAATTGTTTTACTACCATCGTTGATGAGATTGCGAGAAGCAGCCTGGCATCCTGTGATGAACTGCCGTTGGGACGAGGCGCCTAAAGATGGCTGATTTTTATTCGGATTTATGAACCGGTCCAGAACGACTAGGTGTAAATTGAGCCGGGGTAGGAAGCTGGAAACGATATCCAATTTCCCGGGAGCGGAACACATAACACAGGTAAATGAAATATCTGACGCCCTCGGCCGTTGTCATATCCCAGTTTAGTGTTTCACTTTCCTGGCCATCTCCTCCCACCCTATTCAATTCGGCTCATTTTCCTAGTGCCCCACGTCTCTCGGGACCCTCCTCTTAATGGTCTGTTGGGTCTTCTGTTATTGTCCAACTGTATCCGTTGGCGCATGTTCCCTCAGCTGTCGTTTTGCATACTCGCCAATACAACTATACATCTCATTCATTTTTTTTTGCAGGCAGATATCTATTAACCAAATGAGTGCGTTGCTTAATAGTTGCGTCTGGTACATATAACAGTAGCTGTAGAATATAAGAAGAAATTATACTACCACTTGGATAAACGTATCTCTTTTTATATTAATCTAGAATCCATTGTTATTCATTTAATAATTTTATTCATCTCCTTCAATATACTTTGACAACAAACCTCGTATTACTCAGACGCGGCATACTTTGAATAAGCGACTATAACTGCGTAAGCGATCCTCACTGGAGCTAAGGCAGCGACCAAATCCATACTCAAACTTACTACAACCGGTCTGGACCTTTTTCACAAATTTACGGGACAGCCATAAGAACTCATATAAACCAACTACAATCTCAAATACTGCAACTAATTGCATGATCTTCGTATTAGGTAGACGCGAGATAACGAACACAAATAGTGAAGACTTAGAAAAAGATACTTTATTTACTGATAGTTACATACAAGACTTCTATTACAATGGTTACAAGTCAAATGTAGAGTGTCTTCCTCTGAAAACTTCCAGCTACTTAAACCTATAGGTTTGGAGTGGGGATAGGACCGAGGAAATACGGTGAAAGTGTCTGGCTAAATGTTTACTAAAGGGAACGTGAGAAAGGGTAGTCCGGCGTAAGTGTCAATTGTCTCATTTCATAGTGATGTACACAGGGTGTTATAGGGTGGCTGAGGATCTTTGACCCAAGGCAGTTTACTTTATGATTGTTTATGACATGTGTTGTTCAAGATGTAATTTATATTTTACCCTTGAAAGGTCAAAAGGACACTTTCTCTTAGTCAGGTGCTAAAAGGGTTTCTCAATAATAAAAGTAATGTTAAAGATTATATTAATATTATGAGTGAGTAATATTTATAATCTTATAACTCGCGCCTGCAAAAGGCGAGACGGTGTACTGCTTTAAGATTTCCTACTAAATCTTTATTAGAAGTAAAAAATTTTTAGCAAATTTTGAAAGTTCTTAGACCGGCGTTTCATGTCATCTTTCAAAAAAATGTAGTAATCGGCTCACCGTCTCGCCTTCTCAAGCTGCGCCTCCTCTACATACGTATCAGACAGATTTACTTACACTTACCCACTGTATTAAACCATATTTAATCTAAATGCAAAATATTTTTTATCTTATATTCAGCACATTTCCTGATTGTCTGTTATGACGCGTATGAATAAATCAATTCAATTTTTTTTTTTTTTTTTTTTAAATTTTTATCTGATAAATTTAAATTCTGGCGTTGTGATAGGTTCAGATCAGTGTTCATCGATTTAGGCCCAGCGGATATAAGAAACGTCTTATTTTTTGAATTAAATGAAATGAATTAGTTCTGGTATTTCATATTAATTTTTAAATTATTGTATAAAACAATGAAATTCCTTAGATTATAGTAGTAAAGAATAATACTTCTCAGGAATTGAACATAGTATTCACAGATGGTTTTTTTTTTGTTTCGGTTCTTAATAATAAGGGTGGTTGGATTATTGTGGAGATACCCGAGGGACGCCTGGGGCTAGACTTCTAGACCTTCAGGGAGTTAGGGTGGTCGTTACTGCTGGTAATTCGTGAGCAACAATTTTCATTCCTTTTCTGCCTTTAGCCTTCAACGATTCATCGCACCATTAAGTGCTTTTTTGGCATTTTATATTGTTATTTTTACTGTTATTATAGTAGTAGGGATTTAAACAAAGCTTCTGTACGTGTTCCATTCTGTTCTCCCTTCCTTAATGTTCTAGCTTCATTTTTACCACCTTTTTTTGTTTAACGATTCCGAAGGGAGACCTAAGGTAATTTAATAATATTTTATATTTTATTCTGTAAGGAAATAAACACCCATTTTAAGAACTGCTTGTTGTTTACATGGTTTTTAATTGTTAAGAAGTTCAAACTTAGATGGTTATGCATGGCGCCATTTTGATCTGCCCATTCTATGCATCGAATATATTCAGCTACTGCTTCTTCATGGTTTTATGTAATGTTAATCTTCATATAAACTTCAATTGGTAAATAATGATTAGATAGAGTATCTGAAAAAAAAAATGTTTTTCGAATTAATTACATGATGATCACTAAAAAAAAAGTTGTATATGTAGTGTATGAGAAAAATAATAATATACAAGATCGCAAATATATTATAAAATTATAATTTTACTTTCACAACAAATGTTTTTAAATCTAACTAAAAATTATATTTAAAAATTAAACATTGATTTAAGAGTCACAAGTTTGTTTTTTTTAATCCAATATACTGTTTTCTTAAATTAGTTCATATGGGGGGGGGGGGGGGATTGAATCGTACAACCTCTTTTTCCACTTCTCAACAATCACCTATTCACCGCTCTTCCAAGCCTTCACAGCTGTAATTCACTTCATTATCAATTTTCAAATGATTCCTTCCCAATGTTGCCTTGGGCCCAAGAGATTTTCTTAGACTGGATCCTCAATTACGAGTGCCTCTTCTGACAAATCACTTTCTATTTTTAATCAATTAAATAGTCTTTTAAAATATGTTTTGATTCTTTACATTACATATTAAATATATTTTAATTTTGATGTGAATTTAAATAATTTTTTATGGAACAATGAAAATAATTATATGAAGAATAAGAACAATTTAGCTACACCACTGCCTAATCTTTAAAAAAAAAATTAATGAAATAGTGAAATATTAAATGTAAGAATTGGGGACATTGAATTTTTATGATTATAATTCTCCTTAAATTATACCTATCTATTCAAACAAATAAAACAAATAAAGTGCATTTTTTTTCCAAATTCAAAAAAAGTCATTGTGTGTTGATATTTTCATTTCCCATAAGCATAAAAAGTTACCAAGTGAATATAACTGCTATATATGACATTAGAGAATGAAGAAATTCACTATTTAAGTATCTGAGAATTTTTTACTGAGCATTTGAATATTGAAACGGAAATTTTTTGATTTTGTTACTTAATGACTTTTACCTCCAAGCAAGACGATATATCCCTTCAAATTAAATAAATATATATTTTTTTAATTATGTAACCTTTGGTTAGCCTATATCATTACAATCTGTGAGTGTATTGGTTGTAAAATGAGTTTTTTTTTTGTACCCAACTGAGGGTTTGGATCAGTAATCAAATTAGCGCGAGTCCACTTTATATGTTACTGGTTGGTACATAACTTATTAAATTCATGCGTCATAAATGAAAAAAAAGTATGAATGATACCTGATGTAAATGGATAGTATGCATTTGATTATTATAGTTGTATATTTACGGTGATCGTCCTTATAAAAAATGTGTAAGTTGTATGAATTCGTTTATTGCTCAAGTTATAAACGTTGGAAATAAAAATTTACGTCCTATAAAAGGCCGGCCGCTTTCATGTTGGCGTGATGTAGCCCTAAAAGCAATAAAGCGGAGCTGTTGGTACACTTAATGTTTTTTTCGTGCCTAGAGACTAGTGATACTCATTTGTTGCCTCCCCCTCCCACCCTGTTCCGGCTACAAACGCCCCTGCGGAACGAATATTGAATAGACACTGTATATAAAGCTGGAGATGGTATCGGGGGTTGGCAAGTTGGAAGGATTCGTGTCACCAGAATGAGCACGGTTGAGGATGTGCCGTCGTTTCGTGCTTATCTTCCTCTTGCATCTTGAGTTAGGGGGGATTTCCCGACCCCTATCCCCTTCTCTATACTCCTTCCCCCTTGGATCCTATCTTTTCCTTTCCAGCTTTGTTCTCCTCCATCTAACTCTTGTCTTAGTGCTATCGTCTTGGAAAACTTTTGGAGGACACGAAGTCTCAATGATATAATGCCTTTTCTAGGTGTTTCCTTGGAGCCGTTTCTACTAATGTATTGTGTTTACCCTATCTCATGTTTAAAGTTGTTAAAATATCAGTTCCAAAATTAGCACTAAAATTTTTAGATTTTTCAGGAAAAAAAATTCTTAAAATTTACTACTATTTTACTAAATAATCAAAGTAAAAGGGAGAGAAATCGTGATTCATATTACTTGGAAAATGACTTGTATTGAAACTAAAATAAAAATCCGATGGCCCCAAAGCCTTCTTCTTTTCAGGTACCTGAAGGTTATCAGGGATTAGGATTGTGTAGCCAGTTGGGTCAGAAACATCTTAGTTTGAGGGAATATGAACTTTTTTTAAAAAAAGGATAATATCTGATTCGGGAAAAAATCAGCGAAACGTGAGATATTAGTGTCATTATAAATAGGTTCATTTTTATTTATTTTCATTATAGTTCATCCATTATTGTGCATTACAGCAATATTTTTATGGAGTTTAGTTTAAAATATCCAATTTCCACTAATTTCTGTTCAATATAATTATGATATATGGGAGATAGGAAGGGATCTAAATTCAAAATTATTTCTACTAAAAAATTCCAGAACTTGTTGCGGAATCAGCGTTCTTACGACACGGTAATAGAATAACTAGCCGTGTGCAAGAACTCTGGATCACATTTAATCACTTAAAGACTTTTTAATACTTTGGCTTCTCTCAACATCTTTAATCGCTAGTATTTATTTATATTGGAATTTCTGAGAACTAATGCTACTAAAAAATTGATCGAAAATCTAAATACAAGGGGATAAATAATCCAAGAAAGGCAACACCATGAAAAAAGAAGATTAAATACGGAACAGAACTACAATTTGTAAACCTAAAAATTCAATAATATTATAGGTTTATATAATTATTGAACTAGACATATTTTGGATAAGAAATAAATATGTAGATTTAAATTACTTATTAAAAGAATAGATTAATAAAAGAAATAAATTTAGATATGTAACAAAAAATAAAATTAAAGCATATAGAAATATTGTACATTAAAAGCTTTAAATTAAATTTTCAAAAACAATATTTTTTTAATAGTTAAATAATTTACAATATTATCAATTGTTTGTTATTTTCAAAAATACATACAATACAATACAGAAACAAACCTTAGTTACGTCTTAATATTATCTTATGTTGAAAATAACTGAATAATTTTAAAAACATAACAACAAATCTTTATCCTTCATTTTTCGGTACATCATCTAAACTAGATTGCCGAATTGGAATTCGGATTTTTTGGAAAGAAGCTACTTACTTAGGTCTCTACAAACATAGGCAATATTTTTTGCTTATTAAAGTGAATTTTAAGTTCTTTTTTGTGCCAGTTTTTCAACTGCTATTGTCTTGCAGAAAATTACGGCTAGGTTTTTACTTAAACGAGCACTGATTGTTAAATGTTTGAGGTTATTGACAAATTGGTTGTGAAGGAAATCAATGTTTGATCCATTAAGGAAGAAATATCCCAATTTGCAGATAACTTACCGGTTGTAGAAGAAAATTTGGTTATACCAGAAAAAGCTTCGATTGCTTGGAATATTTGTGTATCATGACTATAAATACATTATTTGTTTTTGTGGAAGACTAATTGGATGAATCAAGTGTCCAAATAACTGCTTTTATACTCCTTGTAAAACCAATCCCAATAAAAGTTAATTACACTCACCATAAAGATGAAACTTATTAAAATATTGTACTTGTCTAAAAAATATTAAGCAAGTTTATGACATTTTGATAAAATCCCGTAAAATACCCGTGAAAGCACATTAAAAAACGCGTAATGTGAAATTCAAGTTTTTTTTTAGCACATTTTTCAACAACTCCAAAACTATTTGTCCAATCCAAAATTTATTTTCTCCATCTCAAAACTGGTTATATTTACTATCAGATCTTCTTTATGAAATTTTGATTAAATCCCGTAAAATACCCAAGCTAGCACGCTAAAGTTAAGAAAAATATGACCATTTTTACATGTCCTATGTATTTAATAGTTAGTGGTAATTTAATTGCCTGCATTAATTTAATAATGCTATAAAACAGTCTGAAAATTTATTAAAAACAAAATTATTTCAATATCTTTCATTTTTTTTTTCTATCTTATTTTTGCCAGGTACAGATTTTAACTTAATAATTTTAAATATCCTGTTATTGTTTTCACATTTTAGAAAAATTTAAGTTTGATTTTGTTTACCACGTAATTAATTAATTTTAGTATGGATATTGATGATATTATTTTAAGAATATACTAACTATTGTTATAATATATTAATTTGTATTTTTGCTTACAGGTAATCATATTATGTTTCCATTACTTTTTGATTGGTAAGTTCTCTTTAGTTTAATTATTATTTATATTTACATAATTATATTTATTTTATTTAAGCTTTCAGTTGTTTTGATAACAGTCTTGGTCCAATAGTTTTTAAATGATACATGTATTCCTGATTATCTAGGACTTTCGTCCCGTACTGCCTTTGTGCTTTTTAAGTATTTTTATATAGTGTCTTAAATATTTTTAACTGTGATTTTAAAACCTGAAATATATTTTGTTTTTCCATATTGTAATCAGTCGTTTTAGATTTAGAAGTAAGTATTTTGAATTAAGAAAAAAATAATTATGACTGATACTGTTTTAAACTGATTCGTAAATTTATGATAAACTTAATCTATCAAAGATTAAAAATATAAAAAATAAGGAAATAAAATTCAAAACGAAAGAAGAATGGAAAAGGTGGTTGTCGTGAAGAAATTATTAAGTCAAATTACTTTTAAAGCGAGTTAATTTTCAATTATCAAATTATTTAAAATACTCTAATTACTGAAAAGATTAAAATGTTGCTGTATCTTACTAGGTTTCATTATACACTCACTAGTGAAACTCCATCTAATTTATTTTTTCATTTTCTCGGCTAAAAGTTTCATTCGTTTTTAAGTGTTTACGTTCCTATATTCATTACCTAAAGCATATAAAGCGTATTAGGATTGTCAAAAATATTAACTGAATAAAAACAGGAAGTTTAAAGAAATTACTTAGCCATTTTAAAATTACGACATTTTAAATTAATAAGGTTTATATACAGTGTTTATTGGGTGAAACTAGATCAAAAATGCCGCAGACCTTACCTTTCTATTGCAATCCCTTGCGGATATACTATCATTCAAAGACTTTCTTGAGGAAACCACGTTTTTTCCCCATAAAAGCTGTAATATCTCCACTTGTTTAAACATTGATTCCATGAAATCAATACGTAATCATCAATTTGATCATACCCTATGAAAGCTGGTTAAAATTGCAAGTTTTTGTGAGATTTGCAGTTTTGTTGATATTTTTTTTAGAAAAACGGTGAGCAATGAAGTATTTTAAGACAATGTAACTTCTCTAAATAAGGTGAAGATCAAGCTGTTCTTTAAGTCCCAAGTTTGTAAAATTCAAGGTTGCATATACTCTGCTTATAACAATAAATTTAATGCTAAATCCGAAAATGTCAAAATTTGGAAAAATGTTTAAACAAAGTGGAGATATTACAGATTTTATGGCGAAACAATCAGGACTAGCCATGGGTTCCTCATATTGTTTGCCAAAGATGTGTTGTATGTCTACGGTTATGGTCCAGCTGGAAAAGAGATGCAGTGAAGTTCCTAACTCCCATGATTTGGCGAGAACCTCAAAACCATCATGACGACTGCTACTTCTGGGCTGTGAAAATAAACGGAATAAACCCTGGAAATGGAAGTGATTCGTCATATCCTAAATTATCTTATGCTCAACGATCTCAATTAAAATCTTGAGAGGTACAACCCAGCACATCTAAATCCTCTGGTGATCCAAATCTCTGTGAACGCGAACAAGAGATATTAAGTGATGACTCTGATCCAGATTACAAATGTTGCCTTTGAGAACCTCAATAATAACTATTATTGACAGAAATAACTAAATGACTTAGTGAGGTATCTGAACTTATCGAAAGAATCTTCAGAATTTTTAGGATATATTTAAAAGAAACAAATTTGCTTAATCCCAAAACCAACATTACTTTTTATCGTACGCGGGAAAAGAATCTGTTACCATATTTTTCTCAAGAGAAGGATTTAGTCTTTTGTAACATTGTTGGTGGTATTTTGCAATAGGTTTAATAAACTACAAGCATAGGGATCGGTGTATTTTTATGGACAGCAGCGAAAGAAGTTTAAAGTGTGTTTTGCTCCATAGCAGTAACAAGTACTAATGCACATTCAACGAATTTGAAAGAAGAATACGCTTATATTTTATGCAAAGAGATCTACCTAAAGTCGTTTATTCTAGGAAATCCTATAAAAGATCATTTGATAAAAATGTTCAATTTCCTTACATTTTTTTTACAAAATGCCTCGTCTGAGATATGTAGATATATGATATATATGTCATTGAAAATCATTTTAATTTAAATGGGGATAATACCATTTTTTTTTAATGTATTATTTAAATTTAATTATTGTTTTTAATAATCATAATACTTTTCATACCGTTGTTAAAGAAAATTAGGATTTAAACTTCTGATGAGGAATTTTAACTATCTGCTGAATTGGCCTGTAAGTATATTTACAGTATCGAAAATAATTAAATTTTTTAATCTAGGAGAACTGGATACAACAGTTTATTTATTTTGGCAAATAGAAGAGGAGTAGGACAGTAGTGATTGGTAGAAGGGGCAGTAGAGGCGCACTATATATCCGGGCGGCTATCTGTGTCGTGACAATGGGCACTCCCTTTTAGAGTTCTCTTTCCTTCCCTTAAAACACCTTTAAATGATAATTTATTCCGAAGAGGATCCAGGGAGGCCCTTAGTGTAGGGCGTTTAAGGGCTTAAGCGCAAAAACTCGGGTCCTTTTAGGGCATCCTTCCCCGGTCCCATTACAGCGGCGAGGTGGGAATTACTGGGTGCCCCCCTCCCTGGGGATTTCAGCTTTTTCCCCTTATAGAATTAAGTTTACGTCCTCACTTCGGCCAACGCCCGCGCCGAAAATAAATCAGCACAACAGAAATCTATAGCGCTCTTCCCTTAGCCTCTTCTTTTTTGTCTTGTCTTACTTCGTTTTTTACCGTAATTTCTTAGCTTTCTTCTGACCTTTCACGTTCATGGCACATTCGTTGTTTCCTCAGCTGATGCAATATAGTGTTTACCTTTTCTTACTTCTAATGATGATTTGTGGTGGTCGTTATTGATGTTTCCCTAAAACACACACACAAAAAAAAAAAAAAAAAATCTGAATTATGGTGGAACGTGTTTCTTTGTTAATTCATTGTCATCATGGATGAACTGTTTCTTCAACGTAGGTTTTAGCATTGTTTACTTACTAACCATATAATGTTTATAATTATTCAATTAAATATATTCTTAAAGATGTAGGTAGTTGGGGTATGCAAGCATATTAGTTAAATACTTCTTAGTCAACAAATACCCCATCAATGTATTTTTAATTCATACTAATCCAGTTAGGACCACCGTTCCATTTATGGGACAATATTTTAAATTCATTATTATTTATTATATCAGTGAAAGAACTGATTAAATTCCATGGTAATGCAATGTTTTTTTGTTTTTTTTTCACTTTATATATTATATCCACACCTGCCACTTAATTCGTGACAATAAGCGGATGTGATATGAGAAATTAAAAAAATAAAATTGGCATGTCAGGCATGAGGGAGTTCAGCACCCATTGTACCTACTCCAGTCGCATTTTTTAAAAAAATTTATCTTAGTCGCCATGTTTTGTATTAGTTTGTTGTAGTGTCCTGGAAGTTTGTCATAAAATCGTTTATAGGAAGTGTGAATATGGTCCTGTACAGTGGGTATGTTCAAGTCTGTATGCAATGTTCTGTTACTGACGTACCAGGGTGAGCGAGTTATGATACTTAAAACTTTAGACTGAAAAGTTTGTAATTAATGTAATGTTGGTATACTTTTTTCAGAATTAGTAATCAGTTGGCATTTTTTTTTTTTTTTTTTTTTTTTTCTCAGCATAATTTATACGGGCCCTTTAGAGGCCACCCTTCCACTAGAAAAACATACTATTTGGGGGGTTCACATACTACATGCCAAATTTCCTTGTTAGCATCGTTAAAGTACCTCATTAATTAATATTATACAAAACATTACCAAAATGGAAACTAAAAGTAGGTCCAAAATGGGTTAATAATTTTTTATGAACGTTAAAATTTACGATGTAGATTCATTGTTTATAAAAAGAATATGTCCATCCCTCAACTTGAATTTATTCCTCATTGTATTTGATTTGTCTTGACAGATATTACAACCTGCTACAATTACCGAATAATAGTGCTCTAAGTTTAATTTATCCCTTATTTAACAGAACATGAAAGAAATAAAAAATATAATAGTAAGACATATCTATAGAAAAAAAAAAAAAAAAAAAAAAAAAAAAAAAAAAAAAAAAAAAAAAAAAAAAAAAAAAAAAAAAAAAAGGAAAACTATGATATAATAATTAATAGAAATTAATTAATTATATCTAATTAATTAAGAGAAAAGTACATATTTATAATAGTGAGTCTTGTAAAACGTATCATTTATGATATAATTTATAGATATTTCATAAATATTGCTATCCAGTATCTCCGCATGATATGAAATGTTTATCTTGGATTTATTTTTTTAAAAAATCTTGGTAAATCTACTTTATTACTAAATTTTATATTTAGAAGAAAAAAAGTAGAGAGAATTTACGATTTTCATCTGATGGGTTGAGTTTTCTATCTAGCAAAAAAGTGATATTTATTCGCAAATATTCATTAATATCTATGCATGATTATAAATTAATTAAGAATTAATTTTGTCTATATCGTTGCCACTATGTAAAACTAAAGAATGTGAATAAACGCTTTTTTTTTTTTTTTTATTTCGTTCACTTACAAGGCCTACCTTGTGGTAAAATGCTAGAAATTCGTAAAAATGACATTTCTGTCTTCAAATTGCCGATCAGATTCGAAATTTGACCATAAGGCTTTGTAGAATATGTCCTTGAACGAACTAAATAAGAAAAAAAGCGATTTTTCATATTTGTTAGTTTTACATAGTGTCGGCGATATGACAGTATAGGATGTCATCCTTTTTATTTACTTACGCAATGGAATTAATAAAAACTATTAATATTTTTACTATGAACATCCTAAAATTATATAGTAATAATTTTATCTGATTATTAACAAAAAAAGTAAAGTTGATGTATGTTTCATCATTCTATTAGAATTTGTATGATAAAATTATGAGATTACCCACCATCAGGATAGTTCTTATTTTGAAATTAATATATAACTCAGAATAGAAGCCTATTGTTATCATAGATAAAATAATTACTGGACATGTGAGTTATAAATTACTTGAGAGATGAATTTTTAGCTATTTCAATGTATTTGTTTAATTATCTACAAGCTTGAAAGGGTATAAGCGATAGAGGGGGAATATCAACTATGAGGGGAGAAATTAGTTTTCTTCAGCCTCTGTTTTTTTTGTTTTTTTGTTATTATTTTTTTTTTTTTTTGGAAGGGTTGGCTGATGCTCTTAGGAATCATTTCAATTTTAGAAAGTTTACTTTTTGTTAAGGATTCCACTTCTCTTTATTAATTTTTGGGACCGTGGTATATTACAGTTATGAAAAGAAAAAAAAATTTTTTTGTTATATAGCCCCTTGAAAATGTGAAGTACTAATTTGATTTGGCTTGAAAATCTAGATTAAAAAATTGATAGTATTACATATAAATTATTTAATGCTAAGTAAGCAAGCTCACAACTTTACCTAGAAAAGAAAGTACTGGATCGTATACAACTTAAAGTTGAATAAGAAATATATTTCAAAACCTTGTGATTTTTTTTTCTTTCGGTTTCGTAGTCAGTATGATAGTTCCATAATGGTGAATACTTACATTAGAATCTAAACCTTGTTTGCAATTTTTTTTTTTTTTATTATTATTATTATTATTATTATTATTAATACATTAGTTATCACGAAGTTCTCTTGGACTGTTATCCGTTGAAAAATGTTTTGGTTTTGGCTATTAATATTTTTTTTTTATTCTTAAACCGTTTTGAAAGGAATTGTAGAATTGGAAGGAATTGCGCAATGAAGGGCAATAAGTATTTTTGCAATATTATCGGAATTCATCCCCTATTCAAAGTTTTATCTGTAAAATATTAAAATAGGTGCGTATGTTTATTAAACCGAATAACTTTCTTTGGATGTTTTTATAATTTTTCAGGTAAGATCACATTCTTTCGACGAACTCTCATTTTAGTTCTTCCGACCATTTGGGTTTACGTTTTTTAACGGTTTGTTCTGGTTATCTAATTATCAATCTTGTTTATGTAAACTTCCCGGTTAAAAATATCAGTTTTCTTAATTTTTAACTTCTTCAAGTCCTTCTGTGTTCTGTTGTTGGCTGTTTGAGTTTAGTGGCTATTTGAATATACCGAGTTAGTCTATTTTCAGATGATCTTCTGGTGTGTCCATATTATTTCAACCGCCTTTCCCTAATTTCCAATTTAATGGTTGATTGGTTTTCGACTATTCGATCATGTTGTAGTCTGCAGCCTTTTCTTTTTTTAACGTGCCCAGAATTCTACATACAAATGTTCTTTTTTCTTTTTTGATGGTATCTACATAGCCTATTTGTTGAGTGAAAAAGTTTCGGTGGCGTATAAAAACATTGTTTTAATGTCGTGCTCAAGTGTTTCATAACATAACTTTTTTATTCTATATATTTTGTTTTATCTCGGGGGATCTAAATTTTTAGATTCTTTCTATTTGCTATCATTTTCCAGGTCTGTCGGTTCAATGAATTCACCTGGGTATTTGAATTTTTTCAGCTTTGCTAATTTTACCATTTTTAGTAAAATCTGACATGGATACGTCTTTTGGCTAGAGGTCTATAGTTTTCTTGTGTAACGCAGTGCTTCTTAGTGGCAACCTTGAGTGTACCGTTTTTTCACATTCAAGAACGTAACATTATGATTTTTCGAAGGATTTTGAATTGTAAGGATTGGATACGAGAGAATTAGATGGTTTAGTGGATCCCCAAAGCTCAACTCCATACATCCAAATTGGTCTAATCACAGTTATGTATATGAATCTTTTGTAATTGAACGTTTGTCTAGTAAATGTTGAAGTAGTATGTAACGACGAGCAGTTTCTTGTCGTTTTAGTCTTGTATGGCTGATTCCAAGTAACGAGTTTGTCCAAGCGGAGTCCTAGGTAGCGGACCTGTTCAACAGGGATTAATGAAGTATCATTAAAGGATACTGTGAGACAGGAAGTCGTAGGTTTACGACGAAGGGTAAAGGTTATTTGATGAGATTTGTTTTGATTTATTTTGATTCTCTCTTTTTGACACCATTCTTGAATGTTTAAGATATGGGATGGGTGTGCATGGAGGTTAGAGGCAATAAAGGATCATTGTTTGCCGATAATAAATATGTGTCATCAGCGTAAGTTGTGAGGACAGTGGTAGGATGAGTTGGAAGATCACCTGTATAAACCGTGTAGATGATGGGACCTAGAATTGATCTAAAATTTAAATTGGAAAAAAACAGTAGATATATCAATGATCTATTGTTTTTCCCAGTCTGGGAGAGATCTATTTTTTTTTTTTTTTTTTTTTTTATACCAATTGAATAGAATTTATTTTTGTAAAGTAAATTGATTTAATTCATTCATTGATTGATCTAACGTTAGAATCATTAGATTTATTTATTTGATTACAAAATTTTGAAGCAGCTCCTACCATTTATAAAAACGAAATCAGTCTCCCATTCTTTATTTATCAGGTGTAGGGAACATCAGTAGATTATCCTGCCGGGAATGAAAAATGCCCTGATGAGAGGAGCTGCTGGATTTATCGGTCGAATCATTGGATTAACTTTACAAGGCCGGTGAATACGTTTACATTAATTTATCTCTGGGGTGGGGGCCGGGGACATACCGCCAAAGGTCTACCTATTCTTATTCGGCCCTTGGACCAATGAATATTTAACTTTTGTAATAGTGCCGAATCTCTGCTCCCCCCTCCCCTTTCCCCCTTCCCCCTCCACCGAGGAGCCGTTTGCATAATTTATACTCCACCCCTATCTAGTTAATGCTCCTGTTTAACATAAGTTTAATTAGAGCAATCAGCTTCTCTCGGGGGAACTACCCTCAAAATCCCTCTCCCGGAGTAACTTTATTACGTCAGTAACACTTGAATTTAATGTAGCAACAGTCTCCTTACTGAACTATTTACTATTTTGCCTAGTTTAAGGCGGTGTTCTTAGTGGAAGTGAATGTGTCCTTATCTTAGTTTCTAATAGTATAACCTCTGATTTACTATTATTATTATATATATATTTTTTTTTTTATTAATTTCTTTAAAGTACAAAGTTAATGTCAGTTAAGTAAGCCTGTAATTTTTACATATATAAATGTATTATAATGCAATTACTACAGGAAAAAAAAAAAAATAGGAAGACTAAAGGATCCTCCATTAGCTGACTACCCTATTCCCCCCATTTCTTTCTGTTACTTCTTAGTTGATATTAACATATTTGATTTATCTAATGCTAACATTCGAAACTAGTCTTAGATTTAAAAAATCCGAAAAAAATTTAGAACTGGCAAAATTTTTATTGTATTAGTTTTTCTAAACCGTACTACATACCACAAGTGAAAATCGCTATATTTATTTAAACATTATTAAGAATATATTTTATTTTGATATATATCATATCTATATCAATGATTAAATGGAAGAAAAAACAATTAAATTCCTCATTGGGAAAAACAATAGATCATAGATATGTCTATTTAGAATATACTATTTTACGTCTATTGTTTGTAATTAGGAAACGGTCGGAAAATTTTCGATACAGCACAACAAAGCTAGAGCGTATCAAAAAAGCCCTAACACTTAAAAATGTAGGCAAAACGTGACTTTTTTCCATTCTGACCAATATAGCTCCTTAACGGTAGATCCCATTGACAAATTAGTTATATCACATAAAATGATCTCCATTGTATTTCTGAGAAGGAACTGTCGTCATATTTTCGTTCCGAGCAACACTAACAGAGTCAATATGTTACAATTTTGAGTATGAAAAATAAACGTTTCACATTTTCAGGGTGAACGTTACACAAGAAAAAATTCGACCCTCGGGCTAAAGACATATTCATATATATATATAAAAAAAAAAAAAAAAAAAAAAAAAAAAAAAAAAAACTTCATTCTAGCTGTATAATAGACTAACATTTCTTAATTAATAATTGTTATAAAAACAATAATAAATATTACGAAAATGATAGCAACAATAGCAATAAAAAAACAACTAATAACTCCGTGATTGTTTTTTGATCTATTAATACTAGAGTTTAAAAGAAATATAAATTCATTTTAACTATTTTCTGTTTCTATAAATCCTTCTATTGTTTATAAATTCCTTTTTTTTTTTTAAACCTATTTTTTAATATACTTAATATTTTTTTTAAATTTAAGAAGGATTTATTTCGGAGGAAATTGTCAAGTTTAAACATAATTATTATTTTTTTGGAGTAAGTTAAAGGAACGTGTTGTTACCTGAAACCAAGGTTATTAAAACTAACTCTTTAAATTCTTCGGGTCGTCTAAAATTACGAATCTTTAATTTTAATTATATATTATTACTTAATCAACTTGGAAACATTTTCCTTATCTGAACTTCCCAGGAAAAATTTTGAATAATATTAGTATAAATTCGATGACATAATTCGTCGTAAGCGTTGTATAAGTCCCGGACTCAGTGTCTTAGAAAGATTTTTTTTCTAAAGAGGGAGTTTTTCTTAAATAAAAAACTTCAAAAGTGAAGAGAAGACTTGGTCTGTTTTTTTTTCCCTGCTCCTTTCAGACGTGATTATTTATGTTTCACTAACTTCATTCAAACAGTTTTTCTCGGCCATCTTTCTGGTGTCATTCCCCCCTCTGGTTTATTGAATGGGCTCACTAAAAATAATACCTAAGGCTATTCCGTAATAGAATCTACTAAAAAAAACTCTAAAATATGAAATAAATTAGGGTGAAATTGTGGTCAACTTTTCTATAGTTGAAACTCCTTTCAGAAACCTAATAATAATTATATTTATTATTGGAAATTGTGTCTGTTTACATGCTTTAATTTTTATTTATTTTTATATTACATTCAGATACATTTCGCCTATTTATTCTTTCTGGAGATTTGGTTAGGTATTTCATTTTTAATATTCATTTTCTTTAAGGTCGATCTGTTTTACAATAGAACCACAATAATCCGACTCCCGCAAGTCCGATTCTCCGGATAATACGTAACAGTCCAATAAAATTGTACATTTTGTTATGTAAAAGGTCGGGTAGTTTATATTTGTTGTTAATGTTTTGCTTGTGTACGAGCATGATTGTTTGGGATCTTGAAGCCCCAATGGTCGCTAATGGATTGAGTCAAAGCATCGAACTTTTCTACGTTTCCCAAAAATCAGTTGCACGTTTGGTTCTAAAGAGAAGCTTATTATAATGAAAATTAAACTAGACTAAATTGTATTCAATTTGAGCAGAAAATAACCTTTGTTGCTTAAACGGGGACTGATACAGTGGAACCTCGATAAAGCGAATTCCTCGATAAATCGAAGTTTCTTTTCCCCTTGAATCTGCCTATCATTCCTATGATAACTTCTAT
Organism: Euschistus heros; assembly: GCA_003667255.2. NCBI lineage: Eukaryota > Metazoa > Arthropoda > Insecta > Hemiptera > Pentatomidae > Euschistus > Euschistus heros. The sequence continues at coordinate 2,715,122 of RCWM02000008.1, read as the reverse complement.
AAATCTATAAATAAATTTTTTCTATAAATAAATTTTTACCTCTACATATCGAAGGATTGGTTAAGGATCTTCATATATCCAATTTTCGAAGATTCCTTAGCTTACACCGCACCTCTACAAAATGATTTTTTTGTCGGAAAACCTCTATAAATCGAAGCCATTTTGTTAAATAAGTAGAGTTTAGACTGATAAAAGATTTTACGAAGAATTGACTGTAACTCCCATCCTGATATTTGTTTCCGGTTTATTTCAGTTTCTGATAAAACAGTTATGAGATAAGTTTCGTTTTCTGTACCAGTATTCGTCTTCAGAATACCAGCGAACACCTTATCCACTATTTTCAGAAATAGGCTGAAGTATGAAAATCAAGCTTTTTCATTATCAAAAAGATTCCTGAACTGTTGGCTGGACTGTTTCCGATCAGGTAGTATAGTAATTAGGTAGTCGTTATCATGTCCTGGAAGAGTGGACCCGCGCATGCGCTTTTATTGTTATGTATAGTCAGCTAACGGTGATGATTACCGTTTCATCAATTCGACATCCCTTCAGCATATTCATCGCCGGAAGTAGTATCGCAGTTTCGGTTTACCGGAATTTGTAGTGGGTACCTAACCAAAGCCTTTTTAATACTAGATTTTTTCTAATATTGTGGATAGTTGAACGCTGTCTTTTAAGTATCGATTATATTAGTGTTTTTTAAAAAACTTTTTTGTTTGTAATATTAAATTCACTCAATAGTTTTACTAAGTCTAAATGCAACTAATTATGTTACGCATGATGGTTTAGAAGAATTAATACTATTAGTATTGATAATTTATTTGCCACTATCGGATTTTTTTTTTATTTGTATACTAGTTTCGAATGGTAAAAATTCATCATCAGTCCTAAATACATACAAATAAAATTCCAAACAGTAGTTATCTTCATAGAATGTATACATATAGGGTAAACCAGACATCCTTCAGGAAATATTCATACTATAATTATAAAAAGAATGGTTTTATAAAGTTGAAATAGTCATGTTTCCTTAACATTCTTAATACTTAATTTAATAAATACTTTAAGCTAACCAAGAATGTTCACACCAAACATTATTCTAGAATATGTTTGTTTTGTTTGTTTCGACCGGTTGGGATTCAAATCCACGACTTGTGCTGACTCATCGAGTCTCCATTAACTAATTATTTCGTTAGCTAACGCTCCGTTCTTTTCTGCTCAACCACCCTTTGGAATTCTCTCCCTCCTTATATCAGGCTACCTAATGCCCTTTACCCTTTTACCTTAAAAGACGCTTGCTAACTTTTATCGCACGCTATTATAATTAGTTCCTATAAGTCTGTAGTTCTATAAATAACTATTTTTTTAAAAAAATTTCTTAATTGAATTTTTTTTTTTATACTGTGGTTTTAGTTACTTTTTCTCAATTGTTTTATTCTACATTGAGAATTTTACTTTAAGAATTTCGTTTTTATATGATTTTTGGAGATTTATTTTATTTTTTCCTAACCTCTCTTTGTATTTAGTGAATATTTATGTATATAGTTTCCATATAATATTTATTAATATGAAAGTTTTATTTATTTTTGTACCTATTTGTATTACAGTGAAATTGTTTCTTTATTCTGTATGTATTTTAAATTTAAATAGTGCTTGTGAATGTTTCCTAATTCTAAGCTTGTTTCTTCCCATATATTGTTAATTCAAGTTTTGTATCTGGTTTTTAGTTGGGAAAAATGTGCAGTTAAAAAAAATAGTTCCTAGACCGAAACTCGTATATCTTTTGACGATTACGATTTCAGAAAAATAGTGTTAAATGAATTTGTTTTGTTCGTTTTAGTATGTGGAAGAAGTGTGAAATTAGAATACAGTATAAAACCTCCAATGTAACCTCCTTAAATGCCGGCCTACCGCAAAGTTCCTGCTTCGCCTCCCAAGCAATTTAATCTGCTTGTAGCCGATTTTCCGTCTCATCCTAAAATAATGAGACCCCGTTTCTCTGACAGCACATCTTTGTACATATCCCTTTTACTGCCATAAAACTGATGTAAAATGTTTAAAAGTGTTTATTAATTTGAAAGTTTTATTTATTTTTGTACCAATTTGTATGTGGTGTGATTTTTGATAATATAAACACAATTTTTCCTTAAATTTAGCATAAATCTTTATTAGTAATTATCCTCGCTTAGAACTATCCTATGTGTTCTAAATGCCAATGTCTAGAAGATCCAAGACACATCGTGTTTAATTGCAAAAAGTTTGTGAATGAGAGGATAAGAACGCTGGGTACACTGACTGTTCAAGACGTCTCTGAATTCTTAAGAACTTTGACGAAAGTAAAGGCCCAAGATTTAATTAAATTTCTGTCTGAAACCAAAGCTCTCATATAATAGAGAAAGAAAAAAAAAAAAAATCAACTGAGCACAAAATTAAATAAAATTAGATAGTGCTATATTGGCAATATAGGACTTGTGTAAGCAAGTCTTTAAAGCCAAAAAAAAAAAAAAAAAAAAAACTAAAAAAAAAAAAAAAAAAAAAAAAAAAAAAAAAAAAAAAAAAAAAAAAAAAAAAAAAAAAAAAAAAAAAAAAAAAAAAAAAAATCCTATTGTTGACTAAATTAAAAAATACATTTAACAATACAGCGGTATGTTCATGCGCTAACTAAATTTTAATAATGATGTACTTTCTTTGACCTTGTATAAATCAATGTATTATGTATGCAAACGTCTTGTTTTGTAGTACTGCATAGAAACCACAATATTTTTTAAAGTTTGTCGGACATTTTTTTGTCATTATCTGGTAAATTATTTGTTGAGTTTATACTGATCGCACACCCAATCCTCTAAATCTTATTTCGAGATAAAAAGTTCCTTATATAAGGATATATACGATTTGGCGGAACCAGTTTGTTTTTAAACTTAAACTATTTACCTCTACAGTAGAACCTCGATAATCCGAACTAATTGGGACCGGGGGTGGTTTTGACTATCTAATTGTTCGGATTACCAAACAAGGTGCTTTCCAGACATAGTATGTAGCATGCAAAAAATGAACACTGACATACTAGTTCCCATAAAATAAGGAGCACGCTGTTTAGTTAAAGGTAAATAGTGTGTTTTATGAAATACTATTGTGCTACAGTAAGGTAACAATATTTTATGTAATGTATTGCACATGAATTTCGTAATGTTTTACATAGTATGTATACAATCTTATACACACACAGAAAGTACAGTACTGTACACACAAAAAAAAATATGCTGCACAGAAAGATAACAAAAATTAAAGAAAACATAAAATTAAACATTTGGAAAATAATCACTAATTTTTTCACTAACGTTTTTTAAAACTTTTTTTGGCTCCTAAATCACGGATTTTCCGAAAATAATTTTTATTTTTCCAAAAACGGCGTTCGGATTATCGAGGTATCGGATTCTGTACTTTAAATTTTGTATGTCAACGGATTTAAATGTTATAACTTCAAACTTTGGCGTATTATTAACCATTAACTAGCGATTGAGCAAGGATCAATCAGAAATATACAGTTTTTACATTTTTTAGAAAAATTGATAACATTCAAAATCGCAGCGGAGCGCGTTCTGCTGATTTTTTGTTAATTAATGTCGAAAATCATGTTTTTAACATCTGATTGACTTTCTCTCGGTAGGAAATGAAACTAACAAAATATCAATATTTAAAAAACATTTGAATTTTGAAAGTTAAAAGATCCGTTTAAACATCCTTTTTTAAGATATAAGTGCTTTATTGAATAAATATTACAATCTGCTTTACCTTAAGGCAATAAGTAATCTAGATGACAACAAATCCGTTCACCTGATATATAAATTCAAAATTTCTCACATTAGGGAAGTAGAAGTAAAAATAATTTGATTTTTAAAACACTAAAGCTATATTAGCTGATTTAGCTAGAGCCGCCGTTCGATGTTAGTATCTAATTATTTTAAAAAATAAAATAAACAGGAATATCAGTGTACCGTGATTGCGATATTTAAAGTGGCATTTTATGAAAAAAAAAAAAATTGTATTACGATGTATTGGTATTTTTGGTTACCGATATTGAATATATATTCGATAAATTCAGAACTCAAAATATCCTTTATATGGGATGTTGATATTTTTCTCACGAGACACGCCCCTAAGTATGAGCATTAGCCTGATTTTAATTTAACAGTCCATTATTTTAGGTAGTGTCAAGGGTATAATATTAAACGAGAAAATTATAGAACAGCAGAAGTTGGTTGGCTCGCCGTACTGATTACTTAACTGTTTATGGGACTAGTTCCTACCCCAAGCCTAGTTGTTTTTGCCAACGTGGTCTCATCACTAATGGATGGTTGTCTTCAACACGTGCGACTTACTACCTTTTCAAAGGTTACTTACTATGTTCTACATTGAGGTAGATTGAACTATATTTTATTCAGTTCCTACTGCATTTATCATAACTATAAATAATTTCTATAATATATATGAAGCATACTGTCCTCTAAGAACAATTTAAATACACAATTAATTATACCCCTGTCCGGTTGCTTTGATTTCGGATCAAGCTTATCATAAATTATATTAATATAGAGTATAATAAAGATCTCTAGATACATTTTTTAAGGAGAGGTCACATTATTACTGTAGGAAAGAAAAAACAGTTCTCATCTACAAAGTTATTGGTATATGAATATTGGAAAAAAAAAAATTGAAAGGAAAAGGAATTTTCATGGGAGGCAGGGGGGATGGCTCATTTTTTTAATTTTTTTTTTATTCATTGTAATAAAATTTACTGATTTTCATTAATTTGTTATTAAAAAAAGGATAATATTTGAAAAACTGCAATATACTTTTATCGTTAAAAATTAAAATCAAACCAAAATAAATCAAATAATAGAGGCAGTTTCATAGAAAACCCAAACATTAATCTTACTTAAAATTAGAATATTGGAAAAAACCGAGCCTTGTAGCATGCAGTATTTATAATAAACTATATTGAATCTATTGCATGTATAAACATTTAAAACTTAATAATAATATCTGCGTTAAAAGTTTCAAAAACATCCGTTATCTCATCGCCCTAACGTTTGGTTTTTCTCGAGGTTGGCTAGACTTGAAAAAAATCTAGGGAGTGATGATCGAAGTCAGTGATACTTAATTGGTCAGGTGATAACAAGCATATTTATATGTTATGAAGTACGTAATTACAATTGATCATTGAAGTCAAACACATTCTCAATATTCCACCAACTCCAAAATAGATGACAATGCACACCTTACCACTTAGTACCGCTGGGTGTGACAGAATTAGGGAATGAGAAGTAAACGTTTCACAATAAGTATACTTCTAAAAGATATATCAAGAGAAATAACTAATAAATAAAATTGCGTTAAATTTTTATTTGCAACCTGTCCAAAGCTCTATCTAGTCTTCAAAAGAAGAAAAATAATTCTTTTTTTTTCGTTACCAACATTATCTTGTAAATATTTCTGTTTGTCATCATATAGAATAGCAAATATTTAAGATTATAATATATTATCTGTTTCTAGTTGTTGAATGCAGTTTTCAAAAATACCGCTATTCTGTTTGATTCACAATCCCCAAGCCTGAAATGGGACTGAACACCTGATACTGTATGTGGTCTGACCTATTCATAAAATATCAAACCACAGAAATTTTTCGCTTCTTGGAAATATTCTGGATACTTCTCCTTCCGTGTACTGTGCGATTTATACCGTATCTAGCTGTAAAACATTTTTGAAATATTTCATTTTTAATCCTATCAGAATTATTCATAATAATTATTATTGTTCAAACCAGAACAATTAAAATAATTAGTTTGAGTTTTTCCTCTCTTACCCTATCATTTACTTTTCTGATACAATACAAATTCGAAGAATCTCTTCCTTATTATTTTTTAATTTTAAGGAGATATGGTTTTTTTTTTTTTTTTGTATACACTTGTCAGTTATTTTTTATTATTAATTTTTGTTAATAACTTCACTCATATATTACTATCATTACTTTTTCCTTTATTTAATTTTATATTTTTTATTTTCATTTTTTTTATTTATTTTTTTTTCTTTTTATTATTTTCGTTATTTTTTTTGCTTTTCCCCCATTTGATTATCATTATTATTTTATTTATTTACATTTTATTGTTACGTCTTTTCATTTTTTTTTTTTGTTATTATATACTTCCTCTACAGTTACAATTATTCCAAAAGTTATTATAAAACTTATTTGTTATGGGTGTCTCTCGCACGAGACTATACCCTCCCTTCTACTATTGTTAACTCATTATTAATATTATTAAACCATCCATGTAAGGCTTCCCAGGCCGATCTGGAAATTAAAAAAAAAAAAAAAAAAAAAAAAAAAAAAAAAAAAAAAGGAGATATGCTTTTGCCATCATAAATCCAATTATCATTGATTGTTTAATTTATAATTTAATGGTGGGGCTCACGTTTCTTTATTTTATACATTAAAATAATCCTAAAACTCTCTGAAAAATTTAATTTTTCAAATAAAATTTTGCATTCGCTTTGGCACTGCACGCTTTGCTAGTTGCAGGGGTTGATTTATTTTTCTATTAAAAATTTGGGTTTCTTTCCTTTAAACAATTCTAATAAAACTCTTTATATTATTGTATCTTAGCATTGTTGTTTTTTATAAGATTTTTCTTACTGTTCCACTTTGAAGCGATTGTAATTATATATATATATATATATATATATATATATATATATATATATATATATATATATATATATATATATATATATATATTACTTCCTTTATTACTTAAATTAGTTGTAGTATTTTTAAATATTGTTTTTTAATATTGGGGGTAAAAAAACTCTCTCTCTCTCTCTCTCTCTCTCTCTCTCTCTCTCTCTCTCTCTCTCTCTCTCTCTCTCTCTCTCTCTCTCTCTCTCTCTCTCTCTCTCTCTCTCTCTCTCTCTCTCTCTCTCTCTCTCTCAAATATTTATTTGCATCTCTCACTACCTATTATATCGAAAATTTATCGTTCTGTCAATTTTGTATATATGTGGTTGCCTTAAGAAATGGGTTGGTCAGCTTACCTTTAAAAAAAAAAGTAACTATTCATTTTCAAAGCAGGATTTTTAATACCTGCGTTTTAAAAAATTGGTTAAGCTGTGTTTCTCACTAAGACCTATTGAAAAACAATTAAATGTGGCCTACTGAAAAGAGCACAATTTTGACTGGGCCACTTCTTCACGTCTAGGGATATATTTATTCTTCCGTTAACTTTTTTTGCCATCTTCCTCCTTTTTTTTTCTGTTTATATTTTAATTTTTTTCTGTTATCTTATAATGTAAAACTATATTAAATTGTATTATAACATATCTCCTCTTATACTCTAAAAATCTCCTGGTCAAATATTATTTTACTTTGTATTGTTTTTTTTATGTTATTCATATATTATATTGTTCCAGGATAAGGTTTTATTTCTATTCTATTCTAATGAGGAATACTGTCGTTTTTAATAAACTAAATATATATATATATATATATATATATATATATATATATATATATATAAGTTGCGAAAGGTTAGTTAAAAATATATATTTTTTTTAATATGTCACTTGGCAATATCTTAGTTATTTATGTGTCAATTGATGTTCTAAGGCTATTGAAACTAATTTTACAAATGTATTTTAATTGTGGTAGGCAGATGTGAATTTCACATAAAACTACACACATGGTGGATTTCCTTTATCTTCTTTTTTTTTTTTTTATTTATTTTTTTTTTTATTTTATTTGGTTTTGACAATTACAACAACCATAGAACAAGTTCTAAAGTACTGAGGAGGGAGAGCTATTGACAGATAGAGGGTGTATCGTGGCCAATATCTAGGGTCTATCTGGACCGGATATTGAAGCCGCTCAACTTTTTATTGTCCACTCGGAACCATTAGAGGATCTTTTATTACTTTTTATTACTATAAGCCTTACCTTGCAGAGTTGCGTTGGGCCCTGCTCCTTGGTAGCCTCCCTTTGGCCGGGAGTAGTGAAGGGTCGCAATATCCCCCAGGTGATGGATGGCACAAAAGGAAAATATTGCTTTGTCCAAGGAGAGGAGCTAGGTGGAAATAAAAACATGAGAAAAGCCATAAATAAATCATTTTTCAATTTCGCCGTTGCACCCCCCCCCCCTTGTCGCAAGGGGATCCTTGTTAGTGGCCTCCTTAATCCCCCGGGACCTTCTCCCCCCTCCTTATTTACCTTCATCTTATCTTTTATCTTTTTACCAATAAGCCAATTTTTGTCTATAAATAGGTAAGTCCTCCTTAAATATAAAAGCGTCCAGAAATCTGAACGCTCTTCCAAAATGGGAAAACTGTCCGAGAAAAATATATTAAACTAACATACCCTATGGCGGCTTCATCCGCTCTCATACATAAATAACTTAGATTATTTTAACTAATAATTGAATTCATAGTTTAAAGTTTGAAGTTTATCGATAAAAATCGTGTATTGAAGTATGGAAAATCATTATTTCTTCAATGATATTTTCAAGCATGGCAATAATTTTTAACCTGGTTAAAATTGCATTGATCAGGTGTTTGTGAAGATGTACTTAATAGCATCATTAGTTATCCAATTTGGCTGAAATAATTTTAAAGATCCATCTGTTTGTATTTTAATCATTATTATTATAAAATTTATTATTATAAACTTTCCTAGAACGACGTTTTAGTTAAAATTTGGTACAGGTGGGTTTCATAATTTTACCATTGCAAAGTCTGTTGCAAAATGGCCACATATCGGTCGATTTTTATTTTTTATTTATTTTTATGTCACTTCATATATTTGTAGGCTCTTTAATAACAATTGGATTGAAAATAAGTAAATTTTAGTATAAATTTCTAGCTCTATATAACACCGTACCTTTGAAACCTCTCTCGAATAATACTCGCCACCTATCGGTTGATCATCAAACTGCGCACCACATATTCATCGCTTTTTTATGGCAATTTATTTGAAAATCTTTATTTTTTTATTGCTAAACCTTCCTTGAACTATAAAGATGATGTGGTTAAAATTTAGTACTGATTGGTTCAGTAGTTTTCGTGGTTTGTGATAACAAACGAAAAATGGCTTTTCCTTTTGTATAATAGTATAGTTTATATAATAAAACAATTACTTTTTTTTTTTTTTTTTTTTTTTTTTTTTTTTTTTTTTTTTTTTTTTTTTTTTTTTTTTTTTTTTTTTTTTTTTTTTTTTTTTTTTTTTTTTTTTTTTTTTTTTTTTTTTTTTTTGCATTCTCTTTCCTCCAATTATAGTCCAGTCAAATGGTTTTAAAATAAGACTCGAAGTGGAAAGTTTATGTGTAATTTTTTTTTTTATGGCTTACTTTATATTTTTTGGGGTGCTGAACACGAATCTTAAGTTTTCCAACAAAATTTTCATCGGCAAATATGAGAAAAAATAGAAAAAAAGTAAGAAAGTTTTAATTTTTTTAATTATTTTGCTTGTAACTTGCAATGTAATCATTTTAAGCAAAATACCTTTCCTATATTAAGATAAAGAGGAGAAAATGACCTACAATTTATGTTCCTTTTTTTTTTTTGTCAGACGTAAGGTATCCAAAAAGGAATTTGGCCAACTGGGGGCCAGTCCCACATCTCCCCAAAAATATGTTTGTCATACTTTTTTGTCAATAACTCCGAAACTATTCGTCTGATTAAAAATTACTTTTTTTTTTTTTAAAGATGATGAAATGTACTATTGGACTCTTTATATGAAGTTTTAATCGAGTCTCTTGAATAAACATGCCAAAACGCTAAAAAAATCCGTACTGTTGTAAAATCCACGTTTTTTTGCACATTTGTCACTATAACTCCGAAACTATTAGTCCAACTCAAAATTTCTTTTTTTTTTATCTAAAAAGTGGTCAAATTTACTATTGGAATCTATATACAAAGTTTCAATCGGGTCCCTTGAAATAAACATGCCAGAACGCTAAAGATCCCGTACTTTTATGAAATCCACGTTTTTTTGGGACATTTTTCGCAGTGACTCCGAAACTACTTGTTCGATTCAAAATTTCTTTTTTATATCCAAAAGGTGGTAAGGTGGTTCTTTTTTAAACCTAAATTGTAAAAAATATAAATAGCTTATCTTTTATATGACGAAGATGTAAAATAAAAGCTCATTTACTGTTTTTTCATATAATTTCCTTTTGTTTTATGTACATTTTTATTAATGGATATTGTTTTACACACTTATTATTATTTTTTTTTTTTTTTTTATTTAAGAAAAGAAATTGGAATTAATAATTTGTTTTTAATTTTTTATGTTTTGTTCAAAGCTAGAATCCCTGTTGCATCTTATCTTTTGTATTAAAAGAAATCGTTGAAAGAGGTAAAGACATATTTTGACCTTGCGGTACCTTCCAAGTTGGGGTCAGCTCTGATTAGTTGGCTTTCAAGCCTTATCTTCCGGAAGTAACTATTGCAACTCGGAAGGTTAAGTTTAAGCGTTGTTTACACAATATTAAACTTGATACTATCGATATATTAATGTGATTCGATCGATCGATCGATGATGTATGTATTTGATGTTAATCTTCTCGAATAAGTGAACTAGTTGTTTAACGATCTTCTAGTTTTTATTCCATGTTGTGTTTGACCTTGAGATGCTATTGGTTTTTACTTTAATTACGAGTATAATTTACATTCCTCATTACAGGATCGATTAGTCACCGACTGTTGCATTATAAACATTTGACCTCTCCTATTTATTGATCTAACCTCTCTTTATTATTTAGCTGAATATGAATCATGTTATCGATTTCTCTCCAAGTTTTTTTTTTATTATTTATTAGTGGCCTTTACGGGCAGCAATATTTAATGCTCTTCGTTCTGACAGCAGAACCAATTCTACGTAAAATTTATTTCAGTCCTATTTTAATATATTTATAAACCAATATATATAATTATAATAATATAAAAAAATACTATTTTATCAATACTTCACTTCACCGCATCGATCCTCCCAACCTTTTGGGCTTACTGTGTGTTCGCACCGCGCGGCGGCCCAGTTCATGGTAGAGGTTTCGCATGCATGCAATAACTTATTCGTCACGTCCAACGACAGAGTTAGTTTTGGCAGACAGCCTTAACCCAGTTTTCTGGTTATTCATAGGACATAGACAGGCTACCAATGGAAGGAGAGGAAAAAAAAAAGAAAAGAACGAAACCAAGGTTGTTCTACGGGCACAATTGTAAGAGGGAGCTGTTTTGAATGCTTGTTACACGCTTTTTTAAAAGAGTTTAGATTTCAGTTTCTGAAATCGAGAAGGTGTTTCTGTAACAACTGCTATTGCTGTGTTGATATAGCAACTATAAATTGTTACAGTCCTAGACTTTCTATTTGTTATTGCAAATAGATCCAGTTTATATCGAATTCCTTGGTTTAGTTAGTAAAATCGTAGATTATGATCTAAAGGTTGAAATAATATTTTGATTTAAAGCATAAATTTTAATAAATCGTTAATTATTATATATTAATTTTTAATTGATTTTCCCTGCCAATTTATTCCATGATTTACCGTGAATATTTTCTAATATTACTGCGACCGAAGTTGTAAGCATAATTCTAGCTATCTGTCTTGTATTTAAATGGATAAAATTACTTTTTTTCATTTAAAGAGACAGTATATATTTTAAAAATTCTCTCCTAAAAGTTTTTTTTTTTTAACTTGATCTTTTAATCCCTATGATATATTTGGTATCCTCCTGGCTACTTTTTTTTTCTTTCTTTTCTTTTTTACTTGAGCTGCATTGTTCTTGTCAATTATTTAATTGACATTTAATTAAATGTAGGAATTCCTATTTTGTGGATTAAATATTGAAATATGAAATCAGAAAAAATGGTTTTGAGAAAACATTGATCAAAGATTTTTTTCTTATAACTTATTTACAAATTAAGAAATATATAAATATATAGAAATATATATATATATATATATATATATATATATATATATATATATATAGAGAGAGAGAGAGAGAGAGAGAGTGTGTGTCAGACCAGTTGAGCATCTTCTGTTAAGGTCAAGTTAAGCTGAAAGTCAGACAACGATAAATTTGTCAGTTTCAGTTGTTTTTGGGCTCCAGTAGGCCATCCTCTTCTTCTCTTATCTGATCCTCAGAATCTAAAATCCTTTTAAAAATCCTAAATGTTACCTAATTACAGCATCAAAAATAAAGTTCGAAACGACCTTACTTCCCAATTTGGTCCTAACCAGATCCTATCATAGTTAACCACTCACACCCACAAGTCTTTCAACTTGCTTCTCATAGAATGCCCGATTACCCTCCGAGGCGTCATAAATGAAGAAGGTCTCGGAATCTTTTGTGTAACTTTAGTTGAATTGCTTCCAAATTCATGTGTATTGTTTCTTTACAAGCAATTGGCATTTATTTATTTGTTATTATTATGTTTTTAATGACTGTTTGAGATAAAAAACAACATTATATTTGCTTTGATGTAATGGTGTTTCGCATACTCTATGTGCTTTAAAGTAGACAATTTTCCTTAATTGTTATTGTTCATAGTTAGTGTTTTCATCCAGGAGATTGCTCAATATAAGATAATAGTGTTGTTAGGGAAAGTGATTTTCACCTCAGGCACAACGGTGTCTGTTCTAAGAACAGCATGGCGTTGAAAGTTATCGTTCCATTATAACTGATCATCACAGTTTCTTTTCAATATTATGTCTTAGGAAAAGTTGAAGTTTCAATTTATATTTTCTATCTAAGCCTTTTTTTTTTCTTTTTTTTTTCAATTAACTAATGTATACCTTATCAATAAGCTCAAATCAATCCATTGGTCTGAGGTAAGAAAGTCATATAATAGATTAATTTTACTTCATACTTCATGTGTATATATGTGTGAAGTTACGTCTGATATATATATATATATATATATATTTTATTTATTTATTTATTCTCTAAAAAGAGGATTTCTGATGGATTTGTTTTGCTGAAATTATATCAGCTCACGTGCCCATTTCTCTTTTGAATCCTCTCCATATCTCATCTCCAGCCCTTAAGTGATAGTGTTTACAACCCGCAGAGTTAATCGTTAATACCTCAGTTACAACTCAGATCAATTCTATCACCATTCCCTAGAATAAATCACTCAAACGAGAACGCCAGAAAATTGATTTCATTAATACTATATCTGATTCTCATTACTTTTTTATATTATTCTAAATGATTAAATTTCATAATGGTTGCTTCAATATTAGTTTAAGTTTATATGATTCGTAACATTTATGAACCTCCATTTACATTCTGCTAAGGTTTCAGAAATTTATACTTTTTTTTTTTTTTTTTTTTTTTTTTTTTTTTTTTTTTTTTTTCAATTAGTCAATGTTCTAATCTAATTTAGCGTTTCTACACTAAGACTTTCAACATATCTTTTGAATTCTAAGTCGTAAAATTTTCATCTTAAGGTGTTTCAAGACGAAAACCTCGTGCCTCACTTTCCCGACCGGATGGCAGCATGCATTTTCCTACTATGATCCTCTGGACAAGAATGAAAGGAGAAACTGCGGTAGTGGATTTCGCATACTCAAGTCCTGTCAGCATCCATTCTGTTTGCAAATAATGGGATACGATCTCTTTCGATGATGTCCGTACTTTTATTCAGTATCACTCCTCGTCCGCTTGATATCATCTTTAAAAACCATCAGTCCTGGTTTCTCTTTTTGAGGCAGATTATTGTGTATAGTTTTAAGCCTTTGAATAAATGAATATCTGGAAATTGTGTATACTATCATCTATATCTACTAATCTATACCTATACTATTATATATAAGGACAAGCCACTTTGTGATCACTAACCGCAATAACTACTGAACCAATCTGAACAAAATTTTAACCACTCCATATCCATAGTTCAAGGAAGGTTTAGCAATAATTAAATATACCGAATTTCAATTAATTTGTTATTAAAAAAGCGATAATACGTGGACAATAGTGAACATTGAAAATTGACGGGTATGCGGCGAGAACCATTTTACAAGTTACGGTGCTATAAATAGCTTGGAATCGATAGTAAAAATTTGCATATATTCAATTAAATTATTAAACAGGATTTAAGGTGTGTGCTTCGACACGTGGATCCCTCTGAAGTTTGAAAATTTACCGATATGTGATTAGGGCTATTCCGCATATAGCGCTTAACTAAACTTATGGACCCATGTGTACCAAATTTTAACTACATCGTTTTCATAGTTCTAGGAAGGTTCAGCAATAATACAATTTCAACAAAATTGTAAAAATAAAAATAAAATTTTATATGTACAATGTTGAGTGGCAGAAAGGATGTTTGTTATTAAGTCAAAAATTTTTATGCTGAGAAATTGAATTCCAACACGATGAAACCAGTAATAATATTCCTGTTGAGTAAAAATTATTACCTAATCAAAATGTCGAGTCTTTGTTTTTTTGATATTGTCTGTAAAAATAGGATTCGTCGTCCTCTAGTTGTAAGCACTGATAATGCAGAATTTTTTAATAGTCTCTGTTCTTTCTGTCCCAACTCATACATATTTTGCACGTATATTTATGAAATCCACACCAGCGACAATCAGCGGATGTGCTGAAATTAGAATATAAACAAAAAATAACATGTTAGACATGAGAGGAGATAGTTGCCAGTGGTACCCCCCGTAATTTATACGTTAAAGTTAAAAATTGTATTTCCATTTGATTGCATTATAAAATGGATGTTTTCACGTGAACTCCAACCACCTAATCTGTAGAATGATAACAAGTTAAAAATCGCTGCTATGCGTGAAAATATTATTGAAGAAATAATGTTCAGTTGCATACTTAAATAGAAGATTTTTATCGATAAACTAATAAAACTAAAGTTATCAATTAAAATTATCCATGTCCTTAATTTCGAGAGGGGGCGAAGCCGCAATGGGGAATGCTAGTAGATTCATGATGTGGAAGCTGAATGCAAGGTGAACCTGGATATCCTGGCTGCATTGTTTCAATACAATACTCTACTTTTGTGACGAACATGGTAGTTATTGTAAAGGGTGGCTCTTTCTTTGTAGGTTGCATTGTAATTCCTTTTTTTGTTTGAGTTACCTTTGATTTTGTATAGTCACAATTCAAGATTTATAAGGAAGCTCATTGTTACCGCTATTATACTGCTTGGTTTTATTTTAATCAACTTGGCGCCTCTTCTCTCGATCCGTTTGACCCATGACAACTTTTATTTTCTGCTAAACGTGAAATCGATGTGCGTACTCCATGGGCTATGGAGGTCAGGAGGGTAGCTAGCGTGCGTTACAGATGAAGGGGCGGCGGAGGCGGTGGGAAAGGTGTCAGTAGGCAGCGAACGGAACGGCCCGGATTCTCCCATATCCCACAGAGGTGCCTAATGTCGGTTCTTACCGTAGTTTACGTCATTTTGGCGAATTTGTCTTTGCGAAAATAGCAGTGAGTGAGAGGGGTAACGGGAGATGTTAGTAGCGATTGGTGAAAGAGATGGAAATCCGTAATCTTTGAAAATTCCAAGATGCAAAGAAGGGGGAAAAAATAAAAAAAATGGATGTGATGTGATTTGCAAAACTTATCTTTTCTTTCCCGTTTCTTGGTAGAAGAAGATATTTATTTATCTTTATAATCTGGTGTTCCTCAATGCGGTATCCTTGTTCCAATCTTTTTCACAGAATACGCTACTGATTTCTCAACATCTTGCACTTTCCTTACCCAGCTCGTTATACTTTCGAGTTATCAGTAAATTGCGATTCCTTACAACCTTGACATCACAAGCTTGAAGATTGATTTTTAAATTAGATTTTTTTTAAAATGACTTATTTAATCCATAGTTAGTTAAGTGAATCTTTATTTCGGTCCAAACAGTGTGGGTATTTTTTCTATGTTTTCCTGCTGTTTAGAGATTAACTTTAATTTGTAAAACTTGTTCATAATAGAATAAAACTGCATGTATAGAGGATTAATGCCGGAAAAGGTTCTCTTCCCGTTACACCGCTACGCAGTATAATTAAATAAAAATTAAATAATTTTTAATTGTAAATATGTAAAATAGGTTTTATTGATGGATTGATTGACCATTTATTGTTATTTTTTTAGTAGTTAACAAACTGAGTTTCTATTTTAATGGTTTTCCCGTTTTGTGACATTGAATTCAAATTTAATTCCCATGCTCTATTATCTTGTATTTTTTTTTCTCTCAACGAGGATGGTCCTGGTGATCTCATTCGTTGTAAATCTTTGACCATTGTTAGTAGATCCTTATTCCGTTGCTCTCTATGGAAGATTGAGGGAAGAGTAAAATTGTTTCGTTAGAGGACCTGAATGGATGTCATTGTAAACAATTGGTGGCGCAATTGTGACGAGTGGTTAATCCTGGATTCAATAGCGTAATCAGGGAGTGGTGACGGTGTTCCCTCCCAGCCCCCCCCCCCCCCCCGGCAGGAGGAAACACTAAGTGCTCTCATTGGCTCATTGATGTCCAGTCACGTAGCAGCCTCCTCCGGAGCTATTATTGGGAGGTACGGGGTTCATATAGTTGCGATTGTTCTAGCTCAAGTAGGGCGCTGGCTAAATGTTCTACCTTTCACGTCTGCCTCTTCCCTCCGCCGTATAAAATCCGAGTGCAGCTCCTCTCGTAAACTTCTCCCTCTTTGGCTTGTTCCATTACCTCTCTGGCTTCTGTGTCTTTCAGGATTTACTTATATATATAACTTATCCTTGTGTTCAAGAAATGTATAAATATTTTTGTTTTTTGATATAATTGATAATGTCTCGGAATGGGAGGGGAAAAAAATAATGGCAGATTTTTTAATTTTTTTTCCCGGGGTGTAACCCGCTTGTCCGTCCAAGCCCGGACTTGAAAATCATCAAAGAAACATAAAACGAGTTTTCAAAAATGTATATTAAAAAAAAAAAAAGGAAAAGTAAAAGAATTTTGCATCTTTAACGCTTAAAGCTTCTAGCTAATTACAAAAGACTCATTTACAGGACACTATTTAAACCTTTTTGGTTATAAGGTGCTGACCTTTGGGACTCCACCAAACCTCCTAATTTTTCTCATATCCTATCCAAAATCCTCAATGTCTTCTTCATATGTAACAAATAAACATGTATCATTGGAAAAAGAACCCCATTGCATATACCATTACTTTAATTATTATTGGAATACAAGTGTTGGTATTTGGTTGCAAAACCAATGATTCAAGTTTAATGAATATAAAAAGTCTCTTCTTGAAATAACTTTATAAATCAGTGTTCCTGTCCAATGTATTCCACTATCTGTGCATTTTAATGATACATATTTATTTATTTTTTTAAGTTTTATTGTTGATTCACATCAGCCAAAATACAAAAATAACTATCAACGAATCTGATGATTACAGCACGGCTTGGCTGCAGATTAAAGCATCTATCTTGATGATAAGATATTTTATTACTTATAAGTCTTGATTCAATATTCACAATGTCATAAATAGGGTACTACGCGAATTTCGAATAAAAAGCGAAATACGTCTATTATTCGAAATTAATATGTCATCGATTTAGTTATTCTATCCATCCTCTAAATTATTATTTAACCAAAATTAGTACCCTGCTTTTTAGTTTTGAAAAATAACTTTGTTTCTGTTTATTTATACAAACAAAAAAGATCATCTAAGTGATAAAGAAGGTTCAACTACTCTGTGTTTGTGATCACACAAACGCGAAAGATCTTATCAAATATTAAGCTTGTCTCGTCCCTATTTTTATGCTAGGAACGACCATAAAGGGCTGACTGAGATTACCCCAGTCCTTTCTCGGAAATATCACGTAACTGTTAAGAATACAGAACATCTGAAAGCATCGCTTTAATAAAATATTTACTATATTAGCAGCTTCATACTTTAATGAAAAAATAAACTATATTTACAGCATATATTAATAAAATTATATGTTATATTATGGTATTATGATGATCAGACATCTTTGTATTCATCCAGCCCAAATTTTAAACTAAAAAATTTTGATTTCAGAATCATCTTGTGCTGTAACATATTTTCTATTGTTGGGCCTACCCTACGCTTCAATATATAATATCGATTTTTACCACTGTTTTTCTGACCCTGAGCCATATAATCCATGGATCTGTACCCAACTGTCAATCCTTGAACCCCATTGTTTGAACCTATGTCGGTTGGAAGGGCTCTACCAAATTGGCCCCAAAGGGACCGGTTATCGAGCTGTGAAGTTGCCTGCCGCTGCGCCTAGTAAACCGCAGTTCCCAAAACTTCTGTACTTCCGCAAGGTTACGTAATGATTGGAAAACTACTTCATTATGTAGGCAAATATATGCTTTAATTTATTATTATTTTATTTTATTTTTTTTAAGAGTTGTTGGGCTGGATCAGTCAAAGAATTTTAGGCAATGTTAACAAAAATATTTTTATTTTGTTTGCCAACGTTTCAGCCAAATCTTTGATGGCCATCATCAGGGCTAAAACAAAGAAATGTCGAAAAAAGAAATAAAAAAGAGAGGAAAAGAAAAAAAAATTATACTTTTTATAATAAGTAGATACAATGAAAACTGCTAGAGTTAATAAAATATCGTGTTGACTAATGGTTTTTATTTTATTGTTTCAGGTATGCTTCATTCACCATCCTTTCCTCATGGTTTATTGCTGTTTTTGTAAGTTTTATGCACTATTTATAGAGCATTAATTTTTATGCCACACAGAACTATAGTTGGGAAATGATATATTATAGATAAGTGTAATGAAAAGACATTCCTTAGCTTTATCCTTAAGCAATGAAAGAGCATTGATGAAATATATTTAAAAGTAATGATAAATATTGATTGTGTAAGGAACTCTTAATAAAACACACAGTCGTTTTATTATATATGTTTTCATGTAGTACAATTTATATGATTTAATTTTAAATGAGGATTTATTAAAATAGGCTTTATTCTTTATCTTATGATATAATTTACGATGAGCCAGGTACATAGATTCCTTTGAAACATGCTCTGTGTATGTTTATGAATTATCTTTTTTTGTTATCTATGATTTCTGGTACGCATCATATTATAGAAGGATCTAGACAATTAGTATTAATGAATTATTTACCACTTCTATTGTTTTGTTTTTTCGACATCGATTCTTAAAAAAATCGATACATCAGCACTTAGAATATATCAGAAACCTGGATATTTCTTTTGCTGGAATTCTTTTTTTCTTTCTATTACTGTTGGTGTTGCTCGGATCGTAAATTTAACAGTTTCCATATCAGAAATTTAATGGAGAATATTTTTTGGTATATAATATTTCGTTTACTTAGAGGTAAACATCTTTAAGTTACAAAATCATTTTTTTTTTTTTTTTTTTTTTCTGTTTCAATACTCAAACGGAAATATGCTCATTAAAAATTTCTCAGCTAGTTATATAGTGAATTTTCTCATTCTCTAATGTGCATATACATATAACTGTTATATTCACTTGGTGACTTTTTATACTCAACGGGAAACGATAATATCAACACACAATGACTTTTTGTCGAATTCGGAAAAAAAAAAGCACTTAGCGACTTTTACCTCCAAGCAGACGATTTATCTTCAATGACGAAGACCTCGAAGAGAAACCAGCAGATGGCAGTTTACTGGTGGAACGAGGATATAGCAAATCTTCGGCGAGTATGCTTGCGCACTAGGAGGTTAGCTCAAGCAAGAGTATAAGGATGCAAAAAGAAACCTTGTAAAAGCAATTAAGGAGAGTAAGCTCAACCGCTGGAAAACGTTGTGTGATGAAGTGGACGAAGATCCATGGAGCAGACCCTATAAAACTGTTATGGCCAGACTAAAAATATCATGTCTGTCACCACCGACCTCTCCGGAATTGTTAGAAAACATAATTGCGGCTTTATTTCCGAGCAGACCAGAAGTTGTCTTTCATAGCAACCAGCTTCTGTATCAAGAAGTGCAAGAAATAACCCAGGAAGAACTAGAGCTTGCTTGCATTAAAATAAAGGATTCAAAGGCGCCAGGTCCAGATAACATCCCAAACGTTGCCTTGAAAGTGGCAATCAGGTCAAGGCCTGAACTTTTCCTGGAGGTATATAATACTTGTATCCGTGAAGGAATCTTCCCAACCCAGTGGAAGAAGCAGCGCCTCGTACTTCTGCCAAAGGGTAAAGGACCACCAAACGATCCGACTTCTTATCTATCGCCCGATTTGTCTTTTGGACACTGCGGGAAAGATACTGGAAAGGGTTCTGAGTGGCAGAATAGCTGTTTACAGTGAAGGAGCTAGAGGGCTATCTGATTACCAGTACGGATTTAGAAAGGGGAGATCGACGATCGACGCAGTCGATTTTGTGGTCAAATCCGCTCGAGAAGCCATCGCAGGAAAAAGATGGAGTAGAGGTGGCAAAAAGTACAGCGCCATTATCACGTTAGACATAAGGAATGCATTCAATTCAGCACGATGGGATTGCATTCTGGAGGGATTGCGAAGGATGGAAGTTCCACAATACCTTATGAGAATTATCGAGAGTTATTTCTCCGATAGAGTACTGAGGTATGATACTGATGCTGGACAAAAAAACCTATAAAATCACAAGTGGCGTTCCTCAGGGCTCTGTTTTAGGGTCTCTCGTGTGAAATGTGATGTATGAGGCAGTGCTAAGACTACCCATGGAGGAAGGGACAGTTACTTTGGGTTTCGCGGACGGTCTTGCAATCATATCTTCTGGAAAACTGCTCGAGGAAATTGTCTACAGTGCTACAGTGCTGTAGCCACAGTACGCCAGTGGCTCTCATCAGTAGGTCTCCAGCTTGCTGATCATAAAACCGAGGCAGTTCTCCTCACAAGCAGGAAAGTAAGAGAAACAATCACCCTGACCGTTGGAGATTATAATATTTCCTCCCAACCATCTATGAGATATCTTGGGGTGCAGATCGACGGCAGACCAAGGTTTGATAAACATCTGCAAATAATTAGTAAAAAAGCAGCCCAAGTAACGAATGTACTTGCCCTCAATCACCAAGTAGGAGAGAAATAATACTCTACAAAGATGGCAAAGACGCTGGGATTCATCATCTTCTTCTGGAAGATGGACCCACCGTTTGATACCAGATATTGCGACATGGATAGCCCGGAAACATGGGGAAGTTGATCATTACCTCACCCAATTGCTTACTGGACATGGGGGGTGTTTCAGTGCCTATCTGTTTCGGTTCAAACTTGACAATGAATCGTCTTGCCCCAATTGCACAAACCTTGAGGAAACAGTAGAACATGTATTCTTCTGTTGCCCCAAATTTGCAAAAGAGAGAGATCTAGCCAGGACTCTGGGCCATCAGTTGGTGCCAGAAAACCTGGTTAGCCAGATGACTTCTGCCGATGAAAACTGGAATGCTGTTGCAAATTACGCATCTTACATCTGCAGAAAGCTACATAAACAGGAGCGGGAAAGACGAGGCCTTGTAGTTCCTAAATAATTAGCAGCAGAAAATATAAAGTAGGCACATAGCCAGCCCCCCCCCCCCCCCGTGAAGTAATGCTTGAAAGCAGTTCCGCGGGGTGGTGAAAAAGAATAGGGAGGTGGTTTTTTAGTGAGTAAGAATCTCATACTGTTGTGGTCTCTCACACAGCCCACTTCGTCTTATGCAAGATTTTCCTCCTCCCAGTACAAAAAAAAAAAGAAAAAAAAAAGACGATTTGTCTCTAGGACCTACCATCTAGGAGTTATGTTGGCTTGAATAAAGGAAGTCACGTTTTTCTAAATTCTTTTAAGTTTTGGGGCTTTTTGCCACGCTCTATCTCTGTTTCTGTTCGAATCGAAAATTTGACGACAGTTTTCTAATCAGAAATTTAATGTAGAATATTTTTGTTTAATAATATTTGTCGCTAGGAATTACCGTTTAGGAGCTATATTTGTTTGAATGAAAAATGTAACGTTTTTTTTACACTCAAAGATGTAACGTTTTGACACCCTCTATCTCTGTTTGTTTTCCTGATCGATGAAATTCGATTCAGAATAATTTTCATTTATAATATTTGTCGCTAGGACAATTATCACATTTGATTGCGCTATTTCCTCTCAACTTTGTTTATTTCGAATAATCATTGGTCGTTAATTTGTTTTTATTATTAATTTAAGTGATTTGATCCTTTTAATTATAAAATGGAAATGGAAAAAGCGGTAGATTTTAGATTGGCATATCCAGGATCTATTGTTTTTCCCAATCAGGAAGAAATTGAGTTTTTAAATTTATATCTTGTAGCAATATTTACGATGAGCCATGGCCTTAGTTTCCTTTGAAATATTTGGGACATCATTTCAAAGAAGATGAATTAATATTTCGGTCTAATCATAATTTTGTAGTTATATTCAGTTTTGTCAAAGAGATAAGGATTTAATGGTACCAACATCGCGGTAAACTTAAGCTGTAAGTTATTTGTTTAGAGAATCGTTGAAGGTTGGAAGGTGTTGAAGCAAAGCAGCGGTGGGATGAAGGAAGAGTGTTGGAGGTAGCACCTGGTAAATTACTTCTCCTCTAGATAGCCGCTTAGGACGGATGGAGGCTGGACAATGGGGCCCTTACTACAAAGGGCTGTAAAACGTTTCTAATTCAGCATTTCTTTCGGGCTCTCCACCGCCTATAGTCTAGGTCTCGCGGGATGACGTCCACTCTTGAGCTTTGTATTTAGCTTTAATGGAAGCCCCATTCTCTTCGAGTAATTATTGATTTACACTCGGTCATGTCAGCTATTGGAAATGACATAGTAATGATAATATCGAAACAAATTCTAGAAGAAACGTAGGTTAAACAACTGAATCTCTAGCTAAATAGAAAAGCTTTATTTTTCAAGGTTGATTTATTTATTCAAGTTCTTCCTCACGAGGCTGAATGAACCCCGTTTCATCTGATTATTTTCCATCAGCTCTTTAATGAGTAGCATTGTCATATTTTCTATGTGACTGCCATTCACGTTCGTGGTAATCCTTAGATCCTTTATGATATTATTTTCTGTTTGTTGTCAACCAATGAATTGAATGGATGAATATAGGTTAGTTTTTAATTTAACATCAGATAAAATATGATTATAAATATAGGACAAATATAGTCCATAGGAATTAATTGCTGGTGTAGCAGTTACCTACTAAATGCACTTTGATTAAAGTTCCAGAAAGTCAATTTGTCGCGGAGTCTTCTGTAATTCAAATCTGTTACATACCAATTTTAATTTTTTAAATAATGTTTTAGAGGTTTCTATTTTAGTAATACGTCGAAAAAGATTTTAAAAAATTCACTTTTCGTCAAAATGCTTCCGTTAATCCGCCAATTGGGTTCACTTCACCACCAGATTTGTTGATAAAATTCAAATAAAAAGAACACGAATATTTTTAATGATGTTGGTAGCTTTTGTAAAATTATAGCACTTAAATTAACAACTTACTAACTATGTATTGACACAAACTTGAATAGAATGACAAAATTACTAGAATCAAAGGAACAAACGTGCGTAATTAACTTACAACTTTCAGTTAAATTTTAATTATTTCAACTTAATTATTATTGTGAATTTTATTTTATTTTTCTTGATTTTTTAATTGTACTAGTGTCTCATAAACTACAATCCTTTTTTTTTCATCTTCAAATCGAAATCCATTTTAATTATATAATACAGGCATAAATCTAAAACAGTTATTGATTATAAATAACAACGAAATTGTTCATATTCACCAAATAACTAACCAGATGATAACACAATGTTTAAAATAACACAATGTTCTCAAATGTGTCAACAACTTTGTTCAAAGTCGCCCTCTAAGTTGCCTTTTTTTTTGTCTTAAAAGATATAAAATTAAAGAAATTATTTAGAGATATGAAACTGAATAGATTGGTGATCAATTTATTAGTCATATGATACAATCCAGCTGCCAAATGAGGTTTGGACACGTTAATACATGTACTTGAAACCACTGACACCATAAAAAGGCTTACAGCGGCCAAGGACAGTCAAAAAGTGCTCTTATCGCGTTCGCATCACATTCTATATTTAATCCTTAAATACGTAGAACAAACTGGAGGTTGCTAGCTTGCAAATTAAGCCCGCCAGAAGGATTTTCGTTTAAAATCCGGTTACGGTACCTAATGCAGTTAATCTATTCAGTATAACCAAGAAAATATATTAATTTGCAAATTATTTTATACAAATTTAGTTCATTAATATTTCAGTTTAATGTTATTAATTATTCCCATTCACACCTAGGTTTCCGGATGTTTTGAATTT
Organism: Euschistus heros; assembly: GCA_003667255.2. Taxonomy (NCBI): domain Eukaryota; kingdom Metazoa; phylum Arthropoda; class Insecta; order Hemiptera; family Pentatomidae; genus Euschistus; species Euschistus heros. The sequence continues at coordinate 2,690,787 of RCWM02000008.1, read as the reverse complement.
AATATTGGGTTCTCTTTCCTGTATGTATCATTAATAATTATATACCTGATACTAGTTTTATGATGGTGCAATAATATTTCAATGAAATATCCATTTTTGGCACGCCTTAAGCAAAAAATCGATTCTTTTCATTTGCGGTTTGAATTTCATTACAAAATGATCCCACTGCGGTTTTTCCATGTGTATTATTTGTGCCTTACGTCAACGTTCAATAGTGTGTGATTATGTGGTCTAATGGCTGTAATTTATATAAAACAGTGAGTCTGCGAGACTAGGTTAAGTCCTACAATATTAATAGCTTCTGGGTTGTCTATTACAGAAAAAATGAAGATTTCTGAACAACAAATACTACTTTTGTTGTATCTGCGCTGTTTGAACATTGTGCTGTGTTATTGTAATATTTTATTTTTCTTCATTATTCTATTTTAATTGTGATTTACAACTATACAATTAAATGTCATAGATAATGATTATGATTACTTGTCAATGACTTTCGAGATTAGATTTGTTATTATATGTTAAGATTCCTTGGCTTTATTATTTTCGGACGCGAACCAAATGAGAAACAGGTTGATAGACTAATGCATATGGAGTTTATTGTAAAAGTGTAGGGTCTGGTTAAGGCCAGATCAGAAACATGGACCTTTAAGATCATTATGAATAAGTTAATTATTAACATAATGAAGGGCATGTTCAGAAGGATTTTAGAGAGTGGTAAGGAATGGATAGAAGATTAATTGGATAGTTTAGTGGAACCCAAAAGTTCAAATCCGTGTTTCCAGATATGTAGTTCTGATTATGTAGTCTTACATAATAATCGGAAACAATGAACTATGAAATTCTTGATACCGGATTTGTTGAACACAGAGCTAGTTACATTAAAGGATACCGTGGGACAGGAAGTCTTAGGTTTCTGATTTAAATGAAAATGAATAAATTTATTAATTTATTTTATTATTTTGTTTTTAAATCTATTATCAATTTCTTTAAGTTTTCTTTTCTTTCTTTTTCCTTGCTTTTAAATAACTGATGAATGTTTAAATAAACAATATTGCGTATTGGCTATAATTTTGTGTGATATTAATATTTGGAAGGAAACAATCTGAATTTGTTTCTCAATTCACACAAAATTAATTTCCTATTAAAAGAAAAATAATAAATAATATTTTGACGTTCAATCTGTTATTTGTTGTTAAAAATATAACAACAAAGTTTTTTGAGATTTACCGCTATATAACTTTGCCCTTTTAATTATTGTTGATTTGTGTTAATTTTCGTGTTTATCTATTCACATTTTTTAAAATTTATTTGACTATTTTTTCACTCAGTTGAAAAAATAAAAATAAATCAATCCGTGCTTGTTGTTCGTTTGTTCATTTTTTATCTTTTTATTTATAAATATTGATCAGAATAGCTTGAGCATTGTTTTATTTACAAATTAAGATGTAATTAAAATATTTTATATATGCTATATGTATGAATGTATGCCAACTTGGAAAACAGAGAAATGTACTCGTATATGGCTTCGTAGCTTTCATGTTACGACATTACCATAAATTAAGATAATTACATTTTAGATTTTTATTAAAATGAATTACTTTCTAAGGCCACTTTATAGATTTCTCCCAGCTATTCCTTTCCAAATTAATCGATTCTAATTTCCAAACCAGTTTACGGTTTGCTCCTTGCTTGCTAACCTCATTTGAGAGTCGAACCCAGTTCAGCTATCTCCTATCTAAGTGTGCCCCTTCTCTTTTCCATCCAGAATTTTTCGGGTCAGTAGAGGAAAAATTTTCTAATGTGATTTTTTTTTTCTAGATATCGTTTGCAAATGAACTTTCATCTTTAGTCTGAATAAATCCTGTTCGACTCTTGGATAGGCTATCCAATGGCAGGAATCAGAAAAAATTAGCAAAATTCAAACGAGAGATTCGTTTTAAAGAAATGCATTACATTGGTTAAGTCTATTCGATTTGCTCTATTTAAAAGACATATTAACAACCTTTTTGAAATCATGGTGGCCGAGTGTGTTGAAGTGGAGGAACTTCATTATTTTCGTACTCTCTTCGGCGCCGGTTCGAATCCGGCCTTGGCGAGTTGACATTTATTCCGTGACAGACGGAATGTATCCTGTCCTTCCCACTCGTTAAAATAATTTGGTAACTTGTAGGTAACCTTCCTGCGATAGTTTAAGTACGTAATGACGTTAAGCCCCGAGGAATAAACATCAAAACTTTTTTCGTGTCTGCAGAGTGCTCAAGTTAAATCTGCCTTATTTTTATATTTGAATTATTATTGTAGTATCTTTTTATTATCGATCCATCTAAGTACAACATTGCCGGAAGTAACAGTATAAAAAAAATAGTTACCAATATATAAAATTTACTTTCCCGAAATATGTTTTTTTTTGTAGATTTATTTATGTGTTATCGTAAATAACTAAAATTTCATATCAATATAGAATAATTCTTTAACTACTTTAATTTAAATATTTTAAGACTAAAACGACAAGAAACAGCCCGTCGTTACAGACTTCTTCAACATTTACTAGACAAACGTTCAAAGCTCCCAATGAATTACAAAATGAGTGATTAAACCCGTCACCAATAAACTTATCCATAAAGATCTCAATGGTACATATGTTGCTGATTTAGCCCACACCAGATATCAATCCTTTCATAGCAAACTCCATAACTACTCAAATTCGTTAGTTTCTCAACTTGCTTCCCACTCCATTCCTGATGATCCTCCGAGGCGTCTAGACGAAGATGGCCTAGAGATCTTCTATGTAGAATTTTTAATAAATTATATCTTTTAGGGCCAAACGTTTTTACTATTGAACTGTATAATCGATGTTAATGTGACTTAGTAACTCAGTAGTTTTAACAGTAAAAATTAAAATCATGATTTATCAACTTCTTTACTGATCCAGGAACCTAGAAATACAGTAACCCATTTTGTCTTTTTCCGACTAAGCATTAAGTATAAATATCTTTTTATCTCAATTTATATTTCTTTATTACAGGTAGCCAACATATCCTAGCGAATTTTGTGGTCCCATATAGTTATTGTTTAAAGTTACTATTTAAATTTTAATTTATTTAATTATTATCAAAGTGAATTAATAATGATCAGCTTTCCTTATTAATTCACTGTCTAAAGTTACAAGAAAACATGTTTTGTATTCATGGCCTTGCGTATTATTAATAGTCCAACTTTAATTAAAATCGTAGTTGCCAATTTACTACGATAGTCATCATAATTTATTATCGTATCAATAAGTAATTCCGCATGTTTATAACTTGAAGTTATATTTGTGGTCTTTGTATGTTTAGTTGTGCACTTCAATTTGGCAAAGTCAGCAGCTATATTTCATGCCCATGCTTCGTTCCTTGTTTACCACAGATGACACGGAATAAAGAAACAACTTCTCTTCTTAACATCATCAATGTTTTAAACCCCGCTTTTAAAATTCAATGCGTTTTGAAAGTTTTAATAGTTTATTGTGAAATAAATACTTAATTCGCATTTTACTTTGTAATTAGTTTGTGTAACGATATTGCTGTTGAGAGATATATAATTTTTATGACTTCCTTGTTAGATCTGATAATCTTATGTATCCTAGTTTATTTAGGTAGTTTGCTGTAATGAATTCAATTATTTTTTTTTTTTTTTTGTACAAATTCAACGATTTAATGATAATTTTGAAGCAATCTCTAATGTTCAGACTATTTCCATTTGAATAATTATAAGTATTTTTAAGAGAATCCTATACATTTTGAAAGTACTTAACCAGACCATCTTTTCTATGAAGTTAGATAAGAGCTTATGTTTACTTTTGAAACTACCTGAGGAAGAAAATTATCGTTCCATCTTATTTTTTTTTTATAATTACACCTTTTAGGGTCAACTGATAAGGGGCAGTCATTTCTGAGTCGTGAGGAACTCAACGAATTTCAAGGGGGGAAAAAATCTGATGGGGTTATAGGCATTAGGATGGGCGGTATGCTCACGGTCTGATTTGAAGAAAAGGAATGGTAGGTTTTTGGAGTGGTTCAACTCAACTACTGACGTTACAATTTTCATGGAGCGAGATTTTTTGAGCGAGACCTGGGTCCTCCACCCATCTGTCCTTCCATGAATCCAAAAACAGTGATCAAATGATAATGTTCTCGCTTACTCTATATGGTTACTTTAATTTAAATTTGATAACAAAAACATTTGCAGGGATCTAAAAATAAATAACTCAGAAACATTGTATTATTTGTATTCATACTTATTCTCTATGAAATTCTACTTATCTGAAAGATCTATTATAAAAATGATTATAATGATATATATATATATATATATATATATATATATATATTATATATATATATATATATATATATATATATATATTTAAAAAAAAAAAAAAATCTGAGACTTTTTTTTATTTATTTATTCACATTTGCAACTGTACGCAATATATCTGGCTGTTGTCAGAATTGTTCACTTTTCAGTTGGCAAATTTTAGATCATTTTTCAAAATTCTAAAATCACTATTTGTACCTTATCAAGGAGCTCTTTACCAATTCTCCATAACGCTAATATCAGCTAAAATCGAGCTTTGAAGACATAGTGTTTTCGTTTTTAAATGATATTTTCACCCATGACAGTAATTTTAAACTGGAAAAAATTGCATTGATTAGGTGTTTGAAGAGTACGTAAAATCATAATCAGACATTCACTTTGGCAGAAATAATTTTATCGATCCCTCTGGTTGGATTTAATTTCTAACAATAAAAATACATGACAGTTTGGCAAACCTCGTTTCTGGCACTCAAGACTTTTAATTATTATTATAGTAAAATTTATAATTATAAACCTTCCTAGAACTAAGAAGATGTAGTTAAAATTTGGTACAGTTGGGTTTAATAGTTTTACCATTGCAAACTCTGCTTCTGAATTGACACATATAGTCCGATTTTTAAACTGCACTGGGATCTACATGTCGCTCCATATATTTATAGCTTTTTTATTAACATTTGAATTGAAAATAAGTAATTTTTATCATATATTTCTAGCTCTATATAACCCAACTGCACTGGACACCACATATTTATCGTTTTTTGACGATATAATTGAAAATCTTCTAAGTTTTATTATTGCTGAACCTTCCCTGAACTATGAAGATGGTGTGATTAAAATTTGGTTCAGATATGAAAAATGGCTTGTCCTTTTATATAATAGTATATTTATAGATTTGTGCTAGCTAGCACGCATAGTAGTTGTAGCAAAACCACAACGAATAACTTTCGGTGTAATTTTTACGAACACATCTTCTGAAATTGTTATGTATGATAAATTATCAAAATTCAACAGGACTTAAATAAATTGGCAAATAGTCATTCAAAGGTTAAGTTAATTTAGAAGCTGTCATTTTAATAGCTTAGTTAACGTTAAAGACGATGTTTTTATAAACGATAATTGTTGATGTTGATGTGGAGATGATATCGATGAACAACCTCTATTCATCCCATATCGTGACTCGACTCTTACTTTTTTTTCTTATCCGTGCCCATCCCTCGGTTTAAAAAAAATAGGCAGCCATGATTCTACGTCTAGGTCTGATCGTTAATCTCATAAGAGCTAGTGACTTAAGCTGTTGCATTATGCAGGTATTAGATGGCCCACAAAAAAAAAAAAGAAATTGTAACCCACGGATAGTTTGAATGGGATAACTGGTGTATAGCCTTTATCTGTTGTGGGGAGCTGTATGGGATGAGAGGTGTGCTCTGCCCTTGGCCTTGCCTAGCTGGCCCACATGATTGCTCGGTAATGACCGGCCTCTACTGCCACTTCACGGCACGGTTTTATCACTCATAGTCAAACCAAGAGCAGGACTGTCGAATACTGTTATATAAACTCTTAGATGTACAAAATTTTCAATGACTTGCCAGCTATCCACATTGATATATAAATATATCATCCATTAATACTTCTCTTATTTCAAAACCTATCCAAATGAATACGTACATTGAAAAGAAACTCTTGAGCAGTCTGTGGTACAAGAGGCTTTAAGAATCTGTTTATATTTGGCTAGGTTCCCCCGTTGCGGCTTCGGCTGCTGTCATAACTAATAATTGAAATGCTTGCAACTAAGGGACTATGACACAATATCAAAAAGCAGAGGATCGACATTTTGATTTGTTATTAATTCTTATCCAGAAGAAATAATTTTAATTATTTCATCTGGTTGGGTTTCAATTTCTAACCATGAAGGTATATGACAGTTTGGGAAACCTCGTTTCTGCCACTCGACATTGTACTTTGAATTTTTACTCTTGTGAATTTTATTATTGCTAAACGTTCCTAGGATTATGAAAATGATGTTAAAATTTGATACAGATGGGTTCAGTAGTTCACTAAACTCTATTCTGGGCTAACCACATATCGGTCGATTTTCAAACTTCAATGAGCTACACATTTCGCACCACATATTTAAATATGTTTTAATAATTTATTTGAATCAAGATTTTGTTACCGATTTCAAGCTCTGTATAACATTATACATTTGAAACCTTTCATTTAGAACGGCGCTCGCCACCTATCGGTCAATTTTTAAACTTCACTGTTATCCATATCTTATCGCTTTTTTAATATCAAATTAATTAAAAATAAGTAGAATTTATTACTGCTAAATCTGAAGTCTTAGAAGCGAGAGGTTCGTAAAAACGTTTTAAGAAATTTTAGATGTAGTGCAAAAATCTACGTACTAGTAGTCCCGTGTATGTAGGTGCAAAAAGATTCAACGGTTTCAGATGGACTTAAATGGAGAGATATTTAAAAATAAATGTTTTTTTTTTTTTGTTTTTTTGCTCTTGATGTGTGCGAGTGCATTGTTTTTCTGAATTTATAGACGTTCTCAATCTTAATGTTTTTGTTTTTAGTTAGGTGTATGCACATAATTTCGCAATTTGAAATATCGCTTTTTTACTTGTTTATTTCTGTTAACTGATAAAATAGGCTCTTTTTTGATCCACTTGATTTTTTATATCTTCATTCTTGAAAGCGTTGCTCTCAACAACATTTTCAATATCATATTAATAATATAAATTATATATTATTTCTCTGGAATAGGCTGAAAGATGTGAGAACTGCCAATCCGAGGTCGGTGGAAAGGTGCTTCCATATTATTTAAAATATTTATTATGTTACTTGGTATTTCTTCGCCCATCTTTCCTTTTGTTAATTTATTTTTGTCTGTTTTTAATTGTAATGTAACAACTTCTTGTAAAAATCCATTGCAAATATGTAATTAGAAGGAGCACCTTAGCAACTGAAAATTATATACCATCATTTTCGTTATAATTTCTTATACATTTATTTTTGGTATTTGTAGTGGAAAAGATTATTGTTGAGTGGGCAATTCTGTGGGACCCAGATCACGTCCTAACTTGTACACGCTTACAGGCCATCAATCAAGTTTTGTTTCTGCACGAATCCAAATTGCTTTTGTACTCTAACAACCGCTATTAATATTATTCCTTGTTTTAAGATATTCGGTTAAAATGCTTTACTTAATCCATTTTAAAGGTTGTTAGGATTTTTTAATGTAACAAGGTGTGCTTTTTTTTTTATTTTGTTTTAAGTTATTATTTATGATTGTTATATATGATTATTTAACTCTAGACTTAAAAGACTAGAGACTATTCGTCGTTTCCGACTCCTTCAATATATAATAAACCTGCAAGCGTTCAATGCTCCTAATAAATTACAAAAGACTTACTTGCATGACAGTGATTTGACCCATTTGGACATACGGAGTTGAGCTTTGGAGCTCCACAAAATCTTTTAATTCTTCTCGTATCCAATCATTACCATCCAAAATCAGTCCTAGAATCCTTAGTGTATCTTATGTCCTAAACAAACTTATCCATAAAGATCTTATTTTTTCATATGTTGCTGATTTGGCCGAAGTGGGATACCTATCCTTTCATAAACTCCATACCCTCTCGAATTTACGTTGCCTCACATTCAATTCCCGATAATCCTCCGTGGCGTCTTATAAGAAGATGGCCAAGAGACCTTCTAATCTAGGGCTTTTATTGACGTGTCTATCAGCGAATGGTTCTTCACAAGTAATAATTATAATAATTTTCATCAAATAGCTTTAAATATATATATATATATATATATATATATATATATATATATATATATATATATATAGATATAAGAAAATAAATCATCAATATATAAGGAAATCTGGCCTAATACAAAATTTGACTCCCTAGAGTTTATTATTGTATTATTTCATGGCCAGTCATACAATGATGTAGTACGATCAGCCAAGTTATTTCCCCAATCTAAAGAAAAAACGATTATCCATCCATTTTATGAGGATGGATAATTATAATAATAGATAATGTAGGAGTCCAGGAAGCTGTTTCATTATAGAACCAAAATAGAAGAAAATATTCAAATTTTGGAATTTCGATTGTTTCTCAAAAACGGTAGACTCTAGAAAAATATATTACAAATAAACATAAAAGTTAAATAAATTTCCTATTAAATTTATTCCATATAAATTTGTTGTAATTCTAAGCGTTTACGAGATATTCGTTATTGAAAATCGTTGATTTTCGGGAAAAAACAAATGTCACCTCACTTTTTGTCAAACTTTTGCTTCTAGTGGCTTCCACAATCGTTTTTCGGAAAAAAAAAAAAAAAAAAACGCCAGAATCGAAATTGTAGAGCATTGAATTTACTTTAATTTCATATATACGTTTTAGGTATTGGAAGCAAAAGTTTGACAAAAAATTAGGTAACATTTGTTTTTTTCCCGAAAATCACCAAATTTCAATAACAAATGTCTTGTAAACGGTTAGAATTATGACAAATTTATATATAATCAATTTTATAGGAAATTTATTTAAACTTTTATGTTTATTTGAAACATATTTTTCTAGAGTCAACCGTTTTCGAGATATAAAAGAAATACCAAAAAAATTGAACTTCTCCCCTCCTCCCACCGTTAGCTCACCCCCCAGGAGCTGGGACTTTTAGTATGTTTACATTCTAACTATTCCTAACGAAGCTGTGAAGTCCAAAATTATCGCATATTCCATGCACTTTCCTTCATTTCAGCACTCATTGACTGGACTATTAATGAAGGAAGAATCACGATACTGTTGTATCTATCAAAAGAAAAAAATGTCCTTTATTATGTAGTAGTGTTGCTAATGAGTAGTCCTTTACGTGTTTCTGGCATATCATTATAATCATTTACCTCAAATTTACTGAGTGTATATAATGGATTGTATCTATCTATCAAAAGAAAAAAAAAGTCCTTTATTATGTAGTAGTGTTGCTAATGAGTAGTCCTTTACGTGTTTCTGGCATATCATTATAATCATTTACCTCAAATTTACTGACTGTATATAATGGATTCTGTTGTAAATATCAATAAATCGTTTAAAAAAATTTACTAATCGAAATCTAAAAAGTGTTACCGATAACTTTAATAACGAGAACGCCTGATACGGAGTGCGTAGTTTCACCTCGAAAGAGGTTGATGGAGGTTGTATTGATGCCGACTGTGCACTATTCCTTCGGGGTGTAGAGGACGTGAGTAGGTGGTTCTAAAATGTGATGATGCAGCCGTCTCTCCTCTACCGATTCTTCGAGATTCCTTTATTATGTATGGCTGATTACTGTCCTTCAGCATGCCTTGGTGCCTTGTATATGGCGCAGACACAAATAGAAATCAATTTAATAACTATTTAAACAAAATAGATTTTGGAATCCAGTACGCAACGCATGAAAAATATATTATTTTGTACAGGTAGCATTCCCCGTCGCGGCTTTGTCCTCTCATAAGTAAAGATCTTTGATAATTTATCTTATAATTGATGTTTAATTTATTTATCAAGAAACATCTTATACTGTAGAAAGCTTGCTAAAAGAGAGGGAGGGGGTGTTATAAGACATCAATAAATTTCATTCCGTGTTTTGTCTTCCAATGTTATAAGAATGATTTGATTGTTAGGATTTCTAGTTCTGGAAAGTCCTAAATATTATTAGATCGTGAAAGAAACAATGAGTCCAAAGATCCACTAGAAAGTTTTTGGAAGTCTATCTTGGCTATTTGCTAATTGTATTAGCAAAATAAACTTTAATTGGAAATTTAAATTGTTTGAATTGGAAGATTAGTAGTTATCATTGGGATTTCCCCAGTCGCTGTCCCAGTGAGAATTACAGCCTCTATGATATTTACACATGTTGATGTCATTTTTAAGCTGTTACCATTACACAGATTAGGTGGTTGAAGGTCGAGAACAAACTTAATTGGACATACAATTTTAATGTATGAGTTGGTAATCCAGATGGAGGCAAATTATATTTACTATAAAATTATATGGACCGATGAAGATACCTTTACAAGAGGAGGAATTGTTTATCAAAGAAATTATCATGTATGGGCTCTTGAAAATCCCAGAGCTATTTAAAAGAATAGGAGAATCAGCATGAATTTGCTATTAACGTTTTGCTTGGAATTTGGAACGGATTACTGGTGGCACCTTATTTTTTACCTGGAAGATTGAATTGTATCACATTTACACATTTGTTGGAGAACGACTTTAGATGACATTCCCTTACAGCAGCGGATTGAAATGTGGTTCCAACTCGATGGATGTCCAGCTCATTATAGCAGAGTTGCTCGAGCTTGGCTGGATATAAATTATCCACAACGATGGATTGGACGTGGAGGAGTAGTACCTTGGCCACCCAGATCACCTGATTAGACACCCATGGATTTCTTCGTATGGGGAACCTTGAAGCAGAAAGTTTTATTCGGTGTCAATCAACTCAAGAGAGCAATTAAGAGACCGAATCATAGATGCAGTGCACCAAGTATCATCAGAACAATGTTTAGCTGCAATTTATCAAGTGAGTGCTAGATGTAATGCTTGCATTGGTGCAAGAGGACAACATTTTGAGCAATATTTACATTAAAAAGAACATAACATAAATATAAATGTAAATAAATAATTATGAAATGAAAACTTTTTTTTTTTTTTTTTTTTTTTTCTCTAAAACTAAGCAAAAATGAGCACATCTCTAAAGGCCTTTTATCTTAGTTTTTCGGTCCCCTATAAGTTCCTGAAGTTTTGCCATTTAAATTTGGGACACCCTATATATCTATTTTAATAACAATTTAATGAAAATAAGAAATTTTATTATAAATTTCAAATTCTAGATATACTCTCTTGCAAAATGGCGCTCGCCACCTATCGGTGATTCTCAAACTTCACTGGAATCTGCATATTTATAATTTTGTTGAAATTATAATTTAATGGAGAATCAGTAACTTTTATTATTGCTAAACCCTCCTTAAACTATGAAGAGAATTTAGTTTGAATTCGGTATATATTGGTTATTAGATTGGTTGGTTGGTGGTATGATTGTTGATTAGGATGCTGTCTTAAAAAATAGTCATCTGCTTGTAAATTAATACACTATTTATGATTTAGAGAGCTCTGTACACACTTTCATTGGTTTATACTTTCTAATTCTGGTGCATAAACATTAAACCCTTATATTCAATGGCTATAAACTTTAAGCTATCGGAGAAAGGGGCTTTCTAATCCTAAAGTACTAAGTGTATTAGTAAAAGAAAATACGTTATCATTGTATGAATGGATTTCGAAGTACCTCGATAGTGTTTGTGTTCTTGAGTAAAGCAATGTATAAACTGTTTTGTGTGATGGTTGGGGATAATGATTCGATTATAATAGTTACAATAGATCATGGATATGCCTATCTATAATATACTGGTTTTCCATATATATATATATATATATATATATATATATATATATATATATATATATATATATATATATATATATATATATTTTAGAATTAATAGGATCAAATTACATAAATTAATGATTGAATTAAATTTACAATCAATGGTTATAGGAAATGAACATTGTTGAGAGAAAACAGAGGTTTCAAATGTTATATAACAAAAATACTCTTCATTGAATTTCTGATCTGGAAACTTTTAGCAAAGTTTTGATCCGAGCAACTCCAACAATGCTAGAGCGTGTGAAAAAAACGTTGGACAAAAAAAGTGTAGACCCCAGCCAAAAGATCCATATCAAAATAAAAATACTGATTTGGTGCAATCACCACATCCTGCCTCAGTTAATGACAAGTAATATGAATGGTTATGAATCCATTCACGCAATATGTGTTATTAGAAATAAAAATGAAATGGGGTAAAGAAAAGAATAAGAAATATTATTTTTAAAAAAAAAACTATTATAGTTGTAAAATAAAAATTTAAAATTTAATCTTGCTTGTAATAAATACACTCAGTCTAGGGATCCCCAAATCAAGCCCGTACCTCTACTTATAAGCCAGGTCTAAAGAGATCCCAGCACTGCTCTTGTAGCTGCGTCACTGGTGTGACTAGTAGAGGTTGACTGAGATTACTTTATCTCACAACTAATGCCGATTCTATTGACCATTACTATGAGCTTAATATATTCCAATCTTAACGTTTTGAATGTTTGAATTTCTTTAGTCACCCTCCTTCCAGATATCTTAGATGATTGTTGGTAATCGGAAGTCGACGAAGTGGATTTTCAACGCAACCACTAGCTGTAAGTCACATTTTGGCCAAAATCAGTCAGACCTTATCCGTTACGTAAAATTTCAGGCATGATCTGTTTCTGAGGCTAGATTTTGAAAAAAAAACAAAAAAAACAATGAAATGAGGTGCGTAAGCATGATAGTATAGAAGGATCAATAGAATTAGGATTGATGAATTAATGCCACTTCTATTGGAAATACTAGTTTCGAATGCTAAACATTCATCTTCATTTCTAAAACATGAAATTTCCCAACGCATCAGTACTATGGAACATGGTACTGATGGAACACGAAAATGGTACTGGTGGAACATGGTACTGGTGGTACATGGAACATAGTACTGATGTGTTAAAAAATGTTGTATGTTTTAGAAGTGAAGATGAATGTTTAGCATTCGAAACAAGTTTTCTAATAAAATAATCCCAATAGAAGTTGCAATTAATTCATCAATCCTAAAAAAAACAATGACAACAGCCAGTTTTGACCATATGCTAGAAATGGAATCCTTTGTCCATATGCTACAACGTATATGTTTTCTATTTAATGCACCGGTGAAATAGAGGCACTCGTATAAATCATCTTTTTTTTTTGCTTTATTTGGTTAATAATAATAATATGAATAAATCAGTTTCATGTGTCTCCTGTACAGTTGGACAAAAATGTCTTATAGCATTTGTCAAGCGGTGATATGCGGTTCAAATAAGTGCATAGGTTCATATGCAGTATTGAAGTTATCAAGGGTTAGGTTAATCTTTGACGTAAATTAAGATAATTGAGAGTGTTCTCGTCGAATTTTGTTTTTAAAAGGACACATTACTTAAAAAAGGATGTGTGTTTTTTCTCACGCCATACTTCATAAAGAATTGTCCTTTTTTTCGTTTTTATTTTACTCAATTTAATCTTCTCGTCTTATAAGACTGCACTTAGTGGAACGACCATTTATAACTACTGTTTAACCCTTGCCCACCGTGACAGCGGAGTTAATGGTGGCGGATGGCTATTTCAAATGTACATAGTTCCTTCCTGCCAGAGAACACAGTAGCTACCGGAAACTTTAGATATTTCCGCATCACCTGCTCCACGGTCACGGACACGCTGGGTAGTCTCCTTTTTTTCATCTGGTGACTTTTATAAATGTGTATTATACGTGCTTGAGATTCATTTGATATGGGCCAAAACTTCCTCGGTTTTCATTATATTTGTTTAGCGAGGAACATGAATAAATTAAGAAACTTTCTACTCATTTGAACTGAATAATATTTTACTAAATTTGGGTCCCACTAATCCTGACTTGTCAAATTCGGTCAGGCCCCAGGAGGAATTTCGAATCAGTAGGAGTTTTATTTAAAAAGTATTGATGAGGTATAGTTGACTGTTAAGTATTAGGAGATAGTTGGGGTATGCAGTTATACAGATACACAGTAATTAAAAAACTTAAAAAAAAATTAAAAAACTCATTTTTTAATTGCCGTGTATCTGTATGACTCTATACCCTAACTATCTACTTCTCCTAAAAAGTATTATATAAATCCCTTGATGTCATGCAGTGGATAAGACGAAATTCGGTTGGGCTTTTTGATCGTTTTCGTAATTCTTGTAATTACTCTAAAAATACCATTTGTGCCACAGTAGGTACATTAAGGCCTTTTTAAGAAGGACAACAACCAATTTTTGTACTAAAAATCCTACTTAACCCTTTACCAGGCGATGTATCCTGGAAGATACTCATATTTAATGCCTTTTGCTCAATAAATTACGTAATGCCCGACGCATTACCCTACTAATTATCGTCTAATATCCTTTATTTAACCTTGAATTTCATGATACATGTGTGGGGGTTAGCATGGATATAGCCATAAAAAAAGAAATGCATCCAAAAATCCTCAGGCCGCCTGTAATATGGTCAATAAGTTAATAGGTAACTCATTTTCAAGCTACAGTTAAAACTCTATAAGTCGAAGTTAAAGAGTGGACAGATTTACTTCGAGTCAACAAATATTTCAAGATAATTATCAGTTTTTCGAGATAACAAATATTCGAGATATCGAGTTTACAAAAATAGACTTCCTTTTGCATATCACTGATGTTCGGTCAAAAGGGCTTAAATCTTGGAATTCGAAGTTTACAAGACGAATTTCCAAAGGTTTGGAAACTTCTTTTTAATCCTGCCTATATATATCATAAGGGACTATTCATTATAATAAAATAAAAACTTAAAACAAAATTTTATTTGTTTTCATAAAAATGATGACTTAAGGCCTTTTTACCAAACACGAGAGATATAAGACGGGTGCGACGACCTATAAAAAATATCGTCTGCAATTATTTGATGTTTTTTTTTAATTGTTAGTGTTATATTAATAAAATTTTATTACTCGTTAGTTACGTTTATCACGTTAATTTAGTTTCTTAATAATATTATCAGGTTTACTTACAATGTTTAACTTATTTAGATAATCATGAAAAACTTAATAATAACAATTGAATAATTAGTTTATAAAAAAAAACCCAAAAAAAAACATGTAATAAATAACAATGATATGTTTTGTAAGTTTGATGGGTACATTTAAAATTCAAATATATCTGTCTTTTCAAAGTTATGTTGAGGTTGCAGTAACCCGCTATATGAAGAAAAAAAGAGAATTATGTTTTATAGGCTTTGTTTTATGTATTTATTTATTTTTTACATACTATATTATTAATTAATGGATTGTTTTTTGTTTTTTTTTTATGTTAAATTACATAGCCACATTTGTTGGTACATTTCTTTATTCCTGAACGTAGCATATGCTGTATTGTAAGCCTAATAGACTTTCGTGAGCTTAATGAGGGTTGTTGTAAAAGATTTTATCTTCGGTTCCCAGCAATTATTCGTTATCACTATATCAGTAAAGTATTTTGTTACATTGGCGGAGTATTACTTTTTTTAATATTATTTTTTAAAGGATGTATGAGTTCCTCTTATGAATAATCATATAGATCCTGAATTAACAAGGAAATATCTCAAAAGAAAAAAGTTGATTATCTTTTTGATTATACATGGTCCAGTACTTTTGTTAAACATTTGTTGAACACGTATGGAGGAATGAACGCAAAATAACATTTATTCTGGCAGAAAAATGAACATAATAAATGTGTAGTTCATAGTACATTAGTCTGGCTTCAATAATTTCAGACAATGATAATAATAGGAATAAAAGTTTGTCAGTCTATTAGTCCAGTAAAGTAAGGATCTTAAAGGCCGTTTTCAAGGAAAAACTACGGAACTTTTATTCTCAACGGATCTTAATGTTTTTTGGGGTGCTGAATCCGAATCTGAAGTTTGCTACCACGGCAACCATCGGCTTCGTATTCAAAATCGCAAAAAAACGCTTAAAAAAAACCCCGTTATTTTTGTTTTTGTATCTATAACACGATAACGAAGAATGTCTTCAAATATTAATTGTAGCCGGAACTAGTACCTACATAATGAAAAAAAAAAATCCGAAATCGGACCATTTTTCGCGAAGTTACGTTATTGGGAAAAAATGGAGAAATTGGCCAACTTGCCGTCAGTCCCACAGCTCCGCAAAAACACGTATGTCGTACTCTTTTGGCTATAACTCTGAAACTGTTTGTCCGATACAACATTACTTTTTTTCATCTTAAAGCAGATTAACTTTACTAACAGAATCTATAAATGAAGTTTTAATCAAACCCCGTAAAATGTATATGCCAGCCCGCTAATCAAAAACGTACTGTTGTAAAATCTAAGTGTTTTTTGGCACATTTGTCGCTCAAACTCCTCAAATATTTGTTCGATCCTAAATTTCATTTTTCTATCTCAAAGCTAATTAAATTCGCTATCAGATGCTATATGTGTAAATTATATTAAATCCTGTAAACCACCCAAGCTAGCACGCTAAATGTGTATGTTTTGGCAAAATGTGTAAATTATGACATGTTCAGTAGACTGGTGTGGGTATTTCACGGTGTTAATTATAAGTTACATATATAGGATCTAATAGTAAATTTAACCAGCTTTTTGATAAAAATATTAAATTTTGGATCAGACAAATGGTTTTGGAGTTATAGCGAATAATGTGCCAAAAAATTGGTAGCTTACAAAAGTAAGTGATTTTCAGCGTGATAGCTTGTGTATTTCAAGAATTTTGATAAAAAAAATTCATATATAGGATCTAATTGTAAATTCAACCAAGTTTCAGATTGAAAAAAAAAAAAAAATTGAATCGGACAAATACTTTTGGAGTTACAATGATAAACGTGCCGAAAACCATGGATTTAACAACAGTAGGGGTTTTTAGGCGTCCGGGATATTATATTATATTGGATATTATAACTCCGTTTTGGCGTTTTTTTGCGATTTTGAATACGAAGCCGATGGTTGCCGTGGTAGCAAACTTCAGATTCGGATTCAGCACCCCAAAAAACATTAATATCCGTTGAGAATAAAAGTTTACTGGACTATATGGGCTATCCGTAGAAAGGCTTTCTTTCGGTTTCCTAATCCTCCTATTTCTTCAAATTTTTTTCCGTTGTTAATTGTTAAAGAGGAAAAGTGTTAGCCGTTGGGTGCCTTTCAGTGGTTTGTGGATTTGTATTCGTATGCTGGTGTGTTTAAAGATTCTTCAGTATTTCGAAGTTGCTTGAGCTTCGGAGAAAAAATTTAGCAAAGCTATTTTTGTCGTTATTTATTGGAGCTTAACGTCCTTATGTACTCCAACCAGGGCAGGAAGGATGGGTTATCCTACAGGTTGTCAACCTATTCTAGGAGGTCAACCAAGGTAAGAAGTTCAAAATTCATTTCATGGACCCACTACGAAATAAAGTTTCGATTTATTTTCGATTTCGATTCGAACCCACAACCGGTTGTACTCTGTAGCGCGCTGATGTCCCCCCAAATCGCTTGATCGTCGTGCCCCCCAATGTTTTTTTTTCTGTCTTTCTTAACCTATATCTTGATTTTTTTTTTATATTGGTGAATTAATTGCCACTACTATTGGGATTGTTTTATTAGAATACTAGTTTCGAATACTAAACATTCATCTGCAGTTCTAAAATATACACAATTTTGTAATCTAATAAAATAATCCCAATGGAAGTGGCAATTAATTCACCAATATAAAAAAAAAAAATCAAGATATAGATAAAGAAAGACCGAAAAAAAAACATTGGGGGACACGACGATCAAGCGGTTTGGGGGGACGTCAGCGTCTAAAAAAATTATTTTTGCTGCACTAAACATTATTGCCTTATCAAAATATCGATTATTTTTTTATATTGTGTTTAAAAAATGGACGACCTAACCATAGCTTTTGATGAAGGTTTTAAGAAGACTAACATTTTAACGATTTCAAATTCATTTTAATGTTTCAGGTTTATTTAATAAATAATACCATTGGTTGTTTGAAAGAGCAGTAATATTACCAACAAATACAATAGCAGAGAATATTAACAACATTATTATCGAAAAAGTAAATTGTGACATAGAGAATATCTCTATTGATAGGGTTGTAAGCACTGATAATGCAGTCCATTATCCGCCAGAGTTTCTTCCTAAAACGTCTCTGCCCATGTAAATTACCAGCTTATAGATTAGATTTAAGGATTGAATATCCAATAATGCTTTTGAGTAAATCATTAATAATACAGGTTTACAGCTTTGAGTGAAAATATCTAGAAATATTGTGAGAAAATAATTCTAAACTGCATTATAAGATTTTTATTGTTAAAAAATAAAATTTCTGTTATTTTTTAAAGCTATCTAAGTTTGTTACATATAAGAGCGGGCGAAGCCGTGACTGGGGATGCTAGTAATTTATAAAATCTATGTCAGTGTTTCATTATTAGTGTTTTTCATGTTATTATATTAGCAATTCACCAGATTTATTTGTTCGTTGTATATTACTGTACAGTTGTAAATTACAAAAAAGAAATGTAGAAACAACTGTTAACAATATTTAAATTACTTGATTGAATTTAGCAAATATCATACCAGAAAGTTATTACATTACCAGGTTCCTTACAGATGGTAAACTTATTTTCATTCACATTATGCATGTACATATTTATGCCGGGTAGAAAATCTTGTTTTCCTTATTCCAATAAGCATGAGTTAAGGAGTATGAATGTTCTTCGTGTCTATGCATCAGATGTTTATAGAAGTGACTTACCTGAAAGGGATACTTCAAGAACTATCTTGAATCGTAGTATTATGGGAAGAGATATTTTATGGTTTCTTGAAACATTAGCTATTAGTGCTTATTAAGGGAAATCGTAATTATAGTATGTAATATCCGATGGGGATTGCTGAAGTTAATGAGGGCACTAAGGTGGTTCCTACATTGTTTCCAACGTATTGGAACCCAGATAGGAAGTGGGTAAAGATGACCTGTAATTATACAGGGGAGCAACTGGTATCGACACCTGGCCAGCCCATATCAATTGAACTAGCGCACGAATCGGACCCGTTCCATTGTTACCAATCGCTTTCACCCGCAGTATATTTCCCACCTATTTTCCCTCTGTGTTCCCTTCCCTTTCTCTTTTGGTCCTATTCTTACGACCGCTTATTTGAATGAATTACCCAGTTAAGCGATATAACGGTTTTATCAGTCTTAGAGATTTTTTTTGTGAATTGAACTCGTCTGAATTTAAGTTTTGGAAATCCTTTTTAAAATGCATCCAAGTATGTATGTATCCTCTTTGATGGAATGAAAATATTGTGTATTTTATAAGCAGATCAGGACTGATATGCTTGCCCCATTTCTGTTTCATTTTATCTATTTCATATTGATTAACTATTTTTCAATTTACTGTTCATATATGAGGAGGTAACTTTCAAAACGTGTTTTATCACAAAAATGTTTTTTTTGGTATCACTAGATTTGTTTTTCAGAATCATATAATATGTGATGAGTATTATACATCAAAATAAGCTTTTTCCCATCCAAAATTAGTAAACTAATTAAGGGTTTTAAGCAAAGACTGTTTTATCCAAAGCCTGTTTTTATTTCAAACCATACTTTGTCCACGCCAATGGGAATGCTGCATTATTGACAATAATGACAACATTGACAATAATCGCTTACACTGGTGCAAGGTTGTTTAGAAAATGAAAGATGTCAACTGCCTATTTAAAAACTAGTGGCTCTTAGGAAAATGAAAATATTCCCCGAAAATTATAAGTGCCATTAACATACATCATATATTATGTGATTATAATTTTTATTTTGTGTACTTTTGAGCAAACAGTGACTTCTGCAAAATCAAACATAGCCACTTCAAACATTCTTTTGTTCTTTCGTTATTTCATCAAACTGTGTTTTGTCCATATTTAAAATTAAAAACGCTAATTTTAGGAGTAAAGAATGTTTTTGATCCTTGTTGTAATGTGTTTTTTTTAGATGCTATAAGTTTAATTAGGAATTTTTTGTTTCTGAAAGGTAATTACTTTTCATAATATACGTTTTTTGTTAATGCTGAAATGTGGGATTACTGTGACAAAACACTTTTTGAAAGTTACCTTCTCATATAAGATATTACACTGATGTAGATCTCTGATATGACTAAAGAACAAGTCTAGCGCTCATAATTAATAATAAGCAAAACATTAGCCTTTCATCCAATCGTTCATAGCACTAAATTGTTTTACTAAACTAATATTAATATTTTTTTGACGGAAACTAATTTTTTCATTAAGCATTCTTTCGCACCATTGAAGACTAAATTCTAAAGATTTAATGGATATATTTTCCTGACTATTACTATTAAATAGATATAGGTCTGGAATATGCTTAAAGAATAAGCCTAGTTCCTAAATTGAATCATTAGTAGAGCATTAGCGTGAAACCCTCAGTTAATCATTCATAACTAAAAATTTTTCTATAAATTTATTATAATTTTTATTTTACAGCAATCACTAAATAAGTAATATAATTAAACGAAACATAAAATATGATGTTAATGATTGAATTGCAGGATAAACAAAAAGTAAATTATATATATACACATATTTTTAAAACATGAAATATTTAAAGAAAGTTCATAGACTAGAACAAATCTGTAGTTTTTTTTTTGTTTCTTTGTTGAAGATTAAAACTGCCCTCTAAAATACCAATTCTGATCTAATGAATATTAAGATAATGATTTGTAGTTTTATTTTTTGTTGATAATTTTATTGCTTTGATTCACTACTATTTAAAAAACAAAAAAGGCTGTTTTGCGAATTATTTATTTTGTGCACTAGACTTGTTATTCATATCAGAGATCTGCATCCGTGTAATATCTTACACATGAACAGTAAATTGAAAAATTTTATGTTGATAGTTTATCAATTTGAAATGGATTGGATAAAATGCAACAGGAATGCAGCAAACGTGTCGGTCATGATCTGTATATAAAATATACAATGTTTTTATTCGTTTCAAGAAAATACATACATACATAGATGCATTTTAAAAAGGATTGCCAAAATTTAAATTCAGCCGAGTTCAATTCCCCAAAAATATACCTCTAAATAAGTCTGATAAAAACCGTTGTCACCAAACTGGGTAAATTATTCAAGTAAGCGGTCGTAAGAATAAGACCAAAAGAGAAAGGGAAGGGAACGAAAATGGCGAATGTGATGACAATAGTATTGAAAAAATTGATCAGAAGCACGATTGTTAATTGAAAATTGCCCAGTGTCACCTTAAATTTATTTCATTTCATTAACTCATTTCAATCTTCTACGGAAATTTGTTAGGCATGATTGTTGTCAACATGTTTTGTATGAGTTTGTTAAGAGGATTTCGAAGTCTTGTCTAAAATCCTTTGTTCTAGTAGATCTGTTTGTTTCATGTTAGGCATAGGGAGTTCCGTATGCAGATTATTAATAAAAGCTGTATTTAAATATTCAGCAGTGGATTAATTAGCTGCTCATTATCAGTGTTTTTAATAATTTTAACTCAGAAAATGTTGATTGAAGGAAATATTGTAGTTTTTTATTTTTTAAAAATAACCATCGGACTGGAAAGTAGCCGGAGGTGGAATATTCCAACGATAGAGGCTAGAGGATAGACGTGGTGTTTACCTTTGCCCGGCCGGAGCGGAGCACGCCTACGTGATCCTCGAGCATCGGCTTCGGGAGAGAGTGCCCAACTTTCTCCTCCATCTTTCCTTTCTTATTATTTCAGGGCATTTTCTCCACACAGCGGCTGCGGTCGATAATTTCGCCGATTAGTTCGTTTTGGTGTAATCGGGAAGAAATCGGAACCGGACAATTAAATCATCTGTTTTAATAGGTTTAGGTATTAACAACTAGGTTATTCATGATACAATATAATTTTTCATATTATGTATTATTTCAATTTCAACATGGTACATGTTTTTACGGGGTCTGACTGAGTTTGAATAGTGTAACCGCCCCCTTGTAACAATCATTATTATTATTATTCCTTAATAAGAAAAAATATAGTTAAAAAGAACTAGAAAAACACGCTTTTATAGCTAACCTAACCAAAAAGCCTAGCGTGGTGAATAATTAGCAGCAGTCAGGCCTTTTAATTTTTTGGAGTTTGAGATTCGGAGCTAATTTCCCTGTACTATTCGTGGTTTGTTTCCTTTTTTAACACAATTTATCCAAATTAAACCAACAATTTTTGTATTTTTGAGATATCTCAGTTTAGGGCAAATTTTCCCTTTAAACATCTTATCTTACAAAAAATGTAATTATCTAAAACTTTTAGTAAATAACATTTTTTGATTAAATTAGCCATTTTTGCGTTAACTTAAACATGACCAAAACTAACTGTTTAAAGTTGGCAAAATTCTTCGATGTTTGACAATCGATTGTGGCCAAACGTTTATATCAAATTAATCTTAAGGGATATCTTTAGAGGCACAATTTAATAAACTTTAATTTTGTAAACGAAAAATTTTTCGATTGAAAGCATTTTTCTATATATTTTTTTCCAAATTCTGAAAAAAGTTCAAAACGTTTGAGTTTTTTGCCCCCTACATACAGACCCAAGCAAGAATAATAATACAGTCATCTCACAATAAAGCAAATATTGTATGTAAATTGTTAAGAAATAAATAAAAATAATCACAGTATTTAAAAATATTTTCGTTAGCATGAGCGGTTATTGAAGAATATAAAAATTAATCCACTCAGATTAAACTTCTTTTCATTTGAATTTAAATCCTAAATTTTTGTAACAAAATTTTTTTATATTGGACTTTTTCATTATTATACTCATAACTTGAAGAAAGTTAGATTAATGACTTGTAATAATAATTGCCACTAGATAATTTTCATTATCACCAGAAAATATCTTTCCAATGTCGAGTAAAATAATGTTTTTCATTAAATGTTTATGCTATCCTAATCTTATATTGCAATATTCAATTATCAATTATTTAGGCAACTTCAGTTACTTTATTATTTAATTAATATCATTTAAACCTTTTCTATGGTAGAATGTATTACTATACTTTGTTTCATTGCATTTTGTTATCCGCGATAAGCATTGTGATGAAACCTTTCTCAAACACGAAATAAATGCAGAATTATATCGCAGTATTTTTTAAATTATCAAATAAATATTTAGTTTCAACATTTTTGTTTTGAACACAGTTATAAAAATGTACATAGTTATTCTACGTAAAAAAAGTTATAAAAACAAATTCTGGATTGGCTGTGGTATACACATTTTTGGCCGCTTCACTGAAAACAAAATAATTGGAATGTTTTATTTGTTTTCGTCCAATGCTGGAAATAGAATTCAAATTTAGAAAATTATATTGAATGCTTTTACGAATTTATTTGATTATATTTTTACTCGTTAATAACCTAGTTTCTGTTTTATAGATTATTGCATTATTAAAACTTTTTAAATTGGTACAAGTTTTTAATTATGTAAGTTGATAATTATTTCTGAAATATTTGAGATGATTTAACGTTTTTTGTTTTGATGTATTTGGAATTCATCCCATCATAAAAGCCGCCTGTCGTATGCTGTTAGAGTATTCGAAATGAAATTACACTTCTACCCACCCACCCGGAAACAGTACCAGCTGTAGTGCATTCAGGACTCGTTTCTGTATGCAACATACTACGTTGTCCAACTTGCATTCTTAGTATGCATTCTAGATGAAGTGTTGAATAATGGACTCTTAACTTGTCTTGGTTGCTTATATATTTTAAAATGCTTTTTTCAAGAACGGATGTATCTCAAGTGTCCACGGTTGCTGGTGGGATGGTAAACTCCTGACACAGTGATCCTAGTTGCAGGACTTTGTCATATCTTCTTCTCAATTTCAGAACCTTTTTGTTTAAAGGTTTTAAACATTTTTACGTGGTTTCTTTGAGTAATTGTTTCTTAAAGTTGCTACCCGGCCTGTTATTCTAAAAGTTTGAAAATTGTTATAGTGTTAAAAATAATATTTAATGCGGTAATGTTTAAAAAAAAAAAAAAAATTGGCGTTGCACTGCAGGCGAATATGTGACGTTTTAAAAAGTTCAGCTTTCCATCTAAATAATTTGAAATTGCAAAATATTTCCCACTTCTATTGGAATTTTTTTATTGGTAGACTTGTTTCGAATATTAAATTTTTCATCATCATTAATTTTAAAAATGGGAGACAAGAAATCAACCATGTTAATACTCACCTATGGAGGCCAAATGAAAAGGGGGAGTTGTGTAGTTAAGTAAATGCATTTTGATTTCTACATTTATTAGTTAGGTTAATGTGCATTCTCTTAGGTTTTCCCTATGACTAGTCGGTTTTTCTGTAACTACTAGAAACAAAAAAATGGGACTATTAGAAATGTTTATATGTTTGTCCAAACAAAATCTGAATTGGTACCAAGTACCGTTGGTGGATTAAACGGTATTGTCATTTCTAATGATTCGTATATATTTAATTTAAGACCACGTAATGTGTTATTAGTTTCAGTCTCGGGTGTTTGTTGAAGTTTATGGTTATTTTTATTTAAATTGGTAGCGAAATTAAAATTGTGCGTCTTACTATTGTATGTCTTTATAGTTTTTTTTTTGTTTTTTTTGATCTTTTATTTACTGCTCGTACAGTATTTCAGGGGTGTTTATTTTCGCAGTCATTACATTTTAGTTTCTATTCGCCGCTTTTTTGGATAGGGTCTATTTCGTGTTTAGGTGAATTGAAGTACCGTTTACAGTTATTTATCTGTTTTAAATGTGTATCTTATGGCAAAATATGACAATTATGGTATGTTTAGAGGGCTAGCGTGGATGTTTCACGGGATTTAATATAAATTACATTTATGGGATTTTTTAGTAATTTTAACTAGCTTTTAGATGGAAAAAAAGTAATTTTGGATCGGACTAATAGTTTCTGAGTTATAGTCAAAAGAGTGCGACAAACGTTTTTTTGCGAACAAGTGGGCCTGAACGCAAGTTGGCCATTTTCAACAATTTTTCCTAAGAGAATAATATCGCGAAAAATAGTCCGATTTCGGAGTTGTTTTTTTTTATTTCGTAGATACTAGTTCCAGTTACAATAAATTATGACTTTCTTCGAAAAAATCTTCGTTTTCGCTTTATAAATAAGAAGCTGAAAATAACCGGTTTTTTTCTAGAGATTTAACTGGACTATATGGGCTCAAAATTTATTTCTTCGTCACTTGAGGTACGCATTATGGTATAGAAGGATCAATACAATTAGGATTGATGAATTAATTGCCACTTCTATTGGAATTATTTTATTAGAAAACTAGTTTCCAATGCTAAACATTCATCTTCAGTTCCAAAACATACAAAATTTTAACGCATCAGTTCATTAGGGAAATCTCCCATAGTAAATCCCAAAAATTTAACCTACCTGCCCTCTTCCCCATCTCATGGTGGGTACATTTCAGTTATCTCTTAGAACTGAGGTGAGTACTAATGTTTGATTTCTTTTCTTACATTTTTGAAAACTTTAGTGTATATAGTCCATGTAACATAGTATTGATGTGTTGTAAATTTTGTATGTTTTAGAACTGAAGATGAATGTTTAGCATTCGAAACTAGTTTTCTAATCAAATACTCCAAATAGAAGTGGCAATTAATTCATCAATCCTAATTGTATTTCTTTGTATTAGTACTCTGATTTTATCATTTCTGATGGAGTTGATTTTTCTTGTACATTCTATTAAGTGATTTTACCATTAACTTCGGTTTCCAGGAATAATGGTTGTTTTTTTTTTTTTAGTAAACTATGGTTATTTAAACATTTTTCTTTTACATAGTTCAT
Source organism: Euschistus heros (assembly GCA_003667255.2). Taxonomy (NCBI): domain Eukaryota; kingdom Metazoa; phylum Arthropoda; class Insecta; order Hemiptera; family Pentatomidae; genus Euschistus; species Euschistus heros. The sequence goes on along the minus strand of RCWM02000008.1, from coordinate 2,664,879 downwards.
ATTCTTCTACTTTAAGAGTTTTTGTTATATTTTATAAATTAGAGAGGTGAGGGTAGTGGAGGTATAGCCGAAGATATAAATCAGCCGACGGTGAGGCTGACAGAGAACAGCCGATAGGATTCGGTGGTGTGGTCCCTAGCGTGGACAAGGCTTGGATTAATGGTGACCGAACCCGGCTACCACCTGGGCCTTTCCGTCTTCAATATTGCTTAGTGGTTAGACTTATAGCCCCCACTCCCTTCACCTAAGCTAAATTACAGTTGCTGTGTATGTCTGTCACGTGCTCCTCTTGAAGTAATGTTGCTCAGTGAGGGTTATCTGGAAAAGGTTTTATTCTTAGTTGTTGATTGAACCTGTGTCTGTTTTGATTATGGAAATTTGTTGAGGGGGAATATATTAGATATACCTGCTCACTGGAAAAAAAATGGGTTTGGAATGTGTTATTGAAAAATTTAAAAATACTTATTTTAATAATTCTTAACAATATCCCTCTCCATAAGTTTTACCGGTGATAAATAAATCAATTCTTCATTGACCGGAAGTAGTATCGAAATATTTTTGATTGCCGAATATTTTGGCCTCTTCTTTTGCGAAAACTAATTGTTTCCTTTTGGAAATCGATTAAGTTATTAATCTCTTTTTTTTTTTTTTTTTTTTTTTTTTTTTTTTTTTTTTTTTTTTTTTTTTTTTTTTTTTTTTTTTTTACATCTCTTACTCTCTTTCTCCCTCTCCCCTTATAATCCTTTGGTACGATTAATTAGCTGACATCGTTGTCAACGAATCCCGTCAATCTTTTTGACATGGTTATGCTTTTTGGCTGGAGTATATACTTTTTTTTCACAGCCCTGTTGGTGTTGCGCGGATTGAAAATTGAGTTTCCCCCCTCAAATTAAGGTTACTCTCTTTACAAGTGGATTGGTGTGTCACAAAAGGGTTTCCCAACCTCGAAGTGTTATCAACAGCTGAAATAAATAAATTTTTTGCCTCCAGCCGGGTCCGAACTCCTCGGCCCTAGTCTATTGCCTTATCCCCTGGTCCCCTGCTTTCGTTTCTTCTGTGTCCAACTTACTTGGTTGGAAATGGTTGACTCTTTTAATAATTTTATGATTAGGTCTACTCAGAAAGCTTCTTACTTATTTTTTTCACTACACGATTGCAAACTAGGTAGACGAAATACATATATAGTGCTGTCTGCATCGGAGTATAAATATGCCGGGGTTTCGTTAATAGAACCTTAATATCATTACATAATTCTTATTTTTTCTCACGATCACATTAGGAATGCTTATTATAATATCAAACCTTGAACAATCCTCTAGAATTTCAGCATCTTTGTCAACTCTTTTGTGTTTGACATTTCTTTGGCCCATGTTCTTTTCATGGGTCAAGTTGTCGGTCGACTCTTCCATTACCTAGCTGGCCGCTGTTCCCTGAACAAGCCTTAAATATTACTTCTTATTGTGATACAATCGTTTCTAATTTAATGGATATCCGGTCGTTTTTTGTACCAATTTTAATGAGGTGTCGGTAGTATATTCTGTATCCTCGGGTTTTGCGTCCAATTTGCTGACCGACACGGTACTATTAAAACTCGTATAACCATAATTTTATATATTTATATATATATATATATATATATATATATATATATATATATATATATATATATATATATATATATATATATATATATTATCTGCATTATGCAGAGTGAGAGTATTGCTATCTGAAATATAACTTCCTTTATATTATTTATTATAGTGTCTGTTGTATATCTTACGACAAGTTCCAATGTTGTGATCAGCATAAAGGACAGATGTAGGGAAGTAGGCGTCGAAATTAACCGGTAGGAGCAAGGTTAACCACCTCCTTTACATAAGAAAAATTTGTTTATTTTATGTCCGCAAATTGAAACATTAACAAGAATATTTTGACTGTGCAAGAATGATTTCAGTATGATTCTTACCTCGAAGTGTATCAATCTTGATCTATCAGAATCAAAAGGAACAGAAATATTTTGCATATAATAATATAATTATTATCTTTAATATGATTTTATGCCGTGTGTGCAGCAATGTATCTTGTGTTGTGGCATGTTAGAAAAAAGGATGTAATTCTTTGATAAAACTCCTTATTCTTCCGTTTATTTGGGAAATGACGGTATTTTTTTCCCCTTACTTTATATCATAAAAATTGTGTTATAGCGATGTACATAGAATATGGCATTGATAATGAAATCAAGAACTCATCTTTGAAATACAGTTGTTTTTTTTCCTACTCCTATCGCTTGAATTAATATTTCTTTTTAATATATTGTTGGAAAGAATGTTTTCTTTTGAAGGTCCCACATTAAAAATCTTCACATTCTTTGTTTAACAGATTTATCATATTTTGATTTATGATAAGTATAAGAATAATTTTTATTATAATATATTATGATTCTAGTTATAAATAGATTTAATTATGAGTTCAGAATTTTGCAACGTTGATTCTTTTCTATTCTGCGACAAATGCCATTTTGCTCTCTCTTTAAAATCACTACATGTATATATTGTAAAAAGCTTTATACAACAATATTAATGTCTATCTTTATCTGTGTTTAAAATAGTCATACAATGTAGGGTAAAGGCACCAGTAGTAGACATCGAGCCAGTAGTAGACACTTGAAACTTCAATCGAAAAAAAATAAGGGTTAAAACCGTCAGAACGATTTGAATTTGGTCCCATTTTAAACTTTAGCAGATTATGTGTAGTAGTGGAAACGTTAGGTCAGTTTTTAATTAGCAGCGTCATAAAAGGCTCTTCCCTTAACCACATTAGCTTAGGTAGGTTAGTTTGATTTTCATCAATTGTTCTTTTATCGTTATAATTTTTCATTTCAAATTTTGTTTGTAAATATAGTGTACACTATCAACTCAATAAATTTAGTATTTTTATGGTCAATTTTGTTTAATTGAACCAAAAAACGACCTGTCTACTCGGACACCGATTTTCTCTCTCATTCCAGTAGTAGACAAAGGTGTCTACTACTAGAAAATTCCTAATTTTTGTACTAATGATTGATTGTGATTCTGTTAAATGAAGAATCCTATTTCCATTGAGCTAGAATCTGGACTAATTTATGTTTTTACTACTCTTTTTATAAAATGAATTTATTGATGAACATATTCTTGTATTTTAAATTTTAATTTAACAGTTTATTTAAATTAGTTTTCGTTGTGTGACATAAGTTGTGCTTGCGATGGCTGTACAACTTTTTTTTCTTCATTTATTGATATTTACAACTGTACAAAATAATATACAAGTAAATGTGTTGACAGTGAATACAATGACACGTAAATAACTTGTGAAGAACTACTCACTAGTAGCACTTCAATAAAATCTACACTAAAAGGTTTCTAGGCCTTCTTCTTTTCAGACGCCTCGGAGGATTATCAGGGATGGAAGAAGAAGCAAGTTGGGAGACTAGTGGATTGGAGTGGTTATGCAGCTTACAATGGAAGGATAGGTATCTGGTTTGGGCTAAATCAGGAACATATGGAACATTAAGATCTTTATGGATAAGTTTATTTATGACAAAGTAAGGAGCATTCAGGAGCATTCGAAGGATTTTGGATTGTAGGATTTACGAGATCAATTGGATGGTTTAGTGGAGTCCCAAAGCTCAACTCCGAAGGATTTCTGGATTTGAGCGTTTGTCTAGTAAGTAACTACTACTATTAAAGTCAGTAGATTGGATTTACGAGTTAATGTATGCAGAAAATAGTTGAAAATGTATTTCGTTCTACAATTGCAGAACTTTATTAAAAATGCCGTTTGTTTGGTAAGGAGCATTGAGGATTTTTCGAAGGATTTTGGATTGTAAGGATTGGATACGAGATGAATTGGATGGTTTAGTAGAGCCCCAAAGCTCAACTCCGTACGTCCAAATAGGTCTAATCACAGTCATGTAAATGAGTCTTTTGTAATTAATTGGGAGCTTTGAACGTTTGTCTAGTAAATGTTGAAGTAGTCTGTAAAGAAGGGCAGTTTCTTGTTTTAGTCTTGTATGTGGATTGTCCAAATGGAGTCCTAGGTAGCGGATTTGTTCAACAGGGACTAGTGGAATATCATTGCTGTACAACTTATAAAAAAAAAAAACTTCATTTTTTATGTAAGCTACCTTAGTGTTCTGATAATAAAAGCTGTGAAACCTTTACTTGATATTTTTAATTTTTCAAGGTTTTTAATATTTAAAATCCAAGATTGTAAAAAAAAACTATATTCGATGAGAAATAAATTAAATACATTTGGCAAGTGAAGTTGTTAAATACAGTTGCGTTTCTGTGTCTACTATTGGTACATAGGTGTCTACTATTGGTGAAAAAATATGTTTTCAAAAACTGTCTTAAAACAACCTTAGCATCAATAATAGATTTATTTAAAAATAATTTATGTCTATTAAGAGTTCTATTGGGCATATGTAGGGGAAAAAAGGAACTTGAGGCGAATTTATTGAACAACTATTAAAATTATTCTAAGAGTCTCACAATAGTGTCTACTACTGGTGCCTTTACCCTATATATTTTACGCTTCAAACTTTGATTTCTATTATATGTGTGTCATATCCTCCAGACTTGATATGCATTATTATATTTCAGGGTTAGTGGAGATAGTGCTTGTTAAAGACTACACGCTTCTCATTTCCTCCTTCCTGCCCACTCGGCCGGCAAAAGTAAAGCAGAAAGAAAATGACGGAGTTATCTTTCTAGTCGAGTTATTTCGTTAGAAGACAGTATATCATTCCCTATAGCTCGCTGATCAGTATTCAGCCCGACGAAAGTTAACCTGACCTTGCGAGTCTGATGTGCCTTCCAACTAAATGTTACATAACTGACAAACTACCTAACGTTGTCTGAATTAAACAAAGAAAAAAAAATCTGTCAGTCTGAAGATAGCTTTTTTTTTTTTTTTTTTTTTTTTTTTTTTTCCGGATCTAAATTGGAATCACATCATTCCGACGAGTTTATAATTTTACTAGCCCTCTGTTTTAGCATTTCTTTTTTAAATATAACAACTTCTATAGATTCAGTAGTGGTCTAAATATACTTTTTTTGACACCAAGCCCTTTATGGTTGGTACCTACCACTGTTTCCATTACATTGGCGATCGAACTTATTTATTTTCCAATTAAAAATCTGGTATCTTATTTTTGGCACTTACAGCCTTTTCCATTTACATACCTTAATTTTTCTTATTATTTTTTTCTAATTTTGTATTTAACGGTGCCAAAGTTCTACCAATGGGTGGTTCCTCTACAAGTTTATCATGTCATTATTCTGCATTGTATACCGCGTATTAGATGTATTTTTGTAATACAATTGTAAATTTCTGTAAATAAAAGAATTTTAAAAAATAAATGGATAACGATGAAAAAGGAGCCGGCCCTAGATTTAATCTTGTATTTATGTTTTTTTTTTTTTTTTTTATATAGTTGGAATATAATTTATTTTTCTGATTTATATTATTATAATTATTTTTTTAAATTATCATTTTTCTGGCTGCGTAGTGAATTATTTCCAAAAGTTATAATTTTTTTATTTTATTTTTTTTTAATTTGGTTTTAAAAATATTTAATAAAAATCTCTAAAGAAAGCCTAATAAAAAGTGGCTGAATCACCTTCCGTTATCTCAAAAATCTGTATACCCTGGCAGATCGCAAAATCGTTATTTATCCTTAAGTGCCCTGCCAGAAGGATTAAACAGGAAGAATAAGTGTCATTTTTAAAAATTAAAACAATTTTATCAATTTTCAAAAGGACGAAAACTAATTTGTCAGGAAGGATAGTTAGTGGCCAAGAATATTAATCATGGTAGATTTTGAAATCAGTATTCTTCATCGACTGAATCGACATATCAGACAAAATTATCATTCAATGGTAGCAGTTTTACTAGCAGCTTTTCCATAATTTTAATTTCTACGTTAATTTGTTTAAAGTCGCTTAGCATGCAATTTTTATCTGTTAACATTAACATTTTGACAAATAGATATTATAACAACAGTTGACTGGAGCCTAGGCTGCCAGAACGCTGACAATAGAAACGGCTAACGTTAAGGGCACAGTAGGCTGGCTCCTCTGTAAGGTTCAGTAGGTGTCCTGTTCCACAAAGATAGCCCAGAGATAAGGATTATTGTCGACTACAGTTCTGGAATGGACTACACTTCAGTTGGTTTAACCTGTTTTCTCAACCGTCGCTTTATGAGTTGGAGTTATAAGTTTTGGCATTATAGGAAGACTTTAGCGATAACGAACGCACAAGTGTCGGAGGTTGCCATAAGTAGAAGTGGAATTAGGTCAATGAATGCAATAAGTAAGGAAAGTTACTTTGTAGTAACATAAAACACATATTAAAAAGATTTTAAAAAAATGTTGATATATCTGATGAAATATAGTTAAACAGAACATTTGACTGAAGGTTTTCGTGCCAGGATAAATTAATAATTTGCCAATTCTATTGAATTTTTTTTTTTTTAATTCAAAGACTACTTTCGATGATTCTATGTTAAACATTCTTAGCATCAATTCTATGAATCAGGAGCAAAATGTGGAAGGGCCACTTAAAGCTATCATTTCCTAGAGTAAATAAAATTTAAAAAACATTAAAACTAATAATTAAAAAAAAAAAATGCAATAGAAGTGTCGAATAATTCATTCTAATTATGTTGATCCTTCTATAACATCATGCATACCACCAGGTATTCTACATTTATCTAAAAAAGGATACTGGTTTCAGTAATTTACCTTTGAAAAATGGTAATCTTTTTTTTCAATCCCAAATTTTTAAACTGTTAGTTGGTCCATTATAGTTTATCATACTTAGACAAAAAAAAAAGTTGACTACTTGGATCTCATTGATAGACCAACATATTTTATTGATCGGGTGTTCGTTGATTGAGAAGTTAGATTGTTGGGGTATGCAGTCATATATAAACAGCAATTAAAAATACTTTTTGGCAATAACGCTATTTGATTTATAATTTTTTTTTTTACTTTTTTCTCCTTTTGTTGTCATTTGAATTTTAAGGAATTTATGTGTAAAAATTCATATTTGTAAAAAAAAATTCATTTAATTAATTTATCATCAGATGTCTTAAGGGGCCTATACACGATCAATATTACTGACAGTATTAGAAAATACTGTCATTAATACTGATCGTGTAATGACAATACTGACGTATTGAAGAAGGGTATTAAAGGGTGATGGTTCATTCCATCAGTATTTTCGTCATTCCAGTACTTTAAGTAATATTGACCGTGTATAGGCCCCTTTAGACTTTTCTTTTCAGGTGATCTTCTTCTTATTATTTTTCTAATGATTCTATTTTGTAATGATTGCAATAGTTTTGTCGTATACTATGAACATCCGTTGAATAATGCTGCTGGCTTTAGAACAGATTTATAAATTATGAGCTAATCATGATTATTATTATAAATAAATAGGTGAAAGAGTTGATCCGATTTAATTTTTTTTTAATAGAAGAACGTTTCTAAATTGGCTGAAAATATAATGATATGTGAATCGTGTTAAAATAGAAGAGGGAATGTCCAAAAAAGATTTCATCGCCACACGTTACCTTGGCCCTTCAACAATCACTTTGTGTGTTTTCTTCATGGAGGCTGGAAAGAGGATTGTCCCATGTTCTGAAGTTTAAGAACCCGTTTCCAATGATAAAAAATATAAAAATTGTTTTTTAAATTTTCAATTTTTCAACTATGGTTAACTCTTCACACTTCCAGCCTAACACACTTCTTATAATGCAACTTATTGAATTCTAGTATTGTTTTAAGTACTCGATAACATGAAGATTTCCAATAATATTTGGGTTTGTACTCGTATAATCAAGTTAACTTTTTGTACCTTGACTCCTGTACTGATATGAAAGAGAAATGTTTCTTGCATTAAGGGGATATTAATTTTATCTTGAATGGTTTTGGAAATCGTTTTTAATACAAATTAGGCTTAATATTTATTTTTTTATTAGCCTCATGGCCCCATCTTAAAAATAGTGAATATATTTTTAATATCGTTTTCATTTAATACATATTAAAAAATTGAAGAAGTATAAATACATGTATTTTTTTTTTTTTTTTTTTTTTTTAATTTATCCCTTTAAGGGTGTTTTCTGAAATGCCTTGAATTTTTACCGAATATTAGCTATGTTTTTCATAAAGCTTAGCGCTATCGTTTGAAAAGTAAATCAGTGTATTTTCTTAGCTGATATAAACATTTCTTCTACAAACATAAGAGGTTTTGAATTTAGGGTATCGAAATGTGACCTAACCTCTTATGAATAATAGAAAGGAAATAATTGTTGGAAAATTATTACAGTTAAAATTTTAAATTAAACAGGGAAATACTGATCTTCAAACTTAATCCGTAATCTCTTATTATTAATTATTAGCATTAATAACTGCCCTAGGATAATTCGGTCCTGAGTCCGGGAATACTAATGGCGGTATTTTTAAAGTTTAATGCAGAAAAGCTGAGAGTAATTAAGTGAAAAAATAATAAGTTTATGATGCTATAAGCTATTTCAAAGGCTAAGATATATAATTAATTTACTCAGCACTTAAATCTCCTAAACTGGCAATTAAGAAATTATTTCCAAATGGAAAAGCTTGCCTGTAAGAAGAATAAGGCTACAAGCTTCAAGGACTTTAGGAGTAACGCTGTGATTAATTATTTAAATATAATAAGAGAAGTTTAATATTGGTATAAAAAAATAAGGAGAGTTTATCGTTCTTATTTTTATTTTTTCCATCGCTTAAAAGAAAAATAATATTTTTAAATGAAACAGAAGACGCTTAAAACTATTCCATGTTCCCTTTTACAATGAAAGTTATGGTTTTCTAAAACTTTCATCCCAGTTTTTACTCCTTGCGGTTTATTGGTTTCGTCGGGCAATTTAAAGATCTACGTACAAAATATATTTTTTGTAATTATAAACAATGCATTAAAGTTCATAACTGTACATATAATTTTGTGTCACGCTTTCTTCCGACGGTCATGGAAAACGGTTGCTCCCGTGTTGATATTTATTAAGCTCGCTTTTCCCCCTAATTTTCTGTTCCGTTCCAGCGGTAAAATTTATTCTGTAAATATGGACTGTTTATAAAATAAACGCAAAATTAATTCACTTTGTGTTTCGGGTAGAAAACATTGCTGTTGATGTTTTCTACCTAAAAACAAGGAGTTTGTTAAAGTGAGAATCGTTGTAGACAGAATATGAGAATTAAATTTCACCAAACAGGTAATTTAATTTCGTTGTGGTGTGCTGGACACAATTAAAAAAATATATCACAAATTTTGACCGTGACAATGTTCCCATATCTGGAAATTTATAATTAGTTTATAACAATTCCGTTAATTTATTTGTATTGTTATTTCATTTGAAATATTAATTACAAACTTAAATATTATATTCTACTGAATACATTATATTAATTATATTTAAATGATATTCAGTTATGGAAACGACTTACGATAATGTTATGGTTCATAATTTAGATCATTCGTTTATTACGTGTACATTAATAAACAAAAACATCTAAATTATAGAATACTATCTTAATGATCTAATTGGAGGTATTTTTTTGGCGAATCATATCAGTTTTCTTCTTTTTACCCCCAAGCAATTTTTACTCTGGAAGAAGATTTATTTGGGTCATAAATGCTTCATATGAATAACTTTGCATTTTGGGGCTTACGCTATGTATTCCAACTAGAATAGGAACGATGAGTTACCCTACAGGTTACCAACCTATTATAGCAAGAATCTGAAGGTTCACGATTCATTCCTTGGGTCCGCCAAAAAATAGCTTTTAATACGTCCTGTTGGAATTGGAACTCATTTGCGCTTGGTCATCCAAGTCTCCCGTTCAGGTTCGTCAAGCTTATGAATAGTTACTTTATTCCCAATCTAACACTGAATCTAAAGTTAACGTCTTTTACACCTCTTATGTGAGAATTTGAAAGAAACGCCTACAAAAAAAAATTTTTTTCCTATGTTCTAAAAATTAACGACATAGAATATACACTAAAGCCATATTGAAACTGATATTATTAAGATCTCTTACATCTCCTTACATTTGAAAAAATCAGTATAACATGCTGAGAAATACGATCCAAGTTGAAAATATAGATTTTGAAGAACGTTATAGGAAAGAGCTTTCGATAGATGTGAAAATCTTAGTGAAGCATCAGAATCGATCTGCGAGTGTTCGCGGGTTTGGAGTAGTTGTTCGATGTCGTCACGGAAATTTATGCAACTTACTCTAGCAACTCGAGAAGAAAGTTTAAAATAACTCACACACTAATTTTTTTCGTTGACGCTAATTAGACTGTTGCTGGGCTGTGAAAGGTAGGTTTATCCTCCAGGTCGCGAGTTGCCACGTAGGCTCTGGAGTCGTTATAAGACTGTCCCAAGCGAACGTGGTATAAAGAGACGAGGGTCCGTGGGAATGGACAGGAGGCCTGGGGGGGGGGGGGGGGAGGTCTTGCTACCGATATAGGGGGTCTCATTAAGGCCGCCGTGTAAACTGTGTGTTTGCGACATCTTGTCCCCACTTATCGCCCTTATTCATCTTCCTTCTATGTTTGCACAATTCGCTTACAGTGTAGAATGACAATCAAAACAAAGCGTGTCTATCGATTACGCCCGCTGTTGGGAAAGGAACATTTGGTTGAGGCCTAACTTCAATGAATTGGACTTATTCCGTTAAAAGCTTCTTGGAAAATGTTCGCTAACTCCATCTCTTAATGAAGAGCTTCCCGTTTTGTCAGAGACGGTATGAACTGTAAATCTTTCTTTTAACCTTTCTATGATATAGTATGGCGACATGATCCCCTCCTTTCTTTATAAACCAATAATACCCAAAAGTTACTTATTAAAAAAAAAGAAAAAAAAAATGTCCATATTTCTGTCATAAATTTTACTGTAATACTTATCTACCCAAAAATGTTCTGGTTATTTAAAGTATCGGAACATAAATTCTTTCTTACTTCCATTAGACATTTTACACAAACGGTCTTGACTTCAAGGTCTTGAAGTATTATGGACACCAATTTGAGTTTGCCATATACTAAATCCTGGAATCCATTGTTTGGAAACAGAAACCAGAAATTATACAGCGGTCTTATCTCTTAAATAATTTGTATATCAATTAATATTATTATATTGAGCATTATATCGTTAGTTGGCTTTTGGCTTCACTTATGCTCGACAGCAAGTTCCGTCTACTTCTGCCTCTTTTAGCCAACCTCTCACTCCCAGTCGTCCCAGGTCACCTCAGCTTCGGTCTCCTTACATATGATTACTGCACTCCTTTCCTCTTAGATTATAGAAACAATATTTGGTTCGCTACAGCTGTTCACTACTTGGTCTTATCCCCCAAGCACCTTGGTTATTTACTGAAACATTTATCTATAAACCTTCCTCTTTGAATATTAATGTTAGAGAAAAGTTAGAGTAATTCAAAATTCATCTAATTATTTATTTATTTTTCCATTTTTAAAAATTGTTATTGTTCCACATACCAGACTTGAAAGGCAAGAAACTGCTGGTCGTTTCTGACTGCTCCAATATTTACTTGATAAGCGTTCAAAGTTCCCAATAAATTACAAATATTTACAGTAATTAGGCTCATTTGGTCATAGGGAGTTAAGCTTTGGAACTTCACTTAACCTCCATTCTTCTCGTATCTAATCCTTACAATCCAAAATCCACCGTAAATCCTTAATGCTCATTATTTTGTCACAAACAAACTCATTCATACAGATCTTAATGTTCCACATGTTGGTGATTTGCCCTAAATTAGATACCTATTCTTTCATGGTAAACTCCATACCCATTTGAATCCACTAGTCTCCCAACTTACCTCAAACTCAATTACCGATTTTCTTCCGAGGTGTCTGAAAATAAGGTGGCAAAGAAATCTAGTGTAGAACTACTACTACTTCTACTTTTTTTTTTTTTTATGTATACATTTATTTACAACTGTACAAAAAAATATAAATCAAGTAAATGTATTGATAACGATTACAATGACATTTAATAACTTGAAAAGAACTACTCATCAGTAGCACTTCAATAAAATTCTACACTAGAAGAGCTATATCTAGGACATCTTCTTTTCAGACGCCTCGGAGGATTATCGGGAATGGAGTGGGAAGCAAGTAGGGAAACTAATGGATTTGAGTGGTTATGGAGCTTACTATGAAAGGATAGGTTTCTGGTGTGGGCTAAATCAGCAACATATAGAACATTAAGATCTTTATGGATAAGTTTATTGATGACAAAGTAAGGAGCATTCAGGATTTTTCGAAGGATTTTGGATTGTAAGGATCGGATACGAGATCAATTGGATGGTTTAGTGGAGTCCCAAAGCTCAACTCCGTACGTCCAAATAAGTCTAATCACAGTCATGTATATTAGTCTTTTGAAATTAATTGGGAGCTTTGAGCGTTTGTCTAGTAAATGTTGAAGTAGTCTGTAACTACTACTATTAAAGTCAGTAGTTATTGACTTGTCGTTGTTATTATGTTCCTCAAGTTTACTTGTTGTATTTAATGTATACAGTTATAGTTTTTTTTTGTTGAATATTGTATTTCGTTCTACAATTGCAGAACTTCATTAAAAATGCCGTTTGTTTGGATCTTCAGTCGTGTTTCCCGACACTTCTTTGGGACAACCTTTGATGACTCTGATAGTCACATCCTATCCAAAAATAAACAGAGAACAGCTCTAACTGAAAGAAAGGAATATGATTATGATCTCTAGTATTTTTTTTTTTTTTAAATACTTTTCTCTTTGTTATATTTTAACCTAACATCAGCCAGTATTGTTCAGCATCCAAATAACTGTAAAAAGGAGACTGGGGTTAATTTAGAATAGGAACCAGGGAAGAATACAGAACAATACCGGTGAGAGGCACTGATCCCGTGGGCTAAAAGACAAAGGTAGGAGATTGTACATTTACATTGCCTAGGAAAGGGCCTTAAAGAAGAAAAGAAAAAGTAAAAGAGCGTGAGAGAAGAGGCTGAGGGCACAGGTGGGGGGTGCCTTTGTCGGCCAGGGGTGACCCTACTCCTGCCCGGGAATACTAACAGCCTTTGTTTATCTTAAAGTTCCCAGCGCATGTGCGCCCTAGCACATCTCACTATAGTCATAGCTTCCACATTAGTCAGCCGGCTTTATGGCTGTCTCAGCTTTACGGCTTCACCGTTTTAACATGTACGATTATCTGGGCCGCTGGGAAAATCTTAACCCTCCCAAAAAAAAATGGAACGAACCTTCTTATTTATGTGGCAAGTATATGACTTAAACCCTAAAGCCACCCGGCTTCCATTGCATTGAGGTGTACTGCACCCTTGGACTGAATTGTTCCCCTATAGCGGATTATATGGTTTTGCAGCATTTTTGATCCATAATGGCTTACTCGCAAGTGGGAAGTGAATAACGCTTATTAGTAGCTTTCCCCAATTATTTTAGTTTTCGGACTATTTTATTGCAAAGATTATGTTAGAGTTTGATCAATTCAAAAATTAATAGTCTGTAGCATTTTCATTATTATTACTAATTTTTTTTTACTATTAGGATTGACAAATTAATGTACTTTTTTATTCGAAGTCTAGTTTCAAGTGTTGAATGTTCATCGTCAGTTTTAAAAACAAACAACAGTTTTTAAAACATTAGCACTTTGCTACACAAATATATACTAATAAATTATAAAAAAATGTTGATTTTCACTTTGGCAGACATAATGCAAGGGCTTATAAATGATATCTTGGGCTGTTCTTTTGGTTTTCCTTATGGTCGTTTTCCCTTTTCCTACCGGAAACGAATTTAAAGTGGGACTATTGGAAATGTTTATCTGGTCATTTAAGCTGATTGTTACATTAGATTATTATCTCCATGATGTATTATTTTACTTCCGAGTCTTTGTAGGATTTATGGTTATTTTCATTTAAGTGGATAGAGAAATTGGAATTCTGCGTCTTATTATTGTATGATATATCGTTTCCATCATTTGAAACTTTGTACCTCAGAACCAAAAGAGCTTTACCAAAATCACACTTGGCTAACTTTTCAGGAGAATAACGTAAGTGTACTTACGTTTGTCTGGCTCAACATTAGGGAAGGACTAACGTTCGTACAACCCTTAGGAAATGGAAAAGGCGATTTTTCAAATATCTAAGTATTTACTTAATAATCTGGAAATTGTAAAATTTGGACTTTCGCTTTTCTGGCTTTGAGGAACAGAACTAACGAATGTGAAAAAACGCTCCTTTACTGTTGTATTCTGCAAGGCCTAACTTGTGCTAAAATGCTAGAAATTCTAAAAATAAAATCACACTATTGATTTCGGTGTTCTTAATTGCTGATCATATTTGAAATCTTATTTTACCTACAAGGCCTTGTAGAACACAACGGTAAACAAACAAAATAAAAAAAGCGAATTTTCACATTCGTTAGTTTTACATAGTGTCTACGATATGTTTTTTTATTCTTTGATTTACTGATCATCCAGCTATCCCAGGTATTTACCTTCACAGTCATAATAACTTTTTAATACTCTAGTAATTTTTTAGCCTTACTTTCACCAGTTATGTCTAGATAACCTATTACTCAAGAATAGAGAAGCATACGAACCATTAGAGGAAGAGGTGATACGGTGATCCTACCAGATGCTAGAACCTATTGATCTATCCATCCGTTGAGAATTGTGCAAAATGGTTAAGCGATTGTGGGCAGGGGATGAGCCAGCGAAGATAGGGACTCCACAAAGGGGGGATCTGGGGCGGCCACCTACACTTTCCAATAAGGTCCTGGTGCTGTATCCCGTTAGGAGAGGATCCTAGGGCAGTTTGTGTGTCAGCCATTCAGAGTATCCGGATAGAGTGTATCTCCGCCGAACCGGGGTAAGAGTGTCAAATGTCTTAACCAGCGGCCGATTCGACGACTGCTTTAGCCTACATTCAACCCCTCTCGTTTCATTAAGTAAATTCAGCAATTTTTAGTTATTTATCATAGAAATAACCCTTATTTTTTCTCCCAGTTAAACCTATGAACAGGGTGTCTACCAGTCGGGAATTTCGGGAACTTCGGGAATATGTCGGGAATTTCGTGTGGTCGGGAAAAATTCGGGAATAAGTCGGGAGTTTACACAAAAAAAAATGCGAAAGTCGGGAAAAAGTCGTCGTTAATGCTAAAATTTTCAGATTTTTTTTTTTTAGTTTTTTCTTAATATGTCAGGTAAGTTCTGGGGGAAAATACTGTTCTAACGTTTTTTTATGGTTTATTTATCAAACAATCAAAATTTATTTACTTTTGTAAAACAAGTTTGTCGGTATTCTTTTGGCTATAACTTCAAAACTATTTGTCCGATCCAAACAATTTTTCGTTTCATCTGAAAGTTGGTAAAATTTGCTATGACACCTAATAAATAAAATGTATTTTAAATTCCATGAAATACCCACACCACCACGCTGAGAATCCCACACTGTTGTGAAAATCACTTTTTTTTCAGCACAGTTCTCGTGAATAGTTTCGGTGTTATAGCGAGAAGTATACTGAAAAAATGTGGATTTCACAAGAGTATGTGGTTCTCAGCGTGATGGCGTGAGTATATCATGGGACTTGATCAAAATTTCATATATGAGGTCTCATAGTAAATTTAACTAGCTTTCAGATGGAAAAAAGGAATTTCGGATCGAACATATATTTTTGAAGTTATTTTATCCAACAACCTCGTAACTATTTTCTAACTGAATGGCGATTCTCGACATTGGTATATTTGTTAAAAGTTATCTAGAGTAATGTGAAATTAAAAAAAAAATAAAAAAAATTTATTATTTAACTGTGATATTTTAAGTAGCAGAGTATGCATTAATTCATTTGTTTGGATTATTATTACAATAGCATTAAAATATCGTTTTGAGAGAATTTCAAGAAATATTTTTGAAAAAGTCGGGAATTTCCTAAACAATTCGTGAAAAGTCGGGAATATGTCGGGAATTTCGATAACTGAAATTGGTAGACACCATGTATGAAAGAAGAAAAAACTAAATTTAGTTTTAAATATAATAAATAAATTTAGTTCGATCCCACATTACCGCTTATATCCACCGAAGTCGGAAAGGAACTAAGAAAATTAGGTTAAAATCCTGGATGCAAGATATATAAACCATCGTTTATTAAACCGGTTATTGTTATTTTGTAATTGATTATCCACTAAAGTTCGTTTATCTTTAAAAACTTGTACGAAACTTGAATCTATTTCATCAAATAGGATTGATGAATTTTTGCCACTTTTTATTCTAGGATTTTCTTTTTCTAAGACTAGTTTAGAATGTCAAACATGTCAACCTATCTCAGTTAATCAAGAGGACATGCTGTTTATGAGAGGTCTTGTCTTAATTACTGTGTCAGCTTTTCCTATTGTTCCTGACTGCAACATATTTTCTTACACTGGGGGAAAATAATGTATATGTATGTTCAAGTTAACAATAATATAACACTTTCTATATTTCTACTATATTTCTGTATTTATTTTCGAAGTATTTCCTGCTTTATCTAATGCAATTCAAATTATAGCAATTTTAATATGCGGTTAATGTTTTCCACAAATTATAGTGACTATGCAATATCTGGACCAGTGGACGTGCAGTGTCCGAAGTGTACGCGAATACAATTGAAACAATCTGTCCTGCTTTGAGAGGCTGGTGAAATTCGCACGTCACTTATTTTTTTTCCCAAAATCTTATGAAAAATTAAAATCCAGTCCGGTCGTTCTCTCCTCCAGTTACCTGTTTAGTTCCGCACGTACAGGACAGGTGCGTGGTTTTTTAAAGATTTTTTTTTTTCCATTCTATTTCCAGCCGTATAAAGTATCTGGCAAGAACATTTCGGGGATTCAATGGACGCAGTTATCTTGTCTGTACTTCTTGGATGTTATAGTTTTCCAGAAATTAATATAATTAATTTATGTATTTAAATTAATATACTAAGTTATTTTGGCCTTGGGATTATGACAAATTATTTTCAAATAAATTAAATTTGAGAATAAACTCACTAGGTGTAACATAATTTATTATTATTATTATTTTTTAATTAAAACCAAATAATGACACATAGATTGCAATATACAATTGAACTATATCATCTTTTGAGCAGGTTAATAGTAACCTTAAAAAAAAAAGATATATTTTTTTTCCAGTTGAAGCCATAAGTCCCCTTATCCTTCTGGGGATATACTCTATCCCTAATGTAATATGACATTTTATATATACATATACATTTAATATTCCCTTAGCTCTTCCCTCCATATCCGCTTTCTTCCCTCTTCCCTTTATAAGTTATAAGGAACGATAAATAGGGATCAGATTTCATATTTAATAGCGTACTTACCCTTCTACCGCACGGTTTTATGGGATTTAGTAGGCATTTTTCATCTATGTTTAGGATATTTCGGGCCGGTGAATCTTTAATCTTAGATCTTTCTACTGATTGATGGTTAACTCAAATAAAAATAAAACTTCTCATTTAGGTTTAGATGCTTATTCCTTTGCATTTCTTTCAATTCTAATTTTTATTATCTTGAAGTTTGAACGTTTAACTTTTGTAACTTTTGTTAGCATTATAATTCTAATAAATTATTGCATATATACAACACACACGCACACACACAAGAATGGATACGTTCGTCTTCATTCAAGCTGCATATTAAAGATAACTGCATACCAAGTTGTAGTTTCAGTATGTATTTGTATTGTATGTGCCAGGTATTGTATTTGTTAGAATTGTCTCTAAATATATTTAAAATTATTTCGAAATCGGTTTTGTGGTTACAGTTACGTCCCGATCAGTCGAGTTGAATGAGACTGTGACCATTTTTGGGAATCTAGAAATATTGAAGTTGATTCGCGGGGGGGGGGGGGGGGGGGGGGGGGGTACATAATAAAACTTCATGGAGCCTCACATCTCGTAAATTCTTTTCTTTTTGTTATCCAGCAAAATAGCTGATGCTAATGTCGTAAATATAGGAATCAAATATTTGATATTATAAAAATAAAAACAATAATGGAAATAGGAACAATGACTCGTTTAATTTGTTGTAAATTTTGCAGTTGTCGAAAACAATTTGTTTTTTCTTATTATTGCAGTATTTTTTTAAAAACATTTAGTTTACCTTGATTTAATTAGAGCTTTTAATGGGTTTATGTAACAACATTACTTAAAACGTTTCAATTTATGATGATTTTTGATTCTTATTATTTAAGTACCATGTGAGAAACTTCAATTTAAGTCTTTTGTTCGCATACCAAGAAACTACTCGTCGTTTCGGACTAATCCACCGTTTACTAGACCAGCGTTCAGAGCTCCAATTAATTACAAAAGACTTATTTACATGCCAGTAATTTAACCTATTTCGGAAGTTGAGGTTTGGGTTTCCAATGAAACTTATAATTCTTCTCGTATCCAATCCTTACAATCCAAAATCCATATGTTCCTGATTTGCTCCAAACCCAAACACCTATTCTTAGTACCCTCCTCACTCTTACTATCTTATCAATACCCGCTCGAATCTATTGTCTTCCTACTTGTCTCACACTCTATTCCTGATAATTCTCCGATGTGTCTGTGAAGAAGATGGCCCAGAGACCTTCTCATGTAGATTTTTTATTAAATAGGTGCTAGTAAGTGGTTCTCTACATGTTATTGACATGCCATTGTAATAATTTTCCTCATATTTACTTGTTGTATATAATGCATACGTAAATAGTATTATAAAAAATGGAATCTTTTGCTATAAATATGTTCTACCCATATGGGTTAAATATTATAAATTATGAAATTTATCAGGATGTAAATAATTGATGGAAATAATATTTAATATAATTTCGTTATCTCATTCCACTGATAGTCGTTGGGTTTCCTTATTTTATGTTTATTTTTTATACTTGTTTTTAACTTCTCTTTCCTTGAATCTCTTGGTTTATCCATTCCTGGAAGCAAATGTTTTGATTTTTTCTACCATTGCCCCCTCCCGTGGTATAAATAAACGAGGTGGGGGAAGGAAAAGGAGTAATTGGCTATCGGGTTACAGGGGCAATATGAGGGGATGATAAAACCAACAAGGACCGGACCATTACCCAGCTCAAACAGATGAGCTTTTAGGGCCGGGGTAGTTGCTCAAAACAGGGCCCGTCAACATTCCGCTATAGTTGCCTGCCCTAGGCCCCTCCGCTACTCATTCGTCATTGTCTTCGCCCAGGGTCGGCTATCTTTCTGGAATGTGACTACAAGCATTCTTGTGAGGATATGCAGTAAGGCCAGGATTCGTTAGTGATGGATATTGCTAATAAATTTGAAAAGATTTTTTTATGCATCCTTCCTCTACCTGTTTTGCCCTAAAGTACTCTATATTCGCATAACGTCGATTCTGAATCTGTCTTGGATACTGGTCTTTGGTTTCCTTCTCTTTACCACTAGTCTTAATAACTATCTAGATGGTATTCAATCTGTAAGAAGAGAAACAAAGGGATTAAAGCAGACATCCAATAGGGATTAAAGCAGACATCCAATAACGAGGATTGACTATTGTTTTTAGAAACTAACAAGGATGAAAATACTATCTGCCTACGACTCAACAAATACTGCCACCTTAGGACTTAACGTTGCTCAAGATATCGAAACTTATCATAGTTTTTCCCTTTATTTCTTTAATGCATAGAAATTATTTCATAAAAGAAATAAATCTATTAATTATATTTTGTTGGCTTAAAGATTCATTCTGTTATAGCTGTTTATGTCAGCATATTTTTTAACGAGGGCATATAAAGCGTACTAGGTCTAATAAAAATATATATTTTTATTATTCATTTTTCATTGTAATTAATATACAATCTACCACACACCCTGCTGTTTGAATCACAAATTCGTTAAAACTATAGTGCTTAGAAATTGTAATAAACGTTGTTTACTATTTAAATACCAACTAATTGAAGATTAAAGGAAGCATATCGTCGCCACTATGTAAAATTAACAAATGTGAAAAAATCCATTTTTTATTTCGTTCGTTTACCGTATTCTTCAAGGCCTTCCTGTGGTAAACATGACATTGTGGTAAAAAAGTTCGTAAAAATGACATTGCTGATTTCGGTCTTCAAGTTGCCTATGAGATTTGAAATTTTACCATAAAGCCTTCTAGAAAACGAACGGAATAAAAAAAACAAAAAAACAAAAAAAACGATTTTTGACATTCGTTAGTTTTACATTGTGCCGACGATATATCTATTCACCAGAAATCATTAGTTTTCTAACAAGAACAAAAAATCACTAGCCAAATGTTCGCAAATGTTTTACAAAAAACATATATTCGATTATTCTTCCAGTCCTGCAACTTGACGTCCAATGACAGATTTCTTAGTTATTTTGGATTGAAATATTTCAATATCGTTCAGATATGTCCTGAATTGAAATTCATTGGGAATTCTTAATTATCAACTTTATGGAAATATTATATTTCTATTAATAATATAGCCTTTAATATATATCTATTAGTTTTTGAAAATAGTTTTATCAAAAATATATACCGCGTTAGGCGTTGGGAATGACAGATCAAAATTACCGTGACCCTCCCTTTGTTTGAACCCCCTCTTTAAAATTGACTCTGGTTACTTGCCCTACACCCTTCGGCACCGGTGGGCCGACAAAAAAAGGGGCCCACTGCCTCTGCGCAGGGAACCAATTGGATGGAAAAAAGACAACCCTTTGTTGAGAGTGATGGCATAGCCGTGGCAAACCCAGCCAGTGGTCACCAGCTGTGAGGGGTAGCCGTCCCTTCATGCCTTGGTAATTGTAACAGTCCTTTATTTGTATCCTCTTGGAGGTGTCGCCGGGAAAGTTAAACCTGACGCCTCGAAATATAAATTTAACTATATATCACTGATTGAATTCTATAGCGCTTTGATAAAAAAATCTGTATATATCAATCTAAACAAATATTTAAATGATATAAGCCTTTGCCTTTTAATCTGTTCCCTTTTCCATTTGAACGACAGCACCAATTTACTAAATTTAATTAAATAAGATAAATTAAAATTGTTATGTGTTATATTTTTCCACTACCAAATGTCATCTTTATGCTGCATATTTTAATGCCACATTAATTGTTAATAATTCTGTTTTAATGTTGTATTTGTATTTATTGTTTGTGTCTTATATTTAGTTATATGATACTACGGTTGCTGTTAATGAAATGTACATGGGAGTTCTTCGTCACTTTCCCTCACTAAAATTCAGAAGCTCACAATCAGTATTATTTCTGAAATATTTATGAACCAATTTAATAACTTTTCAAATCTGCAACAATCTGTAGGGCATTATAGGTCGAAATAGTAGAATATTCGGCTGTTAAAAAATTTCTTTAGATTAGGTTAATCTACAAAGAAGTATTCTAGCTGTAGTTATTGTTCTGAAAATATATGTGATTTTGATTTTAAGCATGATGTGACTATGGAGAATCGAAATCAGAATTGGGTAGTTATAGTGATCACTATTACTGTATAATTATTCGGACTTCTATTTCGCTCACTTTACTCTTATTAGCAACACTTAGTTTATAAGGTATATATACATATATATAATAGCAAAATGCATATACATAGATAGATACACCCAACTCCAAGTAAATTAAGTGGTCTCATTTTGTTGTATGTTTTTACTTCCTAATCAATTCTCAGAATCTTACAATGCTTCTGGAAAGATGCCGTGATAATATTTTTACACTGTTATTAGGGTGTGGGTTGCTACAAACGGATAGTTTTTTTCCCTAAGTTATTATCGTAATACTAACCTAACTTACTAATGAGGTTCCAAATTTGTTCATCTGTCAGTTTTTATATAGGAAAGAAAAGAAAAGTGTTCAATATTTTAAAGTTTTAGTGTGCCCCTTAAACCTAAAAGTTCACGAACACGTTTCCTTTGCTAATATTGACTGTGAACGCCGACAAGACGGTACAAATACCACATTTATGTCTTGTATGGAAGGGCTTTGATGGTGTCTTGTCTTCCACCTCTGATGTGTTGCCAGCTTCTCTGACACTAATTAGCTGCTAATAAACTAATGAAATACTTATACTTAATTATATACCAGGAACTATTGTTTTATTTTATATTGTTTTGGGTTTTAACCAGTATTTCTTCTATTGCTCTATCTACTTGGATCCATAAAATATTTTTTCCCCACATTCACCCTCATAAACGTCAAGACAGGCTGGTTTTCCTTTAGCTTGTGAGGCATGCTGTGCTTCGGGGAAAGGGCATTGAAAAGGGGATTCGACATTAAGCCTAACACATTTCGAAACCCTAAATTAAGTTTTTGTAGTCCTCTGGTATGGAGGAAGGTTTCCGGTAGACCAGATGGCTGGTAAGTACCCTGCAGGGTCCAGGTTTTTATGGGGGTGTAACGGAGCAAGATGGCTGTTCCTGGACAAGAGCTCGTAAATATTTAGGAAGAATGAAGGAGACCTCAAGTCGACAAATGGCCCCTTTTATTTAGTTACATCGCTAACCTCTTTTCGGCCACAATCTGCAAGACATTTCCTAGCATGCTTTGGAGAGGTTTCGTTGTATTTCGTTTCTTTTACACTCTTGGTTCAGTGGAAGGTTCTTAGAAACGGTCGATGAATAGTTCCCTTGGGGGTAAGCATGATGGTATAGAAGGATCAATACCAGAGAGGTTGAAGAATTCTTTGTCACTTCTGTTGGAATTTTTACTATTTTCGAATGTTAAACATTCTGCATCAGTTCCAAAAATATATTAAAAAGTCAAATCATCAGCACATTGATAAACAGATTGTATTTGGACAATCTTTCATAAGACGCTAACTTCGCTATCCGTATCAATGACACATTTATTCAACGGATGAAGGTAAAGCTACTGATAATCCTAGTCGATTACAATTAGGATCTCCAAGTCTTGTAGTCTCATGCGGGTGCATTTCACAAATTTAAAATTTTTTAAAAATCCATATTGGCCAAATTTTGTTCCATTCAACAGAAACATAGCTTAATTTCACACAACACCTAAATTACATCCAGTATATTATAAGGCTAAACAGAAACTGATGAAGTCGTTTACCAAAAAATAAATTTTACTGGGAGCAAAAAATGCTCCCGTGCGAATTCCTATGTTTAACAAAATGGAGTTACTGCCGAAGGTTACTTAACTTTTGAGTTAAGTAATTTCTGCTTCAAGTTTTTGAACGTAATAACTGCCTTCCCTCGTGCATTGTAATATTAGATTTTTTTTTTTTCAAGCTTTCTCGATGAAGTAATTTACATATTTTTTTCTACAAAGATAGCTTCATCAAAAATGAAATTCATGAACACTATTATTAACTGAACAATTTTGCATTTACACCATAAATCTCATGATAAAATAAAATTATAATATTTATTTCATAAAAAGAAAATTAATTAAAACGTTTAAATGGGTGTGGGAAGGGGGTGATTTGTGTGATGTAAGAAGACAAGATGCCGGCCACGTTGCGTCAGCCAATGTCAAGGTGAGGAAGTACGCTACAGCACGCTCGGCCGCTCCCGGCTTCTTCTTATCGCGACAACAGACAAAAAAACTACTATCTGGGATCATATATCATAGTGACCTTCGATCGTGTCTCCTAGTTACACCAGGCCCTTCCCACGGTCCAAGTTTACTTTACCATATGAATTCTGTCTATGTACACACTTTGTTATTTTCGTATAAATCTCGCTTTGCCTAAGTTTACTCAGCAATATTCAAGGTTATCTTCGGTCGTGAAGTAATTTTTATCAGATTAAGTATTTGAAATGAAATGGGGTGGGGGGGGGGGATCCTTATTCTGGGACATACTGTCCTCTGAAAGTAATATAGTAATTGGCTGGTTACGATAGTTTCTAAGATAGTTATATACAAGCTGCATATTTTAAAAGTGGGGCTAGTCCATTTTTGAAAAAAAAATAAATGAATAAAAATAAAGGTGATGATGGTAGTAATAGTTAAAACTTGTAACGATTAACGAATAAAAAAATCATGTTCTAGTATTTGGGAGATGAAAGTTTTATCTCTTAATAGTATTGAAAATATGTTTATTTTGAAAGTGGTGCAAGTCCATCTTATACTAAATATTTTCAATTGTTTGTTTGTTTATTTGTTTATTTCGTTTAACGTCACTTTATGCTGCTATGGCTAATCGGACGATGCTACGGTAGGAGTCCTAAATTTTGCCTATCCAGGTTGTAAGGTTATTCTTACAATTCTTAATAATAAGGTGAACATATAATTGATGTTACTTTATTTTGTCCGGGCGCCGTAATATAATTAATGAAAAATGGCTTTTCATAAAATGATATATTCAAAATTAGTTAAAGTTATGTTTACACACAAAAATTCAATATTTAAATAAGCTATTTTTTATATAATTCAAATTTAAACAACTCCCTGTCCAAAGAATCTTAATACAAAATGTACAAACATACCTCTTAATCACAATAAAAATAATAATTATTAAATTGTCTTGTTAAATACTTCACCAACTCTTCTCTTAAAATACATTTGAGTACATTTCAATCAACATAACAAAAAAAAACACTCATCTTATTGTCACAAACATGTTTCACTTTAACTGCCTGCACACATGTGGCCTCACACATCCTGTTCCCTCCAAAACACTGTCCCCCCACTCTCCTATTCTATGTATTGCCAACTAAATTTATTGTACAAATTAAATTTTAAACAAATTTTACAAATTACACTTTTTCTTTAGATGTTATCAATATAATTTACATTATTCTTACCCACAATTATAAATAAAATTAATTATAAACAAAAAATTATATAACAGTTAACTCAGTTATATGTAACCATTTTTCATTATTTATACAAATTTAATTTACTAAATAATTTTCTTAAATTTATTTATTTTGAATTATTTAAAATTTCCATATGAAAATAGACAAAATTTTAGACCCTTTACAAGGTATAATTAGGATAGGGATCTTTAACGAGTACCTGACATCGTACAGGCTCGGGACCCCCATTTTACGTCCCTTCCGAAGGACGGCATAGCTAAGGATTTTTTACTCCCTTTAAAAAATCCTAAGGTCATCTGCCGGGCTGCGAACCCGCGATCTTGGGTTTAGTAGGTTGCTATGCTAACCACTACACCACAGGTGACCCCTATTTTCAATTGCGATTCATCATTAATATTTTAAAATGTCCTAAATATAATTAATTAATTTATACCTCCGTATAAACTGAAAATGTATAATTTCATTTAAGTAAAGAATTTCAATCAGAAAACTGATTTTTTTTTTTTTTTTTATGTTGATGCAACTTAAAAAGTTCCCAATTAAATTAGCGATTACAATAATTCATTAATTTTGAAAGTGAGGCAGTTCCATTTAGTTATAATGAAACTCTTATTTTATATTAGTCAGCACTCTCAACACTATTGGATTATAAACTTATATTATCTGGTACCACAAAATATATCTATGAATATACCACAAAATATACCAATATGTTTAAATTTATCGAAATGTACACCTTTAAATGTCCCGCGATAACAAAAAATGGAGTTAATATTAACGGCTCATATATAAAACATGAGACATGTAAGTTTTGAAAATATTATCTACCATTAAAAATAGGACTTTGAGTATTATACAAACATAAGAAAAAAATAATTACAATTTGCTATGGAAAAAGAAATAAAATACAAATAATAACGGATGAGTAAGAAGAGGTAAAGAGAGAAAGGAACTCAAATTATTTGGACTTTAATTTAAAAAATATTTAAAAATACTATGTATATATACATACACAAACATACATACATATTTATATAAAGTATTACTAAATATTAAAATAAATCTATTTTTATTAACGATAATGAAAATCGAAAAATATTTCATAATTTATTTTTTCATAACGGAAGCATTTCCGGTGTTGAGAGAAAAGACTGCTTGGATTTTATTATATGAAATAAAAATGTTTATTAATGATTCCTCTCATGATAAGATATCTAAATAAGTTCAGGTTTGTAGTCAATTTTTGTTCATTTTTGGTTAGTCCTAACGCCTAAAGTTTAACGAAATAATATTTTTATGAGAGGTAAGAAGGTGATGCTTAAGACCTAACTGGTTCTGATAAGTCGTATGCACTTTGAGATCATTGGAAAGTATTAGTAATTTTTTATGAACGAACTGTTTAAAAAATATTCAAATATTGTTAGGTTAGTTTATATCGCTCATAAGTGCAGTAGGTCAATAATTTAATTTCGCTAAAAAAAAAATTGTTTTGTTCAAGACCTCTTATCCAAAGTCCTTACAATCCAAAATCCTTAGAAAAATCCTCCTTACTTTCTCACAAATAAACATATCCATAAAGTTAGGATTGATGAATCACTTGCCACTTCTATTGTGGGAAAAAAATTAAATAAAAAATTGTTCAAGATGACTCCTGAAATGAGAAAAGTGTGAGTACTAGTGTACAAACCAATACCAAAAATAAGAAAACAATACTGCTCTTAAGTATTGTTTTTTTATATTTCGACCGAATGTTTTTGCGTTTATAATTTGAAAGGCTTAGTACTGCTTTATATATATAATATCATTAAATTACATTTTGAAAAATAAGTTATGTTTCATAATGTTGCTGGTTGTGGATTCAATTTGTTAGTTTTCTTTTAAAATCTTTTTATTGTTTAAAAATGTTAAATTTCTTGAAAAAGGAGAAAAAACCAACTCTGAATCTTATTTATATTTATTTAATTAACAAATATTCTGACAGGCTGAGTCTGCAGCGGCTCATTACTCGGTTTACGAAGTAATATTAATCATGTATGCATAAAAAAAAGAGGTTTGAGTTCAACGAAATTTAGAATGCGGGCCGAATAGTACAATAGGGGCTGAATGATATGTTGGTAACCTTGGTTAGTATTCTACGAGGCGGGACTCTTAAAACAGCGGAGGCAAGGTCGAGGCTGAATAAAAAATTAGGATCAAATATGCTAAACACCTAAAATTCTATTTAATTCATAGATCATATTGTTACCCTCTGCATCTTTATTCTTATTAATTTATTTGCATTAAACCTTATCTTTCATAATATTATTGTTTATTTATTGAAGTTACGGCTTAGTATCTATCTATTGATGTATATTTTTGTTGCTTGAATAAATATTAGATAAAGATTTGATTTTATGATCCTTAAGTGTCGACAATAGCTGTCTGTATATTTCCTTGTAATATGACATCATTGTTGTAGAATATTCTTTATTGTTGGCATCTTTGAAGTTTTGTTTAAAAAAAAAAAAATCTTCAATGTTCCTTACTTTGTCACCAATAAACCTATCCATAAAGATCTTAATGTTCCATATGCTGCCAATTTAGCCCAAGATACCTACCTATCCTTTCATAGTAAGCTCCATAACCACTCAAATCCACTAGTTTTACAACTTGCTTCCCAGTCCGTTCCCGATAATCCTCCGAGGTGTCTGAAAAAAATATGACCTAGAAACCTTCTAGTGTAGAATTTTTATTGAAGTGCAACTGATGAGTAGTTTCTCTGTTCATGTTTTTGTAATCGTTATAAACACATTTACTTGGTATATATATTTTTTTCAGTTGTAACTTTCAATAAATTTTAAGTTTTTTTTATTTGTTGCTAAACTTAATTTTTCATCGAATTATCATTGTGCCTCGAATGTTTATATAAGGGACGAAAATTAAAAAAAAGGAGGATGATGGTATTTCAGTACCATTTTTTCTTGAAATATTAAATAATTAAAAAATTAGATTTAAAAAACTAAGGTGTTTGTTTTTCACATTGTCAATATAGCAACCCAAAAGCATTGATTAGGCACTCATTTCTCTTTAGATAGAGATTTTTTATTAATATTTACAACTGTGTAATATAAATACAAAATTAAATGTGTGAAAATATGGTTTTTCAATTTTCGATATCGTGTGAAGAAACTACCTTTTTATAAAACTGTTTTGTCTATCGCTAGTTTTTATTATGTCTCAATTACATTACAAGTCTATAATTTGTTGCTGGATATTTTTTTTTTTTCGCTTATTTGATATTTCTTTTATAATTACACGCTAGTGCTATCTTAAAAGTGATATAAAAAAAAAATTAACAAAATTACAATCGTCAAAATGTTTCCATTTAGAGCAAATGTTATATTTGTCTAGGGATATTCTTTTCCATATACTTGTATAAACTAGTACATGTAGAAACTTAGAGTTACCACTTAAGCAGGTCTAGAAAAATATTTTAAAACAATAATCGATAGTAGTTAAGAATACAATTTCAGTTTCACAATCATTTATTGCAAGCTTTTTTCGGAACTCCTCCTACAGCCATTATTTATTGGTTCTATATAAAAAATAAGATTAAGGCTACTTATAATAGATTTATTGTTTTTGTTTTTTTTAGTTATTTATTCAAATTTATAACTGTATACAATATAAAAATATTATACATCAAGTAAATGTGATGATATGCTAAAAATGGCACGTCACTTATTTTTAAAGCAACTACCTATTGGTAGCACTTATAAAGGTTCTATATAATTAGGTACTATATTAGAAGGTCCGGAGGCCATCTTCTTTTTATGGAATGAGAAACAAGTTGTGATACTAATGGGTTCGAATGGTTGTAGAGTATGCTATGAAAGGATAGATATATGGTTTTAGTTAAGTCAAACGTGAGGTATATGTAATCATTGTACATATGTATAATCTTTGTGGATAAGTTTTTTGTGACGAAGTAAGGAACATTTAGGATTTTAGATAGTAAGGATGGGTTTATTGTAAATTGTTAGATTATTTTAGTTTAAAATAAAACAAATTTTATTATATGTAATACTTCGCGGATAGATTAGACATTTTTACGAAATATTTCTCTGTCGAATCTCTGATTCTGCCTCTCAGAGCTATCTAAAAGATGCTAGTTGCAATATAGAATTCATGATGTTAGCTTATTAGGTTGCGAGAAGTGAAGAAAACATTTGTTACGGTATTGATAGAAACCTTTAGTTCGAAAATTGAAGTTTTATATATTTTTTTACATAATTTCGAAATGCAAGAAGTTTCTGTTTTTCCTCTTAAATTGGTCGAATAATAGTTTTCATTTTTTTTTTTCATTGTAATTGAAGATAAGACAACAAATTATAGATAAAGATATGCTATTTTTATTTTTTTTTTTGTATATTATTAGTGACATATTGTGACATTAATTCTGTGCAGTATAAGTAGCTTAGCTAGGAAGTCATTCCTTCACCAGATCAAGTTGGAAGACACCTTGTACCCCTACGTGGCGAGAGATAACTTACTGTTCCCTATCGCCAAGGTCAGGGAGGACATAATACACTAATTAACAGGTTGATTTATCTGTCCTTCGGTGATCGCCGAGCGGCTGACATTGTTACGGTCCGCGGAACGAATGCGAACTTGCTACACAAGGCTGACTGGTTGCTGAATACTGGTAGCATGGCAGGAATTATAATGCCGTCGAGCTGGAACCACTCCAGCATTAAGGCAATGCAAATAATAAAATAAAATATATTATAATAGCTACGTGCAATTAAATTCCAATTTACGGTTCCTGGATTGTTCTTTTCATACAACGCATCAATCAATTTTTTTACTCACCTCAACGAACTAGAAATTTTTTTTTTTACAATTTGATGATCAACCTGAATATTCAAAAATGTATTCCCAAAATTTTTACTCCCAGACGATCAGCAGACCCACCGGAACTGGTTCTAAATGGTAACAGACTTCAGTGGAATCCATCTAGCAGTAAAATTCCTTCATTTTCATCTCTATCGTCGCCTTACTTGGAATGAAGGGTTTGGTGGATAAAGGATGTATCAAAACACCATTTTGAGTAATTTATGTTTAAGGTTTTTTTTTATTTTATATTTTCCTTTTGCAGAAATATGTTACATAGTCCCTTCATCTTCTTCTAGTTATTTTGAAATATTCCGATACGTAGCACTTCTGCACTCAAATTCTTCATCCAATGAACTGTATTGTATTTTTTTTTTTAATATGATGTAACCCCCATCATCCTTTATTATTATTTTATCCTACAATTTTTTTCCTCTGTTATAATAATTTTGTCAAGTACCTGATTTCACCTTGTTTATTACTATTATTCATTTCAATTTCCTTTTTTTAAAAGCTTACTATTTTTTATTTTCATACTGTTTTTCTTTTTTCATCTTTGCTAATATTCACTACCTTTTTTTTTTTTTTCCGTTTATTTTTCTTCTAGCTATGATAAGACTTGCATTATAGGCCGAAACGTCGGCACAATAAATTAAAATATATATTTTAATTGTTTTTCAATGACTGCACACCCTAAATACTTAATATCTTCACTATTGCTACAGTCAGTAATTACCTCATCAATACGAAAATAGTTTTTGAATTAAAAATTACAATAAGAAGTGACAAAGAATTCATTAATCCCAATTATTTGAACTTTTTAATATTTTTTTTATCTTTCTTTCAAACATGAAGAATAGTATAATTCTTATATATTATATTATTATAATTGTATAATTATTATATAGAATTGTATAAACATTATACTGTATTATTGTATGGTGGATATATTTTCGTGTTTATCAAGAACGGGTATCCGGTTGCTGACTATCCGGTTACTTCTTGTAACTTAAATTTCTTTAAAGACTGCCTTCTTGAGGAATAAGTTAAAGGAAATTACGGCCACTTGCTGCGTCGGCGGATTTCTTTCTTTTTATTTAATTTTGATCCCAAATGAAATTGGTGGATTGAAATGCGAACGGTGATTGACCAAGATTGCGAAGGAGGTCTATAAAAGAAATCTGCTTTTTGATTAGGAACTCTGTAATTTAATAAAAGGATCATCAGTTTAACTGATATTTTCTGCTCAATCCGATAAGATGGCTAACAAGCTTAGGGCCCTAATCAGTTTACAGCCCTTCTGCCTTAGAACTCTATCGCCGCATCTTCCCTTTATATTCCCCATTTCCAGGGAAGTCATTATTTTCTCTCTTTGCCGGGTCTCTATTTGTGTCGACAATAAATGGTCGGATCGTGTCTTTTGTTATTATCAGAGAATCGTAGTCTAGCTTGGGGCAATGTATAATTCGAATAAATCTTAGTATAATTATATAGCTTAAAATGCCAGAACTTTATGGCACTTTTCGTCGTTTTTTGTATGTCATATCTATTTTATTTGTTTAGATCTGAGATTGGCAGCATTACCCTTAAAAATATTCAAAAGGTAGCTAAACATGAGAATTTTCTATAGTCAAATATTTTGCTCCTATTTTCTCATTTAAATTATGTAGTACCTACCAGACTTATAAGACAAGAAACTGCTCGTCGGTTTTGTCTTCTCCAAATTTAATAGGCATGCGTTCACTGTTCCCAATTAATTACAAAAGACTTATTTACATGACAGTAATTTAACGTATTGGGACACACGGAGTTGAGCTTGCAGGCTCCACTAAACTGTCCAATTCTTTTCGTATTCAATCCTTACCATCCAAAATCCTCAATGCTCCTTACTTGTTCACCAATAAACTTATCCATAAAGATCTTACTGTTCCATTTGTTGCTGATTTGGACCAAACCTTTCCTTTCATAGTAAACTCCATACCCAATCGAATACTCCCGTCTTCTAACTTTCCTCCTACTCAATTCCCTGATATTTTTTCTCACATTTACTGTTTGTAATATAATATAATATAATGTATACAGTTGTAAATATCATTAAATAATTTTTTTTAAAATCATGTAATGTCGCTCTTCAGCAATGTTAAAGTTATTCAACGATTGAAAAAAAAAAAAAAAAAAAAAAAAAAAAAAAAAAAAAAAAAAAAAAAATCTTGCATGAGTATATAGATTCCAGAAAATAATAAATGTGTTCAGTTCCAATTTTTTTCATGACACAGTAAAATAGTATGTATTGAAAATAGTATCATTAGTCGTTGTAGGCGCTTTTTTTTGTTCGAGATGGCAAAATATAATTGATGATTCAAAATCTAGGCCTTTTTTTAGTCTTTCGGGCGTTCTCCGTTATGAACGATTATTTTATTTATAATTTATTTAAATGTTCATATCTTTTCATTTTGTTCTCAATGTTTGTACTATGTCCGTTTATGTTCCTTGTATATGTTGCTGGGTTTCGAAAACGGACGTTTATGGCTGTATTTTAATTTTTTAATTTTAAGTTTAATTGACCTACCCAATGCGTTTTCAGTTTGATTGAAATGCGATATCAAACATTGCAGAACCATTAGGTGTACGTTAACAATTAGACTTGCCTTGAATTACTTCCACGCTAAGTGTAGAAATTTGTGGTAACGGGTCAGAACGAAGTTTGTGTTAATGATAGGGTAATTAGAGCAGAAATAGTCCCCATTGTTGAACTTATGAGGGATCTTAGTAGGTTTCTTTAAAGTGAAAAGCGGAAGTTGGTGGCGTGTGTGGGAGAGGTCGCCATCTTGCTTCCTCCTGCCCTCCCCCCGTTTCATGTTCCATACATTTTTATGAACATATCACTTGCCCTCTCAGAATTCTTTGGATCCATCGACAATTTTTTTAAATTTTTTCTTTTTACCTTTAACTTTGGGGATGAATGAAGTTTATAGCAATTGTGTATTGTTGATAACGTTTAGACCCTTATCGGAGATCCATATTACGCAAATAATAAAAATATTTATTAGATAAGACTATAGTTTTTTTGTTGTGTACAGTCACAAAGGGTAGGTTTTCTGTTCTTCCTGGAAGGAAATTGATAATGTGGACTATTGAGGGTATTTATTTAATTATTTAAAGAAAATTTATTATTTCGTTCATTTCGTAAAAATTTAATTTTAGACTATTTTCTAAGTAATGTATTATTTTCATTCGTGAGTTGAATTAATGATCATTGAGGTACGCATGACGGTATAGAAGGACCAAAACAGTTAGGATTCATGAATCAATTGCTACTTTTATTGGAAGTATTTTATTTGAAATTTAATTTCGAATGTTAAACGTTTTAAAATAAAATAATTCCAATAGAAGTGGCAATTAATTCATCAATCCTAATTGTATTGATCCTTCTATACCGTCATGCGTACCTCAATTGACATAATTTTGGTTTGTGCAGATTTTTTTTTTACTTCCATTTCTTAGGTTATGTACTGACCATCGTATCGCAGAGCCATAAAGGAAATAATAAATATAAAATCGACATTGTAGGCTATATTAAGGAAATCAAAGTTGATAAGCGGCCATTGGTTGCCGATGTGATCCAGAAAGAACGTGCGACGCCTTGGAGCCCAGCCAGCAATGACGATCCCTTAACTCCTAAAGCCCCTGTTTGTGTTTTTGGAATGTTCACTGCGATTTCTTTTATATGACGTTTATTGTTTACAAGGGAAAGATATGTTTCTCTGTTGTGGTCTCCTTCCTCTCCAAATAGCTTACAGTATTAACTATTTCAGTTTTATTATTTTTATCTAAGTGGCTTTGGTATAATAAGATTTGTAATTTTATAGTTTCTTATTAAAATTATAAGTTTCATGTTGCAGAACACATTCAGACTAGCATTAAATGTTATCGGTTAGCGTCTTAAAAAAGTATTTAGTCCAGAGCATTCGGCTGTTTTTGTTTTTTTTTTTGTTTTTTTTAATACGCGAATTAGATATTCAAAAATATTTATCACCAAGCACGTTTTTGTTAATAATATTCGTATTTGTTAACCAAAACAAATAAATCCTCATATTTGTATTTTAGGAGATCCGAGGTTATATTACGTAGTTTATGTCATTTAGGTTCAGTTTTAGGTTATATCTGTATTACTTGTGAATAGTTGTTGAGTACTAAAATCGTAATTCAGGAAAAACGTTTTTTCCCACCATGATTCACAATTGAGTATTCACCTCTGTAATCGCCTCATAATTACATATGTCCATTTAACACAAGTATAGAAAAAAAAATTAGATTTCTGGTGATACCCATAACCTAAAATTTACAAACTTACTTAACGCACAAAATGAAATTAACCGACTGTAAATTAGTGCCACACAGATTTTGAAAATTTTTAATAAGCCATTTTATACTGACAATCTTGTGTCGTGGCCTTGGGCCTGAAAAAATCTAATTTTTTTTTTTTTTTGTTTACACAAGATCACTTTCAATTAGACAGATGAATTAATTGCCACTTCCATTGGAGTTTTTTTATTTGACAACTATTTTCGAATGAGCAAAATCCTATTCAAATAAAAAAAAGTCAATCCGGCCCGCGACATGGTCACACAAAATTATACTTAAGACAAAATTTATTTACTGCAAAGCTAGAATAGAATGATTGTTTTCTCCTTCTTGCGTCTTAATTACGGTTTTGTCGTATGTCGGTATGTGGAGTTCAGTCTTCACTACTGCGTGTCAGCACATCCCAGTTTCTACCAGATTACAAACAACGTTTAGAAGCTAAGTTACAGTTTCATCTGTCACATACGTCTTCACACCCTTCTAAAAACATAATACATTTTTTGTAGCTTTTTGCAATTTGTCTACTGTTGTACCATATAAGTTGAGTGTAATGAGATAAAGTTAAAAATAAAGTTGGTTTTTAAACTTGTTTTTTTTTTTTTTAATTTTTTCGGCCCGCCTAAATGTTTTTCTATATCATCTGTCCCTCCCCTTAAAAAGTTTGCCCATGTCTGTTCTATCATCCGTACCTAAAGTGAAAATCACTTTTGTTACGTTAAAATGGTGTCGACAAAATATGCTTAGTTCTAGTAGTATTGAATTTTCTTTATGTATGATTTGAAAAAGATCAAAAATCTTTAAGATAGTTCATACAGGGGTTTTCGAGGTAGCTGATCACGAATTTCATACATTTATAATTAGAAACACAATTTTGCACTTGACAGCTGTCAATTATCAAAATATATTTTTGACATCAAATTCGTGATCAGCTACCTCGAAAACCCCTTTATGAACTATTTTTCATATATTTAATTAAATATTGACTTATTCTGTAGGCCTAAATTGCATAATTTAAAATTTATGTTTCACTAAAATCGATTTGTCGCAGACTGCAAGCAAGCAAATTCAAGTTTATCGGCGCCATATTGAAGAGAAAGAGTGTATCTTTCAATGCTATTTAGGCCGTTTTTTTTTCATTGAGTCTGCACCTAAATACCATAGAGTTTTTACTGAAACGTCCTGATTTTTACGTTTTTGTTTGGATATTAAGCTATGTTTCATTCAATTTTACATTAAAATAAAATCTAAAAAAAATTCGGGGAACATCTACACATCCCAAACAAAATTTTACTTTCGTTGGAACCGCTTAAAAATTAATTTGAACTCTCGAAAAAAATTCAAATATAAAAAAAAAAAAAAACACGTTTTCCCCTTATGGGGTTTCTGGGGGAGGGAGGGGGTTCGGAAAAAATCTCAAAAAAAATTTTTTTGGCCCTCTTCATGGTTTTGGGGTCGATTGAATTAAATCCGTCAGGGCCGCCAGACCTATCTTATCCCGCTACTCCCTTTGTTTTCTAAATGCTCTAAATCTTATATACAATAGAAAAAGGTCTTTCTTGAAAAAAAAAAAAAAAAAATTCAATTTTGATAGCACTATTCATTTTATACTAAAATTTGTAGGTTATGATTTTGATTGCTTTTACCTCTAAATCCTAATAAATTTCTTAGAGAAATAGTTGAAAATTATTAGTTTGCCGGCCAATTTCTCCAGAAGTAGTATTTTCTATATTGTATTTTATGCCATAACGTTTGAAATTCCAATAAATAACATATTACATATTGAGATAAATCCGCGTTTATAAAATGAGGCAGATAGTTTTATGTCATAATTTATGAATCCAATTTCTCCGGTGTAGCTGAGTCATCACGTAGTGTTTATAATTTTCCAGCGCTATTGTGGTGGTAGTCGGTGCCAGGGCATGGGTGGAAGGGGGGGAGGTTGAGTAAGACAAAACGACCGAGGTTTATATTAACAATAGCCGCTGGCAAAGTCGCAGAATTGCCCCCTCCTACCGCTGATAAATGCGAGCGTTGCGAACCCACAGCATTCCCCGCCAAACTTAGTGCACTATTTCAAGCCAACATATTTCCAGATATACTGTTCCAGGTGCCCTTCGTCTTTTATATTAGTTCTTTCATATCACATTATGGATAATATAGTGAAAAAATTATTTACTCTACGATAAATCTGGTCATGTGTAATTTATAATATACGATTTAAAATTGGATTTTTTATTTTATTTTACTTTTAATACTAAATTTTTTTTAAAATATGAAACAAGACTAAAGCGACTAGAAACTGCTCGTCGTTACAGACAACTTCAACATTTACTAGACAAACGATCAAACGTCCCAATTCATTACAAAAGACTTATTTACATGACTGTAAATAGACCAATTTGGACGTACGGAGTTGAGTTTTGGGGCTCTACTAAACCATCCAATTTATCTCGTATCCAATCCTTACAATCCAAAATCCTTCGAAAAATCCTAAATTTCAGAGACTTTTTTAAGGCCATGGTGTTGAACAAATGCGGGCTCTCTGTTATAAATAATAGTAGACCCAAAGTAGATAAGCCTATAATTAATAGTTTTAGTATGAATTTAAAAGATAAAAAACAACGACTTAAAAAATAAATTGTACTTGCAGAATGAAATCGCTACATTTCTTAAATTATGCCTTCTCCATTTTTTTTTTTTTTTTTTTTTTTTTTTTTTTTTTTTTTTTTTTTTTTTTTTTTTTTTTTTTTTTTTTTTTTTTTTTTTTTTTTTTTTTTTTTTTTTTTTTTTTTTTTTTTTTTTTTTTCAGACCCGATAGCACCTTCTTTTTTTTTTTTTTTTCTTTAAAGGACAAGTAAATGTATTTTGGCTGGGTTCTATGGTTTTTTGTTTTCTTTCTCAAAAATTAAACACACCACGCAATCAGTTGGTGTTGCTTTTAACGAAAATTTGCAAACAGTTTTATCAGAAATTAAATGAAGAATACTTTTTGTTTTATAAAGTTGGTCGCTAGGACCTACCGTCGAGCAGAATTAGGCAAAATTTAATCATAGCTAAAATCTGTACAACATTTAATCATAGCTACTTGAAAAATAATTTCCTGGAATCAATCGCATAATTTAATAATGATTAAATATTTCAGTCAAATAATCATTAATTCACTAAAAGTGACCGAAACATTTAATCATTATTAAGTTAGGTGAATGATTCCAGGAAATAAGTTGTTAAATAGATATGATTGAATTTTAGCTATGATCAAATTTCTCTTAACTTAATTTCGAAAAATCATGAATGGCTAATTTAATTTAATTTTTTTACTTGGAATCCACCTACAAGACTAAAAAGACAAGAAACTGCCCGTCGTTACAAATTACTTCAAACGTTATTAGACAAACGTTCAAAGCTCCCAATTAACTGCAAAAGACTAATATACATGACTGTGATTAGACCTATCTGGACGTACGGAGTTGAGCTTTGGGGCTCCACTAAACCATCCAATTCATCTCGTATCCAATCCTTACAATCCAAAATCCTTCGAAAAATCCTAAATGCCCCTTACTTTGTCACCAATAATCTTATCCATAAAGACCTTAATGTTCCATATATTGCTGAGCCCAAACCAGATACCTATCCTTTCATAGTAAGCTCCATAACCACTCACATCCATTAGTTTCTCAACTTGCTTCCCACTCCATTCCCGATAATCCTCCGAGGCGTCTATAAAGAAAATGACCTAGATAGAGCGCTTCTAGTGTAGAATTTTATTGAAGTGCTACTGATGAGTAGTTCTTTTCAAGTTATTAAATGTCATTACAATTAGCTCATTTACTTGATGTACATATTTGTATAGTTGTAAATTTCAAGAAATTGATATATGATAAAAATAAATAAATAAAAAAAAAAATATGAAACATGTTTTACCGGTGACCTACGTGGTCAAAAGCGATACGTTTTTGGGGAACACGAGGACATTTCGCGTATTTTGATATTAAGAAATTAGAAGCAGATAGGAGCTTCTCGTTATAATAAACTAGCATATCCCATCGCGGCTTCACCCTCTCCCATAAATAGGAACTTGGATTATTAACTAACAACTGAATTTCATTTGTTCATCGATAAAAGTCTTATATTGAAGGATGGAATTCAGCATTATTTCTTAAATGATATTTTTACGCATGACAGAAATTTTTAACCTGGTTAAAATTGCATTGATTAGCTAATTAAAGAGTATGTAAACGTATAATTAGACATCCAATTTGGCAGAAATAATTTTCCATCTGACTGGATTTTAATTTCTAACCATAAAAGTATATTACAGTTTTCAAACCTCGTTTCTGCCACTCAAGACTATACATTTTAACTATTATTATTATATTAAAATCTATCATTATAAACCTTCCTAGAACTATGAAGATGTAGTTAAAAATCTATATCGATGTAGTAGCGACATATCGATCGATTTTTAAACTGCACTGGGATCATATATCACATGTCGCTTTATATATATACCTTTTTTTACAATAACAATTGAATTGGAAATAAGTAAATTTTATCATACATTTCTAGCTCTATATAACACCGTACCTTTGTAACCTCTCTCGAATGGTGCTCGCCACCCATCGATCGATTATCATACTTCATTGCGCACCAAATATTTATCGCTTTTTTATGGCTATATAATTGTAAATCTTTAAATTTTGTTATTGCTAATCCTTCCTTGAACTATGATGACTATCTCGTTAAAATTCGGTACAGATTAGTTAAGTAGTTTTCGCGGTTAGTGATCACAAACGAAAAATGGCTTGTCCTTTTATATAATAGTATAGATTACACTATCATCACTTGGAGATAGTTTCTAATGAGTAAGCTACTTTTGTCTCAGTTTCTCCTAATACAAAATACAAATTTTAAACTGGATTTGACCGATCCAGCTCGTTCCCTCTCGGCTGTTGTGTGTAAAAAATTACTCTTCTTTGGATATAAATAATACCATCATACAGGTAAGCGGGAGAAAAAAAAGAACATAAGGACATAGAGTTACTCCTTAATATTTCCTTAGTTCTATAGTCAATCTGTCAAAAACAAAAATAAAAATAAAAGCTTAAGTAAATTTTTAACCGTGCCTTCTCGGAAGCAATATATATATAAATTACAGGAATGGTACAGTTTAAAACTTATTATGAAGATACTATGGTTGAATTTTTGGTCTGTGATGTCGTAAAGAATAAGTCCTTATAAACCCAAAAACTTAAAACCTAAGTTGAAAAAATTTTAATAGACTTCATTGTTAGCCGAAAGTAATGACTCTAATGTATGTGGTATCCATTACTTTCATATTATTTCTAATGCTTCCCTAATTACTTCGTTTATTACCCTACTTCGTTTTTCGTCATTTATAGCCCTGATAATGTTTTGCAATGCTGGCCGAAACGTTAACATTTCATAAAAATATTGTTTAATTCGGATGTGTTTCTTTTTGTTCCTGAGTAGTTTCTTCATAGAATAACTATACTGATAATTATAATTGCGAATTGCAGAATTTTTTTTTTTAATTATTATTATTATGAAAATATAATATATTCTTTCGTGCTTAGCAATAAATTAATAGTTTCGTGGAGCTCTTCAAGGTTTTAAACAGAATTATTCCTTCGTCGCCGGACGATTGCCCTTATAATCCAACCTTCATTTTATTCTTAGGGGGCAAGTTGTCTCAGAATAAAGTTTTTCTTCTTCATCCACGTGGCTGAGAGGACCTTGTCCTCAATAGTAATCGTTCTTTGAATCTATATTGTTTATTACAAGAAAGTTATATTTGGTATTAAAAAGAGAATAGTAGTTCATAATGGTTAATCATTGTTCAACTATTTCACAATTCTGTTATTTTGATTTATTCACAAATAAACCTAGGATTAATAAATAATCCTCATAGACTTTCATGAGTTCAGTCTCTTTCTTTTTGGCTATAGGTACGACATTCTCCATCGTACCACCAATCTCATATTCAATCCTTACAATTACAAATCAATCGCAACATATTAAAAGTTCCTTATATTATAAATAAATTTTAGAAAGTAATCTCAATATTTCATATCTTGGTGATTTGTGGACCAAGTTTTTCCGCATACACGCCGTTTGATTACAATCGATTTCATAACTTGCTTCAAGGATATAGCTACTTACGAATAGAAATTATGTTCAGTATCTATGTACCTTATTACTAAAAGAAGATATTGAAGAGAAGGTGGACGAGAGATCTATTCTCGTTATCTATTGAAGTTGGTCAATGCCTAAGAAGAACCGCTTGCTGCCATTTTCATTTATATTAATTTTTTTTCCTTACATTCAACTAATATCAAACTTATATGTTCGTCTCGATGAGGAAACTTCAGTTAATTTCTCCCTGACTGGGAAAACAGGAAAATTTTTGATCCGAGCATCGCCAATAGAGCTTGAGCGTGCCAAAAAAGCTCCAACATATAAAAAACGTTGGCGAAACTTGATTTTTTTTTCATTCAAACCAATATAGCTCCTAACCGCTAGGTCCTAGCAAAAAATTTTATATAACAAAAAATATTCTCTGTTTTGAATCCGAATAACACCAGCAGGGCTGGAACGTGTCAAAATTTTACATTTTTTAGTACAAAAAAGTGTTACACTTTTTGAGGATGAAAAACAAGTAGCATAAGAAATCTATAGACCCCCTGCCAAAAGATATATCTGCGTCAACATACGAAAAGAAATTTTTTTGTACGCTTATTTTTTAGTTTTTTTAATATAAATATAAATGTTATTCGGTTAATATAATCAATAGAAACTATTAATAATATATTAATGTCACTGAATTGTACAAAGTTAAAGTTTTGATGTATCTTAGTATTAAATCCATTATTTGTTTTGTTTCAGGTATGTTCGTGTTGCTTCCTAATACCGTATCTTAACCTTTGGACTATATTATTTAGTGAGTTGATTTGATTATTTTTATTATATTTATATATTAAGACAATTAGGATTGTTAAATTAATTGCCACCTCTATTGGAATTATTTTGTTAGAAAACTAACTTCGAATGCTAAACATCCATCTTCAGTTGTAAAACATACAAAATTTCCAACACGTCAGCACCATGTTACATGGTTTATATATGGTCAAGTTTTAAAAAATGTAAGACAAGAAATCAAATATTGGTACTTACCTGAAAGGCCTAACATATCTGTAATACATCCATCCTGAAAGAAGGAAGGGAGCAGGTAGGTTAATTTTTTGGGGTTTACTTAGGGATTTCAAATAGGGCTATTGGAAATGGTTATCTGGCCATTTAAACAAAAATCTTGTTAGATTTTTTTTTTTTAATGATTCATAAATATTTAATTTTAGGCTTTTTTCTTCTTGATGTATTTTTTTTACTACCGAGTCTATTGAATTTATGGTTATTTTTATTTAGGTGGATGCTCACCTCATGTATTAAGACGTTCACTAGTTTTCAGTTATGTTGGATATAGGTTAAAATAGTTTATTATTTCTAATTGTATTATATTTATCAGTATTTGAATGAATCTTAAATTAGTTATGTGTTCCTGGAGAGGTTGTGTCACGCATGACCATAATTTTCATTCATAATTTCTCTTTTATGGTAACCGAAACAAGATGAACGTTTTTAATACGCTTTTATTAACTTCACCTGTATGTAACGGAATCTTTCATCGTAATTTTCACCAATTACCAGCAATCTGATTAACTTTAAAATTTGTACACGTTTCAAGGAGCAATGACAATACAATAATTGCACAACATTGTTCTAATGTTCTAACTTAATCTAGTTGAATTACCCCCAAAATGGAGGCCTGCCTTGTAAAAGGTGAATGGTCCAGATGGGTCCTGGGAATAAAATATCAAAAATGAAACTAAATTTGATAATGGGAAAATGTTAGGGGAGCAAAAAAATCCAAACTTTTTAATTTTTTTAAGATTTTGGAAAAATAAAAAAAAAAACAGAAAAATGCTTTCAATCGAAAAATGTTTTATTTACAAGATTAAAGTTTATTAAATTGTTCGCCTAAAGACATCCCTTAAGCTGAATTTAATTTAGGCGTGTAGCTATAATCAATTGTCAAACATCGAAGAATTTCGGCAACTTTAAAAAAGTTATTTTTGGTCATGTTTGAGAGTCTATAACTTAGAAATGGCTAATTCAGTAAAAAAAAAAAGTCATGTACTAAGAGTTGTAGATCATTACATTTTGTGCAATATGGGATTTTTAAAGTAAAATGTTGCCTATTTCTACTCTGAGATATGTCAAAAAAAACATCTAAATTTCTAATTGTCGTTTATTATGTAATTGATGTGAAGTTTACTTATGGAGATCCTATGTGAATAGAAGTTTAGGATTATGTGTTTCCAGATATAGTCCCGCTTCACCAAGGTCGAACCTACTATATGGCTTCGCCTCCCTCAAGAACCCTTACTAGTGCTAGTGCTCAGAAATATAATGAAGAATACTCGAGTTTAGCGGAAGAAGCCCATCCCCGGAGTGCCTTAACTCTGTTTAAACTTCATCAATATTGTTTCATAATTAGTTTCGTAATAGATTTGGCAGCTCATCAGTTTTTTGTGTGCCTTTATCCTTTTCTTCAAAATGGAGACG
This sequence comes from Euschistus heros, assembly GCA_003667255.2. Classification (NCBI taxonomy): domain Eukaryota; kingdom Metazoa; phylum Arthropoda; class Insecta; order Hemiptera; family Pentatomidae; genus Euschistus; species Euschistus heros. The sequence continues at coordinate 2,622,104 of RCWM02000008.1, read as the reverse complement.
TTAATTAAGTGTTCCTCGTTGAAATAATTTGTTGAGCCAACATTTGAACTTCAAGGTTTCTTCTTTGCGTGTTACCACGTTCCAGTAGCGTGCTGTAGGGCTAGTTGAGTATGAGCTATTTTACTTTACCGGCTGAGAGAATTTTTTTTTTTTTATTTAGAATATTACAGGGAATGATACTTTAAAACAATCATATAAATTTTCTTTATCATTTTATTAAAAGGAGAAGCACGTTTTTTTAGATGAGTTAAGCTCGTTATTCAGTACTTCCTTATCAAGTACTGAGCACAAGACCCTTCATGGGTTGCATTGGTATGATTAAAAAAAAAAAAAAATTATTTTCCTCCTCTAATATATCTAATTTTTTGAAGACTAAATTCGAATTTTAAACATTCGTCTTCAGTTCTAAAAACATACAAACATTCAAAATATCAGAAATTTAATGCCGATTTCATATTTTTTAATGTTTATGTAATAATGTAATGACATCAATAAAAGTCTTTTTGTCACTCACCACGGGAAGGAAGATAGCTTAGTACAAGTATAGGTTACTACAGCACTGAATAAAGTGCGAAAGATGATGTAGAGTTTGTTGGCGCTCAGGTAAATGGAGAACCTTTAGGTTTTCTTAATGATTGGTCGGTTTTACTGTTCCTGATAGAAACTAAAATTATACTATTGGGGATATTTATTTGGCCTATTAATCAAATATTTGGATTGCATTTCATGGTATTATAACTAACAATGGTTCGTAAATATTTTGCTCCAAATTATTTTCAACATAATGTATTACTTCTATTTCGGAGTTCATTTTGTGGTTATTTACATTTTAATATGTGTATTGTTAAGTTGGGATCCTTTGTCTTACTATTGTATGTATCTGTACATCAGAACCAGATGCCTTTTTAGCATCACACATTTTTACGTTGGTGTAATACGTATAATTTGTTTATCAGATTGCTGATGTTTTGAATGTTTGTATGGTTTTAGCAGTATGGATGAATATTTAATATTCGAGACTAGTCTTCCAGAATATCAAATTCCACTGTGGAAAAAAGTTCCTCAATTAGCTATGGTACACTACATGCAGTGCCACTCCGAATCCTTGGTGAATTATTGCTTATTAACTTCGCCATGTTTAATTTTCAAAATTAGTCTTTAAATAAAACAAATACCGTAAAGGTTGCAAATAATCAAATCCTATTTGTATTGATTATCCATAATATCATGCTTACCACAACTAATTCCTTAAAAAATTTTGTACTCGATTACGAAAGGTAGATCTTTATTCTCCTAGTTGATGGTTTTAGTATATTTTTATACTTGTATCAAGAACTTTTTATATCTAGTTGTACTATTACCATAGTTCGAAAATTCTCAAACTTTTTGGATCATGAGTCTTAAAGCTTTTATTTTCTTACCTGTTGCTTTTTCAACTTGTCTAAAATCATGTGATTAATGTATCAGATATTTATCTGTGTTAATGCTCTGGCTTCCAAGATCTGTTCAATTTTACCTTCTCTCGTGCTTTCTATGTGATGGATGATGTTGTAGATATTAATTAGGATAAAAACTGAAATAATGTTTCTTCTTTCTAATGTTAGTTGTTTACTTAATCACCCGTAATAATAATAATTTCATCTGAATCTTAAATATTTTTTATTTATCCCTTCTGATTATTGGTGTATATAGCGGAACACTAATATCATATTACTTATACATATATACCTGTTTCATAAATTGAAATATAATAGAGTAATTAAAGCCTCAAAACTAGGTAATCCATCGGCAAATGACATGAGGGGGGATGTAATCGAGTACTCCCTTGATGAGATGACTATCTCGGAACCTTTGCAATAATTCTCTCCTCTTCAGAGATGATCACGGGGAGATAGGGGCGCTGAGTTGATTAGTTTCTGCAACAGAGGATGGAGATATGGAGCGTATCTCTTTCATTATAGCCAAGTTTTAGCAAGTCATCTAATGGTTCTTTATAATCATTCACTGTTCTAAATCTTGGATGCAGTTTTCTGATTGGAATGCGTAGTCAGCTAGATTTTTGAATAATTCATTAACTTTTAATGACTTGACATTCTCAATAACATTTAGAGATGAGGAGAATGTATGAAGGGTACGGTTAGAAGAGAGGAGGCATAAAGTTTTAAATTATTATTAAATCCAATTTAGGAAAATTAAGAATTTATTTAGCTATGCACGATGGTAAAGAAGGATTGAAGAGAGTATAAAAATGTTAAGCTAGATAGTATAAATGTTAACTGGGATTATTTTTAAACATCATTTTTCTAATTAGTCAACACTTTGATCAAAAATGTAACAATAACGTAAACAAATAAAAGCTATTTTAATTATATAAAAAGAATGAATATTTGCCCAAAAAATAAAATAAAATAAATAATCCAACTTTATTTTTATATTTTTTTCTGAAATTTACAACTGTAAACAATACAATTAAAACACATCAAGTAAATGTGATAATAACTTCCAAAATCCTTCCAATATATGCTCCATACTCACACTAATCCCATAGTCTCCCGACTTGCTTCCCACTCCATTCCCGATAACCCTCCGAAATATATATATTTTCTAATTATCTAAACATTGTTTGTGAGAACCTTTTGAAATACATTGCCGGTGATCTATTTTGTAATTTTAGACTCAGCATGTGTGATTTAAAATACAAAATAGATAGATTTAGCTTAATGCTGAGTCTAAAAGAAATACAAAATGCTATCAACATTCAAAGGTTTCTCACTGAGTAACGTTAGATAAGAAGAAAAGATATCGTGTTTGTCACTGTTAAAATTACATATCGTATAAAGCTGTACCGTTGGGAAAAACTGATAAGTTCGATTTTTGTCCGAAATAAGATAAAGATAAGTACTTTGGGCAACTCATATTGGTGTCCTACTCATCTTTTAAAAGTAGGCAAGTTGTAATGTCATAGCATAAAAGTATACCATCGCCATTATAACTTGCCTACTTATACATGATAAGTAGGACTCCAATATGGATTTCTCAAAATATTTATCTTATCGTGGACAAAAATGAACTTCTCTAGTTTTTCCCAAATAGTACAGAAATGTTAACTGGGATTATTTTTAAACATCATTTTTCTAATTAGTCAACACTTTGATCAAAAATGTAACAATAACGTAAACAAATAAAAGCTATTTTAATTATATAAAAGAATGAATATTAGCCCCCCCCCCCCAAAAAAAAAAAAAAAAAAATCCAACTTTATTTTTCATTTTTTCTGAAATTTTAAACTGTAAACAATACAAATAATATACATCAGGTAAATGTGATTATAACTTCCAATATATGCTCCATACTCACACTAATCCCATAGTCTCCCGACTTGCTTCCCACTCCATTCCCGATAACCCTCCGAAATGTCAGAAAAAAAAGATGCTTAGGGACCTTATTTCTTTATCTCACATAATTAAATTAATGTAATCATTACTAATATAATATGTCCATCAATTCGCTGATGCTTTATAACTGATGATGGATGTTCAACATTCGAAACTAGACTTTGAATACAAAAAAAGAAAAAGGAAATCACATAGAAATGGCGAATAGTTCAACAATCCTGATTGCCATCAATCCCTCGATACTATATTCTTGTTTTTAATAACAATAATCATCCGTCTTGATGTCGATCCCCAGCTGCGGCCACCTCTACCTGACGTTGATAGCTTTCTGTGCTGAGAAATAACAAAAAAAAAAAGAAGTCGAGAGGAAAAATGAACGTTAGTGGAGCCCCTAATCGTGGGCCAGACCGCGTGGAGAGGTGCGCCCCTGCTGATGTCAGTCTTACCTGTTGCCCTTGAACCCAAGTCCTCTGAAGAGATGAATTATAATCTGAAGGAAATCCAGTAGTTGATTGGGGTCTTCTTCATATGGGCGGTTAGTTTGTGTAGGCGTATATTCCAGGTACCTGGGGGAAACAGTGATTAGAAGCCATCTTTCTTAGCAAACATCTATTAACAATAAATTCTGATGCGGCATTTTTATGGTATTAAAGTTTGAGTAATATAAATTGCTATTCTGTCTAGTCGTGCCTCATTACTATCTAACATCTGGGTTTTGTCCGAGATAATTTGATTTTACAACGTCGTATAGCATTCTCAGTTTTCCACCTTACGTAATCATCAAGTTTGTATTTGGTCATGGTACGATTCATCTGGCCTCTTTGAAAATGATTTGCATCTATTAGTCTCTACTTGGAATTGGATATCGGAAAATATGCTGACCGACACGATATCTTTTCCCCCTATCTGACGATATCCTATGAGAATCTTTTGAATATTGATCTATTTCGCAATTTTAGACTCAGGACCATCTGGCTGATTTAAAACATTGCCGGTGACCATTCTATCCTAATATATCTTGTAATAATTTAATTCTTATTGCAACAGAGCTATTAACCAAGTTGGCATGCTATTCTCTTAAAACCAAGGCTGACCGGTCTATTCTGAATGTTAGACCAGACGTCAACTCTCAATTTACGATCAACTTCTTACCTATTCTTACCTACCTGACTAATGTTATGTTACGAACTAAATAGTTTTATGTGTTTAGCCCATAGTCCTCTTTCATTCCATCGTAACTGTATATTCACTCAAAGTTGTATTGGAATCATATTATTACACAATATGTAACTATGGCATAGATATAGGTAATTAAAGCGTTTTATTCGTCAGCTAGTAAAATCTGAATATTTCAAAACAACTAGACACAGAAAGATGAAGAAGATGCAGGGGCTATAAAACATTTTTCTGCTAAAGGAAAATAAATTAAAAAAAAACACTTTAAACATAAATTACCCTTATTTTGTTTTATTACATAGCCCTTTCTAAATCTAAATCTACAAACCTATCGTGTGTGCGGTCAGTAGATGCGCTGTGTTTATAAGTTTATTGACTTACAAAATATATCGCAGATGGAATTCTAAAGTCATGGTTAAGTTCAATGGTCTTCTACGAAATGTCAAAAATGTATTGAATAAACTTTAAATCCCACCTGATACATCTCTCGCGACTGCTATTAAAAGATAATTCTGGTACCCTTTTGAAATTTCATACAATAATATGCAATTTTATAACTTTTTTTAATGTAAATTTTTGAGTTGTATCAATTTTCAGCATCCATTGTCTTAAGTCGAGCCTTCTTTTAATGTGCTATTTAACCTCATTAGTTCTATATATTAAAGTACTAGAACGAAAACTGCAGATGACTAAACGTGAATAAACAAAAAAAAACTTGTTTTTATCTTCTTCCTCTGATATCTTCATTTGCAATTTTCATTATTAGTATTGGGGCGGCGCAGTAGCTCAGTGGAGTTACTAAACTACAAATTTCGACCTAAGTTCGAATTATATAAGGGAGATAATTTATTCTTCTGTATCAACCTAGAATCGACCCAGAGGTTAGAACCTCCTGGAACACACCCAGTCGCTATAAAATGGGTACCCTTTAATGTGGAAAAAGCATGGGGTTGAATGGGATTTTGGCCAAATTATGGGATTTTTGCATTATATTGTTCATTTTTGTGTTTTTTTAAATTTTGGATTTGAATGAAGACCAACAAAGTAACCCGAGACTTTGGCACAGTGAATTCAAAACTTATAATGTTAACCAAGGATGGTTAACATTATAATTTATAATGTAGGAATATTATAAAGTTACAAACTTAAATATCTGGTTTCTAGTAATATAAACCTTTATATTTTGCAGCAAACACAGTTTATTTCTTCTTCTTTTTTTTTTGTAAATGGGTGTTCTTTTTGTTTGAGAACCGAACCGCGAACATTTCCTCTCCCGGCTCCATTCCCCGGAACTCATTTGAGAGGTGTGCACCCCTTTTTCCAGGCGGGTAGGCGAAATTGAGGGCCCCACACCCTAGTTTCACAAGGCTGGGAAAAGGTGAGTCGGTTTCATAAAAACAATACAAAACCAGTAGAACGGAGTGGGTACCCATGGCGAGTAACTACTTGCTGGGAGCCCGGTGATCCTCAGGAAATGGGACGACCATTCTAGTTAGCACAATGCGTTCTTCACAACTATCACGCACGAAGAAGGTCTGGAACCGTTAATGTTAGAGGAGGGAATAATACTGTGGGGGTAACGTATCCTCTGCAACTTGGGAGATTTTATTATTTTGTTTATGCTAAAAAATAAATAAAATAATAATATGTGTAAAAAATAATACATATTTTGAATAGAAAGATTATAATTTTCTATGAATTTTTGAAATCAATTTTTTTTCCATGATAGTGTATATCTCAGACTGATTTTTAATATAGCTATTGTATTTTATCTTTCCCGTTTAAAGAGAAGGTATTTATTATTAATTCTCTCAAAAAATCCCTTAAATCTTGGAAGGATATTATTTATTTAAGTTATCAAGTTATTTATTTTAAAAGGGCCAGATAGGTTAAATCCTTGGATTTCTCCTATGAATAGTTTTTTTGTCGTTCCTAATGGAAACAAAAAATAGACTTTTGGATATATTTATCTGGACATTCGTTTAACTCAAGATTCTGTATCGAATTAATGGTTATACATGGTTGAAAATTCACATTATTGTTAAATATATGTACTTCCTTAAGAAGGCAAACTGAATGTTATCAGAAAGAATGGAAAGGGGTAAATAGAGTAGGTATTTTTCATTTTTCCTTATGGATGGTCGTTTTTCCTATTGGAAACAAATGGGACTGTTTTGGCAAATTTTTTTCAAATTTGGTAATTTGAACTAAAATCTGGATTGTTTTGAACGATTTTGTTATGTATTTGTAATGGTATATAAATATTTAATTTTATGACACTTTCTGTTGATGTATTAGTTTCACTCCTCGGGTCTTCTAAGTAATTCTATCTATCTATGTAACAGAGTGCTGACGTTTTGAAAGAAAAAAAAAATTATGTTTTAGTACTGATGATGGATGTTTAGCATTCGAAACTAGTTTTCTAATAAAATAATTTTATTAGAAGTAGCAATTAATTCATCAATCCTAGTTGAATCCAAATATAGATATGCACCTCATATTATGATAAAAACTAGCATACCTCGTCGCAGCTTCGCCCGCTCTTATTTAAACCTTTTATAATTAACTAATAATTTATTATTTAAACTAATAATTGAATTTCATTTGTTTATCGATAAAAAAATCTTGTATTATTAAAGTGTAGGATTTATCACTATTTCTTAAATGATATTTTTAAACATGACAGTAATTTTTAACTTGGTTAAAGTTGCAATGATTAGGTGTTTAAACAGTATGTAACAGCATAATTAGATATCCAATTTGGCAGAAATAATTTTATCAATCCATCTGGTTGAATTTTTATTTCAAATCATAAATGTATATAACAGTTTGGCAAACCTCGCTTCTTGCAATCAGGACTATATATTTTAATAATTATTATAGTAAACTTTATTATTATAAACCTTCCTAGAACTATAAAAATGTTGTAGTTAAAATTTAAAGTTTTGTTTGATAGTTTTACCATTGCAAACTCAGTTGCAGAATGGCCACATATCAGTCCATTTTAAAAATGCACAGTGATCCACATGTCGCTCCATATATTTATAGTTTTTTTTTTTTAATAAAAATTGAATTGGAAATGAGTAAATTATATCATAGCTTTCAGGCTCTATATAACACCGTATCTGTGTAACCTCTCTTTAATGGTCCTCGCCACCTATCGGTCGATCATCAGACTTCACTGCGCACCACATATTTATCACTTTTTCACGGCAATATAATTGAAAAGGTTAAATTTTATTATTGCTAAACCTTCCTTGAACTATGAAGATGATGTGGTTCAAATTTGGTACAAAGTGGTTCAGTAGTTTTCGTTGTTAATGATCACAAACGAAAAATGGCTTGCCCTTTTATACAGGGTGTCCCGAATTTAAATGGCAAAACTTCAGGAACTTATAGGGGACCGAAAAACTAAGACAAAAAGTCCTTTGGAGATTTGCTCGTTTTTGCTTAGTTTTAGAGAAAATCGCAAAAAAAGAAACTAAACAAAAATGTTACAGGTAGCGATTATCACCTTTCAAAGTTCGTCAGGCGTGAGATATGTAAACACTTAATGTTATCCTTTACATTCTTTTATTTGTTTACATTTTGGCTTCCTTCTAGGATTATAATTCCTAAATCAGTTTTCAGTCAGTTACTCAGATATTTTTGTGTGAATAGCTTATATAAATATATAAATATTTAATTTTATGACACTTTCTGTTGATGTATTAGTTTCAATCCTCGGGTCTTCTAAGTAATTCTATTTATCTATGTAACAAAGTGTTGATGTTTTGAAGAAAAAAAAAAATGAACATTTTTAGAACTGAAGATGAATGTCTAGCATTCAAAACTAGTTTTCTAATAAAATAATTTTATTAGAAGTGGCAATTAATTCATCAATCCTAATTGTTTCTAAGTATAAACATGAACCTCAAATTATGATTAAAATAAAGACTAGAGTATAATTTATTTATTTTTTCATTTCATTTTATTTTTTTAATGCTTTGCTAAATAAATACATTAATTTCAGTAGAAGGAAGATTATTTTTTTCTTTTTTATGATAATTAACGTTTAAAATGTTACTCCTGAAATATTCCCTTGATATTTAAAATAAGCGGTTGGGATAGCGCTTGCGGTTAGTTACTGACCGGCGAACTTCCCCTCTCGGTTGGAAATTCCAATTTTGCTATCCGAAGCTCATTCAAGTTTAAACGAAGCGGTCACGAACGGGTATTCATCCGGGTAAGCATAGAGCATACATGAATGTAAGGTATTCGAGCCAACGTCGCGTGCTAGCAGAGCCCGAGCAGTATTGACCAACTGTGGACTTTTTGCGCTTTCCCCAGGCGACAGAGGAGCCATCGTTTATGTTAACGGCGGGGAGGTGTCGCTGCTTGGGTGAACAGTTGTGTTCAATGGTGACGCAAAGAATTTTTACCTTCTCAATTGTTTGTAGTTTTGTCTTACTAGCAACCCTACTACCGAAAAAAAACTTAACCCTTTTGGCTAAATATTTTTTGTTTTAGTCATTTCATGATATATTTTTCCCCTTTTGATCCATTTCTTTTAAAAAATTATTTTTATTTTTTATTTTTTAATTTATTATTAATATTTATAAATTTATTGATACAGGGGCCAAACTGATCGATCAGTGAAGATTAAAAGAACATATAAGAGTACAAAATAATAATATAGAATTCCTGTTTCGCTAACCATCAAGTAGAAAATACAATAAAATTAAATATTAATGAATCATTAGAAGTACTAAAAATCAATTCAATTTTTTGTTTACATGTACTGATAAGTATTTCAAATATATTTATTTCCAGTATGAACGGAAAAAAACAACCAGTCATAGGAAAAACCGACAGGGTAACCCACCCATCTACCTGACGACCCTTTCGCCTCTTTACTTTCAATCTGCTCTCGGTTAACAAAAAAAAATCTATTTTCTTGTAACATAGTGCTGATATTTGATGCATAAGTCAATATGAAATGTTATATGTCACTAACATATAAAAGTGCTTTTGTAATAAGTCTAAGGATTTGAGATTGAAAAGTCTGAAGTCTTTCTTTATGTCTTCTTTTTTTTTTATACTATACCGAAAATAACTTAAGTCCATCCTGGTATAAGTTAGAAATTTCTGTCCTAGTTATAGTTTTGATTGTCTTTTGAGTCAATAAATAATTATAAATCATTGATTTAACGTCAGGCGTAAATCATGCACATTTGCTCTTATAATATTCCTCGATTTGATCAATCAATCTATCAACGTGGTGGTTAATTCCGAATTTCGTCTTTAGAAAACAGTAACTTCAATATTTACTAGATAAACATTCAAAGGTCCCAATTAATAACAGACTGTAATTAAGACTCATTTACATGACTGTGATTAGAACTATCTGGACGTACGGAGTTGAGCTTTGGGGCTCCACTAAACCATCCAATTCATCCCGTATCCAATCCTTACGATCCAAAATCCTTCGAAAAATCCTCAACGCACCTTACTTTGTCACAAATAAACTTATCCATAAAGAACTTAACCAGCCCAAACCTGCCAAACCAGATATCTATCCTTTCATAGTAAGCTCCATAACCACTCAAATCCCCTAATTTCTCAACTTGCTTCCCACACTATTCCTGATAATCCTCCGAGGCGTCTGAAAAGAAGATGGCCCAGAGAACTTCTAGTGTAGAATTTTTATTAAAGTGCTACTGATGGGTAGTACTTTTCATGTTTTGTCACGTTATTGTAATAGTTAACAGCACATTTACTTGATGTATAAATTTTTACAGTTGTAAATTTCGATAAATTGTTATTTAAAAAAAAAAAAAAAAAAAAAAAAAAAAAAAAAAAAAAAAAAAAAAAAAAAAAAAAAAAAAAAAAAAAAAAAAAAAAAAAAAAAAAAAAAAAAAAAAAAAAATTGCACAAAATGTAATGAATGATCTTCCTTCAACTTTTAGTATAAAACATTTCTTGATTCAATTAGTGCATTATAGACCTTTAAACGTGACCAAAACTAACTGTTTAAAGTTGGCAAAATTCTTTTATGTTTGACAATCGATTGTGGCTAAACGCTTAAATCAAATTAGGCTTAATTTTTAATTAATTTCATCAATTTTTGAAATTTAGCTTAAGGGATGTCTTTAGACGCATAATTTAATAGACTTTAATTTTGTAAATAAAACATTTTTCTATTGAAAGCATTTTTCTATATATTTTTTTTCAAACTCTGAAAAAAGTTCAAAAAGTTTAGGTTTTTTTTCCTCCCCAAACGTTTTCCTCTAATCAAATTTAGTTTAATTTTTGATATTTTATTCTCAAGACCCTTCTTAACGTAAAACTTCACTTTTTGCAAGCCAGATTTTGGTGATAATTTAATTAGACTAAAGGAGAACATTATAGTAAAGATGTGCGATTATTGTATTGTCATTGGTCCTTAAAACGTGAGCAAATTTTCAAGTAAATCAGATCGTTGGAGTTGTAAAATTAAATATTTGTCAGTTAAATGTTTTGTGAAACTTTTTATTTATTTTAAATATTAGCTATATTTCATCACTCCTGCTAATCCGGCTGAGCTATTGAAGTTTGCATTTTTCGCGATGTTATAAGAGATACCATCTATCTCTTCAGCAGTCGGTTGAATTTATGTTGCGTTTGCCGGTGTGGAATGTTTGCATGTTTGGCGTGATCTCCATTATTGGAGGGCCTTAGAACGTGATGGAATTGAAATGCACGAGATTGGATAGCGATGGCTGTCAGAGAATTTCTGGCTGTCAGGTCCCCAGGGGGTTAGGAAAAGCCGACGGAGCTTACGTAAAACCGTGAAAAACACCAAAGCATTACGTAGCAGCGCTTCCTGTGTCGCCTGCAAGGTTTTTGTCTTGGTCTCGGTAAAAGGATAGTCGAAGTGATTGGTGTTTTTCCTTAATTCGTCAGCCCGGCTGTGACAGATTACCTCTTCCTATATAAAATCTACTTTGACAGTCATTTAAATGTCGAGTCCTCAGGAGTATTTAATTGATCATTTGATAAAAATCCAAACAGTCTAGTTGCGAAAAACTTATATAGTACAAACAATTGGATAATACACATAACAACAGCTAGTTATGTTAATAGAACATTAGCTGTTGGCGGAGTATAGCTAAAATTTACTCATAGCTGTTTGATAAATAATTTTATAAAATCAATTACGTAATTTAATTATCATTAAATTATTCAGTAAAATAATCATTAGATCACTAAATAGTCGATAGAAAGATTTAATCATCAAAAATTAGTTGATTGATTTCAGGAAATTAGTTGTCAAATAGCTATGATCAAATTTTACTCAGGCTGTTGGTAATCAATTATTGCTTATTACTCAATAAAATAAAATCAATAAAACTATTACTGGTTAGTACATTTTGAAGTCAATTTATTGAAAATAATTGATGAAACAAGAAAAAAAAAATTAAAAATTTGCTTTTATCTTTTATTTGACTATATTACAAATTTCCTTGTTCTGTATTAAATGATTACTCATCAGTAATGATAAGGATACGTCTAAGTTCCAATAGAAGCAATTAAAGAGCTGTGTTGACTGGATGAATTTATTGAATTTGGTGTTGAGTGGGATCTGTCTGAAAAAAAAAATAAATACAATATTTGATAATCAACAAACCTATTTTATTTTATTTACCCCTCTACCAGGGAACACAAAAATGAGATATGTATTAAAAAAAAAAAAAAATGATTAAGAGATCCATCTACACTTTCAATCTCCAATCTCTTTTTTTTTTTTTTTTTTTTTTTTTTTTTTTTTTTTAATTTATTTATTTAAATATTTTCATTTATACTACCTCTTTTTGTGCAATAATTTCTATGATCTACAATTCGATTTTAGAACCGGTGTGGATGAAGTTTAATACATTTTAAATTCTCCTTTAGTTTTTTCTTTAGCACAAGCCTACTCTGAGTGTTGGTGTAATTTTATGTTTGACCGCCTCAGTGGTTGCACAGTGGTTAGTTTCGCGGACTACGAAACCTAGAGGCACGGATTGGATTTTCTGGACTATATCTTGAATTTTCTTGAACATAGCTGTTCAAAAAGAGAAAGTAAACTAATTATTGCAGCTGATATTATAAATAAAAAGTAAAAAGTCCCATTTACGTCTAATATTTTGATCATCTTATATCTTATTATGGTTATTTGAAAAAAAAAAAAAAATATAATATATATATATATACACACATATATATATATATATATATATATATATATATATATATATATATATATATATATATATATATATATATATATATATATATATATATATATATATGTATATATTAATGCATTAAGTTATATGATATCTAGTTTTCTTTTCGATTAAATTATTGAACCAAGTTGTGCAATGCTTTGTTTGTTCTTCATAAGGATAAGAACCATAAAACAAGTAGGACTAATAATAATAATATTAATAATATTAAATGTAATAACGTTTCTCAGTAAATGATATACGATAAATTAATTGGAATCCCTGGAAGCAATGCTATTAATTACAATCCTTAAACCCCTGGATTTACAAGAGACGCATAAATCATACTGAATCATGTCTATTTGAAATCATCCTCTTTAATGCTAATTTCTCAATCTTTCCTTTAATGTCTAACCACATTGGTTGCATAAAATGATATTGAATGTCAGTAGATTTAATTGTTTCTATGAAAACTGGTTTTCTATAGGAAGCGTATGGTCAAGTCAAAGGCATAAAATGGTTCAGTCTAAATGGTTTAAAATGGCGCTTTGATATAAACGATCTGTAAGTTAATTGGTGTGTTTCGAATTCAAAGTAGGAAACAAATCCATTTCAACGATGAAATTAATTATATCAGGAGCATTTTACATTTTGCTTTCAAGCAATTTATATGATACAATTATTATGTTTGTGAAGTCGTGATCTTGTTATGTATTGATTGTGAAGTAATTATTTTAGTAACTGGTATAAAGAAAAGTGTAATTTTATTGGTAAGGTTAAAAAAATAAGCATATTTGATTTATTCGAAAAATAATCGAAGTGAAACAAGTGATATTTAAAATTAAAATAAAAATTATGAAATTTTTTGTTCAACTATTTACTGATGTTTACACCTGTATAGATTATATTTAGCTAGTAAATTTGAGGAAAATGATTACTATTACATTTCAATAACATGTAAAGAACCACTCACTAGTAGCACTTCAGTAAAAGTTCTACATCAAAAGATCTCTTTGCCATCTTCTTTTCAGAAGCTTATAAAGATTATCGGGGATGAGACGATTTGGGAGGCTAGTGGATTCAAGTGGGTATGGAGTTTACTATGAAATGATAGGTATCTGGTTTGGACCAATTCAGCAACTTGTGGAACATTAAGAACTTAATGGATAAGTTTGTTTGTGACGTAATTAGAAGCATTAAGGATTTTACGAAGGAAAAATTAACGAATTTTTAAATAAAAGGGTGTATTATAGTTTTGGAGCATACACTTCCGGCAGTTGCTTTAACAATCATACTAATGAGGTCATTATTCTCAAATCCTATTAACGAATTTAAGCTCAAAGTTAGCAAAATATAAGCTCAACCAAGCTCATGAAGTTCAACTAACTACATATTTTTCGCTACTTGTTCCATAATAGTGAATTTAAACAACTAATATTAATAAGTATCAATTCGTTTATTATTATTAAAATTGTCTAAATAATTAATATTTTGATGAATAAATAAATCTAATTGTCAAATGATTCGGTTTTATATGTTTCCTAGTTCTCTATAAGATACTTTTTTCACAATTTTATTATCTGATAAAACGATTATCCTCGTAAGGTTTGTGTTCTAAAGTCTTATTTTTTAATATCATATAAATTCGTCAGATATTATTCTGTTTGAATGTTCGTCGGTTTATTTTCTCCCTGATTAATCAGTTGAATGTATTGTATACAGTTGTTAGAATTAAAAAAAATAAAATAAAAAGAATATTTTAAAAAATTATGAATTTTTTCTTCTATTTTTAATATATTTTTTGCCATGAAAAACATTGTCAAAATGATCTATGTATTGCTGGGATCGACCTATATTCGATCAAATACTGTAAATTAATTTTTAATTTACATTAGTCTGATGGCAAATTTAACACTGATTTGTACCAATTTTAATTATATCATGTTACCAAGTATCCCCAAATTGTTTTCTAATAAATTATTTAAAATAAATTATAATCCTCTACTTTAAAGCATGCTATTGTTATAGGCTGAAATTATTTGTTATTTATTCAACAATTTTTAACAATTTATCTATTGGAATTCAATTATTGTTGTAATAGCTACTTAGAAACTGCGTTGTTATATCTTAAGTTTATGTTTTTATTTATATTTTTTATTACATTTGCTATGGCTTATTCATTGTAATTATTTATTTAGTTATTATTGTTTTGCAGTTCTATATTTATTACCTTTGCTATCTTTATTGTTCTCTGGATTTTATGTTGGTTTGTTCGTCTTAATTTGATGGCTTATTAATATGGTTTGTTTCTCCAATCTGATTGTATGAGATATTCGCCCTAAACAAATAAACTAAATGTTCTTTTTTATTTCTTCTCTGTCTACGTCTCTTCGGTTATCTCCGCTAGTTCAAAATAGTTACGAAACCACGATCACTATCTATAGCTATTTATCTAGCCGAAAGGGGTCGTTATGGATCAACGCATATCTCGACACAGTCCATTTGATCCAAACATCCGTAAATACACATTGGCGCTTATCAATTTCATCATTATGTGTGTTCAAACGTCTAGCATTTATAGATATTAGATAACATCTAAATATAATAGGAAAAAAATTAACCTAATCTTTTTTTTTTTTTTTTTTTTTTTCTTTTCATTTTCTCGCTCAAAAGTTATATTTTTCTTTCAGTGTTTACGTTCCTATATTATTTAACTTAGACATATGAAACTTGTTAGGATTATTTAAAGCATTCGTTAAAAAAAAAACAGTGTTTAAAAATTTTTTTTTAAAATTAATATGATGCATTACAATTTTATATTTGATTGGACATATTCCGCAAGAATGTATTCATAATCACATTTGATCTATATCTAATCGCAAATTTAGAATTGCTTCTTAATTGTTTTTAAAAATTTATGCTTTTATTTAATTATTCCCTAATAATCCTTTTTTAAATTATTATATTGGGACTTAAACCGCTAAAAGAGGATGAAACGTTTTGTTAAAAAGAAAAAAAAAAAACAATAAAAATGTTTGCTCATCAGTCTATACAAAATTTGTCAGTGTATATAAAATGCATCGTCATAAAATTTAACTGTAAGTGCGTCTGATTTAATTTCTTATGTAATGTTAGGATTGCTTATTAGTGCTTATATTGCGACTTAAACCGCTGAAAGAGGACTTTTAGTGAAAATGAAAAAATCAATAAAAGATGTTGCTTATCAGTCTATTCAAAATTTATGAGTGTATAAAATAGATCTTCATAAAATTTATCTGTAACGTGTGTGTATGTAAGGACTCCTAAAAGTATGTAAAAAATTAAATTATTTATATACACATACATAGAGAATTTCATCTATGTATTTTGTAACTCCACCACTGAAAGATACTGGTTTCAGATCTGCCAGGCTCTGACGAATTTTCGCCCTTTTGAAAAATGATTAAAATGTTTTAATTTTTAAATGGGCTCTGAAGGATACTTAGTTTAAGATATTTACGTTTAACAATTTTCAGGATAGTCCGCCATTTTTGTCCTTTCGCAGCCTTTGTTATCTTATTGGAAAATTAAAAACTTTCAGTCTGATTCCCCTTCCCCCCCACCTCTCAAAAAAAAAAAAAATTAATTCAGTGATGTTTCACCCCTATAAAATTGTTCGTATGTAGGTATGTAAAAATATAGCGCTCAAATCAATCAATACCCCCGCATCAAAATACAAGTTTCATTCGAAATGACGACTACAATTATTATTAATTATTAATTATTGTATCATTAATTTTTTACATTTGTTTAGCATTTAATTTTATTTAAATTATATAGTTTTATTCATTTGAGGACATTAACTTGTTTTCCCGTCCGTTGAGCATTAATTATTACTTTTAAAAGTCCTTACTTTTTCCTCTCCATAAATCCTCTTTTCTTCTTCCTCGCGTCTTATCTTTAATTTTAAATCAAATGCGAAAGTGTTTATTTATTAAAATCTTTTTTTTTTTTTTTTAATTATAAATTGTGAAGTACAAGTGCTATCATTTATGTAACATCATCCTGCCTAATTTTATCATTAATATTATGTTTACTATAACATGTAATTTATAGATATTGTTATTTAATACTAAAAATAATATTAGGTATTATATTTTGGTGCCGTGATGTTATGCAGGAGAGAATGTAAGCCATGTGCCGCCCTAGTGAAGTTATGCAGTAAGATGATTCTAGGACACCCTCTCATATGTTGATGAGACTGGGTTCAGGTTACCACGTGTCCGATGTCGGCTCAAGTGTTCGGTCCCTTGGCTTTTGTTCTTAAATAAATAAAGAATTTTCAGAGACGTTTTTTTTAAGGCCATGGTGTTAAACAAATGCGGGCTCTCTGTAATAAATAATAGTAGACCCAAAGTAGGTAAGCCTATAATTAATAGTTTTAGTATGAATTTAAAAGGCAAAAAACAATGACTTAAAAAATAAATCGTACTTGCAGAATGAAAATGAACCATTGGCATAATTTATGAAATGTATCATTTTCCTTTGAAATTTACAACTGTATAATAAATAAACATACATTAATTAAATGTGTAGAGATATGATTACAATGATCACTATAAAAGCTATCACATATAAAAACTACTCATTAGTGGCACTTAATCAAATAGACATTAGAAAGTCCCTAGGCCATCTTCTTTTCTGACGCCTCTGAGCGTTATCGGGAATCGATTCATTTGAGTTTATCACGTCTTGCATTCGATGGTGTATTGATCTAATGTGATTTTGAATAAATGCTTGCGCTGGCCAATGCAGAATTTTAATTAATTATATTAATAAATCATATTAATTTAAGATTTCGTAACTTTTAAATTCTGCTTACTTTTATTTAATTAGTATTTGAAATAATTTAATAAGTTTCATGTACCCTAGTTGAAGTATATAGGAACATAAGGACGATAAAATAATGATACTTTTTGCAAGAAAATGAAAAAAATCAACTGGATGAATTTAGTTATAAAGTTAATAAGACATGGAATGCCCAAACAAAATTTTAATTTATTGATATTTTTTCTATTTAAAACTTATTGGAGGAATATAGCACTTTCCTAAAATAATATTTTCTGTGATAATAATAATTTTTCTTCTGAGAGAAAATATCTTTTCCTTTTAAAAATATCCTCGTCTGGAGATAAAAACAAGGGTCTTTATGTACTCAGCATTTTATTAATGGTTAACAAACAAAGTTGTTGGCTTTTGTTCCTAAGCGGCTTTGAGGATATTTATAAATATATATGTATTTTTGGAATATATTTATATATATAAAAAAATTAAAAAAAAATTATGCTTAACATTTCTTGAAATAGGCTGGAACAAGCCCAAGATATAAACAGTTTTTTCTTTCTAATTTATTTAATAATTAATAAACGAGCCATTTATTTTGAAAGTAAAAAAAAAGTCAGGTATTTGGAAGATGAAACTTGTATCAGTATTGTATTGAAACTTTATCAGTATTGAAAATATGTTTATATAGAATGTGGTGCAAGTCCTCAGATTGAATATTTTCAGTTGAAGTTCATTATGAATATTTTAAAATGTTATCCTGAATAAAATTGATTTAATTATACCTACTTATAAACTGATATGTATAGCTTCAATGAAATTCTTAATAAAACTGATTTTTTTTTTGTGATATATTTTCTTCTATTCTTTGTTTTGTTTCACTTTTTATCAAATGAATAAATATTCATAAAAATTTGAATAGCATTTGTTTTTATGTTTAAAAAAAGGCTGATGAAACTGAAAAAAAAAATCCCAATTAAATGAACAATTACAGTAATTTCTTAATTTTGAAAGCGACGCGAGTCCATTTAGTTTAAATGAAACTCTTACTTTTTTCAGTCAGCGCTGTAAACACTATTTGGATTATGAACTTACATTATCTGGTGCCACAAAATATTAAAAATATATCTATTTATACTTATCAATATTTTTTAATTTATTGAAAAGTCTAAAAATATCTCTTAATAAAAAAAACTGACCCCACTTTCAAAATAAGCGGCTTAAATATTGTAATTATACCTTTATCTACCATCGTTTTAATCAAATAGAAAAAGCCAATGCCTTCTCAATCGCTCGCTGTCATGATGAGTCTTGTTGAGCAGTGTTAAGGCGGCCATAATTAATTTCACGCAACCTCAATATAGGCTTCCTAGACTTGGCAGCTGCTTCCTATTTACTACTTATTTCTCTTCTAGGACAAACATGTTATTCTGACCAGGGTTGGTGGAATTTTTTTCTATTCTTATGGCCTATTTTTTTTAGGACTGAAAATGTCAGTAATTAATTTTTTTCTTTCTGTATTTAAACTCTTGTTTGAAATTATCACCACCGCGGTTTAAAATGTAAGTGGAGCGTTTATACCAGCAGCAATTATCATTTAAAACAGATTATCGGAACTGGAAAGCCGAAAAAGACAGTTACTTTCAAATGTACTGGAAATTCGATAAGAGTTTGTCTCCCATTTGAAGTTTTGCCAAGTTTCTTAGTGGTCTGCGATTATTAAATTTAATAATGACTTTGATAAAAATATCTGAGGGATGGAAGTCATGAAGTAAGCTGAAACTTACAGCTATTGTCATAATTGTTTATCAGTTTGCGCAGCTGGTAGTGTTTATGTGAAATGTGATGTGATAGAAAGAAAGAAAGGTTACCTGAATATGTAAATAGAGTAGCGTTTTAATGAATTTTTAAAAAAAGTTTTTGCATAGACCTGTCGGTTTTTCTGTTTTAACTAGGAAAAAATTTAAAATGGTTCTGTTAAAAATATTACTTTGGTCATTTAAACTAAAATTTTGAGGGGTTTTAAACTATTTCTATATTTCGAGTGATTCGTAAAAGTTTGATTTTCATTAGGAAATTGAAATTACGTATCTTATTACTGTATGCTCTAATATATTCTTTTATTGTTTGATTTACTGATCGTCTAGTTTTTCCCGTGAATTTAGCTCCACAGTTATTACATTTTATTTCGTTTACACTGCTTTTTTAGTAAGGGTCTTTTTTGTCTTAAGGTGAAGAGGATTCATATTATAGTATACATATTATTATTTAATGCCGTATTTAATCCTAATTTTCTTAATTATTTTCCAACTTTGTTGGATATTAAATGTTTCGGACATGCACATCTTTACTAGATTAACCAATTTCTTTGGTATCCTTAGTTCGATCAAAATATCATACAGTTTCTAGCGGTTAATCGAATCGTAAGCCTTTTAGAAATCAACATAGAGCTGATGCACTACGCCCTTATATTCCATTTTTTTTTTCTAAGTAATAGTAGCGCGACGCTTAAAATGAGCATGTAAAGTCGTTGGGTTCAATTATGATCGAATTTCGAAAAAAGTTATCAGTTTTGAGCCGTCGGGTAAACGACCGAGGTGTAGACCAAGACGAAGTGGGGGGATTGCGTCAGGACCGACCTGGGGATTTGGGTTTTGGAGGAGTGGATTGGAGGGAGGTGTGCGGTTGACGGTTGGTGGTGTCAGCATCGAACCTTCGGTTCCGCTAAGCCTTTATTTATTATTTATTTATTTATTTATTATGTTGAATATTAGTTCGTAATGTGGGATCGAAATGTATTTCTTCGGGGTGGTTTTTTTCTCTGAGATTTTAGTTGTTTTCAGATGTTCATCAATGTTTATCGTGCA
This sequence comes from Euschistus heros, assembly GCA_003667255.2. Classification (NCBI taxonomy): domain Eukaryota; kingdom Metazoa; phylum Arthropoda; class Insecta; order Hemiptera; family Pentatomidae; genus Euschistus; species Euschistus heros. The sequence goes on along the minus strand of RCWM02000008.1, from coordinate 2,601,617 downwards.
GATAATTGTAGCTGTTATTGCTGGTTATAGCGTATATGGTTTGCATTTCTTCATTATAGTTTTGTTCATGTATATGAAATGTACGTTTTATTATTTTATAAATGCAAAGTGGGATTAGTGAACTTGTTTACTGCGTTTATATTTACAGATTATAATGAGATATTGACTCTCTCTGTTCGATAATATTTACTATCACACCTATTGATCTCATATTCTCAAATAATATATGACATGACTATAAAATATGAGTATGACAATGAGCCCATGCTGCAAGAAACATTACCAGGGCTTTATGGGAAGGGTATTGTAATGAATTGCCAAATTTGCATTAATAAAAAAAAGAAAAAAGAAAAAAAAAAAAAAAAAGGTTTCACCTCTTGTCTATCCAAAGGTACAATCATAACAATGACAACAACATCGTACTGTAGTGCTGTTGCATCAAATACTTATCGAAAAATAATCTTCATTAGTTAATCCGAAGGGTTCTATACTCATACACGACGTCATACTTCATGTTTCACGGTAGTGAAGGAACTAAACGAGCCGTGTTACGAAGTCCACACCCACCATTAGTTGAGAAATGTTGACAACTTCCTTAAACGTAAAATTTTTATGATTATCAAATCAAAAATGCATTTTCTCAATTTATTTGTTCACAAAACCCAAAAATTTGTCAGTTCTGGGATTGATAAGTTGGTAACACATTGGGGAAAATGGGGGTAAACATTTTGAATAGTTTTTTTTATTTCATAAATTTTTTTTTTTTATGAATGTCCTTTCCTTTCACAATGGACATTTCATATAAAACGCTCCAATATTTAATATTGAACGATTTAAAAAACAGCTCTACTCTGATATTCCTACGAAGAAGGGACTTATCAACTTCTATTAGGATGTCTACATGTTGAAATGAGTCACCAAGTGAGATTGATATCATTCTAGTTTAGAAATCTTTAGTATGCAACGAAATTTTAGATTTTATAGTAATTTTTTCATCCCTCCCGTTAAGATATATGTTCAAGTTGACGTTTTGATTTCTCTCAAGATCTCGACTAGCAGCTTTCAGAATAAAGAATTAACGACTCGACCCCTCGGTATCGTATTCCATCTGAGGTGAGATGACCGCCTAATCCTGTTCGGATGATTTATGAAGATATCCCGAAGGAGAGGATGCAGGCGTTGAACTTGTACCAGTTGACTTTCTAGCGAGTAGAGACTCGGAGGGAAACGGGCCAACTCTCTCCTACTTTCCCCTGGCACCAGCCCAAAATGATGGCTGTCTCTTCCTTTGATACGTTTCACCGATTTCTTACTATCTCTTGTCCCTTTGACATTTTAGTTTACTTCTTTTTCTGTCCTGCCGATCCCGACTTGTTTTTTTTATTTATTTATTTTCTTTTTCGGTATGGTACGACATTATTGACATATCGTCTATGGTTTGTTTTGTATATTGTTTACGCATCTTCGTTGAATAGAAGTTTGGGGTGTTTACATTGTCTGGATTTGGGATGTTACTTTCTCTCACTATCAGTAAATATTTACTTTTACGTTTTTACATTTAAATATAATTTTCTTGTTAAAATGAATCAAAATCTAAAATTAGGATTGATGAATTATTTATTACTTCTATTGATTTTTTTTTTATTCGCAAGCTAGTATTTATTGATATTTACAACGGACTATAATATACTCATCAAGTATATGTGTGGAAAAATGTTTATAATTTGTTAGGTTTATCGTTATTTTAGTCTTCTTAGTAAATTATTGAGGATGTTTATTTAAACCTTTTTTTTAAGTTTTAGTAAGTAAAAATTGTCAAGACAAGTGTGTATGGAAACAGTCAACTTTCCGAGCCTTGAGAAAGTCCTGAAGATTGGGAGGAAACTGCTGAGGATTCACGGACCCGAAATAACGCGAGAGGGGTATAGGCGAATATTCAATGAAGAAATATTTAGGAATTTGGAAGATCTGGAAACTCAGGATCAGGAGACTGATGTTCGATGGGTTAATTTATCAGAGGTTAATGGGGTTATATTGATCAGAATGAACAATACATGACGAAACAAAAAAATATTGAACTTAGTCTGCAGCTATAAAAGTATCGGAGAATATGTAAAACAAATAAAACAGGAATTGGACAGGCTAGAAATCACGGATAAATACTGCTTGGAAGGGAAATTCTTGTGAGAAAACTAAATGAAGTTAAGATTCTTATGGGGAAGAGGGAGAAAATGGACTTAGAGGTTATTGGAATAGAAGGAAGGCGTAAAGTGTGGAGAAGAATAAGTGATATTCGCATAGTATTTGCTGGGCGATTAGTGTTTAAAAATACCTAATGAAATACTAAAAAAATAAAATTAGTGTTTTCGTTTAACCAGTTTTATCGTAGAATATTTCCCCCCTTAACATTATTTACTAAATTTTCTATTTTTTTTTTTTTTTTTTTTTTTTTTTTTTTTTTTTAACTGTTTCCTAGTTTGTATCTATTGATTTTCTTACCGAATGTTTCATTAACACTGTGTATATTTATTTTTCATCATTTCATATATTCAGGTATTAACATGAATAATACAAAATTTGTTATCGGGGACAGTTAATCCTATCAAAGGGAATAGACGGGTTGGACCGGGGACTGTGTTTATTATTCACTTTATTCACTGCCATTGGATAATTTATGAGGCGAGTGGTGGACAGGGGTCCAGGTTCAAAGGATGTCCGTTGGGCATTTATCACCCTAATTATTTATTAATTCGTTGCCGATTCGGTGGCCAAGGGCTTCATTCGACCTCGGTGATTTACCGCCTCCCCATCTCTTTGTCCCACCCTGCCAGCTCGACCGAGGAAAATTTCGCCTCGGACCCAGCCATGATTCATAGTCAGATTTTCTAGATCTCCGATTAGGCTTGGTCATCCATAACAGTTGGGCTGCTGATCTCGACTGTCAGAACCACAAAGAGGTTTCCATGTGCTGTTTCCAGTTGGCTAGCCGGCTTTCTTACGTGGGAGAATGGTGTGTTTTCTACTTTTACGTTTGGGTATCGTTAAACGTTATGATAAACCAGCGAGTCAGTGGCTGGTTGGATAGTAAATATAATACCAGGCCTCTTTTCGGTTTTTGGCTGTTACTTTATTTAGGTTGAGTTATAAGCATTTGGAACTTGAATCAAGTAACCACATTGTTTGACGAAGAAAAAATTGAGTTATTTAACCCATTTCAGAAAGGCAATTCGGCTATTTTTGTATTTATTTTTTTTCTGTATGTTACGCGGTTATTCCCTCAATTATAAATCTATTTTGATGATCTTTTTTTTTTTTTGTATGACCTACACTACCTATAAAAAAAATTATGTAAATCAACTCAGCGCTTTTTAAGAAAAAAACAAACAAAAACCTACTTCAAGATTAAACTTACATGTACAAACTTGAACTAAGAAGTAGAAAAACTAAACATAAACACTCTCTTGTTTCTATAAATTGAAAAATAAAGTCATTAAAAAATATACTTAAAATACCGACTTCAAACCTGTATGCTCAAACTTGAACTAAAAAGTAAAAAAATAACATTTTCATTACTTGAAAACAAGGAACAATAAAGGATAATCAACAAAGTTATCGGTACTTATATACATGTTCACAATAATCAGTTGTTTTTGGAGTTGTTGCTAATCAAGTACTTTCTGTATTTCTTTACAATTGCCAGCTTTCTTTCGTTTCTTTATATTTTGCTTGGCACCCACTCCAAAATTAACAAATCAAAAATTGTGAATACACAAATATCGATAATTTTGTTGATTGTCCTTTAATTGTCTTTGTTTTCAAGTAAGTAAAATGTTATTTTTTACTTTTTAGTTCAAGTTTGTACATTTGGGTGCGATCTTCAAGTCTGTTTTTGTATTATTTACTAACAAAAACTTTACAATTTGTAGAGTGTATTTTTTTGTTGACTTTAAAATCAGTTGTTGTTTTTTTCCATACAAAGCGCTGAGTTGATTTCAATAGAATCTTTATGAATTATGACCTATCGATTAAAAAAGAAAAATCAAAATCGATTCAAAATTGACTGGATAATCGCGTGGCAAACTTACAAAAAAACAAAACAAATATAAGTAAATATATATTTACATTCGAATTTAGAACCTCTTCCTTTTTGAATTTGGTTAAAAATTAATGAATCTTTTAGCCGAATAGAAAGCGAAAACAAAAAATCAATTGGGTTGAATTTTTTGCCTGTCATTTAAAAGCAGTTTACATAATTCTGTTATATGGTTTTTAAATTACATTTGAATGAATTATAATTGTAAAGATTAAATATATATTTGAGTAGGTCAATTTGTAAAATATGTTTTGAGTTTATGATGAGGGTTGTTTCGTTTATTGGTTTTGCGAAGGCGGTCATCTGTTCAACCGTGCAGCCGGCGAACGTGTCGGGTATAAACAAAGGGATAGCGAAAAAATATCCTTGCACCCTAAAAATACAATACACCAGTAAGCTTTTTTTTTTTTTTTTTTTTTTTTTCCAATCGGAAAGCGGCCAACACGTGAGCCAGTATCTCATCCCCCTGTTTTACGTGATTTGCTTTCAATATTGGATTACGTTTTTATGTTTTCATCTGAAGCCCCTGCGAAATGTATTCGGAACCGGCAAATTGACTTAAGAAAGCTGTGAAATGTTGAGATTAATGCTACTCTTGTACACCCCTCTCTGTAATGGACGGTAAATTATGAAGCTTTATGAATTATGAAGAATGGTGATTAATGGATTTCTCTTGTAATAATTGTTAGCGCTAATTATTAATCATTTAAAATTTCATACCTTCTTGAAGGCTGAAGAAAAATACCTTTGTATTAATATTTTAAAAATAATTTTAATATTGTTACAATGAAAGTAATATATTGCTATAATTTAGTATATATATAATATACTAATGCATCATGTTTTTACTCTTGTTAATACCAATAAATATAATTTAAAATATGAAACAAAATAGGATAGAAAAGGATCTACAGTAAAGTTATTTGCTTATTTTTTTGTTCGGGATTAACATACTTATTTATTCCTACTTGGGCAGAAACGATGAGGTATAGGTTACCAATCTATTCTAGCCAGTGATATAGTCGTGGTTCATTCCAACGGTCCACTTCGAAATAATTTCAACTTGCTTAGGCCGGATTCATATCAGCGGCTTAGAGATTACGAGAATACAAATGACACTCGTAACACGCTCATCGAGTACTATCTATTTTTTTAAAATTCAATAGTGTATTTTTTTAATTGTTTTAATTTACCTCTTGTACCCATGTATTTATTTTCTTAATTGCTTCATATTTTATATTCTTTTAGACGCATATGCTTTCTATATATTATTTTGTTAAAAATATAAGCATATACATACACACATTTATCTGTATTCAATATGTATTCCAAAAGTGACACAACTTAAAAACCTGCCTTAAAAAAAATTTAAAATCCTCACAGTCTTGTATGAAATTTCGAAAGTGTTCCTGCATTATCTTTTAATCCCAACCACAAGTGAAACGTGTCAGGTGGAATTTAAAGTTAATTCGATGCATTTTTGACATTTAATAGAGGAGTATTTAACATATAATGATAAATACAGATTTATGAGTTGTGACAGTTTTGAAATACAAGTGCGATATGAATTCTAAAAACAGGCAAAAAGTCCATTTTTTAATTTTTCACAGCTGGTCGATCAAGGTAAAGTTCATAATAAGACGGAGGTCTTATTTTTCGTATGGTCGTTTTTAATGCGATGTAACTACTTTTAGGTGAAAACCTTTCAACTAAAGATAGTCTTGTAGAGAAACTATTAAAAATAATGTTGAAATTGGACTTGCTAGAATTCTAGGCCTGTGTGTATTGCACATTAGTAACGTAGTATCTGGTTGCCATTCTGTTTCTTGTGTGTGTGTGTGTGTGTGTGTGTGTGTTTGTGTGTGTGTTTGTGTGTGTGTGTGTGTGTGTGTGTGTGTGTGTGTGTGTGTGTGTGTGTGTGTGTGTGTGTGTGTGTGTGTGTGTGTGTGTTTTTTTTTGGGTGTGTGTGTGTATATATATATAAAATTTTTTTACATCTTAACAGAGATAGCTGTTGAGTTTTTTTTTTTAACTAATTGAAAAATTATATGACTATAAACGTGATCATAGGAGGTAGTTCTAGGTAATCATTGGTAATTGGGGTATTATCAATACAAAAATGGTTTATATATTAAACATATGTTTAAATAATATATTATACATTGGAGGTCACATTGAAAGTATTTGTTTTGTTGAAAAATTACAACAATGAGTTACTGTACAACAGAAATTTTCCCAAGCATTCTTCACACAGAGGAGAAATTTTTAACTCATTGTTTTACTCAATTCTTGCTTAGTCACAATTATATTATTAATATGTTAAAATTATTTATTTTTGAATAAGTGAATTAGGAAGAAAATACGTTCACAGTTTAAAAGCAAAAAAAAAAATAATAATATCATAAGTTTTGTGAAATAACACATTACTACAATTTGATGTTGTATATATTGTATATTGCGATTGAATATATAGTTTCTTTGGATTAATTCGAGTTTTTGATCTTTAGCCGGATAAAACATGAGTCGGTTGGAGTAATTAAAAGTATCGTGATTAGTTGGTGGTTGGTTATAATAACACGTTGTGTGTAGATTGTAAGCTGTTTGGAATAGAATAATTAATGGTACAGTAATTGCTTACCATTCCATTAGTTAGGTAGGCAACGCATTATCGGTCGGCTTCTTGACGTTGTACGATACTATTAGCATAAATTAGAAAATGGCAATTATGGTCAAATTATTTTTAACGAGTGTTAAAAGAAGAAAAAAAATCCTCAGTATTGGGAGTTGATGTATAACATATGATATTCAATTTAAGTGTTTAGGCGTTGAGAAAAAATAGTTACTAAGAACTGCTTACTAAAACTGGTCATTCGGTATATCACTCAACAAGAAGGAGAGGAGGTTGAGGTGGGTGGTGCATGTTCGGGACATCGTGACCCTTCTACACAACTATTAATGCCTAAATAGTTGATGAGAGACCTCGTCCCAGGTCAAAAACTTGATGGATTAGTACAGTAAATATATATGAGTCATGATGGGTCACATCGATGCATGGGATCCTCATGTAAGCCCCTATCCCACTGTCTTAATATAGTTGGTTTAGTAGACGCTTTCCTGCGCAGATTTGTTCATGTCCAGATCTCACCATCATGCAGATGCTACACCCTGGACATAGGATTACTCTGTATCTGGCTAGCTTCCAGCTGCTTGGTTCGCTACCAGAATCCTGGGTCTTTGCCTTTCCAGCCTCGCAAACCCTTTGTACCATTTTTGAGATATGCTCCAGAAACATGGAATGTTTACTAACCGATAACCGAAGTCATTTACATTTTCTTTACCATTCCGGAAGTATACTTGGGCTGAATCACTTATAAAAAGGAAGGGTGGGAAATTTACCGTTGATTGATTGATACACGCATATACGGCGCAACAATGCATTGCTGAATCAAGGCCCTCTCCAAACGTTTTCGCCATTCATCTCTATTCTGTGCAGCAGCCATCCAGTCTGGTGTTCCAAGGATGTTCCAGGCATCCGCACGGACGCTTTCCATACATCTCATTTTTGGTTGTCCAACTCTTCTTGTTTGATAGATCGCCTCGATTTTTTGGAAGGTCGTTCTCATTCATCCTGGCAATGTGCCCTGCCCATCTATGCCTCCTCACACTGATCCACCTTGCTATGTCTGTGCCCTAGAAGAGTGTGTTGATTTCTTGTTTTTTCTTCTCCAGACATCACCCTCCCGGATCGGACCAAAAATTCTTCTCAAGATCATTCTTTCAAAGATTAGCAGCCTATTTTCATCAACCTTAGTCCATGCCCATGCTTCAGATCCATATGTGAGGACCGGACGTACATTTGCTAGTTGTATCAGTAATTGATTGATACAACTAATATATTAGAGAATTTTGGATTGGCAACCCAAAGTATCGACGCCAATTGTCATCACAAGCGGAGTGGATACCGATCAAGGCTTGCCGTCTTCTAAAAAAGATTTTTAACTGTCAAGGAATAATTAATTCCTTTTTGGAAGTTATTCCAAATTGATATTCAAAAAATATTTTATTGATTTTGTGGCTGCAGGTTATTGTGCTAAGTATTTTTATTTTAGGTGTTTTGTTACTCGATTTTTACAAAATTGAATGGAATGCAAAACCGGAGACTTTTTAGTCTACGGCTCGTAGAATCTGCTAAATTCTTAAAACCTCACTCTGTTGCAGCTTCTTTGGTCATTTCTGATGTTTGTTGAGGATATATATTTCAGTATTTCCGTAACGAACTAATAATTTGCTTCGCTGTTTAATTTTCACGGATTGATTAAATAGGGAGGAATCATTTGTGATGGATGGGCTGCATATCCTTAAAGTAATGTGGTATTTAGGGTTTTCGCTATATTTAGTTTTATTATGACATTATTAATATTTATTTAATAGATTTAAATGGCAACCACTTAGTCGAGCACTGTGTCACCTTTCGCTCTGATGGTTTTGTCGGTCTCTGTCTGCTCTGATTGTTAGAGCTGCATGTGTATCGTAAGTCTGTGCATTTATCTTATTTTTATTATTATTATCTTACTTTATTTTTCATTCTATGCAATTTTTTGATCATTGAGCTACCACTGGAGACATCGTCATAATTCCACGGACCTCTTTGTTTTTAAGTGTGTTAGGATTAGGAAAGATTGTACCCAAAACTATAAGAACGGTAATAAATAATTAAATGAAAATAAATAATTATTTATTTGTTTTAGTTATCGTGTAACATAATAACTGAGTGATATAGATATAGTTTAGTTTCATTAATTGAAGTCAAATATAATTTTAAGGTCATGAAAGTAAATTCTTTTTACCATTATTAAATAGGTCAGAATTGGCAGACATTTACATTAACAAATTTTCCTAGTATTGATTTTTTAATAGAGATAAACTTCAATTGCAAATTTAGGATAAGGTGAGAGATTGTGACAGGAGTTGACATAACACCTGATTATTGACGAAGCCTTATCCTTGATCAAGAGCCATCTAATTTGTTTGTTCCATTACAACACTATCTGTGTTGTTGGCAAACCCTAAGTGACACATACTTGACTAGCGCCCTATTGTTGGTAACTGTGGTAACCATCGGTTGTAACGTATACCCTAGATCAGTTCTTCATTGAGAATTTCGTAAGATTTTTATTCTTGGGAGATTACGGAATTTCATACATGCTCGTAGTCTATTTACAGAATATTTGGGAATAAATGGTTGAATCCATAGAACACATTTTGTAATGTCAACTTCTATCAATTTAATGAGGATTGATGAATAATTTGCCATTTTCTATTGGATTTTTTTAATTCAAAACATAAGCGCTTCGCTACACAGATTATATTTATTAAATTTCAGAAAACGTATACCCATTGACTGTATATTCATTGACTGTTCGTTTGTTTAGGTTAGTGTGTATAGTTATTGGCTGTTCGTTTGTTTAGTTTAGTGTGTATAGTTATTGACTGTTCGTTTGTTTAGGTTAGTGTGTATAGTTTTGTTATTAACGTACCATGGTGCTTGTATTGTAGTGTGAATGTCTGAATGGACTAAAAAGTTTTTAATATTTTTTTGTTTGTCTGTTTAGGTGTGCCTTAAATTTGTGATTAATCGGTTAATCGATATAGTCCAGTCAATGAGTGCTGAAATAATGGGTGTAGAGTGCATGAAATATGCGATAATTTTTGACTTTACAGCTTCGTTAGGAATAGTTAGAAGGTAAACATACTGAAACCCCAGACCCTGATGGTGAGCTAGGGGTGTGGGGGGGAGGATTAAATTTCGAAAACGGAGGACTCTAGAAAAATCTGCTACGAATCAAAGTTAAAGCTAATTAAATTTACTATAAAATTAATTATATACATATTTGTCGTAATTCCAACGGTTTTAGAGATCCAACGTTATTAAAAATCGATAATTTTAGAAATTAAAAAAAAAGTTTAGCTCACTTATTATTAAACATTTGCTTCAAATGCCAGTAACGATCGTGGAAGTTACTTGAATCAAAAGTTTGACAAAAAGTGAGGTGACATTTGTTTTTTGTCGAAAAGCATCCGTTTTCAATAGCGTATATCTTGGGAACCATTAGAATTACAACAAATTTATATAGAATCAATGTTATAGAAAATTTAATAAGCTTTAATTTTGATTCAAAACTTATTTTTCTAGAGCTAACTGTTTTCGTGATATAATTCAAAAACGAAAAAAAGGAGCTTCTACCCTCCCCCCCCATCGTTAGCTCACCCCCAGCGGCGGGGACTTTTAGTATGTTTACCTTCTAATTACTCCTACCGAAGCTATGAAGTCAAAAATTATCGCATATTCCATGCACTCTATAATGTTTTTATTGACTAGACTAATATAGGTTTTAGCAAGTGTGTGTAGGTTATTAATTTCAGTTTTATTTTTTATATTGATTGTTGTCCTAATAGTGAGTACATTAGTTCTATTGATTTAAATTTATTCACTCCTTTATAAGATTAAAAAATAAAATGGCCGGCGAGACTACATTTAACCGAGAGTTAGTAGTAGGCTTGACACCAATGGGACACAGAACTGATAGAAGACAACCCCTGGCAGTAATTTGAGAAAGTGCACTAGGTAAAATGAGAGAGGGTATAAAAGGAGGAATGGAATCCCGCTCACCTTCCCCGGGACAAAAACAAGATACAATAGAGTACCCAGCCCGCGCAACACCTGTTTTGTTAAGACCAATTCCGAGATTAACGAGCTTCTTTGCCGCTGGTTTTTTTTTTTTTTTAATATTTTTTCTTTGGGGCGGTAGTAATGAGGAAGGGGAGGGTTGGAGTTATATTAAGGAATATCTCTTAGCTGTAGGCCTATTCTCTACAAAACTCCCTGTGGATTCTGCCTTTGTAACAGCTGTGGGCTTCCATCAGGTTCAGTCATTTACAGAAGAGTATTACACAGTCTTATGTTAAAATTATTTCGTAGATGGGAATAATGGATTTTTTGAAGGGTTGTCTTTTGTAATAACAACCATAGGCCTCAGTATTTTCTTTTTAACTTATTCTTCATCTTAAAATTATTCAGTATATTATTAAAGTAATTTCTTGTTCTCTGACTCTTTCATCCATCTTGTCTCAATGTCCTTTTTTTATTTCAGTGATGGAATATTAAATAAAATAAAGTGTGTGTATTAATTTTTTTTTGTAATATTAACAAACGGAGATGCTTGTTACATATCGGTCATAATTCCACTCTGTTCGCGATTACTCTCCAGAAATTTAAAAAAAATTGTTTATGAGGCTATTGTACTGTAAACAGTTCTCTATGGATACGAAACGTCATTCCCGTTAAGCGAAGAACACGTTGAAGCTTTCGAAAATAGATTTATTTCAAAATGATAATCAGTTTTGAGCAGTTGGGTAAACATTCGGGTTTTTTTTTACTTTAGCCATCCCAGTTACTTTTTTCTAAAATATGATAAAATATCTTATTATTAAATTAATACTAATGAAGAACATATATTCAAAATTGTTTAGGCCAATAGTCTCTCAATGATTCCAAAATATATATATATATATATATATATATATATATATATATATATATATATATATATATATATATATATATATATATATATATATATATATATATATATATATATATATATATATATATATATTAAAAAAAAAAAAATCAATTTATTGAAATTTACAACTGTACAAGTATATATCAAGTAAATGTGTTAAAAAAAAGAAGTTTACATTAACATGCCAAAGCTTGAGAAGAACTACTCATCAGTAGCACTTCAGTAAAAAATAAAAGAATCTGCACAAGAAGATCTGTGGGCCATCTTCTTCTCAGACGCCTCGGAGGATTATCGGGAATTGAGTGGGAAGCAAGTTGAGAAACTAGGGGATTTGAGTGGTTATGGAGCTCACTATGAAATGATTGGTATCTGGTTTGGGCTAAATCAGCAACATATGGAACATTAAGATCTTTATGGATAAGTTTATTGGTGACAAAGTAAGGAGCATTGAGGATTTTTCGAAGGATTTTGGATTGTAAGGATTGGATACGGGATGAATTGGATGGTTTAGTAGAACCCCAAAGCTCAAGTCCGTACGTCCATATTGGACTAATCACAGTCAAGTAAATGAGTCTTGGGAGCTTTGAAGATTCCATAATGCATTCAAAAATATCCCTTTTTTCATACCTTCTCCTATATACAAACTCACATAAGTAGGAATCAAACAGGCTTCTTCTTGTACCACATTCCTTTTTATTTCTTCTTTTTACAATTGCCCATAGCGACTCAATTCTTTGTGTGTGTGCTCCTGTATTAGGGTCGACAAAGGTTTCACTGCGATTGACAGTATAATGTCTGTACCTCATACCTGGAAGTTTTTTTATATCCCTATAAGACCTCCATAAGTCGGAGTATATTGTTGTACCAGGGGGTATAGAATATTTAATGCATTCCGTTAATATCTCTGTAGGTATTGGAAAGCTATTTCTTCTGATTTTAGTAACTTGCTATGTTTTAAAAGATTCATATTTAAAATAAGCAGGTTAAAAATGATAACTAGAACGTAATACTGTATACAAATGGTCATATGGTAGTTAAGTTATCTCATAGCAACTGTTATTTTATCCAGATCGCATGTTACTTAGAAAAGTAACTGGGATGGCTAAAGTAAAAAAGACCCATCATTCGAGTATTAGACTGAGACGTATATGGGAGGACTGCTTTAGGGGTGAACTTGGGGATTTGGGTTTTGATTTGGTGGGTTGGAGGGAGGTGTGTGGCCAAAAGTTTTTATTGTCGTCATTAAACCTTCCGGTTCACTAAGCCTATAATTTTATTAAACTATTTTTAATGTAATTTTGTCTTTGTCTGTAATTTCATTATTTTCTTCATGGACATGTCTCTTGGCTGGGGCCTATACTTTTTTGGCCTTCCAAAATGTAACATTTTGACACGCACTTGTTGCTCCTATCGAAAATTTGCCAAGAGTGTCCTGATCAGAAATTTATTGTAGAGTATATTTTGTTATATAACATTTGTCGCTAGGATTTGCCGTTTAGGAGCTATATTGGTTATATTGTTGGAAGAGAAAAGTCCTGTTCGAAACCCTTATTTTCCGTCTACTTTGTTTTTTTCGAATATTTTTAGTTAATGATAATTTTTAATTGAATTATTAATTTAAGTAATTTGATCGTTGTAAGCTCTTAGATGTAAATTTGGGAAAGCAATAGATTATAGCTAGGCATGTCTATTGTTTTTTGCAATCATGGAAAAATAAAGTTGCCTTTTTTTATTCATTTATTTTTTTTTTTTTGGAGGGGGGGACTTGATCCATACGATATACGTATAGTTGAAATAAATAAATTGAAATAAGTCTAACGTAGAAATAAAAAAATCTATCAATTTGAAATTATATTAGGCTTAATTTTCTTTGAAAACGGTAGAGCACATCAATAGTTGTTTAGAACCTTTTGTTTATTTATGTGAATTTTGATGTAATGTCAGAAAATTACGATAATTACATTGCTCTAAACAACCTGCTGCCTACATGACTACTTAGCCCCGTACCCATTCAGAACAGTCCCTACCCACGCGACATGAGCCAAAATTGGCCCCGAGTAGAGTTCAACGAACGTTGGGCCTTGACCATTGTAACTAAAAGATCATTAATCGATCAATTGATTTTGACGAATGATCTTTCCTGGAACATTTGTAAATTATTCTTGGTAAACACCGCCCACGTTGTTAGGAACAGTTTAAGGGAGAGAAGGATTTCGGTTTGGTTCACAGGAATATATAAAATTGCTAAAACTACGAATCGCATTATATAAATTATTTATTATTCCTTCCTCAAGGTTTTAAGTATACTCTGAATTTTGTCCCAATGATCGAAACTCTTTCATCGTGGTCCTTTGAAATTCTTGAAAAATCAAAGTTTTTAAGTTTTTGTTTTATTTTAGTAAATAATATAATGATAATAATTATAACAATTGTATGTAATAAATACATGAGATCATATTATGATCTTATATTTTGTCACAATTTATTTATTTATTTTATTTTATTTTTTTTTACATAGATATGTCTTTTGGTGGGGGTTCTATAGTTTACTTGTGTCACGTTTTTTTTTTTTCACTTTCGAAATTTGTAACACGTTTTCATACTAAAAAATGTTACATTTTGACACGCTGTTGATCAGTTGGTTTTGTTCGGATCATAAATTTAATGGTGAATATTTTTTTTTTTATATAGCATTTCTCATTAAGACCTACTATTTAGGAGCTATATTGGTTTGAATTAATAAAGTCCTATTTGATGCCCCTATTTTCTCTCTACTTTATTTCGAATAATGATTAATTGTTAATTTGTTCCTTTTAATTCTAAAAGGTAAATGTTTTTATGTGCTGTGTTACTAAAAACCATGCAATAGTTGATGTAAATTTATCAATACAAACACAGTATAAACCGTTCTAACACCCTTAAAAGTCTTAAATTGAGAACCCAGATACATTCCAACAAGATATTTCTTCTTTGCAAGGGTGATTTTCGTCATTTTAGGAGAACACCTCCGGTTAGCAAATGATGTGTCTTACAGGACACTGGGGTAACTGAGAGACTCTGTAATGGAATGATTGTAGGGAAAAGAGAAATAAGAAAAGTGAAGTAATATTCCAAGTATTTGAGTATAGCTAGAACGAGAAATTAATACGTTTAAATAATTCTTAAAGAAACAAATGCGATTGAAAGTTCTCGCAAAGGGAATACTCAGCTTCTGGACGAATATGGACTCATTCAATAGGCGGATAGTAAGAATAGGAGTTAGCTATTTTTCGGTTTTTATTTTTTATTATTATTTATTTTTTGTCTATTCAGGAAAATAATTATTGCAAATTTCAAATGCTGATATGCCGGATATGTAGTTCAATATGCAATTAAATACCAAAAAAATGTAAAATATGCATTGTATAAATAACTCAAATGGATTACAAATGCCTCAAAACATATACATTTGGATTATATTAGATATTTTAGTTGGCTAAGAGAAATATGCAAATGTTTATTTCACAGCCCTAGTTGTGATTAATGGCGAGGATAGGTTTAAGGTCTAGGTCGTTGTTTTCTTAGGTTTGATTCTACTCTTGTCTATTATATACCTTATTCTAACGAATATTACCTCTCATTTTATTTTGGTTTATCGAATATCTTAGCAGAATTCTTAAAAAATTCTATTTTATCGTTTTTATTATTATTGAATGTTCTAGAAATTAATATTTTTAACCATTCAGTTACGTTATTCGCTTGCTGATAAATCGATTACATCGTAATTGGAGATACTGTCAGCCTTGAATAAAAATAATGCTTGCTCATGTACACCCGATTCGTTCGATATCAACTCTTCCACAATAAACTTTATCGTTCAAATGCTAATCGTATAGTTATTCTCTGAGGAATATAGCTGCCGCCGATTCGTTCTCGGGAACCGTGTAATTTTAAAAGATATCATTATATTTTATGGTTAGAACGTGATCAATGTTATTTTTCTGTCTTTTGTCTTACCATGATCTTGTGCTTTAAATTTTATAAACTTTAAGAGAGATATTTAAAAAAAAAAAAAAATCATGGACGTAGCTCAAATTAAAAAAAAAAAAAATATATATATATATTAAATATCTCTCGGACTGGAAAACAAAATAGATCATAGATATGTCTATTAATAATCTATTGATTATGCCTCAATGGCAGGTCCTAGCGAACGTTATATAACAAAAAATATTCCCCATTTAATTTCTGATACGGGACCTGCCGTCAAATTTCCGATACGAGCATTACCAACAGAGCTAAAGCATGTCACATTTTTATCTCTGAAAAAAAAAGTCACACAAAAAAACTATAACCCCTAAAAAAGGCTTATCCATTTCAAAATATCAATTGAAGAAAGAACCGAATTCTGAAACCCTGGATCACTGTTGCAGAACAATTATGTATGCTATATATAAACTATGAATTAATCATAGAATGTATTTTGTTTTTTTTTTCATATAAATTAGAAAATAGTATAAACTGGAGAACTACATTATTGTACTCCATCAACTATAGACCGATCTGACCCATCGAAGGAATTATTTTATTTGATCATTATATTAAATTCGAAAGTATGAAGCAAATTCAAACAATCGGTTACCTTTAATTTAAAAAAATAGATTTTTACAATATATGAATAGTATATTTTGGACAAAATACATTTGAATCGAAACACTGCTCAAATTTATGCTACAATAACTCATATCAAAAACACATGGTACACAACTCATAATTAAAACGTATGTCACAAAAAACTTTTAAAAATAAATTCAAGTTAGCCCCCGAATTGCCTGAGTTGCTTGGAGCAAGGGACTCAGCAACATGGGCGCTCGATACAGAAGGTCGTGGGGTTCGACTCTACCTGGGTGGGATAAAATTTATTTCTTGGCGAGCCCACGGAATGAATCTTGACCATCCCACCCTGGCTAGAATAGGTTGGTAATCTGTAGGATAACCCGTTCCTTCTACCCTTGTTAGGACGTTTAGCTCCGTTATTTAAACAAGCAAATATATTTTTTTCAAAACAATAATACAGCGTATTTTTTAAGTGACACAACTTAAAAATCTCATTTTTTAAAATGGTAAAATTCATTAGGTAGTCTAGGAAAGTCCCAAGTTTATTAAGAAAAAAAAAATTGTTTTTTTTTTTTTTTTTGTTTTTTTTTTCATTTGACAGGTACATAATACATTGAAAAAAAATATGACACAAGTGAGCTGTGGCTGGTGGGATTTAAAGTTTATTAGACACAGTTTTGATAGTTCATAAAAAGGGTGTAGCTTATAGGTAACGCGCTTGTAATAAAAAGTGCACTTCTCTGGCAACCTTATAAACCGATCTTAAGTTCGAATCCGGTCACTTTCAGGGTGGAATTAATTATGAATAAGTAATCCTCTGGTCCACCCTACCAGCTTGGAAAACCCCGTGTTCCTGAAATGGTAATCAAGGGTAGGAGAAAAATTAATATATAAAGAGATTTTTTAAAACATTTATACAAATTAAACATGGCAATATCCGAAAACGCAGATTTTTTATTTGTGTCGCTTTTAAAATACGTCTACTGTAAGTGGAGTTAGTTAAACCTTGGCATCGATGAAATAACCATCTATAAGAACTACTACTTCAGTGTTCATTCACTATATGCACAAATATTTCAGCATTATTCTTTACCTGCATCCAAAATTGGCTACTGCAAGTACTGGTTAAGTCTGGATTCACTTATATGTTAATTGCATAGTTAAATGTTACCAAAAAAGTCCTACCTAGCAGAGACAAATTATCATACACTCATATTATTATGATGCCTTTTGGCCAACTCTGATTTTATTAGCGGATTTAATAATGTCCCCTTGAATCGATTTAGGATCAACGATTGTCGATACCGCGGTATTATTTTTTGTAACAAAATTATCAAGTGATATAATCTGACAAATAATAGAATGTCTTTGTCATTCAAAACTCATGGCAATCCTTCAGTAATTTAACCTCGAAAGCATACTTAACCGGAGAGACAGCAAATGCTCAAATAATTTAATGAATTTGTTTTCCAGGGACTGCGGATGGTTGGAATATGTTTTTTCCGGTCCGCCTTAGACGAATGACCCGTTTCGTACGTTCCTAGATGAAAATGGGAAGGGGGCACGATAGGACTAGGGGAACACATTTTACAAATGGGCACTTTTGCAAGCTATTTCCTAGGTCGTAACCAAAGAAGAACCCATTATTTTTATACGGGCCCAGCTCTACTGGGAATAAATGAATTATAAATACAACTGGTTCAGCAACTCCCCACGCCCCATCGCCCATGCGGTTTTTAAACTTTATACGCGCGGTAGCCGTCCAACATTCTTCCCGGTTAAATGATCCAGGAACACATTTTTAATAGCTGATATTACGGTAGCTTATAATTTTTAAAATGTTTAATAACTATAATATCGTAGTCCATGATCCCGACATTGATTCGAAATCTCAGGTCAAGCTTTCTCTTTACAAGTTCAGTTCAGTATCCTGTATGCTTCTATTTCTTTACTGATTGCCCATGTACAGTATTAGATGTATATCTATCAGTCCTCGTTTCTATTACGAATTTTACTTTTATTTTCTTCCACAGCACCTTTTTTTTTCTTTTTATGTTATAAGCTACTATAAAGTTATGCCAAAATCTCTTACTGCTTCTTCACAATTTAATGAGTTATTTTATTTATCTATTTGTGCAGTTTAAATAATAATTAGGTGATGGAGCTCACCGTTTTTTATGTGAATACTCAATAAATACCAAAATATCTTAAATCTATAATTTTTTTTTTAAAAAATAATATCTGCCACCGTTTTGGTGCTCCTGCTAGTGTAATATGGGTCTTTGAAATATGTTTTACGATATAAAAAATTTTTAATGTTCTTTAGATGTTTTAACTCTTGGCATTTTTGTAAGACTTTTTCTCATTGTTCCACTTAGGAATGGTTGTGTTGGTTACTTATTGTTTTTCCTATGTTGGAAAATAATGGTACCCCATATTTTATATATGATTATTTTTAAACTTAGATATAAGTTTGAGGCAGTTAACAAGTGGTTTAGCCTGCACGATTTTAATCTCACTTTTTTAATTTTATCGCGTAAGAGAGCCGTAAACATTATAAAATCCGAATGAACTATTACAATGAATAAAAGTATCTATTTCTTGCTCTAAGGTCCCAATTTGGCGTTTTTCGATTATATCTCGAAAACGTTTGACCCTAGAAAAATATGCTACGAATCAAAATTAAAACTAATTAAATTTCCTATATAATTGATTTTATACATATTTCTTGAAGTTCAAACGGTTTTCGAGATATACATTATTAAAAATCGATAGTTTTAGAAATAAAGATCTGAAAAACGATGGTGGAAGGTACTAGAAGCAAAAGTTTGACAAAAAGTGAGGTAACGTTTGGTTTTCCCAAAACTCATCGATTTTCAATAACGTATATCTCGAAAACCATTAGAATTACGACAACTTTATATAGAATCAATTTGATAGAACATTTAATATACTTTAATTTTTATTCAAAACATATTTTTTTAGAGTTAACCGTTTTCGAGATATAATGGAAAAACCAAAAACATTGAACTTCTTCCCTTCCCCTCAATGCTAGCTTACCTTCCAGGGGTATGGTTACTTCCTAACTATTCCTAACGAAGCTATGAAGTAAAAAATTATCGCATATTTCATGCACTCTACCCCCTTCGACTACTTTATGGATGGCACAGTTCTTTTTATTTTTGAATTTCAAGTAAGGAGGAGTTATATGGGTATATTGTCGTGATGTCGATTTATGTTATCATATTTATTATTTTGATAGCTTAGTTTATGTGTTTTACGCAATTTATAACTGGTAATAAAATAACTAAAAATATATATATACATTTAATTATTATATATATAATTATTTAAGTGAGGATAAAGTTTAGTTCTTCAGAAATCTTTTTGCTTTATGATGGTTGATGCGTTTCTTCTTCTCTGTGCCTCTAGCCCTAACATTGATTCTTATACTGTTTTATTATTCCATTCAACCCCTTGCTCTCCTCCCCCTCTTTGCTTGCATCCTTGGTCTTTCTCTTTTTGTACCTAAACGAAGAGGTTTGGTTTACAAAAAGCAGCTAGTAGAATACACTGTTAGCCTTTGAATTATTCATATGATGGGAATTAGCGAATTCTATATGGGCTCCGCTCTGATAGCACCGCCCTCGGGTTGGCCCCCTAACCTATTTGCCTCGTACTCCGCTTTTCTGATAATTTTTGCAGCATCATCCCCTATAATTATTTAAATCTCCGTCTACCATATAGAAAAAAAAAAATGGTGTCAGATCAACGCACTGTAATACCTGCTTCCAATGGTATTCTTTCTAATCTATACTGTTACTGCATATGTAGATCAATTTTAAATGTTTATATTATATTCAGGCCTCACTTACCATATACTGTATCATATTTACTGACCACTCAATTCAAACTATGGAAGACTGGATTAAATTGCGACAAATGTCAACATCTAACATTCACAATTAGACATGTACCTTCTTCTCCGATATAAATCGACAAAACGTCAGTTCTACAGATGGAAATAGTTAAATACCTATTCTCAACGATTATAGAAGATTGACCTGGGGCCGACACCCAAAGAAAAAATATAGACCTAAACTAACGGCTCAATATAATGTACCCAATATGCAAAAGATGATCAAAACTATAACAAAATATTGCTACTTTTTGTTATAATAGTTTGTTAAATTAAAATAATAAATTGCTTGCATTCGTCTGACTATACTTAACGTTATACGCGTTGTACTGCAATGGAATTTTATTGCATTTTAACATTCTGTAAATTATCAATTTAATGACGTAGGCAATGCCATTTGTGGTTGTACAACTGATTGGAGTTAGGACAGTTTTAGTATTAAATTGTTAAATAAGGGAAACAATTTAACCTATTATATCTCCAATCAAAAATACTTCGCATAATCCTCAATGCTCCTCATAATGTCATAATCAAACTTGTCCATAAAGATCATTATGTTCCATATGTTGTTGATTTGGCTCAAACCAGATACCTATCCTTTCATAGTAAACTCCATACCCACTCGAATACACTAGTTCCCCAACTTGCTTCTCACTCAATTCCCGATAATAATCCGAGCTGTCTGAAAAGGAGATGACCAAGAACATAGAACTTTTATTGAAAGACTACTAATGAGTAGTTCTTCACATTTTATGATTAATCATTTTCCTCATATTTACTTGTTGGATATAATGTATAAAGTTGTAAATATCAATAAATAGTTAAATATTTAAAATTTTGTGTTGGTTGCTTAAAATGAATTTTATGAAGAGAAAAATCATATCAGCGTTAATTTTTTGTTCGAGTACCTAAGATGTGAATTGCTTATATTTTAAGATGTTTAGTAAATACCCTGAAACAATTGCCTTATTTGTTTTTTTTATTTTTTACTGTTTAGTTATTCTTAACGTCATCGCTTGTTTTCTTATCTCTATAATTAGAAGCCCCTCCTAAATAGACTTTAATGATCCTAGTGAAACAACGAAGGTCAAGTATGCTTCGTTTTTGAAGTCAACATTTTACATTTGTTTTAAACTTGTATTTGTCCCTAGCAGATGCCAAGAAATCAATGCCCATCATGTTCTAGGTTTCACCATGTTTTCGTTTTTCTTGTAAGGTTTCGTTTGTTACAACAGCCGGCCTTGTCTGATACATCAAACTGTAATAATTGTTTATCTCTATCGCAAACAGTTCCTCGACTATTAGATAGTATTATTGTATTAAATATCTATTGAAATTTCAGGAATAAAAAGGTAATAGATTTATTGTTGTAAATAAGACCATGGAAACCTTCAATTAATGAGAAGGTTGACTATATCAGTTCAATCGGATGGATTTGTCGACTCGGTTTCGTCAATTATTTATTAGGACATACGCCACAAAATATACGGGACTGCGAAAAATACGCACCTTAAAAAAAGTACAAATATTTCAATGGAAAATGCTATGACTCGCCCCGAAATCTCTTAGATACATCACTAACCACACATTACTCAGATTTACTTGAACCAATGTATGGTCATAGCAACCTACTAAACCCAAGATCGCGGGTTCGCAGCCCGGCAGATGACCTTAGGATTTTTTAAAGGGAGTGATTTTTTACCGTCCTTCGGAAGGTACGTAAACTGGGGGTCCCGAGGTGCGATGTCAGGTACTCGTTAGTCCCTGTCCTAATTATACCCGGATCAAAATTTAGGACTTGCATTTTAGCTTCACAGTCATTTTTATTTAAATGCAATTGGGTCTTATTATTGTTTGCTTTTACTTCGATTTACATCGCTTTCTTGAAACTGGTCTTTTTTGTATTTAGTTGAAGGGTAATAAATAATATGACAATGGTTTATCTACTTTATAAAGCTATTTTTCTTAATTCCTTTCCGACTTTAGTGGATATTTTGCCATTATATTAGTTTATTAGTTTTTTCCACTCTCCCGTAATGTTGACAAAAGTATCATACATTATTTTCGCCACCCCTTCAATTTTTTATAAGATTCATTTATTTTCTACATACCAGACTTTAAATGCAAGAAACTGTTTTCGACTACTTCAACATTTACTAGACAAGCATTTAAAGATCCCGATAAATTTTAAAAGACTTATTTACATGACAGTGATTGGACCCATTTGGACATACGGAGTTGAGCTTTAGTGCTCCACTAAACCTTCTAATTCTTCTCTTATCCAATCCTTACAATCCGAAATTCTTAGAAAAATCCTCACAGCTCCCTCCTTACTTTGTCACCGATAAACTTATCCATAAAGATCTTTATGTTACTGATTTAGCCCACATCAGATACCTATCCTTCCATAGTAAGCTCCATAACCACTCAAATTCACTAGTCTCACAACTTGCTTCCCACGCGATCCTCGATAATCCTCCGAGGCCTCTGAAAAGGAGGTGGCCAAGGTATCTTCTATTGCTAGTGAGTAGTTCTTTACATGTTATTGGCACGTTATAATAATTTCCTTAAATATACTTATTGTATAAATGTATACAGTTGTAAATATTAATAAATAATAGACGGGAAAAAAATGTCTTCTTCAGGGGACCTATAATTGTTGCATACCTCACAAGAACTAAGCGTATAATTTAGATGGTCCCTATTGTGTTGAGATCTGGTTTCTTAAAAAACAGGCCTCGCTGATGGGCGTGACCAGAAATCATTCTAAAAATTGTTTTGTTTTAAAAGTGATAAATAGCTCGGGCTGAGAGCCCGATGGCGGAGATAGGCAAAGATGCGGTGATATTTCATTAATAATATCATTGCTGGGAGTAGAACTTGAAGAGGGGAATATTAAGCGACCGTTTGAGACTAAGGCGTCCTAATGAGCGACGGACCACCTGTGACGGGTTTGCTCGTCATCAATCACTTATTTACTCTTATCCAGTCTCATACAACTTTATAAATATTTCAAAATTACTTTAAAACTTTTAAAATATTGCTTGTCTCGTTTCTCAACGTCCGTTGTATTTAGAGTTAGTGTCTGATGTAAAGGTTTGTGTTTCATTTCAGCTTCCCCTCATACTTATGAGTGTACCATGAGTTCCTTCGTGAAGACCATAGAACTCCATGTTTTAGTACTGCCTTATATTTCTTCTATTTTTTTTCCATTATCAAAATTTATCAGATTTAATCTAGATATAATTTTCATGTAAATGGATATCTGACTAATGTTATTCCTATTTTTAGGGCTTATTTACTATGGTTGAAATTTTAAATTTATTTTTCATTTTAAATTAATTAAAAATCTCTTTTAATCGACTTGTGTTGAATTTTGGCTGTGAAGTACTGACAAAGAGACGTTTTGATTTGTATCATACAGATTTGAATTTGAAGAATTGCCGATTTTCGTTTGGGTAGTAAGGACATATAATACTGCAAAACTAGCGGTATAGACGCCAGTGAGCATTGGAAGCCGAGAAAAAAAATTAAATAAAAAACAATATGAAAATCACGTTTATTTTTTTTTTCTCACTTCTCATTCAAGATAGGGAAATACTTTTTTTTTTTTTTTTTTTTTTTTTTTTTTTTTTTACACTAAATTGTAGTTTTGTATGCTATCTCTTTACCACAACCAAAACCTGCGAAATAATATCTTTAATTATAATATCAGGTTTTGGTTTAAACATGTAATCCTGTATTAATTTCCTAACAACGGGTTTTGTCGGCTATAACCCTACTACCCACACAAAAATCAGTATTCAAATTTGCGTGTTAAAAGTCAAAACGTCTCCTTGTGGGAAACCCTTATATTTTGAATGTTAAAGTACTAGTGAGTATCTCAGAAAATGCTCTGCTGTAAAGGACACAACCAGTGTTGTGGAAAAGGGCTTCCTTAATTGTCCACCTACCTCTGCCTGTTGCCAGCCGGCTCCCAGTGCATCGTCCTTAAAATAATTACAGAAAACAAAAATCTAAAGGAAAGTAAATAACAAAAATATTTAAATAAAACACCTATCCAGTTTATGATACAATTTAATTAAATATTTACAAAATTAAACAAACCAACTAAAGAATACATGCTTGAAAATATTGAATTAAATAAAAAATTAACGAGTAAAATGAATTAAAAAGTCGATTTTTAAACGAGAAAAAAAATCTAATAAACAAACATTTCGAACTTATATTAACTTTCAGTCATAATTTACAAAACTAACCACTTAGTTGCAACATCAATTTGTCCTAAGTTTTTAAATATATAGAGTAGCTAATATTACCTATGAGGCGATGATATCTTCCATATGAAGATTTCTCTATCCTTTCACTACATTTTTTTTCAGTGAAATCTGCATCGAATTCCAGATTCGATTGTTTCCTCAATTACCAAGCGAGCGATGATTCTCAACAAAAAAAATGCAACATCGATTTCAGCGATCCAAATACGATGGCATGCTCTTACTCGCCATGCCTAAACAACCAAAAACAGTATTTGTAGTTTGATTCCGGCGTTTAATAATGCAATGTAAATGATAGCTGAAAGTCTTTTTTTTTCTTTAAAACAATGATCGGTCGAATTTTTAAAAAGAAGTAATTAATAGGTTTTGTATCACCGCGGTAGGAATAGATACGGTTGATATCTTCAACTTCCTGACTGTTATGTTTGACACTGACCAAATCAGCCAAATCGTTAGTTCCGGGCAGATCTGAAAATAGTATCCTTCAGTCTCCTTTGAATTAAAAAAAAAAATAAAAAGATTAAACGAGAAGAAAGAGCGTTAAAAAAAAAAACGAAACAATTTAATTAAAGTTGTATATTGTTGGGGTATGCAGTCATTGAGACACAACAATTAAAAATAATATTTTAATTTCTGTGTATTGTCGACTGCATACCCCAACAATCTAAATCTCTAAATACTTCACAGTCAACTAATATCTTATCAATGAATTAATTTTCAAATGGCCTAAAATTAATTTTTTGGAAGGACTAGCCAAGGATATCCTGTATATACAAAAGTTGTTAATTGTAAAATAATTTACAAATATAAAGTATACCAACCTCCCCCCCCCCCCCCCCTCTACTCACCCAAATACGTCGATATTGCATCGTCCCGAACTCCTTGGGATATCGTCATTTTCAGCTACATTATTCATTGCGAATCGATTCCTACAGCCGACTCCTGGGGATCAATTGAATGAACTATCCAGTCGGAAAATTCCTACTTTTTTTTTTCTTAACATAAATATTTATCTATTCTTATAAATAGAGAATGATTTTTAATTATTTACAAATATCATAACCCTCTAAACTGTGTAAGGCAATATGCAACATCAATCAAGACCTAATTATAACTATTATGAAAATAAAATTAGGCAACTTTTATGGGAAAAAATAAAGAAAATGAATAAATTTTAAAACGTTTTCTAAACTTATTTTTATAATAATTTTATGTAGACTAAAGATTTTTTACTTAAAAATAATAAAATCGTTTAAAACCGATCCAGATTTTTGTTTAAATGACCGAATAAACATTTCCAATAGCCCATTTTTCTAATAAGAAAGGAAAACACCAATGAGTCATAAGGGAAATCCCTTAGTAAATCCCAAAAATTTAACCTATCTGTCCCCTTCCCCCTTCCACGATGAATATATTTCAGATATCTGTTAGATCTCCTCAAGTGAGTACCAATGTTTGATTTTTAGTCTCACATTTTTTAAAACTTTAATATTCATAATCCATGTAACATAGTGCTGATTTGTAGAAACGTTATTATGCTTTATTGTATGAATTTTTAGCATTGGAAACTAGTATTCTATTAAAATAATCCCAATAGAACTGGCAATTAATTCATCAATCCTATAGATTTTTTAGACCGCTCGTATCAAGCAGAGTTAGGAAAAAATGTTATGAGTAAATATTTGACAACTGATTTCCTGGAATCAGTCACTTAATTTAATCATGATTAAATTTGTTAATTGCTTTTTCAGCCAACTGAATTATTAATTGACTAGAAAATGAAATGGAACATTTAATCATGATTAAATTAGGTGATGGGTTCCAGGATATTAGTTGTCAAATATTTAATCATGATTAAATTATTCCCGACTCTGGTTATGAGAATGTCTTAACCACCCTGTTCTTCAGACCTCTAACCAATCGACCTCTATTTCTAAATAACCTAGGTCACTTTTGAAGAAATCAAAAATTTCATAACAGAAATTCTATAGATAAGATTCTATAGGTAAGATGTAGGTAGGGTATGCGGTCATAGATACACAGAAATTAAAAATAAATTTCAATTCATTATGCCGACGTTTCGACTTGCATTTCAAGCCTTCTTCAGGGCTAGAAGAAAAATAAAACAAACAAAAACGTATAACAAAATTGTAGAGAGTATAAAAAAGTATTAAATGAATAACTGTATGATGATAAGGACTATATTATAAAGGCAATGTATATAGACCAAGAAGACTATTGAATTAACAATAAATATGAAAAGTAATTAAAGTTTTAATTAAATAAAAGTTGATGACTAAACATACGTATAATACTTGAAATGACAAGATGTACGTTTACTATCATTTTACTACTTATGTTTGTTTTCTTTTTCTTCTAGCCCTGATGAAGGCTTGCAATGCAAGTTGAAACGTCGGTATAATAAATTAAAATTTATTTTTAATTTCTGTGTATCTACGATAGGGTTGGGCGATAGTAGATAGTTACTATCGATATATCGATAGATCATGCCCATCGATGGTCACTATCGATAGTGCCGACTATCGATAGATCTTTTTTACTAATTTCAAGTTTTGAAACTCTCGGAATTATGCTGATCTGTCTCTGTCCAGTCTCGAGTTCTTTTGAAGTTGAATTCGGAATTCCTAGAGCTCAAGGGTTCTTTCAAAGATTAACCCAAAGGAAAGCAGAAATGCTAGTTTTTCTTTCGGGAAATATGTGGCTCAAGGAGCACACTTGACTCTTGAAATTAACTATTTCGTTATTTTTCTTTTCTGAAGATTTGATTTGTTCATTATTATTGTAACCATGTAAATTGTGTATTTCTTTTTTAAAATTCAAATAAATTAGTTTTTTTCTCTCATCTTTATGATATAATCTTATAATTTATAATCCTGCAAATTTCAAATAGAAAGTAGACAATTGAATTTAATTGAATTAGTTGAAATTCTTTATTGAATAGCTTTGGAAAAAAAAGAAGAAACTATCGAAAAACTATCGATAGCAATCGATAGTTCTCAACCGATAGTATCGGCTTATCGATACTGCTAACTATCGACTATCGCCCATTTATGACTGCATACCCCAACTACCTACATCTTACAATACTTCTCAGTCAACTAATACCCCATCAATAAAAATTCTATAGAATATGCGATTTCAGAATTTCTTCCCCAGAGGGCTTAAATAAGTTGGTTGATTGAAATTTATTTAAGGTAATAAATGCTGTTTTGATTAATCAAATATGTTTTAGATCATTATTTTATTTTTTATATTTCAAAACCTTTAACCTTCATCAATTTCCAGGCAAGGAAATATTTGTGATTTTAAGGTAACTATCAGAGTGGTATGATTAGTTTTCAAATGAAAAATCAATCAATAAACTTAAATGTAGAGTATTATGATGTACTTTAGCAATTATAATAGAAGGGGCTGCGGTGATGTTGGGGAACTAGGTGAGGTGAGGAACTAGCCGAGTCTAATTATGCCCTAGGACCTAGGCTCAGTGTTATCGGGGGCCATATTGAGATAAGGCTACGCTCTCTTTGCCCCCACCACTAATGGATTAACTTCCAGCTTTGTTTAATTAATAACTGTATCTTGTTGTTGGTACTCCCATATCATGGCATTGCTCTTGGTTAGGGGTGCTCCATATTGTAATTAATATCCCTTAAAGCAATTAATAGCAAACCATTACATTTTAGAAGAGTTAATGTCTTTAATTTTGACGTGCTCTTGTAGGCAGAGTTGGGCAAAGTTTAATCATAGCTATTTGACAACTAATTTCCAGGAATCAATCACTTAATTTAATAATGATTATTTGACTGAAAAATTTAAGTTTTATTAAATTAGATGATTGATTCCTGGAAATTAGTTGTCAAACAGCTATGATTTAATTTTGATTAAATTTTAGCTATAATTAAATTTTCCCCAACTCTGATTGGCGGTCGTTTTGATTTAAATATGATCTGAAACCAACCAGTTAATTAATTATTCGATCTATTTTTAATATTACAATCTACCACACTGAATGCCAATAAATAAAATGGTCATATACGTAAAAATATTTCGAGTTTTAGCCTGAGCTCGAGATTTCAGCTCCTAGGTTCCAGTTTTATATTTATCATAAAAAGTAAAACTTATCATAAAATATTGTAGATTAGTGCATTTCTGTAAATTAACTTATAAAAAGTGCATATTTGTTTTAATACCAAACTCTGTACTGAATAATATGTTACCAAATTAGAAAAAACGCTCTAAGCTAGACTCATTTACATTACAGCAATTAGACCTATTATACATGTGAAGTTGAGATATACGGTTCTATTATACCGTCTAATCCCTCTCGTATCCAATCCTTGTAATCCAAAATTCTTCGGAAAATACTTAATGGTCCTTACTTCGTCAAGTAAACTTATTCATAAAGAGCGTAATGTTCCATCTATTGCTGATTTAGTCCAAACCAGATTGCCTATCATTTCATAGTTAACTCCGCAACTATTCAAATCCACTATTCTCTTAACTTGGTTCCTATTCTATTTCTAACAACCTCTTTATGCGTCTGAACTTGAAATGGACTTGGTACCTTACGAGGACAAGACGAACTTGGCTCAGGAAAAGGGATAGTTGGCTCATTTTCAATGTAATTGGACTTATCGACTTCTTCACGACTAACACCGATATATACACACATACGCGTATATATATGTTTAATGAGGTTCAAAAAATTGTCGATATATGGGGAAAATCCCAAATTACATATACATATATATATATATATATATATATATATATATATATATATATATATATATGTAATTTTTCTTGATATAAATTAATATTATTAACTATATTATTTTATTTTTGAAGAGAAAAGATTTGACCCGGTCGGGACTTTCTTCTCTCTTCAGTGATCCATAACCCCCGGGCACTCGCAAATCGCGATGTGATTGATTCCGGGGATGAATGTTCATATTGAACATTACATTTAACATGGATCTATTGACAATCCGTCACCGGTATATATATATGTAATTTTTCTTGATATAAATTAATATTATTAACTATATTATTTTATTTTTGAAGAGAAAAGATTTGACCCGGTCGGGACTCGAACCCGAGTTTCCTCCTCTCTAGCGTGGCGCCTTATCCAACCCCGGTGGCCTAGTTGGATAAGGCGCCACGCTAGAGAGGTGGAAACTGGGTTCGAATCCCGACCGGGGTCAAATCTTTTCTCTTCAAAAATAAAATATATATATATATATATATATATATATATATATATATATATATATATATATATATATACATACACACATATCAATAAAGTAAATTTGAAGCCTTTGCAAGCTGTACTTTCTACTATATTTTGTTTTCGTTAGTAGTTATGTAGTCGTTTACATAATTTAATTATTTTGGATTTACAGCGGGGGGGGGGGGGGGGAATGTTCTGTTTTGAACAATAACTTTTCAGGGTTTTTTTTTTTTTTTTTTTTTTTTTTTTTTTTTTTTTTTTTTTTTTTTTTTTTTTTTTTTTTTTTAAAGCACGAAACGGCCTTAAAGACCATGCAAATATCATAACTAGGGATTCTTCCTTTTGTTCTTTTTTCTATCCATTCCTCCTTCATTATGTTTGATTGCATTTGTTTCCTTTCCTTCTTCCTGGCAATCCCCCTCATAGGCTTCTTCCTATCCACAAGAACTGTGACCTCATGCAACCTCTTTCTGTATTCTTCTTTGTCGAAACAGTCTTGGTCGTTTATCCCCATTTTTCTTCTTTCAACTGTTTGATGTGTCCTTGTGAGCTCTGGTTGCCCCAGAGTTTATTATTATTATAACTGCTTATTTTTGTTATTCAATAATTTTACTGTCAGCCTATAATAATTAAGTAATTTTTTTTGTTTCAGGTATGTCGCTACAATGCATTGTATTGGATTTTGAAAATACTCTTGGGTTCGTATTAT
The DNA here is from genome assembly GCA_003667255.2 of Euschistus heros. NCBI lineage: Eukaryota > Metazoa > Arthropoda > Insecta > Hemiptera > Pentatomidae > Euschistus > Euschistus heros. Next base: position 2,571,186 of record RCWM02000008.1, on the reverse strand, counting down.
CATACAATTTATTTATTATCATTAGTTCAAATGTTTAACATAATAGATTAAAGAATTTTATTTCAAAATTATTATAACGAAAGAGTTATTTAGGTTTTTTTGTCTTATTAACAAGCACAATCTAACCAATTTTTCACTACGCTGTCTGCTAAAATCGAGTAGGTACAATTAACTCGATTTCAAGGTAATGGCATTGTCTCAATCAATAAACGCTATGTAAACATATATATTGCGTACAGTAACTTAATGTAATATCTTTTTCTAGTAGCTATAATCAACCATTTTGAAAATGGATTGTTCAATTCTTCGTCTCTTAAAACGCCGTTGAGACGCAATTTTTTTTTTTTTCCTTAACGAGCTCTAGCAATTTAAGAATTGTCCTCAGCGTTTCGTTAGGGATCTTAATGCCCATACGATTGGTGTAATCTTGTTAATAATGACACCAGGTTGTTATGAGTTACGGCAACCAACGAGGCCGTCCAACGATATCCATCTAGTTCATTAGGCCTTGCGACGTGGGTGTTCTGTTTTATAGTTGCTGATTGTGCACTTTAGTGATGTTTATCTTCGGCCTAATGATAATTATATTTACGACGGTCAAACATTGTTGAACACATGTTGAACCATAAAATATGTTTATAGTCAAAGGTTAGTTTAGGAATGTTACGACGATATTGAACTGATTCCGTATTGTGGAGTGGAATAGTTAGTATAATTTGGGAGATTTTTTTTTTATCTAGGAATCTACTAAACCATGGATTCGATAAATAGAAGCATTATTATTGAAAAGCGGATACTGAACGAGATCTAGTTAGCAGTTATTATAATGAGCTTAATTAAGGATAATATAAGGAACTAATTAGCCTTGGTATTATCCAGAACATGACGTAATCGAATGCCAATACAAATAATTATTGAAAATATCTGTAAATCACCGATGGCTCTCAAGTTGTAGTGACAATAATATGAGGTACGCAATATGGTCTAGAAGGATGAATACAATTAGCATTGCCACTTCTATTGGCATTATTTTATTATAAAACTAGTTTCGAATTCTAAACATTCATCATCATTTCTAAACCGTACAAAATTGTCAAAACATGACTTGTTACATAGATTATATTATTTATTATAGCCCATAAACATAACGACCAATGACTTGTTGATCAACCATCAATAGTATGCAAATTCTAATTTTTTAAATAGAATTTCAGGAACGAAATGCACTCATCTTTGACCAGTCCTTCACTTGCTGGCTTTGCTATATGAATTTTGATAGTTGTTAGAAATTTGGGTACTTGTATGTTATAGTCACTCCACTCTAAAATTACATGTTTATCGATTTTATTTGCTAATAATTAACATATGTTACATGAAAATATACATTTTCATGGAGTTATTGACAAGTAGAGGGAGCTTACCTCTCAATAGCCCCAGAGCAGGCAGCCATTTTGGAGTGAACCGTATTATCAGCTTATTAGCCGCTTATCAGTTCAAATTTTGGTTTTCTAGGCTTTATACTGCTGTTATTTTATTTTAGTGATTTACTTATTTTATTTATTACGAACCCTTTCTATTTCCCTAGCTCATATGGAAAGCAAGTCGCCAGTTGGGCATAGTAGGCGTGGCCTGTTAGTATTTTGGTCTCGCCCCTCACGGAACAGTATACGGGTAGGGCCTCTCCATAGTACTTTAACCCCATGTACATATTATAAATAGAAGTTATACATTCAGTAAAAATGTATACTTTGAAAACGTTATTTCAGGAAGTACAAAACGAAAAGACGACGATAACATTCCTGGAAAATAATGGACTATTACCAAAAATGAAGGTTTGCTCTCTAGGTCTTGATATGACTCTATATTTTAAAGATGATAGTATATTCTGGAGGTGTTATAAAAGGAGCTGTCGGTTAAGTGTTGGCATAAGAAGAGATATTTGGTTCAATGATTCTAAAATAATGTTAGAAACTGCCGTACATTTTATTTACTGTTGGTGCGAAAATGTAAATTCCATAAAATTTTCCAAAAATATTTATATATGTGTCAGGTGTCGGTAGTTGATTAGAACAATTATTTGAGAGAAGTATGTGTATGGAAACTAATGAAAAATCCACCGCATATCGGGGAAGATAATAGATACGTTGAAATAGATAAGTTTATTTACAAAGAGGAAGTACAACGTAGGACGCGTACTTCCACAACAATGGGTTTTGGAGAAATTTGCAAAGAAACAAATGAGTGTTTTTTGGAATTGGTAGAAGACAGATTGGAATCAACACTACTGGAAGTTATAAAAATCACGTCAAAGGATCCTTCCTTCGAGTATAATTGTTTCTGATTGCTGGAGAGGATAAATATAATTATGTTCACCAAACAGTAAACCATAAATATAATTTTTTAGATCCTAAAACATTGGCAAACGCGCAAAAAATAGAAAGATTGTGCGGATCAAATGGGGGAATAAAAAAAGAAGAGGGACAAATCGAAATTTCCTTAGGCAAGGAAGCATTTACAGAAATATTAAAAGAAATTAAAGATTTTTGGTTAAATATATATATATATATTTTTTCATTTATTGATATTTACAACTGTACAAAATAATATACAAGTAAATGTGTTGACAGTGAATACAATGACACGTAAATAACTTGTGAAGAACTACTCACTAGTAGCACTTCAATAAAATCTACAATAACAGGTCTCTAGGCCATCTTTTTTTCAGACGCCTCGGAGGATTATCAGGGATGGGGGAGGAAGCAAGTTGGGAGACTAGTGGATTGGAGTGGTTATGGAGCTTACTATGGAAGGATAGGTATCTGGTTTGGGCTAAATCAGAAACATATGGAATATTAAGATCTTTATGGATATGTTTATTGGTCACCAAGTAAGGAGCATTGATGATTTTTCGAAGGATTTTGGATTGTAAGGATTGGATACGAGATGAATTGGATGGTTTAGTAGAGCCCCAAAGCTGAACTCCGTACGTCCAAATAGGTCTAATAACAGTCATGTAAATGAGTCTTTTGTAATTAATTGGGAGCTTTGAACGTTTGTCTAGTAAATGTTGAAGTAGTCTGTAACGACGGGCAGTTTCTTGTCGTTTTATTCTTGTTGGTTAAATATAAATAATAGTCAAACTTTTTTTTTTTTTGTTATAAACATAAATCGATATATTTGTAATTTTAGAGTGGAGTGACTATAACATTCGATTACCGAAATTTGTTAATGCAGTAACTGGAGGTGATCCATTTCATTGAATAGATGTTCTGAAAAGAATTCAGTAGAAATAACTAAGAGGAGCAAACCGAACAAAATCGTCAGAAAAATAAATGATCAGTTTGTCCCCATTGGAGGGCTATCATGGATTCTCTTGTCGATCTTACTTCTCAGGAATTACTTATCTCGGCAGTTTCTTTCCTCAACTTTTTGCGGAAATAAAGGGACCGAGGAAAGACGTTTTTCAAATAAATTCAAAGCCTTCTCGAATTTCTTAATCGGAGTCAGGGAAGGAAGAGAGTTGGAAAAAAAGGAACAAACTGGAGCGATTAAAGGAAACCCCTCGATAAGCCGCAGGTTAGCTTATTCATGCTCCAGTGGACCTTTGTAAGCTCGGGTTTCAATTTAAAAAAATATTCTTTCAAAGGATTAGGACTTAACGATGGTTGCCAAAGAGGGGAGAGGGCTACCGCGATCTTTAAAAATTTAATTTACTATATTATAATTAACTATACTTTATTAGGGGTTGAAGGTGGTAGAGACCTTTTTTTTTTTAAAAAATATGATAGAAAAAAAATTAAAAAACATTTTAAAAACAACATTTAAAAAAAACAAAAACAAATCGGTAAAAAGATCTATTAACTATTTTTAGGGAAAACCGGACAGTTATTAACACTTCAGATAATTCTTGACACCCTTACTTAAAGTTAGAAAAAATTAAAATAAAAAAAAATTCCTTTTAAATTCTGCTACTCAACTGTGTTAAAATACTTTCAATTCTGTCCATATTTTAAACGGTTATATTACATTCTAGCAATAATGATTGGCCTGAACTTTCTTGTTTAGCTTGAAATATAGTGATTAATGAAAAATAACTGTAAAGTTAAACTTTTTTGAACTATTATTTCTATAATTATAGTATGAATATTGCTTCTGTGCATCGTTAGCCTGTCTGGTTTACCCTACTTAGCACCTCTAGGGGACAAACCTAGAGATTTTGATATCATATTACGGACCAATATCCACCAAAGTCGGAAATGAATTAAAAACATTAGGTTTAAATCACGCATTTAATATAGATTAACCATTTGCATCATATTTTCCTTAAGCTAATGACAAAATTGGCCCACTCCTAAAAAAAATTTTTTCTTGATCTCTCATAAACTAAAATAAACCCAAGTAGATCTGTAATCCCATATGTATGAGATAGCATACATAGTAATAGGAACGATACTTTCCGATTACCTTTTGCTATCAGTGTTATTGGAAGCAGAATGAAGGTTGTGATGTTATGGAATAGTAGAACCTTGTTCAGGCATTCGAGATTCAGAATTGACGTGAGAGAGGATTTTATTTAAAAAAAAAATATTTCAATTATTTCTAATGGCTTATTGCTAGTGTATATTTTTATTTTTTTCTTAAAGCAACTAAATCCAATTTCTCAAACATGATATTTTAGGAGTGTATATTGAAAAAGCACTTTAGGTATATTCTTTAATAAAAGTAGTAAAGTCAATAAGCAAAGTAATTATTGTTATTTCTAAGAAATTCTGCCAACATTTCCGAAGAGGGTCATTTGGCCACCCGTCATGTTTGGTTTAGTGTTATAGGTTTAGTTAAAAAATCTCTTGATAACCAAACATCTTAAATATTAGTCTAATTTACCAATAGCAAATCACTTTTCTATCAATCCGCCGATATTTTAGACTCCTAAGTATGTATTATGTTGTATAATGATAGTTTGTTGTAAGTATGACGAAAAAATTTGAGAACAAAGAACTATTGATCCGTTAGTTTCACATATAGCTAATAGAAAATACGAGTATATCGTTTCATGCTGTCCTTTTTTTTTTTTCTCCTTCCTTAAAATATATCGAGTATGGGAACTGAAAATTAGGGTTCCTACTTCTAATAGTGGCTATCTTTCTGCTGTTTACTAACACTTCCATTATTTTTTTTTTTTTAAGACTATTACTATTTTTTATTTATGACATATTAGTATAGTTAAGTTTAAAAATCCTGTTACTTTTTTTTTTATTTTAAAAAGGAAGGCAGCTTGGGAAATGTTAGCATCTTAGTTGCGAGTCACTAGCTATACCGTACTACTTCGATATCTTATATATCTTGCTGCTTTGACTCAAGCGCTATTCAAATATACACGAGATTTATTAGATATTACATCAAAACATGGTTGCTTCATGATCATGTTGCAATGATGTAAATTACAGTTAATCAATTATTATTACCATTATTGCATTATTATTTATCCAATTATTCAGCTGCACTAATTTCTAAACCATATCTTTTACAGTTCTCGATTAACTGTAATATCCTTTACATCATTTTCTTAACATGCTTTATGTCCTTTATTATATACCAAACATATTTTTAAAAGTTCTTCAAAACTTTTCCAATCATCCAGATTCTGTGGTTGTCCATCTAATTATTCTTATCCAGTTCCACACTTCGCTCTAATCCTCCTCGCAGGTGAAATTCGACTATGGAATTCTGAAAATGGCCAGCTTCACTCATGTACGGAATATTTTAGATTTTTCGAGATTTTGATTTCGGAGGTTCTTACTCTGCCTCCAAAGAATGAACTAGTGACGCGGCGAGAAAGGATGGCTAGGATCTTAAAGATTCGTGCTTGACCCCTCACATAGTGGGGGGAGGGTGAAGCTTGTACTGGAATCCTTAGCCTGGTTGTAAATATTGTAAATAATTTCTAAATAACTATTGAATATAAAGGTTATAAAGGGTTGAACGTGTTCATAGCACAATTACTTATCGTCTTTGCTTGTGGCGGACAGTAATTTTTGTCAGAATTCATGAGATGACCGAGGTCGTTGGTACGGAAGATTGTGGGTTAGAATCTCACCTGTATTAAATTTTAAATTAAATTTATTTCGTTCCGTATCCACAGAATGAATCTTGACCTCATCCTTGCTAGAATAGGTTGGTAACCTATTGGATAACCTTCCTATCCTAGTTGGAGTACGTTTAAAAAAAAAAAAAATGTTTTTGATTATTCACAACCTGATGTCATGTAAACACCATAGTTCATTTATTACTGCGGCTTTGGTTCTTTAGTTTGATCCAAGTGCTAAACAATGAAACCTCAGTCACGTGGAGATAATTCATCGTTGAAATGTAATAGTTCTCTTTTTGGAACTAGATGTTATCTTGGGGAGCTATTGATTGTCCCGAATGCCAATTTCATATCGTCATTGCCCTGGCAATTATTCCGAGTTAATAGTTGATTCGGTGAATCATAAATGACCAGCGTATTCTATCCAATCATCGCTGGGACAAAACAAAATAGAGTTGGCTAGGAAAATTGAATTCGTTGTGTTTTACCAATGGATGGCGAATGCGTGTGAAAATACAAATTCTGGCAGAAAGTTTATTTTTTATTGAATTCATGGTTTTTTTTTCCGTGGGTTTTATTTTTATAAGTCAATATATTTGTATCGTGTTTCTTAAGAAACAGGGTTATGCTTGAAGATAATATGTTTATAAAATTATTATTTGAAGTATTATAATTTAGAAACGATGTATTTGTATCCGTTTTTTCGAGCCCCGTGCAAACGTAATGTTTTCAAGTTAGCACAACATGTGGTACTATATTACAACAGTAATAGTTTTTTTTTTTTTAATTTTTTTTTATAAATATGAGATTCATCCCTAATTTACAATAAATAAAATATATAGGTTTATGTACAGAAACATTCATTCGTATTTACAATATTTACACTCATGCTGAGGATACCCCTAACTACTGCTTCCAATACTTGAGTGGTTAAGCAGGTAGAGAAGGCGCAGCTTGAGAAGGCGAAGCGGTGAGCCGGTACTCTACTACCATTTTACGAAAGTTGATCTGAAAGGCCGTTCTATAAACATTTATATATCGTTCGCTACCTTTAATATCTCTGTGTATTTTTAAAATTTTTTGATTTTTTTTTTCTCCTAATAAAGTACGAAATTAGTAGTTAACCCTTGTGAAGGCGCGTTTACCCTATTCAGGATATTTTGAATCTTCGCACTAAAAAACTAAGTCGTCATTTCGTTTACATTTGATATGTTTATTTATTTTATTTTATTTTTTTAATTCTATTAAGATATTCTAATAATCCCTGTTGAACCAGTCCACTACATAGGACTCCATCTGAACAAACTTCTTATGAGTAGTCCACATACAAAACTAAAACAAAAAGAAACTGCCCATCGTTTTCGAATACATCTACATTCACTTGACAAATGTTCAAACCTTCCAATTCAATACAAAAGACTCATTTACATAACAATAATCAGACCAATTTGGACATATCGAGACATATCCAAAGTACTTCGAAAATCCTTATTGCTCTTTACTTTCTCATAAACAAAAATATCCACAAAGATCTTAATATACCTTACGTCTGGTTTAGCTCATACCAGATGTCTATCCTTTCATAGCACACTCCACAACCATTCAAATCCATTAGTATCACTTGCTGCTCATTCTATTTCAGATAACCCTCCGAGGCTCCTGAAATGAAGTTGGCCTCGGGACCTTCTAAAGAGTAACTTCATTATATTAAACCTTTAGTGGTTCTACCAGTTAGGTAGGTAGGTAGTTGCTCTTAAAACAAGTGAAGTATCATTTCAATAAATAGCTAAAAAAAAATCTATTAAAGCAACGAATGTTTTTCTTGCCTTACCATACAATTATCTTATCATACCACCATGGTTTCATTTCTCAATTATTGCGCTTTAATTATTTTAATTATAATTTATTGATTTAGTTTCTTAATCATGATTAATTAAAAATAAAATATATATTTTAATAATCCTCGTAATTTAATAAATAAATCATGATGAATGTAATTTTAATTTATTCTTCCGGAACATTGAAGGTGGGTTCAATTATACCGTTTCATTTCCTAATTTTAATATCTGGTGCATGCGTAACACGCCGACCAACTGACCATTCTATATTGGGAATATAAGCCGCGTATATATTTTAATTCCTTGGTTAAAATGCTAAGTTCCTCTCTAACAGCTGGACACCAGTGCCTCTTCATTGGAATGCACGAGCGAATTAGTTCACATTTTGTACTACAAATTGCTATGTATCTAGTAATTTTATCTTGGGGTAATATATTTAATGTAACGTAAACCAGACAGTTATTGACCCCCCTCCCCAAAAAAAAAAAACTAAAAAAAAAAAACTTTTTAATTCCACAACTCAACTGTTTAAAAGTACTTTCAATTCTGTCCATATTTTTAAAGAAGTCCATAGGGCATCAGTAACTGATTTTACATTATTGTCACCATCTTGGAAAAAACGTTCCAGGAATAATGGTTGGTGCGAAATTTCTTTCTTAGCTTAAAGTATTGTAATTGAGGAAAAATAACTGCAAATTTCAACTTACCCTTTATTTATACTCAATTTATACTTGAGGTTTACCCTCGGTATTTACTATATACAGTAGGACTTTGATAATTCTGATGAATTGATTACTGGGGTCTAAAGGCGTTTCCCTGTCTGGGAGATATTGATTTTTTTTTCTTCGATGAAATTACAAAAAAATTAAATAATGATAAGTTGCCCTTATCTTTGTTAAAGTCTAGCAAGATAGATTTAATTGTGATAAAACAAACTTTATTTGTGATTTGTGACGTTGCTGAAAAAAAAAAAAAAAATAAAAAAAAAAAAATTAACCAGTTACTACATTGTCACTTGGATGAATACAGAAATAAATCTGTGAATGTTTTCAGCAGCTTAGTGTACCTGCAGTACTTGCCACAAGAAAAGTGGGCGTTATTCCCTATGACTTTACTATACTAGCGTAGACCATTCAGGTATCCCTTTTCTCCCGGATTATCACAGTAATATTTTTGCTGGTATCCATTCATTTATATCAATGATTTTAAACTTTTTCTTTTTTTTTATTTCATTCTTTTCCCGTGTAAAATGTCGTATAGATATAGAAAATTTCAGTAAAATGTACATTTCCTTTTCCTTCAAAAGTAGAACAAATGTTTAAATATTGAATGCGATGGTGGATGTGTTTTTTTTTTAGACCCAATCTCCATTATATGATTGTATTTACTTTTCAGCCGACAGTTCAGATATTCAGATATAACTGTAAAACCAAAGTTTGCTTAGTTTGAGATTTCCGTTGAACCTAAATCTTCAAGGAGTATTTCTCCGTAGGGCTGGAATTGAGTATCGTAGAGGGTTCAATTTCCGGCTGGGAGTGTCAACATTTATTTTGTTGAGAACTGCTCTTCCATTCCTCGGAATATGTCGGATTGCTTAAACCCAGTAAACAAAAAGAAAATCATTATTTTTTTCTTCTTAATGTTATAAACATTAAGAAAGTTGTTTCCATGTAATCGCAATTCATAACGGAAAACCCATACGAAACTATACGAAAATCTCTGATAGTATATCTGTATCATTAAATGCGTGAGTGCTTCAATGCTATAACGTTTCCTTGTGGGGTTAAATGAAATTCCTATGAATGCAACAAAGAATGTTATCACCATATTCGCTCAAACGATGCAATATTCTTATTTTCTATTGTAACCCTAAAGTTTCTTATTAAGGATGTGTCGATTCCAAGGAACCGATCGATACTGTTACAGAGATTTTTGTAATACATAATTATTTAATTTTTATACATGCTTCGATTCTTCTTAGTGATAAAAAATCTAAGATAACTGATTTTAAAATATACTTCATACCTTATAATAAGAGAACAATTATGCATGTAATGAATCAACACTGTTCGGAAAATAATAATAACATTCTTTAGAAAAATCATAAATTGCTACTGAAAGGCCCGCGTCAAATCGTGGAAGATATGTATATCCTATTGGAAAAGTAATAATTCGTATGTTTGTGTAAATTAGCATATTGATATAATTGAATATGATAATAAAATTGCAGTAATTATTAATTATCACTATTATTTGTTGTTTGTGGCTTTACTTTGTTATGTACTCCAACTAGGGAAGGAAGGATGAATCCATTATTTGTGAAGGGACACTAGAAAATTGTAGTTTTCTTTATATATCTAGTATCAATAACCAACTTTAACCCATAACAAGCATTACATCATTTAAAATTCTTTTCACTTCATATTTCTTTTTTCAATGTGCCCCTATTTTCTCCCTTCCCTTTATCTTCTTTGTTTTCTCAATTCCGTCTTATTTTGTTTTCTTCCTTGAGTCTTTATACTCAACAAATATTTATTTTTATGCTTAGTAAATGGTGTATGAAATATAGATGGTGGAAAACTCTCATCGTGGAAACACAATCATGAAGAAAGTAATCTTTTAGAATAGATAGAGATGGGAACCTGAATAGAAAGAGAAAATTGTTTCCGCATTGTTTCTTTTATCCTACAGTTTAATATAGTAATGTATTTTAATATTATAAACGATAAAACAGTAATCAGGTATCTCTTGTTGCCTTTAAGACAGTATTTCCTAAAAATGGATCATCGTAATGTTTTGCGAATTAATTATCGAAAGCGTACGTAGCCATAAACACATATGTCATTAGCATTTTATGTTTTGTAATAGTTTAGTAATAAACAAATATAGTAATATTTTCTATAGTAATATAATAGTAATATTTTCCTAAGAAAATATTAGACAGAAAGAACGGAAGAGAAGAGATTAAAAACGTATGAAGAGCAGTTTGGGAGGAACGAAGGAACAACCAAAGGACTATGAAAGCATTCAAGTTCATTCGCTCTCTTTAGAAGAGAATAATTGTTAATAATAGTAATATATTTTTGGTTACTTAATTTTCAATTGATTATCGGAATATTTTTGCTAATGACTATAGCACAGCCTAATATTTCACCTCGGGAATAAACCAATGAAGCTGAATTTTCGCATATATGTTTTGGTCTTCTAAATATGTGGTAAAAAGTCATAGATCTCAGCACGTTAGCTTCATTAGATATTCAAGGTTGAAGGTCACAAAAATAAGTTTTTTTCAAATATCTCGATTTCTATGCATCGGACGTCAATCAAGAAAGTAACAAAACTTGTAGATAATAATATTTTATATTATTATTTAATAATATATTAATATTAATATTTAATTCTGGTTGTATTATTTTTTTTCTTAGAATTAACCTTTTGGGAGATAAAGCCCGAGGAGAAGCGGGCACCGGTTTGGACAAACTAGTGCCTTCTAGTAGTAGCTTCTAGTGCCTTCGTCAATTGTTTCTCAGAAATATTGTCAGAAACAAGGTTGTAGAGAATTAAATTTACTTTTATTTATTTTATTAGCTTTATTTTTGTTATGTCTTTTATCTGACAAATTTTAAACCATCTACTGTCTTGTTTTAATTTCATCCTCATTTGTCAACTCTTTTCAAGCAGCAGTGTTGCATATACCGCCATTGAAGCTTTCACTAACATTCGAAATCACATAGATTATAAGGACTATTTCAAAAGGACATCCGCTCCTAGTTCCCCACAGTAGTTTACTGACGTATTGTTCTCAACCTGCAATCTGTTCCGCTGTCTTTAGCAGACATCTTGCTAATTCGGTGCTGGCTTCAACTGAAAGATATTACTGAGAAAACGTTCCATAATTTTTTAGTTGACTAATCCCTTATGCTGGTAGTTTCATTTGTAAATTGTAAATATCTTTGCTGATGTATGTTGAAAAAATGTATTTATATTGTAGAAATCTCTGTTCTGATTTCAGTAAATTAAATTAATTATTTCGTTACAATTACCTCAACTGAAATTATTATATTCTAGTGCAACGATCTTGCGTTCGTATGAATTGATATATATAAAAAAAAATATTCCATTGTTATTTTGCAATTAAAAGATTTACTTCCTAATACATTTATATAATAATTACACAATATTTTCTGAGTGTAACACGTATGAGGAATAAACAAGTCTCTTCCGGATCACTAACTAAAACTTTAGTTTCACAGGGAAGTGCGCTTGACCCATTTTTATTCACACCGTGCTCTAAAGCCTTTCTTTATGGGAGTAATTTACTTCTGCGTCACATAGCACAAGCATCACCTGACTTGATATTCAAATTATCACATGAATAATAATAATAAATTAATATAATTTTGTAGCTGGCCACCTTTATATTATACAATACAATGTTATTATATTACTAGAGTTACATGTGGTGGTATTTAAGGATCAATACAATCAGGGTTAGTGACTTATTTACAACTTCTATTGGATTATTTTACTGAAAGAATAGTTTCTAATATTAAGCAGTTCTAGAAACATAACAAAATTTCTTCCTGGCTTTGAATTATTATTAATTATTTATTTTTTAACTTTCGGTATCTGTTGTTGGGAATATTTGAAGTAGCCATGTCCTGTTCAAGTTTGTTAGGATGGTCATAAAGTTTATCGTGACATATTTTGCACTTAGTCATAACATAGTTAATTCCAGTGGGTTTTAAGTCTGTGTGTTAGGTTGTATTGAGTGCTATTGAGATTGTGCTATTAGTTGCAGTGTCTGTGATTGAAGCGTTTTTCGAGGTGGTTGTCCCGTAAATGTACGACGAATAGGTCCAAATTGGTTTTAAGTGTATTTGTCATGTGTTGTAAGGGTATTTTTTTTTATTTTTTTTTAAATCTTTTTCATTATTGTTGCTTAACGTCCTTCTGTACTCCAACTAGGGCAGGAAGGACGGGTTTTCCTACAGGTTGTCAACCTATTCTGTCTTCTTGGTGGGTCCGCCACGAATTAAATTTTCAACTTTATACACGTGTACACTGCAAGAACGAAAATAAGACAGTCTACATGAAAAGGTCAAGACGGAGAACAGAGGAAAATGAAAAAGTAACTTTCAGAAATCATAGTTTTAGGTCTGTAAACCAGTTCAAGTTCTTGAGAAGCCTGGTCCCAACATACAATAAAATTTAAAGTGAAATAAAAGCCAGAATAGCAGAAGGAAACAAATGCTATTTCTCTCTTCAAGAAATGTTCTACTTCGGTTCTTTATCTAAAAGAATGAAATTATATTATAATTCTTATTTATAAGACCAACGAATGGTACCTTAGATTATGTTATGTATGGGTGTGAAACATGGTCCCTAACAAAAAAATCAGAATAGCTGCTCAACACCTGGGAAAGGAAAGTGTTGAGAATATTGGGCAGAGTTTTCGAGAGCGAATTTTGGAGAAGAAAGAATGAAAAGATTATAATAAATAATAATTTAAAAAAAATAAAATTAAATATACATATACATCATATAAATTTGTGGAAAATGATTGCAATGACATCTTCATAACTTGTAAGAAATGCTCACTTCAATAAAAGTTCAACATTAGCTTGTTTCTTGGTCATCTTATTTTCAGACGCCTCAGAGAGTTATATTGGGATTCAAGTGTATGGGGTTTTCTATATTAATGGATAGGTATCTGGTTTGGGACAAATCAGCAACATATGGAACTTACAGATCTTTATGGATGTGACATGATAACTAGCATTAAGGATTTTGGATTGTATTCTTATAATTCTTTATATATATATATATATATATATATATATATATATATATATATATATATATATATATATATATATATCAATTTATTGAAATTTACAGCTATACAAATATGTACATCAAGTAAATGAGCTGATAACGATTACAATGACATGTGACAACTTGAAAAGAGCTACTCATCTGTAGCACTTCAATAAAATTTTACACTAGAAGATTTCTAGGCCATCTTCTTTTAATACGCCTCGTATGATTATTGGGAATGGAGTGGGGAGCAAGTTGAGAAACTAATGGATTTGAGACGTTATGGAGCTTACTATGAAAGGATAGGTATCTGGTTTGGGCTGACTCAGCAACATATGGAGCATTAAGGTCTTTATGGATAAGCTTTTTGGTGACAAAGTAAGGGGCATTTAGGATTTTTCGAAGATTTTTGGATTGTAAGGATTGGATACAAGATGAATTGGATGGTTTAGTAGAGCCTCAAAGTTCAACTTCGTAAGTCCAAATAGGTCTAATAACAGTCATGTAAATAAGTCTTTTGTAATGAATTGGTAGGTTTGATCGTTTGTCTAGTAAATGTTGAAGTAGTCTGTAACGACGGGCAGTTTCTTGTCGCTTTAGTCTTCTTATAATTCTGAAAACCAAATCTGTTTTATACTTTCGGTTTTCTGTAAAGCTACCATAATTAGCTCCTGTTCTTATAATAATTTTTTTACGTTTAATTTATATTTGGTTGTCGAATTCTATCGATTGCTTTCTATCAAGATAGATTTCAAATAATGCATCAGCTGTCACATCACGCTTTTATCGAAGTATCCCTTCCTGAGTACCCTTAGGAGTAAATTTGTTGTACGTGCCCCGGAGAGAGATGAAAAAGCTATGTGGAAATAGGGGACAGTGAGGAGGTAACCGAGCATGGAAAAAGGAAACTGGAGTCTTGATGGCGTCCGAATCAGCGACGGTGGCTCAATGGCTTGGAAACGGCTCTTCATCAACAGCTTGCCATAACGAGGCCCATTTTTCTCTATTTTATCATCCACTTGTCTATTTATGTCTGTATATCTATGTATTTATAGACATATATATTTATTCGTATGTACTCACTTGTGCATACTTATATTATGCATCGTCGGATATAAAAGATGAACTTAATTTCTATAGTTTTATAGGTTTCATATGTTGCATTAAAAAGTTGATTATTTTATGATATAGTAGCACCCCCCGTCGCGGCTTCGGCCGCTCTCATAAGTCAAGAACTTAGATAATTTTGACTAATAATTGAAGATTTATTTGCTTATCGATAAAAATCTTGTATTGAAGTATAAAATTGAGCATCATTTCCTGAATAATATTTTCACACGTATTTTTTTCCCAGGTTAAAATTTCACTACTTTGGTGTTTGAAGATTACCTAAAAGCAATATATGACATCCAATTTTTAATTTTTATTTATTTGTCGATAATCCATTTAGACAGATACTATTAAGAAACTTGCTGATAATGGACTGCTTATCAGTGCTTGCCACTAAAGGCCCGTGAGTCATATTTTTAAACTATGAAAAAGCAAACAATCGACATTTTTATTGGTGATAATTTTTATAATGAAGAAATAATTTATTTGGGTTTAGGTGGTTGGATTTTGATTTCTAACCATAACAGTATATGACAGTGTGCAAAACTCCTTTCTACAACACATTTAAATGTTTATTATTGCCTACCAAGAACTTTAACACAGGTCCTATATTGCCAATGTAGTCCTGTCTAATTTTATACCCTGTTGAATTTTGTATTTCTTCCTCTATTATTTGATAACTTTCGTTTCTGATAAAAATTTCTTTAAGTTGTGGCCCTTTTCTTTGGTCATATTTCTTAAAAAATCAGAATCGTGAATAGTTTGTGTACCCAGCCAGCGCTCTTATCCTCTCTTTCACAAACCTTTTGCAATTAAACAAATTTTTCTTGGATCTTCCAGGCATTGGCAATTAGGACACATGCCACTTTGAGCTAGTGCCATTAAATTGAGGTATTTATTAGTTCTGCCTTGGTTAATCTTGAGTCGATTAAGTTTTACTAAGCTTGGGCGGTGAGATCTAGCCTTGAGTCACAAACCATGGGGTCAATATTAGTTTTACCATTGTATACTCTATTGCGGTATGGTCCTAGCTACATATTGGAATGTTTTCAAATTTCACTGGGATCACCACATATTTAAATATTTTTTAATAATTTGATTGAATTTAAGCAAATTTTGTTATCAACATCAAGCTCTATATAACACCGTATCTTTTTAACTTCTCGTGTAGAATCGCTACTAATCGGTCAATGTTCAAAATTTACTGTTGTCCACTTATTATTGCTAAATCATCCTGGAACTATAAAGATGATGTGCTCAAAAATTAGTACAGATTGGTTCTGTTGCTTTCGCGGTCAGTGATCACAAGCGAAAAATGGCATGTCCGTACTATTTGATATAATAGTATAGATTAGCATCCAACTAATAGTTGAAGTTTTATATGTTTATCGATAAAAATCTTGTATTGAAGTATGAGGTTGAGCATTATTTCTTCAATGGTATTTTCACTTATAGCAGTAATTTTCGAACTGGTTAAAATTGCGGTGATTAAGTGGTTGAAGATTAAGTGAAAGTATAATTAAACTTCCAATTTTTAATTTGAATGTATGAGTTGGTAATCTAGATGGGCCGAGACTATTAAGAAACTTGCGGGAAATGGACTGCTTATCAGTGCTTACAACTAATGGTCTATGAATCATATTTTTACTCACGATATCAAAAAGCAAAGGATCAACGTTTTGATAATAGTTTTTATACGACAGAAATAATTTTATTTATTTCATCTGGTTGGATTTTAATTTCTAACCATAACAGTAAAGGACAATGTGTGGCAAACGTCATTTCTGCTACTTAATATCCTAGACCATTTTCTTTTTTATTTTTTTGTTCAAAATATAACCCATTATTGCCTCACTAAATTCAATTAAAAATTCAAATTATAAAATGATTTAATATTATTAGGAAAATATTTTATTTTTAAAAGACCTATTCTCCCGCTTAATTAAGGGTCAATGGAGTTATGCTTTTTAAGAGTAAAAAAAAACAAAACAAAACAAACAAGCTATTTCATCAAGCAATAAACTAAATTAATTTAAAAATGTATATTATGCTTCTACCAGAAAATATTTAGTTTAATAAAAAAATTAACTTCCGCTTGAATTAATCCGATATCAGCTTCTAGTATTTTATTAATTATTTATTATTAGAAGAGGGCTTTGATATAAATATTCCGACCCTAGGTTGAGGCACTAATCGATTTCTGCAGCCACCCCAAATTCGAAAAGGGTGCCCCAGGATGATAGGGAGGAACGGTTAAAGAAAACATCATTTTCGTCGGTGCCTGGTTCCACCTTCCATGGATCAATGGAGGTACGAGCAGGTGAGATCCCAATAAGTTTTCACTCTCCCCTCCTTCACGAAGGCTGTCCACAGCCATCTTGGATTATGGAAGCTCCAGCACAAATCTCTTCTCCAGCTAATCGATAGAATGGTGTGGTTGCACACGTAGCTATTTAGCAATAGCCGTGAAGAAATAGTCATGTTCGGCGTTAATCTATCATGGTACTCTGCCGCTTAGCGGGAAAAGGTGAAACCCGGGAGGGTCAGTGAGATAACCTTTTTGTCTGTTGAGATTGCATAATTAGAGATATATGTACTTTTTGATATGGTAATTAATGTTATTTATTTGCTACTAGTTCTAATTGCATTTAAAGTGCAATATATGTTGAATCTTTGAACGTTCCTACATGAATGTATCTACATCGATAATGTCAAGGAATAATTAGTCCATAAATATATTTTAACTGCTAATTACAAAGCAGTTACATTTAGCAACTGTGGATTGGCGGGTAGTAATCAAAATTATTAACTACTTCTTGTAACCATACTAAAATTATTTAATTTCTAACTTACATTTATTATTAAAAACATTTGTAATCAGTAACTTATGAATTCTGTACCATTTGGGAAAAACTAGATGATAAGTTCATTTTTGTTCACAATAAGATAGATATTTTGAGCAACTCACATTGGAGTCCTATTCATCATGTATAAGTAGCCAAGTTGTAATAGCAATGATATCCTTTTATACAATTGACATTACAACTTGCCTACTTTTACAAGATGTGTAAGACACCAATATGGGTTGCCCAAAGTATTTATCTTATGTTGGTCAAAAATTAATTTATCTAGTTCTTCCATAATAATACAGAATTATTAAAATTATTTGTTGTTTACATAATTTTTTTTCTTTAAAATTTTATTTCGTTTCCAAATACTTCCAGTATTTTACAGGCAAGGGTTCAAAGCTCCCGATAAATTACAAAAGAATTATTTATATCTCACAATCAGTAAATAGACCCATTTGGACGTATGGATTTGAGCTTTGTGTCTCCACTAAACCTTCCAGTTCTTCTTGTATCCAATCCTTACAATCCAAAATCCTTCGTAAAATTCTCAGTGATGGATACAACTCTCTAAGCTTAAGATAACTAGTTTTTATTTTAGTGTGGTGGGTAAGAGTAGTATTAATTGTAGAAAGAGAGAAAAGGAAGGGAGGAAAAAAAAATAATAAAAGGGAAAGAAGGGGAAAGGAAATAAGAAGAACAACGAGACAGCACTATGTCTATTGTTTATTGTACCAATAAAGCATATATCTCTCTTACTAGCTGGGAAAATATAGGTGCAAATGGTCTTCTTCCAAAATTTGCTAACTACGGACATTTGATTTAGAAGAAACGGAAAAATTTAGAAGAAACGCACGTCATTAAATATCAGACTGAATCTGATGAATTAAATATTCAGAAAACAAGACAGCTACACAACCACGTACCATAAAATTTATGAACTTAAGAAACACAAATTTACGTCACTGCTAAACAGACGCACATAAAGATTATAAGCACATAAACTTTCTGCTCAACCTTAAAACGAACCCATTTAATGTTTATTTTTATTTATTAATTTTACAGGTGCGGATTGGAGAATATAGGTAAATAAAAAATGAATAAACAAATAGTTCAAAGTGGAATGAGCTATTTTTTAAATTTTATTTATTTATTTTTCGTTATTTCTATATACTACTCCAAGCTTACATATAAAATATCTGTTTGATATTTGATAAAAAAATTGATAAATTGTTTGGAAATGAAAAAATTACTCAAAAAGATCTCCCATTATAAATATTGAAGTTAAAATAAAATAGTATACAAAATATTTGAAATATTTCGTTTTTTAAAATTTTGATCTAGTTAGAATTAAAACCCTGTTGTTTGGTGAATAAGTTAAGTTATTAACCAAATAAAATTATCTACCTCATTCATAGTTAAAAGTTGAAAAGTTTTAAGTAGCTAGTATTTCTATAAAATCAACACGTTGAAAAAAGTAATTGCATATTCAAATAAACTAATTACGGTGTAGTTTGCAAATTGTAACTACTATTGAACTAAGCTAGATTATAGTTAGGAATATATTTACATATTGTTATCTGTTCCATGGTTCTGAAATAGATTATGTTATTATATTCTGTAATAGGCCATGTATTATTTGCAACAATAATATTATTGCAAGATCTTACGCTGTGATGTTGGTATAGTGTAATGTTCCAGTTGGATTGTTTTATAACCGCTATTAAATTTTTTTTATTATTATTTAGGGCTACCAAAAGCTTCCATTTACTTCCATTTTATTTATTTAATTTTTTATGTTAGTTTTCAAGATTTCACGTTTTGTGTTTATTACGGTCGTTTCAACTTTCTCCCATAAAAGCTAAAATTAATGCTGCGCTAGATTTTTATTACGGCCATTTGAAATTACTGTATTGAAGGTTTAATACTTTATTTATTCTTGAAGAAAACTCCCATCCGTCGTTTATTGGGTGAAGGTGCTTCTTTACATTGGCGAGTAATGTGGGTTATGCTTCAGGTTACTAACCTATTCCAGGCAGGGTATGGAAGTAGACGTTTATTACGAGGGTGAAATAAATATTAAGTTTCACTGCCCAAAATATAACCGGCTCTCAACAGACGATCAAAGTACAAAAAAACAAAACAAATTTAGTCTTTAATTATTTCAATTTTTTCTTCATTAAAGTATCAATGTATTGGAATTTATTTACTAATATAAATCAATGCAACACACTACATTACACTAAAAAAAAAAAAAAACTGCTCCTTGTTTTCCACCACTCTAACATTTATTATACAAAAGTTCAAACATTTTTGTTATTTACAAAAGACTTATTTACGTGAGGTTTGGAGTTGAGCTTTGGAGTTTAACTAAACCTACCTATTCTTCTTGTATTCAATCCTTAGAATGTAAAGTACTCAAAAAAGAATATGTTGGTCGTATTGAAGGACACAACAAAACCAAAGAAAAATTTACGATTCCGAAAATGTTACGAAGCTGAAAATTTTTCAGCTCCAATTTAGTTCAAATCTTAATATAAACAACTCTTTTTTAGAACCAACTTGTAGCAGATATTTTGATAAGACGTAGAAAAGGCTGAAGTTTTGACCACCAACGCGATCTTCGGCGTTTTAAGGTCTAACATTTTTAGAACAAAAGCAAAACACTAACAATATATAAATAAATCATTACAATATCATAACCCTTTTCACACCAGAATGGAGGATTTTCCTGGACTATTAGGGATTTAACGGAAGGGTCGGATTACCCGGAGAGTCTGATTAGCGAGGTTCTACTGTATTCCCTCTGGTTCTGTTTACTTTTTTTTTCTTCTTTTATTTATGTTATGTATGTGTGTGCATATATATATATATATATATTTCCATTGTCTTTTTTGTTTGAAATATCTTAGTAGAACATTTGGTACAGTTCCTTGTACCTTACCCATCGAGCTACCCAAATCTATTATAGACTTAATCCTTGATATCGAAAAAAAAAATTGAAAACTAATTATACATCATCTCCTGATATAGAGGATATTTTTTTATTCTTTTTAAACTTAATTGTTTTTTTAATCTATATGATTAGGCTTTGGGGCTCCAGTTTCCCAGTCCATTCCCGATAATCCTCCGAGGCGTTTGAAAAGAAGATGACCTAGAGATCTTCTAGTGTAGAATTTTTTAAGTGCTACTGATGAGTAGTTCTTTTCAAGTTTTGACATGCTATTGTAATCGTTATAAACATATTTACTTGATGTATATATATTTGTACAGTACTATACGATTGTAGATGGTTTCTGGACGTTTCAGTTTAACCTCAACTTGAACTCAACTTTGATGAGACCTGATGCATGATCCCTGTTCGACAACAATTACACGGATAATTACTAACTTAGCAAGGACTAAGGTTAGGTAATGGCGTGAGTTGAATAGCACTGCGGAGCATGTGCTGACCATTGAAGTGTCCCGTAGTAGATTGCCGCTGTATACTCGTACATACAATGCGCCTCGTTAAGAGGATCCTGTAATTGGATTGACCTAGTTGGTCAGCCCCTCATGGCGTAAACACCCTCTGCTGTAGGCAGCGGCTCTTCATCTAGCCCCAAATCTACCGAATCTGCATTAAACATCATATGGAGTTGTCTCAAGGGTTATATATCTTCTAACTTCTCTGTCTTGAATCCATAAGACTTTTTTAAAGGAACTCCATAGCTATTATCCTAACCTTATTACTAAATGACAGACCAGTAATATTCTATTCAACCATAAAACTCCTTGGAATTTCCGTTGTCTTCTTTCCTGGAAAGAATCATATATTCCTAATACTCCTTCGTATATTCACCACCAGTCTGAACTACCTCTGTCACAATTTTCCTCACAATCTATACTATTATAAAAGGACAAGCCATTTTTATTTTTTGATCACAAACCGCGAAAAGTACTGCACCAATCTGTACCTAATTTTAACTACACCATCTTCATAGTTCAAGGAATGTTTACCAATAATAAAATTTAAAGATTTTCAATTACATTGCCCTAAAAAAGCAATAAATATGTGGTTCGCTGTAAAGTTTCTTACTATGACATGGTGTTATATAGAGCTATAAACTGGTAACAATTTTTTTTTTAATTCAATCAAACTGTTATAAAAATATCTATAAATTATTCGTGACATATAGATTCCAGTGAAGTTTAAAACTTGACTGATATATGGCTTAGGCCATACCATTACTTCAAATATATTCAACTTTGTGAATTAAATATATATTGATTTAAAATATTCCTTTATTGAAGAAATTAAGTAAAATAGTGGTAGGCATAATGAATAACCACGTGTTACATTGTAATGAAGAGGTTGGTGGGAGAAGAAAGAAACCAGAAAAGTGTCTGATGATGGGATGGAAGATCCCGAAACATGTCACATAATGATGATAGTTTAAAAAGGAATAAATGCTGTAATAAAGTGAATTGAATATATTAATATTAAATACTCCTTTATTGAAGAAATTAAATGTACAATGTTAAGCGGGCGGAAACGAGGTTTGTCCACACGGTCATAAACTTTTATGGTTAGAAATTAAAATCGAACCAGATGAAATAAATAAAATTATAATGAAATAAAAATGTCGATCCTCTTTTTGATATTTTGTATAAAAATATGACTCATGGGCCTTATATTGTAAACACTGATAATGCAGTTCGATATATGCAAGTTTCTTAAATTCTTTCCATTTGGATAAGCAACTAATACATACAAATTGAAAATTTTGATGTCTAATTATCCTTATACGTAATCTTCAACCATCTAATCAGCGCAATTTTAACCAGGTAAAAAATGACTGCTATGCGTGAAGATATCATTAAAGAAATAATGTTTAATTGCAAACTTCAATGCAAGATTTTTATTGATAAATAGATAAAATTTCAATTTTTTTCACTTTAAATTCTGTTGTGCTGCTTATTGAAGCTTTAAAACTGGATATTTTGTCGCTGGTTATTCTTCAAGGAGGTTATTCTTAAATAATAATAAAAAGTATAAGTGCAGCAATTTTTAAACATCTGAAACCAAAAGCCCTATGATTACATATGTTCATAATATTTTCCACGCTTTTGTTCTGCTGTTAAACTCCTGTGGAGGTTCTAAACAGGATATTTTCTCGCTGGTTATTCTTCAAGCAGGTCACTAAATAAATAATGAAAAAAAATCTGCAGTAATTATTAACACATTATTTTTTTTTAGAACACCATTTTGTAAAATTTTTATAATATATTTTTTTTAGAGAGAGAGGTGTAATCTAAATCATTGATGTGTCGTCACCAAAATTTGTCGATTTTTAGTTCTCGGTACCTCTATTTAAAATAAATTTCTATTTCAAATGATTATCTTAAAATAAGCAAAACATTAAAATTAAAACAAATCTATCAAAAAAAGATAATTCAAGAAATAAATTAATTAACTGCCGGTAGCGTTATCCATAGCGTATAATATACTTAATTAATTATAATTTAGATTATAATATAATTAAATTACAAATTCTTATTTACGAAGATACATTCCAAGGCTCATTTATTGATTAAGGAATTGAGGAAAATGTAACTAAACTTTTTCATTAAACATTGTACAATTCAGTATTGGGGCATTGAGTTCGAACACTAGTATTTAAACGTAATAAAATGGAAAACAATATATTTTTTTTTTGGAATTCTTATATCTGAAGAATAATACAAATGTATAATAAAATATTATTGCAGCCTGGGTGGAATTGTTTTGTTGATTAGTGATTGTAATCTTTACTTTTCGTTTTCCAATAACAAAGAAATATCTTCAAAAACCTGAAGTTTAGCTTGCAGTTGCATGTTTTTAATTCTGTGCAAAGAAGGCTTGGTCTTTAGGGGAAGAGTTGACGCATAATAATGACATAATTAGGTCTCACAAAACTATTGTCAACGTCAGCTGTATCGATCGGTTCCTAGGAATCGACTTTGGATCATCGATTCTCGATATCAATTCTCTTCTTAAGGATCGATGTAACCGAGAATCACTTACATGGTTTAATTATTCATGATAATTTATCTGTCGTGTATATTTTATACGTAATTAATTTTTCGCTCTTTTAAAAGTTTAAAATAAGGGTTGTTAAATTTAATACTGAAGGGCCCCACTCATTGAAAAAGTTTGAGTGCCTATAATTGAGATAAGAAAGATGATATATTTTATTTTTTATTTATTTATATAAATTTACAATTGCTGAGCTATGAATTTAATGACATGGAAAACCTTTCAGAGAAACTATCTATTGATAGCTCTGTCATGTTAATTATTATATTTTTATTATTAAATAATAATGAATAGTTTTTTCTGTGTTATAATAATAATTTGTTTATCTGTTTCAGGTATGTCTCCTACTATGCATTGTATACGATTTTGAAAATACTGAAAATAGGTTCGTATTGACTCATTATTATTATTTGTTCAAATGTACAACAAAATAAATTAATAGAGTCTACTCCATAATTATGTTGACGAATTAGGTAAAACGTTATATAATACACTGTGATGACTGAGCCCACTGTAACTATAGTCTCAGAGGTTCGTTTGATATTTATTCCGTGGCAATTAAATCTTAGCAGGTTAAAACAGGCTGGTAACCTTTAGGATAACCCACCCTTCCTGCCCTAGTTAAAGTAAATAAGATCGCTTCGCCCCAAAAAAATTCAACTTAGTTATTATTAATTTTTTTCGTATGTTTGGTATGGGTTCTACTTATTTCTACGTTTTTTGTTAATTATTTTTTATATACATTTATTGAAATTTACAACTGTACAAAATATATACATCAAGTAAATTTATTGTGTTTTTTGTCAAATGAAAAAATATTCGATATCTAACGAAAATACCTTCTTTCCAATTTTTATTTTTTTCGCATTACTCACTTTTGAATCAATTACTTTTTTTCGTTGATGCTTGCTTCAGTACTCTTTCATTCTCTCCTTTGATATTACAGTACCTCTTCCAGCTTCAGGTTGTTCTTGGTATCTTTTATTTTCATCTTTGAACAATTTTCTTAAATTTACAGGGTTTTCTATTGTATTATCTATAATATTAATTTAATTAAAATCAAATTGAACTTGTTTGAACCAGTTACATTTTTCAAATTATTAATCATAAAAAATTATAAAATATTTAAAATTTGTGTTTAATGCGTTAACATGGAAATATATTTGAATCCCTTAAAACGTTTTGGGTTAAGCGTCCGCATCAAAATCTCTAAATTAATATTTTAGCTGTAATATTGTTAAATTGCTTCTACTATTACCTATAGGTTGTGGTGGTTTTTTATTACTTACTTAAAAAAAGTTATTAAATTTAGAGTTTGGGGGTAGAAAAAAAAAAGTATAACAAATAAAAAAATATTGTTATTTTCAACCGGGGAGATTTACGAACTCGGAGGGGCAGCATCGCGCCTATAAATTTTACTTGGTTGTAGGTAGGAGCTGTCTTGGCTTACTTAGTGTGCCTGTTCCATATTCGAAATGGCTAGATATGGTCTATTAAGAATAATGGCTTCTTGAATAACTAGTTCTAGGAGGTAAATCTTGTTCCTGTTCAATCCTGGTAATATAACTTTTAATTTTAATATTGAGTTATCTTTACTTACGTACTTAAACATATTTTGTTTTTTATTCGTTACTGTTTTTATCCAATTGGAATATCGGATAAGAAAATAATAATTTGAAATCCTAAACTAGTGTTATGAATACAGTTAGGATTGATGGATTGTTTGACATTTCTATTCGAATTTTTTTTTTTTTTTTGTTAAACGTTCGTCGTCAGTTTTAAACCACTACAGACAATTTAGGCGTAGTCTTTTAGATTTTCCATATTACTGAATGGTTTTTCTGTACTTACTGTAAACAATTTTAATATGGAACGATTGAAAATATTTAAGTGGCCATTCAAAAAAAAAATTAGGATTGGTTTTGAACGATTTTATTATTTCTGATGATTTGTGAATATTTAATTTTAGACTATTTTTTACGTTAAGTATTAGTTTCTCTCGGAGTTTTTGTTGAATTTATGGTTAATTTAATTTAATTGGGAATTCAAGGGTTTGATAGATGAAAGGGTTGTCATTTTTTTTTTTTTTTTTTTTAAATGCAATCTAGTTCATTGGGTTGAGTATTTGTTACTAGAAAAATATATATAGAAGATAAATGGGCTATGTAACATTTTCCTGCTAAATAAAAATTTAAAAATAAAAAAAACTAAACTATATTGCTAAAATTGAGTTTTGTTACATAACCCCTTCATCCACAAAACCTTTCAATTCTGAGTCTTATTAATG
This sequence comes from Euschistus heros, assembly GCA_003667255.2. NCBI lineage: Eukaryota > Metazoa > Arthropoda > Insecta > Hemiptera > Pentatomidae > Euschistus > Euschistus heros. The sequence continues at coordinate 2,545,139 of RCWM02000008.1, read as the reverse complement.
TATGCCTTTGTACGTCCTTTTATCTTTAAATTTACTGTTATTCCAGTTTTTTCCGTGTATTCAATACCATCATGCGTTTCGAAATCAAGATTGTTCGTTGAAATGTTCAATTTCATTTACATTTTGATGTAAATTGCAACGTGTTCAATAACCGTATAGTATATATTCCTATAAGGAATTTACTGCTGTACAAGTTATATCCCGACAACTTTCCTCTAAAATGATCGAGTTTTTGATCTAGAAATCAAAAACATTAAAAAAACATGAGTGAAAAACAATTATTTCAAAAATTACTACTTTTCCGGAGCCGGTAGTACGAAAACAATCCAGTTTTTTGTAAAAACGTAAATAATAAAACTTGTAGCAAATTTCAGAAGCTTTAATTTTGTTTAAAGCTTTAATTATAGGGTTCTGTGGATCTGGATAGCGATTGAACCATTGGATTGGGATGGATGGAAAGTTTTCGATGCAATTTAATCATAAACTTGTAACGTTATGAATGGTGTATAATGTTATAACCCTTTATGCAACTTTGAATTTACTTTTATCTTATCAGCTTGTTTACATTTAGTAATTGGCTGTAAAATTTATTCCTATACACAACCTCGCTAAATGACCTTTGTTCTTGTGGATAAAAATAGAATTTGAAGATCTGAGCCCATTTGTTTTTCAGATCAAATTTCTCATACTTTTTTATACATGACGAATAGATTCCCGAATAGTTAAGGCCAGTACAAACTACTCCCAGATCGGAGATTTTTCTACAAGATAGAACATTAGTTAGATTGGTCCAACGCACAGTTTGTTGGCATGGAGCATTGAGGATGGACAACTTAAACTTCAATTAATTTTTTTTTTTTTTTAAAGTACTTTAAAAATTAGAAGAGAATTTGAGAAACATTATTACAGTGATACGTCAATAACATGTAGAGAACTGCTCACTAGTAGCACGCCAATAAAAGTTCCACATTAGAAGGTCTCTTGGCCATGTTATTTTCAGACGCCTCGGAGGGTTATCGGGAATTGAAGCAAGTTGTGGGACAAGTGGATTGGAGTGTTTATGCTTTTTACTATGAAATGATAGGTATCTAGTTTGGGCTAAATCAGCAACATCTAGAACATTAAAATCTTTATAGATAAGTTGTAGTATTGGTGACAAAGTAAGGAGCATTGAGGATTTTTCGAAGGATTTAGGATTTTGGAATTTTTTTCGGAGGATGCCTCAATTAGAACTAGGAATTAAGTTAAGAAGGTCAAAGAAAATATCTAATATTTTGAGCCCAAATCAACAATAAGAAATAATTATTTAAAGAAAAAAGTTTTAAGCTAAGTAATGCAGTGAATTATGATTTGTGGCAGAGCGGCGAACAGTTGATTATTCCGAAGAAGAAGAAAAAAAAATAAAAGAAAGGACAACAAAAACATTCCACATAATATAATTGATGTTAATGATCTGTAGGAAAAATTTTAATTCATTTTTTAAATGATCGAGGAATAAAATTAATATATATATATATATATATATATATATATATATATATATATATATATATATATATATATATATATATATATAATCGCTTTATTAAAATTTACAACTGTACAAATATACATCAAGTAAATGTGTTATAAACGTTTATAATATCATGTCAAAACTTGAAAAGAACTACTCATCAGTAGCACTTCAATAAAAATTCTACACCAGAAGATCTCTAGGCCATTTTCTTTTCAGACGTCTCGGAGGATTATCGGGAATTGAGTGGGAAGCAAGTTGAGAAACCAGGGGATTTCAGTGGTTATGGAGCTTACTATGAAAGGATAGATATCTGGTTTGGGCTAAATCTGCAACATATGGAACATTAAGATCTTTAAGTTTATTGGTGACAATGTAAGGAGCCCTAAGGATTTTTCGAAGGATTTTGGATTGTAAGGATTTGATACAAGATGAATTGGATGGTTTAGTAGAGTTCCAAAGCTCAACTCCATATGTCCAAATAGGTCTAATGACAGTCATATAAATGAGTGTTTTGTAATTTTTTGGGAGCTTCGAACGTTTGCCTAGTAAATGTTAAAGTACTCTGTTACGACGAGCTATTTTACGATTTTAATTTATTTTTTACAACGCAGTCAGTTACATAACAAAATTGTTGACCTGAAATAATAATACCACGATATGTTCGTTAAACAATGATAATGATAATTGTCGGATAGGAGAGAGAGACAGCACCTGACAGGCTACGAAGGGATGGGGGCTTGTTGGAACCGAGGCGGGTGGGTACAACAGCTGTTTGTTAGGGCGGTAAACAACTTTGTTTTCCCTTCGACCAGCCTTAGTTTACACTAAACTGATAAATAACACTATCTCAATTACTTTACAACAGGCATTGGTCGTTAAACAGGCTTAATAAAACCTTACGATGTTAACACTAAAGTCGACCAAAAGGAATGTTGAGCAGTTACATACCTATCGTCGGAATGTGATTTTATAATAGAATTTTCTTGTAGCCCAATAATCATCATAAAAAAAACATATTTAGCAGCGATGCGATGTACATATATTTAATCAAACAATGAAATGAAAATGAATTTTATTTTTAGGCAATTGCCCCTTGAGAATAATTATAATGAACATAATATGGCGGCCTAGCTGCCGTATCTATAATTTAGAAATATAATAAAAGCAAGCAAAATACAATTAAAATTAAATTAAGGAATTGAAAAGAAATTTAAATTACAATATAAAGTAATAAAAGTAATAATACATGTTTTAAAATGTCACACCAGAAACAAATTACATGTTAAGGTTAGAAATTTAAAATAAGCTACAAAAAAAAAAAAAAAAAAAAATAATTCGATGAAAAAATACAGTAAACAAATCTAAGAAATATAAATTATACGGAAAAATAATTTATCTTGTCTGATAAAATAATATAATTATGCCGAAACCAATTATACATATTTAGTGCAATAGCACTAAAATAATGCTGTACAAAATCAGTATTTTCTTCAACGACATGACTATTAGATTGAATATCTAACATAAACGAAAAGACGGGATTTGAAGCTATTGTGAGTGGAGGAATGGCGAATGATGGAAGGGAGTTACAGAAGTTAGAGGCTCTGGAAATAAAGGAACGTTTGAAGGATGTTGTGTTGAAGGGAGTTAGGTAGAGGTCTGAGGAACGGAATCTGGTTTTGCGGGAACTCACTGATGATTTTAATGTTTATTAAGATGTTTCAGGATACGATTATCTTGGTTATGAGAAGAAAGTATATCGCACATGTATTTCTAATGTGACCCAACTCAAAAAACTGTATTTTCGATTTATCATCACGTTTAAGATAAATACTCTTCTATGTAATGTCCTAAATGTTTTGAATTAACTTCAAATCACGCCTGATACATCTCACTTGCTGTTGGGATTGATAAGCACACAATATGGAATCTGCTAGGATCTGACGATTTTTGACGGCCGAAGGATATCCCGCCATTATTGTCCTTTTTAAAATAACATAAAAGTATGGACGTGTATGGTTTGATTTTAAAAAATTAGTAATATTGAGGTTAACGAATTTTCGTGATGGCTTTTATTACTTATTATTATTTCTATAGTTATTAAATTTATTTATTTCCAAATTAAAATATATATATATAACTTTTTTGAACAGTTAAGGTTGTAACAATTAGGTGGAGAACCATCGCCCATTTTTAAAATTTAAAATTATGTTAGAATCGAATCCACTAGTATCCGAACTTGCTTCTCTCTGGATTCACAATAACCCTCCGACACTTCTGAAAGTAGGGACTTTTTAATGTAAATGATTTTTTGAATATCTGCTATGCTATTGTTATTATTTCATCGCACATTCACTTAATACATATATTGTATACAGTTGAAAATATCAAATAATAAAAAGGAACACATTTTTTTTTTTGGACTAGAATTGGTTTTATGAAAGATGTATTTTTCACTTGAGGTACGCTTGATATTATAGAAGGATCAATACAGTTAGGATTGATGAATTAATTGCTACTTCTATTGGAATTATTTTATTAGAAAACTGGTTTCGAATGCTAAACATCCATTTTTATTTCTAAAACATACAATATAGTCGTTATGAGTACTATGTTATATGGATTATATACACTAAAGTTTTCAAAAATGAAATAAAAGAAATCAAATATTGGTACTCACCTGAGGAGATCTAACAGATATCTGAAATATCTCCATAGTGGAAGGGGGAAGGGCCAGGTAGGTTAAATTGCTTAATTTCAATAGAAGTGGCAATTAATTTATCAATCCTAATTAATTTTTTAGTACCAATATCATCACTAAACTTGCGGGGTTTTTTTATAGTTCAACTAAATGATACCTTCATATCTAATTGAGTTTGGTATTAAAAATAATAGTTATAGCTTTTTTTGCGGTGTATAAAAGTACATTAACAAATAAATATATAAATTATCTTTTAACTTTTATTACCCATTAAAATGAGCCGCTGTGAATGAGGTAAATTGACGGTTGACCAACTTTATAAGGCCGATTTCTCAATATTTGCTTTGTTCTCTCTTTTGCCCCATTCTCAATGCTTTAATTATCTTTCCCAGGGTGGCTTGTAATTATACTAATTGGCAAATAACAAGGTATAGCCATTGCCCCTCAATCGATACCTACTTTGATTGTAGCTTTCTTCTTCTCTCTTTAGTTTTCTTCGTCTCCATTGATTATTAATCATATCTATTGATGAAGGAGAGAGAGAAAAAAAAAAGAGAGGTCATTTTGGTTTGGTTTCTTGAGAGACCCTCCTTAGTTTGTGGAAAATTTTTAAAGTAAGCATTCAATCTTTAGTAATGAAAGCATTAAAAAAAAAACAAACAATTGTAACGATATTTTGTGCTGATTTTGTTTTTAATGTAGATAATAATTCTTAATGTAATTGCTTTGAGATAAGACGACTAAATAAATGATAATATAATTGTTAAAAAATAAATAGTCTTGATTTCAAATGAAAAAAAATTATTTCTGGATCTGAAGGCGACCAATCCTTACAAATATGTATGTAGTTTGTAATAGTCATGTATTATTAAATATTACTTTTATATTCACTATTCCAAGGCAAAAAAGACAAGAAACTGCACGTCGTTACAGACTACTTCAGCATTTACTAGACCCACGTTCATAGCTCCCAATTAATAACAAAAGACCTATTTGGACGTACGGAGTTGATTTTTGGGCTCAACAAAACCAACTAATTCATCTCGTATCCAATCCTTACAATCCAAAATCCTTCGAAAAATCATAAAGGCTCCTTACTTTGTCATCTATAAACTTATCTATAAAGATCTTAATGTTCCATATGTTGCTGAGTTTACCCAAACCAGATACCTATCCTTTCTTAGTAAACTCCATAACCACTCCAATCCACTAGTCTGCAAACTTGCTTCCCATTCCATTCCCGATAATCCTCCGAGGCGTCTGAAAAGAAGATGGCCTAGAGATCTTCTGGTGTAGAATTTTTATTGAAGTGCTACTGATGAGTAGTTCTTTTCAAGTTTTGACATGTTATTGAAATAGTTATCAGCTCATTTACTTGATCTATATATTTGTACAGTTCTAAATTTCAATAAATTGGTATATTAAAAACAAATATTCGCTATTCTATAATTTAAATGTGTTAAAAAATGGTTATAATCACTTGTAAAATTTTTTTTTGAGTTGTGCTACTATTGCAGCCCGTGAGCGACATCTTACCCATTGACATTCGACATCACCACAGTAAACATGGATTTTAAGGTAATACTTAATATCGAATAGAATGGACAGAAAATTTTATTCTGGGATTGAAACAAAGTCCCTTAAGGATAGCACCACTGATAATAAATGATATCTGGCCTAGAGATTTTAAAATAAAATAAGATAATTGAGGCATAGAATTCCAAAACCAGCCAAGTCCTTTCTTAAAGATTTTTCACAGCTTGTCGATAAATGTAAAGGTTTGGCTGGATCAGGAAGAGGGCTTATTTTTTGTACGGCCGTTCTATATGTGATTAAACTACTTTTGGGAGAAAAACTTCCACCTAAAGATAATCTATTTGAAAACTATTTTTTTTTTTTAATATGAACATACGGGGGAATTTTAAGAGGCTCCACAATGCGAATCTGAGTTAGCTTTATTCCGTGAATATATTTTAAGTAATAGCAGCGCAAAAGTTAAAATGGGCATTTTAAATATTTGGATTTAATAATGATCGAATTCTTGGTCAGTTTTGGGTCACTCGGGTAAACGACCGAGGTGTAAACCGAGACGTAGACGGGAGGATTGATTCAGAGCTGATCTTGAGGATTTCGGTTTGGATGGAGTGGGTTGAAGAGAAGGTTGTGGTCAGTTATTGTTGTCTTCATGGAACATTTAGCTAAGTTTTTTTATTTTTATATTAGCATCCCCTGTCGCGGCTTCGCTCGTTCTCATAAACGAAGAACTTACAATATGATTATTTTAAATAATAACTGAATTTCATTTGTTCATCGATAAAAACCTTGTACTGAAATATGGTATTTTTTATTATTGCTTCAATGATATTTTCACACATGGCAGTAATTGTTGACCTGATTAAAATTGCATTTAGTTGGTGTTTGTAGTGTAGGTAAAAGAATAGTTGGACATTCAATTTGGCAAAAATAATTTTATCTGTCCATTTGGGTGGATTTTAATTTCTAACCATAAAGGTATATGGCAGTTTGACAAACCTCGTTTCTGGCACTCAATTAAAAGGGATAAATTATTGTTTAGTAAAATTTATATTATAAACCTTCCTAGAACTATGTAAGATGTAGAAATTTGGTACAGTTGAGTGTAATAGTTTTACCATTGCAAGTTCTGTTGCAGAATGGCCACATATCGGCCGATTTTTAAACTGCACTGGGGACCACATGTCGCTCCATACATTTATAGCTTTTTTAATAACAATTGAATTGGAAATAAGTAAGTTTTATCATAAATTTCTTGCTCTATACAACACCGTACCTTTGTAACTTTGTGACGTACTCTCTCGAATGGTGCTCGCCATCTATCGGTCGATTACCAAACTTCACTGCGACCAGATTGAAAGTTTTTAAATTTTATTATTGCTAAAACTTCCTTGAAATATGAAGATGATGCGGTTAAAATTTGTTAAAGATTAGTTCAGTAGTTTTTGGGGTTAGTGATTACAAACGAAAAATGGTATCAATGGTATTTATTACCACACACTATTTTAGCACCACTTTGTTTATTTAAACTGCTAGTAATTTATTGTCTGTAGGCTTACTGGAGTTTAAGGGGAACTAAATCTACGTACTAAACACTGGAATATCCAAAAAAAAGATTGAAATACAAATAATTATTAGTGAGTTTATAAGGTTGATCGGTATTTTAGAATAATTGTTTTTTTCATGTAAAATGAGGATTTCTTGAAATATTATTTCTTCTTAAAAATTTTATTGTTTTTCATTTTCGTTTATATTGCGTCATAGTTATAAATGCTATACCATTTAATTATATCACTGTACAACAACTTTTTTTTTTATGATTCTATCCATTTATTTTTTTCTTTTCTTTTTAAGTTAATTTGGCATTTCCTATTATGTCTGTTTCGATTTATTTTTTTTTTTTATGTCCTTATTCCATAATATCCGGATCTATCTAGGAACGGCTATCCTCCCTTTTGGAACGCGTTAATTAAAGCTTAGCGAGCGAGTCCTAATGGAGAGTTACATATTTGTACATCTTAATGATTTCAACTGTTATGTTTTCGTACAATTTTATATTTTCTCTTTATTATACCCACGCAACGTATCCGGCTCTATCCAGCGGTCATTAGGTCACATCTTAACTATTTGTTGTTTCAATGGCGTCCATTTAATGGTTGGAATTAGTTTATAGGAATTCTCATAAAGCGTTTGCTTGCGGACTTGTTGGAATTTATATGACCTTTACTAATGACCACTGACTCTTTGAAATTAGGATGTTACCATAGATTTATTACGGATCCGTTGTATCAATGTAAGTTCTTATTAACTAGAAACATTATCTAAGTTTCGATACATCTTTTTATATTTCTTCATATTTCTTTCTGTTATCAAAACGAGACGAACAATGATCTAATAATATTATTTTCTTATTAGAATTATAAATAAAATATAGCATATTAAGTATTTTTCTTATTTTGAAATAAGCGATCCTTGGGTGACTATCTATCTTTAGTGGACTGTATTTAACGTTGAGAGTATTTGAAACTCATGTAGGTTTTAAATTTAAAACGAATTAAAATTAACAATATTTAATATTATTATATAGTTTTATTGAATTTCTCTATCTGCTCTAATAATCCGAGGCCGAAAAGTTGGCATTATAAAATAATGTGTTAATTTTAATAATTCTAATTTTTTATTCCTCCGACTGATCCATCTTAATAAATCTCCATGTAAAATTATCCTTTTGGTCTAACCATAAAAATATAATAATATACTTTATATTTTATTGTAAAACTTTTAAATATTATGATGATAAAACGTTTATTATCTTGTTGCATAATTCAGGGTTGATAGCGTTTTTATCGTTTGGGTGTGCCTCTTGACTATTTTATCACCAATAAGCAGATTAAAAAAATAATAAAATAAAATCCTAATAGTTTGATATTAAAAGCAATAAAAATAATAAGTTATAATGTTTTTATTTTATATCTTTTAAGAGGGTATCTGTTTGAGGATTATTTATTAGTTGGCAATCAGTGGGTTTGTCGGTGAAATTCACACCTTGCCGCCGAGATCCGGGGCAATAAATGTGAAAGTTTCAGGTTTAGTATTACTGTGAGCTTAAAATAAATTTTTCATTTCCTTAAAATTTTCTGTTGTTGTTATTAATTTCTTTAAAATTGAATTTACTTTATCCTTAATAGATTTATTTACTATATACACATATAGTTTTTTTTTTTTATGTACACCCTTTGACTATATTTGTCTGTCGGCTTTAGATTTTGGAGGGGTTTGGGCGTGTTACTAAAACTTATCGATAAATACTGTAAATGAGAAGATCCTCTGATAGTTCTCTGTATATTAGGGCTTGAACCTTGAGGAACATTTAATAAAAAAAAAATTAAAATAAAATAAAAAATTTGAAATAAATATTTAAAAAAAATTAAAATGAAATATAAATAAATATAATAAATCTTCCAAAAATAACATAAAAGTTTATCAAAATTGCTCTATTGCCTAGCTGTATTTGATTCGATAGTGATTTGGCTTCGGCAATTTAAAATTGTAATCCCATTTCTTCATTTACCAATAGAGAATTCAGAATTTTAACAATTAAACTTTTCGCTTTCATTGCCAATGCTTGTTTTTTGAATAGAGTTGATTCGAATTCTGTTCCATTAAGTGCTGCTCTTGTACGTGATGATACAATTGTCTATTATTCAAGATGAAAAAATACAACATTATTTTTTTGTTTTTATAATCAGTAGTGAAAATAATCTATGTTTAATAATCAAATATCAGTTTTATTAAACTTCAACGTCAGTGGTTCATAGGAATCGAATTTGGATCATCGATTCTCAATACAGATTCTTATCTGGAGGAGTCGACACATCCTTAATTAAAATTAATATAAATTTTTGAAAAGTAGTTTTAATATTTAGCTACACTATTGTTTCCTATCAGAAATAGTTTTTATAATAATTATTAATTCAATTAATTAAAAATGTCATGATCGACAGTAGTGCATTATTAAGTCTACTTATTTTTTATTTGGCTAAATGCTATTATTCATTTAAAGATGTAGGTAGTTGGGTTATGCAGTCATTGATACACAACAATTAAAAATAAATTTTAATTAACAAAAAAAAAATATTTTTAATTGATGTGTTTCAATGACTGCATGCTCCAAGTACCTACATCTTTAAATACTTCTCAGTCAATACTATTTGTTTAGTTATCTTTAACATGGTCACAGTATTTGGTACAGGGCTATATAAATATTCATAATTATAATAATAACAATGGTATAAATGCTTATGTAATTATAGAACTAGAATGAATACGTATTATATCCCTGGCTTTCGTGAGTAAGTTGATAAGTTAAAATTGTGCACTTTCTGTAGGTCACTGCTTAATTGTTTTTCCGAAATCCTGTAGTTACTCTTAAAAAAAAAAAGATATGTAGCTGAAATTGATTTATCAAGGTCTTATCAAGTTTTCGTAACGCTGATATAAAAAAAATGAGCTTTGAGCCAAAATTAAGACGTTCATAGTAATTGAACATATTGACTTCTTCACGACAAACATCGATTTATTTATAAGAACTAATAGACATTATTCTGGGACACATTGTCTCTAAGAATAACATATGTGCGGTGAGATAGTAAAAGTCTGGCTAACATACTTTCAGACAATTATAATAATGTACTCGTATATAGAACAAGAGGCAATAGTTAAGTTCAGAAAATATTAAATACATTAGAAAATAATGCTTAGAGTATATATAAAAACATCAGGGAACAAAATAATTATTGTTTAAAAAAATATTGCGATATGCTTAGGAAAAAGATAGGAAAACAGAAAAGACAAAAATAAAAAATAAAAATAATAATGGATAAGTTAGAAATGATATATCGAGAAAAAAATTATAACTATATTAACGTTGTTTTGGACATCTCATCTTAAAAATTAGGGAAAATATTTTTAGCCAAAAATGAAAAAAAAAATCATAAAATTCTTTTTAATGTCCTATAACTTAACTGTGTTAAAGTACTTTTAATTCTATCAGTATTTTAAAAGATATACATAGGGATTCAATAACTGATTTTACATTATTTATTGTAACTATCTCGTAAAATACTTTTCAGGAATGTTTGGTGTGAACTTTCTTCCTTAGCTTAAATTATTGTAATTCAGGAAAAATCGCTGCAAATTACCACTTTACTGAACTATTCTTTCTATAATTATAGTATGAATATTTCTTAATATTTCCTTAAGGGTGTCAATAACTGTCTGATTTACCCTATATTATATTTGTATAATAGAAGTTTTTAATGAAAACATTACAAAAATTTATATTTTTCCAATATTTGGACTTCATAGTTTGACATTATATTGCGCATTGCTCCTTACACACCACCAGCGGGCTGTCGATAGAGGGGAGAGAAGAAAAAAAAAAAAGGAGGTTGTTAGTAGAGTTTTTGGTGGAGTGCTCTCTTGGGCACTGCTGAACCAGCGGTTGTTCTTTGTGGCTTGGAATACTAGAAGGGCCTCGCCTAACTTGGACGGTGGCGACGTATTGTTAGTATTCGTCACTCTCGAAGGGTTCCTAGCCTCCTTCCCATTACCGAAATATTTATCTCCAGTTTTTGCCCTTTTTGCGTGATTCATCGTCATTTCCCCCTGTCCGCTGTTTCCTTTCATCCTTTATGCGGACCTAATATGTGTCCGCCACACAGCGCGCCTTTATTGCGAGAGTATTGATTGGCTTTTGATTAAATAATTTTTGTGGATGAGCCTTTTTCATCAATAATAAATTCCTTATTAATCAAAGGATATTTTAGATAAATTAACGTGATTGGTAATTAATTCGGCATTTTATTAGGACTCTATTCGATTGGTGATTTAATTATTTTATATAATCCATGATACTATATAAAAAATAAACCGTTTTTCGTTTGTGATCACTGACCATGAAAACTACTGTACAAAATTTCAACTTCATTATTTTCTTCTAGGAACGTTTAGCATTAATTAAATTAAACTATTTTTAGATAAAGTTGTATTAAAACTGTAATAAATATGTGGATTCCAGTGAGTTTGAAAATCGATAGGTGACGTCCGCCATTTTGTATGACAAGTTACAATGGTACGGTGAAGTATAGAGCTCGAAATTGATAATAAAATTTTCTTATTTTGAATTAAATTATTATTGAAGAGGTGTGTTGTGAATCCTTCTGAGGTTTGAAAATCTAACGATATATCACTAGTAATGCTTTAAATATTCCCAATCCAGTTGGATTACCTAACTCATACATTAAAATTAAAAATTGGTTGTACATCATATTTTCTATTAAAATATCGCCAACGTTAAAGTTATCGATCTGTTCCTGGGAAACGACATTTGGGTTTGACACATCCTTTTTATTTATTATTTTGCTATCGATAAAATATATTGCATTATATGTGTATATATATAAATAATTTTAAAATTCGGTATGTTCCGTATCACAATTGGAAAATTGGAAGAGAGAAAGAAGGAAGTAAGAGGTATCAACAGAAGATGATATTCGCGTGGTCTCTAAGGCCGTTCCGTTAAAAAAAAAAAAAAAATATAATTCTTAAAAAATAAAATATTTTACTATCAGTTAAATATATTGCATTTAAATCGTTTTAAACTTGGTTATTTTCAGTATCACAATATAAAGTTTATATAATTTTTTACTATAATTTATATTTCGTAAAACATTGTCCATGGAATAGTTAAATAATTCTTTTTTTTTCTCTCTCTCTCTTTTAATATAAAAATGAAAAAAAATTAATCACAAAAATTACTGAAGTAGTTGGGGAGAGCGGCCCAACTAACTTGGACCAAGGGATGTTCTTAACTCCCTTCCCCTCTTATAAATAGTGATTATACAGCTTTGAAAAAATACATTGCCTGTTGGATAACTTACTTTTAAAGTATTTTTTAAGAATAATTTAATAAAATTAAAAAATGTAAAATTAAAGTTTAATTTTAAGAATTGGATGATTTCGTAATTTAAGTGAAAATAATAATTTATATGATAACGTTTTAATTTTAAGTTTAATAACTATATGTTTTATGTAACATTATGTATGTTATGTATTAAATATTAGTCTAAATTAGAAAAGCTGGTATCTTTTTTATTTTTTGAAAAAATAAATTTCTCTGTTTCATCTGCGTTCATTCCGCGGTAAAATCGAATAGGAAAGCAATGGGTGAAATCGAGAAGGTAGAGAAGTAGACTGTGAAGTAAGACGGTTTTTAGCCGAATGAGATCTCACCGGGTGAGTGGGCTTCTACCCTCCCATTTCGAGTAATTAATGCCGTTTCTTTTTTGCATTTTGATGGAAAAGATTGTTTTTGCTGTTTAATATGACGTCTTTCGTTTTAAATGAGCGTGATGAATCTGTAATTACGCTATTACGTGGCATTAAATAAATTGCGTTTCATGCGGCTCTTAAACAACTACACAATTCCCTTCATCGCTTTGAACTTTCTAGCTCTGCTAAGTTTCTCTCTCGTTGCACGGTGAAAGTTCCTTACGTCAAGTTTTAATATTTACTCAAATTAAAATTGAATTACTTATATGAATATATTAAAAGTTATATGGAGAAAGAATTTGTTGTTTAAATAAATTACCAGAATATGGTTTAAATTTATGCATTTGTATAATCAATGAGGGGGATACTTAATGTTAATAGAAAATAATGAAAATGTTAGTAAAAATAGTATGTTAATAGAAAATAAATGTTTTCCCCTTATTTTTTTAAATAAAATAAAACTTGCTATTAATTGTTTGTTATAACCAGGCGTTCCTGAATGAAATATTCATAATTATTTTCGATCCTTGTTTATTGAGTAAAATTCATTGCACCCATACAAGTTTTAAAATTAGGAAAGGGATTTAAGTCAGAGCTATGTATAACTTTTAGTTAATGATGAATAAGTAACTTAAACCATTTACTTTCATTTTTGTTGTTCTGTCTTTGTTGAAGATGCTGTCTACTTAATTCATTGAACATTCTATTAATTTCGATCAATTATTCGATGTCAGTATTGAGAGACGCCTGCAATTATTACCTATGGAAAGCTAAGAGCGAGCGTCACGACTGATGGGCTATCAGAAGAAAGCTGGGCCGGTGGGGGAGCAGGGAGGGGGGCCGTGGTGGGGGAGGGGAAGGGGAAGGGGCCTGCGCTTTCGGCCTGGTGAGGCAGTCTCTGCCATGCCAGTCAGGCTGTAGGATGAGCCCAGCGCACGTGGAGCGCTACATAGGCTCCTGCCTCATCACGTCCGGATATAAACCGCCGAGGTACCGCCGCTACCCGGACTATGGCGGCGGCTACCAACCGGCCACTTGGGCTGGCCTGCCCCTCATCGCCGTCAGTAGGAGCAAGAAAGAAGATCGCTCCCCGCTGTCGAGGTTGGCCATCCACACGCAGGGTGCACCGCTGATCCAGAGTGGCAGGGGACAAGGCAGGCGTCCTCAGAAACCCCAGCAGAAGCCTCCGCCCAAAGAGACCAAGGAAACTGACGTCGAGCCAGCCAATTCGGAGAACTCACTGCCACGTATCATCAAACCTCGTAAACGAAGAAAGAAGGAACGTAAACCACCTCAAGAATCGGCTATTGTGACACTCAAGCCTTACACGCCGCTTTGCAGTGATATCCCTGAGGAACAACCGGGCAGCCCTGGAGGTGAGGAGATTGCTGAGTGTCAGTGCAGGTATTGTGACCCGCTGGGAGTGATATGGGAAGCTAATGCCGACTCTGATGGAGCATCTTGGCCAGGAAACGAAAAGGAAGAAGAAGACCACTCTTTCGGCTCAGGCCTAGAAGTTTCGTCCCAGATCGTGACTTCTCCAAACGGACACCGGGACATCGAGATCCGATTTTTCACAACTCCGCCGCCACAGCCCCAGCAGCCACCGCGACCTGTGTCTGTCTCACCACCTTGGCGCTAGCTCTCTCTATCACTTTGCTAAGACTGTCGGAGACATCCTGTACAAAACATGTATTATAACATTTAGATGTATATATCTCCGCCTGCAAGGTGGAAGTTTTACTTTAATTTTTTTTCCAATGTCGTAGAGTAGTGAGTGTTGTATATATATGTGTATAGATTATCCTATTGTTTCTTTTTATTATTTTTTTGTTCGCTTAACTCAGTGAATTTATATGGATGTGGAAAAAAATCTTTAGACTGTTTTGGGTTAAGTCATGGAAAGGTGGGTTTTTCATTACACTCGTGATAAAGCTGTTGCGTGATATATTTGTAACGCCTCCGTTCTAGCTCTCATCTTAACACTAGCTTTTAATGTTATTACATATATGATATGATATATATAAATTTATATACATATATATTTTTGTGGAAACCCTTTTGGGAAAAGGATCCCGATCATTTTTCTTTTCTTATTTTCTATCGACTTGGTGTCCAATCTCGGGGAGAAGAATGGATCTGTTTTGTCATAAGTGTTTCCAATTATATTATTGATAATGGTAATATTTATAGTAATCAATGTTGTCCTTAATGATATTGGATCTGGGAGCTTGAGCTAGGTGGTGTGGCGGAGCAGTGGACCCCTCTCTTCCAGTGTTCATGTGTGGTGGATAAGTGCAGTGCCGTTCTTTTTTATTTTTTTTTAAAACCAAATTTATAGTAATAGTTATGAAATTAGTAATTCGAAAAAGGCCGTCGTAATATGTTACAGAATCATTTGCTGTCTATTTTATTGTATTCAAAAGTTTTCTAATTTGATATAAAAAATTAATGCAGAAAAAGATTGAACAATTGATAGAGGATAAAGAAAGAATGATATGTTTTGCGGATCGTGCGCGGCGGCTGGCGGATGTGACTGAGAGGTAGGTTTTCACTTGTTGATGCCAGTAGGTCACTCACCCCCTCCCCTCCTTCAGGAAAGGGAAAGCTACCCCCTCCCCTAAAACTGGGTCATTACGCCCTCCTTTCTAACTCAAAATCTCCTATATTTATATAAATATATATTATTATATTCATATTTAGTGGAAATTATATATCTATGTGTATTTTATTTATTTTACGGTCGTACTGGAGAGTAGGCCTTATGTGCACTTTTTTCTAAAAAAAAAAAAAAAAATTTAAAAATAATCGTGAAAAAAAGTATCAAATTATCGTCAAGATTGTGATATTTGCCTTAAATGTTGCCCTCTCCCTCAAAATTTCGTTAAACACTCGATATTAGATATCTATAATGTTATTAATGTGTAACATGTTAAACGCTTAAACTTGTAGGGGTTTTCTATAACCAGCTAGGGCTATACAATTCACATTACTTTTGTATTTTATTTCTTTCATTTTTACATGTGTACGCTCGATGTTTCACATGTTTTATACCAAAAATTAATGTTTAGCTAGCATTTTTTCAGTCTACTTTATTACCTGATAAGTCAATATTGTTCCCATTTCTTTGACGATTTGGTTTATATATTTTTTTTAAATTAACCAATGCACAGCTGAATTCTGTCTGTATCGATTAATATAAGATACTTAGAGGTAAGGATGTCAAATAAATTTAAACTAGACATAAAACTCACATAAACATTGACACACAATATTGATGTGAAATAATTTTTCCCGTTACCCCAAATAAAACGAGGGAAAAATAAACGATTTTTTCTATTTGTTAGACTATAAAATGTTTTTTCGTCCTTAGGACGTAATATATTTATGTATTTCACGGCCTGGTGTTTTAAACGGTTTCACAAAATAAGGTAACGTCCCTTATTTAGTATCAGTGCTGTAATTTAAGGAGCTGGTTTTTGAATAGTAACCAGATATAATATATATATATGTGTATTTTATTTTGACCTAATGATAAAGCGTTTTTCAGAACCTCCGCTAGCCCCGTTTATTTTTAAACATGCCTTACGAAATTTATTTTAACATGTTCATGATTCTTGAATATGAAGGAATTTGAAACCTGCCAGTCCAGTAAGATATTTGTATTTCTTCTCTAACATGTTGATGTTTTCTAGTATCTATTTCTTATTTATTTGTCGCTTCTTATGTAGATATAAAGGGAGTTTATGTTGGCTACAAATTTGGTTTACTGTATCTGGCAGATTTTGAATTCGCGGATAGATATCCTTAATTTATTTTTCTATGTACAGATAATATATCAATTAATTTTCAGTTATCTTTATAATTATGGTTTTGTATGTAAGGAAGAGAAATGTTTATTTATATTAAAGACAAATTCCTGAATTATTGTTTTGGAGGAATATGCATTTTTAATAAATTTGATGTGAACTAGAACTATCTGTTGTTATTCAATAAACTATTTCGCTAATTAAAAATGTTTTATTAATTTTTATTCACATTCCTTTTTATTTTACTAAAACCAAACCTAATATCAAAAACAAAAACTACCCTGCGAGTGTGTTCATAGAATTCAAAATTATGAATTATATTTGGATAATGGTTTATGTATTTTACCAATAAATAATAGGTGTGGAAAATCATGAACTATTTAGTTGGTAATAATTTTAATTGAGCATTATAGTAAAGTTAAATTTAATGGACATCTCACTCTGCATTAAAAAATCCCTCAGTATAATCGTTATTATTAGAGTTTGTGGGTAATTTTGACATTAAACATATTTGTGACAGTTCAATTAATTATATAATTTAATTACAGACTTACAGAAAAATACTCTATTATAATACTTGTTATTACATTACTACTCATGACCAGTTTCAATTTCTTAGTAGATTTTGTCATATACTGAAAAAATATTTTAATTATTCTTTATTTAATTATTTTTATTTTTAAAGAATAAAATTAAAGTGTTTAATAAACTGCTCAGGTTCGCATTTATGTGTTAATTTTATATAACATTGCGTAAAATTATAAAGTGTATTGTGTACAGTGTAGTTCTTACAGAACCTGATGGACAATATTGAAATATAAGGGTAAGTGTATTACTTATTACTTTTCTCATGATTTTGTGATGATTCGGATATGATATTTATCTTCTAATCGAGCCATACAAGTTTTAAAATTAATCATTAACTTTTTTTTTTAAATTTATTTATTTATTTATTTTTTTATTTATTTATTTTTTTTTAATATTTAGTATATTTCTTTTATACAACTTTCGCTGTTCAATGAGATTGTCTACTATAGAGTACTATTATATAGTACTATGAAATTAATTATAGTTAATTATATATTTTATAATGTATGTTGATAAAATTGATAAATTTTTATTTCACAACTAAGAAGTTGCATTTAAAGTAATCTGAATATTTGTTGGTGAATCTGAATGATTGTAGTTCCAGTGATTATTAATTTTTTTGTTATAATATTTCAAAGTATGTTTAACTACAGTCCATATAAAAATGTGGTTATCGTTCTACTACAAATAAACTTAAAATTTGTTTTTAAAGTCATCTAAATATTTGTTGTAGTGTGATTGTAATGATTATTATTTTTTTTATTACGATATTACAAACTATATTGAAATACAGTCACTAATATGAGCATCGTTCTACCATAAAAACTACACAATATCGGAATTTATTTATTTATTTTTTTTATTTATTATGAAGCTTCTTCAGTTCATTCATTAACTTAAAACCTTTACTGTGTTAAAATAAAGGCAATATTCACGAATCTATTTAGTATTCCATTGTGATTATAGTTTTTTATTTTACATTTTTAGATATATTTCCGAACGGAATGTTATTTAAAAGTCTTCAGGACTTATATTATTTCAATAATACCTTTAAATATAGATATGTAGGGGGAAGAAATATAGATATGTAAGGGGAGAAAATGTAAATAAATAAGAGAAAAATATCAGAAGTTGAGAATGTGAGGGAAATATTAAGAATTGTTATTTTAATCAGAATATTGTTGTTTTCTCGAGATGGAAAAGTATATTGTGTGTTAGCAAATCTGTCGAGTTGGACAGCAATGTGTTTTTATATTAATAAATATCTCTCCCTATGAATATTTGATAGATTTCAAACGAGTTGAATTGTGCAATCGTTTGTTTCTGAAATTCATGCCATTTATATATAAATAATATAGAAACTTTAATTTAGAGGTGAAATCGATTAAAGAGAAAAATTTATCTTTTTATGTACAATCAATTGCAAAAGCTTTAGTAGAAAACTATTCATATACATCGATGTATTTTGACATAGTGGAACCATGCTGAATCGATCTTTACATAAAATTAATTCGTACATTTCTTATTTTAAAAATATTATTTTTTCAAATTAACAAATTATATTAGTATAGAATGTCTCTAATTTTCGGTCTGATATTTTTAGTAAATTATCAATAATAATTTTGACATATTATTTATAAAGTTTTGATGGTATAATTTTTTTTTTTTCAATTACGATCCCGATACACTTTGGTTTAATTGGGCTTCAAATCCGTTTCGTCACAGCTGAGTTGAAACTGCCTATGGGAACGAAACGACTGGGCAAGAGGAAAGCTACGCAATTTTCTCACGTGGCTCAAGACCTGAGTTGGAGGGGGCGGGAGATGTGTATTGTCACAGTGTTCTTAGCTTCACTGAAGAAAGTGTTGAATATAAATTATAAAAGATCCGTGGAATAATTATTATTATTTATACCAGTCGTTATTAATATCATGGAGTTAGCAATATTAGGATAAAAAAAATTGGATACTTCAGTAGGTACTGGTGAAGCACTGGAAGGACTCAATGTTTTTTTTTTTTTGTTTTTACCACAAAATAGTTTAACCAGTGAAACGCGCCCTATTCGTGTTACATTTAAGCCATAAATAATATTCTTGCTTATTTTATTTGTATTTTGTAATCAAATTTAGTATTTTATTCTAGTACCTGAATGTCCGAAAATTCAAAATTTGGTCTGTCACTTAAAATCACACAGCTTATTTTAATACTATTCGAATTAAATATAAAATACAACGATTTAATAGTGGATTTGTTTCTCGAATCAAGCCTAAAAAATAAATTTTAAATTAGTTGGCTCCATAAGCTGCTTAAATATTAGATAGTATGTTTGGAGTTTGGGATAGACACGGGAATTTTTTTAAGGTTACTAAATACAAAATTGTTACTTTTTAAAAAAATTTCTTTCATTGTCTTCATCGTAAGTAGTTTATTAGAAAAACAATATTGTATTTTTCTAGACATGGAATTAATTTAAATTAATACGTTATTTAACCCAGTTGATAAATATCTAACCTCTATTATTAAATACCTATTGATTCCTATCATAATTTTAACATTGAAAAAGTTTATGTTTAATAAAAAAAATAAGTCAATTTTTTGGATTTGTAACCTAAAACTTCGTTTTCTTCGTTCTGATCACGACAGTTACATTACTTCTCTTATGATATGCTGATTTCCATTACTTTCTGTTTTAGTTCATCATCTCTCAGATAAATAATAATAATTATAAATAAATAACGTTTCTTAATTCACTATAGATTTCCCTTTAGTTGGAGAGGTAGAGAAGCCATTTTATTTAATTTTTTTGTTTATTATTACTATTTTTTTTTTATTATTACATTATACACTAAAATTCGAAAAATTCAACTCAATTGATTTTTTCATTTTTTTGGTTAAAGTTTCATTCTTTTTTAGGTGTTTACGTCCCTATATACTTTAACCAGGGCCCATGATACGGATTAGCTCAATTAAAAATATTAATTTAATAAAATAGAGCAGTATTTAAATATATAAGCAAGCAATTTGAAATTAATAATATTTTTAATTAATTAGGTTTATATCCGCTCTTGCGTTCATTTCACCTTGCATACGATGGGGTATCGATCTAAATGTAATTTGGAATAAATTCTTGAGGGATATACCTCATCTAATGAAAAATTTTATAAAATCTAGTTAATTAAGATTTTTAAGAATGCGTTTCATGTGCACTGGTTAAGATATATACTTATAATGAAAGATATATACTTATAAGATTCATATGGGTCGTATATACTTGAAATAGAATGAAATTATTAACAGAAAAAACAAAAAAAATTGATCGGGTAGAATTTTTCGGCTGTCTTTGTTGGATTATTGTTTTCAATTTTTTTATTATTAACTTATAAATTTAATATTTTGTTATGTTCTCGACTGTTAATGCTGAAATTCGGCTCTAAATATAAATAAATCAAACAGTCTTACCGCAGCATAATACAAATCTACTTGTTTAGCCCTGACATAATCATCACATCTACTCTTTAAACTACCCATTGAATGATCCCAATAGTTCAAACCCGGTAACTCTTTTTGGTAACTGGTCATTAATACATCCAACGATTTTAAAAATCCCTCTATAAATTCGACTTCTTATTAAATTAGATTTAAATACTAGTTGTTGTTAAGTGGTTTTTAGTAAAAATTTTTTTTTTATTAAAAGTGACTTTTTAAAAATTTCCTTTCATTGTCGACATTCTAGAAAAAAAAAAAAAATTAAGATACAATTTTTTGGTAAAACCATAAACCTTGTATACCATTCGTCTAGCTGCAAATAAATCTTCCTTCTGTAAAACTTCTGGAATATGCACCATATAGTTATTTACAATCCTTTTTTTTTTTTTTCCATCAAGAGTACATTTTTTTTTTTTTAAGTTTAATTTTCTTTAGTTCTTTTTATTGTAAACTGACTGTCACGATCATATTCAGTTACTTTTATATACATATTTTTAAGTACTAATCAACATATCGTCATCCCAGGATTATGTTGTGCTATATCCCAAAACCCTTGATTTGGGAAATGAGATTTGAAGTTTATTTCTTAAAGTAATTTTTTATTTTGGGATAATATGTAAATGTATTTGCAGTTAAATGTTGTCAGTATATTAGATTATCTTTTACTACATCAAACTTATTTAAACTAAAACGATTTCATTCATTTGGATATAGAACAAAAATGGCTAGTTTTGCATAACCTTTAAAGACATGCGGGATATAGAACATTTTTAGATCAATTGTTCTATATCCCTTTGAACTAGTTTCTTTTTGATAATTGGGGCAGTTTATTGTAATAAAAGCTCTTTGATTTTATATAAATTTTATTATGATAAAAAAAGTAATAAAAAAGTTTTTTAAAGAAATGTAAATAAAGTGTAAGTATATAATTTATTTTATCTCTTTCGGTTTTGCCTTCCTTGACTTTGGAGTTGTTTCTGGTTTATTTTATGGATATAGAACAAAAAGAACGGTCTATAGAACACTATAATTCCTCAAGCTATCAACAGAACAAGATAATTCTTTAAAGTAAACATAAAACTTGAGTTATAGAACATTTATTTACTGAATACTGAATACTGAATTGATATAGAACAAGAATTTGTTTTCTAAATTTTTGGTGTATATAACTCTATATACCCCAAAAATGGACTTAGAACAAGATAATTCTGGGATGACGATGTGTTATGAAGAAAAATATTTATGTTTTTTTTTTAAGTTTAATAAAAAGTGCTGGGGATTGATAGGGGTTGTTAAATTTTTATCACTTATCTCCCAAACGGGGACAGAGCTAATAAGATGGTTGTTAAAGTGGGAGGAGAAAAACAGATAGAAGAAGAAGAAATTATGTGACCGTTTGAAAAAAGGATCTAGGAGGGGTCCATAATAGCTACTCCTAGGCCGCGTGCTCTAATTAAACATTTCTTCTGTCAGTTGCTCTCGGTTTAAATTAATTATGTGTCTTTTAATTATGGGACGTTTATTAATTGCTATATATTATAAGTAATGGTGAGGTTTATTTGAGTGAAGAAAATTTTACGACTTAGTTGATAATTGCGATGTTCAGTTAAGGAAATCTAATTAAATAGTTATTTAATTTATTGTGTTGACGTTTCTGCTTACAGAGTAATGTAAAAATAAGTTAAAAAAAAAATAAATAAAATATGAGCATTTAGTTAATAAAAATAGATTACTACAGTATAAAAGAGGGATAGTACATTAAAATATATAAATTATTATTATTGAAGCATAAAGAGTATTACATTGGGTCCTAACTTAAAGGAACTATAGAATTAGGATTGATGAATATACCTTTTTTTATTGATTTTTAAAAATAAATTTATTAAAATACTAATTTAGAATATTAAACATTCTTCATCCGCTATAAAAACAAACAAAAAGATTCACAACATGAGTACTTTGCTACATAGATTATGCATATCAAATTTTTAAAAATGTAAGACAAGAATTCAAACTTGTTGAGACACGCCTAAGGCAACGAAGTGCATGTGCTTCTAAAAGATATTAGTCGGTTTTTACATTTAAATTTAAATTGTCGTGATGTTGGGCTCCTATAAACCATCCAATTCATCTCGTATCCAATCCTTACAATCCAAAATCCTTCGAAAAATCCTAAATGCTTCTTTTTCACCAATAAACTTATCCATAAAGATCTTAATGTTCCATATGTTGCTGAGTTAGCCCAAACCAGATACCTATCCTTTCATAATAAGCTCCATTCGAAATCCATTAGTTTCTCAACTTGCTTCCTACTCCATTCCCGATAATCCTCCGAGGCGTCTGAACTCGAAGACGACCTTGAAACGAAGTGCTACTGATAAATAGTTCTTTTCAGGTGTTGTCATGTTATCAACGCATTTTCTTGATTTATGTATTTGTACAGTTGTAGATTTCAATAAAAGAAAAAAAATTAAATTTGGACTGCAAATTCAGGAAATATTTATATAGCGATTTAAGCGAAATTCTGGATTGCATTCATCAATCCTAAATAAGTAGCTTTGTAAATTAAAAATTAAAAAATACGTTGTTATAGAACAGAAGTTGATAAATAAAATATAACATATAGGTAGTACATTGAGTTAATAAATAAATTAAAAAATAATAATAATAAAAAATAATAATAATTAACATTGAATCATGAATAGTACTGTAAATTTAAAACAAATATAATTTACTATGTATTAATCTTGAAAATTAGAATCAATGAATTAATTGCCAACACTACTGGGATTATTTTATAAGAAATCTAGTTTCGAATGTTAAACACATCTTCAGTTCTAAAACGTATATTAATCTTTTTTTTTTTTTTTTTTTTTTTTTTTTTTACATTATTTACAATTCAAAGTTTATCTCTAAACAGTAGAGAAAAAAAAGAAGAAAAAAACCCACATAACAAAGAAAAATAATAATATTTAAAAATAAATAATTTAATAAATAAATAAAATCAATTAAAATAGCTTATACGTATTTATCTTATCAAATATGCAAGAATGAAAATAACTAAAATGTCTGTATAACAAAACATATTAAACATAGCTGACAAGAGACATATAAACTAGATTACGTTAGTACATGTTTCGGTCTTTTGTGCGTTTATGTTTTATGTGATGTTTTATTGTAATTAATCCATGTAACATAGTGCTGATGTGTTGAAAATGTTATGTGTTTTAGAAGTTAAGATGAATGTTTTGCATTCGAAACTAGTTTTCTGATAAAATAATTCCAATAGAAGTAGCAATTAATTCATCGTACCTTAAATGATCCCAAAAATGTTTAAGGTTATTTTATAAATTTCCAATGTGCAGGATTAAATTCTTTAATATACACGTTCGCCTAGTACAAGTAGAAAATTCATAGCTATACAGATTATAATTTTAATTCTTCAGAATAAGCAAACAAACAAGGTAATTAACAGATTGTGTTTCGCTAAGTACGGGAGTGATGTTTTGTGCGAGGGAGGAGAGAGAGGAGAGATGCGGGAGGGAGATAGGGAGAGGGGCCGGCAGATCAAGAAGCATACGAATGTGGGATAAGGACTCCCCCTATGCCCTGGATATGAAGAGCCCCTCTTTTCTAATAAAAACTTTCTCAATTCATAAGCTAAGGAGGGGAAGTCTCTTGTCTCTTATTTAAGGGGGAGGAATTTCCCCTGCCCTGTGGGGCCATGCCACTTCATGGGGCCCCAGCTATATTTTAAGGTGAAGGTCAACCGATAGGTTTATCTCCACAAATTAGTAATAAATCTTGTCTTGCCAAACAAACCTTAAAAACAGAAGTTTAACAACTATTTTATACTTTGTATGTTGAGAGTATCCCTTAATAATTGTATAATAGAAATAATAACATAATTTATTTTTCTTCCTCTGTTTCTTGCTGTTTTTCTCCTCCCACTTTAACAACCGCATTGGCTCTGCTCCCTTTGGGAGAATAGTGATAAAACTTTAACAACCCTTTCTCATCCCCAACACTTTAATAAAAACTTGAAAAAATCATAAATATTTTTAACTAGCATCCCCAGTCACGGCTTCGCCCTCTCTAATAAGTGAAGAACTTACAATTAGATAGGTTTAACTAATAATAGAAGATTTTTTAACAATAAAAATCTTATCATGCAGTTGAGAATTATTTCCTCACAATATTTCTATATATTTTCACTCAAAGCTGTAATTTTTAACCCGGTATTATTGCAATGATTAGTTGGTTGAAATTTACAAAAAAGCATTATTGGATATTCAATCATTAATTCTAATCTATGAGTTGGTCATTTAGATGGACAGAGACTTTTTAGGGAGAAACTCTGGCGGATAATGGACTGCATTATCAGTGCTTACAAACATATCAATAGAGATATTCTCTATTTCACAAGTTACTTTTTCAATAATAATGTTATTAATATTCTCTGCTATAGTATTTGTAGGTTAAATTACAGCTCTTTCACACAACCAATGGCACGATTTATTAAATAAACCTGAAACATCAAAATGAATTTGAAATCATTCAAATTTTAGTCTTCTGAAAACCTTCAACAAAAACTAAGGTTAGGTCGCCCATTTTTTACGCTCAATAACAAAAAATAAGAAGTCGATATTATGATAAGGCAGTAATGTTTAGTGCGGCAAAAAATTATTTTATTTATTTCATTTGACTGGATTTTCATTTCTAAATAACTATAACAGTTAATGGCAGAGAGACAAACGTCTGCCACTAACCACTGTGAATTAAAATTATTATTAAAGTAAACTATACTATTAATAATTTTACCATTGCAAACTCTGTTGCTGGATGCCGCTAACCACACATCGTTCGTTTATTTAACATCCCTAAGATCCACACGTCACACTAAATATTTATAGCTTTTTTTATTACAATTTATTTCAATTAAGCCAATTTTATTATCAATTTCTAGGTTCTATAACAATGTACCGTTATAACTTTTCAATATATAATATACATATATAATAATTTCAACATAATAATTTAAGGCAGCTAAAATTTCACTTATTAAAATGTCATTTATTATTTTTTTTTTTTTTTTTGAACTTACCATAAATGGGTAGAAATTGATGTGAAATTATTTGTATTAATTGTAACAAACTCGGAATAATTATCAATACCTCTCTAACTACGGTTTTGTGTCCAAGTGGCGTGTTACACGACTGTGTCGTTTCATTTCCCCCAAGAGTACCTGCTATGTAGACTCAGTTTATTGCTCTGTTTTGTTTACACTGAGTAACCATGGCACACGCAACGCAAAATATAGATCTTTCCTCTGAGTACTCATCTAAAAAATTTAATGTTTATTACTTTGTTTTTACGATCTTCGTTGTTTGTAGATTTCCTCCATCTTTTTTTATAACCATTGGTTGAATTATTAAACAGTTGTTTGACTGATATGAATTGTCATGAATATATAACGGAAGTTAAGAATTTATGCTCTGTTAAAAAAACAACCAAAAAAAAAAAAAAAAAAAATAAAGATAAAATATTTTTCCTCTGCGTAATTATTGATAGATTGAATAAGAAATTAAAGAGGATTTTGTTGTTTCTTCACTTATCGAAAATCCTTGATCAGTTCGCTATGTGTTTTTCCGATTTACTGAGTTCTATTCTACTTTATCTGTAAATAAATTTAACGAATATTTTTTTTTAATTTGTTGATTTATATTTACAATTGCATCACATTTACTTTTTGTATTTTATATATATTGTATACAGTTGTAAATTTCAATAAATAGCTTTAAAAAATATATATGTAATAAAATAATATTTCAGGGATGTCTAGCCCAGACTTTGTTGTTTCTTTAAACTTAGTTGGCGATATTATGTAATATCTTTTATAAACGCATTATTTATTAACATAATAATATAAAATACATTATGTCTTTTTAAATGGGAATACGATTCATCCAACGAAGAGGCTAGTAAATTGTTTGCAACTATGGCATATTTTACCCTTAACTATGTCCTATGAAATTCTTGGCTCTGGAAAATATCTTCTACATAGCTAAAATAACTTTGTTACATGATTTATCATGCTGGATTGTAAATTAGAAATAAATGTAAAAATAAGATTTTTCAATTTTTTTTTTTTTTTTTTTCCCCATTATTTGCAACGTACTTTTCCCTGTAGAAGGGCTCGTATGTGTCCTTTCTAGTCTCACGATATTTCGTGACAGATGCTTGTGACATCGTTCAGCTTTGAATTGTCTGACCGTGTCTCATGCTAACGCCAACGCTTTTTTAAACGCTCGACTTCTGTGCCAACTCGTTCGTGGTTGTTCTGCGGGTGTCGGCCACATTACGAAATCCCTCTGACGTAAGGTAATCCTTCAAATAGAATTTATCTAACAGTACGAAAAGAATAGATGCAAAAACATTTTCATGCTACCTTGTGCATGCTTATATTCGTTTTTAACTTGTATATTTTTGTCTACGAGTATTGCGTACCCATGCTTTACTAAGTATGAACTTCTATATTATTGTTGAACTATGAAGTTCTTCTTCAGATAAGTGAAGATGAATAAAATACATATGCAGTATATCTTAAATTAATTTTCTCGGTAATATATTTATCTACATAATATGTCGTACATCATGAGGGCCTGGTAGCCTTAAGGAAACAGGAAGTAATCGTGTTGTTTTAAGCACCATGAACGATTCTAGATATTCTATCAAGGATTAGTACACGGTCAACCAATATACACACAAAATGTTTCCTTATTACATTGTGATAACTTTTTAATGGTCATACATAAATGGTCTGTTTTTTTTTTTGCTATTATTTTTTAAATGTATTTTCCATCTTATTTTTACGTTATTATTATATTATTCTAAATTATATGTTTGTTTTTTCTACATTACTAAAAATAATGTAGGGAATCTGACTTTTTTTCATTTTCAAAAATCCTTACACAAGAAAACTAAATAGACCCCCCAGCCAGAAGACATCTGTGTCAAAAAAATAATTAAGGTGTTCAATGTATACATTGCTTGAGAAAATGTGGTGCATTTACGTAGATCTTAATGTTCATATCAATCCTGAATTTTAAATTTCTATATCTATTTTAATTGTGTCGATTAAAAAATAAAACTACCTCTTCAATCACATCTGATAACGATTTCATTTAGGAACTCGTTTTTTTTTTTTTTTTTTTTTTTTTTTTTTTTTTTTTTTTTTTTTTTTTTTTTTTTGTAGAGGATTTTGTGACACAATTTTCTCCACAAGATATTTCATATGCACTTTCTATATAATACCGCTTGTGATACTGTGATTTTTATTACTGGACATTTATAATAAATGTCTTGGCGGTGATCTCTGAAGAGGCTAATCCGTTTATTTATTTATTTTTAATTTTTTTTTTCGAATGGGCCAGCACAGGACCACGTACCAATCTTTTCTTCCAGTATGCTTTCATCTGTTCACCATTTTTCCACTTTCTGTCCTCAGACCATTTTGCACCAGTCCTTTTCACTTTCCTGCCCTGGAATCCCTCCATTTTCAATACCTTTTGCCGAAAGTCTATTATTTATTTCTTCTATTTTTGTATTTTTTTTTTTCTAAATCCCTTTTTACTTCGTTGACCCAGCTTGTTGTTGATTTCTTACCCCACAGATATCTGAAAATCTTACTTCTCAATCTACTGTCAGGAGTTTGATATAAATGACCAAAAAACATCAATCTTCTTTTTCTCATTACATCTGATATAGTTTCTACATTTTGATATATTTTAGCATTACTTCGTAATTTCCAACCTTCTACTGTGTTTTGTGGACCTAATATTTTCCTCATGATTCGCCTTTCTAGCATTTATAATTTATCCAAATTATAGTTTAATGTCAGACATTCACTTGCATATAGGCATTCCGGCTTCACTACTGTGTTGTAATGCCTTATTTTTACACGTTTATTTATTTATTATCATTATTTTTTTTCGTTAGTTTACAACTCTCATGATGTAGCGAATACGTAATTCTCAAAAGCGTCTTAATCTTGAATAAAAATGGAGGTTTGTAATTCATCAAAAGAGTATCCATTTTTTAATATTTTTAGTATATCCTGTCATTTTTGTTTTTCAAAATTTATTGACTTTTTTTCGAAACTAATCATGTTCCTCTGGTATTTTGAATTCAGCAAAATATCTGAAACCTGCCCAAAGCTGCCGCTTGGAACAAGGATTACACGGTTGATAATGAATGGTTGGGACACCAATGGTTTCACTTTCTCCTGAGTCTAGCTGAGTGAATCTGATAGATCTGAGTCTGTTTTTTTTTTAAATTTATCTATTTTTTTTTTTTTTTTTTGTGATCAGTGCGTCAGTACTATTGTAAATGTCTTGAAGCCTTGGTTCAAGAATTGGCTCCTGAAACTCTCAAGGCTATAGCAGATTGAGACTGAAAACGATTCCTACAAATACAATGAGATTAATTAATTGCCTTTTAAAGTTTACAACAAAATTTTACAACAACAGGGAGTCTTTTACAGAGCTTTTGAAATGGGATTCGTGGCTTTATTGAGAGATATCTGACCTTGTATATAAATTCGTAATGAGATATTTTTATTATCGTTTTCTTACTTAAAATGTTTTATTAAAGATAATTTCTCAGATGATTAAACGTCTAAGGAAAGATAAAAAAAAAAAAAAAAACAAAGAATAGGTTAAAGCTATCAGCTGTGTAACTTGGCAGTGGATTTGATAGTATGTTGGTTCTTATTTCGTTTTATTTTAGTTTCTCTATTTACCCTGATGATGGCCGAAACGACGACATGATAAAATATTTTGTTGTTTAATTTTTACAATTCTCATTCTTTAATCCTTCGACTGATCCGTCTAAATAAATTCTTAAAATAGATAGATGGATAGAAAAATAAAAGTCCCTGAAGAATATCAACCAATAAATTATAAAAAGTAAATCACCAATCTGGCCAAAATATTTTAAATAAAATAATGGAATAAGATAATATAAAGGAAAAAAATACAAGTTTATAATAAAATAATTTAAAGAAAAAAAATCTATAAACAAATATATAAACATTCACTCTTATATACACACAAAACCGTATATACATTCGGTAAAGGAAAAAATGTTATTTACAAAGTTGATTGAAAGATGAAATTTCTGAATTTGCACATAGTAAAGTATGATGAAAAATAATGTTTGTTGAGAGGGAATAGGCAGAAATTATAAAGAAAAAATAAAAATGAAAAAAAAAATATTTGAATAACCGTGAAAACATTATCATAAAAAGAATTGAAAAAGTTTTTATTTAATATGCTGGTATGACAGCATATTTAAAGCATCCGTATGATTAAATAGCATCAGTCTGGAGGGAGATAAGGTGGTGGAAGAGGTGAGTTTTAAAAATTCCAAAGGGAAGATGCGTTGCGAAAGAGGGAGGAAGAGGAATATTAAATATAAATATTAATAATAAATATTAAATAAAAAATATTAAAAGTTATAAGGTTTTTAAGCTATGTAACTTTATTCATCCTTTCCAGCAACCCATCCTTAATATGCAAATTTAAGACTGGCAAGCAGGGTAATTTGTCAAATATTTCTGTCAAACTTTAAACTTAATATATAAACAATAGTATAAAGAAAATAATTTTTAAATCATTTCTTAAATGCCCTAGCTCCAATAAGGACTATTTGTATACAAAACTATTTTATTTTATTTATTTTTTTTGATCGTAGTATAAAACATATATAAATAAAATAAAACAATTGACTGATTCATAGTGGCCAATCAATTTTTTTTCATTTTGAGGAATTATTTTTTATAATGATTATAAAATATATATGTATACAATATACTATTTTTATTACGATTTTATTTATGAAAAAATTAAATAAACATTTCAATATATGAAAAACGTATTACTGCTGTGAATAAAATTAAAATGAAAAAAAAAATAGTAATCATAATAATAATAACACACACAAACTATATATAAATAATATGCCTTGAAGACAAACTATGTATATACGAGTATGCAAGTATGTATGTATGTTTGTATGTATGTATGTAAAGGTCATTATTCTAGTACCTGATGGCTTTTAGAAGTTCCTACATTTTGCATCTTTAGTTATTCATTATGCATCGATGATGATGAATGTTTAACATTCTAAACTAGCTTTCGAATAAAAAATTGCAATATTCCAAAATTCCAATCTAAATGGCTATTAAATCATCAATCCTTATTCCGTGCCTCTAGTGAAGTAGTTACTGACACATTAATTTTGAAATAAAAATAAATAAATTTTATAGCAATATTTAATTTAAATAGAAATATTTTAAAATATTTTGTAAGAAAAGATAGAAGTTATTGATGTATTAAAATTATTCATTTCCATCGGCCTGTTTTTAAAAAAAAGATATTGTCATTAGGGTCTCATTCATATTACCATAACTTACATTGAAAAGTCACATATGTAAGACATTATTATTGAGTAAGAAACGTATTTCTGAGTCTGTTGAAAGTTCTTCCAGTGCTGCTTTTCGATAGCAAAAAGAAAAAAAGTGATGGAATCGTCAATTTTTTTTTTTTAGCCTTTGCCAGCATTAAGTAAACCAGGAAAAAAAAAAAAATAATACAATAAATTTTATTAATTAGAATTATTCTTGATGAAACTATTTTTTTCTAATATTTAAATATAATTTATGCTAACCCCCTAGACTGGTTTAACCAATTATGAGGCTGTTCGAAACAGCTGTGAAAAAAAAAAAAAAAATGAGTTTAGCAGGTGTTTAATTTTGTCATATTATCGGGTCATTTTGGAGCAATTTCGTCCTACTTAAAACGTTAAGTTTAAACACTTATTAAGTTAATGTTGCTCTACATATATGAAAAATTGTATCTATTATACGTATAAATTATAAAATTAAAAGACTATTTACAAGTATTTTATAAACCACCAAATTTCAGAATCCTGTTGAAGATATAATCAAAAGATTATTGATATTTAAAATATTTATTAAAAAATTCCAAGGAAGTAGTAGAAATTCTAACCTTCTGAGTTGGTTGGTGTACTGTTCGTGACTAATGGATTTGGTGCTTTTTCAAGTAGACTCTCATATCGAAACTCCCCATTTTCGTTAAGCCAAATATGATTTTTTTTACGTGAATAGATCACTATTATATCTATATAAATTAAACTAAGTTCACCATTCGAACAAAAATAAGCCGATCTAAGATTTCAGAGACAAACCAAGCTTTACTGAAATCAAAATGCAATTCAAACTGACCATCAACCTAGCTTCATGTCATTTTTAATCTATTTCGTTTTAGCAGAAAGCATCCAAACCGCTTGGTATTTTTCTGCTTATTCCGAAATAGTTATTGGCCATGGTGTTTTATAAAATAATAGATAACTTAAATGGAAACCACCTTTTGCACTTTGGATATAACATTTTATCATTTGAAGAAGACTCGCCAAAACAATTTCGCCTTTATTTCTAAAAGTAAATTTCATTTGTTTTGTGATTAATTGAAATTTTTGATATTAATTTTAAACCGATTTCTGATGCCAAATTTAATGATATAAAATATAATCTGCATATAATATTCCAAGGATTTTCACTCTTTTTATAAGTTTAAAAGGTAGCTCTGAAATTCAGGAATATATAGATGGCTACAATATGGACCTGCTAGATTTTCAAGTTGATAAAGAAGATTTAATTTCGGGTTTCAAACAGTGAAATTATTATTATTCTGTATATATTTTTTTATGATGATTTTAGAATAAATGTTGTAAAACTAAAACTCATTGTCGTTCCTATTATTTCTAGTCCTATTTTAGAACAAATTGAACATTATATTTTTAAAAAAATAGTATAATAATAATAAAAATTAATTATAAAGTTGATAAAAGTTTAAAAAAATTATATGATTAATGATGATAATCTATTCCGCAGAACCCTACGAAGCATCAAAATCTTATCCAGTCTTATCAAAAAGTTTTTAAATTAACCATTTTTACATCAATTAGACCGAAAAGTGAACATAATCATTCATATTTAAATTTTTTTTTTTTTTTTTTTTTTTTTTTTTTTTTTTTTTTTTTTTTGGCTTTAAGCTGAATTTAATCTTATGTTCAAATTTTAGTTTTAATTTATCCTAAATTGATGTTCTTGTGGGATGTATTGTCCAATTTCTAATATTTTTTTCAGTTCCTGGTATGCCTACTCATTGTCAGTATATCGACTATTATACTCTTTTAACTGTTGTCTATTATAAAATAAATTATATAAAATGATCTATGTATATTTAATCCAGCATGAATGTTGCAGCCTTTAGATTTAGATTATTAATTATTATTACCTTCTCGTGTAGCAATTAGTGCTGCCTTTGATGTGCTATTTATACGATTATTGATTCTGGGGCTTTGTCGGCTGGTGGAATAGCTGTTTCGTCACCAAATACCAGTAATCGTAACTTTATAAAGTTCAGAAAGGATATTTGTTTAGGTGCTGCATTGAAATCAAATTTAATTTCTTAACCTTTTTGCTATAAGATTGTGTCATTACTTTATTTTTTTATTATGGATATGATTTTTGGATGCAGGTCTAAACATTTTTGATGTAACTAACTTGTTGATGGTTCCCTTATCAAAAATTTAGTGGAGAACATTTTTTGTTATATAACATTTTTCGCTAGGATCTACCGTTTAGGAGCTATATTGGTTAGAATGAAAATAGTCATGTTTGCAACCAGTTTTTTGTCTTATCTTAATTTATGTGATCCACTTAATTCTAAAATGTAAATTCACAAAATTAGTTGATATATATATATACATCTCATATCCTAAACTCCTCCATTTAGAAGCGATCCTATACCTCAAATTCTAACATACTGAACGCCACTCCACATATTTTCCTGAAAAAATCCAAAAAGCAACTTTGCCTCTAATCCTCAAACCTATTTCTCTCTGACAAACCGTGGGTAAAATCTTAGCTTCCATTAAATTACAATATAATATTTTATGTGACAGTAATCAGACCGATTTAAATATGCCGTTCTGAAATTTTGGACTCTACTTAACCTTTCAATTCCTAAATGCTTCTTATTGTTATTAAAATTATCCATAATCATAATGATCTCAATATCCCACTTGTTGAGGAGTTGACCCAAACCCGATAGCTGTCCTTCCATTATAATTACCATAGACACTAAAAACCAGGTGTCTGAAAAGAATATGGACGAGGGACCTATTAATATAAGTGTTGTTAAAGTGTTACTGATAGTTAGTTTCTTTACAAGTTATTGTGATCATTTCTTCAAACATAAACAGTCTATGTAACAAAGTGATGATGTTATGAAACTTTGTATGTTTTAGAACTGATGATGAGTGTTTAACATTCAAAACTAGTTTTCTAATTAAATAATTCCAATACAATTGGCAATTAATTCATAAATCCTAATTTCTTAAAACATTTACTTGATGTACATACTGTATAATATTAATATTTGAATAAATAAATAGGACCATACATTTTAACTGAAATATAAAACAAAAAAGCGGAATTAATTCCATTATTTACTGGCTAGTAATCGATATTAATAAGAAACAAGAAGTAAATACAAAAAAAAATGAATAAATAAAAATATAAATTAATTCCCCTTAGATTGGGAAAAAACAATTTATATTTTTATTTATTTATTTTTTTTGTATTTACTTCTTGCTTCTTATTAATATCGATTACTATCCAATAAAATAATTGAATTAATTCCGCTTTTTTGTTTTATATTACAGTTAAAATGTATGTCCCTATTTATTTATTGATATATTAATATCATACAGTATGTACATCAAGTAAATGTTTTTAAAAATTAGGATTGATGAATTAATTGCCAATTGTATTAGTATTATTTTATTTGAAAACTAGTTTTTAATGTTAGACATTCATCATCTGTTCCAAAACATACAAAATTTTCAAAACATCACTTTGATACATAGATTGTTTATGTTTGAAGATATGATCACAATAACTTGTAAAGAAACTAACTATCAGTAACACTTTAACAACGCTTACATTAATAGGTCCCTCGTCCATATTCTTTTTTAGACGCCTGGTTTTTAGTGTCTATGGTAATTATAATGGAAGGACAGGTATCGGGTTTGGGTCAACTCCTCAACAAGTGGGATATTGAGATCATTATGATTATGGATAATTTTAATAACAATAAGGAGCATTTAGAAATTGAATGGTTAAGTGAAGTCCAAAATTTCAGAACGGCATATTCAAATCGGCCTGATTACTGTCACATAAACGATTATATTGTAATTTAATGGAAGCTAAGATTTTACCCACGGTTTGTCAGAGAGAAATAGGTTTGAGGATTAGAGGCAAAGCTGCTTTTTGGATTTTTTCAGGAAAATATCTGGAGTGGCGTTCAGCATTATGTTAGAATTTGAGGAATAGGATCGCTTTTAGAGGAAGGAGTTTAGGAAATAAGATGTTATAAGTTCATGTCTAGGAGCTCTGTTTGAAGGTACACAGCTCTGCAAAGAAATAAAAAAATTCACTCCCTTTGAAAAGCAATTCTTCAACAATGTCATTTATGCAACAAAGCCTAATACTTATGCTCTCCATTTTTTTTTCATTTTATAATGCATTATAAAAGTTTCAAAATCAGAATAGGTTTTTTTTATTTTTCGTTAAAGCTTACAATGATAAAAGAATGCTCGAAATGTCGAAAAACACCTCATTTTTCGACCTTGAAAAACAAATTTGAAAAAAAATGGTGCCTGATTGAGATATTCTGACTTCGGATTCGTGTTCAGGGCACTTTAGATAATAATAAAACATTTTTGTTGAAGGGAGTATTTTGATGCAGAACAGTGTAATCTGTCTATGATATGTCTGAAAAATCGAGTGCTTTAGGAGAAGGGAAAATTTGTGGTGGAATTTCTATCCTGCTTCAATAAATTCTAGATGAGTAGAATTAAATTCAAGTCAAGATTCGGTTTAAAAATTTTGAAAAGGTTCACTTGGCCAAATGACTTTTAAAAAAAGGAAAAAAAAAAAAAAGAAACTCGTTGATTTACTTTTTGAACTGATGATCAGATACTGAAATAAATATTTTTAAAATCAAAAGATTGCTTTAAGTAACATTTTTTTAGTAGTTTAAAGTTAATTCTCAGGGTGGATTTTTCTTTACTTAAATTTTCAATCATTATATATACTGATATTTTCAATGACAAAACCAATTGCATATATAATCCGTTCGTATTGTTATATAAGAAGTGTTGAGCGCATTATGTACACTTATTTCACTAAGACTTCAGTATAGATTGTTGTAAGTTGTGATGTTATGGAGAATTCTAGTATTCACATATAAGTGGCCCAACGTAATAATCTCTTCGGGAGGATGTGGTTTCATGGGAACATGGCAGATGGCCAGGGTGGTTCCATGGCATCCTGCAACTTATAGCGCCCCAATCTTTGTCTGGGCGTGCCTGAGGGGAGAGAAAAATGGTGATCACGCTTTATGTCCAAGCTGTGGTTTAAATAATGTTTTCCAGCTCGTTTATTAGGAATAATTTTAAGTTATATTCCTGAAAATAATTAAGAAAAGATGCTGTTATTTATAATAAGACAAGATCTTATTGTTAGAATAAATAAATGAAAAAAATATTGTCCTTAAGAACTACTTACAAAACCGGAAAGGGACGACGTTGCTGGTGTTGGAGCAGGGCCTGTTAGCAAGAAGTTTTATTTGGCACGGCTCTGATTTGTTGGGCAGGAGCCTTGTTGCTCCCTGATTGGCCAAATTAGTGGATCCAGCAATCCCATTGGTTCCCCAGTCAGCGAATCGATAGCTAACCAATCGCAACTATTCTACTTCTTATCTGCCTGCTATGCTGTGTCAGGCGTTTCCTTTTGGGAATTGTAGTCTCGGATTGGTTCATGGCATTTTTTTTTTTTTTTTTTTTTTTTGGGCTGTTTGTTCAGCCTGACCTTTGTAAAAGTTGTACGGCTTACATAAATGAATCCTTAATTGATTTCAGTTTGGATGTAATATGTCAGTACCTTTGGGGTTTCTTGTACCTTGGTGAGCTTCCAAAAGCGAGGACTGATGCCTGAAATATAACTTGCTTAGTTCATCATTATATGTGCTGTATGATAACTATCTTTGATCAATTTTAATAATTTTTATTTTAACTATGAACTATGAATGCCGGATTTAAAATTAATAAGATAACTATTAATTATATTTAATTAGTTATATCTAATTTTATCTCCCTTGTTTTAAACATTTTCAGAATCCTGGGTGTGGCATAAATTAGCTTTCTAATTTAATAAACTAGTTTAAACCATACCGATTTGTTGTTTAATTCTTGAAATTCATAGTATATATAAACAATTATAACCACCTTTTAATTAATTATCCTAATGAATAATTTTGTAAAAAAAAATATAATTATCATAGAAAATAGATTGTCGAATATATAATTTATTGGTACAGCAGAGTACTTGTAATTTATGGAGAACAACTATTTGTCTATATTTTATTCTTCTTCGCCGTTTCTCTGTCAGATTATGTTTAATTGAGTTTCTAGCTGTTCCATTTACTGCCTGTTTCATAACTCATAATATTGCCAATACATATTTATATTTAACTTCAAATGTTTTTTATTTAAAATAATATTATTTTTTTGCTAATAAGAACAATATCGAATATTTTGAACTTTATAATTATATTTTACTGAAATTGACGCTATTTGAATAAATATAAAAACTATTTCTTTTTCTATTTCATTGATTTGTATTGGGTACCATATTAAAACTATACCTAATATAATATTAGAAAAGTGTATTTATTGTTTGTTTATTTCATTTAACGTCACTTTATGCTGCTATGGCTAATCGGACGATGCTACGGTGGGATTCCTAAATTTTGCCTATCCAGGTATAATTAGGATAGGGATCTTTAACGAGTACCTGACATCGCACAGGCTCCCTTCCCTTCCGACGACATAGCTAAGGATTTTTTACTCCCTTTAAAAAATCCCAAGGTCATCTGCCGGGAGCGAACCCGCGATCTTGGGTTTAGTAGGTTGCTATGCTAACCACTACACCACAGGTGACCCCAAAAGTGTATTTAGTTGACTGATAAAATTATTAAGATGACGATCTGGGACGCTATCAGAAGTTAGTAAGCACGTCCAAGTAAAACAACTAAAATAGAATGCAAACGTTTCGACCTGCCGTGCTAGTCGTCTTCAGGACCACCAAACCACACAGGAAAGGAGACAAACAATGGCGTGTTTATACTGTAACTCTGATTATCTTATAATACTTTATATACTTAGATAAACATATTTCTGATATATTGTTTACAGAGTCGTTTCGATATCCCTGTTTGTGGTTGGCATTTGTGTCTAGAAGTATCATATATATCAAACAACTAAGGCCGCGACATAAACAGGTGTCAGTGTCAAAGCATATCAGGTACCTGCGAAGAACGGTGACGTCAGTTGGACAAACAGCTACTGTTACAAAAACCGATCTCTTAGAACTCTTTACTTACTACTAAAGGTGTTCAATATAAATTATAAAATAAGTTTTATTATTATTTCTGCCAAGAGCTCCATTGGGGGATCGCGGGTATTTTTGTGATCAAGAGTTGGCAACATTGATGAGAAAAAAATGTTGATGGGTTAATAGTTGGTTAATAATTCAGTAAAATGCCTGATTTCAACCTCCCATTGAACGTGAAAGATTCACTAACTTAGAAATCCAATTGGCAATTTTCTAATGTAAATTGACGATTATAAATTAGAACACCTGTCTAGGATGTGAGTATGAAAGCGTGAGGACGGCTGCAGGTGTTATAATCAAATATTAATTCGATGGAGCATGGAGTGGAGTGTGTAGAGACGGCCTTAATTGGTTCCAACCGCAGCTAGTACGTGCTCATTGTCATTTATAATTCTTCTCAACCTAAATTTTAGTTGAGTATGCCCTCTGGTTACATTTCAAATCCATTTTAAATGGTTTCGGAGCATCGTGCGCGGGTTGTCCTGTGACAAGGTTTTTTACAGTGCCATCGCATGACCCTCATTCAGGAACAATATAATTTTAGTAACAGACTCTTGTATGTATCACCTCAAAAGCTTATGTGTTCACTCGTACGTATCCACATTAAAAAATAAAGGTATATATGTTAATTTTATATCGGTCATATCTTACATTGATATTGCTGGGAATGGAATGGCCGATCGAGCTACAACTGAGGCTTTTGAGCTGCCAGGATGGTTTAAGATGAACTCCAACACAAATTGGAAAGACCTTAAGAATGAATGGCAATGTGGGATGAGACCTCCGAACAAACTAAGAATCGTTAAGAAAACTGTTTTGGTTATACCCAGCCGCAAACGTTATACTGACAAGGCTACACGAGACTGACCCATCCCTACTTATTTTTACAAAAAAAAAAAAAAGATCCACCAACATGCCTATATTGAAAACCAGAGTGGATCAAAGCCAACGGTCCATTCTTGCACTTCTAAATTGAAATCAACGCATTGGGCTGTCTGTTAAAATGGCTTATTCTCTGGAATAGCTCTGTTTCTAATACTTCGTTCAGTCAATAAATAATGTCAGATAGGAACAATGCATTGAGGACTCAGAGTTTCCTTTAAAAACAAAGCAGTTTAATTAAATTATCAAAAGGACAATGGTTGATATAGTTTGGCAGTTAAAAATCGCTAGGTCAGGCAGATCTGAAAATAGTATCATTCAGTTTAAAATTATTGAACGAGAAGAGAGTGCCCTTTAAATATCTTATTAAATAATTTAATACTTAATTCTTATTAATTTATATAATATTATTTTAGGCCAAAAGGTAGGATTTACCGTAGATTTCAATGAAGCACATGTTTTTCATAGTTATAAGTGCATTATAATTTTATTAAAAGTTATGTATTAACATTTTAAAAAAGTAAAGGAAATATAAATATACGTTATATACACCAATATGCTAATTCCTTTGTATAGAAATGTATTAGCCAACTATTTATGTATAGAAGCATTACCATAATCATACTCTATTGGATTTGGTGTACAGCAAACTGACTCATTTTAAAATTGTTCAAAATGAAGTATGTTCGAAACCTCGTTGTTAAGGACGTATAGAGCAAAAACCTTAATAAATAAATTAAATGAGTATTTGCATTTTTTCTTTGTTTTGAAAGAATTCCGAAAATTTTAAAGCCTTTATCTTAGTCCCCGTTTAAGCTACAGAGCTTCTTTTCTGCTCGAATAGTACTAACTTTAGTCTAGTATAATTTTTAGTATAAGAAGCTATTCTTTAGAGCCAACTCTGCAGCAGATAATTTCGGGAAACGCAAAAAAGTTTGATGATTTGACGCTAACAATTAGTGAAGCGCTATATGATGCTACACCTGAATTTTTGTACGCAATCACAGCATACCAGAATGTACAATTTTACTGGAATATTAGGGGTTCGGCGAAATCATTGTTCCCGCACCCCTCGGATTATCGGAAGTTGGATTATTGAGGTTCTAGTGTAGGTAGATCCGTTAAGGATTAGGGATACGAATTGTTAGAAATATATTTTTTTGTTTTATATTGAACTAGATTTTATGAAGATACTTAATAACTGATGCGGCAGGAAGGGGGAGTAGCAAAAAACGCTGAGATAGAGGCGGATGGTGTTCTGTTAATAGCCAAAGCGAGGACGACATATTAGATAGGAGATATATGCGGGGTGGAGGCAGTTCCACACACCTGCTCTCCAGCCGATTCCTTCATAAAGGAATATTTGTCTCCTGTCTCTACCCTCCCGGCTATAAGAAAATATTACCCGCTGGGGGGAATCTCGCTCTATAATGGATTCTCACAGTTGGTGAATTAGCCCCAATATTAGACTTCCCATAGGGATGGTGGGAGTTTTCCCCTACGCTTGCAGTTTGGGAATTTATTCTGCTTGTAAGGGTATGTATATTCTGGGGTTTCTTTTTTTCTTTAACTGATCCCACCATATTATTAATTATTGAATTGCTAATAATTGATTACCTCTCCCAACTCGAACTGCGCCTTTCTTGATTAGAAATAAT
Organism: Euschistus heros; assembly: GCA_003667255.2. Lineage (NCBI taxonomy): Eukaryota > Metazoa > Arthropoda > Insecta > Hemiptera > Pentatomidae > Euschistus > Euschistus heros. Next base: position 2,504,029 of record RCWM02000008.1, on the reverse strand, counting down.
TTATTCAATTGTAGGGGAGCAGATCATTATCGATTGTATCCCTTCATATTTAATGAAAAAAGGTCTACAAACAAGTCTTGGGAATTTTTTTTATAATAAATTAGTATCTTCATCGATCGGCAGATGAATGCTTAAAAGATCTCTATTTGACTTTCAGTTTCTTGTTCCATTTAGTTTAACTCGCAACTCATCCCTTAGTGGTGGATAAGTTCAATAAATCAATCAAGCTTTATGAATTATTGCGTTTATTATAATTTTTATCCAAAAAAAAGAAGCCCAACGAAGTTAAAAGAAAATTCATTGGTATGAAGTGTTATAAGCCACCTTTCCTCGTTTGGATTTCAACTCGTTAGATATATACTCATTGTTATAGTATATAACAAGTTTTTTTGTTTTGCCCACTTAGGATCACGCTACAATATACCATCTTGTTCTTTTCCATTGCTTTTAGTTTCTGTGCCTCTAGTACTCTTTTATGCGTTCACTGGCCTTCTTTTGATCTGTCCAGGTTCTTCCGCTCCTTTTAGGTCTTCCTTCAGCTTGAAACCCTTCCACTCTACTCCTAAATGTACCTCTTTCTAACATTTGGAAGTCTGTAATCTTCAACTGTTTCTTCTGACTTCTTCAATTATCTGTTTTGTTTATCCGTCTTCGTTCATTCTGTGCATATGTCCGAGAAACGTCAAGCTACTCTTCCACATAGTCTCTGAGGTTCTTTCCACATTCTAATAGGCTAATAAAATTTTTATTCACTTAAAATATTTTTAAATATTTTTTTTATATTCAAAACTCAAAACAATATCGACGCCTTACTTACCACGTGTAAGTCACTTTTTGGCCTAAGTTAGTTAGACCTTATCCTTTTACATCATATTTTTCCTATTTTTTTTTCTCGTATAAACTAAAGCAATAAACCCCACTATTTTGCTTTGTTTGGATAATAACAATAATAATAATAATAATAATAATAATAATATGAATAAATCGGTTTCATATGACCTCTGAAAAGTTGGGAAAAATGTAATGAAAAATATAATAAAAATGACTAGTCTGCAACTTATAAAGAAATACTTATTCGTGGCACATAAATGAAATCTACTTAAGAAGGTCTTTAGGTTCTTTCCAGGCGGCTTAGAGAGTTATCGGGAATCGAGTGGCAAATAAGTTAGTAGATTAATGGATTCGAGTGGTTATAAAGCATTTCATGGATGGATAGGTGTCTACTTTGGGCCAGTTCTGTAAAAATTAGAACATCGAGACCATTATGGATAAGTTTATTTGTGACACATTAAGGAGTATTGAGGATTTTACAGAGGGATTTTGGATTGTAAGGATTGGATACGAGAAGAATTGGAAGGTTTAGTGGAGCCCAAAAGCCGATCTCCTCACATCCAAATTGGTTCAACAATTATCATATAAATGAGTCTTTTGTAGTTAACAGGAAGCTTTGAACTTTCGTCTAATAAATATTAGCAGTATCAGGTTGTTTTAGTCTTACTAAACGGCAGATAGATTTTAAGAAAACTATTTAATTATAGGACCCCCCTTTCCTATAACCTTTCTATTCCATTATGTAGAGGTTTAAGCAAGACTCCAGGAGATCTTAGCACTCCTCTTTCTGCATCTTAGGTTTGAGGTCTAATGAAGTGAGTTATATTTCATCCAAACCAAATCAGTAAAACAGCTGGTTACTACTTACAAATTATGGATTTGAATTAATTCTTCAATAATAAAAAAAAAATGTATTTGTTGGACTCATTCGCAAACGTGTAACCCTTACGTGTAGCTCATTCAACTGCAATCTAGTCGAGAAAGGTTTGTTAGAAAGTTCTCCATTAAATTAATTACCGTACGTTTCTTACGGTGGTTTGAAAGTGCAAGTTATATTTTCCACTTTAACTGTTATTACTTTGCGGGCGGTAAATCTAGGCGGTTATTCATTTTTATTTTATTACGCGGGGATGGAGAGGAGTTTCAGAACTCACTCCCTGCTCGACCGCCTCGGGTGAATTTTTATGAGTTAGGAACTTCTTTTTTGGGGGTTCCACTTTCCTTTTTCATGTTATCGATACCTATTTTCGAGAGAGATTTTTTTTATTTTCAGAATCGAGTTTCAGAATCGAGAATCGAGCCCTAAGTTGAAGACATCTAGGTAATTTTAAATTAAACTATACCATTCATGTAGTGACTTGCACAATCATGGAGATTGTTAACTGGTTTTATGATTTGTGAAAAGCAAAGGTTTTCGAATTAATAGAAACAGTTTTTTTCTTAATATTTAAAATTGCCTTAAATTTGTATTCTCTCAGTTATTGAAATTTACAACTATACAAATATATACATCTAGTAAATATGTTGTAAGTGATTACCGTGATTAAGTGTCAAAGCTAGAAAAGAACTACTCATCAGTAGCGCTTCAATATGTATTCTACACTATAAGATCTCTATGCCATCTTCTTTTCAGACGCCTCGGAGGGTTATCGGGAATAGAATAGCAAGCAAGTTGAGAGGCTAATTAGATTGGCTCTTTGTATTTTTTGCAATAGGCAGTCTTACTTTATTTATACCTTGAGTGGTTATGGAGTTAACTATGAAACGGTTTTGTTGAGCCTCAAACCTCAACCCCATATGTTGGAATAGGTTCAAACTGTCATGTGAATGAGTCTTTTCTAGTAAATAGGAAGGCTTAAACGTTTGTCTAGTAAATGTTAAAGAAGTCAAAAACGACGAGCAGTTTCCTGTCGTCTTGGTCCTTTATGTGGATTCCAAGTTAAACCTTTAAAAAAATTTAATCTATTTATTTTATTTTATATACATACATAAAGTTTCTGTTATTCGGGCCGTCGTACAACTTCGAGGTCGAGACACTCACCTCGATTATACCCTCGATAAAGTGTGCACCCTTGATTGAGGAAAAATCCTAACGGTTGAGCGAGAAGTTAGGCCAAATCTCCTCCTTTCACTATCGTTGGCCTAGTAACAAACAGTACATCCTAACCTAAGTACTGAACCCAAGACCCTTCATGAGTTTTAGTGGTACAGGTTTTTTTTTTTTTTTTTTTTTTTTTTTTTTTTTCCAATTTTTTTTATACATAAAAGTAAATATTTTTTAGCTGTTAAAAATAAAATTAGCACTATAAAATCATGATTTAAAAGTTAATGTAATTAATGGCTTTTGTACTAAAACTTTTAGTGTTCAAAGTTACGAAGATGTCCTTCCAACTTAGTCCTTGGTCATTTTTCCAAACTAGATCAATTTGTAAATTTATGTCTGTATTTGTTGTACCAGTCATAGTCAGTTACTGGCCAATTTCTTACTTGAAAAACATTGTCATAATTAGATTGGATCTTTGTTGTGCAATAGACAATCTTATATTAGATGTGGGGATTTGAGTATGTTGCAATTTTGTCTTGTTATTTATGGAATGAATCTATGAAGACTTGGGGAATATTCTGATTTAACAAATCTACTATTTAAGCTTTAATGATTTGAGGTTCGCATGATGGATCAATACACATTCGTCATCAGCTCTAAAAATGCAACAATTTTACAAACATTACAAAAAATTTTGTATATTTTAGAAATGATGATGGATGTTTAAAATTCGAAACTAGTTTTCTAATAAAATAATTCCAATAGAAGTGGCAATTAATTCATCAATTCAAATTTTCCAGCTATAATGGTTTGTCTAATATTGTATTTTATGAATGAAAATGGTGTTTTCGTATATGATGTTAATAATTGACTTTTTTCTACGTTTTTAGCTATGGTGTCAGTTATTTGTTTGTTTAAATGCCAGAATGACCTTTAATCCATTTAATCATAACATCGTGAGCTTTTTTATTTTAAATTACCATCATGTTAACAATTTATATGATTGCTTATTTATTTAGTTTTATTTTCTTACAACTCAATTTTCTCATTGCTATTTTCCTGCTTGGTAAAAAAAATAAATAAATAAGAGGGCGGGGTACAAGGTGGGGATTGAGTAGAGTGAGCCCTTCATGCCTTAGCATACCCTTCCAGAGATAAGGGCCTGGAATATTTTCTCCTTGAGAGCTTATTCCGGCTGGAAATATGCGACGTCACTCCCGGCAGCCTCCTACACCCCGTGTATAATTATTTTTGACAGCGCCCTTTGAATAGTTAAAAGGACGATCCCAGAGTCTCCTCATTACGAAATACAAATTATTAATTTTATGAATTTCTAGGTAGATTGTTGTTTTAGTTATGTTTAACTAGCGCTCTCGATTTGAGAACTTACATAATTTTAACTAATAATTGAAGGATTATTTGTTATTTGATAAAAATCATGTATTGAAGTATTTAATTGATAATTTTTTTTTCAATTATCTCTTCAAAAATATTTCCACTCATAGCAGTAATGTTTAACCTAGCACCATTGCACTGATTATGTGGTTTGGATCCATGGAAAAACTTAATTAGACATCCAATTTTTAATTTTAATATATGATTTGGTCTTCCAAATAGACAGAAACAATTGAAAAACTATTGCGGATAACGGACTACATCATCAGTGCTTACAACTAATGGCCCATGAATCACATTTTTACACACAATATAAAAAGCAAAGGATCGACATAATCGATTTGGTAATCATTTTTATTGGAAAAAATAATTTTAATGATTCCATCTGGTTAGATTTTAATTTCTATCCATAAAAGTAAACGACAGTGTAGTTTCTGCCACTTAACATTGTACATTTAAATTTTTACCTAGAAACGTAAAATGACTTCGGTTAACTTCGGTACTGATGGTTCAGTACCAGTGTACATTATATTGCGAAACAGTAACCAGTTTTCAGTAATTTTATTGAAATTAAGTAATTTTTATTAAATACAACACCATATCTTTGTAACCTCTCATGTAGAGTGACGCTCGCCACTTAAAAGTCAGTAACAAATTATTTAAAAACCAGTAGATTTTATTGGTGCTAAACCTTTTTTGAACTCTGCAGATGACGTAGTCAAAATTTGGTACAGATTGGTTCATTAGTTTTCGTGGTTATTGATCAAAAACGAAAAATGCCTTGTCCTTTTAAATAATAATATAGATGAAAGAGGCTCTGCGCACACTCATAAATTATAGAGCTTTATGAGTGTTTACAGCTAAAGGCCCATGAATCACATTTTTACACACAATATCAAAAAAAGCAAAGGATCAAAATTTTGAATCGGTATTAATTTTTATTCGGCAGAAATAATTTTATTGATTTCATCTTGTTGGTTGGATTAGATTTCTAACCATAACTATTATGGCAGTCCTGCAAACCTCGTTTATTTCACTCAACATTGTACTTTATTTTTTTATTATTGCTAAACCTTCCTAGAACTACTTTACTTTTGCAGGTTTTATCCTATCAATGGGTTGTCTGGCTAAGTCAGAGCGTCTCTCCACTTCTTTCTATCCCACCAGTCCTCCTCCCCAAGTCTCCTGCCAGCCATTTCCTCCTCCACACAGCCCTTCCACCGGGTTCGGGGTCTTCCTCTCCTCTGTCTTCCTGGTTGTTCCCACAGCAGAATCCTCTTCGGCCACCTACGTTTTGGCATCCGCTGGCAGTGTCCATACCATCGTAGCCTGCTTCTTCCAATCCTCTCCGGGACTCCTTCGGTCACGCCCAGCCTGTCTCTGATCTCATTCCTGATTTGGTCTAAAGATAAAGTAATTAAAATATGGTAGAGCTCAGTAGTTCTAGCACATATTTAATTTTTTAAAAATAATTTAATTAAATATAAATAAACTTTATTATCGATTTCAAGCTCTATATAACATTGTACTCGTACCTTAGTAACCTCTCGTGTAGAATGTTTCTTGCCACCTATCAGTTAATTTTTAATATTCACTTATATCCATGTATTATCTCTTTTTTACTATAACAAATTAATTGAAAACCATTAGATTTTATTATTGCTGAACCTTCCTGGAATTATGATGATGTGGTTAAAATTTGGTACAGATTGCTTCTGTTGTTAAAAAAAAAAAAAAAAATAAATTAAAAGTAAATGGCTTACTGAGGAAAACCTTGTTTAGATAAGTATATAATACAATTACAAGAAACATACAACAAGAAATGCAAACACTGTGTTTTATTTATTATAATTAGGCCCCTTTATGCTGAATTGGGCGTATTAAGTCGTTAGATGTCTATTTATCTTTCGTTTTTATCTATTATTTCACAAATCCATTTTTACCAGGCCTCCTTTTTCAAAGTAAACCAACTCTTGAAGTTTCATCATTGCTGTTGCGCAAAGGCATCGCCTGTCTGGAAATATTCCAATTGCTGTTAGGATAGCACCGAAGAATGCCAGGAAGCAGGCAGGGTTCGCTTCGTCCCATTTCTAGAATTCCACGTGGGCCCGGGGCTTGCATAAGCTGAGGGAAGATGGTTACTCAACACTGGTAGGAAAAACTTAGCGCTGACCGGGTCTTCACAGTATTGTGTTTCGTCGGGCATCCTATGTATGTGGTTTAGTTCCGCAAGCCTACATTAAATCCTTGTTTTAGCAGACCCTACGTCCAAAAGGTTCCACAAAAGTTAATATAAAAGTAAACAACTATTTAATCATTGAGATGTTTTAAATACGTTTGGGGCTCGATTAACCAACGTTTTTGGATCCGAAATAGGCTCGAATAACCAAATCCTCAGTTGATCAAAACCCAATAAAACTGCAAGAAATATAAGAAAAAAAAAACTCAATTTCTCCCTAACTCTATAAAACTTAGAAAGATCAAATTACTTAAATAATTAATTAAATTAAATTAACAATTAATGATTATGCGAAATTAACAAAGTTGAGAGAAAATAAGAGTTTCAAATGTGACTTTCTCATTCAAAGCAAAATAGCGACAAAACGGTAAGTCTAAACGACAAAAGTTATATAACAAAAAATATTCTCCATTAAATTTCTGGTAAGGTGACTGTCTTCTGATTTTCGATACGCGCATTATCTACAGAACAAAGCGTCTTAAAAAAGTAATAATATGTAATTAATATGAAAAAATAGCTTGCTAACTATAGATCCCAGTGAAAAATGTTATATTAAAAAAAATATTCCTGATCAATTTGTATTCAGGAAACTGTCCGCAAATTTTCGATCCGAGCAACAGAAAGTGAGCTAGACCATTTAAAAATGAGTGTGAAAAAAACGTTGCTATTTTAAAGATATTTCTTGGTTTTAAATATACTGAAGTTATATTAGGGATTTTTAATGTAAAACATGCAGTTTTTCTGCGATTTCTTGTAAATATTACGGAGAAGAGTGGAAATGTTGAAGAAAATAAGAAAAGAGAATTGAGTAAACTTATGAAAGCATGTTGCGTGCCTGCACCTCCAGGTTGGAACCTTTGTTTTCTGCTCTTTATGGCAGTTTTATTCAGACAAAACAGCCATCTCGGAACCGAGTGAGGGCTGTATATACCAACAATGGCGGCGATGTTTTGAGTTGTTGAGTTGTAGGCAAAATAATGGATGGGGCCATAGTGTAGTGCATTGTTCTTAAATAACATGCACTTCCTTTTTATGGTCCATAGAAGCCCTCAGCGGAAACTTCCAGCTCTGCCGATGGGGGTCCTTCACGAGGAGGGGAGGTCTGTTTCAGATTTGGGATTCAAATTGGATAATTGTTGACTGCAATCGGCCTCGGGATCGTAATAAACATGTTGTAAACTGTCTGGTTGTACAATTATAAAACTACATTTTTAGTGATATTGGTTGGAAGATGGCTTTGTATCATTTTATTAAAATTAAGACTAGAAATAAAATATGCTGAAACTCATCTAAAGGGGCAAAATGTAAAGGTCTCAATAAAATATCTAAGCCCAAAGCAAACTAACTATAAAGAGACGGAGAACTAAATTTATTGGTCAGTTTTTCAGATTTTCACCAAACAGGCTGATCGGTCTTTCCGTTCCTACTAAAAAATTTTTTATAATTTTTTTTTATATACATTTATTGAACTTTAAATATATACATCAAGTAAATGTATTGACAACGATTATAATAACATGGTAAAACTTGAAAAGAACTATTCATCAGTAGTACATTAGTAAAAAAATTCTACACTAGAAGGTCACTAGGCCATCTCCGTTTCAGACGCCTCGGAGGATTATCAGGAATGGAGTGGGGAGCAAGTTTAGAAACTATCGGATTTGAGTGATTATGGAGCTTACTATGAAAGGATTGGTATCTGGTGTGGGCTAAATCAGCAACATATGGAACATTAAGATCTTTATGGATAAGTTTATTGGTGACAAAGTAAGGAGCATTGAGGATTTTTCAAAGGATTTTGGATTGCAAGGATTGAATCTGAGATGAATTGGATGGTTTAGTGGAGCCCCAAAGCTCAACTCCGTAAGTCCCAATAGGTCTTATCACAGTCATGTAAATAAGTCTTTTGTAATTAAGTGGGAGCTTTGAACGTTTGTCTAGTAAATGTTGAAGTAGTCTGTAACGACGGGCAGTTTCGTTTTAGTCTTCCTATTGAAAATAAATTTAAAAATTACTTGATATACAAATGATGGAATAGAATGATCAATACAATTAGGTTTGATTAAATAATTGCCACTTCTTTTGGGATTGTTTTATTAGAATACTAGTTTCGAATGCTAAACATTCATCTTCGGTTCTAAAACATAGAAAACCTTTTTGGTTTTTTTTTTACACATCAGTACTGTGTTACGTGGATTATATATAACTGTAGTATATATAACCCATGTTACATGGTTCTGATGTGTTGAAGAAACAAAAGAAATTTGTATGTTTTAGAACTAAAGATCCTTATCTAGATCATTCGAAACTAGTATTCTAATAAAATAATTCCAATAGAAGTGGCAATTAAATCATCAATCCTAAATTGAAAATTGGACTGTTTGATATATTTATCTGGGTATTTAAACAAAATTCTGAATTGGTTTTGAGTTATTTTGTTATTGATGTGAAGCTTATATTATACTTACATACCAATATTTCTTAAGAGTAAATCGCGGAGCATGTAACGGAAACGATGTAACGTAAAAGAGTTGCCATCTGGATTCAATACAGGTTTAAAGGTATAATACATTATTAAAAGTAGCTAAGTTTGCTTCAAATATTTTTGTATGTTTTTACAACTTCTAATAAAAAAATCCAAGAGAAGTGACAAATAATCAATCAATCCTGATTATTTGATCCTTTTTTATTCTGTAAGAAAAGGTTAAGCCTTCTATCAGATTTTTACCTGTGGTAAATCGACATCCTCTTTTGTAAGAAATTGCCAAACAGCTTGTAATCCGTTCTCAACGACGGTTCATAATCTCAAAGTGCCCGAAAATGACTCATCCTCATTGGAACAATCATCGTGATTGTTCTAATCGAGTTCCTCAATTAATAATCGTTGATTTCAAGATTTGAGGGACGAATCATTTGTACAAATTGATAGGGTATCTGACATTTTTTATTCGGAATTTTAAATTATTTTAAAATTGTTTCCCAGATAATGTGATGATTATTTTCTGAAGACACCTTGTCACCGACCTAAACTCCTTAAAAAACAATGACCTTTTAAGCAAAGAAAAAGGAAAAATTAATTGGGTGGATTTTTTCGCTTGCCAGTATGCGTTAATTTTATTAATATAATCTGCTACTGAATCTTGCATTTTTGAAAATTGTGATAAATGTATCAGTCATATTTCAAGTCCACGGCGAAATTTATTGTATCATATAATAAAGTTGTTATAATAATGTTTTTGATAAACTTTAATTAAAAGCTAAACATTTTAATAATTATTTATATAAAATATTGAATAGTATTTTTTTTACTTACTGTTTTATTTCTTTGTTTCAGGTAAGAACTATTCCGGTCTTAGGACGTTTTTCTAATTTTTTAAGGTAATGTTAAATTTCATCATAACTATGTATTAGATTATTAACTTTATGTATCGCAATGTGAATTTAATCTACTATATATTTGTCAAATACCACTCACTCATTTAACACGAAATCTCAGAAACTATCGAAAGGATTGGAATGAAATTCGATATGTAGCTTCCTCTAGGGCCGTAGGTGCTCGCTAAGAAAGGAATTTTAAAAAATCGGCCTGGATCGCGGCTAATTAGCTAAAAATGCTATTACAATTGGCATTGGGTGAATAATAAAATATTAATTGTCGTATGGTATTTGGAGATAAGCTAAGTTAAAAAATAGGTTAGATGTTTAAGCCGCACACTTTGACCACAAATAAAGTTCCTTATAGTTGTAAACAAACAAAATACGATCGATGTCGAAACCTTATAATATGGTACTATCTGTGAACTCGTGGTGGCTGCAGAAGTGGACCCCTACAAGTTTGAGTTGTTGTGTGACGAGAAGCTATAAAAAGACTTATGTTAAAAACGAGGTTAAAAGACTTATGTTCTCTGGTGATGACATGTAAGGCCAGTTCGGTATAGGGACAAAAACCTGATAAGAATTAGTGAGTTCTATCATGTGCATGATTCTCTTTAGTATCGTCTCATGTTCTACCATGGAGAAGATGGGTACAGTATTAACATCCCTCAGCGTGACCATAACACCAATACACCACTTAAGAAAACTGTGTCTGCAGCTGATTTTTACGCCTAAATGTTAGTGGAGCGAGGAGGTGAAGAACCTTATTTACTTTAATTTCGTAATCTCCTCAACCAATTTATGCTTGATATGTACGCAAAAATAGAAACAGAAAGACTAAACTTTATTCAAAAAAATCAAAAAAGTTGAAAAGTTGAGAATATATTCACTTACAGTATGCTATAAGAAAAGCTGATGGTCTGGTATCAGAACTGGGTAAGATGGTAGTGCTGCCTCGAAGCTTCACTAGAGGAGGATCAAAATAATATAAAATTAACTTTTGCAAATTGTCAAATTTACTTATTGAAATTATTTTAATAATGGATTTCTTTAGGTTTATTTAAGTAATAATAATTATCAATGATAAGCTTAACTTTTACTAATTTAAGTTTTCCTTAATCCTAATGATATTAAACCGTAGCGGAGCAGGGTACTTTCAGCTAGTTATTATTATAAATTAATATCGCATATATCTTGGTTCATATGTGTAGTCATCTGCTTAGCATTAATTAATCATAACGTTTCTTGATTTTTAAATTTATAATATACTTTCTAGAAAACAGTTATTTTTACGCATGTTATAAATAAAAATTAATTTATTACTTTCCTGTTTCATATATTAATAATAATCATGTTACTGAGGATTTTTAACTTAAATTATTAACGGCTATTGTTAAATAAAGAGTAATATTGTTACATATTTCCTGCTTGCTTAGCTTGATTAAACAATTAAAAAAAATAATAATAAAAAAAAATTCTTAAATTAAAATAAAAAACTTTTTAAAGAAGCACAACTAAAAATAATTTTTTCACAACGCACATTTTAATAAAAATTTAATTTCTGTCTGACTGGGAAAACTATAGATCATGAATATGTATATCTATAATATACTTCTTTTCCTAATTTACATTTTAGAATTAAATAGATCAAATTATCTAAGTTAATAATTGAATTAAATTAACAATTAATTATTATTTTAAATAAAGTTGAGAGGAATTAAGGGTATCAAACGTAACTTTTTTATTCAAACCAATATTGCTCCTAAAAGGTAGCACCTAGCTACCAATGTCATATAACAAGAAATATTTTCAATTAAATTTCTGATGACGAAACTGTCTACGAATTTTTGATCCAAGAAACAACCAAAGAGCTTACCGTAGGGAAAACATTACTTTTTTGTATCAAACCAATATTGCTCCATAGCGGTAGGTTCTAGCCACATATGTTACATAATAAAAATTAAACATAACTAGAAAATTATTATCTGGAAAAGGTTTAAATACTTGAAATAGGAATATATAATACGATTCAAGAGTAAAATAGTCAACAACCCTTGGATCTACATGATTAGTTATATGACTACTTAGTGTTATAAAATGAATATTATAAAATTGTTTATGCCTTATAATATTTATTATAAAAAAAATAAATAAATTTCTCCCTGATTGGAAAACATAGTAGTTCTTGGATAAGTCCATTTATTAATGCCTACTGATTTTATATCTACTGCTTATGATTAAACTATCGTCAGATATATTTAAAAAGTTCCAACACTTAAATGTACAACACTTCATTCAAACAAATATAGCTAAACGGTAGATCTTAGAGACAAATGTTATATAATAAACAATATTTCCCATTAAATATCTGATCAACAGTCGTCAGATGTTCGATCCGAGCAACACTAAAAGTGCTAGAGCATGTCACAATGTTACCCTAAAATGGGGTCAATTTAGTACAGATTTAACATATTTGTAAGTGTCAAACTAGTAAATCCAGGTATTCCTCCAAAGTAATTTTTTACCTGAATAAGTTATTCCTTCTGAATGATTTTAAAAAAATAAATAAATAAATAAAAAAAAAATAAAAAAAATAAAAAATTGTACTTGTCGAGTTTGAATGAAGCTAAATTTTATTTAATCAACATTATCGCCAGAGCAATTATGCGGGGAGTTAACATTTCCTCTTCGGCGCCACTGAATACAGTTTTCTCAAACCGCCTAACTTCTGGTCTTTTAAACCTCCCCACCTCCAAGATCAGCGACCTTGTTGAACCTATAATAAAACAAACGAAGGCACTTATATAATATTATCACTAATATTATATTTAAGATCAAGAAGCAATATAACACACCTTTTTGAAGCAGCTCGGAAGGATATATTTTCTCTCGAAGAAGGCTCTGAGCTTCTTTCATTGTCTTACCATTATAATTTTTATACAGTCTTGTCCCTAATTTCTTCACATAGTTTCATGGCATTGTTTCTAGAAAGGAAACACAGTTGAATATGAGATAATAATTGGCTGTACTAAATTTACCCCACAAAATTTCTCTGAAACAGGTGTACTAAAAACACTCCACCATTCTACAATTTTCATATTTTTTAAAATAAGTGTCAATTACAATATGTGTGAGGAAAAAACAATATCTTTGTTTGTTTATTTAGTTTAACGTCACTTTATGCTGCTATGGCTAATCAGACGATGCTACGGTGGGAGTCCTAAATTTTGCCTTTCCAGGTATAATTAGGATAGGGATCTTTAACGAGTACCTGACATCGCACTGGGTCGGGACCCTCATTTCACGTCCCTTCCGAAGGACGGCATAGTTAAAGGACTTTTGTAAAGTAACCTTTTAAAATAATTACTTGCAGTAGAAATGAAAATAACTTAGCTATCAAGGCTTTGTATATCTGTGTAGAACCACCAGTTTAACAATAACCTTCGTTGGTGACTTCCAAAAAGATATAATTGATATGTTTAAAAAAAGTCCTAATTTCTGGTCATCTGCAGGGCTGCGAACCTGTGATCTTGGGTTTAGTAGGTTGCCATGCTAACAACTACACCACAGGTGACCCCTAAAAACAATATCATGCATGTAAAGTAACCTTTTAAAATAATTACTTGCAGTAGAAATGAAAATAACTTAGCTATCAAGGCTTTGTATATCTGTGTAGAACCACCAGTTTAACAATAACCTTCGTTGGTGACTTCCAAAAAGATATAATTGATATGTAGAAGTTCATTTGACGTCGTGAGGAGCCCACGAGTCGACTCATTCGCTCTTATTTGGTAAAAGTCGACGCAACAACCTGTCAGAAGAAAATCACCTCAGAAATAGTTGTTTTTACCAATTTTACCCCACCGTACTAATGTGACCCCATTTTACGGTACTTTTTTGAGTGTGATAAAAAATGTTACAAAGTGACTTTTTTTTATTCAACGTAATATAGCTCCATGACGGTATGTCCTAGGCACAAATGTTATATAACAAAAAATATTATAGGTTACATTTCTGACCAGTGAACCCTCGTAAAATTTTCGGTCCGATCATCGCCTACAGAGTTTAAGCGTTTCTAAAAAGCCACAACGCATAAAATTTAAGCAAACGTGGCTTTTTTCATCCAAACCAATATAACTCTTATACGGTAGGTCCTAGAAACAAATGTTATAACAAATATATATATATATATATATATATATATATATATATATATATATATATATATATATATATATATATATATATATATATACATACATTAAATTTCAGACCTGGAAATTAGCGTTAAAAATTTGGTGCGGGCAATACCAACAGAGCTAGAGTGTGCCGAAGTTCAAATAAATTTGAAAAGTTCTCCAACCAAAAGACATATTCATACCAAAGTCACGCTTTGAAGGTTAATTTAATAGTAACTCCTTATAATATATATTTGATCTATCCACTTCTTTACGACAACCTAAAATATAATATTGCTTTTTTATTTTTTTATTATTATTTTTTTAATGGCTTGTCATCTAACCGCATTTGCATAACACCGATAACAGAATTAACATATTTATTTTAAATATAGAAACAAAATACTATTAGGCCTATAGCTCATTACGTCTTAAATTAGAGAGAGGTCTAATATGGGAAGAACTCTCATTGAAGCCCTACCTTCTCCCCCTCCCTCGCTCCCTTTACCCTCATGAAAAATGTTAAATATATGAGGCTGTTATTGAGAAATAGTTCCATCGAGGCATCCCAACTATGGCTAAGTATTACACCCTACCTTCTTACCGGCCTCATATTACTCAGCTTGTAATTTCACTGGCATTTTCCCAACCATTTCATGAGCTGGCCATTGCTTCATATCTATAATCAAAACCATCCCAGTTCGTCATCAACTGTAGTTATGCCTTAAAACTTTTTTAATGTTGTTTTATTCTCTTATCAATCAACACTCAACTTTTATAAATTAGATAAACACCTCTAGCTTTCCTTACTGATGTACCTGCACCTATATTTTATTATTACCGAAACCTTAAAAATTTTCGGAACAGTTTAAAAAAAAAATCACCTTCCAGTCAGAAACATGACTTTTTCACATGAGGTACAGATGATATAGAAAGATCAATACTATTCGGATTGATGAATTAATTGCCACTTCTATTGGAATTATTATGTTTCAAAATTAGTTTCATGATGAGGATTCCATGGTTGACTAATAGTAGAGAAATGATCAAGTATGCAGTCAAGTAAATAAACTCGTCCATGATTTTAAATAAAGTTTTATGTACAATAATTCATCTCTTTCAAATGCAACGATGGCAGCACCTACTCTGTTTTGCTTCTCACTGCCATCTGTGAATATATTAATCGTTGAGTAATCATAGAAAAAATTCTTCAAAATTGGTCTACTAAATCTTTAAGGACCACCAAAATTATAAAGTTGGAATCAAGTTTCGAAAGATGAAAGATAAAAATTAGTTTCGAATGATACTATGAATATCTTTCATAGGCTTCTGAGAGATATTCATAGTATAAATAAGAACATTTAGAAGTTCGTTAGTCTCCTTAGGTGAGATCCAATATATTTGATTTCTTGTCTTACGTTTTTAAAAATTTAATTTATGCAATGTACTATGTTCCTTTAATCCCTGTTAAACATATCCACTACCTAGGACTCCATCTGGAAAAACGTCATTCTTGGAATCCACATACCAGACTAAAATGACAAAGTACATATAAAAAAGTAAAAAATCGTGAATTGAACATTTAAAATTGAATTTATTTTTATATTTATCTTTTCCTCGGCTATGGCTTGCATTTTTATTCAAACGTATTATAAAAAAAAAATTAATAAAAATTTTCATAATTAAATTTCTATCTTCATTTGACGATTTTTTAAAGATGCTATTTTCACCTTATTAAGAGTGTTTATTTATAGTTTACTGTAGCGATAAATTATATCCTTCAGGCATAGTACAGGTTGGTAACCAATGCTAACCATTTTTTTCTGAACTTGAGAGTACTGTTGATCATTTTATCTAAAACAAATGTTCCTAACCCAATAAATTGTACCATACTATTTATGACATGACATTTCATGTATTCATGTCATATCTTAACACTAAACCTACCGAAATTTCATTTATGCCACAATTTCTCGTTAAAAAATAGTAATGAAGGAGTAATACACTTTTGATATATTTTTTAATAAAAGTAGGAAAGTCAAAAGTTGTTTCCAAGAACGTCTACCAAAAACTCTGAAGAGGGTCATTTGATTCGTCATGGTAGGTTTAGTGCTAAAATTAATATATATATATATATATATATATATATATATATATATATATATATATATATATACATATACATATATATATATATATATATATTAAACCTATTCATCGATCTAAATATTATATATTTTTAATTTTTAGTAATCGTCGGCTTTAAAAAATATCTACTACCGTTCCAGCATAGTTATTCGGAATGAACTCTATGGCGACGTGACGCGAATTCCATGTAACAAGACAATTCGAATTGGAGCGGTGGGAACGTAACGAGTTGAATAGTTAAAAACGTGGATTCACCAATGACATCATCACAGTTTGCCCTTCTTTAATGGGGCAGTTCCGTCATTGGTATTAATAAAGAACAGCGCAGTGGATGCGCAAGTGCGCGGCACACCTGCCCGTCCTACGCAGCAGGAATAATTTATTGTCCAACTGGGTTAGTGATAGTTAGTGTTTCTAATCATATTGCGTGTATTATACTGCCTTTAATTTGTTATCGGCCTCATGTTTTTTTCTTGTACCCACTGCGACTCCGGTATCTTGTTGACTACGCAAATAGTTGTTTATTTTAACTAACGAATTCTCATAGACTCACGCATATCTAATCACAAAAGAGGTCCAACCACATTGTGAAAAATGTCAATCTCCAATGACCATTAAACACATAATAGAAGATTGCACATTATTACAAGACCGATCCCGATCCACAGAACTTGCTCTAAGGGACTCAAGAAATTCCATAAACAAAATTATAAATCTATTTAAAGAACATTCACTTTACCATAAAATATAATACGAAAATGATGATACTGGACGAAAAAAAATAAATTCCCGACATTTAAATGAAAATGGCGTAATAACCTGGGAGTTGATCGCCCAAATAAAAACCTCAATCTACAATCTCATACAAATTGATTTTGTTAAGATATATCGGGTAATTTCTTTAAACTATAATTTTTTTTAATCTAATTCGTTAAAAAATCATATGCAAGTAGGTTTTCCTGTAGTTATAACGAATGCGTTTTCCACTTAACCTATCTGTTTAAAACGTCCCGCACACCAAAGCGAAAAAAATCTCAGAGTTAATTCGCGGTTTAAAACTTCTCTCTTTACTTACTTGGCGACCATAATAACTCTAGGAAAACCAAAAAACATACAATTGTTCATTAGTTGTCTGTTATCTCTTCATATTTTCAATTGAATTTAAAATAAATTTCTTTTGGCACAAATACGAATTTTAATCGGGTTGGTTGTTACGTTTTGAGGGCAAAAATTAGAATCGTTACTAGGATTAAACTAAATAATTTTATTATTAAATTTTATTGACTACTATTAAATAGAGAAGTTGGTTTGAGTAATCTAATAAACATTATCAAAAGGAATCAATTTATCTATTAATATAATTAATTATTATTATTATTATTATTTATATATGTTTCTTTAGTGCTGACAAAGACTTACAAAGTTTGCCGAAACGTACGGTACATTTATTTATTTATTTCTATTCTAATCTTTATTGGCTGCAACCCTGTTAAAACTTCTCTATTAAATTTATTTAAAAAATATATCTAAAATAAAATATAATTCATGTATTAATTAAAGATATAGACAGTTTTGTATATATTTTTTGTTTATTATCTTTAAATACGATTTTTATTTTGTTGTAATTAATTTAACGTCTGGTTTGGAAAGTAATAACCGCTCTTCTGAAATTCCGTCTTTTCATTTTGTTCCCAGGGCTTGAATGGTAATTGGGGAATTAATAATTTTTAATTTGGTTTTGCATGTTAGAGGTCCCAGAGACCTAATTACTGCTTGATCAATATATAAGGCATTATTCATTTAACCCCATCAGCTTTCACCCTTTCTCTAGCTCTCTCTCTCTCTCTCTCTCTCTCTCTCTCTCTCTCTCTCTCTCTCTCTCTCTCTCATTCTCTTCCTTCCTTTCCTATTCTCCTTTCCTTTCATCCTAATAATTTTTTTTTCATTCATTTCCTATACTATTTTAAATAATTATTTTAAATTTACTATCTCATGATATAGATATGGAAGACATTATACTAACTTAGTAGTTCTTTTTGTTTAATTTTTTAAAAAAATATTTTTTACAGGATGTTAAGCATGATCTATACAACTCGATCCTAAAAATTGTTGTTCCTAAATTATTATTATTTTTGATTCGGCTGAATTCTTATTACTTGTTGATTTGTTGTGGGTTAACACGTTCTGTACCAAAACTAGGTTAGGAAGGACGGGTTATCAATCTATTCTGTCCAGGAAAAGTAAAGACTAATTTCGTGGGCATTTTATTTCTCTGTCGCAATGTTCCTTGTCGTATAAATGTTAAAATTATTTTTATTTTTTTAAATTTTGTATTTGATCCTTGCTATTTTCCTTACTTAAATAAATATTTTAAGTTACATTAACTTAAACAGTTTTATATATCATTGGACGTTGAAGGAATTTTTTCCTTTTATATAGCTTTGTATGTTGAAATTGTAGAGCTTCTGGCTGACAGTGTTTATTTCATACATAGAACTTGACTGTGCTTACATTTGTACATGGGAAATATATTAAGATTGGTTAGAGTTAAAAAGACAGAAAAGAAATCGCATTCATAACTACAAAAGAAAAAATAACATACAATTGTTCTTTAGTAGTCAGGATGTATAATTTACCTAAGTCAGGATTCTTTCCGTGGATCCGCCACGAAGTAAATGTCAACCTTCCCAGGCCGGTTTGAATCGGCGCTGAGGTTAAGATAATGCCAAATTGACACTATTCTATATCTACATATACCATAAACATAGAACTCTTATGTATGTACTATATCCAAAAGGCCTAATGCCCAATTACTGATTATCTTTTTTTTTTCTTTTTTTTTTTTTGGATCAAATAGATTGGTTAATTGGTTAACTCTAAGTTGATTCTTCAAATACCATTGAGCACGGTATTTATTTATGGCAAGAAGAGGATTTAGGGAGGGAAGGAATGAGTAATTAGTAAAGACGGTAAATTAATACTGTTAGTTGGAATTTACTGAAGGACGTTGCTCTGCCTTTCCGGTTGTTAGTTAATATGCCCCCAGAGATCTCGGTAATTAGCCTAAATTATTAACTAAGGTAATTAGCCTAAATTATTAACTAATGTTCTATCTTATTTCAGGTACAGAACAGCGAGACCTCTTTCCACTGGCATGAGAAGATTGGGAGCTGAGTACTAATACATCAGCAGATCTTCAAGTCTTTGGGAGCGCTTTGGTATTCCAATACCTTAACCAGAAGGACCTTCAACCTCTTTGCTAAGGAATCGACGGGAAGGAGCTAAAGGAGGAAGTCATCGAGAAGACATCGAAGACAACGAAGACATCGTTGTATCAAGAAAAAGTATAATTATTTTATTTTTATTTTTATTTTTAAGTAATTTTTGTAATTTAAATATAAGTTAGAAATAAGTATAATAATTTAAAATATTGATTTATCTTTATGAATGGTTTGGAAGAAAAATTAAGTAACTTAAAAATAACAGGTTCTACGTTAGTTAAAAAAGAAGATATTAATATGGCTCTTGAAATTAAAAATCACGATTTAGCATTAATCCCGGAATACGACGGAAATCCGTTACAACTAGTTGATTTTATCAGAAATAGCGAATTTTTATATAATTTATATTGTAAGGAGGACAATACTCATAAAAATACAAATCAAGCAAAATTAGTTTTAACAATTTTAAATAAATTAACAGTCGCCAACTAACCTGACAGCTCTAGACTACTAACTCCTCTAACTATTTACTTTCCCCAACGTACTCCTTGTCCTGTCTCTTGTTTTCGAACAGTTGTTTCTATTTTTTATCAGTTAAAAAAAATATTTTGTCTGCTAGGGTAGGCTGTTTTTATTGGGGTGTAAATTGTAACTATGATGAGATTATTGATCAATTGAAATTAAAAAAAAATACATATATATTTAGACAATATATATCGAAAATAACCGGCTCATATCCATAGAATTATGGCGATAAAAAACAGTATAAAATCATAGAATGCGTCGTATAATAATCCCCAACTTCACTACCGACAGCAACAGTTCCAGACGTGACTACCAACCAGAAATCGGTCTTGAAAAGGGAATGAAATAATTATAATATTATAATTAAGACCTCCCTCGAAACATCGTTAAAACGAAAAATCGTTTTAAAGCGTTTTTTTTTTTTTTTTTTTTTTTTTTTTTTTTTTTTTGCGTGTTTTATCGATTTCTGCCATTATAATGATGTTGTGGCTGAAAGTCTGGCTGGCTGGGGATTAACGGAAAAAGAAGCGATGGACAGAGAGGAGTGGAGGAACCGTCTGCAGGAGGAGTTAGGTTAAAGGAAATTTCGAATGGCGTAGAAAAGCCTTTCAAAGTTTACGTTTACTATTATTACTATTTATTATTAAAAAAAAAAAATAAGTGTAAACCATGCACACTTGAAAGAACCATGTGTTTATAAGTCCTAGAGAAGGAAATCAATGATGGATGGCGGTCTATGTTGGATGAAAGCCCACCGAATAAACTGAGAACAATAAAAAAGAATGTCAAACCCTGGAATACATCCAGCCGCCAATGTCGTAGGGAGGAGCTGGTACTGACGAGACTCAGGATAGGCCACACCAGACTGACACACTCCTACCTATTCACTAAAGAAGCTCCACCAAAGTGCCAATATTGCAATAATATACTCATGGTAAAACATATATTTCAAGAATGCCCTTTTTTTTTCGTCGCGCCTCAATAACTTGGAACTGAGTACTGACCTTCAAACAGTCTTGGGAGATGACAGTGAATCAACAAAATTAGTGTTCAAATTCCTAAAATTAAACGATTTATTTACAGAAATTTAGCACAAATTTTAAGTATGTTATAGAACAAAAGTCTATATAAAATATGTAAATTAAATCAAATAACGGAATATTTCGGTACAAAAACAAAATAAGAAGGAAAAATTGGCGTTGATAACCGGTGTAGTTGTACGCCACAAAACTTAAACAAACAAACAAACAAACCATGTGTTTATCACATTTCAAACTTGAGTTATAAATTAATATTCAAACCGCATTTATTTTTTATTTTTTTTACATTACTACGTTTTTTGGCTGGGGATCTATACTTCATTGGGTAACGTTTTTTTTTCACCTTAAAAAATATAATTATCTCTGTTTTTGTTGCTTAGATCGAAAATTTCCGGCAGTTTCCTGATCAGAAATTTAATAGAGAGTATATTTTGCTTTATAATATTTGTCGTTACGAATTACAGTTTAGGAACTATTGGTTTTAATGAAATAAGTCACGTTTGGAATCCCTATTTTCTTTCAACTTCATTTTTTTATTTCTTATAATCATTAATTGTCAGTTTAATATTATGTTATTCTCACAATATGATTTTTATCAATATTGGTACCAATGGTTCGAGACATGGGGTTAGGGTCACTTTGGGCTGAACTTGATAATAATCTCTGCCCTTTGATTGTGACTCCCATTCATACCTCTCCTGCAAATCTATTAATATGATCATTAATTTAATTAATTTGATTATTTTAATTCTAAAGTGTAAATTGGAAAAAGCAGTAGTTTATAGATATACTTATCCATGATATATTGTTTCTCCAAGCTTGGGAGGATTGAGTTTTCATGTATTGTATAGTTCGTTTTCTTGATTTTTTTCCTTATTCATTTATTTCTTATTTTAAATATTGTGCAAATGGAATCATAAAGCCATCAATATTGCTTATTGCCCTAATTTGAGGAAGATTGTAATACTTAATAAAAGTTTATTTATATTTATTGTTCATGAACAAGCTTTGGAGTTATGCCGAACTCTTGTCAGTAAAATGAATTTTAGTTAGTAGAACATTATATTTGAGCTACAACTATTCACTAAGAGAGAGCAGGATATGTCACCATTCTATGTATACAGATCGTCCTGTACTTCATTCACAAGACTGTCCTTTAAAATTTATTTATTTTATTTTATTTTTTTTTTGGTGTGGGGTCATTTTTTGCTTTGACGGTTTTAATAATTCCTGATATTTACTTTTAACTCCAACCTCTATGGCCCATTGTAATATAGGAGCGGACCCTGTTAGGACGTGTTATTGTGTACGGCCCTGCATGAATGATGCATGAAAAGAAGGGTCAGGGAGGACCCGGTTGGCTGTCCTTCCCCAGATTTACCATCGCCATTAACATACAGAGGTCCCTTCAGTTATGGAGAACTCTCAGATTTCATTCATCACCTCGCTGGACGATGTAGAACTAGACCCCTTTTTTACTTATTGCCTTGTTTTCTAGTTTATTTAAGTTCCTTGGAATTGCGGAGTTTTCCTTAGTACAGCTTGTACGTTATAGCTTGGTTATCCAACAGGGATATTATATGATATTTGCTGATAAGTTGGCGATATCGGGTCAGTGTACCAGCTTGGATATGACATTAACGCCGGGTCCGGTTCTGCATTGAGAACATTCCTTTTAAAGTAGACACAGGTGTGTCCACCACTCCTGTAGCGGGCAAATGTTACTGCTCCCCTGCTCCCGTACTACGCGACATTCCGTACCGGATTGACTGGTTTTGGAATATTTTACATATTTCTTGAATAACTTTTGAATGGCAATCCATTACATACTACTATTGGCATTAATTTTTATTTTTTCCTTTCTACGTAATTAAATTAAATTATATACCTCTTTCTTCATTTACGAATTTTAAGGAGACGTATAATCATTATTATAAATTAGTTATAGATTTTTCGGAATTATTTTCCATTTTATTTAAATAACGGAGGTTTTCAATTTTAACTTTCCAAGGACGTATGGAGTTGAGCTTTGGGGCTCCACCAAACAATCCAATTCATCTGGTATACAATCCTTACAATCCAAAATACTTCGAAATATCCTCAATGCTCATTACTTTGTCACCAATAAATTTATCCATAAAGATCTTAATGTTCCATATGTTGCTGATTTAGCTTAAACTAGATACGTATCCTTTCACAGTAAGCTCCTTAACCATTCAAATACACTAGTCTCTTAACTTTCTTCCCACTTCATTCCCGGTAATCCTCCAAGGCGTCTAAAAAGAAGATGGCCATGGGTCCTTCTAATATAAAATTTATATCGAAGTGTTACTAGTGAGTAGATCTTCACAAGTTATTTACATGTCATTGTTATTATTATGATCAAATTTACTTGTTGTATATTGTGTGCAGTTATATATATCAATAAATGAATGGGTCCACCGAAAAACGTTCTAAGCGACAAATATAAAATTTTGAGTAATCAGTGAAAGAAAATCATAATCTAAAGTTTTTGTTAGTTTTGTAGGTTAGATTTTATATTCACATATTAATTTGTTATATTTACATGTATAATAACATAATGGAGTACTATATCATACTAAGACGTACTATTATACATTTTAAAAACATTAAAATCGCTTTTAAAAAAATTTAAAATTTTGTCGCTTAGACCGTTTTTTCGGTGGATCCATTCAAATATTATATAAAAAAATAAAAATATATATATATATAAACTTATCTAGAGTAGCTAATAGTGCCATTTATTATTATTAGTCAAATCTTGTATTTATTTTTAAATTAATAAGATATGAATTGAGTTGGGCAAAATTTAATCATAGCTATTTACGATTAATTTCTTGGAATCATTCACCTAATTTAATAATTATAAAATCTTTGAGTATTTTTCAGTGAATTAATGGTTATTTCACTCCAGTGATGATTGATAACAAGAAAATAGTTCTGAAATTGATATGATTAAATTTGGCTCAACTCTGATTCAGATATTGTGTAGTCTGATATTTTGTATCATATGTAGACTCTTTGTTAACAATGTATTAAAAAAAAAAAATGTATACATTTAACAATATATTGAATTTATTTTTGCTGATATTCCAGGTGTTTCCTCGCTGCCAACCCAGTTTGTCTGAATCGAAATATAACTTTTCTAGTGATTTATTATATTATATCTTATGTTAATGTGGTGCATTTTTCGACTGTTCATGAATATAACAGAGTAAATAATTGAGGGATCAGTCAATTGAGTGAAAAATAATAACACTCGTTCGTTAGTTAAACTTTTTAATTTTTATGCTAGCGTTTTAAATTTTTATTTGAACGATCTTCAGGTCACTTATCAGAACCGGAATTTTATTATAACAGCTCTTATCTTCCTCATCGCCCTATTCTTTAGTTATCTACGTATATTCTTGTAAAGGTAGCTGCAAAATATATTTAGATAATTCTATTTGTAATTTAACGAAGTGCTCCTATAAAAAATTATCCAATCATAAAACTATTTATTGGGAATACGGACAGTAATTAAAAATCCAATAAGTATGGGACAGTTAATTCGGTATAAAATCTGCGGGGAAGAGAAAACAATGCATTAAATTGCCTTTTATTTCACACTTTCCGTTTTACTTTCTCATTGGAGAAAGTTCTCCTTCCAAATGGATGGAAATCTTTTAATTTAGGTCGTTTGCAAACTTCTACCCTGATGGTATTAACGGTGATTAAAGGGGTCTATTTATAGGGAAATTCTGGAGTAGACTCAGGGCCGTCTCGTTTCAGATATAAAAAAAAAGAATATTAAAAGGAAATGTTCTTTTTAATGAAGAGAAGATGTTGAGCGACCTTTGTCTTTCCGTTTTATTTTTTTATTTTACTTTTGTAAGATAAAAATAAAAATTTAATTTCTCTCTTTTTATTAAAAAAAAGGATGAGGACATGATTGTTAACCCTCCTCTCCTACGGTGATATCTGATCACACATTTACTACGGTCGGGTCGAATCTTACATCACATTTTTAGGCCATATTTTTTACTTAAAAAGCTTTAATCACGTAAAAAAAGAGTATTTGGCAGGTAATAATTTGAAGCAGCAATATGATTCTAAACCAATTTTATTCTTATTTGCATTCTTTGGGTTTGGTAATCTATAAAAGTTTGGAAAGGGTAGTAAAATAGGCAGCAACTTATATGATATTAATAATTATTATCATGTTATGATTAGAGAATATGCCTAGTATCTAATAGACACGATTTTCGTTATTTATAGTTGACTAACTACATATCTTTTAATTAATCTGCTAATTTTTCATTATATATTACACTAAAAATTATTATTAGTTTTAAAATGCGTTTTATTGTAAAATTGTGTTAATTGTTTCAAGCCATTTTTCGTTTGTGATC
This sequence comes from Euschistus heros, assembly GCA_003667255.2. Classification (NCBI taxonomy): domain Eukaryota; kingdom Metazoa; phylum Arthropoda; class Insecta; order Hemiptera; family Pentatomidae; genus Euschistus; species Euschistus heros. The sequence continues at coordinate 2,478,621 of RCWM02000008.1, read as the reverse complement.
ACTAAGCAAGAAAACTATTTAACCACTAAACCAATAAGTACCAATTTTTAACTAGATAATCTTTCTAGTCCCAGGAAGGTTTAACAATAATAAAATCTGCTGATTTTAAATTTATTTGTTATTAAAAAAATCGATACTGTTTAGGTAACAATGAAGTTTGAAAACTGGCCGATAGGTGGCGAGCGTCATTATACATAAGAGGTTACAATATTACGGTACATAGAGTTTGAAATTGATAATAAAATTTACATATATTCAATTAAACAACTAAAAAAGATTTAAATGATACTTGTGGATGTCAGTGAAGTTTGAAAAAAAAACAATGATATGTGGTTCACACTTATAATAAAATTTAGGAAATTAATTTTTATTAAGTTGTTTACGTAATGGATTTTTAAAAAATTATTTTGTAACGTTTCTCATTGGAATTTTTAATCGTAATAAGGTTCTATAGGGGAGAGTGGGGCAAGACGGGGTACTGGGGTAAGATGGGGTAGATGAGTTCCTGACCTTGTAAGTGCTTTAACATATTGGAAAACGGCAGTATTTGTAGTAGGGTATAGTAAATTCATTGTCTTCAAAATTCATTACCTAATTTACAAAAGTAAATTCATTACCAGGTGGGGTAAGATGGATTTTTGTTCTGTAAACGGAAAAATATTTTTAATAATACTTGCTTCCATGGAAGTGCATTTTGTTATACTGAAATTTGTTCACTTCTTATGTACAATAACATTTTTCAATGTTTATTTCATGAATCTGAGTTGTTTATTATTTTATTTACCTCTAAATGTTAAGTACCCCGTCTTGCCCCACTCTCCCCTAATATTAAAATTCTGGACCAACATCCTCTATACTTTTATTGTTAAATTATAATTTACACATTACGTCATGTTTTTATAACTGCATGAATGTGGTCACGATCAAGTTACTACCCCATGTCTTTGATTTTTGCCCCATTAAGGAAGTCTACTCTTATTTATCATTGCTTATTATGTTGTAGCATACAGGAAGTTATTTTCATAAATTGATAATTTAAAATGTTGAATAACTACTTACGGTAGCTTTATTGCAAATTAGTTATTTTACCTATTTTTAAGTTATCACAATATCGCCGTAATTGCCTCATCGGGAGTATCCTGATCTAAATTAGCGGCATTGGCAAACAAGCTGCGGTGTTATGGTAACTCTAATCAGAATCGGGGGCTAATACCAAATTTTATGAAGGCTTATGGTCTTTCTCATTACTGGACTGTTAATTGTTGTCCCTATTGCTTAGTGGTTAATTGGAATTAACAATTATCGTTATTAAAAATATTGAAATTAAAGAAAGATTTTCCTTAGGGCAGTTGATAGGGTTTGATGTCAGTTTAAATGGATATATTAGTTTAAAATTTAAGTTTATTTAATAAAAAAAAAATGGTCAATTCCATATAATTTAATAAAATAACCAACTGGTTTAGATTAGTTTACGGTAGCCAGGTTGTGGTTCGAGTGTTTTAGTTTAAACGGACCATAACATATATGTTGATAAATCCGTTTAGTTTTACTTTCAAGGAAAAATCCAATAATGAAATACAAAAAAATAAATCTCTTAATCTAATCAATTTGGCTTTTATTAATTGCTATGTTATTTTACGTCTATATGAAAAACAAAAGTCAGTCATTTATTTCCAATTTACATAAACATTGTCTACTAAATTGGACCATTATAAGTTATAAAAATATAACCAATATATTTGTAAAAATGCGATTACAACCAATAATTAATAGATTAAATATATATGGTATTTGGAATAAACTAAGTTAAAAAATATTAGATGTTTAAACTTTTACCACAAATTAAGTTCCTTTTCGTTGTAAACAAACAAAAATACGATCGATGTCGAAACCTTATAATATTGGTACTTTCTGTGAACTGTGATGGTGGCTGCAGAGGTGGACCCTTACAAGTTTGAGTTGTTTCGTGAAGAGAAGCTATTAAAAATCTTATGTTAAAGAGGAGGTTAAAAGACTTATGTTCTCTGGTGATGACATGTAAGGCCAGTTCGATGTAGTGACAAAAAAACTGATAGAATCAATGAGTTCTATCAAGTGTATGATTCTCTTCAGTATCGTCTCATGCATTAACATGGGTAACATCACTCAGCGTTCAAACACTTACACCACTTAAGAAAACCGTTCTGTGAAGAACCTTATTTACTTTTTTCGTAATCTCCTCAACCAATTTATGCTTGATATGTAAGCAAAAATAGAAACAGAAAGACTAAACTTTATTCGAAAAAAAATCAATAAAGGTGAGAAGTTGAGACTATATTCACTTAAAGTATGCCATATGAAAAGCTTGGTATCAGAGCTGGGTAAGATGGTATGCTGCGTCGAAAACTGTAGGACTATCAAAATAAGAAAATTAATTTTGCAATTGTCAAATTTACTTATTGAATTATTCTAAGAATGGATTTCTTTAGGTTTTTAAGTAATTTATTATCAATGTGCGATAACTTTACTAATTCAAGTTGTCCTTCATCCTAATGATTAGCGGAGCAGGGTCCTTTCAGCTAGTATTTTTTTTTTATTTAAATATTTAATATTAGATATTTTATTATTATTAGATTTAATATTTTAATTCTATTAGGTGTATTTTTTTTGTCTTGGGTATTTTTTTCTCCTTGTACTGTAACTGAGTTACATTTTAAGGATTTTATGGCCTATAAATTTAGTTGGGGGTTCATCTTTCCTTTGAGTTGGCCTAACCTAAGAACTAAAACTAAAAAACTTAAATTTATTCACACATGGTTATATATTTCTGCCAAAGTTGGGGAACTGGACTTTTTCTAATTTTATTGAATAAGTTATTCTCAGACTGTTGTTTGATTCGAAATTTAAATGTTTAAGGTTTATAATTTCCTTTATGGTCGGTAATCGGAAGCTGCTTTATTAATTTTGTCTTTTTCTTTTCGAATGCCGTCCCCTTAAATATTTTCTAATAACTTCATTTTAAAATTTTTCCAACCGTTTTGTCATAGTCCTACTTCATAGAGTAATGCCGGCATTAAAACACATTAAGAAATTATTAGCTTGAGCCGCAGTGAAAGACTCCTTTACAGTAATAGTGATTGAGTCCTATGATTTTGTCCGTACAGTTTTTAGTTTATTTTGAAAATGAGCCGGAAAAAAATGTCTGTCAAAGTAAATATAATTTATTAGAAATTTTGTTTGTGTGTCCATTTAATTTAACTGACTGGAAGTTATATTCTCTTGGTGATCTTTTCTTGAATTTGGAAAAAATTGCCCTTAGTGACTTTTACCTCCAAAGAAGTCGATTTGCCAATTTTTAATCTGTTTCTGTTTTATAGTTTACAATATTATTCATCGTTTTGTTTATGTAAATTGTTTCCATTATTTTTCGATTATTGTAAATCTTAGAACTTCTTTGACGAGTTCACTCTGTCAGAAATAAAAGGGTAATTTTCCTAATTAATTTAATTTTGTGTTACTTCAAAATACGTTGAAATGTTAACTTAAACTTATTCCCTAAATATCAGTATTTTTTCTTGTATTTTCGATTTTTCAGTTCAGTTCTATACATTATTTATCTAGTCCTACATGCTGTATGTTTGCACATATAAATAGCTCCGGATGAAAACGGTTCCGCCCCCCGGAATGGTATTGACGTAGTGCAACAAGAAGCTTGACAATCTCCTCCCCCGTACTTCAATAACTCGGAATTGAATTCCACAAGAGAAATAGCAGGTCTTGTCCCTTCTTCTGGTCTGCAGTCGATTTCTGCTCTGTCGCATTGTTTTCCTCTGACGATAGATAACATCTGATATAAATTGAATTTATAAATGCCACTTGTTTCAAGTCGGTGTAAGTCTTGTATGTTGTTTACTTTGTCTTTCATTCTCTCGTTTGTTTTTCTCTTTACATATGCGGAATTTCTTTTTCTTTTTTTTTTTTTTTTTTTTTAAATTTTATTAAATTCCATGCTGTTGAACATAAGTATTCCAATGTTGAAATTACTATCGATTTAATAGTGATTAATAAATTAACGATTTCCGTCCTTATATTAAAATATTATCATAAACACTGGAGTTTATATAACTATTATAGATTTGCCTATTATCTACCTGCATAGTTAAATTATATAACGTTCCTGCATTTTCGCAGCCCTATTAATAACTATTAGTCATCACACTTTTATTATCTTGACCTGTATGTATGAATCGGAATTTTTCATTGTGAATTTCACCAATTTCCGACAATCTGATTGACTTAAAAATTTGCACACGTGTCAAGTACCAATCACCATACACACAACTTCGATCTAGTGTCTTCACTAAATTTAGTTATCCGAGCCGATATCAGTTGAATCCAGTGTATTATATATATATATGTATTTTTTTTTACATGGATAAGCAAAGTCTTTTGGCTTGTAAGCTGGTTCTAGTGATGCTATTACTATTGTAATCGGTTGAACGCAGCAGTTGTTATAGCCGATAAAAATAGTTGATGAAATCTCAACTTCAAAATTTTAACCTCCTCGAAAGGGGTAAAAAAATCAATATTTTTTGATTTTGATAAAATTTCACAAATAAGGGTTCCATGGTGCGTTAAATCGAGATTTGAGGTCAGTTGTTCATGAAAAAATGTTTCCACTGATTTACAGCAGATTTCCTTGGAGTTTGGTCATTTTTTAAGAGTTTTTGAGCACTCAAGCCGGGTGGTGTCTTGAGCATAGCAGGAGTATTTTTATATCAAATAGCATACATAACTGCAATTAAACATGAAAGAATCATTTCTCTATCTTGACTGAGAGCTGAGAAAAAAATAAAACGTGATTTTCATATTTTACTAGCATTCCCGTCGCGGCTTCGCCCGCCCTCATAACTAAAGATAATTTCAACTAAAAATTAAAGTTTTATTTGTTTATCGATAAGATTCTTGTATTTTAGCATGTGGTTGAGCATTATTTCTTCAATGATTTTCTAGCAGTAATTATTAATCTAGTTATAATTGCACTGATTAGGTGGTTGAAGATTACGTAAATGCACCATTAGACATAAAATTTTTAATTTTAATGTATGAATTGGTAATCAAGATGGATAAAGACTATTAAGAAACTCTTGCGGAAAATCAACTGCATCATCAGTGCTACGACAAAAGGCCCGTGGATCATATTTTTACACACGATATAAAAAGCAAAGGATCGACATTTTGATTTAGTAATAATTTGTATTCGACAGAAAAAACTTTATTGATTTGATCTGGTTGGATGTTGATTTCGAACTATAAAAGTATTGACAGTATGGCAAACCTCGGTCCTGCCTCTCAAAATTGTACATTTAAATTTTAGTTATTCTAAATTTTACCATTGCAAAACCTTCCTAGAATTATAAAAATTATTTATTTAGATGTCGGTACAGATAGGTTCAGTTTACCATTGTTAACTCTATTGTGGAATGGCTCTATACACAATCGGTCGATATTTCAAGCTTCACTGGGATCCTCATATCGCACACCATATTTAAATCTTTTTTAATAATTTTCTTGATAGTTTAATAAGTAAATTTTATCATCAATTTCAAGCTGTTTTGTAACCTCTCGTGTAGAATGGCACTCGCCACCTATCGGTCAATTTCATACTGCACTGTGTCCACATATTAACCTTTTTTAATAAAATATAAATTAAAAATCAGTAGATTTTAATATTGCTAAACCCTTCTTGGAACTATGAAGATGATGTAGTTAATATTTAGTACAGATTGGTTCAGTAATATTCGCGGTTAGTGATCAAAAACAAAAAAAATGGCTTGTCCTTTTATAGAATAGTATAAGTTATTATTATAGTAAATTTTCTAATTGTAAATCTTTCAAGAACTATGAAGATGATGTAGTTAAAATTTGGTTCAGATAGGTTCATTAGTTTTACTAAAACGCTATTGTCGCTTGCCACATATTCGATTTTTAAATTTCACTGGAATCCACACGTCACACCACATATTTATAGCTTTTTGGATAACAAATTAATTTAATTTAGTAATTTTATTATCAATTTCTAGCTATAATTAAGACTGGATCATTGTAACCTCTCTCGAATGGCGCTCGCTTTACTACCCACCACATATTTATCGCTTATAAACAGTAATTTAAGAGAAAAAATGTAAATTTTATTATTGCAAAACCTTCCTTGAACTATGAAGATGATGTAGTACTAGTTATATTTGGTGCAGAATAGTTCTATAGTTTTTGCGGTTAGTGATCACGAACGGAAATGGCTTGTCCTTTTATATATAACTTCATCATCCCCCGTCGAGGAATTTTAACTAATAATTGATTTTTTTTTTTTTTAAATATATATTTATCGATAAAAATCTTGTATTAAAGTGAACAATTGAAAATTATATTTTTGATAATATTTTCATGCATAGCAGCCATTATTAACTTGGTTAAATTTAGATTGATGAGGTATTTGAAGATAACATAAAGCATAATTAGACATCCAATTTTCAATTTTAATATATGAGTTGGTAATCCAGATGGACAGAGACTATCTGCGGTATAAGAAACTGCATTATCAGTGCTTACAACTAAAGGTTCAAAATTCATATTTTTACACACAATATTAAACAGCTGAGGATCGGCATTTTGATTTTTAATAATTTTCATTCGACAGAAATAATTTTATTTGATTTGATCTGGTTGGATTTTAATTTCTAACCATAAAAGTATGTGATAGTGTGGCAAAACCCGTTTCTAACACTCAACATTGTACATTTAAATTTTCATTGTTGCTAAACCTAGAACTATGAACATGATGTAGTTAAAATTTGGTATATTTCACTCCATATAGCTGTTTTTATAACAATTTAATTGAAAATATGTAAATTTTATTATCAATGTTCACCTCTATGTAACACTGTACCTTTTAACCTTCATGTAGATGGCAATTGTCGCCATTTTTGAACTTCACTGTTATCCACTTATTATTCATTTTTCAATAAATAATTAGTTGAAAATCATTAGATTTTACTATTGCTAAACCATTCTATAAAGATGATGTAGTCAAAATTTGGTAGAGATTGCTTCAGTAGTTTTTGGCGGGTAGTGAACACAAACGAAACATTGCTTGTCCTTTTATATAATAGTATAACCTCCGCCATATGTTAGAATCGTATAGAGCTAACAGATAATTGTGACTTGCAGATAATATACAAATAATATTGCGACTATAAATTAAGATATAAGGTATCCTATCTTTTTTGTTGGATCAAACTGCACACGGTATGCAAATTTGATTAAAATCGGTTCAGTAGTTTAGGTGTTAGCCGGCCCCTAGGCGGCGACACGTAATTTATATATATTAAGATTTTTTTTCTCGGCTCCTAATGCTCATTGGCGGCTATAACTTTAGTTTTGCACTATTATAGGTCCCACACACAAATCGGCATTCAAATCTGTGAGTTACAACTCCATACTTCCCCTTGTTAGTTTAATTTATAAAGATATAATAGTGTTCTATTCAGTAAAAAGATTTAAAAAACTATTAGAAAAGAATAACTGTATTTGAGAGATGTAGAGGTGTGATTGTTGGGGTATGCAGTCATAGATACACAGCAATTAAAAATAATATTTTAATTTATAATACCGTCGGCATTATTAATCAAAGGAATAATTGTATGAAAATAAAAAAAATTCATAAAGATAATATATACAGACACATGAAGACAATATATAATGACAGTTGAATTAAAAATAAAATACAAAAAATGTAAATAGAATATTTTGTTATTATAAAGATAAAACATATATTACGATAAAAGAAAATTAGATAAGTTAATTAGTTAATACAAAAATAAAAATTAAACTTAAGAGTTTGACAATTTAACTGATAAATAAATACATAAAGTTTTTTGTTTTTTCATGATTAAAGAGATTATAAAAAAATAAAAAAAAAGAGATTATAGAAATATAATCTTTTTTTTTCCCTCTCATTTATTGATTGAACAACTGTACAAAATAATATACATTAAGTAAATGTGTTGATAGTGAATACAATGACGACAGGTAAATAACTTTGAAGAACTACTCACTAGTAGCACTTCAATTAAATCTACACTAAAAGGTCTCTAGGCCATCTTCTTTTCAGAAGCCTCGGAGGATTATCAGGAACAAGAGGGAAGTAAATTGGGAGACTAGTGGATTACAGTGGTAATGAGCTTATTATGGAAGGATGCATATCTGGTTTTGGCTAAATCAGCAACATATGGAACATTAAGATCTTTATGGATAAGTTTATTGATCACAAAATAAGGAACATTGAGGATTTTTGATTGTAAGGATTGGATACGAGATGAACTGGATGGTTTAATGGAGCCCCAAAGCTCTACTCCGTACATCCAAATAGGTCGGTCTTATCACAGTCATGTAAATGAGTCTTTTGTAATTTATTGGAAGCTTTGAACGTTTGTCTAGTAAATGTTGAAGTAGTCTGTAACGACGAGCAGTTTCTTGTCGTTTTAGTCTTGTATGTGGATTCCAAGTATGACGTTTGTCCAAGTGGAGTCCTAGGTAGCGGATCTGTTCAACAGGGATTAGTGGAATATCATTAAATGATACTGTAAGACAGGAAGTCGTAGGTTTACGACGAGGGTTAAAGGTTATTTGATGTGATTTGTTTGGATTTATTTTAATTCTCCAATTTCGACACCTTTCTTGAATGTTAGTAATATGAGATTGTAGTGATTGGGAAGCAATGAAAGGATTATTATTTACTGATAACTCACATGTGTCACCGGCATAAGTGGTGAGGACAGTGGAAATATATAAAGTAAAAGTACTTTATGTATTGTTTTCATGTTGTTTTATATTTTAACTCTTTGTATTTTTTGTCATATCTTTTTGTTTTTTCATCTTCTAGCCATGACAAAGGCTTGCAATGAAAGTCGAAACTTCGGCATTTTAAGTTAAAATTTATTTTTAATTGCTGTGTATCTATGACTGCATACTCCAACAGCCCACATTTTTATTAATTGTTAATTTAATGTAATTATTAGTCTTAATAATTTGATCCTAAAATGTAAATAACGAAAATAATAAATTGTACATAGACATATCCATCCATGATATAATGTTTGTCCCACTCAGTTAGAAATTGAGTTTCTAATTTGAATTTATTCTCTGACCAAATGTAGTTGATTGTACTTATTTCTCTGCTTGGTTCTTATTACTGTCCAGTCGCGGGGAGAATTTTAAAAATGTTTTCCTTGATATTGATCGTAATAAATATAGACAAAATAAATTATATAACTCATTGCATAATATAATTTAAGGGTTCTGTTTATCGTATTACGTAATACACTTGCCTGAATTATAATAATAGTGTATTATCTTGCCGAAAATAGTAGCCTAGCAGAACGAATCCCTTTCTCAATCCGCCACTTTCGTATTTAGTGGACCTAGTCGTTTGAATTCCTGTTTCTGGTGATACAGGTGAATTATATAAATTAATGCAATCTTGTATACTATGTTTGAAAGGAAAGATAAGACTCCTATTTTTTAACATAAAATTTCCTAACTTTTTTTCCGCTTGATTTGTGACAACACTCCAAGGCGTCATAAAAGTAAAGATGTATGGTCTTAGGAGGGACCTTCTAATGTTAAAAATATATTGATGTGTTACTAATAAGTAGTTTCTTTGCATGTTATTACATACTGTAGTTATTTTACTTCATATTTACCTGTTTTATATATTTATATACAGTTGTAAACTTTAATAAATATATATTTTTTTTTTAAATAGTTCCTGGTACCTAATGAAATTTATAGGATGTCTGTCCTTCGATGACTAATAGCTTAATATTTTTGCAAAACTGGTAGTAGATAATGTAATTCTACTAACTTTTCTTTTAAATATCGTTTGGTATACCCAAATAGCTTAGTAATATTGTAGGATAATCGATTGATGCAGATCAACTTTATGCAACAGAAATGGTTGTAAATTTAAGACTTACAAGCAGAGTTGGAAAAAATTTAATCATCATTTGACAATTAATTCCCTTGAATCAATCGCCTAATTTAATAATGATTAAATCATTCAGTCGAATTATGACGAGTTCATTAAAAAAATTACTTTTTTTATTCATTATTAATTTTATTCATTTATTAAATTTATTCATTATTAAATTATTAGATTAGATTTATTCATTATTAAATTATGTGGTTGATTCCTGGAAATTAGTTGTAAAATAGTAATGGTTAAATTTTGATTATTTTTTAGTTATGATTAAATTTCGCTTAACTCTGCTCACAAGGTACAGCTTATTTAATTTAGCGGAGTCTACAAACCGAACTGCTAAGGCTGTGAATATAAATACAAAAGAAAAAAATTGATCACAGAATCAAATTTATTTTTTCTATTTAGGTATTAATTTATTGAAATTCACAACTGTACAAATATATACATTAAGTAGATGAGCTGATTACTATAACATGTCAACACTTGAAAAGAAGTACTCATCAGTAGCTGTTCAATAAAAATTCTACACTAGAAGATCTCTAGACTTCTTTTCAGATGCCTCGGAGGATTATAGGGAGTGGGAAGCAAGTTGAGAAACTAATGGATTTGAGTGGTTATGGAGCTTACGATGAAAGGATATGGAACATTAAGGTCTTTATGGATAAGTTTATTCGTGACAAAGTAAGGAGCATTGATGATTTTTCGAAGGATTTTGTATTGTAAGGATTGGATACGAGATAAATGGATAGTTTAGTAGAGCCCCAAAGGTCAACTCCTTACCTCCAAATAGGTCTATCACAGTCATTTAAATAAGGATTTTGTATTTACTTGGAACTTTGAAAGTTTGTCTAGTAAATGTTAAAGTAGTCTGTAACGACGAGCAGTTTCTTGATTTAGTTGATTTCATGATTACATTCACACATTATGTACAATAAGGGAAGAAAAATAAAACAGAAAAGAACTACAATCCATTTTAATGAAAAATATAAAAAGAATTTCTGCCAATACTCGGGAATGTTGAAATTAGTTTGAAATTTAAATCTTTATGAACGATTGGAAATAATAAAATCGATTAAATTTATCTTTTTTTACATGGATATGTCTTTTGGTTATACTTTTTTGTGGTGACATTTATTTCATTACATTCAAGAATATTATATTTTGACACGCTCTACCTCTGTAGGTGTTGCTTGGATCGAAAGTTTGACAACAGTTTCCTGATCAGAAATAGAATTGAGAGAATTTTTGACATGTAACATTTATCGCTAGGATTTACCCTTCAAGATCTATATTGGCTTGTATGAAAAATCAGGTTTGAAACCGCTATTTTCTCTTGACTTTGTTAATTTCTAGTAATCATTGATTTTTTATTTAATTTAATTATTGATATAAGTTATTTGATATTTTTAAGTTTTAAGTAAGTGTTAATTGGGAAAATCTGTAGATTATATATAGACATATCCATGATGTATTGTTATATATTAAATTAATTATTTTTTTTCTTTCTGCGGTGTTAAAATACTCTTAACTTTAATGTTAAATGGTTAGAGAAAAAAAAATGAACCTCACAAAAATAAATGGATGAAAAAGGAAATAAATAAAATTACACCTCATTATATTTAAGTAATATGATTTTATTAATTTCTTGTAATGTATTATTGTGTCATATAATTAGGGTATAAGATGGTTGGCTGTGTTTATTTTGAACTACTTTTTTGTTATCCATCACTCAATAATTCTTTTTATTTGGAGTATTATCCTTGTTTTATTAAGCTAAAATATTGTTCCTTAATATTAAATTTTCATGTTCTATCATTAATAAAGTTGTGAAATGTATATTTGTAGGTTATGTAACATTATTAATCCAGATTATGATTAATCGATCTATTTTGCAACCACGAGAGGTTAGATAACGTCGTATTCAATTGAATTTACAGTTCTATTTCTTTGATATTTCTAGCTAAGCTTTAAAGCTATTAGTTAAACCACGCTTTAGATTTATTTATACATCTAGTTTAGAACATTTATAAAAATAGATATTGTTTATTAGACTAGCCAGTCCTAAATAAATACAACCCCCTGTCTGCTGGAATAAACACATATCCCGACATTCAAATAATACTGAAATCCACTATTGGAACGTGCGCCATGCTTAAGCCACTAACAATTTGTGCTAATTCAAAGGGTTTCGTCATTTGTTGGGCGAACAAATTCTGTTTTTGCCATCAACCAATGCCGGACGCTGGCATTGTTCCCTGAAGATTTGTGTCCGCGTTTGTCGAATATCTTCCACTCCTCTTGTTCCCAGCCCCACTCAAAGGATTACAATGCGGTGGCTGTTATATCCGTCCGTTTGTTTCGCTCCGGATCCCCTTTCCTGAGTATTTTATCAAGTGGAAAAATGTTTGAGCGTTGTAAATTTATTTAACATTATATAAATGTTTATTTATCCTTTATCTTCCACGGATCGATTGCCTATGTTTTATTGCAAACTAGTTTTTCAGCTTTCTTCTGTGATTTCTTGTGTTACCAACAAAGGCAATAAATTTATACTAATTTTAGTAACTTATTTGTTGAATGAAATATTACGAATTTTTCTTTATAAATAGCACTTATCTCTGTCGAAAACCATTTCATTAAGGTAAAATAAAACCTAAGTTTTCAGTAAATATAAAAAATTTCTAAATTTCTCGTAGATTCTTATTATAGTCTAATAGTACATACAGCGAAGTATTATGAAATATTTACCTTTTTCTTAAAAACCATGGATAAAATAATTTGCTGAATTAATATAAAAATCATTAAACGTTTCTAAGAAGTGGAGAAGAGGATGATCTGGAGGCAGTAAAACAGAAACATCACTTCAAGTAGAAATACTTGAATACGATTCATCGTTCGTCTCCCGTCCAGTTTGGTTCGGTGGCTCTGTAGAAGACCTGCAAGGTAGGTCGAAACGTTGGCACGAATTAAAGTATTTCTACATTACGTGGTGTTTCTTTTTGACTGTTTTCTGATTACCTTCTTCTCCATTCATCTTATACAGTCAACTATACTTTATCAATATATTTCTAGGAAGTATTGTAAAAAATAAAATATTCTCATAAAAATAACTTTAATATGATTTGTTGCGTTCGGGATTAAAAGTTGAGTTTGGATGCTCCGTTAAATCATTCTATAAATCTCATAAAATTACTTACAGATTAACTTTCATAGGTTTAACCCACTTAATAGGGTTAAGTGGGCTCTTTATTTTTTTTGAAAACGATTATCATTTCTTTAGAAAGACTTAAAAAATTAGAATTTTAAAAAAAAATCGAGTGCTCACTGAACTCCATGCAAGGTCGGCGCACACTACTGAGGGATCGGAGCGCAGCGGATTTTCCTACAATAAAGGTTCTATAAAAAAATGCGCGCCACTCAGTTCCGATATAGTGTGCGTTGTCCTTATCTGACCAACTTAACCTATCGTGTCGGAAAATCCGCTCCGCTTCGCTGCGTTCCGATCCGTCAGTAGTTCGCGTTGGCTCCACCACTTGAATGCTGTTTACAGAGCATTCGATGTTTAAAAGTCGTTCTCAAGAAATGATAGCCATCTTTAGAATATTTGAAAGCTCATTTATTTAACCCTTAGAAATTTGGTATGTAAGTAATTTCATGACATGTACCGGATGATATAATTGCCACTTATATTGTGATTATGTTATTAAAATATTAGTTTTGAATGCCATTCTTCAGTTCTAAAAAATACATAATTTTCAATTTGTTTCCAATAGAATCGGAAAAACACATTGAGTCATTAGGGAAATCCCATAGTAAACCCCCAAAACTTTATTTCACCTGCCCCCTTCCCCTTTCCACGATGAATATATTCCAGATATCTGTTAGATCTCCTCAGGTGAGTTCTTCTTTGATTTCTTCATGTTTGATTTCTTGTCTTACATTTTTGAAAACTTTAGTATATATAATCCCTGAAACATGTTGCTGATGTGTTGAAAATTTTTTATGTTTTGGAACTGAAAATGAATATTTAGCATTCGAAACTAGTATTCTAATAAAAATAATCCCAATAGAAGTGGCAATTAATTCATCAATCTTAATCGTATTGATTTTTATATATTATCATGCGTACCTCCAATGATAAGAGTTATAATTTAAAATGAACCTTTATTTACCAAATTTAATAGATATTTGCTGAGTCATTTTGAAGTTGTGAAAAACATCCCCTTCCTCAAACGAACTTTGAGAGACCTTTGAACCTTAAGTTATGAAACGCGATTACCAAATTTTTGTTGGAACAAGTCTGTAAGTCACCTTTTTAAACTGTTGAAGTATTCAAGTATTTTTAAAAAACAGATAAAGGAGTAGTTTAAGATGTTTCTTAAACTACTCATTACTTAAATATTGAACTATAGAGTTGTTTTTCGAATGGAAGTTAATTCATTTTATTCACCTCATCCAACGCTATGAACACATTTACTGCCCAATGTTTTGCTACGACATAAACACAAATGAAAATTAGGATTGATAAATTAATTGCCACTTCTATTGAGATTCTATTATGTTCAGGAACAACTGTCACATGAGCTCATCACAGTTTAATAAATAATATACATAGATAAACAACTAAAAGATTAACAATAACAGTCCTATTAGAAATATACTTTATAATTCTCCAACCCTATGAATACATAGAAGCCAGTTTCTGTATTAGAGACTCAATTTATGGATCTTGCTTTTATATAGCAACAGGATTTCATGTATTACACGTAATCATCGGAACCATTTTCTTAGCAGTTTGTCTACTATGACACATGTTACATCTCAATAAGTCATCATTTGTGGTTTGAAGCAGCAGCATGATACTGACACTTTGTAGACTATATTGATTCCTTTATATTTCGATTTACTTATGATGTAGATAACATTCCATTATCCCTTTATCATAAATGAATATATTTGACTCCCAATCAAAAGATCTTTTATGAAGAGGGGATAATATATTTGGCTTTTCTATCAGTAATAACAGCTACAATACTATCCATAATTATAATAACCTTAGATCCCAATAGAAGTGGGAATTAAATCATCAATCCTAATTGTATTGATCCTTCTATACCATTCTGCGTACCTTATGTGATTAGAAGAAAGTTGTTTCGTTTCTTTTGGACAGAATAGGTTTTTTAAAATTATGAATTTAACTTCATCATTGGTTTAAATTTATGATGAGCCAATATCGAGCCGTCTGTTTCGATAGTATACAGATAACCAGCCCAGAAGCAAATTAATATCGGGGAGAGTTTTCGTGGAGAAGGGTACGGGAGGGTCGATATGGCAGCACACCCCCTGGAGCTGACAGGTCCAATTTGCATTAGCTGAGTTGGTACGTCAATCCCCTGGTCGCACCTACGCAGCCTCCTTCACGCCTCTATCTCCTCTTGTTCCATCTTCAGCTCCATTGTTCTCACCCGCAAATCTAACGGCTTTGAGCCCTTGTCGGCCTATTGTATCTCGCTCTGAATTAGTAATTGTATTATTATAGCTCTTAGCCTAGTCAGGTCGAAACACACAGCTGTAGGATTGAAATTGGAAAACATTGAAGACTGTTTGAGGTCCAGTTTCGTATAATGCTGACAGTTCTTTAGTGTTATCCGGACTCTTTAAAAAAACAGCATTTTGGAACATATCGAGTGATTTTAAAGCTAGAATTAGGTGAAAAATCAGGAAGGGGCTGATTTTCAAAACATCGAATAAGTCAAGTTACTCGGAAGCGTCATAACTTGAAGAAATCAGAGAAAGGATAATTGCTGGTTATAGGTGTTACTGGTTCCTCAGTAAAATAACTAGTAAAAGAGCCTACCTAAATATGTTAGAATAAAAACCTAAAAATCTACCAAACCGTTCTGAGATCGGTCGGTCTGTATGGAAGCGAAACTTTGACTATCACTGCTAAGAATGAAGGCATTCTAAATAGGTAGGAAAGAAAAGTTTGAGGAAGATGCATAGCCCTTCTAAAGATGGATATTCATGGAGGATAAGAGACCAGTACAAGGCTCCAAATTTTGTAGCAACAGTTAAGCTAAGACGAATTTTATGGCCATGTTCAAAGAATGATTTCACTCAGAATGCCAAAAATCATAAATGGACATCCTTCAGGATGGAAGAGAGAAAGAGAGAGAGAGAGGGAGAGAGGGAGGCCCAGATTGCCCTGAAGAGAAGACATTAAAGCAGACTTGAAGACCCTTGGTGTGGGGTACTAGAAGAGAGCCGCTGGTGACCAAAAGAAATGGAGTAAATCGTGGAAGAGGCCAAGGTTCTGCATGGACCAGCTGGAGCACTATGAATAAATATTGAATATTCGGGGTCACCTGTGGAGTAGTGGTTAGCATAGCAACCTACTAAACCCAAGATCGCGGGTTCGCAGCCCGGCAGATGACCTTAGGATTTTTTAAAGGGAGTAAAAAATCCTTAGCTATGCCGTCCTTCGGAAGGGACGTAAAATGGGGGTCCCGAGCCTGTGCGATGTCAGGTACTCGTTAAAGATCCCTATCCTAATTATACCTGGATAGGAAAAATTTAGGACTCCCACCGTAGCATCGTCCGATTAGCCATAGCAGCATAAAGTGACGTTAAACGAAATAAACAAATATTGAATAAGAGGTTATAATAACCTCTTGGTTTTTTTTTTTTTTCTTTTTTTTTCTACCCTGTTTCACTTAACTTTGGCGCACGTTAGATCAATCAATTTTATTTCCGCCTTTACTTTCTTTTAGCCCTAAAAACATTTAACCTAAAAAAAAAAATATGAAAATGTAAGAAAACAAAATATTTATTTATTTCCTGTTTAGGACAATATTTATATTTCCTAATATTTGTTAAAATAACATGAAAAAGATACACTTTTTTGTGTCTTTTTTTTTCTAAATAAACTCACAAAGGTAAGAATCAATCATACTCCCTCTAGTTCCACATTCTCTTTTTGTTCTTCTTTTTAATGACGCTCACAATGATACCACATAAATTTATAACCGAAGATTTTAGGAATGGTCTACAGTATAATGTATAATGTTTATATTTCATTATGCATTCCTTCTTTTTCTTTATAAAATCAAATTTTTGATAAAATCTTAAAACACTCTCACCACTTTTAAAAAACTCTAGATAGACCAATAAATTTATTATAACCTATTACTAATAACAGTTATATAAATAGTGACTGTAGATACCATTAAAATCGTATGTATTTATATTCAAATATAATGTATTGAGGAGCTTATGTAAAAAAAGACTCTTCGTATTATTATTATGAATCATTGTATATATATATATATATATATATATATATATATATTTTTTTTTTTTTTTTTAAAGAAGAAAATATTCAAATAAGAGTCCTATGAAGAATTGTGAGAACAGATTTGTTTTTTGCTATTTTGCTTTTTATTCGGCGTTGCCTTGAGCTAAATGTCGGTTTGTGCTTTTGTTCACGTTTTAGGTAATCTGTCACCTTGGCAACACCTGATTCGCTCTAGCTAATCCTGCATTGTTTATTGAAATGTAAATAATATCTCGAAGGTCTCGCAGCCTGACTCAGTCGTCTCATATTAAAACCAGAATATTAGGTCGCAGATCAATTACCATCTAACTCCTAATTATAGCAACATAATATAACTAAAACATTTTTTTGTTTAGCTTAAGGTTTAATGAAAAGTAAAAACATTTTTCTTTCCTTGTTCTGCTATGCAATAATAACGATATCCATAATTTAGTTAATTATCCTAAACACTGTAATTGAATGGGTCCGCGGAAAAACATTCTAAGCGACAGAAATAAAATGTTGAGTAATCAGTGAAAGAAAATCGTAATCTAAAGGTGTTTTTTTTTTTTTTTTTTTTTTTTTTTTTTTTTTTTTTTTTTTTTTTTTTTTTTTTTTTTTTTTTTTTTTTTTTTTTTTTTTTTTTTTTTTTCTTACGAAGTCACATGTTGAAACTGTTTAAAGTTTGACTTTATTAATACGCTTTTATTAACTTCACCTGTATGTAGCGGAATCTTTCATCGTAATTTTCACTAATTTGCAGCAATCTGATTAAATTTAAAATTTGCACACGTTTTAAGGACCAATGACAATACAATAATTCCACAACCGTGTTCTAATGTTCTCATTTACTCTAGTGAAATTGACCATAAAACAGGGCCTTGGAAAAAGTGAGGTAGTAGGTTTTACGTTTTTATATGGTCCAGATGAGTCCTGAGAATAAAATATCAAAAATGAAACTAAAATTGATAAGGGAAAAATGTTTGGGGGCAAAATAAACCCAAAACGTGTGAACTTTTTTTTTTAAAAGATTTTGGAGAAAAAAAAATTTTTAGAAAAATGCTTTCAATCGAAAAATGTTATATTTACAAAATTAAAGTTTATTAAATTGTGCGTCTAAAGACATCCCTTAAGCTGAATTTGATTTAGCCGTTTATTATCGATTGTAAAACATCGAAGAATTTTGCCAACTCTAAACTGTTACTTTTGGTCTCATGTTTAAGAGTATATAACGCAGAAATGCCTAATCCAATCGAAAAATATTATGTATGAAATGTTGTAGATCATGGATATTTTGTGCATGATAGGATTTTTAGAGTAAAATATTTCCCATTCCTTCTCTGAGATATGTAAAAAAAAAAAAAAAAAAAAAAAATAATTGTTAGCTGATTATGGATAAACTGTGTTAAAAATGCAAACCAATCACGAATGGTACATTAAATTAGCTGCTGCAAATTGTTCGTTACACTTAACTTTTTAGTTAGGTTTGCTATAAAAGCGTGTTTTTTTAAACAATAATTTTTTATTTGTACTTTTAAATAATGAGACTTGACAGCCGGCTGATGTGCTGTTATATATGTTTCATAAGGTTCAGTCAATAAAATAACAACTTATTTTGGCCACGTTTCGAGACTATATTGTTCTCACAATCATGCCCTATCGAGAAAAAACAGCTTGCAATAGAATTAAAGTTGCACTTGCTATTTCAAAAATAAAGTTAGCAACAGTATAAATTGCTTGTTTCCCTCAAAAGTTTTTCTAAACATATTTTATCAAATTATTATGTGGGGATATAAATGTATCGTTCGTATAGTTTATTTAGTTGAAATTTATTTTACTCACAATCAGTTGTAAACTAAGTAATGTAGAATAAAATCATTAACATATTTTCAAAACTATATCACTTTCTCTCTATATCGCCCTCTATTATCGTAAACTACCGGAAGCGTAGAGCTGCACTCACAAATACAAGTTATTCCATAGGCACGCCACCAATAACTAACATCTAACGAGTGACATAAATTACCCGACTGTCATGCTATAGGATATATTTATGTGCCGTATACAATGAGTTAGGCAAATCATAATGTGGAACTTGCATAATAATAGCCTATGTGATGCAACTGACAAGATTATGGCTAACATTTCATTGGCATTCTGTCCCTGGCCCACGCTGCGATACGCCGAGTCGCCTCACGCGCTCCGTTGGGTCCTGCTATGTAATGCGGCTGAAAAAAGAATAGATGCCATGTAAAAACCAAAACTATGTAACGTCCTTACCAAGGCTGATGCTAAAGAAATAGGAATTCTTAAATTTTGAAGAACGTGACTAATTAGTTTATTGGTATGTCATGAACTAGCTTGGTCTTAAACAACTTGCACATACATCGAAAATAAAGGATTATTCAATATTACTTCCTTGTCCACATTAAGTATAAGACTTTTGAGTTTTGGTTAAAAAAACAAAAAAAAAAAAAAAATGTTTTTAAGTCCTCTTGATTTTTCAGATTATTCTATTCATCTCCAATGTTATATCTATCTTGAATACTCTACCCTAAACAATATAATATATATTTTTTTGAAACTGGAAGCCGTGACATCTCTGTACGTAAGGGACTGTGCCTTGTCCGACTTTGAGTCCGGATGAAGGCAGAAATTTTATTTTCAGTTATTTCTGCCGTGGAATAATGTTGGTACCCTTAATTAGGGGAAAAACTCAGCGGTTGAGAGTTTTTTTTGGCCAAAATCTCCTTTTTCACGACCATTGCCCCAGTAACAATACATCCTTCCAAATCGTAAGTGAACCGTAGAACAAGTTTTTTTTTTTAAGAATTAATAACTAAGACTACTAACCCAGATTTCAATGTAGATTTAGGAGATTCTTGAGGGAAATATGATAACACATTATAACAGAAGTTTCGAGAGTTGAAGACAATATCCACCAGAACTAAATTTTTCGCTGCCCATTTGGTTCGAAAAATAAATTTGTATGATGTCAATTGAAGGGTTTTTTGGAGATAGGAGGTAGCTCCACTTATCAAGGTTTTGTGAAAAATATAAAACTTAATTTGAAAATTGAACGAATTTGCTACAAACAAAAATGAGAAGCAGTACCATCTTTTTAGTTTCATTATAAATAACAATTGGAGCTAAGCCTTCTTCTTTTTTTTTTTTTTTTCCTTTTTCTTAGGCCGTTCACTTTGCTGTCTCCTCTCTTCTGGAAACCCTTATAGTTTAGTATCATTCTTCTGAAAGCTTTGTCTGGAATTACTTTATCTGTTATACCAATCTCTGCCATTTCTTTCTTAATTCCCTGAATCCATTGGTTACCATTTTTACTCTGATGAACCTGATTGAAAATTTGCCAAGCCATTTCACAACTCAAATATACATTATTGTTATTCAAGAAGTGTCTATTTTGTTTTTAGGTGAAAGGAAATAGGATAACAATGGTGACGAAGTTTTTCTAATTGGAACCAAGTAAATCAGATCTGACAGCACAACCCATGTCCAAGAGAGAAAAAGTATTGATAACGCTAAGGATGTAAAAGAAGCTTCGTGTTTGATGAGTCGTTTCTTTTTAGGCCGTATTGTGATAAGGAAAAAAAACACATTAAACACAGCCCCTTGTTGAGCTTTTTGCTGTATCTTGATACCCAAGGCTAATTACATCGGCATTCGGAAACTCTAACCGAGTGGGAAGTGTCATTTTTCATCTATTTAAATGTATTAATAGGACTTGGTGACTCGTGTAACACTAGAAGGCGTTGAGGTAGAGCGGTGGGAACAGTATGAGGGTCAGGTAGAAGGCCTTATTGGGAGGAGAAAACAGGTGAGGAGGCAATCTTGTGCCTCAGAGTCCCGATCTGCAGCCGGTTGTTAGTCACAGTCGTGATCTACCCCCTCCCGTTAGCTGTTTGAATATCATCCCGTAGGCTGTCTTCGTCAGGTCTAGACATTACGGGAGTCTGCTAGATTTGGTAGGAAAGATCCATCCGTCAACGTATGGCTACCACCTAGAAAGCTGTAATGATCCGGTTTCAGGTCATCGAAAAACACCTTTCAATATTTGCTTTTAAATCTGATGACTGAACTAATCTGAATCTCTATGGTCTGAACTGGATCTATATCTAGTTTAAGGTTGTGGACGAAAAAGACATTTTACTTGAGGTTATACATTCATTATCAGTTATATAATATTCAAAACATTTGCACTTGGCTACATAGATTAACTATATTAAATTTTATCCTTTATCCTGCCCAAGTGTCAAGCATGACACCTTGACTTTTCCTGTTATTTTAAAATCTGGCGGACTTGCTACATATATTCACTGTTTCCCCCTCACCCAGGTAAAGATGAGTAAACTGTTGGGTACCATTTTGTGACTGTTGGAAGGCTTATGATCTACTGAGTGTAATTAAGCTGTTGTATAAATTTCAGCTGTTTATGTTATGTATATAAATTAATATATTATATATATTCTTGTAGGGAATTTATCGCCGTAGAAGTTTTATTGTGACGTTTCTCCCCTAAAATGAACGAGTGAGGGTCTGGAAGACAAAAATATACGAAAAATATGAGTGTAAAACAATTTTTTTGAAAATTAGAACTTTTCCGCGTCCGGTAGCACGAAGACGGCCCAGTAGAAAAATATATAACCAAACTTGTAGAATATTTAATAAGCTTACATTTAGTATTAAACAACTTTTCTAAAGCAACTCACCGTTTTCGAATTATTAACGAAAAACTGAAAGATGAAACATTTACGGCCCCCCAGCGGCAACGGGATTTAAAGGGATTTGGGGGATAAAAATTGAAACTAGTATTTTTAGTTCCTATGATTGCCCATTTTCGGTCTAGATTGACTGGACAACTATGGAGGAAAACTGGAAGGAGTTTTAAGACAGGACCTGGAGGAAACTGAGTGTGAGACGAACGGGGAAGTTGGGTAGTTAGGTCCATTCATTTGGGTTTTCTCTATGTCCGGTCGGTTTTCTGTACAAACCTAAAATGAGGCTATTAGAAATATTTATCTGGTCTTCCAAAGAAACATCTCAGTTGGTTTTGAATAATTTTATGATTTATGATTACTCGTTGAATTAAAAATTCCAGTTGAATTGGCAAATTATCCGTCTCTCCTAAAGGCATTTGACATACAGGGCAAGCTTCCACTATTATGCCAAACTTCTATTTTTTGATTCACGGGATCTAGCGGGTTATGCGAGGCAAGTTTTATTTTTATTATTCAATATTAATTGCATACAGAATCCACAATATGATTTTTATTTTTATTTTATTAATTGTACAGTTTTTCAATAATAGTCTACATTTATGCTAAAGCAGCCTAAATCTAATTGTTGTCATCTCCGTCAAGAACTATATTTTTTTAATTATCTACGACCAGCGTTCTTTATTTATATTTAAATCTCTGCTCATGGTAGGCGTAGGGTATATAAATAATTTAGCTGAATTAGACAACATGTATTCTATTATTTTTTAATATTAAAACATAACAGTACTTATTATATTGCTATATTTTTAAATCTTCCTATGGTTTGGTTGAAAATCCCCTCCGTTGCGATGTTCGCACATCCATTACATTGATTGAAAAATTGCGCGGATTGATGATGTCCGTCCTTGGACGGTTGACTGCAGTGTGTCGTTCGTTGCCTGCATTTGGTCATTCCGATATTGTATTATCAAAATGCTGCTAAAAATAATTTTAAAACAACTCGACAAAATAATCAAGTAAATATTTACCCAAGTTTTAAAAATATATATATATTTTTAATCCAAATACAAGACTAAAGTGATAAGTAACGGCTGGTCGTTTTGTACTTCTTCAACATTCAACTATGTCTTACTTATCGAAAAATATTCTTTTAACATTATACAGACTTTGTCAGGAGAATTTGTTTGTTGCATATTTATGTTGAAGGGCATGTGTCGTGTCTTAGTGTAAATATATTGTGAATTTTTTAGTTTCAGTAAGTTAATAGTGTCAGTAAAGCCTGCGTGGAATCACTGTTTCTTGTAACGATGGCTGTATCGTCGGCATAGGTTTCTGCTTGGCAGTTGATATCTAGTGTAATATGTGTATATATCTCTGGTCACTGGTTATAAATAGTTTAGTCGATTTCTTCTCAAATTTCGTTAAGTTGATAATTGTTCAACTCTAAGTTCCCAAACCGTTGGCAACCCTATAAAGAATAATCTCACTAAAGAAAACTAGTGGGTTCTACTTAAAACAACGATCAACTTAAACCGATTTTTAAATCATGAACATTATCCAAGATTTTATTTACTAATGCTCAATCTTTAAATATACTTAATCTACTGCCTTATGTTAACTCCATAATAAAATTGGAATTAAATTAAAGTTTGAGTAAATCGGAAGTGAAAGGTGATTTATCTAAGTCAATAAAAAAGTAATCTCCGCTACTATTTCATCCAGTCATTAGGAAATACGAATCATTAAGGAATAAACCAGATTTTCGCCTCAAGTTTAGAGTATGTTTTCCTGGTCGCTTTCTCTCGTACTTCCTATTTTTTTTTTTTGTATTAAACATTTTTTTTAGTTATTTAAAAATTTATGTATATTATTAAAATATCATTTTATGGTTAGTTGCTGTATTTTAACGAAAATATTTAAGACTAGCATCCCCTGTCGCAGCCTCAAAAAATTTTTGTATAAAAGTTTTATATAAATTACTTGAATAAATATTTTCCCATTTATATATTTCTTCTTACAATTTCGGAATTTTGCGCAATTGTGATTTTCTCATCACTTTTTTGGAGGATATTCTTGTTTGTATTTTCACCTTTTATTGCGGTTGATAAAAATTTAAGTTGGATCTACAGTCCCACCTTTTTTACTTTAGCGATATGGGTTTTTGTTTCGAATTAAGCTGATGGAGTGGAAATTATTTCTTAAAGTTACCTCATAGAGAAATCCATAAATTTCCCCTGTGTTGGCCAAAGTAGGGTATATCATGCCCCTTCCTCTTTGGAAAAGGTCAGTTAAATTGGTGCCCGCAATGTTCGACCTTTGTAAAGCTCAAATTTAAATACAAAAGGGTGAATGTTGGGCGAGTCAGAAGAAATTACAAGTTTTTTCTTCAGAATCAACAAGTTGAAAATTTTATAGTTCTGAAATATTTACTATTTTAACGACTTAATTTTTTTCTCTTTTTTTTTTGGATTATAAGCCATTTTCCTTCTTGTTTTAAGTAATTTTCTCGTTGCATTTCTTGAAGTTCTTTTTATATTCACTTTTTTAGTGGATTCATAAGTTGAATCCAGCACTTCTAGGACCCATTCTTAATCACCGGTAGTCCGTGGTAACAGTAAGGAGAAGGTCTCGAGGCCATCATTTTATGGTTAACTCCTTGCAGGGTTGCCGAGAGTAGAAAGGGATCAAGTTGAGATACTAGTGCAGAGATGGGCAAAATTTTTAAGGGGAGGGCCGGATGAAATAGAAAAACATCTAGGCGGGCCGAAAAAATTGGACAAAACAAAGTTTTACAACTAATAAACTTTATTTTTGACTTTATCTCATTACACTCAACTTATATGGCAGAACGGTAGAAGATCCGAGAAGTAAACAATAATTCTATTCTAGCTTTGCAGAAAATAAATTTTGTCTTATGTATAATTGTGTGTGACCATGTCGCGGGCCGGATTGACTTGCCCGAAGAGCCGCACTTGGCCCGCGGACCGTAGTTTGCCCATCACTGTACTAGTGTACTTGAATGACTTAGGAGTTTACTATGAAAGGGTAGGTGTCTGGATTGGTCTAAATTACCGACATATGGAATATTATTTATGTCTAAGTTTATCTGTGACAAAATAAGAAGCATTAAGGATTTTGGGTTGCAAGGATCAGATGCGAGATGAATTATGTAGTTTAGTTGGGCCTCAGATTTCAACTCCGTATATCCAAATAGGTTTAATTACTGTTATGTAAAAAATCATTTTCTAATTGATTTGCATCTTAGAACGTTTGTCTAGTAAATGTTGGAGTAATCAGATATAAAGAGCAGTAAGGGATAGGTATCTGGTTTGGGCTAAATCTTTGTTAATAAGGTATTAGTTGATCGATAAGTATTTAGAGATGGAGATTGTTGGGGTATGCATTCAAAGATACACAGCAATTAAAAATAATATTTTAACTTATATTGCCGACGTTTCGACTTGCATTGCAAGCCTTCATCAGAGTTTCAGAGAGAGTGGTAATCAGAAACTGCTTTTAAGATCTTTATGTATAAGTTTATTGGTGACAAACTAAGGCGCATTGAGGATTTTTCGAAGGATTTTGGATTGCACGGATTGGATACGAGATAAATTAGATAATCTAATGGGGCCCCAGAGATCAACTGCGTATGTCCAAATAGATATTATTACTGTCATGTAAATGAGTCTTTTCTAATTAATCGGCATCTTAGAGCGTTTGTCTAGTAAATGTTGATGAAGTCTAAAACAACGAATAGAATGATGAATTCAAGTTTAATGTTAGTCCAGTTAAAGTCCTAGGAGCGACTCTATTCTAGAGGGATCTGTGGAGTATCAGAACCGAAGTAGAAGTTTCTTTACAGTTACTTTCCATTACACAGTTGTTTGGTATTGTATGCCGGCTTTACTATTAGTTCAGACTCCTGCCGCACAATAGGTTTCATCGGTAATCTGTTATAAATTATTAGGTATAGATAGCAGGCGGTCGGAGACTTTGTATGGGCACTCGCATTTAAATTACTGTATTCATAGTGCGAGGAGGGGATGTCCGCTCAGCTGTGGCTGTCCCGTCATCTGCCGCTCTGTTACACTCCCCATCTGCCATCTTGTCTTGTTTAATTAGCAATTATGGCAGTTCTCTTTGTCATATATTTAACGTTATATCTCTTCCTTGTTTTTAGAATTCGAAAAGTTGACTGTATTAGAAACGGTAAGGAAGAAATATTAAACAATGCTTAACTTTGATTTTAAGGTTACTTTTCGCATGGATATTTCTCATGAATCCCTCAAAGCTTTGTTTTGTTTCGTTTAAAAAAAAAATACAAGATATATCCTCATTTGCACATTTTAGTAGTTTAAAAGCACTTACAATTTTTTATTGTTGTATTTATAAATATTAATGCTTTGTTTGAAAATGAAGGTCGATTATAAAAATAAAATAAAAATAATAATAATAATAATAATTAGTTACAATTAATTATGATTCACTCGCAATAGAATATATTAATTAAATAGACAGATATTTTTTCTTCTTTAACTGTATTCAGTTTTTAAAGATTAATCCATATTATAATTTTTCTTCACGTGTGAAATGTATGCTAAAGTCAATTATTTTTTGCATGGATTATTTTTGTTGGGGGTCTATACTTTTTGGTATAACGTTTTTTTCACACTGTACAAAAATGTAACATTTTGACACGCTCTAGGTCTATTGGAGGTGCTTGGATAGAAAATTGGCGGAAAATTCGTTTTTAGAAATTAAATACCAAAAATAAAATTTAAATAATTTAAGATGATTCTATTGTTGACTGTGAGTTGTAATTTAAGTGATGAAATGGTCAGGGGTGCAGTCAGGTAAATAAACACCTTAAGTTCTTAAATAAAAAACTTAATATTAGGAGCTGCGACGTTTCGACCTGCCTTGCATAGCCAGTAGTAGTAGCAGTCTAGTCAAGGATACAGCAGTAATAAAATAATTAAATAATTTAAATTGAATAATACAAATTTGTATAAAATCTTTGCTACTATTTTGTATTCAATTATTTAATTAACTTCAGATATTCTTATAATTGAATGGGTCCGCCGAAAAACGTTCTAAGCGACAAACAAAATTTTGAGTAATCAGTGAAAGAAAATCATAATCTAAAGTTCTTGTTAGTTTTGTAAGTTAGATTTTTTTTTTCACCTTGTAATTTGTTATATTGACGTGTATAATTACATAATGGATTAATATATCATACTATGACGCACTAATTATCATGCATTTAAAAACCTTTAAAATCGCCACTTCGAAAATTTTGTCGCTTAGGACGTTTTTCGGCGGACCCATTTAATTATTTAAACAGCTATTAATTCTTTCGTTGACTAATTTACTTTTTATTATTATCTTTTCTTTTCTTTTTCAAATTATTTTTATTAATTTATTTTTTTAAATGTTTGTATCATCTTGGTCACATCCAACTTTTTTGTTATTTTAGCCCTGATGAAGACCTGCAAGGCAGGCCTAATATAAAGTTTTTCATTTAAAAACTTGACGTGTTTATTTACCTGACTGCACCCCTGACCATTTCATCACTTAAATTAAATAATTTAAAATCATAAAGGTAAGATGGAGAAAATAAAATCCTCAGAAAGGTCTTCGGTCCGGTGAATAACCACGGGAATTGGAAGAACAGAACCACCATGGAACTGAAACAACTGCTCAGTAAACCTAACATCACTTCTATAGTCAAAGTAGGAAGATTAAGGTGGCTTGGGCATGTACAAACGATGGCGGTAGACAGGCTTCCAAAAAAGATGATGTACGGCAGGCCGGAAGGATTGAGAGGAAGACCAAAGCTGAGGTGGCTGGACAACGTTCAGGATGACCTGAGAAGACTGGGAGTGAGAGGTTGGAAGAGGAAGGTGAAGAATAGACAGGAATGGCTGTCGTTTTTTGTGAAGCCAAGGCCCGACTAGTACTGTAGTGCTAAATATAATAATAAAAAGAGGGGAAAAATAAAGAACATAACGGCATAGACGAAAGCAGGATTAAGATTTTTAATTTCAAAATGTATCTCCTACAGCCAAATGAAACACGAGTAAGCGGGGAAACAAATAAATAAATAAAAAAAGGAAAACATTTAAGAATTGACGGTCAGGTTGGCAATCCCTAAAATATGTTTCGTGTTATTATTTCTTTAGCCGACATCATCAAAGGGGCCTTTAATTTTCTAATTTTTTAAATCTTTCAACTTCATATTCAAATATTAAGAAATGCTTTTAAGGTATTTTAAACTTTTTTTTTTTTTTTTTTTTTTTTTTTTTTTTTTTTTTTTTTTCTGAGGGGCGCTGGGATGAGGGTTCTTAAATTCTTAAATATTAATGCAAAGCGGATTTCGAAGCAAAGATTATCATGTTTAAGAAATCAGATGGAAAATAAAAATTCCTTTTACATATTTATTTCATTACCTTCAGCTTTATCCTGTGAATACGTTCCGTCCAGATCGTCGTGTGAACGAAATCGAAAGGGGACGACGCAACCCAGAGGAAATGCATCATCAATTTCTTTTAAATTACTCTTTCCCGTAGATTTCGTGAGAATGATTAGGCCGTGGCCACTCCAACCATTGATAATTATTTCCTCGCCGCCGATACATCGCTTACGTAATGGACTGGATTTTTTCAAACTGGATCTGTTTTTTCTTTTATTGGTTTTATTTTGTAATTCCTCATCGGAATATATTATTGAACATTTCATCATCGCTTAATCCTGATACTTTGCTGGTGTTGGATAGAATTTCTGTCAACTTGTAACCTGTCTGAATGGAATCTGTTCCAGCTTTACATTTTGTTCTCAGAAAAGCTGGAATCTCACCATGCCACTTTTCAGTGTCTTCTTATATCCAGCGAATTTTTCATTGTTATAAAAAACAAACTCATTTTTTGAATACTGGAAATCACTTATCAGTCAGTATTAATTTTACTGGATTAACATACAATGAAGTATCACTTCAACCTGCCAAGTACTGGGCTAATGAAGACGAATATTCAGTTTACTTGAAATTATGAAATGAAACATGAAACCTTAAAGGAAACTGTTGTAAAAAAAAGTGTCCCATTTTGGGACTCAGCACTATATTGTTCACGCAGAATCCCTATTGTAGCTTACAAATTCTTTTCTAGTTTCAACGGTTTCTAGCTCAGTGAAGGGTCAGGTATCCTCATAATAGAAGGCTGGCGGTCCCCAATAGGGTCCGCCTAACCCTCTCAGTGCATGTCGAGTTGAAATGAAAAAAAAAGAAATTCTTCAACAATAAGCAACAACAATATTTTTTTGTTTTTATTATAGAAACATAAGTTGTGATAGTAACTTATCTATATTTTATACAATTAAACAGAGGATCTTTAACTGTACAATTGAAGGGTTGGGTGGATGAAGGGGTTATGCAACAAAACACTATTTTGATTAATTTATGTTAAAAAAATTTTTTTATAAATATTTTCCTTCAGCAGGAAAATGTTACATAGCCCCTTTTGTCTCCTTTAATATCTTCATATATCGGAAACACTAGACCAAGCTTGTGGCTGTATTATAATTCTCTGACTGAGGCTGACGCAGCAGAATGAGAAGTGCGATCTCTGTGGGCTTGGATTTAGTTTGGGGATTCCTAAAATGAGTTTATCTTTGGTATATACAGTATGGTTGTTTTATTAACATTTAATTTAATTTATTATTTGTTTTTACTGTGTATTTTTTTAATTTTTTTTTTTTTTTACTTTATGTATAGTAAATGCATAGTTAGATGTTCTTTCTGCATCATTATTGTTATTTATCTCTTATTGTACATATTGTATGAAATGATCAATATAGCCATCTATCTATATTATTTATTGCCCTCCATCTGTATTATACAGATTGTAATATTTAAACTACGTACACACAGGATAGAAAACTAGCTTATAGTTTTTACTATAGATATAGTAAATTAGCATGTATGTTCCCTTAACCTATAAGCAAAATTTTACTATCCTGTAGTCGGACTTTGCGTTTAACAGAAATCCACTATACAGCTGGAACACGTGAGGAAGAAACGAAACTAGACGTCTAATATATTCGTCTAGTGTGATAGTTGAATTTTGAGCGTTGATATAAGCTTCCCATCAAAAGTATTGCAACCCCAATAATGCTCGAGATTTTCATGGTTTTTACCTTAATATTGTTTATTAAACATGAGACATTAAGGATTAGACACATCAATGTTTTTCCCTGTTAATAACAAACTAAGGAATTTTAGATTATTGTTTTTAAAATTTCCTTCAGTACATGTTCATCGTTCGTTTCGTTATTTATATGCCAATCCTAGTGGAATCAGTCATTCAAGCGAGAGGGGGCAATATGTCTTATTAAATATAAAATAAAAAGTTAAAATTATAAAAATTGAAAATTTCAAAAATTAAGTTTTCTAATTTTTTTTTGTTTATTGGAAGAAATATTGGAAGAAATTTATTTTTACATTTTTTAGAAAATTGTTTATAAATGTTTATTATAGACTTCAGAATTTTTCTTTATTATGAAAAAAAAAATAAGTTTAGTTCTATTTTAGGTTACAATATTTGCGAAGAAAAAGGAGTTTGTTTGGAAAAAACAGTGAATTATGCGTCGGAATGAATTTAATACTGAGGGAAATTTCTCTTATAAACCTGTACGGAGGATGAAAATTTCTATCTAAATTCTCACAGAGATCCTAAGCTTTTCTTCTAACCTTGTCTATTGTTAAAACAAATGTTGACCTTGACCGCTTCTGTTTCACTTGGTGTCATTCATTCTTGTTGGACAGCTGCTAGTTATCATAGTCATAAAGTGTGTGATCATTGGGGGGGGGGGATAAGAAGGAAATAAGAATTATTTATTGTTTCACAATTCATTTCTCAACTTATTTATAACTGCTTAGAGTCGGGTATTGGTTCTTGAGTACAGGAAGATCGATTTCAATATCGATATATGGATTCCGATCTACTGACCTTATGCCCGCCAGGTGTTCCGAATGGAAACAGGATTTAGTATGTCCCCTCTTAACTCAGCCTTGTCAGTAATGACTGAAATAGCTCCTGGGTCTTTGACCAGCCTTTATCATGATAATTCCCCCCATCAATTACAGCTATGAACATATAATAGGAAAACTAGTTCCTTAATATCGACTAGAGAGACAAATTAACGAGAACTCGTTTCACTTCTTAGTTATGTATGCTTTGAAAAATCACCTATTTATACTTGTAAATTCGATGAGGTAGAATGATAATATTATGTATGAAGTATTTTTTCTCCAGAAAAAGAAAATAATTTTAATGAAATAAAACAACACAAAAGGAATACATATTGTACTTTAAAAACTTGAATTTCTACCTGACTAGGAAAAACTATAAATCCTGGAGATATCTAGTAATCTAATGCTTTTATTTCTACTACTTCTTATTAGGAAACTGTCGATTCATTTTGATTCGAGTAACTCTAACAGAGCTAGAATGTATCATAAAAGCCCCAGTACTTAAAAAAATGCTGGCAAAACGTGACTTCATTCAGTCAAACCAACATATCTCCAAAACTGTATGTCCTGGTGACAAAATTAATAAAGTTAACATAAAAATTAAAAAAAAATATACAATGAAGTGCAGACGTTTCGACCTAACTTGTAGGTCTTCTTCAGGGCTAATATTAACAAAAACTTAGATGTTATTAATTTAAACAAATGTAGGCTAAACGTGGCCTTATTCGTTCAACATTTGTCGCTATGTTAAATAACAAAAATATCCTCTGAAATTTCTGATCAATCACACACAGAGTACCTGTCAAAATTCTATATTTTCGAGTGTGGAAAAAAAGTTACAAAAGAAGCAACCCTTTTCGACGCTTTTCGTTACAGAAAAACAATTAACCTCTAGACGAAAGACGTATTCTTGCCAAAACATATTGATTAGTTGTACTTAATGTTGAAATGTGTGATTTTTGTTTATAATAATCATATGGTGAGCTTTTTTTATTAGGACTGCCGAGAATATCGTAACTGTCCCTCAAAAGTATCAAATATGACCTAGTAACCTGTTTATAGAATAATATCTAATAGTATAGAAGTGTTAATTTTTCTATTTCCCGAAGAATAATTTTGGTCTCTTTAAAAACAAAAATTGTTGCTTATACAATTTTTCATAATTTTTTTAAGGGCCAAGGCATAACATCATATAAGCGGTACAATTACATTTTTATCTGTTATTTATGAACAGGTTGCATTGGTAATTATCATGACCTCAGTACATTGCTAACTAGAATAATAAACTAATAGACTAGCTTAGTGAAACTTGTACAAAGTGCTTGAAGTAGAATTAATTAATTTGTTTTGTAGCAGCTAGTTTCTATATGCTACACTCTATTTTACGTACTACGTAGTTCCATCATGATTCTAAACCTTTTTAGTGATATTTAGATCCATTGTTTGAATGGGACTTTGTTAATTATTTCTTTACTAATCATTATCTTATAGATTCAGAATAGATTTTATCTTTTGTCGTTTTTTAATCGTCAGCAGAGGACAAGTCTCTTTTTTTGTTGAGATACTCAAATGATTGTGAATAAATAATTGAACAACATTATTATGATAATGTGAGTCATGGTTCTGATATGTTTCTCACTTTTGAGTCTGCTTTTGCCCATAGTTACTACATTGCTAACAATCTGTATTTTTAAATGTATTAATTGTTCTTGAGTAAATATTACAGGCTGCCCTCTCTAAAGGGCAATAAATAGTATGGATGACAAAGAATCTTTTCGTACATTATATACAATTAAATTTAATAAAAATATCGAAAAATCTTCTAATTATAGAAGATACAGAATATAGTATATTAATAAAATATAAATCAGGAGATGAAAGTATAAATAATATCTTAATATATCATACAATCTAACAGGGGGCGTTTTCTGGAAATTTCTAAAAAAAATTAAACTAAAAACTGATATCATTTTCAAATTCCTCATCTCAAAAAACATGTAGAAACTAAATTTTGTTAAAATCAAAAATAAATTCTTTCTACCTTTAAAATTTTGTATGACTTTAGAAGGCAATTGCTGTCATTGATTAGAAGGATTGCTGTCAATTTCTGATGTAAATAATTTGCGCTATCTAATACATTTTGCCACTGATTAAAATTTTAAGGTCATCTAGAAGCCGTAAAACTGCACATTTTAGCCCAAATCCGGAGGTCGCAGGAGTTCCCCTTATTGAGGTATCTTAAGTTGCAGCTGACCTAGGATTTTTTTATTCACATCAGTATTTGTCCACTAAAATTTAGAGTAAACCCAATGTTATGTGCATGGATACAAAGCAGAACGTATGCTGATTCTAGTGGTGCTATTACTATTGTAACTGGTTGTACACAGCACTTGTTATGGCCGTTTGAAATTCTTGATGAAATCTCAACTTCAAAATTTTAATCTTTTCTCGAAGGGGGTGAAAAATCAATATATTTTTTTTAAAAATAAAATTTCACATATAAGGGCTTCATGGTTCGTTAAATCGAGATTTGAAGTCAGTTGTTTATGAAAAAAAATCCACTGATTTACAGCGGATTTCTTTGGAATTGTGTCAATATTTTGGAGTTTTTGAGCTCATTAAAACCAGGTAGTATCTTGAGCATAACAAAAGTATTTTTATATCAAATAGCATACATAACTGAAATTAAACGTGAAAGAATCATTTCTCTATCTCGACTGAGAGCTGAGAAAAAAAATAAAACGTGATTTTCATATTTTATTTTTTTTCTCGGCTCCTAATGCTCATTGGCGTCTATAACTCTAGTTTTGCTCCATTATAGGTCCCTACTACCTACACAAGATTAGCATTAAAATCTGTGAGTTACAACTTAAAACGTCCCCTTTTAAGCCACAATATAGATTGGAAAATAATAAAAAAATTAAAATTAAATTATTAACTTACATATCTCATATCTTCATTCGGTCAAACAGTTTGAGATATATTTTTATGGTATGGAGGGAAGATTTATTCCTTATGGTGTTTTTTTTCGTTCATGATACATCAATATAGCTTCTTCCGTTCGACTTGGTGATCAAACACGGAACCGCTTCAGGCGAAGAAAAAAAAGAAATAAACGAACTCTTTTACCGCCCGGAAAATATTTTTTTAGCTTCATCGGTATTAAGAAACTGTATATATTGAAAATACAAAATTAAAGATTCCAAGGATTATTAAAATAAGAATTATATATGGTGTATGGAAATGGATAGATTATATTTTTATCATAGATTGTTCTATTTTTTATAATATGTTGTTATATAATATATTTTGCATAATTATTTCTGAATAAATATTTTAGACATTACTCAATAATACTCTTCAAAGTAAAGTCCATTTTTAAAACTATTTTTCACCCTTCTGCTTGCGAGTGATTGCTTTAATGCCGGTACTCCTTTAGTTTACTCTTTAGAGGCAAAGAAACACCTACTTTCTGGTTTTACCAAAGAAACCTTTTAAGGAATGAATCTTTGATGTAAACAAACTATAATCTGATCGTGCATTTCCTTGGCTTTACGCAGTATGAAAATATTTACTCCTCAAATGATTACTTAAATTTCAATAGTTATGCATGAAACATTATGAAAAATACTTTGAACAAACATATTCATAATTATAATAATATTTTTTTCATGGATTCTAAACGAATTGATTCTACTCAACACGTTCCATCAACGAACAGTTTTACCCATCTTCGCTCTATCCGGACGGTTCCTATCTGGAATCTGAAAACAACATGAGCTTTAAAACGTTTCAGGGAAATAGGTTCAATTCAATATATCAAGCTTTGACAGTTAAGAGATAAAGTTATTTCTATCGCTTAATATCAGATCACATTGTTTGCTCGCTAAGTGTGAATTATTGAGATAAAGCGAATTGAATTTACGTTTTCCTGAGTTTTTTAATTGTTCCATTTTTAATAAATTTAAATTATAAAATTGAAAAGTTATTACCTTTCACAGTAAAAAACATTTTATTTGAAAACTAATTTGAACAAATACTTTCTAATCCTGCCCCACTAGTAATTAAAAATCCTTTTAGCGAACAGTCGCGAAAGATAACGCAGAAGTTGGGCTGACTCACGAGCATGCGATTAAATATTCATGGATGATTCATTCTTAACAACTAAAGAGAAAAAAATAAGACGTTGTACGTAAGGAATACGTCTAGCTTGGTATTATAAACATTATACTGAGAGTTATATACAATTCAGTATATTTAAGTGATCAAGAATCAAGATGTGATTGGATGTTTTCTAAAATAACTAACATTTTTGGGCTTTCTGCTAGGATAATTTAAATGAATCAACTGCCACTTCTAAAGAATTTATTTTATTTGAAATATAGTTTAAACAAGTTAAACATTCATCAGTTCTAAAACACAAAATGGTCAATACATCAGGACTTTGTAGCAACGATTATATATAATAAAGTTTTCAAAACTGTAAGACAAGAAATCAAATATATTGGTACTCACATGAGGTGTCAAAACGGGCTTCTGAAAGAAATTAAGTATAAAGGGATAGATTAATTTTTTTGGGTTTTGTTCTGGGTTTTTAACATGCATAATTAAAGTTTTCCGTTCCTATTGGAAACAAATTTAAAATGGGACTATTGGAAATGTTTATCTGGTCATTTAAACAAAAATCTGGATCGGCTTTAAACGATTTTATTATTTATAATGATTCAGGCTATTTTCTTCTTGTTTCTTTATTTCGTTTAACGTCACTTTATGCTGCTATGGCTAATCGGACGATGCTACGGTGGGAGTCTTAAATTTTGCCTATTCAGGTATAATTAGGATAGGGATCTTTAACGAGTACCTGACATCGCACAGGCTCGGGACCCCCATTTTACGTCCCTTCCGAAGGACGGCATAGCTAAGGATTTTTTACTCCCTTTAAAAAATCCTAAGGTCATCTGCCGGGCTGCGAACCCGCGATCTTGGGTTTAGTAGGTTGCTATGCTAGCCACTACACCACAGGTGACCCTTTTTTTCTTCTTTATGTATCAGTTTCACTCGCGAGTCTTTATTTAATTTATAGTTGTTTCAGTTTAGATGGATAACGAAGTTGTCGGATTCTATTATTGTATGTTGTTATATGATCTTTTATTCTTAGATTTACTGATCGTCCAGTATTTAGCTTCTCAGTTATTACATTTTAGTTTATATATATAGTTTATTTTGGAAAGAGTCTATTTTGTCATTTGATGAAGGGTAACAAGATGACAATTGTTTATCTATTTTAAATGCTATCTGCATTTTATATTATAAATGAAATGAAATAAAAATAAACCTATAGCACTAACAACCCATGAAAGGTTTTGGGCTCAGAACTTAAATAAGGATGTACTGTTACTAGGCCAACGATTGTTAATGGTGGTAATTAGGTGATCACGCTCAACCGCCAGGTTTTCCCCTCTAATTAAGGGTACCCATTTTTAAAAAGGCTGCCCGTTCCAAAGGAGGATCTCCCGACATCGAAATCGAGCCACATCCAAGATAACAGAAAACAAATTTTCTGCTCTCAGTCGGACTCGAAATCGGGGCTCCTCTCTATTATAAATGGCATATAATAAAATAACAAATAAAATGCTATTAGCAGTATATTTTTATTTTATAAGTATAATATAATAATTAGTATATATTGTTAATGTTGCAAGCTTTATTATTTAAATTGCCTGTTTCACTTACATAATTTTGGTGAAATCAGTTTTTTTTTCGCTGAAGGGCAGGATTATGAGCAAAATAAAGTATCGAAACGTCTCCATAATATTTTTGTTATTTTTTTAGCTGGACCTCAAGAACCGTACTAAACATTTTAAGATAAAACAATTAATAACTTATCAAGTTGTATTCATAACATTATAAAAAAATTGCATCTTAGTTGTTTTTTCCTGTCTTGAGCAAGAATCATACTTTGAAGCTGTGATTTCCATACATTGAGCAGCGCACAATGTAATGTTTAAATTATTTCTGTTGGGATGTTGCAAGGGATAATGTTGCAGTGTTCTCTCATTTCCCTCCATCATAAAGTCCCATTATATTGTATGGACGGCTCCATTCTCACATCCCTGTGAGATGGTGTCCCTCGGGAAGGGTTGGGATACCGGAGCCAGGTAGCTGCTCCCTGAAGGATGGACCATATGAGAGCGACCATCATTAACTAACAATGGGTCTATAACAATAGAAGGGGTAAAACAAAAGAAGAAAACCAGATGTTTTCGGCTGGGGCTAGCCGAGACATTGTTATGCAACCCTCCTACCTCGGCCACTGTGATTACTGCCATTGTTGTTCGCCTTCTTGCGCGGTTTATCGCTCTTGGGGGAGTCCCTCCTTTCCTTTTTTACTTATGTTTCTTTTTTACCTTTTCAAAAAGCTCTCCTATCGTCGGCATTGCTCTTAAGTAGATCCAATGACATTTGAATGGAAGATTCCTAAGTATATCCTGAAGTACTAATATCTTGTAATCTGCACCAGGCGATTCAAAATGAATATATGATATGTGTGTGGTTACACTGAAATGATAGCCGTAGAAAAATTTAAAAATCGCGCAATTTTAAAAAAATCAGACTTCTTAAATCTCAACAGATGTTATTCCAATTTAATACATTCAGACTAATATGTGCATCATAATAAACCATTTATCAATTTGCATATTACACAACAAACGGAAATTTCGTCTACTGTACCTGGGAATACCACTAAGTTTTGGAAATATCTACAGTAACCTTTTTTTCCCTCTCAAATTTCCCCAGTTTAGTTTGTATACTTGTATTGTTATTATGTAGTAGCAGATGGCATATTCACTAGTTACATTGTAAGTAGTTTTATACTTCTCCCTCTTTTGTAATTATATTGTAGTTATATATTCCTAAGCATGTTTTTGTATATTTATATTGTTTTTAGCTATTTACCACGGGGCCACTTCACACCAAAAGGAAAATCAATCATTAAAATATCAATCACCTCGGAATATTACTTGTCGAATTAATGAAATCTCACACGTTCAGGCAGACCAGGCAAATATACGTATATTTCAAGTAAAGGGAAAAGTAAAATATTTTTAATCTGGATAAATGAACACTGTTTTACTATATATCAAGATAACTGCATTTTCCAATCAATCCGAACATTTGAATAAACTAAATAAACTCCAGATAATCTATTGCAATTGCTGCTACAATTTTTGTCACCTGGGATATTATTTTCATGTTAATCCATATCAAATATGACTTGTAAAAATGTATTTACTTATTATTATTATTATTTTTTTTTTTTTTTGTATATATCATCATGTCTTGGAAGGAAAAAAAAAATTCTTTCTTTAACATGTAAAAATATTCTTCTGTTTGTATTTATTGCTTATCTATTATTATGTATTTGTTTATTTATTTCTTTATATAGTAAAAGGTAAATATTATTAGTTTATACTTTAAAGCAATAAAATAAATTAGCTGTGTAACTCATATAGATTGCCACTAATCATATAAAATTAGTAAATAATAAAAAAACTGTTATTAATAAAATTATTATCCTATAGAGAAAAAAATATATTTGTCCCTGTTTTGGAAAAACAATAGCTTATGGATATCTCTATGAATGATCTACTGATTTTCCTAATTTTCAAATTAAAAAAAAAAAAATTTAAGAGATTTAAACGACTTTTTTCACTCCAAAATGCTAGTTTTAGTGACAAATGATATAACAAAAAATATACCGCTTAAACGTTACACTTGAAATTATAGACCCCCAGTCAAAAGACAAATCCATGATAATAAAATAAAAATGGATAGATAATATGATGAAGTACTATGTAAATAAAATAATTGGAATAATGTTATAATAAAGAACATACCAGCTTTACTAGTTAAGCTCTTACTTGTCCTAAATATTTAGGACAAGCCATGCAAAATCCTACCAGTAATAGAAAGTTACTGGAAGTAGATACCCTATGGAAAACCCTTGTAAGATATTTGTTATATAGTTTCATAGCTTGGTTTTATAACTAATACAAATTGACAGTTCTAACGATGCATTTTGCGGCGGTATGGCTAATTAAGGGAGCGCGGTTAGGAGTTGGAGTTGGTGATGTAGCGATCAGTAATAGGACGCGGGGGCATTGTGTTGTAGATGTTGGGGTGTTGGGTGTTGGGACCCCCCCCCCCTTCCAGCAGAATGGCTATTGCACTCTAATGAAACTAATGAAGCACCGGCTCGGTTCAGCAATATTTCATGGTCTCTGGTTCCTCATCAGTTTTCGGCTCTGGAAACAAGGCTCCAGTCCTGTTTATTTATACGCCTCGTTCTCGTAAATTCCTTTGAGATTGTGCTTAGGACGTTACAGTTGGCTGTTTTAATTAAAATCACCTAACCTATTTTCAATTTTTAAATGTTTTTAAAACTAACTAAATAAGTGATCCCTTTTGCATCCGGATGCTATTTGTCCATTCCACTATCAGATAAACTAAAAATACTAGTTCCATTAAGGGATGGTCCTGTGTACAAGAAAAAATAAAGTTCCTCCGAATTCCGGTGCAGCTGAGGGGAGGGGAGGGCTTTAAATGTTCAATTTTTAAGTTTTTCGCTTATAACTCGAAAACGGTGTGTTGCATTAAAAACGTTTTATAGTACAAAATGAAAGCTTATTAAATTTGCTACAAGTTTGGTTATATACATTTTTACAAAAAACTGGACCGTTTTCGTGCTACCGGATCCGGAAAGGTGATAATTTTAAAACAGTTTTTCACTAATGTTTTCCGAATATTTTTGTCTTTTAGATCCTCACTTCTTATATT
The DNA here is from genome assembly GCA_003667255.2 of Euschistus heros. Classification (NCBI taxonomy): domain Eukaryota; kingdom Metazoa; phylum Arthropoda; class Insecta; order Hemiptera; family Pentatomidae; genus Euschistus; species Euschistus heros. The sequence continues at coordinate 2,438,695 of RCWM02000008.1, read as the reverse complement.
AAAATCGTATAAAATATATTCTAATATTTCAAAATAGTATCCTCAAGGACAACAATGTCGGAATATCCTTCGGACAACTTAAAAACCTTTAAATCCTCGAATATTTCAACATATTATCCTTAAGGACAAAAACTAATAAAATCTTGGGGGAGGGGAAAATAGAATCCTTTAGGACGAAAACTTATACCAAGATGTAAACGTACTTGAACCAAAGATGTCCTTCCGCAATCTTAAAACAGCATCCTTAAGGACGAAAACTAATTCTAATTGTGGAAGGAGATTAGCTAAGGATGTCCTTCGGGTTCATAAAATCGTCAGATCCTGGCAGATCTGCACAACAGTATTTTAGAGGAAAATCGTCAGAATAAAACTTCTTCAGTATTAAATTCTCTACAAGAATATATAAACATAATATATTAATTTATATTGAACACGTCTCAACTTACAGCACTTTTAATATTTCAAGGAAAAATTTTGTTTTCCCAATTAAATGTTGATGTCCCATTCAACGAAATATAAACTGCTGAAATTTGTACAATAGCTAAATTACTCTTTATAGGTTATAACACTTAGCGAAACATAGCGTAATCGGATGCGTTTTAAAAACTGACGCGCTGAAACACTGCTTCAAGCATTTTCCGCGAAAACACGTATAACTTCGCTATAACTCCGAAACTGATGTTCAATCCCTAACTTTTTTTTTTTTCTATCTTAAAACTGGTTAAATTTACTATTAGGCCCATTTAAGAAATTTTTATCAAATCTACCCAAATAAGTTTATTTGTTCTAGTTCAGGAGACCTTCTCCTACACATTCCTTAAAAAATTGGAACTAGTGTTTTTACTTCCTCTAATTTTCCTACGTTAACTGGACTATACAGGTATATATTGTAGATATCTATATCCTGTGTTGATGTAACCGACACCACGGATTAGAAAAAATGCATGGTAACGCAAATTATTGATTAGAAAAAATGTTTTTTGGTGAACTAAGAACTAAGACACACTTTACTTAAATTAAGTAAATTGACAAATATTAAACATTATATTTTACGTTTACATTTTAGCACATATCAGACTTAATAGACAAGAAACTATTACTCGTTTGTTGCAACTCTTACATTTGCTAGACAAGGGTTCTAAACTTCCAATAAATTTTAAAAGACTTATTTGCATGACAGAAATAAGACCCATTTGACATACAGAGTTGAGCTTTGGGACTCCACTAAAGCTTTTAGTTCTCGTATTCAATCCTTACTATCAAAAATCCTTCGTAAAATCCTCAATCCTCTTTGTTACGTCACAAACAAACCTATCCATAAAGATCTTAATGTTCCAAATGTTGCTGATTTGGCCCGAACCAAATACCTATCCTTACATTGTAAACTCCATATCCACTCGAGTCCACTTGTCTCTCAACTTTGCTCCCACTCAATTCCCGATAATTATCCGAGGTGTCTGATAAGAAGATGGCCAAGAGACCTTATGAAGAACTATTGAAGTGCTACTAGTGAGTAGTTCTTTACTTGTTATTGACTTGTAATTTTTTTTTTTCAAATTTACTTGTATGCTTTGTATACAGTTGTAAATATCAATAAATAGTTAAGTTTGTAAAAGTTCTTTTGTACTCCAAGTAGGGCAGGAAGTAAGTAACTAAGGAAGGAATAGGGCAGTTATCCTATTGGTTTGCAACCTTTTCTTGCCTGGATGGAGAGATCGAAATTAATTTTGTCGGAACACATGGAATCGAAACCAAGAGATTTTGCTCTGAGCGCTTCATATTATGTTAAATATGTATTTAATATACTAATCGCATTAAAATTTTATGTTTTTTAATCATTTAAGCTGTTTTTATCTAGTTAATTATTAAAGGTGTAATAAACTTCGATATTTAAAAATAATGAATAGTTCTAAATATGCATGTTTCCTGTATTTTACTAAAAGCAGTAACAGTCTTATGATAATTTCTGAACCAGGTGAGTGTTTTGACTGCAGCTGTATAAGCTGGAACTGGTTGGAACTGGAACTATTTAACGCCTGAGTACCCGTTCCAACCAGATCCCTTCATTGGTTAATTTATTATTCTTATCTGTTCTTCCTGTCCCATACCTCTCTCAGGGCTCTTTATCGATTACAGCTATCTCTCTTCCTCTCCACATAATTTAATATACTTAACATATATATTTATAAAAATAAAAAATATGATAATTAATTTATTTTTTGTTTTCTTTTGCAGGTAAGCGGTTGTATCTTATGTGTTAAATTTTGAAATGATATCTTTAAATTGGTATGTATTATCAACTTTTTTTTTTTTTTTTAATTTACAAAGTATAAAAATAGGATAACATTCAATTTTGCTGTTTGTTGCTTGATTTTAGTATTTATGTATAGAATTATATTTGTTTCTTTTAAATTGATAGTCCAATTTTTTCGTTCCCCTATACGGAACACCCACCTCCATTCGTATTGATATTAAATATTGGTGGTTTAAAAGCATATGTATAAAAAGGAACAATTCAACTTTATTTTTTTTCCTTGGCACTAAAGTTCTATCTTTCATCAATCAGGGCACATTTAACTATTAGAATGATTAAAATATTAATTAAATAATGTAGTGTTAAAAAATAAAAATTAAGAAATGTTAGAGACAAGGGGCAGATAAAAACCTTATTAGGATTGATGATTCGCCATTTATATTGGAATTTTTTTTTCGAAGTCTAGTTCTGAATGTTACATTCATTATCAGTTCTATCAACATAATCTCTTTAAGGAAAAATGAAGAAAGGGATTCTAAAAGAAAAAAAAAATGATTTGCTATGTGATGTATTAGTTTTACTACCTAGTCTTTGTTGAATATATGGTTATTCTCATTTAAAAAGATAACGAAGTTACGAAATCTGTGTCTTATTGTATGCTCTTATATTTTCTTGAAATCTTTGATTTGCTGATCGGTCAGTTTTTCTCGAGTATTTAGCTTCACAGTCATCAAAATTTATAGATGTACCATAGATTGTTGGGGTATGCAGTCATAGATACACAGCAATTAAAAATAATATTTTAATCTATAAAATATAGAAGTGGCCTGTGATTGCCACTCTCTCTGAAACCCTGATGAAGTCTTGCAATGCAAGTCGAGACGTCGGCATTATAATTTAAAATATTATTTTTAATTTCTGTGTATCTATGACATACCCCAACAATCTACATCTATAAATACTTCTCAGTCAACTAATACCTTGTCGACATTTAAATTTAGTTCACATGCACCAATTATTTGGAATGGGTGTATTTTTTCTTTAGGTGAAGGGAAATTTGTTCTTTCCAATAATTTTTATTTCCATTTCAGTGTGTGTCTATATATTTATATTTATCAGTGATTCAGATAAATATTGTTTTCTTATTGATTTTTAATTTTTTTCTTATTTTTTATCAACATCTACTTGACAAACGTACTCATTTAAATGACAGTTTTAGAACTATTTGTATATACGCAGACAAGCTTTGGGGCTCCACTAGACCTTCCAATTTGTCTCGTGTCCGATCCTTCGAAAAATCCTCAAGGCTTCTTATTATGTCACTAACAAACTTATCCGTAAAGATCTTAATGTACCATGTGTTGTTGGTTCATCTTAAACCAGATACCTATCCTTTCGTAGCAAACTTTCATATTTAAATCCACTATTATCAAATCTTGCTTCACATTCTATTATGGAGCTAACAAGTTGCATTACAAGCAATTGACTTGTCGTTTTTAGCATTATCATAACATTTACTTGATGTATTTTCTTTTATATTTTTTACAGTTATACATTTCAATAAATAGATATGAAATATATATATATATATATATATATATATATATATATATATATATATATATATATCCCTCATTAATTTTATACCGTTAATAAAGAAAAGTACCTCAATCCTTCGAGTATTTTTGTCGATCATTTACACTATATGAGACCGATTGTCATAAATGTTTTCCATTGAACGTCATTAATATTGATTTGTCAACAATTTTTACTTTTTTTGTTACTTTAAGGAAAATTATTGAGTCACGGTGATTTATGATTCTTTAGGCATTCGGTATTATTATTCTGGTTGAGAAGCCTGTCACCTGCGAACATGCATCGCAATGCCCTCCGCTCTTCAGGGAATCGTAAATTTCACTATGTGGGTGTGTTTTCTACTTTGCATATGAATCCTTTTTTTTTCTTTGAAGGAATGAGCAAGAAGTTCCTTGTTGCAAAACTAACAGAAAATTACCCTCATTTTATGATTTTGGTGGGGGTATATTTCTCAGTTTTCAAAGGAAGACAGTTAATTTGGAAAGATTTTATTAACTGTTTGAATGAGGTATTAAAATCTCAAATATTGATGGAATACTAACTAGTTAATCAATAATTATAACTTTGTTACATATTTTAAATTAAGTAAAATCTAATTGATTATTTCTATTTTTCTTGAATTTTTTTTAAACCTAGTTCTTCCACTACATTTGGTGTAATATTATCAAGTTCCTTTATCTTCCAAAATTATTTAATTCTATTTTTTGTATTTTATGAGTTAGCAAAATACTCAATGATATTACCGTTTGTATATTTGTTTAAGCTATTTATAATGGCGTTAATATCTTTGTGTGAGAGAGAGTGGAATTCCTTTTTAACACATCGGGTTATATACTGTTTGAAGTTTTAAAATTTTAAAAAAGTTACATAAAAAGGGGGTAGGTAGGTTAGATCTTTGAATTTTTTCCTATGGCTGAATGGTTTTTTCTGTTCCTATTAAAAACAAAATTCTTGAATTAAATGGGCAGCTAAGTTGGAGTTCTTGGTCTTGTTATTGTATGCGTTTATAATGAGGAGTGGAATTCCAAAACCAGCTAAGTCCAATTTCCAGGATTTTTTTTTATTTATTTCTTCATTGAATAGTTTTCTACTGGACTATCTTCAGTTGAATGGTTTTCTCTATAAAGTAGTTAAATCACATTGGAAACGGCCATAAAAAAAATAATGTCTCCTACTGATCAAGTCTGGCCTTTCATCTTTTTCGACCAGCTGTCAAAAATATACAAAAATGGACTTAGCTGGTTTTGGAATTCTACACTTCATACGTTTATTTATCTTCACAGACATTACATTTTAGTTCATATTCACCGCATTTTTGGAAAGGTTATATTTTGTCTATAGGTGAAGGGAAAATTTTCTTAATTCCTTTCCGACTATGATGGATATTTGGCCGTAATATGGGATCAAAATATATTTCTTTGGTGTTGCTTTGTCCTCTAAGAGTGCTTTTTGGATTTGTTTATTTAAAATATTTCTCAGCCTGATTTTACTGTATCCTTTATCGCTGGCTAAAGTTTGAATTTCTGTATTATAATTTTCTTCATTTAGGGGTATGTTTAAAAGGACGTAAATCATGCTATTAAAGACTGGGAGCTTATGTGTTAGTGGTCTCCTGGCATTATTGTCAATAATATAATATAGTGGCATTATCAATCATAATTGTATTGCCATTGAAATGATTTCATTGGATGCTCTCTTGATCGTGTTGAATATTAACATATTTAGGTTATTGCAGAGCGGATCAGTTGAAAGGAAAGGTTCACCCCAGAAACGTTGGCGTGGCTCCCAATTACCGAATTAAGGCTGCATGATGACCCGGTTAATTTCGCCACTAAACCTTGTTCACGCCGCATTACCGTTAAACATTTCTAAACTGGATGTTCGGAATGTCGGTAGGTATTTTTTAATAAATGTCTCATTAGGTTAGAGTGCTTTGACGTTCTCTTTTTGTATTCATCGTGGTATGTTTGTTGTTTTGCTTGGAGGAAGTTGCAACTGTTATTGACAGTTTAATGATATAGACCAACTAAACGTTCTGGATTAATATATATATATATATATATATATATATATATATATATATATATATATATATATATATATATATATATGTGTGTGTGTGTGTGTATAAAGACGACGAAAAAATAAATCGCCTTTGATCACAAACTAAAAAACAAAAACCGGTAGTCCGGCACTTTAAATACCTTGGCGAACCCATAAAATCCTCTGGTTTAAAAATATTCGCCAACGAACAGAGAGTCGTAAAGCTACAGAAGGCTTACAGATTAACATGGAAGCATTTTAACAAGAAGTGCATCTCGACAAACGCCAAACTAAGACACTAAAAACAGTGATTCTTCCGGAAGCTACCTATGCAGCAAAAACAATGGTCATTGATTGGCACTCCAAAATTAGGGAAATAGAAAAACAAGAACGAAAAATTCTTTGGATAATATACGGAGCAATTAATAAAAATGGATTTTAGATGAAGAGACCTCAGAACGAACCTTATCAAAAGACCAGCATAATAACAGATGTAATCAGAAAACACCGAGCAAAATTTTACACGCACATCTACAGGATGGAAAGCTCCAGATCAGCAAAGAAATTATTCAATGTTATAACTACAAGCAAATGGTGGGAAAGAATGGTTAAAGGAGGCACAGAAAGAAATGCCGCTGATCAATATAGAAAATTTTGAAGATCGTAACGAATGCCGGACTAAAATCAACAATATAGTATTGGAACAAAGAATATCACGACTATCAGGGAAAAATTGGACGGAGGAGCGGAAGAAGAAGCATTCTGAAAGAAACTAGAGACTGGGAGGAAAGAAGGAAGAATAACCGAAAATGAAGTGACTTTATGTTCTCAATGGGAATATTTGTCATAATAATAATATTAATTTTAGTAACGGGAATATGTAGCCGATCAAAACAGTTACAAACTTATTTTATTTGTTTGAAAAAACAGATATAATTTGGGGTGAAAATAGTAATTGTATAAAAAATCCGTGATATATAATGCTTATTTATTATTATTTTATAAGTTCATTAATACATTTTTCTTAGAAGAGTGAACAATTTTATTACATATCATTTTGTTAAAGAAATGAAAATTTACATTTAATTAATGCTTATATTTTTCAAACATTTGTTTAAGAGGCAGGGGCATAGTTGAAATATTTCAATGTTTTTGATAAAATCGTCTAAATTCAAGTAATTTTCACATCTTTCATAAAATCATGAAAATGTTTCCTTACATAATTATTTAAATTTTTATTAAAATCAAAATATATAACTATTTCATATGTTATGTAAACATCAAAATATATTTTAAAAGATATAGTTGAATAGAAATAAGAATTGATGAATTGAAAGAAGTGGTGCTGATTCAGAAGGCTGTGAAAAAGATGAGAATGGAATTTTTTGTAATAGAAGCCACAGTGAGTTGAGGATCCAGTCAAACAAAATCTCTTGGGCCCAAGGCAGCCCGAGAAAAGAATCATTGGAAAATACCTGTGAAAATATGGCAGAGCGGCGAATGGCTGATTATTCAAAGAAAGAAAAAAGAAGGTTTTACGATACAAATTATATTTTTAAGTTCATAAACTAATAAAGTTGAAGATATTAATAAATTGGTTACAAGAAACTTTTAATCATAGTATGTGTGTATAATTTTTGAATATACTTTTGTGTTACATTCAAATATTGCTGTGATATTGAACTAATTTAATATTTATAAAATTTTGAATTGGTACTCGTGTACATTATCTTTTTGATGTTTTAATTTTATTTGTTTAATAAAATAATTTTGAAATATTTTTTTTGTACAGAAGTTTTTGTTTTTATTTATCATCTATGTATGTATTAGTTTTAAAAAAACATGCCTCAGATATTTCATGTACCAACATAACAAAAATTGTTTTGTTTTTTTTTGTTGTTTTTTTAGATACTCCATCTAATTATGATTTACCAATTTAAATTTTATATTAAATATAATTATTACAATACATTGCTGTAATTATCTCGTTGTTTTAATTAATTTAAAAGTTTAATTAATAATCTTGTTGGTCCTAGCTTAGCTATTAATCTAGGTTTAGTTTTAATTAAAAACTCACGCAAAAAAAAAAAAAAAAAAAAAAAAAAAAAAAAAAGACGAAAAATTGATTTATAATGGCGTATACTAATTAATTTTTCCGTATCCATGTTAAGCCTTGAAATATGAGACTTACGTCATTTATTCGATTTTTGTTGTAGATAAGTGTGCAGTGCATTATGTCCCGCCGCACGCAACCCTATAAGCCTTGACTGTTCAGCGGAAAATAAAATGAATAAACTAAAACCGATAGATGTGTGCAATAGTGCAGAAATAAATCTGTCCCTGGAAAAACTAGATAAGTAGATTTTTGTCCAAAATGAGATAAATACTCTGGTTAAACCTTATTAGTGTCCTACACATCGTGAAAAAATAAGCAAATATTATTGTCAGTAATATCCATTAAAACGCATTGTGCATTTTTAGGCATCCATATGCATTCCATGATGAAATATATCTATTCTCCAATTTGTAAAATAATGGTAGTTGGAAAAAAAAAAAAAATCGATTTGCACTGAAAACTGAAAACTTCAAAGTGCTGCTCTGAAAACCTGTGATTTTGAAATTGCCTAGTATCGAAAAGTCCCAAAGTCGATTCCCAGAAACCGATTAATTCCGCTGACCTGGATAGGGATCTTTAACGAGTACCTGACATCGCACAGGCTCGGGACCCCCCTTTTACCTCCCTTCCGAAGGACGGCATAGCTAAGGATTTTTTACTCCCTTTAAAAAAATCCTAAGGTCATCTGCCGGGCTGCGAACCACTACACTACACCATGCTAACCACTACACCACAGGTGACCCCACATTTCATTTTTAATCAAGCTCTAATACACTATTAAAACAATTTCAAAAGAGATCTCAGCTCATCAACAAATCATTTGAGCTCGGTCAAATGCGATAGGAACATTAGTGATTAAGTTACTAATGATATTCTAGAACCTTTAAAATGTTTCTTCTTAAATAAAAATTTGTAAAATTGACTCTTTTGTAATCAATTTTATAACTTTTACAATTTATCTCTGGTCACTGGCCATTACTGGTTAAGCCGACTTCTCCTCAAATTGCGTTATAATGATCATTGTTAAACTAAAATGATCTTACACTACTGATTTAAAGAATAATTTTCTAAAAGATAACTATTGGGATCTAGGCTTACCGACATTTACCAATGGGTTATGATCCCAAGAGTTGGACAGTGATCAAATTAACGCAATTTGAGATGTCGACTAAACTAGTTATGGATATGTTATAGACTTTAAATAATAGTTGCAGTTAACTAATGTTTACTAATAATTTTTATATAATTATTCTTTCTTTAGCTGACAGGCTCAAGGGGCCAGTTTTGTTTATAGATTTTTTTTTCTTTCAAATGGATTATATTTTTATAATCGAAAGAAATTGGCAATGGCACATCACTAATTGTTTTTAACTTAAATTTACTGGTCTCTCACTCTCCCTCTCTTTCTTTCTCTCAAATACAAATTATGATATCTTCAGTGTTTTCCTTAGAAGTAACCACACCTGTTGCCGATTAATTACTGCCTTCAGTGGACAAATTCTCCTTAGTTTACCCTCTTTCGTTGGTTTCCTTCCGGTTGGATGTGAAGTGACCCTGGTGAGGAAGGATAGAGGAGTGGAAGGCCGATAACCAAAGGGAACCTTGAGTAAATACTCAGCCGAGAGAAGGCTGGCCCTCGAAAGGGCTTAAGATAAAGGTAGAGGCAGCCCTGCGGGTGACAGTGGTGGTCCTTGTTGTACTCCATTGTTCCCCTTCAGGCCATGCTTGGATATCCTTCTTTTCACCCTCTTCCATAGTCCATCATCTTGTGTCGAATTTCCTCCCGGCCCTCATATTAACTGAAGTTGGTATAGGCCATATAATTTCTTTTTTTTTTTTATATATCAATATAAACATATTGAAATTAAATTTCTCTTTGATTACCCATGAAATAATTTTTTTATAGAGAATAAAATTAAACCATTTTACATAAATATATCAATTAGATTATAAAATTGAATTTTATTATTTTTATTATCAGACACGATTTTGACCTAAGATGTCGAAGCTCTTGTGGTTCTCTCCTTACGACACGCCCAAATAATCTTCATTTTCTTTTTTCTTGTCTTCCTACTTGTTTCAGTCTTCTTGATTCTGTTCTCTGGTTATACTTCCCACGCGTTTACCTTTCTTCCGTATGCATTTCTGTCTCTGAGCTCCTTCTGGAATATAACATAAAAATAACATTGAATTTAATGTTTTATAATTTTTTTTGTTTAATTGTTCATGGATATTTTCAACTGTATACATTATATACTAGTAAAGTTGAGGAAAAATATTACAATGACTTTTCAGAAACATGTAAAGAACTCCTCACTAGCAGCACTTCATTTGTTCTACACTAGAAGGTCTGTTGGCCATCTTCTTTTCAGACGCCTCGGAGGATTATCAAGAAATAAGGGTGAGGCAACTTGGGAGAGTTATGAATTCAAGTGTGTATGGAGTTTAATATGAAAGGATAGTTATCTGGTTTGTGCCAAATCAGCTACATATGGAACATCTTGATGAACCTTAAATGGAATTATCTTTTATTAATGATCTTTATAAATTAGTTCGTTAGTGACATAATAAGAAGCATTGAGATATTTGAATTGTAAGGATTGGATATGTGAGGAATTGGAAGGTTTAGTGGAGCCCCGAAGTTAAGCCCTGTGTGTTCAAATGGGTCTAATTGCTGTCTTGTAAATGAGTCTTTTGTAATTTAATGGGAACTTTGAACGCTTGTCAATTAAATGTGGGAATAGTGGAAAATAACCAGCAGTTTCTTGTCTTTTAAGTCTACATTGGGTTTAGAAGTAAAATTAAGTTTCAATATATTTTCACGCTTAAATAAAATGATAGGATGCAGGCTATTTATACAATTCTATTGCAATATTAATTAAGTTTTTAAATGTATATTAAAAAATATTGAAACTTTAAATAACACATTTGAACGAATTAAGCATATCTTTCAAAATCAAATTTATTTACCTTTCTAGTTTATGAAAATTGACGATATCTGAAAACGTTGTAAATATCGTAGATTAAACATAGTTTTATTACAAAAACCTTTACAAAAAATATCGGTATACCCTTTTCTTTGACTATGCCCTAATGTATAAAATTATTCATTAAATTTAAGGATTTTGTGTTTGGTAGATGAAAAAATCTTCTTACTTCCCGATCATTCCCTATTTATCAAAAGTAGAAAAAAAAAAAACTTTTATATATTTCTGACTATAGACAACCAGATATTAAACGTTCAACTACTAAATCTCCGATATTGGTTTTGGTATGGATAGTGCCTGTAAGTTGTAAACGGGTGGTGAAGTGAAGTTATCTACTTAATGGACTTTAACCCGTGGACTAGTTTCCTCCTACAAGATAACTATTAAGTGATAGTCCACTAAGTTGAGATATATTCTCAAGAGTCTAATCTCCATAATTAAATTACTCTTTAAGTTCACAATGAAAATTTTCACGAATAATTATTTTTAAATATATTAAAAATTAAATTAAATAATTGTAGGGTTTGTCTATGATTGTGTTTCTGCAATAATAATAAAAGTAAATGAGGAAGAAAATACCATTTTTATGCAAGAAAATTCATTTAAAGAAAACTCTATCGGCGTTCTCTTGACCGGCATGAAATTGAACTATGAAAATTACCTTATAGTTTAAAATTTAGTATTACCAACATTAACAAAAAAAATATTTTAAGGTAACAAATAAAATGATTGTTACTACACTAAAATAGTATTTAATGATTGGTTTATATGTTGTATCAATTCTATATTTACGAGTAATTTTTTTATTTTTTTTTTTTTTTATTTGAATAATTACAATCTGCCTCACTCAAGGGCAATGAATAATATTGATGACAGACGCTCATTCACACAATATGTACAATGATAAGAAAATCAAAATAAACAGCTTTAAAAATACAAGAGAAAAAAAAAAAAAAATAAATATATATATATATATATATATATATATATATATATATATATATATATATATATATATATATATATACAAGAAATTAAAATAGAATAGAATAAATGATAATATAAAATAGGTAATTTTTTTTTTTTTTTTTTTTTTTTTTAAACTAATAAATAAAAAAAATATATAAAATAAAATAAAATTAAGAAAGAAAAGAAATAATTAAAAAAGAAAAGAAAGAACATAACTACATTCATACTCTATATACAAAATTTACAAACATTCCAGGGAAGACCCTGATCCAAGCTCGCCCCCCTTAAGGAGGGCAAGCCGGACACAGAGAGTTCCCAGCGCTGTTCTATCAGCTGCGTCACTAGTAAAATCCAGTGGAGGCTGAGAGAGAGCGCAATAGCACAGTCGCACAGGACTTGAGAAGAGAAGCTGGCCATTGCCAGAACTCCAATATTAAATATTACAATAAGTCTCGGGGCCATTGCCGTTTTAATCTGCGAGGTGGGTTATAAGGATGCGTGGAACTGGATAATGAATGAGCCAGAGGGTTAGGATGGTTGGAAAGATTTTGATGGAATTTGGAGAATTTAACTGGTATCAGATCAAGGACAAAAGGTATATACAGATCATTATGAAGGATTTTGTTGGAAACATAATATGGAGCATTTAGGATAGTACGAAGGACTTTGGATTGGAAGGATTGAATGCGTTTGATATTCGATTGTTTTGCTGTCCCCCACAGTTCAAGTCCGTAGGTCCAGATAGGTTTAATGATGGTTTTGTATATGAGGAGTTTGTTTTCAATGGAGAGTTGGGATGTTCTATTTAGTAGTCTGTACAATTGGCTGAAACGTCTGTTTAGTTCTTGCCTTTTAAGTCTAGTGTGAGGGTTCCAAGTAAGTCTTTTGTCTAAGTAGAAGCCCAGATACCGTACTGTGTCAGCAATGGGTAGCAGAATATTATTGATATAAACAGGAGGGCAGGATGTGCGGCGGAGGGTAAAAGTTACGTGGGTACATTTCGATTCATTAACTTTGATTCTCCAGCTGTTACACCAGTCTTCAATCAGTGATAAGTGGGTTTGGAGATTATTGGAAGCTATTAAGGGATCTGGATGGGATGAAAGGATAGCAGTGTCATCGGCAAATGTTGCTAGGAAAGTATTAGGAGTTGTAGGGATATCTGCAGCGTAGAGGATATATAGGACTGGACCAAGAACGCTGCCTTGTGGAACACCTGCCTCAACTGGGTAGCAGTGAGAGTATTCCATTTCGCAGCGAACTCGAAAGGAACGGTTAGTGAGGTATTTTACGAGTAATGACATATTACTAATTGTTTAGTGAAACATACTACTATAAATAAAACCGGAATTCTTTATTTTATTACTTTTCAGAGCACGACTTTGAAAATTCGATTGGGTCTTAAGTATCAGAATTATGTTAAAATATTTGGTATTTCTTATAACAGCTAGATATTCCATTAAAAATATCAAATATTTTTCACATAATTGTGATTCACAAAGACTTGTCGAATCATCAAAGCCGGGCCCTAAAAAGTAAGGGAATTTGACTTAACCACTTATTCACTAGGGTGATTTATATATATATATATATATATATATATATATATATATATATATATATATATATATATATATATATCCCTATGGTTATCTCAACATTACTGTATAAAATTAATTATGAAGTCCTTAACGTTTGTTATAATTAAATACAAAATTTAACTGATTAACCACAGATTTTACTATTAATAGTACTAGTGGTTCGTAATATTTTTTTTTATGGTATTCTGAATTATCTGAAATTCGATTGTATGTAATGTAGGTACTATGTTTCAGTACATTTATTCTATCATAATAAATAAAAAAAATAAAACTGAAAATGTTCCCTCAATAAAAACAGAACCATTCTCCTAGTATCGATTCCGTTCAACCGATACAGTCGGGGAGCACTAACTGACACGGAAAAAAAAAATTAAAAGCCGAGTTGTGAAGGAAAGACAATAGAACCGCCTTACCAGCCAACCCTCTGAAAGCATTCTATTTGTTGTGGGAAGCAATGATAGTAAACTGAATGTGCAGTCATCGGTGAAATAGAGCATGAAATCCAATAAACTGAGAACTGGATAAACGTCACGGTTCTTAGTTGTTAGTGTTATCGAAACCGGACCGCAAGCCTCAAGGATAACACAACTTTTATACTTACATAAACATTAAATGAAACGAAGGTATGTTTAACTAACAAATGAAATAAAATAAAAATTGTTATTCAATTTGTTATTTTGCAAGAAACAAGAATTTTTGAAAGATGTAGAAGGAGTAATTCCATAACTCACATTTGGTGGCCTATTCTATTTCTGAAATTTTTACAATAAATATATCAGTATGACTAGGTTTACCTAAAATATTATCGAACGGAACGCTATATTTTCCAAGCCCGAAGAGAAACTCTGGGATGGTTATTCGTTTAATTCAAAGTGGATTGTTTTCTGCATAAATAAGTTCCGTAAGTATCATCTCTTTCATTTTGCCTAATCCAAGTTGAACGTATGTAGGAATTCACGCAAAAGATTTGACGAATATTAAACGCACTCACGATCAGAGAATCGCGATTATGGTAGTATTTATAGGTCGGTTATAGTGAACAATAATCCAAATTTAAAGTTCAATTTTATTTTAATTTTTAGTTTTTGTAAACGTTCACTGCAGCTCTTAAATACATTTTTACTTAATATTTATATTTGACCGAAAATGATTATTCATGAATGAATGGAAAAATTTATGGATAAAACACTGGCTTCCTGACGGACAATTTATAGTATGCGTATCGAAAGACTGCATCAAACGAAAATCAGGAAATGAAGCTTTGAAAGCGGCATTGGCCAATTTCCCCACGGACAATGCACCTATAAATTATCACTTTAATCTCTGTCATACATATTCATCGGGTCCCCTCAACCGAGTATCAAAAACGGTGCTTCAAAGCGGAATGTGCACTGTGGTGTATGCATTTGTTATAAATAAAAAAATTCTTTTCATGTATTCATATGAAATTTGAAGAGAGAGGCGTAAATGGTGTTGTATACGGAATTTAATGATTACTAATCAAGTTGAAGTTAAATAGTTATTAAAATGAATAAATGAATGAAAATAAATTTTATTCTGGGTCCTTTTCCCCTTAAGAATAATTACAATGAACAATTAATGGCTACCTAGCATACCGTATAGATAATTAAGAAATATGATAAAAGCATGGAAAATATAATTAAAATTAAATTAGGAATTTAAACGAAATTCAAATTACAATATAAAAGTATTGTTACATATTTTAAAATATCACACAAAAAACAAATTATATCTTGAGGTTAGAATCTAAGATAAGTTACGAAAACAAAAAAAGAGAAAGTTGAACAAAAACGTAATGAAATCGAATACAATAATGAAAGCTGAGAAATATAAATTATCTGGAAAGATAATGTGTCTTATCTGATAAATAATATAAATTATGCCAAAACCAATTCTGTGCAATAGTACTAGACTAATACTGTAAAAAAATCAATATTATATTCTGAATGTTCATATCTCATTTTAAAAGATATTTTCTACATCTATATGACTATTAGATTGAATATCTAACAGGTAAATGAAAAGTTGGGATTTGAAGCTTTTATGAGTGGAGGAATGGCGAATGATGGAAGGGAGGGAATTCCAGAAGTGATGTATGGAAATTGTGCAATAATTAAATTCACTGATTTTCAATCAATTTTTTTTTTCTTTTCAAAGCGATAATATGTGTATTACTAATATGAAAACTGACCTATGGGTGACGAGCGCCATTCTACATGAGGGGTTACAAATATATAATGTTTTATAGAGCTTAAAATTTTAAATAAAATTTAATGATACTCAATAAAATTATTATAAAAATTATAAATTTGTAGATCCCAATCAAATTTGAAAATCGAATGATATATGATTAACACCATTCTGCAACAGAGTTTGCAATGGCAAAACTTTGAAATCCATCTGTTATCAAATTTTAGCGGCAGAAACAATGTTTGCCGCATTGCCATATACTTTTATGGCTAGAAATTAAAATCCAGCCATATGAAATCCAAAAAATTATTTCTTCCTAGTAAAAATTATGACCAAATCAAAATGTCGATCCTCTGTTTTTTACTGTTCTGTGTGTATTAATACGATTCAGGGGGCCTTGTAAGTTGTAAGCACTGAAAATACTGTCCATAATCCATAAGTTTCTTAATAATCTCTATGTAGATTACCAACTCAGACATTAAAATTAAAAATTGCAAGTCAAATTATGTTTTTAAGTGAAGTTCAACTACCTAATCTGTATTTTGATACTTAAGGAATAATTTAAAGCTGCATACTTATAGCAAATAACTGTCAACTATACTATTTTTATTCTTGAAGATAATTTCCTAATTTCTTTATCTAGAAACACGAATTTGGAT
This sequence comes from Euschistus heros, assembly GCA_003667255.2. NCBI lineage: Eukaryota > Metazoa > Arthropoda > Insecta > Hemiptera > Pentatomidae > Euschistus > Euschistus heros. The sequence continues at coordinate 2,422,259 of RCWM02000008.1, read as the reverse complement.
TCTACATTATTCTCTACCACTAAGTTTCAGAAACTAGTAAAACATATGAAGTAACTAAAAAGATAATATATATTCATGGAGTTTAGGAAGCAATTGCGGTTCTGTAAATAATGGTATCTTTAATGTGCAGTATGTGGTTGTAAGTGCGTTCCAGCGTTGCAGTTTAATGGATTCTGTCCCCAATTAAGTGTTCATAATGTCTGCTGCTATTTAAACTGGCATTGTGTAACATAACAATGACAATTTGTGCATATAAATATTATCTACTGACATCCCCCGTCGCGGCTTGTACCGCTATCATCAATAAAACACTTAGATAATTTTAACTAATTATCGAAATTTTATCAGTATATCCATGAAAATCTTATATTGTAGCGACCAATTAATAAGCATTATCTTCTTGGTGATATTTTCACACATAGCAGTAATTTTTGAGCTGTTTAAAATCGCACTGATTAGGTTGTTGAATATTACGTAAAAGCATAAACGTTTCTGGGATCATAAAGATGATGTGGTTAAAAGTTAGTGCATATTGGTTCGGTTGTTTTATATAATAGATTTGACAAATAAACTAAATAACTAATGGATATCAAAAGAGGTAATAACATAATAAAGGATGACATCGATATCATGATATAGCTAGAAAATAGAATAATAGTCTAAATAAATCTGGTAAAATATCTTAGAAAGTGGGTGAGACCTAATGATGTTGCTACCATTTTGATGGATTTTACATTATATGAAGCCTTATTGCTAATTGCGTTAATTGACTTATTTTATTAGTTTTATTGAATCACTCTTTTACACGGACTAATTATGGTCACAGCATACCCTTGCATTGTTACCGTTCAATTCAGGACCCCCTGACATTAGGGTATAGTTAGTGGAAGTGATAAGTGCGTTACGAAGGTTCCGCACATTAGTGGGCCTATCTATCAGCTCTAATATAAAGCTCCTACGGATCATTAATACCACAAACTAAATATAAATAATAAATAGTGATATCACTAATCTAAGTTTCAATTTTGAGTAACTTACTTATATGTGATAGAATCATCTTTTCAAGTGTCCAATCTTAGGTTGATGTCTATATGATTTAGCTAAAAGGGTTCTTGAGTCTAGTTGGACAGCTGCGGGGAAAATGTGTGACCAACTGGGTGGCAAAGTTATAACGAACCGGCTGAGAAACTTGACTACTTGCCCAACTAAAGAATGAACAACAAAAACATCAGTTTCACCTTTTTAATACCAGAGTTGATGGTAAAGTCTATAGTAAGTGCAAAGTGTCGTTTCATGGGACAACTTTCGAGAAAATGTTATCAAGTATGTAACTTTATTTCTTGTCAACGATAAGGCCGAGTCGATTTTCGCATCGGGAATTTTTAGATGAATGATTAGTTATCTACTTTAGTAATAATAAAGCTTTGAGCACCTGATTTTTAAGTATTTTTTATATATATACGAGTAAATTCATGTTAAGAACGGTGTGAAAATTAATTTGGAATTAAATATATTTATTCTTACTTTATTTACTGTGTTATGATAGTATTCTACGTAGCATTATTGTTTATAACTACGTTTAACTATACACAATAGTTGCACGTAGACCACTAACACAAAACTCCCTGCCTTTAACTGCATGATTGACTTAAAACTCTAAGTACTGATGAGGTGATATCATCTCTGGCTTTGGAAAAATGTATTAAAAGATTATAAAGGAGATGTTAATATTGTCACTTTTTGTAAATACTTCTCTGAGTAAAATACATGAATGCTATTTGAAAAATATTTTTCAGGGCTCTAATAATAATATCTGTTGGGGAGAGCCACTAAAAAAAAGCATTTTTTTTTTTTTTTTATAGCAAGATTCCATTTCCACGTTAATCTGTAATTTCATAATGTGAATCTCACATTTTTTCCCCCCGAAAAAAAATCGAAGGGGAGGCATTTTAGGAATTTTATAAACCGTTTTTTGACGTTTCGAAGAAATCAAAATGTACAGGGAATATGTTGGATGATATATTAAATTTAAGGGCATAAAATGGAAACTATATTTGAGCTCTCTAGATGCAATAGTTATATTATGGCCTGATTTTGAATATATTGAGTGAGGACCGAAACAGTAGTTTTTGCGAATTTTTTTAAAGCTTATAACTTAAAAAACCAAAAGTCAGAAAAATGTAATATTTTACATTTTAGCTGGTCTTGGTAGGTACAACTTCTATACCAATAATCATAGAAATCGGAGAGGTCAAGGCCCAAATCTATTTAAGAAAAACTATTATTAAAATATATCTAACACTCCTAGAAAGTAAAGCTACCCCGAATACTCCAAAGGATCCAAATTTGGAGCCAGTATCCAAATTTGGGAATTAAGAAAATTAAAATTGAATCCCGAACGAAGAAAAAATTTTAATTCTATTTCATTTTTTTTTCTCGGCTTCTAGGGCCCATTAGTCGGAACGTCAAAATACGTGTCTGACTTTATTTGTGACTAGGAACCTCCAAAAAAATACCCAACAAGATCCGTGTGTCCTCTTGTTAGTTGAAATTCAGCTTCGATCTCTGCGGTTCGCCAACTAATAAATGTTTCTAATAAATATTTTAATGTATAAATTTTAGAAACAGTCCATCATCCAGGTTCTGCAAACATCTGTAACATGTCTAAGAGATTTAATTTATGTATGAAATGAGTTGATATGACTGAGAGGCGTCCATGTTCTAGCAACGTCGACTCAATGTGTTGCGGCCTAACTGAGGTATTACGGCGCCATCGCAGTTCCTATTTGTCTCAATCTCCCTCAATTCAGGGACTGATTCAATTAGACGCAGCGTCCTGTCTGTTTGTCTTACAGTGCCTCACCAATTTGGGGCTCACAGGTCTCTGTAGATCTTCCCTGGGATACAGCTTCGTTTGGGTAGTTTATTTCCTATTGTTTCTTCCTTTTGTTGTCTTCTTCGGGTTAAGATTGAACAAAAACATATTAAAAATTGTTCGAGGAAGGAACTATATTGTGTTTGAAATAAATATCTAGGATAGTTATTGGAATAATAGTATAGTTAAGATATAAAAGGAAGAAGGGATGCAATCAGGAGAAAGAAAAAAACTCGCCCTAGTTGAAAAAATTTGTAATAAAGTGCAGACGTTTCGAGCTGCCTTTAGATTTTCTTCTGCGCTAATATTAGCAAATAATATAACTAAATGATAACAAACATTGACCTATAAACTAAATTATAAATCGAAGAGTTAGGAATATAATAAATTATTACACAGATCTCATGATAAATCTTTGTTTATACTATTATATAAAAGAAGCCATTTTTCGTTTGTGGTCACTAACCGCGAAAACTACTGAACCAATCTCTGCTAAATTTTAACCACATCATTTCCGTAGTTCAAGGAAGGTTTAGCAATAATAAAATTTAAAGATTTTCGATTACATTGCCATAAAAAAGCGACAAATATTTGGTGCGCAGTGAAGTTTGATAATCGACCGACAGTAGGGTTGGGCGATAGTCGATAGTTATTATCGATATATCGATTGATCATGCCTATCGATGGTCACTATCGATAGTGTCGGCTAGTTTCAAGTTTTGAAACTCTCGGAATTATGCTGATCTGTCTCTGTCCAATATCGAGTTCTTTTGAAGTTGAATTCGGAATTTCTAGAGCTCAAGGGTTCGCTCAAAGATTATGCCAAAGGAAAGCAGAAATGCTAGTTTCTCATTCGGGAAATATGTGGCTCAAGGAGCACACTTGACTCTTGAAATTAAGTATTTCGTTATTTTCCTTTTCTGAAGATTTGATTAGTTCATATTATTGTAACCATGTAAATTATAAATACTTTTTTAAAATTCAAATGAATTAGTATTTTTTTTTCCGCATCTTTATGATATAGTCTTATAATTTATAATCCTGCAAATTTCAAATAGTAAGTGGATAATTGAATTTAATTAAATTAGTTGAAATTTTTTATTGAATAGCTTTAGAAAAAAAGGAAGCAACTATCAAAAAAACTATCGATAGCAATCATAGTTCTCATCCGAAAAATCGATAGTGCTAACTATCGACCTATCGCCGAATAACACAGGTCGCGAATACCATTCAAAAGATGTTGTTGATAGAGTAAGAAATTTATGAGAAAATATATTTATTTTCAATTTAATAGTTATTAAAAAATCTATAACATGTGAATCCTAATGCAGTAAAAAACCGAGGTTGCCATTCTGCAACAGATTTTGCAATAGTAAAACTATTAAACCCAACTATACCAAATTTTAACTAGCATCTTGTTCTAAAGGTTATATATAAGAACTAGAACAATAATTAAAATGTCTTGATCGAAACGAGGTTTGCCAAACCGCCATATACTTTTTGGCTTGAAATTAACGATCGATATTATTTTTGCCGAGTAGGTCTAATTTTGCTTTTACGTACTCTGCAAACACCTATCAATACATTTTTAACCAGGTTAAAAAATAACATTATACTTTAATACAAGACATTCATTCGCAAACAGACTCATTTTTCATATCAACTGCTGTATCTGAAAACCCAAATATCCAAGAAATAGGTAATTACAACAAGAAAACTCTAAAAAGATACAAACACAGACGGACAAAACACATATTACTTGAAGACTAAAAAACTAATTTCTACAAAATTACAAAATATTACATAAATTAGAGTAGTGTAAATATCTTTTTACACCATAAAGTTATTAGAAAAAGATTGATTTTTTGTATTATTTCACATAAGTAGTTTTATTATCTTTTGTTTGTATTTTGCAATTGCATAAGTTTTATATTATTATCCTTATCACTCCAGGCTTGGATTATAATTTGACTATTATTTATTATTATTCATAAATTGTTAATTTAACTAGTAATGGTTAATTAAACTAGTATTGTTTATTTTGCTGTGTAGGTTTTTTAAAAGTTTTCCTACTGTTTTATTCGTTTGCATTATTCATTTGTTTATAGATTCCTCTTTTATTATTACTTATTGTTTCATGTGAGATGGAAGTGTATCCGAACATGTACCTATGTTTTTATTAGCCTAGTTTGGCTTTATGTAATTTATTTTCAATAAAGAATATTTAAAAAAAAAAAAAATTATTATTAGTTAAAATAATAATAGTTCTCTATTTATGGGAATGGGCGAAGCCGCAACGGGGTACACTAGTATAATTATAAAGTAATATGATGATACAAATATTTATGTTAAGGACAAGGGCAAGATGGTAAAGGAAAGAGAGGGAAAATCTGATAATGATAATATAAATTTTTTTTTTTTTTAAATACCGTCAGCCGAGATGAATTTGCCCACTTTTCAAATGTTAGTTCATAAGTTCGCTAATTGTATTGAATTTATATACAATAAGTGACGTTATGTGTAGAAATTGTCAAGCTTTAGAAATGGTACAAACTAACATTTGAAAAGTGGGCAAATCCACCCCCATATGGCAAAGTCAGCCATATCAGTCTACCCCGGCTGACGGTAATTTAAAAAAAAAGGTCTAATTTTCCACTTATCATATATGTTTATTTATTTATTATTATTAAAATGCCAAATCTATTAATGTCAATATCATTAAAACTTATCAAATATTATCTTGGGGCAATGTATTATAATTTTATTTCCACAAAAGATAGTTTCACTTGCAAACGTTCCCCTTATTAGCCGACTCTCAAAACCGTTGTGCCGTTGATAAATGCCACAAAGCCGGGTTGTGGTAGTCTTTGAAGCAGGAAGGCCCGAAAGGCACTCGGAACCAACCACACAGTTTGAAATCTGTTAAGAAAATAAACCCGGTTGGCTCTGTGTATCTAGGCCACTCCCGGCTCTGCCTCTTTGTTGGAAGGAAAAGGTTTTAGCAATTGATTTCGAGCTCAGGAATTAGTTTTGGTCTGTTTTGTACATCCTGGGCAGTCCGCTGGTCTCGAGATTATCTAGTTCGATGTCGAATATTTATTCAATATGGTTCATTTAATAACCATTACGTAATTAATAACTCATTGAAAAGTAAAATAAAAACCAAGGTTGTTCAGATTCGTGAAAAATACGGATTACGCAGTGTGATAATATAAAATGTTAATTGCGGTAATAATTCTTTCAAAAAATTGTATATTATTAATTTGAAAATATGTTTACAGTAGTGAATGTCAGTTCGGAAGTTTTAAATTATTTTCCTTGAGAAATAATTTTCCTTTGGAGTGGGTTTTAATTTAATTTCAGTGGGTTAGGTGGCACTCAATGGGCTCGAGTTTGAGTTCGGCTGTTCATAGAAAATGAATGCTTCCTTATTTCAGCCGTGGATGGACTTGAGGAAAATCTTTCTAGGACACACCCAGCCTCGACTATTCTTCTTTGGAAGTGGATGTTGACCACATTACCTTGGTGTGTACTTGAACCTGTAGTACTTGCATTTTCACGGTACAGGGTTTTCTGCGTGTTTTCTTTAATTTCCCTTATACATTTTGATTGGATTAAACTAGTCATTGCATGGACAAATCAATTAAATAATTAATCATCTACTGATAATCTTATAAAGAAAACAATTTTTTTTTTCGTTTAAATTAAAGTGGTTGGTATTTTAAAAACTAGAATATGCATGCATATTACAAACTTTACGGAAGTTCTGAAGTGTCGTTCGTGGTCGTTTCAACATTTCACTGAAGTTTTCATAATAATCGGATTAAGTAAATTAGAATCATAATCATCTCGTTTGATGAGTGCACTATTCAACGGTTTTTTTAATAAAATCGGTAGGAAGATTACAGCCTTAAATCCAAGGGAGGTAGTAGAAGGACATGAAAATGTTGAGTTTTCGTCGAAGAAAACCCCAGAATTTGTTCGAGAACTTGCAGAGAATCTCTCATTCAGCAAATCAGCGTTTGCTTACCACATCAGTGTAATCGGAAAGGTATAGAAGCTTGAAACTTGGAGTCTTTCTGGAGAACCCAATAAAGTGTTGATCATTAACAAATTGTTTTTAGCTATTTATATTATCTAACCCCCTCCCCCGGAAAATTTTGTTGAAGACTGATCTCATCAATCTTCCTGTAGAGCCTGCCATCTCCTTATCGCGTTAACGAGCGACGCGGTAAGGGCCATGGCGACATTCCTGGGCTTCTGCGACCTTAATACTACGAGAGGAACTGTTATTAGAAAAACTTATTGACAATTCTAACTCTAGTCTTCTTCATACAGGCCAGCCAACCATGACTTGAGCACAGCTTAGCACTCCTTTCTCATGCATAGTAACATCGGGACTGGGACGTAATTTCAGCATTTATACTAACCTCCACTGGCAAAGCAGCGAAAGATTCAAGACTATTAGTGCCCATTTCCCCTTGATCCATTGTATTTTACAAATAAGAAACACTCGGGTTGACAGATATCCTAGTGGCTTACGGAAAACTGTTCTGACTGGCCGAAAAATTCAAAAGCAGTAGCAGATAGCGGAAAAAACGATTATAGCTGAGGGAAGCCGTAGAAGTGGAACTGTTTAATGATTCAAATGACTATCATCGATCCTGGCAGCAGCACACAGTAAAGCTCAATCCCACGATCCTCAACCAGTACAAATCCAATAGAAACATTCCCCTGGTATGAGAAAGAGTGCAAAATAGCTATTATACAAACCGAAGAAAGAAAAAGCCCTAAAATTATTCCAAAAAGAACCTACTCAAAAATAATAATAGATATAAAAAAAAAACCGATCAAATAGCTCGCCAGAAATAATTTAAAAATAAAAAAAAAAAAGATTCTTGGAACCTTTTTTAGAAATCAATCTCTCAACAAACACTCCACCACGACTATTCTGGAAGAAATCTAATACGATAGCATAACTGGGAAACAAATAGATTATCAACCAGGTGTTATTAATTAATGGGAAATTTTTACACAAGACTCATAACACTTTGGCCGAATATTTTTGCAGACTACTATTCAAATATATATTCTTCCCAAGACCATCAGATAGAAGAAAATGAAGCAAAATTGGATTATAGCAACAATAACATTGAAAATCATACAACACTCCTGTTACAATGGAAGAACTAAAGGCGAATCTAAATGGATTGAAACCGACTGCACCAGGTATATAGATGACATACATAATGAATGCTTAAAAAATCTTCCAAAACAGACCTGAACGCTCTCCTAACCATGTATAACCGTATTTGGTACACTGGAGAATTTCCATAGATCTGGAGAAGAGCAGTAATAATTCCAATTTTAAAAAAACAATAAAAGTAAACTATTCCCATCAAACTATCGACCCATTTCACTTACAAGTTGTGGTATGTAAACTGTTGGCAAAAAATTGGGTTTTCAAGCGCTTATATGGATATTGGAGACGAACAATTTATTATCAAATGCACAGAGGGATTCCGGCGAGGACGCTCAACAAATGACCATCTTGTAACTATGGAATACGAGATACTGAGTAGCTTTGCAGAGAAAGAAAGAATGCATCGGAATTTATTTTCGACATTGAAAAGCGTACGACAACTTGAATCCAGCACTCCGCATCACAACAGCTGCGAGAATGGGGATTTACGGGTCGTATTCTCTGTCTGATTAAAAACTTTCTTAAAAATCGAACTTTTTCAAGTCAGAATAGGTAACAGTTTTTTTTTTTTTTCTTCAATCAGAAATATGAACAAGGGGTATTCCACAGGGAAGCGTCCTAAGCTGTGCTCTTTTTGCAATAGCTATAAACAAAGTTACGACCAGTATACCCAAATCGATTAAAACGTTTCTGTTTGTTGATGATTTGGCACTGCTTTTATCGTTTAGAGACCAGGAGAGGATGCAAAGAATATTTGGCAAAACTGCCTAAGAAACTTAGAACTCTGGTCTACACAAGTCAGGGTTTAAAATTCTCTACTGAAAAGACGAAATGTATAGTGTTTTCAAAAACGCACGAACACCCAACTCCTCCACCATTACTAACTTACAGAGGCATAAACTTAAACTTTGTACCAAGTACTAAATTTTAGGCCTGGTTTTTGATTCTAAAACTGAGCTGGAAAGAACATATTAAGTGGTTAAAGGCAGAACTCCATCCAAGAGATTAAATGTTCTTAAAGTTTCTTGCTGGCTGCTGTTCTTGGGGTGCGGACAGGGCAAGCATGATTAAAGTTTACACTTGCCTGATAAGATCCAAACTGGATATGGAAGTTTTATTTACTCCTCAGCGAACCTTACCCAGCTTTCAGCTATTGACTCGGTTCACCATGCTGGTCTACGTCTCGCAACAGGTGCATTCAGAACTAGTCCCGTATGTAGCATTTGTGTTGAAGCTGGGCAACCACCACTAGCTGTTCGTAGACACCAGCTTGCTGCGGTTATATTGGTAGGCTAAAATTCAATAACAAAAATCCAGCTTGGATACCCGTGTTCCAACCAAAGTTCAGAAGATTTCTGGAAAACCAAAGACTACCTTCCCCATTGGGAATCAGAGCCGGAAAATATATAAAAAGAAATACAACACCTCGAACCTACAACCGATCCGTACGAGTATCCTTTGTTTTAATTCAACGATACCAAGAATTAATTTATTTTATACTTTTTAGATCTGGTTTTGTTTTTTGGCTGGAGGCTATAGTTTTCTTCCGTAACGTTTTTTTTTTTTTTTTCGCTCTCAAAATGTTTAACGTTTTTTCCGCACTCAAAAAGCTTATATTTTGACAGGCACTAGCGCTGTTAGTGGTGTTGCTCGAATCAAAAATTTTGTGACAGTTTCCTGATCAAAAACTTTATGGGGAATATTTTTGGTAGAATATTAGTGGGAAATGAAAAATGTCGAGTTTTGCCTATACTCTTTGTGACACTTCTTTTACAAACTCTAGTTGGTGTTGCTTGAATCGAAAATGTAACCTACCCTGTAAGAGCTGTATTGATTTGAATGAAACCTGAAACCTCTAGTTTCTCTCAACTTTTAATTCTAAAATGTAAATTGGGAAAATCAGTAGATTAAAGATACAGGGTGAGTATCTCTTAGTGTAAACAAATATATATGGATAGGTAGAAATGCCTTCTCCTGTAAAAACAGACTCATCTGCCCATAAAATTCACCTCAAAAAGTAGAACACAATCTGCATTCAGAAGCTAACGACAAATTGAGGTCTATGTTAATTATCATTGGATTTTAAAAATTACATTGAAAATCTAATAAAATAAATCCTAAATAATAATAATAAATAGATAAATGTAACAACATAAGATCCTGTGATCTGGTGTCACTTTATTGGCCGTTTTCCTTTATTTTCTATTAAACAATAAATTTTTTTTCATTGCTATTTATTCCAATGAAGAGTTTATTATGTTTTTTAAGGAATGTCATGATGTTTTATTTACAAGAGCAACTGATTTGTATGCCAAATGAGAACACCATGTTTTTTCGGTTTCAAAAGTGAATTTATCCATGAAATTGAAACAAAATCATTACGTTTAACATATCATTCGAAAGCTGATTAAATTTGCAAGTTTCTGTGAGATTTGACGTTCCAGTTTGTAAAATTCAAGGTTACAGGTACTCTGCTCTTATAGAAAATTTAATGTTAAATCCGAAAATGTGGTCAAAATTAGAAAAATATTTAAACAAAATAGAGATGTTACAGCGTTTATGACAAAAAACGTGGTTACCTCAGAAAAATCTTTGATTTATCGTATATCTACAACGGATTGGAATAGAAAGGTGAGGTTTGCGGAATTTAGCTACATTTTTGATCTAGTTTCACCCAATCTTTTTTTACACTAAGAGATACCCTTTATATCAATTATTTTTTTTTTAACAGTCAGGTATAAATTCCTTTTTTTTTTTTTTGTTTAAATTATTAAACCTTTAGTGATTATACTTTAATAGTACTATTACATGCTACATAAAGTTTAAATTAATCATGATTTCACTGAATACTTTAGCACATCTGGTATTGTTGCAACTCAATATATTTTATCCGGTTGTAACTATGGGGACCTGGTATTGATTAAGAGCTCATGGATGATTTAATAGCTCGGGAGCGGAATTGTTTGATAGCGAAATTTTAATATTTCACTATCAGATGTTCGTTATATTCAGATACTGGGATATTCGTGTCATGTTTTATAGGTTTTATAAAATCTAAATCTTTACTGCGCATTAATTATTATTTAATTTAATTATTATATTAATTTAAATGACGGATGAATAAGTGGAAATCGGTATGCCTTGAACATCAATTGCGTATAGATTACCCATTGTGACTTGCTGATACAGCTTTGGCGATACCCACCTATTCAGTCTAAGCTCTCGATTGTTCTGCTATTGTCTTGAGAGTGGTCAGATTATTGTTAAAATGGATAATATGATTTATCATAATCATCTGCTTTGTATTCAACACTTTAAATAAATTAATAGTTTAAATAAATGTATTCAAAAATAACTGTACACTTAACACAAAATAGCCTTGAGCAAGATTCACAAACTTTTATGTGGCTGTAACATTGATACAAATTAATGGAATACTAATTATCTCAACAGAAATTGGCCTGAATACGTATGTTTATTTTATATAAACATAGCTTCGCAAGCTTTCATAAGTAGACACCTTAAATTAATTTTTACTAAAAATTCAGTACCTTTGATCATCGATAAAAATCTTGTATGTAATTATGAAATTTAGCATTACTTCTTCAATTTTCTTGCATAACAGAAATTTTTAACCTGCTTAAAATTGCATTTAGGTGTTTAAACAGTACGTAATAGCATAATTAGACATACAATTTGGTAGAAATAATTTTATCGATCCATCTGGTTAGATTTTAATTTCTAACCATAAAAGTATATGACAGCTAGGCGAACCTCGTTTCTCTCACTCAAGAATATACATTTTAATAATTAATGTAGTAAAATTTATTATTATAAACCTTCCTTGAACAGTGAAGATGTTGTAGTGTTACCGTTGCAAACTCTGTTGCAGAATGGCTACGTATTAGTCGATTTTTAATTTCCACTGGGATCCACATGTGGCTCCATATATTTATAGCTTTTTTTTAATAACAATTGATTTAAAAATAAGTAAATATTATTATAAATTTTCTTGCTCTATATAATACCGTACCTTTGTAACCTCCCTTGAATGTTGCTCGCCACCTATCGGTTAATTATTATTAATTAATTATTAAAAATCACTGCGCACCACATATCTATACCTTTTTTATGGCAATATAATTGAAAATCTTTAAATTTTATTATTCCTAAACCTTCCTTGAACTATAAACAGAGTTGGTCAAAATTTAATCATTGTTAAAAAATAGTTAAAATTTAATTATTACTATTGGACAACTTCCTGGAATCAATCACCTAATTTAATAATGATTAAATTTTTCAGCCATTTTTTAGTGACTAATGATAATTTGACTGAAAGATTTAATCATTATTAAATTAGGTGATCGATTCCAGGAAATTAGTTGTATGAAAAATAGAAACGATTAAATTTTGATTATTTTTTAGATATAATTAAATTTTTCCCAACTCTGATTATAAAGATGATGTGGTTAAAATTTGGTAGAGATTGGTTCAGTAGTTTTCGCGTTTAGTAATCACACACGAAAAATAGCCAGTTCTTTTATATAATAGTATAGATTGGTAGAAATTTGTATATGCTATATACGTTCCTTCCTTGTCCGATCCTCTACTCTTTGGAATTCCCTGCCCCCTGTATCCGCAATGCTTCTTCCCTTGGAACGTTCAAAACACTACTCTTTCACCGTCTTCTTTCCCTTTAACCCGACGCTCTCTAATTATAAGGATGTGTCTAATTTATTTACTAAGACCATCAGACATAAAACATTAGCCAAAATTATAGTTTGACTATGATAATGTTTTGATTTCTTGTAATGCTAATTTTTGATTTTCTATCTTTTATTTTTTTTAAAGTTTCTGTTTGTGTTTTTTTTTTCTCTTCTGCAATTTTGTTTACAATATTAACCTCTTTATTTGTACATTTATTTTTTCACTCTCTTTTTATTAATAGTTTTTTCTTTTTCTAGTTTTTCTCTGTATTTTTTTTTTCATACATATTTGTATTTACTCGTAATTTTACCTATGTTGTTTTATTTTTAACAGCCTCTCGGCCAGTTATGATCTTACTTCGTATTATTTAATGTTATTCTTAAGGGACTTTGTCCCAGAATAAAGTTTTCTTTCTATTCTATTCTATATATCGCCAGTTAACGAAAATATCTAATTTTGGACTTTTAGGACTTCGTAAAAATTTGGGAGGCTTCACTTTGTTGTTGGCCAAGAGCCCTTCTTATGTATAACATTTATTTAAGTGCTACTAACGTGTAGTCACAGGTTATTACATGCCATTGTAATCATTATACCGCATAGTTACGGTTATATATATACCGTATATATATATATATATATATATATATATATATATATATATATATATATATATATATACTATTATATAAAAGGACAAGTCATTTTTCGTTTGTGATCACTAACCATGAAAACTATTGAACCAATATGTACCAAATTTTAACCACGTCATCTTTATATTTTGAGGAAGGTTTAGCAATAATAACATCTACTGATATTCAGTTAATTTGTTGTTTAAAAAACGGTTATATTAAAACATTGATATTTTAAAATTGACCGATAGGTGGTGAGCGCCATTCTACATGAAAGGTTATATAGAGCTTAAAATTGTCTTATATTACGTTAAATTGTTTTAAAAAATTTAAATGTGTGGTGCAACATGTGGGTTCCAGTGAAGTATGAAAATCGACCAACATGCGGTTAGCACTATTCCGCAATAGTTTACAATGGTAAAACTACTGAACATATCTGTACCAAATTTTATCTTCTTAATTTTGATAGTTCTAGGACGTTTTAGAAATAATAAAAATTTAAATGTACAATTTTCAGAGAAAGACCCGAGGTTTGCCACTCTTTCATATACTTTTATGGTTAGGAATTAAAATCCTACCAGATAAAACTAAAAAAAAATATTTTTTCGAATATAAATGTCGATTATTAGCTTTTTGAGGATGAGTTTAAAAATATGATTCATGGGCCTTTAGTTTGTAAGCACTGATAATACAGTCCCTAATCTATATGAGTTTCTTAATAGTGTCTGTCCATCTGGATTACCAAATCATATATTAATTTTTTTTTATATATACATTTATTGAAATTTACAAACATTTCAAAACTTGATATGAACTACCCATCAGTAGCACTTTATTAGAAATTCTACACTAGAAGGTCTCTAGGCTGCAAACCCCCTAGGTGCCAAAAAAACGTGTCTGCCAAAATTTGGAGGGGGGCGTCGCACCGGCAGACAAAATTCAAAAATCCGCGTTTTTTCAGTTCAAAAATGGACCATTTGAAGACGATTTATTTCAAGCATACAAGAAACTGCATGCTCACTAGATAACAAAAAACGTTGTCTGCCAAAATTTGGAGGGGGCTAAGCACCGGCAGACAAAATTCAAAATCCGCGTTTTTTCAGTCCAAAAGTTGACAATTTGAAAACGATTTATTTGAAGCACACAAGAAACTGCATACTTCCTAGATGTCAAAAAACGTTGTCTGCCAAAATTTGGAGGGGGCTAAGCACCGGCAGACAAAATTAAAAATCCGCGTTTTTTCAGTCCAAAAGTGGACAATTTGAAGACGATTTATTTGAAGCACACAAGAAACTGCATACTTTCTAGATGACAAAAAACGTTGTCTGCCAAAATTAGGAGGGGGCTAAGCACCGGCAGACAAAATTCAAAATCCGCGTTTTTTCAGTCCAAAAGTGGACATTTGAAGATGATTTATTTGAAGCACACAAGAAAACTGCATACTTCCTAGATGACAAAAAACGTTGTCTGCCAAAATTTGGAGGGGGCTAAGCACCGGCAGACAAAATTCAAAATCCGCGTTTTTCAGTCCAAAAGTTGACAATTTGAAAAACGATTTATTTAAGCACACAAGAAACTGCATACTTCCTAGATGTCAAAAAACGTTGTCTGCCAAAATTTGGAGGGGGCTAAGCACCGGCAGACAAAATTAAAAATCCGCGTTTTTTCAGTCCAAAAGTGGACAATTTGAAGACGATTTATTGAAGCACACAAGAAACTGCATACTTTCTAGATGACAAAAAAAAAAAAAAAAAAAAAACGTTGTCTGCCAAAATTAGGAGGGGGCTAAGCACCGGCAGACAAAATTCAAAATCCGCGTTTTTTCAGTCCAAAAGTGGACAATTTGAAGATGATTTATTTGAAGCACACAAGAAACTGCATACTTCCTAGATGACAAAAAACGTTGTCTGCCAAAATTTGGAGGGGGCTAAGCACCGGCAGACAAAATTCAAAACCCTTGTGAAGGCGTCACACCGGCTGACATTGTTCAAAAAAACTCACATCTTTTTCGTCCAACAGTGAACTTTTTGAACATGATTTCCTTTTTATTTGATTTATAAGTAGTTTTTCTCTAGACTAATTTAAGGAAATTATATTATGTTGCTTCCTACTTATGGCACAATATAATTATTTTAATATAAAACTAATCTTGTTTAAAAATTTTAATGTTAAAAATACCAATTAATACATATGAACAGTAATAATATAAATTAAAAAGGCGATATAATTAAAAAATGAATATATTCAACTTATAAAGTTATCAAATATGTACTATCCTGGAACAAAATACGTGGAAAACATGTAGTTTCTTCGTAAACGTATGCTCTTGGAAAACATCGAATGTTCTTAGTCGTTTGATCGAATAACTCGGAAACCGTTCCTATTAGTATATTTTGAGCTATGTACATTATGAAGCAAATCAAATTTGCAAGAAATTTGGCACTATTCATTTCTTTTTCTTTCATCTATAGTTTTCAAAACGGTTGGCCACCAATGATTGGCTAACTTGTGGTAAGTAAACTGGCTAAATTTTCCTACCATACTACATATATGAAACTTATATAAAGTCATGTAAAATACACATGCCGGCATTTTTGGTATATTTTTCGTTAAACCTTAAACTATAAACTAAAAACTATTCTTCCGATTCAATATTTAATTTTCTTAACTGATAGCTGCCTAAATTGCAATCAGGTCCATATTAAATTGATATAAAGTCACGTAAAATACCAATACCAGCACACCAAAACCCTCCTACTGTTTGTGAAATCCAAGTTTTTTGACACATTTTTCGTTATTACCCCAAAACTATTCTTCCGATCCAAAATTTATTTTTATCAAACTGATAGCTGACTAAATTTGCAATCAGGCCCATATATTGAATTGATATAAAGTCACGTAAAATACCAATGCCAGCACACCAAAAACTTGTACTGGTGTGAAATCCAAGTTTCTTGGCACATTTTTCGTTATTACCCCAAAACTATTCTTCCGATCCAAAATTTATTTTTATCAACTGATAGCTGACTAAATTTGCAATCAGGCCCATATATTGAATTGATATAAAAGTCACGTAAAATACCAATGCCAGCACACCAAAAACTTGTACTGGTGTGAAATCCAAGTTTCTTGGCACATTTTTCGTTATTACCCCAAAACTATTCTTCCGATCCAAAATTTATTTTTATCAACTGATAGCTGACTAAATTGAAATCAGGCCCATATATTGAATTGATATAAAGTCACGTAAAATACCAATGCCAGCACACCAAACCTTGTACTGGTGTGAAATCCAAGTTTCTTGGCACATTTTCGTTATTACCCGAAAACCTATTCTTCCGATTCAATATTTATTTTTATCAACTGATAGCTGACTAAATTTTCAATCAGGCCCATATATTGAATTGATATAAAGTCATGTAAAATACCAATGCCAGCACACCAAAACCTTGTACTGGTGTGAAATCCAAGTTTCTTGGCACATTTTTCGTTATTGCCCAAAAACTATTCTTCCGATCCAATATTATTTTTATCAACTGATAGCTGACTAAATTTGCAATCAGGCCCATATATTGAATTGATATAAAGTCATGTAAAATACCAATGCCAGCACACCAAAACCTCGTACTGTTGTGAAATCCAAGTTTTTTGGCACATTTTTCGTTATTACCCCAAAACTATTCTTCCGATCCAAATTTTTTTTTTTTTTTCAACTGATAGCTGACTAAATTTGAAATCAGGCCCATATATTGAATTGATATAAAGTCACGTAAAATACCAATGCCAGCACACCAAAACCTTGTACTGGTGTGAAATCCAAGTTTTCTTGGCACATTTTTCGTTATTACCCGAAACCTATTCTTCCGATTCAATATTTATTTTATCAACTGATAGCTGACTAAATTTTCAATCAGGCCCATATATTGAATTGATATAAAGTCATGTAAAATACCAATGCCAGCACACCAAAACCTTGTACTGGTGTGAAATCCAAGTTTCTTGGCACATTTTTCGTTATTACCCCAAAACTATTCTTCCGATCCAAAATTTATTTTATCAACTGATAGGTTACTAAACTTGCAATCAGACCCATATATTGAATTGATATAAAGTCACGTAAAATACCAATGCCAGCACACCAAAACCTTGTACTGGTGTGAAATCCAAGTTTCTTGGCACATTTTTCGTTATTACCCCAAAACTATTCTTCCGATCCAAAATTTATTTTTATCAACTGATAGCTGACTAAATTTGAAATCAGGCCCATATATTGAATTGATATAAAGTCACGTAAAATACCAATGCCAGCACACCAAAACCTTGTACTGGTGTGAAATCCAAGTTTCTTGGCACATTTTTCGTTATTACCCGAAACCTATTCTTCCGATTCAATATTTATTTTTATCAACTGATAGCTGACTAAATTTTCAATCAGGCCCATAGCATCTTCGTTTCAGACGCCTCGGAGGATTATCAGAAATGGAGTGGGAAGCAAGTTGAGAAACTTTGGATTTGAGTGGTTATCGGACTTACTATGAAAGGATAGGTATCTGGTGTGGGCTAAATTAGCAGCGAATGGAACATTAAGATCTTTATGGATAAGTTTATTGGTGATGAAGTAAGGATCATTGAGGATTTTTCGAAGGATTTTGGATTGTAAAGATTGCATACGAGATGAATTGGATGGTTTAGTGGAGCCCCAAAGCTCGACTCCGTACGTTCGACTAGGTCTAATCACAGTCATGTATATGACTCTTTTGTAATTAATTGGGAGCTTTGAATGTTTGCCTAATAAATGTTGAAGTAGTCTGTAACGACGGTCAGTTTCTTTTCGTTTTAGTCTTATATATTAAAATTATAATTTGGATAACTTATGTTCAATTGCATACTTTAATACGTGAATTTTATCTACGTGTGTCTATATATATATATATATATATATATATATATATATATATATATATATATATATATATATATATATATATATATATTGTTTTACCATATAATTTGCAAATCAATATAATCATGTCTAATTGATAATTATCTTATAATTGTTAAAGACTGAGGAGTCCATCTTTGTGCTCGTGCATTCCATTAGGTGCCCGTGTTACCTGAACCAACCAAAAAGGAATTAGGTATTGGCCGACTCAAAGGGAGGAGAAGAGACCTCTCATTTGACACTATTATATCTGGATTGTCCTCATTTAAATAACTAATTGGACAGACTTGAGGGACTAGTAATTTGGAGCAGTCGCTAGCTAGCTAACTAGCTATCTTCCTTCCCGGGGCCTGCTGACCTGGAAGCCTCTCTAGCAGTTCTCTCTTCTGTCTCCTACACAATATCCTCAATTAACACTCCGCCTCGGGCGAGTCCTCTTCCCTTCCCCTCTTCCAAAATTAATAATTACTTTGGGTAATTATTTTCCATTTTTTCACTCTGCTATTGTTAAATATTTTCCATGTTAGGCAAACACTATCTCACAAAGTTGGCTTTTTGCCCTGGGAACAATTACACGGCGGAATGAATAATTATATTGTAAATTGGGCTCTAACCGGATTTTCAGTGAAGTCCGTATTACAAAAACAAAAAAGGAAAAAAACTCATCGTTGAAAAGGTTCTTTTATTCACTCCCTCACTAAATATTTAATATTAACATATTTGATAAAATACATTTTTTTTTTTTTTTTTTTTTTTTTTTTAAAAGTAAATATAGGTAGTTTCGTTTTTTTTTTTCTTGTTTTTTTTGAAGTTATATATTACCATTTTTAGCACAGTCGATACATCGAAGTTCTAAAACGCCCACGTATCTACCATTTTAAAAAAAAAAAAATATTTTGTTAGGATCCATAGTCTTAGTTGAAATTCAACTTTGCTACTCGCAAAACCTAGTGCGATTTTTGTAGTACTCGAAATACCGCGAAACTTTACCTCTATTTTATGGGGGGTTTTTTTCTTCTATCCGAAGCTCTGTAGGTTAACTAGTTACAAAGATTGCAATCTTGCAAAAAATGGAAAGATTGCAAGCTCTCCAAAAAGTTGTGATTTTGGCTAAGTCGCGGTTGGTCGCATTTCTCCGCGAATACAGGTTTGTAGGTATCCTTATGGATATAACTCCGAAATTATTTGTCCGGTCATAAATTTCTTGTTTCCATCTGAAAGCTAGTTTAATTTACTATAAGATCCTGTATATGAAATTTTGATCGAGTCCCTTAAAACACGCTGAGAACCACAAACAGTTGTGAAATCCATGTTATTTTCGGACATTTCTCGCTATAAGTCCGAAACTGTTTGTCCGATCCGAAATTTTTTTTTCGTTCTCAAAGCTGATTAAATTTATTATCAGATCCCATTTATGATATTTCTATAATGTCTTGTAAAATCCCCACTGAATATGGTCTTATTTTGCCAAAAAACATACACATTGAGCGTACTGGCGTAGGTATTCAGCCAATTTAAAAAAACTTTGGATTGATTTATAACGAATTTAATATTTACATAGACTCATTCCTTGTTTGCAAGAAAAAAAAAAAGATGCTTTGGATTTTTCCTGGCCATAGCTGCTATTGCAGATTTACTTAAATTATATTTATGGGTCCGCCGTGTGTTTTACTGCCAATATTTCTGTAAGATTTATTTGTTGAATCAAAAACCAAATGATTGATTTTCATATCATTAGCACATCCTTAGCTATTATCGTTAATTAAACCTACTTTGAATTAATTGTCAATACATAATTACTAACGCCATCTAACGTAATATTGAATTAGTAACTAAACCTGTAATCGATATCCTAGTTATCTATGCATAGGTAATCCTTTTCTATGTTGGTTTAACAATATCCTCCTAGTATTCATCAACTGATTAAAATTAATTCTTAGAGACATATTTGAGACTATATATTCAATAACTAGATTGGATTTTTTTTTTTTTTAAAGCATTTAACAAATATTATAATTTCTAAATGTATGTTCATTTAAATTAAATCTACTGCAAATAATTTTTTATATTCAACATGCCAATTAAACTATTACTGCCTATCTGCTGAAGCCTTGGGGAAACGGTGGAAATTTCCAGCCGAAACAAGGGCTTAAGTTTTATTGGGTTGTTTTTCCTTAGTTTCCCGCTTCCACCCATTCTTGTTAACAGTCCCTTTTATCACCATTTACCCCCTAGCAACACTGTTTTTCTTTTAGTTTATATGTTTACTTATAATCCAATAATATAAATCAGACGTCTGTTCCAGTTTTTATTTATTTAGTTAAAATTAAAAAAAAAAAAAAAAAAAAAAAAAAAAAAAAAAAAAAAAAAACTAATACCGAACCATTTTCCCAATTGGTAATTGCTGAATAGACCTCACGTGTTTTCATCGTACGTAACTTTGATATTTATTTTATTTTACATTAAACTGTATTTATTATTTATTATAATTAAATTTTTATCCATTAATTTATGCATCTACACAACGATTATACATATCGATAAGCGAAAAATACCCACTCAATTTATTTATTTTTATTATCTCGGCTAAAAGTCTCATTCATATTTAGATGTTTACTTTCCTTCATAATTTAAGCAGGCGTATAAAACTTTCAGGATTATTAATAAAAAATAAATAAAATAAAATATAAAAGTATTTAAAGATATTTTCTTGCAATTTTAAATTTACGAAATTTCAACTTCATAAGGTTTATTTGCGTATATAGATTGCATCTCGCAATCTGATTTTGAATAAATGCTTAACGGATATAGCTCAGCTTATACTGTTTTTATTAAATTAATATTTCTATCCTTATAAGTTTTATGTGCACTGTTTAAAGAATATAAGGTCATAAAAGTGAAAAAAAAAACAGGTTACAATAAAATTATGTAAGTTACACAGGTTATTTCAAAACACAATGTTAGCTATTATATAAAATATATAAAAACATGCGCTTGAATAATTAACCTGCATATAATTAGAAAATATGGAGGAGTATGAAACTGCTTACAATGTTACTGTTGGATATGCTATTGGTATCTGCTACTAAATTTTAACAATTCAAGTACATAACTTAGCTGGGGAAATTTCTTAAAAAAGGTAAGCGATGTGAGGGTGGATATTTCCAAACTAGTGGTATTCCTAGGTGTAGGTTCTGCTTTAGTCCCAAAACATTTCTAAAATAAGTTATTTTATTTACCTCAAAAACCTTACTAACATTTAATACTAACAGACAAAAAAATATTTTTTCTTCTGTTTCTTGCCAACGAGCTGAGGTGTAACGGAGTGGGGCTGAACTTATAAAACACAAAAATATCATTCATGTAATTGTAAATAAATATGTATGTACATTTCTAAAATAGCATTGTCTTTTCGTCTTCCAACTTTTAACAAAGTTCCCAATTCATTACAAAAGACTTATTTACATGACAGTGATTAGACCTATTTGGACTTACGGAGTCGAGCTTTGGGGCTCTACTGAACTATCCAATTCATCTCGTATCCAATCCTTACAATCCAAAATCCTTCGAAAACTCCTCAATGCTCCTTGCTTTGTCACCAATAAACGTATCGATAAAGACCTTAATGTTCCATATGTTGCTGAGTTAGCCCAAACCAGATACTATTCCTTTCATAATAAACTGCACTCCCATACGAATCCATTAGTCTCCCAACTTGCCTCCCACTCCATTCCCGATAATCCTCGGAGGCGTCTGAAAAGAATAGTGACTGATGATCATAGTGCTACTAATGAGTAGTTCTTTTCAAGTTTTGAAATTTTATTGTAACCGTTATCTGCTCATTTACTTGATGTACATATTTGTGCAGTTGTAAATTTCAATAAATTTATATTAAAAAAAAAAAAAATAGTTTAAGTAAGTCCTTTTTTCAGTATTATAGTTGTTATGAAATCAATTTTGTTGATATCATGATCTTTCCTGAAGTTACAAATTATTACCTATTCCTGTTGAGTGCCTATTCCTACTATAAAGATAAATATAAAATAAAAATCATCATCAAGTAAGGCCTTTTCAATCAACCTAATTTTCGGTATGGAAATATAAATGAATAAAATGGCCGACTAGTTGGTGCTTTTTGCCGACTACTAGTCGACAACAAAAGCAGTGAACTTGTCGGCTCATCTCTAGTAAAGACATAGGTGAATATTTGAATATGTTCTAGAATAGCTATTTATCTGCAATCATTAGCGTTAAACTAAATAGGCTAGAATTAAAACCGACCTTAGGATACGAGATGTACTTGACCAAGAGAGATAATTCCCCCGTCCTACCCCTTAAATGAGCTGAAGTTTTAAATTCAGATAGGATAATGCCCAAGGTTAGGGGACTATAAACTTAATATAATAGGCCATAAAGCACATCTCTTATCCTTCGTAATTTTCTCTAAAATGAGGAAGAGGGATATAAAACGTATATCTCGACCGCATTTATACAGAGCCACTGTAGCTCGAGGGAGGAGATCCTTTCCATTCTAGGGATAGCTTAGATTTATAGCCGGCTTTCATATTTGATAAATCAGAAATTATTAATTCTTCCACATTCATGATTATAATCTAATAATCTATCCACAGGAATTACATTTATCCAAACTAAAAAATTAATGATTGTGAAGCTAAATAAACCGGAAAAACTGGACGATCAGTAAATCAAATATTAAAAGAACATAAAACGACAAGAAACTGCCCGTCGTTACAGACTACTTCACCTTTTACTAGACAAACGTTCAAAGCTTCCAATTAATTACAAAAGACTCATATACATGACTGTGATTAGACCTATTTGAACGCACGGAGCTGAGCTTTGGGGCTCCACTATACCATCCAATTCATCTCCTATCCAATCCTTACCATCCAAAATCCTTCGAAAAATCATCAGTGCTCCTTACTTCATCACCAATAAACTTATCCATAAAGATCTTAATGTTCCATTCGCTGCTGATTTAGCCCACACCAGATACCTATCCTTTCATAGTAAGTCCGATAACCACTCAAATCCAAAGTTATTAGTCACCAATAAACTTATCCATAAAGATCTTAGTGTTCCATGTATTGCTGATTTAACCCAAACCCAATCCTTTCATAGTAAGCTCCATAACCACACAAATGCGTTAGTTTCTCAACTTGCCTTCCTCTCTATTCCTGATAATCCTCCGAGGCGTTTAAAACAAGATTGAAGTACTACTGATGAGTTCTTTTCAAGTTTTGACATGTTATTAAAATCGTCAATACATTTACTTGATGTATATATTTTTTACAGTTGTAAATTTCAATAAATGGATAAAAAAAAAAACCTATAAAAGCATACAATAATGAGATCCAGAATTCTAAGTTCTCTACACTTTGTATCATCTATTTAAAAATATCATGTAGGGTAAACCTTAGTTATTTACAACCTTCGGAAATATTCATACTATAATTATAGAAAGAATAGTTCACTAAAGTTTAAATTTGCCGTTATTTTTCCTTAGTTACTGTACTTTAACCTAAACTTTAAGATCACACCAAACATTATTCCTGGAATATATTTTACAAAATTGTGACAATGACTAATGTCTAATCAGTTATGTACATCCCAAGGATATCTTTAGGATACTTAGAATAACACTTTGAGGATATTTAAAATACGGGCAGGATTGAAATTATTTTTAAACAGATGAGTTCTAGGATTTTTTTTTTAATATCCAGTTATTGAAATTTACAACTGTAAAAAACATTTATATCAACTAAATGTGTTGATAACGATTTCAATAACATGTCTTCACTTGAAAAGCACTACTCATCAGACGCTTCGGAGGATTATCGGGAATAGAGTGCAAGTTGAGAAATTAGTGGATTTGAGTGGTTATGGAGCTTACTATGAAAGGATAGATATCCGGTGTGGGCTAAATCAGCAACATATGAAACATTAAGATCTTTATAAATAAGTTTATTGGTGACAAAGTAAAGAGCATTGAGAATTTTTTGAAGGTTTATTTTATTATTGTATCGGATTGTAAGGAATTGGATAGTAGTCATGTGCATGAGTCTTTTGTAATTAATTGGGAGCTTTGTCTAGTAATTGTTGAAGTAGTCTGTAACGTTGGGCAGTTTTTCTATCTATTTAAATGAAAATAACCACAAACTCAATAAAGACTCGGAAGTGAAATTAATAGATCACGTATAAAATAGTTTATTATATTTATATTTTTTTTTACGGATTAGAAATAATAAAATCGTTCTTAACCAATCCAGTTTTTTTTTTTTTTTTTTTTTTTTTTTTTTTTTTTTTTTTTTTTTCAGATGGCCAGATATATATTTTTAATAGTCCCATTGTAAATTTGTTTTCAATAGAACGGAAAAAACCAACCAGTCTTAGAAAAAGAGCCAAATCTTTTACTGGCATTTTCCACCTCTCCTTCCACTCTTGATGTCTTTCAGACCTAAGTCCGTTTTGACTTTTTAGGTAGTAACAATATTTTTGATTTCCTTTCTTAAAGTTTTACATAATCTATATAACAAGGTGCTAGTGTTCTAAAAATTTTCTATGTTTTATTACAACTAATGTCAAAAAAAAAAAAAAAAAAAAAATTAAAATCGCCCCATATTTTTGAAGAATTTCTTCAATATCAATACAAAACAAATTATTATAAATAAAGCTAGGTATGTAGGTAGCTTCACATGTGACTCTAAAGGTTTAAAAAAAAAAAAAATCTATCGGACGGGGAAAAACCAAAGATCATGGATATGTTTTTGTATAATTTATTGCAGGTGATAACTAAACTGTCTAAAGAAAAACTATAAAAAGCTCCAATACTTAAATTTATTCAAGCCCAATATAAATTTATACAAAACGAGACTTTTTTAAAAATTAAACCAGTATGAATTAAATGATTTTATTTTATCTATGACACACTGCTTGGACAACAGACGTCAAATTTTCTCGTTTTCTGTAATACGTGATTAAATAATTAACAGAAAGCCTTGAATGTGAATAATTGCGAAAATGGCATTGGCTTAGTGTTAGTGAAGGCCAATGTCAATAGTTTTAGTTAGCCTTGCTTTTAAATAAATAGTTTTAAATAATGGGTCAACAAATCTCTCGTCTCTTGTACTTGAAATAATTATTAATTTTTATCGTATTATTAGTATTTCTAGTCTTTGAGACAACGATGCCCTATTTAATATATATATATATATATATATATATATATATATATATATATATATATATATATATATATATATATATATATATATATCATGAGAATCAATTATAATATGGTATTAAGGTAATTGAAGCTTGGTTCATCTTACCAAGAGATTCTAGACGTGTGAATTCATTTTTGTTCGACTTCTTTTGCATATTCCTACAGCAGTAAATGTCACATGTACATTTATCACTGATTTGAAGGTCAAAGGTTGTATAACAAAGTGTTTTATGTAACTCTTTGCTTATACCGGTCGTTGTGGCTTCTTTAGTGTTGAAAGTTACAAGTAAGTAACTGTCAGTTAAGATTAAGTTTCTTTACCATGGTGTAGTGTATAGTAGTATGTATCAATTTATTTTATTGAGGAAGTATTAAAATATGCTTAATAATATGTAATAGTTTTATGGATCCATTCTCAAAATATGAAATAAGAAATAAATAACAAGAAAAAGGAGAAAAATAAAATAAAATAAAGAACCTAATAATACATACTTACATAATGAAATAAATAAATTGAAAACAAAATACAATAAAATTGATTAAATACAAAAAACGAAACAATAATAGTAAAAAAAAAAAAGAATAAATTAAAAGTTAAAAATACAGTCATACTTTAAAGTTTAGTTCTAGTACCATTTAAGAAATGATATCTTAATACTTTGCTCCAAAATTTATCTTTGTACTAACTTTAATGATTAAATTATGTAGTTTTTTTTTTTTTTTTCTCATATGGTTTTAGTTAGGAGTGAAACATTATAATTTGGGGTGTTCATATTTCATGTTTTCGGTTCTGATTTTTTAGGAGGCAATCGGTATCAAAAATCGATGTTCCAAAGTCGATTTCTAGGGATAGTAGAAAGCACTGAAATTAGTAATAGTTCTCCGATACGTAATTGTGTAATTGTTATGTGTAAATTATTTTTCTTCCTAAAAACGTGATTGTGTCATCTGCATTAACAGAGTGATTCTTAATTACTAGAAAAGCATTGATGAAGAATTCAATACAATTTCAAAAATCAAGAATTTCTGCTGCTCCGATTGTTAGTTGTTGTTGGAAAAACAGTTTTTTTTTTTTTTTTTTTTTTTGTTTTTTTGGGGGGTGGGTTGGATTAAAATTTCAAACTGCCAGATCTGAAGCACTAACGAAATAAATGCTTCTAGCCAGTGCATCATTTTATGAAACCAAGAGCGTACAAAATAATTTGTTAAATAATTTTTTTTTTTATACATTACCTGAATCGCAATTATCTTATATAATAAATGTAGATAATATGTGCTATTTGCTTTTTACTGACTAATTACTGGAATATTTTTTGTTTTTAGAAGATTTAGTCAGCCTTTCTAGCTCTCAAATGGATGGATAGTTTTTTTTTTTTAATAAATTTATTTTCAAACCAAGGTATTGCTATCGAGAAACGAATTTTTGGGACCAACAACGAAGAATCAGGGTTATACAGTATAGATGTTGAAATGAGAAATGCTGGAAAAAACCATACTTTTATATTGCTTATAATGTTTCTTAATCCGCCTAGTTCTCGTCACCAAAATGTTTTTACCTTAATCTACAAATCATTATTCGGAAGACTATTATGTAGGAAATGTAATTAGAAAACCTGAGACGTTCAGCGTGATCTTCTTAGGGATGAGATTACCAAACATGTCTGCAACATCTCAGCCACGTTTCTGTCAAATGAGAGGAAGAAGTGCCGGTGTATAACAACCCGGAGAAGATTGTTCAGAGAAGGTTTGTATGTTGAGCAGGCTGATGAAGATGCAGACACGTTGGTCGTGAGAACTGATGTTGAAACCTCAGTTTGTGACTGGTAACAATAGTTGAGGATGTTGACCTTATACTTCTTCGCTGTCTAAGCGGAATTGTAGTATTTCATGAAATATTGCTCTGTTGACAAATATCGATGATTTGTTTTGGTACTGGCAAAATTCAATATATATTTAAATTTTTTGAAGAAAGCTTATTTTATTTTTACACATTTCAAAATTACTAAATTTGTTGTAATTATATTGGTAATAGATGCAATGTTTAAATATCTTAGGTACTTAAAAAAAATTGGAAATCGAACTTCGAGCTGGTACTGGAATTTCACGCTTCAATTTACATTAGTCAGCCAAACGGGTCGTTTCTTCATTTTGAATTTTGGTAGTATTACCTATGTCCATGGTGATTTGTGTATATCTTTATAGCCGTGCGGACATTTTTCTGTGAGCGACAGTTCTGCGAAACTTACATAGACGAATCAACAAGAAGTTGATGGTTTCAGAAAGAGCAGGACTGCGTTGGAAAAGATCTTTTTTAATATTATATTTTAATTAAGATTTATATTTTCTACTAATGACACAAAATTTATAAAATATTAAGTTATGTGAGTTTTTAATTCTTTATCTAATTTAGTTTTTGTTAATATTGTAATCTTTCTTTTTTTTTATGATGAATAAGTGATTTATCAAAAATAGAGTCTTTATTTATGGATCAAATAAGGAACTGTAAGATCTAAAATAAAAATCGAAAGAGAAGTCGAATGGGATCAGTCAAAAAAAATGTTTAGGCTATGTTTGATAATTAATAAACGTGACTTCTATCTTTAACTCATTGTTTACTTGCCTCAGTTCCCTTCATTTCATGACATAAGAGTCATTATGTTTTTTATTTAAAGTTTTTTTTTATTTTTACAATTTTCCATCTGTCTTGAGGGTGGGCGTCAATCATATGGCACAAACGTTGGCAAATAAAATAAATATGTTTGTAAATTTTCAAATGTTGTTTAACGTTTTTTTCCGACTGATCCCACCCAGTTTCTCTTTCACTATATTCTTTATAGGAGCTGTTTTTGATCAAATCTTATACAAATAAGATAACAAATAATAACAAAGGCTTATTGAAATAATAACTTTTGTCATCTCTGCTAAAAATGTTTCTACATAGTAATCAATGGTAGTTAATAATTTCATTTCCTAATAGCATTGAATGCTAACTAGAAGCAGATATGCAGATGCGAGCTGGAGGGGGAGGTCGTCGGAGTTTACATGAAGGGCATTGCGATTCCCTACTCCCTTTCCCCTCCCCTCCTCCCCCCCAAGGGGCTGCTGTTTCTCGAACCCTCGGACCCTCGAAGACGGCTGAGATAATCCAGAGCTGTGTTAGCTTTGCCCCGTGGTCCATTAGCCATCACAAATATTGTTGTTGGGTCCCCCCTTCTGGAATAGATTAGTGTTGGGTCCCAATTTGTGACTGTCTGTCCCTTCTGTAATTAGTGAGTCAGTACCTAACCGCTAGGAGCAGCTTCCGATCAGCCTTCATTACGCCCTACCGTCCTCCCTACCGTAAATAACCGTTTACATTTCCTACCAGAGGGGCTTTAGTAAAAACATTGACACTTGGGCTGCAGGAATCCATGAATATATCATCGCATTCGTTGCTCTTTCCCATTGCATCGAAATTTGTCAAGTGATATGTTTTTTATTCTTATTATTTGATCCACTTTTGAAGATAATATATAAAGCCGTTTATTAATAAGCAAATCCTAGACAAAGTAATTATCGGTTTAACGATGGAGGAGATGATCAAGACATAGATAAAAAAAAAATATGTTACCGGTCTGTGGGAAAGACCTGAAACTAAAATGTTTAGCGACATTTCAAAATTTCAGTTTTTATACTGCTTTTAATTTACAAAGTACAGTGTTTTATCCATTAAAAAGATATTTGATAAATCTTTACCATTTGGGAAAAATTAAATAAGTTCATTTTTGTCTGCAATAAGATAAATATTTTGAGCAACCCATATTGGAGTCCTACTCATCATTTATAATTAGGCAAGTTGTAGTAGCAATGGTATCCTTTTATACAATTGACATTACAACTTGCCTACTTTTACAAGATGCGTAGGATACCAATATGGGTTGCCCAAAGTATTTATCTTATTTTGGATTAAAAACTTCTATAGTTTTTCCTAAATGGTACAGAAATAAGGTCTTTGTTCCTATATGTACACAATTTAATTCAAATTGTATACAGTAAAATTCACTAAAAATTAATTAAAAATCTTCAAACACTTTTTGTAAATGAAAGAAAAAATATTTTAAAGTGTTTTGAGCAGTATTGTGTCTACAGTGTTTCTTTGGAAGTACATACTATAAAATATTCCATACATCCATTATCTGTTGATTTCACACAATAAAATTCATGATAGTACATAAAAAGTACTTCCTGATTAGTTAGTATATCATCTCGTTTTAGTTTATTATTTCCGCACCTTGGGCAATCCATATCCACAGAACTCGATTTAAAACAATTATAAATGATATTATTTAAAACAGTTGTAGATAGCATATTTAGTATTTTTTCTTCCATTAAATTTTTAATAAAGTATTTAACTTTTTAACATGTATTGAATCCACTGGCAACGCTTTTTCGTTACATCGTTTCCGTCACATCCGTCCACGCTCTAAGGAAATATTTGTATGTACATATATATATATATATATAATATAATGTCAGTACAGAAACTTCGCTTCAAAATAATGTTTTGCCTGATGTCTTGTTGATTCGTACTTAAATGGAGTTTGAAGTAGGAAAGTGAGTGGCCAGAGATTGTTGGCGGTGTCAGTATGAATGAAATGAAATGAATGAAAAAATAAACTTTATTCTGGGACTTACTGTCCCCTAAGAATAAAAATAATGCTCAGTTTAAAGTACAATTGTCTGGCATATTATTTACAAATTAGATGCTTCAGTAATTTCAGCATACATTTTTCACATGAAAAAAAAATTAATTAAATTAAAAATAAATAAATATAAGAAATACTAATACACAAAATACAATCGTATATATATGAACACATAAAAGAAAGAAAGAAAAAAAAATTAAATAAAAGTAATTCATTTGATTATTGACATATTTGCGGAAGATTGATTGCCTAAAAGGTACAGGAATAAATTATTTTTAAAGGAAGTTATAGTAGCTGCTTTACGAATAGAAGTGGGTAGGGAATTCCAGAAGGAGGTAGCACGAATGATGAAGGATTTGTCAAAGGAAGCGGTTTTATGTGAGGGGATATATAGGTTAAAAGGTTGGGGATCTAGTGTATAGGAGGTGGATAGAAGAACGCAGAGTTAATAAATGAAGAATATAGGAAGGGTTTTTGGTTTTTAGACATTGGAATAGGAAAGTACCCAGAAAGTATGGAGTTATCGGATTCGCTTAGCCTTTTATTTGTCTTATGAATGCAGCAATACTATTTACAGTCTATAAATTCAATGAGTCTGATCAATTTTAAACGAAGGCTGGATTTATTAGACGTTACTCTCAACCGCGTCACAAGTGAAGATTGAGTAGGAGGGTTATTGCCGCTGACGATCTAACCTTAAATAATTATTTATGAATCTGTTTACAAAAGGTCTGTGGGACGAATACCGTTTCAAACCTAGGTGAAATGTTTCACAAAGAAAGGGTTTGGTGTATGAAGTGAATATGTCACATATAAAAAAACAAAAAACAATATAGTTTAGCGGATGAAGGAGTTAAGTGCTGTTAGCAAGTGTTGGATAATAAAATCTGAATATTTTAGAACATTTAGAAACAGATATATGAAGAAGATGAAGGGATGTTTTCCCGCTAATGGAAAATGTTATTAAAAAAAAAAAAAAAAACTGTTGTTACTTAGAAAAATTAATTCATTAAACCCTTCAACTGAGAAACGCTTTTTTTCATATTTGATGTGAACCTTCTTTTTGGAATACTAATGGCCTTAATAGAGATGGGAGCGGCTCTTATGTAAGACAAAATTGATTTTAAAATGATCGTATCGGGCATTTTTTTCTTTATGTTATGAGGACTTATGTAAGTTTTGAATGAATAGTTCCTCTTCCTATTCCTTAGCAGTTTGAGATAAAGCAGTGTCATCCCACGACATGAAGGAGTCTTGATGTTGGCATAAGCTCTATCCGTCACTCTGAAGATCTGTCAACCCGTCACGAGGTGTTATATAATTCAATTGAACTAGGTCTATGCTCAATTCTCTCAGGGTCTTAATAGTCCAGCAAGTCGTTTTTTTTTTTTTTTTTTTAAAGATTTGCTTTGCAAACTGTAGGGTAGTTTTGATTTGTTTATATGTTGTTAGTGTTGTGCTTGTGTACGAAAAATCCAAACTTATCGAGCTGCCACTCTCAATTTCCTTCACTTAGTTTTTGGCTATACCGAAAATTTATTTCACTCCACATTTATTCTACAGAGTTCATTTTCTGTTAAAATTGAAGACAACTTAGTCTCCGAACTTTTGTATTCAAAAATGTAGATTGTACAATTTTGCTCCAAAAAATTGGAACTTTCAAAGTTTCTTTGTGATACTAGTGATCAATCAGTAATCGATTGGTATGTCTACTTGTCACGTTCTTTTATCTTCTTGTTTGGTTGTTAATTATTGTTTGTTTTATTTTATCTGACTCTTGCTAAAATAGATAGGTAACTTATTGGATTCTTTGTCCTTCTTGCCCTAGTTACGGATACATAAGAACGTTCTACCCCGATAGGCTACTTCAAAGCTTTATATTAACCTTTTACTTTCCGAACCTTTAGTTAACATTAAAATTCTTCTGTCCAGTTTTTTTTTATTGTCGGATGGTTTTTCTTCAGACTCAATACCCGCACTACTCTATCATACGTTGGGAGGCGTGGTTGTGTCTGGTTTTGAACTGGACAAGCAGGTTAGGGTTCGAAGACTTTCGGAACAGGAGTAGTTGATTTTGGGGTTGTTGCCTTCTATTAAAGCTAATAAATATTGCTAACCAATTTTGAAAGTTTAAAATGTTAGAATCACCTGGCCTTTCTTCTTCCCTTGTAAATGTGCGTAACCGATCACGTTTTAATCCCAACTGTTTCACCCAAAATAGCTAATTATTAATTAAAGCCTTGCACCTTTTCAATAAGTAATTCATACTTTAATAAATTATACTAGGATCCCTTGTTGCAGCTTCGCCCGCTTTCGTAAGTAAAGAAGTTTAACTTTCATCGTAAGTCTTGTAGAAGTTTTTATTCAATATTTTTCTAGTTAAACTCCTGCAAAGCAATGAAGTGTTTGAAGATTACGTAAAACCGAAATTTAAAATTTAAATATATGAATATCCCAGCAAATAACCTTTACCCTACGTCGAAAACCTACCTCATCCTGTCCTCCTGTATCCTTTTATGGAGTACCATTAAATAATGTAGAACAGATAAGATACCTTGGATTTTATCTGGACAAGAGACTTACCTGGAACCCTCATACAAGATTGAAAAGACAAGAAGCTGCACGTCGATTTCGACTACTACAACACCTAAAACGTTCAAATCTCCCGATACACTACAAAAAACTCATCTATATGACGATTATCAGACCTATTTGGACTTACGGTATAGAGTTATGGGGATCCACCAAACCATCGAATTCTTCCCGCATCCAATCACTCCAATCCAAAATCCTTCGAAAAATCCTAGATGCTCCTTACTTTGTCACAAATGAATTGATCCACAACGACCTTTATATCCAATATGTCGCTGAATTGGCACGAACCAGATACCTTTCCTTTCATAATAAACTCACTGCTCATCCAAATCCACTTGTTGCACAACTTGCTTCCCATTCCATTCCTGGCAATCCTCCGAGGCGTCTGAAAAGAAGATGGCCCCGTGATCTACTTTTGTAAATATTCATTAGAGTACTACCAATGGGTAGTTCCTCTACAAGTTTTATTCATGTCATTATGTCTCATATATACCGCATATTTACTTGATGTGTTTTTTTTAAATACAGTTGTAAATTTCTATTGATAAAAGAATAATAAAAAATATATATATTTATATATATAGGTAATCCAGATGGACTATTCAGGAATTCTTGCGGGTAATCATAGACTGCATTATCAGTGCTTGGTACTAAAGGCCCACGGATTTTATTTTTAGACACAATATCAAAAAGCAAAAGAATTAACATTTCGATTAGGTAATAATTTTTACCGCCAGAAAATTTTTTAGCGTTTTTATCTTGTTGGATTTTAATTTGTAACCCTAAAAGTATATGACAGTTTACAATCCTCGTTTCTGTCACTTAACAATGTACATTTATATTATTATTATGTAAACCTTCCTATAACTGTGAAGTTAAAATTTGGTTCAGATGGGTACAATGGTTTTATCATTGCAAACTCTGTTGCAGAATGGTGCTAGCCACGTATCGTTTGATTTTTAAACTTCACACCATCCACACGTCACATCACATATTTATAAATTTTTTTATAAAATTTAATTTAATCAAGCAAATCAAGTGCAAAATTTAATCAAGCTTGCCCTTTTTTACAATAGTATAGATTTCTGTTGGAATTAGAAGTGATTTATCAAAGTATCAACCGGGAATTCATCAAAGCATGTTAGACTGTATTTATAGTCTGCGACATACTGTATGAAGTAGTATAAAATCAAATATTTACGAATCATCAGAAATAATAAAATCGTTCATTATCAATCGAGATTTGGTTTTAAACTAACAATTAAACATTTCCAGTAGTTCCATTTATTATATATGTTTATTTATAAACTTATAAACTGAGGGATAAAAATATAGTTACCTAACTACCCAACTCCTCCCTATTCATATTTTTTACACTCGTTTACTCTAGGTCCGGATATATTTTAATAACTATGTTTTAAAATGAAAATGTTTTTTAAAATCTTATTCACCTTGAAGAAAAACCTCCACGATTTGTTTCTATGTCACTCAACTCACTTTGATTGCGATTTGGCTTAACCACTTATTCATTGGGATGGCAGAAATATGCCTTCTGTTTTGTAACATTTCCCTTTGTTGATTTATCCTTCGCTTTAAAAACTACTCAA
Source organism: Euschistus heros (assembly GCA_003667255.2). Taxonomy (NCBI): domain Eukaryota; kingdom Metazoa; phylum Arthropoda; class Insecta; order Hemiptera; family Pentatomidae; genus Euschistus; species Euschistus heros. The sequence continues at coordinate 2,387,770 of RCWM02000008.1, read as the reverse complement.
TTCAAGTATTCTATGCTCGAGAAACCCTTGGCTCCGACACAACCCCTGCTCTTTTTTTTTTTTTAATTTCAAATAATACATCTTTTATTCCGCCAGTCAGTACAAAGTCGCCCATTTAGTAGAGTTAGTTCAGCTAGTGCTTTTTTGCAACACCTTTTTTTATGCCCGACTGGTCTTTTTTTTTTTTTTTTTTTTTTTTTTTTTTAATGCTTTTTAGATCTTGGCATAGTTAGTGGCTCGTAGAGTGGTTCCTACTGTGTGGTATGTATATTATCGTTTTTGTTTTGTTTTTTTTGTTTTTTTAACTCAGGCTTTATGAAATGTTGAATTCATTTTGGCTGGTTGATATTAATGATATCGTTTGTTAGCTTTATTGGTATTAACTGCAGAAAATCCTTTTGAATTCGAAGCTGTTTTTTTCTAGAATAAAACTCTTTAATTCCATCGTTACTTCTAGAAAGGGGAATATGTTTAGAAAAAAAATTGTTCATTCTATTGTGAGGAGATAATAAACTATATTCCAACATGTATACCCTCTAAAATGTAATGAAGAATAGGTTTTATTTTTACTTGTAATCAATGTTCTTTATTTATTTATTTTTTTATAAATTTAATTTTTTATTTTATTTTTTTTTACGATAGTAAATAGTTATATTATATAGGCTTTATTATTTAGAAACTGAAAATAACAAAATTATAATTATATGAAATTGAACATTTTTTATCAATAGCAAAATTGGGACACAACTGTTAAAAAGGCTTTTTTAAAAAATAAAGGTAACCAACATAAATGACTTCTATGGTAGCCTAAAATTTTTATTTTTTAGTCTTGCACTTAACAATTATTCAGAAATTCCATTATTAAATGGGGAAGGCAGTAAATTGTGAACATCCGGCTCCGAGCTAGAAAACATATATTATTTGAGAATTTAATTTATATAAAGGAAGAAAATTTATTTTTAATTGTTTAGGCCATGGATCGACTTCGAGGTTGTGAGACCTTTCTCTGGCACACAGCCGATATAAATTGGGTACCCTTAGTTGTGGAAAATTGTGTCCTAAGCTCGATTCACCTTTCACAACCGTTGGCTTATTAGCAGAACTTCCTAACCAAAGTTCTGAACACAAAACTCATGGTTGGGTTATAGAGGAACAAGTTTTTTTGCCCTCATTTCAAGGGAGTATCTCAGTATATAGTCCAGTCAATAAGCATATTGTAGATTGCATGAAATATGCGATAATTTTTAACTTCAATGCTTCGTTGGGAGTTGTTAGAAGGTAAACACACTAAAAGTCTCCGCTCCCGGGGGGTTAGCTTACGGTGAGAGGAGGAAAGAAAGTCCCAGTTTCGGTTTTTCGATTATATCTCGTAAACGGTGAGCTCTATAAAAATATAATACAGATCTAAATTAAAGCTAATTAGATTTTCTATAAAATTGTTATTATACTTATTTGTTAAACTTTCAACGTTTTTCGAGATATGCGTTATTAAAAATCGATATTTTTCGCAAAAAATAAAACAAAAAAAAAATGTTTACCTCATTTTTTGTCAAACATCTACTTAAAGTGCCAGAGACGTATATATTAAATTAAATTAAAGTAATAGAGTGTATAAAAAAAAAAATATGACCGTTTTTTTGAAACAAATATTTGTATTATTATTTCTTTGATGTAAAATACAATTAATACTCAAGTATAGTCAATTGTTATCTACCGTCATTACCTATCTGATAGCCAATCGCTCGATGCCATTCCTTGGGATGGCTGTAAAAAGAACTCTTAGACAGCATTTTCAACTTCCGCAAAATAATCAAATTTTTTCCCTTGAAGATAATGGGCCATGGATCGAAACAAGTAGTAATCGGAAGGTGCGAGATGTGGACTATATGGTGAATGAGGCAGGAGTTCAATCCATAACGTTCTGTAAACTTTTCTGCTGATTGTTGAGGAGTAAGTTCGTGAGGGACTAGTCTACAGGTCTTTTTCACCTTCCCCATGGAGAGAAGATGGTGACTAACAGTATCTTCCAACACACCACACTCCCTGGCAAGTTTGTGAGTACCTCATCAATATCCATTAATGACCGCCCGGAGCTCTTCTTCCTTTCCAATGTCTTATCTCCACTTCTAAATGTTTCAAACCAACGCCGCGCAGTGCGCTCTTCAAGAACACCTCCCCCTTCGTATTTCATAATTTCACGAGTTGCTTCAGCGGCAGTGAAATTTTTTTTCCAGTATGTCTTAAAATTATGAGAATTTGGTTGGAAACTATCATGTTTCTTCTTTGAAATAAATAACTGAACTGAGGTTTTTTTTTTTTTTTTTTTTTTTTAAGAGTCCAGTGTTAGAAACAAGCTTAGAGAATGCTCTAAAGGGATTAATAAGTAGCATTAAGATATTTACAGACTTTTCAACTCTGGAATTTGATAAAACGGTCAGTTTTTTTGATACGCCCCATTAAATTTAATGCTCTACAACTTTAATTCTGACATTTTTTCTGAGAAACGATTGTGGAAGGCGCTCTATTACACACCTCATTTCAGCACTCATTGACTAGAGTAATATCAATAAAATTAATTAGAGAAATGTATTGTGATTTTTTTATTTTAGAATTTTTTTCTGTATAACCAGTTCAAAAGCCAGATATTAAGAATGTGAATAGATAATATGTTTTATCTAGCCAGTTGGCTTGACTAATCACTTCAGGGATTCCCTACCCCTGGACGTCTCTAGTAGACCAGATTCGACAATTGTACGGACACGCTCCTAGGAAGCTAGGACACAATGCTGGGACAAGAAGGAGGCCAACCATACAATAGCTCCCCCAGGCCTTCATAAATAATAAATAAAGCATTTTCACTGTAAACTGCTCCTTTATATCCTATCTTTTCTTCTTCCCCGAAGGTGAATTGCTTTATTCCCTTCCTGTCCTCGTAGATTTAGACGGTTCAGTCAGCCTTCCTCAATGGGTTTGCTGGAGAAAGGAAAGTTTTCTACTTGTAAATTAAAAAAAAAAATAATAAAATGAGTTTTTTATATAGGGAGGTTGAAAGTGTTAATACAGGTGTAACATAATCGGTTAAAGTAACTTCAGTCAGGATTTATGAATTATTGACCTAAAATTAGAATTATTTGAATAAAATATTGCAATAGGAGTGGCAAAAACTCATAAATTTTAATTGCGTTGATCCATCTATACTTTTATGCGTACCTCAAGTGAAATAGACTTCATTTTATTCATTTATTATATGTTTTATACAATAAATGATATGATAAAACCAGTTTGTTATGAGGACTATTCGGTACAAGCTTAAGTAAAATTATCTATTTCTACAAGAGACTGGCGTTTATGGAAAAAATAAATTATACTATGATTAAATTGTGTTTATATCATGATATTTTGGAATATTTTATTGCAATTGTGATGTATATTTATTGTTTAAAAAAAAAAAAATTAATATGTCCTGAGGACGGACATATTACTTACTCCCGAAACATGTCTTAGTTTATAATACATAAATAAATTGGAGATTTTTAGCACAACTTGATTTAAAAAAAAAAAATAAAATAGTTTTTTTTTTTTTTTTAGTGGGATTACAGGTCTAAATTGTTTTAGTTTACAATAAAACCATTTTGAAGAACATTTTTTTATTTTATTTTGTATCAAAATATGGTGGTTCTCTTAGAATTTGTCTTTGTAATTTGAACTGGAAACAAAATCACAGAGTGAATTACACCCCAACACTTACAAGACAATTAATAAATAATTTAAATAATGAAAACTTTAAAATTAATGGTGCTTTATATAATAATAATAAAATTAATAACATAATAAGAAATACAGAAACAATAGACAAGTGGACTAAAAAAGATCTGATTTATAAAATAAACTGCAAAGATTGTGAAATGCATTACATTAGTGAAACCAGACAGAATTTAATAAAAAGAGTGAACCAGCATAAATATGACTGCAAAAGAATAAATAACAAAGAGAAAAATAATAAGACTGCACTGTGTGAACACACAAACAAATTCAAACATGAATTTGACTTTGAAAATACAACCATATTAAATCATGAGTATAAAACCAAAAATAGAAAAATAATGGAAGCAATTTATATAAATAAAACAATAGACCAGGCAGTAAACTACAAAACTGATACACATAAAATTGGTACAAACTATGCTAAATTAATAGATAGACTGAAAATATAAATAGTCCATAAAAAGAATGAAATCATTAATAAATAATAGTAATAAAAATGTAAATAGTAGTGACAATACAACTAATAGAATGGAAGTAGAATGGTAAAATAGGAACTAAATGAATAGGCCAGAAGCTGACAATAAATAAACAAAACAATAATTGAACATTGCCCAGTGGTGTCAGTGTAGATGAGATGACCAGTGAGAATATCACAGTGTAGGTAATAAAAACCAAAAATGTTGAGTGATGTATTAATATAGTGAAGAATTGTAAAATAACATAACATAATGATTGTAGAACCTGAAGATGGAGCAAAATGACAAGCTCCGAAACATGTAGTTAATGAATAAAGCAAATGAGGAGTTATGCCTTTTTAATATAATAATATATATATATATATATATATATATATATATATATTTAACGTTGTTTTCATTTTTGTATGGCAATCAGATGTGTAATGATAGAATCAACTAATGAGATCGTTTTTTAGTAACACTTCTCTTCTAAATGAGCACATCTTCATATTAAAAAAAATCAATCCAACTTTTATTTTTCAAGCTATTCTACACTGCTTGATTATTCATCTCCAATTTGTTTTTTTGATCCAATATAATAATAATATTGAATTTATTGACATATTTACAATTATAAATCATTTAGTATATATATATGCCGATCTAAAGTCGTCCCCTACATGATTAACATAGTTTTATAGTTAATACTTTTACACCTTTAAAATTATCTGCGAACAGTAGGAAAAAATATGGGGAAAAACCCACATAAAAAATAAAAATAAATACATAATATAAAACAAAATATAGAATAATAATTAAGTACAAATTAATGATTAATTACACAACAATAATAATAAATATAAATAGTCTATATATAATTATTAGCATACAAAAATGATGACTATATGTATACATAGCAGTTGGGTGATTTGTAGGAAGGTTTATGTTAGGAGTACATGTTTAGTTATTTTGTGCGTGTATCTTTTGAGCGAATTTTTATCATTGTTAACATCTTCTTTTACTAGGCAATTTTCTGAATTTTTTTTTCAAAAGTATGCTTTGGTTTGTTCGAAGTGATGCTGTTTTAGAGGGAGTAAGTTAAGGTCGTGGAGCATGGTTGATATTTTAGTATAACGAGGATAATCATTGATGCCCTTCATGCAAATTTTTTGAACCCTTTCCAATTTATTATAGTTAGTGGAGCAAGTTGAGCTCCATACCGGAGGAGCATATGTGAGTTGTGTTCGGATTACTGTTTTATATAGAATAAGTTTATTTTTAGGGCTTAATTAAGTTATTAATATTGTATTTTGGTTTATCCATGTGATATTTTAACGCTAGTCCAACAGTTTTCGCTTCTTTTTTTTTTTTTTATTATTATTATTATTATTATTATCATTTCTACTAGTTTTTTTTTGTGATTGTGACATTTCAAGTTGTAGCCAGTACTACGTAACAATTCCATTAGTTGCTACTTAGCTGTGTAGTTAAGAGAAAAACTCGTTACCTCACGCAAAAAATGTTAGGTTGTGCTGTTATGTTGCTAGTTCACCATTAAATGTTATGTAAACCTCACTATTTACGGAATGTATTCCCAGTAACTTCCCCAAGAGTATTTCCTTTCTGGGCAGTCAGAAGTTCTTCCTTTCTTTTGGTGATACCCATCGCACTTGATTTTGATTATTAGGATTAGATGTTCATCATTGTACTTTCGACTAGTCTAGTACACTTAACTGGACTATATTGAGCTTATGCAACGGTTAATTGTTAGGGAAAATTAACTATAGTGGTTGCTATATTTAGTTTATATAGTAAATAGTTAATGTGGTTCCCGTTGGAGGGGTGAAGTTGCTAGCCCCATATCAGCCATTAGCCGAGAGTTAGCTTAATTATTCCAGGATAGGGAGGGTTCGGAATTAGAGGAGTTGCCAGCCACTTGGTTGAGTGTTGGGGTCCTTGCGGAACATCCCAAGATCAATTTCCAACTTGTTTGTTTCAAGCTATCTCTCAACATCGTTATGGGAGACATTCCGAATCGATATTATCCAAACCTATCTTGGAGTTAACAAATATTGAATATCTGCCTCTTTTATTTAATTTTTTTTTTTTTTATGACATTTATCATAATGGTTTCTTTAAACCATTTGACGGACCCAGGGGAAAAAATGTTAATGTCATTTTGTAAAAACAGCAAAATAAAGTTTACAAATAAAATTTGTTAAAAATTACAACCCTGCTCAAAATATGTTTATTGCATAGATTGTTATAAGAATACTTGAAATTCTTACAATGTAATGTTTATTAATAGTTTATTTCCAGAAATTCTCTGGACAACATTTCTTCCTTAGTAGTTTGATTATCAGCGTCAATTGATCATCCATGTATTCATTCTCATTTCCGTCCTCATTAATGTCTGCTCGTAAGGCGGAGTAGATTTTTTTTGCACCTGCTATTTAAAATATTTTTCTCTATGTTCATCACCGCACCAGAACTAAGTTATTATATCCGATATGACTGGGACAATTTGTTGACGGATGTGACAGCTCAAAAAAATCAGAAATTATGCAAGAGCGGTTGCTATTGCGGTCAGGAAATCCTTGGAGAGGTTTTTCTAGAAGGAACCAACTGAACAGAACAAGTCGTCAGTTTTGCTCAGGTGGAAACCTTCAGGATCTAATCAGACGTTAAGGATGTCCTTTTTGCTATCATCGAAGATGGTGAAGGTTCACAAGTCATATTTGACAAATATATCTTGTGAACATGTCGATCCTAAGGTTTCAAGACTGTGTAACACCTTTTTTTAAAGAATATAATAGTTGACTGTTAATAAGATGATCTGAGATGCATTCAGGAAAATAAATGAACACGCCTAAGTAAAGAACTATTTACGGACTGCCTACGTTTTGAACTTCCTCGCAGGTCTTCTTCAGGGCTATAATTAACTAAAAATAGATTCTGCTATCAAATAATAACAAAAACAGGCTGATAAATTAAATTACTTATAAATATCAAAAAAGAGCTTTTAACATACTAAAGTATGATAGATATTATGTTATAACTGAAGAATACAATAGTAGTATAATAATGTCTACTGAAATAAACAATTACATTATATAAGACATAAGAAGAAGAAAAAGAAAATAAACTTTATTCTGGGACAGCTTGTCACCTATGAATAGCTTAGGAGTGCAATACATAGCGCAATCGTCTGGCAACTTAAAAGTGCGGTAAGGACAAGAATAAGACCGATAAGATAAAAGAGGAAAAAGACTAAGAAAAATCTGATAAAGATAATATAAAAAGATTAAAAATCAATTATTTGTTTCTTGGTCGTTTTTTTTTCTTTCTTCTGACTTCATGACAAGAAGATGATACTTCTTATAACACTTTTTTTTTCTGCTTTTGCAGATTTTTTTTGTAGCGCATCGTGATAACAAGCTGGTTTACTGTTGGTCGTTAATAAATTGTATTTAGGAATAAGCAATATTGTAGAATATAAAACAAACCCATAGCTAGAGTTGAGAAAATTTTAACAATAGCTATTTGACAACTAATTTCCTGCAATCATTCGCCTAATTTATCATGATAAAATCATTCTGTCAGTTTTTTTTAAAATTAACTAATAATGATTCGACTGGAAGATTTAATTATTAATTAATTTGGTGATTGATTCTAGGAAATTATTTGTGAAGTTTCTCTAAATTTTTTTTTAACACTTGCCATAATCACGTTTATGGTTTATTTGACATAAAGCAACTAATGCTTTTTGCATTATTAAAACCAGTGCGCTGAAAAACTGTTATAAAAACGACATGGGAAAAAGTATAAAATTTTCATTTCTCTGTAAAAGCTTTCATGAATAACGCATTTAAATAATTTTATACTATAAAAGTATCAGATGTTGTAAAGAAGTCGAATTACCTTGAAAACGAGTTAACTATTATCCTTCAAAACTTTAATATCTGTGTTGTGAAAAATTTGTTGAGTTGTCCTTCTTAATACCTTAAGGTATCTAAAAAAGAGCAACTGAAAAGTGCACTTTTCTATCCAATTTTTCAGGACAGCTGGGAATATTTTCTCCAATTGACACAGCCAGATGATGCTGGCGTGATGGAGTGCTGTGACCCGCCGGTGATTCTTCTAGACTTTTAAAAATAAATAATTTAGTGAAAATATATTTTTAAAAAATAATAAAAAAAATAAATATTTTGAAATACAGTAACTCTACAGACGTATCCAGATTCATGTACACTGGCAATCAAACAATACGCCCAATTGACTTTTTCGGCCTTAAGTTTCATTCATTTTAAGTTGTTGATATTATTTATCCAGGGCATATAAAACGTATTAGGATTGAAGATATATTTTAATTAAAATATTGCGGTATTTAAAAATATAGCTAAGCAATTCAATTTTTTTTTTTTTTTTTTTTTAATTATTAGGATTTATATCCCCGTCATTGCGTTCATTACGTATTGAATTATATGGAATATAGGTTCCGTCTGAGTTTAAATAAATTCTTGAGGGTTGCCCCATCTATTGAAAAATTAATTATATCTATACTATTATATAAAAGGACAAGCAATATTTCGTTTGTGATCACTAACCGTGAAAACTACTGAATTATTCTGTACCAAAAATTTAATAAAATTTAAATATTTTCAATTATATAGCCATAAAAGCGATAAATATGTGGTGCGCAGTGAAGTTTGATTATTGACCGATAGGTAGCGAGCACCATTCGAGAGAGGTTACAAAGGTACGGTGTTATATAGAGCAAGACATTTATGATAAATTTTACATATTTTCAATTAAATTGTTTTTGAAAATCTATTAATATGTGCAGCGACATGTGGATCCCAGTGCAATTTTAAAATCGACCAATATGTGACTAGCGCCATTCTGCAACAGAGTTTCGAATGGTAAAACTATTTAACCGAACTGTACCAGATTTTAACTACATCTTAATAGCTCTAGGAAGGTCTACAATAATAAATTTTACTATAATAGTAATTTAAATATATAGTCTTGAGCGCTAGAAACGAGGTTTGCCAAATTGTCCATTACGAAATGTTCAAGCATCTAACCAGTAGAATCTTAACCTGATGAAAAATTACTGCAATGTGTGAAAATATTATTGAAGAAACTATGCGCAATCACATACTTTAATACAAGATTTTTATTGGTAAACAAATGAAATTCAATAATTAGTTAAAATAATCTTAAGTTCTTTAATTTTAATTTTTTTTTTATTATTACTGTTGTATTTTGTTTAATTAATATTTTTAGTAATCCTAATATATTTTAAAATATAGGATTAAGTATATGGGGACGCTAACATCTAAAAAACAACGAATCTATTATATATTATATAAGCCAAGAAAGAAAAAAAAAAAAGAAAAAAATAATCAGTTGGGTGGAATTATAGCGTGTTTATATATTAAAAAGAAACTAACCTTAAAAGTAATATTATTTTTTTTCTTACATTTGAAAATCATAGTAAAATTAAACCTAGCAGCGAAAAGAAAAAAAAAGGCTTAGCAACCCACTAAATAAAATTCATAAATTATATAATTTATATGATTCTCCTCCCTTCCCTTAATTAAACATATTAGTAAAAATTATTAATATTTTCAAACAATGATTCTAAGCTCTGGATCATATACACTGTGATTCTTTAAATTTAATCTTTTTTTTCTTTACATATCTTAGTTTTAAAATTGAAAAAACTAAAAACTTTTCAGGCAAAAACGTTTAGGACAATTACAAGAGCAACGTATTGCGTAAGCAACATAACTCTGCACCCGGGCTTACACTAACCTATCATCAAAGAACATACTACAAAAAATTTCACAATAGAATTTAATTTCATCCCAATAAACTCAAACAAGACATGTCCCCAACATTGATGGCCAACAATATCGGTAGAAGGTTGAAATGAAGATGGATGAGAGATCTCCTTGAATAAAATGAAATGATTAAAAAGATAGATAGATAAGGCAAATTCACTTTTTACATCTATTTTTTTATGAATGTTAGGGTAATTAAACTTCAAATATACTCAGGCAAGTTTCGTATTAAGTGTCAATACAGTGATTTTGTTTTCTTCACTTCATTCTAATGGCTCTCTGTGAAAATGGCTTGTTTTGAATAATAAATGCAGATTATTATGTGCCGTGACGAGCAACGTATAAGCAAGGTGATTTTGTGACCCTGACTTCTCAAATAGGGCGATGTTTTCCTTTTTTCAAACTTACCAGGTCATCACGAACACGTATGTATTATAATTGTTTTGCGGATTTTTTTTTAGTTTTAAAATATTGTGATCGTATATTTAAATAAATGCCAGTAAATCGTTTTTTAAGGAAACCTCGCTGAGATATAGCGCACTGTTGCCTTGAAATGGTTCTGTTTTAACAACTTCTTTCGTTGTTATCGGCGTAGAATCTTTGGGTTTACGTAGTATTTTCTTTACGACCTATTGTATAACACTATGAAAAAAGGATGTAATAAAAAAAATTAAGATTGTTGTACAAATAGTAAATTAAGGATAATAACCCCTTCGCCGCTTCCCATTGTATACGCTGAAGAAGCAATTATCTGTTTTTCTGTTCTATTGTTTCCTTGTATTATCTCTTATGACAGTAATAGCGATGTTGAGTGTTAACATATTCCTGGAGTGTTATGTCTGCTGTTGTGAGTTAACGCAATGAATAAATGATTTTCAGCAATGATTAGATAATTCTGAAAATAAAATAAGGATGAAAGTCGAATACTAAAAGATTTGGTAGTTATTTTAAAAAATAAGTCATGAATTTTATTGGAGTTAAAAAAAAAAAAAAAAAAATACAAACAAATTAATTACCTCTTCTGATCTTTCATGTTATTGAAATATAACAACTCTAGACTATTCACTTGCTTGTCTGGGTTCCAATTACTGCGTATGACATTTTGCGGTTAATAGAGTCGTAAGCAGACTCGAAGTCTGTTATTAGTTATATAGAGTTTTCTACAACTCGTTGACTATATGTTGTATGTCAAGAACATTCCTTCATATTGTACTGTAATTTTTAAGTGAAATGTTATTAAGAATTCTTACTATTAAATATTTATAAAAATGTAACGGTGTTCTACGTTTCGTGGACTTTATTATTTGAGATAACTTTGCTCGTGGAATATGTTATCGATCTGTTTGTACCTTATCCTGATCCTCCATTTATCGTGTTATTCTCGTTATTTGTGAAGCTGAGTAGGCCTAATTATGATGAATAATGGGAAAAGGGAGAACTGCTAATGGGAAAATAAAGGGAATTTTACCTCCTGGAAAGTGATGCTAATTTGTTGCTGCGTCTTTAGAATAACGTAACGTTCAGAATTATTGAATGTACGGTTTTTCATAGAAAGCTTTTTATTTTTTTTATTAAACCTTTTTTTTTTTTGCAATTGAAAACTATTTAAAATGTGATATCAATTTGAGAGATTATGGCCCTTATGAAACGGTTGAAATTCATATAATGTTGAGCTCTTATAAAATTCCTCTCAGAAGCTCTAGAGAGGTTTCGTGTATCGAAAGAGTTGTATGTTGATATACTAGTCGGTTAGAGGGGGTATAGAGATTATTATGAAAAGACAGGTATCTGATTTAGACCTTGTGCAAACAAATTGAACATTATGATTTTTATGAATAAGTTTATTAGTTGCGTAGGATTTTAAACCGAAAGGATTGGGTACGAGATAATTCGGATTATCTTAGTTTAGTGAAGCCTCATTTTAGTTTTTATAAACATTGTTTTTACGATGTGTTAAAAAATTTCTTTTTAATCATTATTATTACGGTAATATAGAGCCATTTATATATCATTTTTAATTTTGTTGAAATAAGCTTTTGTTTTTAAATGCTGTGAATAATTTTCCCAAAAGTACGCTGACTAAATAATTATCATTACTAGACACCAAATTTCTCTTTTTTTGGCTGTTCAAGGGGTACATGACTATTGTTAACTCTGGTCGATTTCGCTACTGAAGCATTGATAGTTTCAACAAATTACAAGCATACCAAACGTGTTCGCCTATTTACTGTGACGATTTCCCCATTCCTTAAATGGATACCTAGGACTAGGGTTGGGCGATAGTCGATAGTTACTATCGATATATCTATAGGTCATAAAAAAAAAAATATTCTCCAATAGGAAACTGCCGTCAGGTTTCTGATCCTAACAACTACAACAGAGCGAGAGCTAGGGTTGGGCGATAGTCGATAGTTACTATCGATAGTGTCGACTATCGATAGATCTTTTATACCTTCAAGTTTTGAAATTCTCGAAATTATGCTGATCTGTCTCTGTCAAGTGTCGAGTTCTTTTGAAATTTAATTCGGAATTCCTAGAGCTCAAGAGGTCTCTCAAAGATTAAGCCAAAGGAAGGCAGAAATGCTAGTTTCTTGAATCTTGAAATTAACTATTTCGTTATTTTTCTTTTCTGAAGATTTGATGTGTTCATTATTAATTTCAGGCTATTTTCTACTTGATGTATTATTTTTACAATAGAGTCTTTATTGAATTTATGGTTATTTTTCGATATCCATCTTAATGAAAATAACCTTAAATTCAATAAAGACTCAGGAGTAAATCAATAATACATCAAGTAGAAAATAGTCTAAAATTGAATATTTATGAATCATTAGAAATAATAAAACCGATCCAGATTTTTGTTTAAATGCCCAGATAAACATTTCCGATAGCCTCATTTCAAATTTGTTTATAAGGGAAATCCCGTAGTAAAAATCCCAAAAATTTAACCTACCTGGCCCTTCCTCCTTCCATGATGGATATATTTCAGATATCTGTTAGATCTCCTCAGAACTGGCGATGAATGTTTAGCATTCGAAAATAGTTTTCTAATAAAATAATTCCAGTAGAAGTGGCAATTAATTCATAAATCCTAATAAATTTACTGCACTGCCAAACGAACATGAAATAGATTACAAACTTTTCAGTCAAAGACATTAAGACCATAGTATGTTAACAGCAAAACTGTACCCGACCAACTCATACCTACTTCCACAGTTGTGCAAAATTTAATCATTGCTAAAAAATAATCAAAATTTAATCATATCTTTTTGACAAGTTATTTCCTGGAATCAATCACCTAATTTAATAATGATTAAATCTTTTAGTCAAATAATCGTTAGTTCACTTAAAATATCCGAATGGTCTAATTGTGATTAAATATGGTGATTGGTTCCAGATTTCCATTTAGTTGTCAAATAGCTATGATTGAATTTTGATTATTTATTAGCTATGATTAAATTTTGCCCAACTCTGCCTACACCCAATGAACACATACGGGCCTTGAAATCTGTTTTATTGTTAGGTTGATACAAAAATAATGCAGGATTTTATTTCCGTTTCATCATTAATTCCAATTGTGTAAACAAAACTAATCCACAATGCTGTTATACATATCATTTTAAAGCCTATTTATCTCGCTTACTTGCCTGTATAATCCTGTTTTTTTTTTTTAATATTTCATTCAGTCCATTCAGTGCCTCCAGAAAAAATGACATGTAGGAGCGATTTTCGGCAAATTTACTTGTATGAGTTCAAACTCGGTCGAAGTGATGCGCAAACGGCTCGAAATATTAATGAAGTTTGGGGGCCAGGTACCATTAATGAATCTACAGTGCAGCGATGGTTTCAAAAATTCCGTTGTGGAAATTTTGACCTTTCAAACAAAGAAGGTGGTGGCCGTCCCTCTGCTACTGACAACGAACAGTTAATGGCAATAGTTGAAGCTTACCCCACCATAACTACTCAAGAAATAGCGGAAGAACTCGATGTGGATCAGTCAACAATCGTACGCCATCTCAAGGCAATTGGAAAAACAATCGATGTTTTTACTGAATACCAAAAACCTGCATTATTTTTGCATCAACCTAATATTCTAAATGGATACCCAAAATAAGTAATAGAAGAAACGGCCACATTTTTCATCCCAGAGAATACCAAGAGCTTAGAAAGCGACCGAAATGTTGTAGGATAGTTTTATGAAATTACGTAAAACAAGCAGAAACAAAAGTGCAATAGGCTACCATCTACCTGCCTAAGATACCAGTAGCGTTACATTTCTATTTCAGCACATGCTTATCGTAGTTATGTTTGACAGGAAGGTATATAAAATTAAGAGTGAAGAAACAAATTATGATTTTTTTTTTTTTTTTTTTTTTTTTTTTTTTTTTTTTTTTTTTTTTTTTTTTTTTTTTTTTTTTTTTTTTTTTTTTTTTTTTGAAAGTTTAATATAATGATATAAAGGAAGTGTAATTTTAAAATAGCCTTTTGAATGGCTCACAATTAATGTTTGAAATCCTACTTTAAGTATATATGGGACCGTAGTGGCAGTGACAGATCCGACTTCCTCTTGGCCGGGAGTAGCCAAGGCCTAGTAAACGGTAGCAAGTCCTTGCCACAACCAGCACAAGGCTCGCCTTCAGCCTTCCCCGGTGGTTGTTGAACTCTTGCAGTGGCCAACACTTTAGCTCCAACCTTACTCGGCTATATCCTTATTTAACGGTGCCCTTTTACAGTCTTGTTGCTCCTTTTTTTTTTTTTTTTTTTTTTTTTTTTTTTTTTTTTTTTTTTTTTTTTTTTTTTTTTTTTAATTTCTATTCTCCCAATAACCGACATTGATCGGTACAGCGGAAAAAAGGATCTTCTAGACCTGACATCAAATCATTCTTTCTTCTAATCAGCATTTTTTAGCTGCAACATTGACAAACTTGTTTAATGTCAGCCCGGACTGATCTGGATATCCGTTTTTTTTTTCTTTAGTATAACCGATGCCGATGTTTACGTAACACCGAGTGACAAGACCTGTTGGAAATTGATATTTATGTAACAAATAATTTGATTCAATTCGTGTTGATATCGCCAGGCACGAACGAAATTAAAGTTTATTATAAAAAAAAAATATTATTTTTTTTACTTTAGGCCACCTAACTTAGTTTTTATTACGTAAATGCCAATACTTAAAAAATCCGCGTTACTGGTATAATTGTTTTTTCGATACTTAGTCCTTTTAAATAAATATTTCACTTACTAGATTAAGAGTAAAAGCATTTTAAATGTGACTCAAACTATAAAAAAATCGAAAGGGTGCAAAACCGATGCATGAGAATAAAAAATGACTACCCAAGACATACAAAAATAACCGACATGTTACTCGAATTAGATTTTCAAACAATTAAACAATTTATTCACACACAGACCTTTAACTTTTTCAACTCTACAAACAATTCAGGAAATCCAATAATTTAAACAATAAGCAGTTATAACAAGCAATCCTTAAGAAGTTACATACACAAACGTACAAACCTCATACTACAAGAATAATATTTTGCTCATAAGACATTCAAAAGTTACTGTTTCAGCTTGAAATTTATTGAAACAAAAAAAATATATACAAGTTCATTATCCGAAAAGTTGATTAACTTTAACGTACAAAAGTTAATAAATTGTACATTTTAGTTTAGTAAATTTTATTATGTATTTGTTTTTATCAGTTTATTTTTGTTTCTTCTTATTTTGTAGGTTTTTTAATATTTTTCATACTGTTGCAATAAATGCAGTCCAAATTATATCCATTTTAGCTAAGCTCACTATGTAGTGTAAATTGTTTTATTACTAAACATGTAATAATTTTTAATATGTGCAATTGTAAGCTGATAAATCATTTGAATAAAACTTTCATTATTTTTATAAAAATACAGCATGAATTTATAGTAGAATATTAATTTTTATTTTTGTATTTAATCACTGAAAATACTGCGTACATTATTGTATTTTTAGTGATGATGAACTGTATATTTGTAGTACCATCAAATTCTTAAACCTGCTGGATTATATAATTTAATTTAATGTTGTTGTTTTTTAAATTTAGTCGATATTGTTTTAATATAGATCGAAAATTTATGTAATAATTGCTGTTTGCTACAGTTTAAATAAATTGCAAATTCTAATTTAAAGACAATAATAACAATAAGCAGTTTTTTGTCCTTAACTCCCAACAACTGCAGAATCTCCCCTTTTAATTTAATGAGAGAAATATGTTTCTTTAATTTGGCTTTTGATCTCTTGTTACAATTTTGATAAATCTAGTTGTGAAATAAATTAATTAAAGATTTTGTTGAATACAAATGTGAAAATTGTAGTATTTTATGGCAATAACTTCATCTCTTATCCTTAATTTTTTATATACAGCCGACATCTCATATCATCCTATCGTTGTAAACCTTATAAATCATGTAATGTGTAAAGCATGTAAAAAAGAAAAAAAAAATAAGTTCATAAGAAATCCGAATAAACTACATTTGGAGTTGAATGAGAATGATATGATTGTTAGGGTTTTCAGTTCTTGAAATTCCGAAGATCCACTACAACAATTTTGTTCTGGCCTTGCGATTTATCAATTGTAGTAGCGAAACAAAGTTTAATAGAAAATTTTAATCTTTTGAATTAAAATGTTAGAACAATAGGAAACACTTAAGATTCTAGGAATATAAATACGATTTCTCCAGTCGCAGTTCCAGTAAGAACTATAGCCTCAATAATATCCTAAGCACAACATATTTATCGCATTTTTATGAACAATGTAATTGAAAATTAGTAAATTTTATTATTGCTAAACGTTTCTTGAACTATGAAGATGGTTTCGTTAAAATTTGGTAGAGATTGGTTCAGTAGTTTTCTTGGTTAGTGATCACAACCTAAAAATTGCTTGTCCTTTTATATTATAGTATAGATAAATGAAATTGACAAAAACCTCATAAATTATTGAAAATACTAGGAGCTGGTCAAACTATTTAATCATAGTCACAATTATCTTCTCTACGTGAATTATTTTATAAAACACGGATATCAATGCTTCCGCTGTAAAGCACATTGCTCAAATCTAATAAAGCTACCTTTATTTAGAAATTCTCTCAGTTCTGATCACGATCGAAATTTCAATCAATTTTTTTTGTCGATCGTTAGATATTTTTATTTTCCGGATGGTTAAGGCCCTATTTCATTGCTAAATTAGTCTAGACCAAAGGCTAGCCGCTGACTATTAGTTTGCTCTCCTATCCGAAAAATTTTAGGTTACGAAACACGATTTCCTGTCCGCAGCCTAGAGGCCTGAAGTAACAGGAGATTCTGGAAAAGTTTTGTCATACAATCAATTCTTCATGGCGACTTTCCTTATTGATTTCACGTACTATGGTGGAAAATCATTTGTTTCCCAAGTGATTGTTTATGGATGTTGGTTTTTTAATTTATTCTCTAGGGTATTTAACCGTTTGAAATCGTCATTGGTGCACTAGGACCTTAAGAGACGGTAATTTAAGATTTAAACATTAAATATATTATGCTTTAGGTTAAGCGTACTTACGTACTCCGATTACGAAAGGATTGGCGGGTTTTGTTGTAGGTTATCAACCTGTTATAGTAGATGTTAATTGATTCTACTTTCTTTAAAAATGTCTCCTCTAAAATACTAAACAATTTATCATGTTAAATTCTTAGTAAACTATATAAATATTTTACTTATCTGATTCTCAAGGAATCATTAAAATTTTCACATATCTCTTTAATAATTTTTAACTTTTTTTTTTTACGATAGCACTACTATCAGAATTAATATCGAAGTTAACACTACACACTAAATTTACGTTGTATGAAATGTAATTTATGTATTAGAACATTTTCCTTAATCTACAGCCATATTTTGTGCGAGCATCAGTTAGAATTATACCTTTTTTTATTCGTTACATATGAATAAGCTTTAATTGGACCTATATTCGACCTTAGGTTCGTAGCCTCCAATAAACTATCTCATTCAACTCTTTACGAATTCTTACATTTTACATAATCCTCAATACCCTTTACTTCGTCACAAATTAACTTATTCATTAGGATCTTAATTTTCCATATGTCATTGATTTAGCCCAAACAAATCCATTCTCATTAAACCTCATAACCATTCAAACCGTCTGTAAGGAAGATGCCCTTCTAGTGTAGAACTTTAATTGAATTAAGTCCTCCTGAAAAGCAGTTTTATTTTAAGTCGTCGAAATCTTATGAGATTTATCATCACATTTACTGAATATATTGTATGAATGTTTATGAAATCTTATGAAAGTTTTAACTAACATTCAATAAAAAAATAAATAAATATAGTTCAGGGTTTTGCTATTTAGTTTCCCAAATCGAACAAACAACTTATAATATTAAGATGACATCATTTGCAATTGATGTTTTTATCTCTCTGAAGCTTAATATTTCATATAAATGTTTTTTTTAAAATAATCCTTCTTTTTAAATTAAATTATTTTTTTTAATTGTTATTTGTTATAATTGTTATTTAGTTTGTTATTTTTTTTTGTTTTCTTTTGTTAGAAATATAACCTTTTTTACTTAAAATATTTATTTATTTTCCTTAATTTTTTAAGCCTTATTGAATGAAACCATGTTACTGGCATTGAACCGCCTGTATTACTAAGGCTTATTACTAGAATTATTTATATACTAGGATCCCTGTCTCGGCTTCACCCACTATTATAAGCAAATAACTTAGATAATTTTAAGTAATAATCGAAGTTTTGTTTGTTTGTTAATAAAAATTTTGTATTTAAGTATGCAATAGATAAGAATTGGTGCCAACCAGATATCGGTCGATTTTTAAACTTCATTGGTATCCAAATGTCGCACCACATATTTCAATACGTTTTTAAAAATTTATTTAAAAGTAAGTAAATTTTATTATCAATTTCAAGCTTTACGGATAATATTCTTATTATAGAGCTTATTATAACCTCTCATGTAAAATAAGCTCTTGCCACCTATCAATAAATTTTCAAAGTTCACTGATATCCTCATATCATCGCTTTTTTTAATAAAAAATTTATTGAAAATCAGTAGATTTTACCATTGTTAAACCTTCCTTGAACTATGGCGGTGATGTAGTCAAAATTTAATAGAGATTGATTCTGTAGTTTTCGTGGTTATTGGTCACAAACGAAAAAATGGCTTGTCTTTTTATATAATAGAATAGATTTAATATTCCTAAACGATTAGTACATTAATTTATAAAAAAAACAAGACTTTTTATAATAACAAGAATTTGTTTTACATGTCTTCAGTAATTATCAATCTGATCGCAGTTCTCCTCCGATCGTTGTTAACATTCTCAAAGACCTTCCGATGTTTTTTAGCCCTAATACCATGATCAATGGAAATTTATAACCTGGGTTGTTAGTGGAATCATTATTTAGCTAGGATGCTATTATCGAAATTTAGTTGTCTCCTAGGTCCTATTGGACCTAGGCCATTACTATTCATAAAATTCCCGATGAAGTGTGAACTGAATATTAAATTCGCTTATACCCAGTCCCTGATCGCTTATGCAAATACCGTTTAAACAAATTGTTTTCAACCTCTATGAAGGCATGAATTATGAAGTGCTGACGTAATCGACATAGGCTCGTTTACCAACCATTTGTTTACCGCGACAGCTTATCTTTCCCATCAACTGAAATACTCTTCCCAGGTGTTTTTATTCTGGCATATCTACATTATATCAAGCTACAATTTTATTTTTTTTGATTAGGTATATTTTAGAAAATAAGCTTTATTTTTAAATTATTAATATCAAAACTGACACCTTCAACAAATAACATATTACAAAAGTCAAATTTTTGACATAAAAACATTGACTGCGAAAAACACGTATACTTATGTACTTATGGACGTACGCCTCAAAAATTTACGAGACTGCAAAAATATGCACCTTGAAAAAATAAAAATTACCTTGGTACATTTACAAACCTCACTTCACTCAATAAATTGTTTACATTTAAAAAAATACGAGTTAATTTTTCTTTAAACGTTTAATCATTACATTTTATAAAGTTTTTGTATGACTCAACAATTGAAAATTTTTTCAAGAAACTTTCCCTACTTCATGACTCAGTACTAACCGTTACGAGTCCCAATAGTTTCATCTCAAGCGGAACGAAAAGTCTTTAGAATAGGGGATGATGAACACAGAGCATTTTTTTTTTTACTTAAAATACAAAAAAAACGCTTAAATTAAGTGGCGTTTTGGCATTCTGTTGTTGACAGCATATCACACTTATTTGTTTAACATTGTAAATTTTACATTTAGAAATATAATTTACAATTCGGTCTTCAGTTTAGACTGAATCTAATATTGTCTAATAATTAAATTATAATCAGCAATTGATGAATTATTTGAACTTACGAAATTTAATTAATAAGATATTAATATTATAAGAATAATCTCAAATGTTAGACATTTATCTTCAGTTCTAAAAACGTTATTTCAAAACATCAGCACTTTTTATTTTAATGTTATTTATTTTTAGTTTTTTATGTTAGTTTAAAAATGTACGCCAAGAAATCAAATCTTTAAGATTGAATTAATAATAACCAGCAGTATAAAAAAAACAACAAAAAAACAACACAATTTTTAAAAATTATTATGATTTATAACAGTTTAGCCTTAGATGAGAGAGGTAAGGCATATTCCTTAAGAATTAATTCAAAATCATATCAGACCTGTAATTCATTGAATGCCCGACGCAATAAACGCAAAATATAAACCTTATTAATTAAATATTTCGTAAATTTTAAGTTTGGTTCAATTATTTAATTACTTAAAAAAAAAAAAAAAAAAAAAAATGAAACTTAGAGCCGAGAAGATGAATTATCAGTTTGGTGGGATTTTTCGAATTTTAGTATATTTTTAAACAAAATTGTAAATTGATTTAATTGGTAGTACACCAGAGTTATTAAATACAGTATTCACACATTTTCATTCGAGCAAGCTCCATTTTAACATAACACTCCACGGCATTATAATTTAACGATGATATTATTTTTAGAAGTTGGGAGCAATCAATTTAAAGTATTCATACTCCCTGTGCCACATAGATATTTTTTAAAGTTTTTTTTTGCGTATCATTGCTTGCTTTGATACTAAAACTACTCAAATGAATAATTCATTCTTAATTATTTTTATGTCAGATAATTGAAATACACTTAATTGAATGGGTTCGCCGAAAAACGTTCTAAGCGACAAACATAAAATTTTGAATAATCAGTGGAAGAAAATCATAATCCATAGTTGTTGGTAGTTTTGTTGGTTAGATTTTATGTTTAATTATTATTTTGTTATATTTACATATATAATGACATAATGGAGTACTTTATCCATGCTATGGCGAACTATTATACATTTTAAAACATTTGAAATCGCCACTTCTGAAATTTTGTCGCTTAGAACGTTTTTCGGCGGACCCATTCAATTATCTGTGATTTCTTATAATACATCACGAACCGAATTAAACCTATTAGTTTTATAACTTGCATCCATCGTTCTCATAATTCGTTGAAGCATCAGACAAGAAGTCGTTCTTATGGATTTCTAGTATATAATTTTACCTGCTACTGATGGATAGTTGTTTAACATGCGATTAACATTATGTCCGTTTTCCTCTAGAGTTATTTAATTAATCTATTAATAAATAAATAAATAATTAATTAATTAATTTATCATTCTATATAAGAATGATATTGAACTTAATCAGTTTATGTGTTAATAAATACTGATTTTCGTTGGAAGAATTCCTTCTCTTGTCGAGTATTCCCTGGGGGTCTCGCTGTGAGAGCGCTAACCGTAGGGACTCCGCCCCCCCCCCTCCCCTCTTTCGCCTAACGACGTAAATTGCAGTCTAAAAGCAGTAATGGAACAAAATCATACAGCCATTAAACCGGCCCAAGGATTTATTTTGGGAAGATGTCCTTCACTATTAATGCTATTGCCCGCCTGGCCTCTAACCGTGTGATCTTGAACAGGATTCGTCTGTCATTGTAACGAATTCTCTCTGGTCGGTTATAGTAGAATAAGATATATGTGTCAAACGGACATGTTTTTTTGTCATTATAATTTGTCAAAGTGGTGAAAAAATGTAATTTTTTTCTTGTTTTTAAATCGCTTAAACAACCACATGCCATAAGCCAATTTCTTCAACTTAATAAGAGGCATATAAAACTGATTTGTTCATATTTTATAAACATAAGTTATAAACATCCAAATAAAGAATGACCAATTTCTTCCTGACCGGGAAAAACAATAGATCATAGTTATGTCTTATGTTTTGACCTTTTAAAATAGTTAAATCCAGGAATATTTCAAACTATTAAAGACAAAAAGAAAAAGGACAACAATGGCGAAATATTCTTCGGCTATCTTAAAAATCGTTTAAACCTAGCAGATCTTAGAATAATATCCTTGAGGACGGAAACTAATATACATGTGGCCAAAAGTGTCCTGCTATCTTAAATAGCATCCTTAAGGACGAAAACTAATAAAATCTTAATCCAGGAATAGTTCAAAATAGTATCCTTAATTAGGAAAACTAATAAAATCGTTAAATCCTGGAAAAGTACAAAATGGTAGTATCCTTCTCAAGGACGAAAACTAATTATTTGTCGGAAAGAAGAGTGGCCAAGGATGACCTTTGGCCGTCTAAAATCGTTAGATTCTGGCAGATCTGAAAACAGTATCAGTTTGGGCGTCAGGGGTTTGATAGAGTTTTCCAACTTCCTGCTGAATGCGTTAAATAAGCTTCAAATCCAAATAATTAAGCAGGAAGAGAATTTAAAAAAAAATAGCGGATTTTAAGGACAACAATGACGGAATATCCTGTGACCTTTTTTAATCTAGGAATATTTCTATATAGTTCCTTAAGGTCATTAACTAAAAGAACAACAATGGTGGAATATCCTGTCGACTGTTTTAAAAACCGTTAAATCCTGGTAGATCTCTAAATAGTATCCTTAAGGACGAAAACTAATAAAATCGTCAATGATAAAATTATAGTTGGCTGTTGAGATGAATAGAGAAGAATTACTGTAATAAAATCATCAAGTCCTGGAATATTTTTAAAATGCCATTCTTAAATGCTAATTAGTGGTGAATGAGTGTGGCCAAGGATGTCCTTCGGGCGTCAAAAATCGGCAGATCCTGGCAGATCTGAAAACAGTATCCTTTAAATCTTTAAATCTACTTCATTTTATTAATTTATATTTTAGAATTAAAATGATCATTCGAAAAAAAAAAAAACATAGTTGGGAGAAAACAGTTGTTTCGAACGTGATTTTTTTCATTCTAAACGGTTGATTCTAGCTTCAAATGTTTTGTAACAAAAAATATTCTACATTAAATTTCTGATCTGGAAACTTTCGTCAAATTTTTTAACCGAAAGCAACACCATCAGAGCTAGCAGAACTTGCAAAAAAAGCCTAGAAAAATGTAGGCAAAACTTTTTTGTTTCAAACCAGTACAGCCCCTTAACGGTAGGTCTTAGCGACAAATGTAATATAACAGATATATTTTCCATTTAATTTCTAAAAAGAAACTGTCGTCAAATTTTCGATCCTGGCAACACCAACAGAACTGAGCGTGTCAAATTCTTACATTCTTGAGTTTGAAAAAAAGTTACACATTTTTAGGTTGAAAAAACTTTACTTAAGAAAACTATAGGCCCCAGCCTAATGACATGTGTAAAAAAAAAAACAAGAAAAATATTTGCACTTGCCTTGGCACCTAAATAAATTGGTTGAATTATATGAAAACCTGTAGGGCATTTCTATAATAACAATGGGCTCTATCTTTAGCCATAACATGTATAACAGTGATTTTTGTGGGGGTCGAATAAAGAATTCTGTAATTATAAGATCGTTTATTTATAATGTTTATAAAAGTATGTAATGTTTTAATTAAACAAGCAAATACAATCTTATCTAAAAAAAATACATTAAATACGTTTATATGTCTCTTAGTTCTCTATATTAACTATAACTATCACATACACTTGTGATGTGTTAGTTATATGCTCACCATGCCAATAAGTGGAACTAACGTTAACATTTACAAATATAAATATAAAAATAATTTGGCTGACTATATTCCACACAATATGTTTGTAAGAGTCGATCCCTTGCTAAATAATTCTCATCGCCTGTGTTTATATTGTAAATAACTTAATTAATTGACTATTTATATGCATATGTAGCAAATATTGACGCTGTATGTTTATTAATTATTGATTGTATAATTAATATGCTTTGATTGCAATTGTATATATAATTGTTATTTCTCTTGTTGCAGGTACGTTACCTACTCATGTAATTCAGATGATGTGTCAACAAATAATCCATCTGGTAAATATGCATTAGATCATCTTAAATAAAACTGAATAATATATTTTGGTAATGATTTTCGATTAATTAATGATTTTTTAAAAAAATCAATATAAAAGGAATGACTAACAATATTTGTAATCATCTTTTAAACTATTTCACTAATAGGTATAATTGAAAAAATATATTAATCTAAAATATATTTATATTGTAAATAATAATAATATCCATTAAATGTTTTTCAAAGATCTGTTATAATTTTATAATTTCTCCTAATAAATACGTTAAAATAAAACGACCGATTTTTTTTATTATGAAGTTGATTTTTTCAAAGTTTTTATATTCAGTTATGGAATTGTGTGTTTTATTTTATCTTGGACTTAGAAAACATTTTTCACATAAGGAAATTTATCAGCAGTAAAACTATATAGATCTTTCCCGCCCATATTTTTTTTTCAAAAAACCGTTATTTCAATGAATGATTTTTTCTTATGACTCTTTACAATTCCTAATATTTTAATTACAATTAAATATTTAATTTTTTTTTTTTTATTTCCCTCTTTATGAAAAATTATCTATGCATGTATGTATTCTTGTATACCTATTTCAGTACTACATATTTCAATCTAAGTCAGAAGATTTCCCTTTTACCGGTGTTTATGTAAGCCATACTAGTTTGATCGGAAACGGTCTAATATCTCATTAACATACAGATGTTATGTTGTGTAATCACTAATTAGTGCTAATCTTAGTGTTTAGTGAACGTTATATCACTTGTTTTGTTAAAAAAAAAAAAAAAAAGTTTAGAAAGTTTAATTCTCTATAATAGACAGTAATATTAAGTTTATATTTCTAAATGTTAAAGCTATTTAAATTCATTGTCAATACCAATTGCTTAATTTATATATATAATATCAATTTTAAAAAATGAAACTAAAATCCTGTGTATGAAATTGTTATGAACCTAGTTTACTTGAAACTTAAAAGTGATCTTAAACTATAATATGGCAATAAATAAATAAAAATACAGATTGTATCAAGATTACATTTTAAAAATAAAATAAAATAAAAAATTAAAATAGAAATATGAAATAGAATAAATGAATATTTAAAATACAAAGTAACGATATAAAATTAAAATTTAAAAAAAGTAAAATAAAAAAACATTTAATTAACAATACAGGCTTGAATTATTTTGTTTATTCAAAATCATTTCGTCTGTTACTAACTTTACACAGCTTGCTTCAATTTAGAAGTATTTG
The DNA here is from genome assembly GCA_003667255.2 of Euschistus heros. Lineage (NCBI taxonomy): Eukaryota > Metazoa > Arthropoda > Insecta > Hemiptera > Pentatomidae > Euschistus > Euschistus heros. The sequence goes on along the minus strand of RCWM02000008.1, from coordinate 2,362,024 downwards.
TTTTTTTATTTTTTAAATTAATTCCTATGAAGGTAGTTGCTTATTGGAGTATTTGTATTGAAATCAAAAAATGGTCTTTATTCTGGGACATATCGTTCCCTAAGAATAACACGAATGTGCAAAGAGATTTGTACATTTTTAATACGAAAAATTGCTATTTAGAAATCAAAATCGTTTACTGACGATTTGGGAAAATGAAAATGAAAAAAAAAAAAAAAAAAAAAAAAAAAAATTGATTGAAATAAATTAATTCTGATATACAGAAAAGTGCAAATAATTATCTTATATAAAAATTTAATTTATATATTTTTAATATAGAATACTGAATTCTTCAAAAAAAAGTTCTTGTATAGGAAGTATTATTTGCTCTTTTCTTTTCCACGTATCAGAGAAAAGAATTCTAACCTAATATTATATAATGCACCATATATTCTATGTTTATTGTAAGATTTGTCCATTAGTAATAATTAAAAAAAAAAAAAAATGTACCAAAAATTGGCCTTCACATCCTCTAAAAATGATTTTTTTTCTTTTTTTTATCAATTGAAATTTACAACTGTATAAAATTTAAAATATAATACATCTATTAAATGTGATGACAATGATAAAAATGACACGTCAATTGTTTTTAATGCAATTACCCATTGATAGCACTTATGATGGTTCTACCATATATAATGAATATTAGAAGATCCCGAGGGCATCTTATTTTCAGGCGCCTCGGAGGTTTATCTGGAATGGAATTATAAGTAAGTTTTGATACTTATGGATTTGAATAGTTGTGGAGTTTGCTATGATAGGTTTGATATCTGGTTTGAGCTAAGTCAGAAACGTAAGGTATATTAAGATCTTTGTGGATAAGTTTGTTTGTGACGAAGTAAGGAGCTTTTAGGATTTTTCGAAGGATTTTGGATTGTAAGGATTGGATACGAGATGAATTGGATGGTTTAGTGGAGCCCCAAAGCTTAACTCCATATGTCCTAATTGGTCTAATTACTATTATGTATATGAGTCTTTTGTAATTAATTGAAAGGTTTCAACATATTTGTCTAGTGAATGTGTGTAGTCTATAACGATGAGCAGTTTCTTGTCGTTTTAGTCTTGTATGTGGATTCCAAGTAAGACGTTTGTCCAAGTGGAGTCCTAGGTAGCGGATCTGTTCAACAGGGATAAAGTTAATTTTTAAAACAATAGAATAATTGTTATTAGTTCCTTTCATGTTTATAATATTACCATATAATACGCTGGCTTTTAATATTTTTTGTACAGTTGTGGATGAAAACAATGTAAAAAAATTATGACTTTTAAGTTATTAATTTTGGTACAGTAGAGTCCCTCTCTATTACTCATTTTCCTCAAAAGAAGGCTTCTAAGGGTGTAAAGGCTTCTAAAATTTCCTCTATGGGGAAGTATTTTCCCCTCCAATCAGCAGCCATGAAAATCACAGTGTAGTGGTGAAATAAAATTCAAGAAATTCAAAATAGAAATAAATTCTGAACACGATTATGAAATAAAACGTCTGCTTTAATTTATGATCGATGTTTTGCCTTATGATTCCATCTTTAATTTTAGGTTTGTTCATAACGATTAAATTAAATTAAGAATATGCAGTTTTTTAAATCCTGTTCAGTCTATCTGAATTAGCGAGATTGGTGCACTTGAGTCTGTAACTGGTGACTGATGGTATCTGTTTTAATATCGCTGTTGTTGGTTTGTATTTAGTATCTTATTAAATATTTAAGAAATATTTTTAAAGTGCTTTCCTCGTACTTAAAGAATTTTTCGCTTCTGTGATTTTTCCTTGTTGAAATTATATTATAGTTCAATTTTTATGTAATTATTTTTGGTACCACTCTGCAATAGGTACTCTAACAGCTGTTTTGATTATATTTAACATATATTTATATTTAACAATATTTCAATTATCGAACTTATGGAAAAGATATCTTATCAAGAAGGTATCAATATCGACGAGGCGCTCCACCGAATCGGCCAGGCCTGCAAAGCACTACTTGATCAATTCCGAGGCTTCACTTGAATTTCACATTTATCGCTAGCTCTTTATTATAACTTCAAATGTTATAAGTTATATTAATTTCTACTGTTAATTTGGAATGTGTTGTTTAGTGTATTATATTGTTGTTTTGTCTTCTTAAATGTAAATAGGTGAAAGATAGTTAAATACATGATTTTAAGCATGGATTTAGTGTTTTATCCACAACTCCCGAGGTTCTAGTCGAAGTTTCCTATATTGTGTATAGTATATCGTATATTGTTAATTTTTTTTTTCCACGGCTATCAGGGGTTCACACAATACAGTGATAGATCGTTATATGTAGAAAAAAGAAATTACTGACTATTTATAGTATATAAATCGAAAAAAATATTTTTTGTGAAATATCGAAAATTCGAAGTAAATTTGTTTACCCTTCAACTTCGACTTATTGTTTGTATTGATGTTTTGTGATTTCCTCTTCCCTTATGTGTGAAATTGTAACACAAGTTAACAACATTAGATTTGGTGTTCCATATATTTATATTTTGTTTTTTTCAACTTCCCTTATGTAAGACATTTTTTTTTACAAATTTAGTGAATGGATTCTTTGTCATCTCTATTATTTCCCTAAGGTGAGATTGATTGTAACATTAATTCAATAAAACACTTCGATCTAAAAAGAAATGTGAGAAAATATAGCAGAAATTAACAACATAACATTCAACATGGATTTTGTGTTTTATGTATTAATAATTTGTTATTACCACTTCCCTAACATGATAAAATTTATCAGAATTTAATATTGCTTCTTATATAGTATTATATTAATTCTGATTTACTATCTTAATTAATCACTGATTTAGTGTTTTATAATTTATATTCCCTTGGGGCTCAACTAAACCTTCTGCTTCCCGTATCCAATCCTTACAATTGAAAATCCTTCGAAAAATCCTTAATGCTCCTTAGTTTGTCAGAAATAAACTTATTCATGAAGATCTTAATGTCCCATATGTTGCTGATTTAGCCCGAACCAGATACCTATCCTTTCATAGTAAACTCCATTGCCACACAAATCCACTAGTCTCTCAACTTGTTTCCCATTCTATGCCCGATGACCCTCCGAGTTATCTGAAAAGATGGCCTAGAGTCCTTTTAGTGTAGAATTTTTTTTGAAGTGCTACTGATGATTTCTTTTCAAAATTTTACATTTTATTGTAATCATTATCGATTTCCTTATTTTCACATAATTATTTTCTTATTTCTCATTTTAACATGAGTAGTTAAAACAAAAGTTAATATTAGTTTGAGAAGAATTTAGAGTCAGTATGTAAATGAAGAAGAATAAAATCTCCCTTCGAAAAGTAGCGACTAAAACATCGAAAATAATTGGATAAAAGGTATTCGATCGCTTGAAGGGCTGGAGCGCTTCGTCGATACAAGTACCCTAAAAAGTTTATAGCCTTTGTGTCATGAAGGTCCTGCTGTTCATCCATATAATGAATTCCCGATGATATCCAGAAATAACTGGTTGAAAGCTTTGTGGATATAATGCTTATTTCTAAAAGAATTATACCTCGTGATTTATTACATTGTACTATCTGTGTTTTACGCTGTTTCGCAGAGACTTGACGAAGCACACAGATGGTGCGTATACCACAAAGGAACTGGCTGCCAAAGCCAAACCTATATTTTACGAACATCCGCTCCACTGTATCACCGGAAATATAGCCGCGTTCTCTCATCTGGATCTAATAGCTTCCTTTGTGTCTTACGCCATCCATTTACAATCCCAATAAATACACCTTTTACATAATTGTCATATTATTGCCTGTTTGTTTTTTCAAGCGTCATATGAGAGGTTGAAATTGTTTTGTAGTAGGGTGTGGTCTCTGAATTACATGGTAACAGAAATGACGACAATTTCATATCGGGTTAGATTGCTTCCGTCCTTACGTTTAGTAATTGTTGATCAATTTATATTTAATGACTCCCGTTTTGTTTGCGTTCGGCTTTAATAACGGATGGAAAAATCAACTTGTCATTGGGTAAATATGCGTAACGTTTTCTCTTCAGATTTCATCAGCTTCAACTTCCATTTCGCTATATTCAATATAAAATATAAGGTTATATTTGGTGTAAAAAAGGAATGATGGTATAGAAGGATCAATACAATTAGGATTGATGAATTAATTGCTACTTCTATTGGTTTTATTTTATTAGAAAACTAGTTTCCAATCCTAAACATCTTCAGTTTTAAAACATTAACATTTTTTTTTAACATATCAGCATTATGTCACATGAAATATATATACTGAAGTTTTCAAAAATGTAAAACAAGAAATCAAATATTGGTACCTGAGGATATAGAATATAGATACCTGAGGAGATCTAACAGATATCTGAAATATATCCATCGTGGAAGGGTGAAGGAGGCAGGTAGGTTAAATTTTGGGGGTTTACCTAGTGATTTTTCCCATGATTCATTGGATTTTTAGTTTCTATTGGAAACAAATTTAAAATTGGATTATTGGAAACGTTTATCTGTTCATTTAAACAAAAATCTGTATCGATTTTATTGTTTTATTTTTACTGTTGTAATATTTAATTTTAGGCTATTTTTTACTTGATGTATTATTTTTACTCCCGAGTCTCTGTTGAATTTATGGTTATTTTCATTTAGATGGATAGCGAAATTGGAATTTTTGGTCTTATTATTCTGTGCTGTTATATGTTCGGTAAAGAAAGTTAATAAGCTTGCTATAACCTGGACTCTATGTCGAATTTTAAAATAGATCTCGAGGCTACCGCCTTTTTAACCTGCTAGGAGGATTATAGGGACAAAGTAACGGCAATAATCCTATAGAATTGATTTATAAATAATTGTTCATTTAACCCTTAACCAGCGTAGCCTGGGACTCCAAAATTAATGTAGGTGTTTTTTCTTAGATTTTCTTGAAAAAGAATGTTTTTTCGATGTTAAAATAATCAAAGGCATTTAGAGACACAAAATGCATTGAACATACAGTTTATTAGAACATTGCAAGCATATTGGTTTTTTGGATCACAAATAAAACAATACTTTCTACGATTTCTAGGTAAAACTTCTTGAGTAACAGAGAACGTCGTGATCACTTGTGACAGCATTCTCGGCAGGAACTTTTGATCTGAAAACTCTTGTGTCAGGTTCCTCATGCCATTTTAGTGGGGTCTCCTCATAGTTCGCATCTATAGCTCTAATGTATTCTGGATTCCTGGACATAGTTGCAAAATTGAAAATATAGCACAAACTGCGTCGCGGAGTCCCACGGACTTCAAAGCAATTGTATCGCCGATTTGAATTCGCACAATACTATAGTAAACATAGCAAATGGTGCGTCCCCTCACCCTAAGAAGGTTCCGGGAATCACATCTTGTTTGAACGAAAATTACATTAGGAAATAATTTTTGATTATTAAATATTTGAAAATTACATTAGTTATGAAACTGTATACATCAGCTAGAGTCTTAGGGACTCCGCAACGCCGGTTAAGGGTTAAGCTTAATTCATTAATGGTTCTATGACATCACGTCGCAGGATGGTAATTCAAGAATATGGTTATAAATTATTAATACTTCCAATAGTACCGATATTACATTTAATTTAACATTTTTGAATTTATTTCTTTTAACGATGATATAATTATTCTAGCACTTTGAGTTGAATGAATGGAATTAATACAAAAATTAAATGAAATAAATTTATAATAGTTTTAGTTATATTTATTTTCATAGTTTTTGTTTAATTTTTTAAAGGTTGATTGGTAATCCATTTTTTAATGTAGTAAAATATATTTAGAGGCTGTAGAGCTTCAACTAACTTCAATAATAAGGCTACAGCAAATATTTCAAACATTGTTTTCCGTTGTTATATATTTCGTGGTCTGCCTCGATAACCCCCCTCGCCCCCTCATTTTTGAGAGTGGTTCTGGCCTTGCGGAGGGCCGCCTGGAATCTGCTGATCTAGAAGGGAACGTCTCTTTCCATGGGAATGCCCTCGTAGGCCGATGCTTTGGATTCTTTCTCCTTCCACCCTCATTTTTCAGTTAGGGATTTCCTCAGATACAGTTGTCCCTATAGCTCCCTCACAGAGTTCCTCCATGAAAATCGATAAGCTGGTTACAACATGTAAATAATGTCTGGTCGATAATTGAAGGCTATATTTGTTCGAGGTCTCTGTTCTAAAAGCTGTTTGTTATTTACTGCGCTCGTGGGAGAAAAAAACTCGTCAAGCGAATTAAAAATTAAAATCAATCGGGAAAAAAAATGAGTCCGTGGAAACTCGATCGGATGACTAATCGATTTGAATGTCTTCGTATTTATTCTCGACAACAGAATTACTATAAACTAGCATCCTCCGTCGCGGGTTCACATGCTCCCATGAGTAAAGAACTTTGATAATTTTAACTAATAATAGATGTTTTATTTGCTTATCGATAAAAATCTTGTTTGAAGTATAAAATTGAGCATTATTTCCTCAATGATATTTTCACGCAGAGTAAGAATTTTTATCCCACAAAAATTGCACTGATTACGTGTTTGATAATTACGTAAAAGCATTACTACACTTCAAATTTCTTCTCTTAATGTAGGTATTAGTTAGTCCAGTTGAACAGTTGAACAAAAAAATTAAAAAAACTCTTGTGGATAATGGATTGCACTATCAGTGCTTATAACTAAAGGCCAAGCATTACCAACAGAGCTAGAGGGGGTTAAAAAGACAGGAAATGTAAAAAAAGAAATTGGTAAAGCGAGCCTTTTTTTTATTCGAACCAATATAGCTCCTAAACGGTAAGTCCTAACGACAAAATAACATATTTTCCATGTTCTGATAAGGATACTGTCGTTAAACTTTCGATACGAGTAACCCCAACTCTAGAGCGTGCCAAAATGTTACATTTGTAGTCTGAAAACCCAACGATTTTTAGGGAGAAAAAACCTTACACAAAAAAAACTATAGACCCCCAACCAAAAGAATTATCCATGTCTAAAAATCGAAACTAAACTTTATAGTTTTCCTAAATATTTATGTATAGCAAAACAGCCGACGTTGCACACACCTCTATTCAGATATTCCGTCTTTTTATCATCAAGAAAAATAAATGAAGCTTACTTGTGGTTTCTCATTTGTTTTTGATGACACGTCAAGGTATAGGTTTACTTTTGTTAATTCTAGCGTTTTCAAGTACCAAAACACTACGACAGCAATCCAGCGGGTGCGTAGAACGATAATTTTTCATAAATAACTTCATCACGTCTTGGTGTAAAAAATTAACCAGTTTAATTTTGTAAATATGTTTAATTGTTTCTCTGTGATCTTTTGTTTTTCCTTGTTAGTTTTTCTTTTTTCATATGTCTCTGGTCTTTGGTCATAACTCGTTAACTAGACTTCTCAAGCTTATCATTGTTTAAACCATGGGCTGTTTTGGTAAAAATTGGTAACTGTTGGGTGATTATTCTTTAGAGTTACCGACTTTTACCAATGGTCTAAGAGCCTAAGAACTAAACAATTATCAACTTACAAGGGGAGGACACACTCAGTCTCTCACGGATCTTGTGCAATTTTTTTGGTGGTTCCTGGTCAAAAAATATTAGACACGTGTTTTGCCGTTCCGACCAAGCATATTAGAAGCCGAGAAAAATAAAATAGCATTAAATTAATTTATTTTATATCTAGAGTTTAAAATATGATATTGACATGATTCTTGCACTAAGATTTTTATTTTTGATTGCGGATTTAAAAAAAAATACAGTCGCTCCATAGATTTTGGGTTAAGTAAATTAAATTCTAAAAAATGATTAGATTTTCAAGCAAACTACCTCTATAGATTTTTTAACTCAAAATTGACGTCAGATTCTAATTTAAGCACCCTCAAAACAATGAAATACGTTTATTCAATAAAAAGAAAATATATCATTATTCACCCTCTTCAAAAGAAAGAAATTTTTAAAACGATTATTGGTTACTTTTCTTTAAATAACTAATACTTTATCACGTAGTTCACTGGTTGGTATCGTTGGAAAGAGGAGAGCCTCAGCTTTCTTTTGATGTGTATTAATGTAAATTTAGATCAACAAAAACCTACTAAAAAAATTAGCAAAAACATATTTATTTTTTACATGAGTTTGAAACCAGATAGGAAAATGAAATCAAAGATATTTCAAGAGTATTACCACCCTATATTTTGTATGATAAAGCGAAGTTGATACGTTAAACCGTCTAAGCATAATACATGCTTTTGTTAATTTAAACAAAAGTTGCCTACTGGATTTGCTCAGGCAAATTTTGAAGCTTACGAATTTATATTTTTATTTTTGGATGAAATTTTGTATTAAAGTGTTCTTTTTAATGCTGATTTCGAATCCGATGTCGGTTCTTGTGAAAAAATTATATTGGATGTAGTTAAATGAAAAAATGATATTTTTTGTTTTTATTGAATAAACGTTTTTCAATGTTTTTGAGGGCGATGAATTAAAATCTAACGTCAATTTTTGTGTTAAAAATCTATACAGGTAGTTTGCATGAAAATTTAATCATTTTTTAAAGAAATTAATTAACTTAACCCAAAATCTATGGAGCGGCTGTATTTTTTCTTAAATTTGCAATCAAAAATAAAAATCTTGGTGCAAGAATCATGTCGATATAATTTTTTAAACTCGAGATATAAAATAAATTAATGTAATGCTATTTTTTTTTTCTCAGTTTCTAGGGCCCATCGGTGGAACGGCAAAACATGTGTCTAATATTTTTTGAGCAGGAACCTCCAAAAAAATTGCCAACAAGATCCGTGAGAGACTGAGTGTGTCCTCCCCTTGTTAGTGCGATTTGGGGAGAAGTCGACATAACTAGTTATGGCCAGCAACCAGAAATATCTAGGTCAATATGTCGAGCCTGATAATTTAAATTAACCTGATTTTAAAAATGATTGCCTAAATCTATCCAAAACATATAATATTAGTCGTTGGTGTTAGGATCAATTATTCCAAAATGTAGATCCACCTTCAAAAAAAAAAAAAAAAAAAAAAAAAAAAAAAATAAAAAAAAAAAAAAAAAAAAAAAAAAAAAAAAAAAAAAAAAAAAAAAAAAAAAAAAAAAAAAAAAAAAAAAAAAAAAAAAAAAAAAAAAAAAAAAAAAAAAAAAAAAAAAAACAAAAAAAAAAAAAAAAAAATAGCCCTCGGTTGAGAACATCCTTCAGGTTGGGACAAGGCTCATCCGGTTTCCACCGATCAGGTTCGCATACATAAACCGCAATGCCGACTGACAAACCGCTGAACCTAAGACACTCTTCCTTGTTGTTGCGGAATGTAATTGTTTACTTTCTAAAATATCCTAAAACTCTACGGCCATCCGATCAGATTGCATCATCAATTAGCCCTTGGCTTTGGATAACTCGTGGTTTCGATTTTGGCCATAAATCGTAGATTAATTGGACAAATTATAGGTCCAGTTTCGACCCTTCCCCTCCGTGATTGTAATTCTATCTAATTGGTATTTGTTTACCCGCTTCAAGTATGGCCGTCCATTAGTTTGTTCGCGCGGTATCGATGGTGTCAGGTCTTCGGCGTAGCCCTGGGCTCTGGATATAATGAAAACTACGCTAAATCGTAGTACTTGTAAGATATTGTTGTAATATATGAAGGAGAAAAAACGTTTATGTCCCATTTTTTTTATCGGCTTTCGGTTAATAGTGGCATTCAACCCACTTCCGAATAAACTTTATATCGCATATGTGTTTCGGGGAAAGAAGCAATGAGATCACCCAAATGATGGTGATTAAAGTATTCATGTTACTGTGTTTTGGGGAAGAAGCGTTTAGGTCCGGGAGCATATGGGGAAGAAACCTCAATGTCCACGATGCAAGATTTATCCTAAATGGCACACGGTGTTGACGTTCATAGACCAAAAGTTGTTTATTAGTCACAAAATATCTACCTGTACCTTTTCAATTTTATTGCGTTCGTCAATTAGTAAAGTGATATTGTTGAGAGTTCAGGGTACAGTGAAAATTAATGTAATAAAAATTCGTGTGTAACAAAAAAATGAAAATTTAGAGCTGACAGAAACTTAGCTGTTAGAGACTTGTCATATGATGCGAGTTACCAATCATGAACGTGAAGAATACTGCCTCAGTAAATGTTTTCGTATTTTCGAGGTCCTATTCGACAATAAGCGAATGCGTATTTTCGAGAAATATTTAGAACTGAAGATGAATATTTGTTATTTTTAACAAATTTTACTAGCTACTCAATGGTTAACTTTATATAGCTGTTTTCACAATATGCATGAAGATGGATATTAACATTTTCTTCTCCTGGACCCGTCATATTAAATTTCTGAATAAACATTACAGAAATTATAGGTATTTTATGTGGATTCAGGTTTGAGTTGGTGGTATGTTAGAGGAACGCGGTCGGCTCCGAACTAGGGCTGACTGGTTAAATAGCTTGGATTGGGCCAATCGAGTTTAATTGAGGAAGGACGGATGTCAGGTCAAATATGTAACTGGCTAAAATAGAGCGATAGTTGAGGGGGAATAGCCATCGCGGACCGCTAGTCCATTTTATGTAAATCACTTTATCCAGATTATTCTAGAACAGTTCTCGATTAGAGTTATGTAAAGTTAGAAATCAATCAAGTGTAGTGGTGAACATCATATTATCTACCGTGTTTTAATGAAAAGGTTTTGTCATGGATGTCTTTTGGCGGGGGTCTGTAGTTTTCTTGTGTAACTTTTATTTCACACTCAAAAATGTAGCATTTTGGCACGCTGTTGCTCGGATCGAAATTTTAACTTCAGTTTCCTTAGCAAAAATTTAATGGAAAATTGTTCCTGATTTTTAAATTTTTATGTGTGCTGAATTTGAATCAGTAGAAGAAATAAAAATTCAAACCAAGCACCATTTCCTTAGAATCTGGTGGTTGTTTAAAAAAAAACAAAAACGAACTGAAATAGGCACTTTTTTGTTGAAAAACAAATTACATATAAAATAATAATATTTAATAATGAACATAATTATTGTGCATATTTTTTCCTTTTGTACTCATCACGGGTCTTCATTGCATTTACCGCAATACCTTTTATCCTTATAGGCTATTTCTTGATGAAATCGTTCTCCGTGTTGATCTGAAACCGCTGCTAAGTTACGAGGGAGGAAATTTAAAGAGGGAACAAAAAATGAATTTTTGAGGACTTGTTGCAACCCATGGACAAATATGATTAAAGAAATTCTTCTACAATATAATTTATAAAACAATGTCTAATACTTATGATCTAATTTTGAAACAAATATATATACATATACAAGTTTCAAATTGAAATAGGTTTTAGATTTAATCTTCCTCACGCCTATATAAGGCCTTTACTATTACAATATCATCAAAGTCACTCATTGTTACTCCAGTAACAGGTGTGAATAAAAATTTGAAAGAGAAAAAAAAATATCTATGATTTTTTATATGATATATAAAAATATCTATGAAATACTAATAAATAAATTAGTAGGTATTTGATTATTTAAATATCATCGTCGATATCTTGTGATTGGATTTAAAATAAAAAATCTTAATATTCATATTTTGGTTCATGGATGTGGAAATAGTGGATATTATATAATCTTTATTGTTTAGGGCGTTCCCACTGATTTTTCCCCCTTCAATGGTTTGAAAAGACCTCGTACCGGAATACTTATCAGAACAATAAATCATGATATTGTTTAACGACCTTTCAAAAGTGAAGGAATATGTTTGTTTTATGATAAACTACCGTGGGACGGAAGGTGTCTCACTTCTAAACGGTAGGCGAAGGTCCAAGTTGCTTATCAGCGGTTGCAGTTTGTCGCATGTTGCACGGTTTGCTTCCCGCCCTATCGCAACTCTGACATGTTGCCATGCGAGGGAGAATGATGCATAGGCCGACATCATGCATGCCTCCATTCCACTTTCCACTCGTCTAAAATGTCCCCGTGGTGAAACCACTCCATGTAATAGGATCCCGCAGGCGGATTGACACCTCGTAGTTTTTATGACGGGGGCACACCGTGGAAATTGCAGTTTCCCGAACCCTTTCCTCTTTCCTAACACCCTTCTGTTTTCCTCTTTTTCTACCATCTGCTTCAGCATTGTTAATATTGCTTCCTCGGTTCGTGTCAGCTTTCGTTTTCCTTTCTCTGCAAGTTCTGTTGTGTCGTGGAAATCGGAAGCGGTTTCATGCTACATTTTTATTTCCCTTGTAAGGCTGATCGTTTATTGAATCGTTATCATTGATGTAATCAATAGCATCCACTAAACCATATTATAATTATTATTTATTTATTTTATTATTATTATTATTATTATTATTATTATAGTATAAGTTCATTCTCCTAGTGTAAAGTAATTATGTATCAGTTAAAATTGTTTATACAAGAAATGAATATTTAACTCTACATTTTCGTCATATTACCTTGAAAACGAGTTAACTATTTACCTTCAAAGCCTTTTTTTAATACTAGCGTTAGATTTTTATTAAAATTGCTAAAATAGATAGTTGGTGTATGCAGTCATAAAGATACGCAGCAATTAAAAAATAAGTTTTTTAATTTGTAATGCCAACGTTTCAACTTGCATTGCAAACCTTCATGAGGGCTAGAAGTAGAAAACAAACAAAAAGGTATGACTAAATTGTTGAGGGTATAAAAAACAAAGGTATGTAAAGAATAAATATATAAGGGAAAAGACAATAATGTAAAGGCAATATCTAAAGGTAAAGAAGACAATACCTAAAGACTATTGAAGTAAGATTAAAATTAAAATATATTAAAATGAATGATAGTTAGTTAAAAAAATAATGAGTAAATTCAACAATATAATTGAAAAACGTAAAAAACTGAGTAGATACAAAGTTAATGAAATAGTAAGGACCAGTTAATGAATTAATATCTAAAGGCCATGAAGAATAATGCATACAGATTAATGAATTAATTTAAATTGAAAGGAACTTAAACAGAGTGATAGTTAATTAAAAGTTAATGAGTAAATACTGCAACATAATTGGTAAATATAAAAAAGTATTGTTGAATACTAAATATAAAGTAAATTACTTTACATATAAAGTAAATGTTGTTTAATTTACTCATTATTTTTTTAAGTAACGATCACTCATTTTACTATCTTTTAATCTAATCTTATTTCAATAGTCTTTATGTATTGTCTTCTTTACCTTTAGATATTGCCTTTATGTTATTGTCTTTACTCTTATATATTTATTCTTTCCATACCTTTGGTTTTTTAAACTCTCTACAATTTAGTCATAACTTTTTGTTTGTTTTCTACTTTTAGCCTTGATGAAGGCTTGCAATGCAAGTTGAAACGTTGGCATTACAAATTAAAAAACTTATTTTTTAATTGCCGTGTATCTTTATGACTGCATACCCCAACTATCTACGTCTCCTAATATTTAACAGTCAACTATACCTCATCAATTTTTGCTTCTTAATAAGTCCTTAAAATATCAATTTTTCTACAAATATTATTTTCATTTCTTATTTGACTGCAGTTTTATTATAATGTTGTACACTGCCATTTACAACATCTCAGGTCATAGGCAGCGTGAACTTAAAATAGTACTAGTTTTAGAACCTTTCGAGTTTACCGTAGTAGAATGCACAACTTGAGCTCCACACATGGAATCTCTGCTCGAGTAACTGGTTTATACAATATAAGTTTTGAGTTTTAATTTAGATTTGTGTCTGTTTTTGAATATTTAACATCCTAAAAGCAGTCTTTAAATAAAGGATTCTCATAGAAGAGACAAATAATTCATCAGTCTTAATTTTTTTTTCTTTCAAATTTTGAAGTTCTTTTGTTTTCGACTTGATGACTTACATTGCTTCCACTTTCCCATATCAAGATATCATTTTAAATTTTAATAAATATTAACAAATAAATATTAGGAGATCACTTTGTACAACAAATATAGTACGGAAGGGAGAGTTATCGACCCTGGTGAAAAGGTGCCCTGGAGTGGTTCTAGCCTCATTGTGGGGTTTCGGTTGCCTGGAGCACTGGAGCGGCCTTGGTAGAGGAAAGATAAGCAGGAAAACGACAGATGTTTCTACTAAATCGGTATAAGCCACACAAAGATCTCTTTTCATTCTATTTTTCTCTATCCGACCACCCTTTCTCCATACGGTGCAATGCTGTTACCCATATGGTTCAAAAACGTAAATCACTTAACTCTGAGTAGCTGGTAACGATAGAGTTACATTCTCAAAACTATTTTTATCTTATTGGCACCATATTTATTTTGTTTATTATTGTATATGAACTGCATTTTAAGAAGAAAATCCGTGCTCAAATTGCTAATTCTACAGAAGAATATATAATAGTTTTTTGTTTTTTTTTATTATATACTCAAAGAAATATTTAACCGTTTCAAAAGAATAAATAATGTAATAATTGTTCTTAGTGACCAAAGTAACATTATGTGTATCATTGCAACCTGCAATTTTTTATAATTTGCTGAATTTTTTTCTTCTAATAAAGATTTTGTACGAAATGAGTAGTACACCCTCTCGTCTTCTGAAGGCGCGTTTACCCCACCTATGTTAGCAGAAATGGAGATGAAAATAAACTCATATAATTTTGGTTTGCTAAACAATTGAAAATCGTTAACACATTCTTAAAAAATAAATCCAAAAATAAATGAACCCCCGAATCACCATAAGGTCAAAAGTTTGAAGTTGATTATATTCCCAAGAATTAATGATGAACTTCACTTCCCACTATGGTCACTCCGTGAAGTTAGACCCTACTCCTTTCAGGGAAGGCCTATAAAGGGTAAAAACATCACTATTACATTATATTTAGAAGTTTATTATTTATTATTATTATCATTATTAGCATATTACTATACTTTTTACATTTGTATGTATTAATTGTTTTTAACCATTTTATTTTTTAATTTTTACTTTTTTTACCAATTCATTCCTAGGATCTGTATTACAAAAACACTTGCTAAATGTGTTATCTTCTTTATAAAACATGACGGCGACTTTGTTAGCGATTATCAATTATAACACTCCAGTGACTCTTCATATCGTAGAACGTCCCGAGGCCATCGCTTTGCCTGACATCTCTAATGATAACCGGAAAGAGAATGGAGAACATCGAAGCAAGGTTATGTTCAAACGAGCGACCTATGCGCCATTTAGGCTGAACATAATTTCACTAAGGATTTCGTATCGCAAGTTTTAGGAGGAATCCGATAGAATGTAGAGCCTACGGTATGTCTTATTAGGTCTAATTGTAGCAAATAGTAGAGTTATTTATAATTAACTGTTATATCTGTACTCGTTAAAGGATGAAGTAAATTGTTCAAAAATGAATAGGGATGTTGGCAATTTTGTGCTATTTTCTTTGATTGGCATTTTTTTTATTATTATTAAGGGCATTAATATAATTACAGATTATAAAGTTTTTTTTTATTAAACGCTACCTTTTGGAAATAATTAATGTAATCTTCTTGTATGAAGTCCGGTTTTTTCATCCAGAAATGTAAAATCCTTTTTGAAATTTATACTGTGGAAAATAGATAATTTTCCATCTGCACCTTCCTCCATTTTCTCCAGACCTCCATCCCATGGAGGACATCTGGGATGAGTTGCAGAGAAGGCTCTTCAATCACTATCCGTAACTGACCTTCAACAACTAAGCGCACCATCGCAAAATCTGTGGGAAGAAATTCCAATTATTAGAACGCCTAGTTAGGTGCTTACATGTTCTGACTAACAGAGGATATATTATACCAGGTATTGATTGTGCAATATCTAATCTATTACAATTTAGTGTTACTTCAATAAAGTAGATTTAAAAAAAAAAAAAAATTATCAATTATTAAAATATGCTTTTGTCTAGTTCTTTTTTTTTTAATGCTCCAGTTACGATTACTTCAACAACGTTTGTGTTCCCCCTTACAATATAACAACTATGAATAATTCTGAGAAAATATTTTTTGCTACGGTAGTCTAATACAGGACCATCTCACATGCACGCCATGTATTACGCAATATCTTAGGCTGTCGGTTTTCACTGATACAGGAAGCACTCAAATGTTTTCAGGCTCCCGCGGTTATAGCCCTGAGTTTTTTTTTCTTCTTAAATGTGCGTCACGGCTTCTTCTGCACATGTCTTTCTGGTTCAGTGATGTGTACGCTGTGTTCTGTATCATCTGGGAGTTTTACTCCACATGGATAATATAAATTTCTTCACACAAACACGAAAACTTATCCATTTATCTTGAAGTCTTACCGAAACTAGTGAATTTTTTACGGTTTCGTTTTTCGATGGAATTGGGGTTTATAGCTTTGGGCATGATCAATATTATTGTTTGTTTTTTAGTTGGCAGGATTTATAAGATTTTTTAGACAGAGATTCACGGATTAAATTAAGATATCTTTTAATTACACATTAGTCGGAAAATCAAACTAAACAATGAAAAAATCACAAATTATATTGCAGTGTGAACACTATTACACGGCACATGTTCTTCATTATACTAAAACAACGAACCAATCCCGTATATTTACACAGAAAAGTTTTTGTTCTCCTTGCCATTAAGATGATTCTCCTTGTAACTTAGAGCCTGGATACTTACACATACACTTAAAGGACTTAAGTTTCACAGATTAATGGATCAGCCAAAAAAGCTCATATACAAACCAAAAAAATTTCAACTACTAACACTGTGGCTGCACGATCTCCTTGATACCTTGATTATAAGTCTACTACATATATCGAAGCTGCAGTTACATGCTAGAAGTCACTGTATGTTAGATTTAAAAAAAAAAAAAAAAAAAAAAAAAAAAAAAAAAAAAAAAAAAAAAAAAAAAAAAAAAAAAAAAAAAAAACGACATCAGATCTTTCGATGACAAGCTGTTTTCTATGTCACCAGCGAAACAGAACCACTCGTAAGTTTCTCATTTTTTCTCTCGGATAAATTACACCCATAAACCAGCTTTTTGTTTAATTGGATCATAGAAGAGTTTTTTTTGGATGAAGGGGTTATGTCACTTTTTTTTTTTTTTTTTTTTTAATACAATCTACTTCATGAAGGAGTTATGTGTAGATAGTGTGTATAAAAACAAATTATATATAAATTACTCAAAAATTTGTTACATAACTTCTTCATTATCCTAACCCTTTAATTATAATAATTATATGAATAAATCAGTTTTATGTGTCTTTTTTTCAAGAGGAAAAATACTTATGGCGCGTGGTTGTTAAAGCGACGGTTACCACTTATGTACTTATAGACGATATAAGTGGTTAAGTTGAATTTTGACCACAATGAGATAAGTGACTAAAAAGAAACGTGGGGGTGTTTTATTCATGCTGAATAAGTGTTTAAGTAAGGTGTTTATTTTACATAACCATGTTTTTAATAAAATGTTCCTTTTTTAGTCACTTAACACCTTTTGGTCATAATTCGACTATACCACTTGCAGTAGTAAAGATCATTTAATAAATTAAAAAAACAAATGATATTTTTAACCTAATATTAACTATTTTAAAGTTAATATTAAATAATTATTCTTGGGCTGGATTTTAGTGTAAACAATGGAGCTGGTTATCCGAATTTATCTTTTGAATTGAAAAACTAGTCCAACACTTCCACTCTGTTGTTTGTTAATTTTCTTATTTAAATTTGTTTAATCTAAATAATGGTTTCAAAATTCTTGTTGTTTATTGCTGTTCCAATCCTGTTATCATGAACCCTACCCTCGATGCTCTCCCCAGATCCCCAGATAGAACAACTTATTAAACTTGAGCGACAAACTGATGTCACAGTCAGCTATCGATTTTGATCCGCCCGATTCTTCGCCCCCCCCCCCCCCCCCCGACGACAAGGAGATGCTTGTCGAACTGGTGGTGGTTTGATGACAGTAATTTGATTCCTCGGGTTTCCTTTGCTCTTAATCAAGAGTTGGGATCGGATGTCTCCCCGCCCCTGCTCAAGGCGACCTCTGGATTTAACTTGGCCTCTCTTCTTATTGCTGCTTGGGCATTCTCCTTCTTATTAGCGGTCGAGTTAGCCCATGATCCCTAGTCGGGTTTCCTTCCATGGCTCCTGTCTGCTGAAAAACAAGGGAAATTATTTGTCGCAAGGGGAAGAAAACAACAAAAGTTACTTTTGTTTTATTATTTGGAAATAATAGAATGAAAATAGGTCACGGATAGTTTATTTGTACTGTACAACTACAATTTCTTAATCATAAAATTGTAACTAGTTTATGAGAAGGATTTGTATGTTAATTTTTCTCTCTATAATATAATGATACCTGTCCCTGATTCCTGTTGATCAGATCTGGTTTAAGGTCTTAGTTGTAATTCATGATTAAAACGGCAAGAAACTGCTTTTCGTTATAGTCTACTCTAAATTTACTCAAAACTCAAGACTTATTTACTTTAGATAGTAATTCGACATATTTGGACATACGGTGCTTTGGGCCTCAACTAATTTTTCCTATTGTTTTCCTATACTTTGGGTAAAATCCTCCCTAGTATGCCACAAATTAACTTATCCATAATTATCGAAATGTCTCATGTGTTGCTGAATTAGCCCAAACTGTTTATCCATTCTTCCACGATTTGGCACAGCTTAGCACGATTGTCGTTTTTGAATACATCAACATCTACGGTACTTCTAATACTAATACTACATTAGGCTCCTAATTAATTGCATTTAGACTCATTTACATTGACAGTAATTAGGCCAATGAGGAAATACGGATTTCAGCTTTGAGCCTCTACTGAACCATTCAGATCTTTGTTGCGTATCCTTACAATTCAAAATCCTTCGTAAAATCCAAAACTCCTTTTTATGTCTCAAATAAACTTATCCATAATAATACCAACTTTTCGACTACTAGAACATTTACAAAGTTTCCAATTAATTACCTAAGACTCATTCACATGACGGTTATTTAACCTACTGAGATGAATTTTGGGGCTCAACTGAACCATCTAAATCTTCTCGTATCCAAACCTTACAATTAAAATCCTTCGTAAAATCCAAAATTACATTTTATGTCACAAATAAACTTTTATAATTATATAAATGTCTTATTCGTAGATGCATTGGCCCGTACCATATACCAGTCTATCCATGATGCACTTGTCTCCCAACTCTATTCCTGATAAACGGAAAGAAGATGGCCTAGAGTCCTAATGTAGATTTCATTGTGCTATTAATGGTTTTTTTTTTTTTTTTTTTTTTTTTTTTTTACAAGTTATTCACACGTTATTTTAATATTTTTTACAATCATTTAAGTTACGTTTAAGTGCCTTTTTTGAGTAGGTATGTATAATATATTCAGTTATGATTTTTTAACAAAGATAAATGCTACTTTGTGAATCATTTTGGACAAAAGTTGCGTTTTTTTGTAAAATACGATGATTGCACTTGGCCAACTATTCACAGGTGCCACAGATGTATAAAGCGACGAGTGTTTTCGAAAAATCCTTTGTGCTTTTGCAAAAACCCCCATTTTTTCTGCATACTCAGCCTGCCAACATCTGGTAGGAAGTGAAAGTTAGGCGAAGAAGACAAGGGTTCTTCTAATAAAGGCCTACGCGTGGGATGTTATTGACTCGAACACAGATCTATTGGCGCCGTCAGTTCGTGAGTAGAAAGTGTGACTTCTGCCTTGGGCTCCCAGACTTTCTCTCATTATTCCCTTCGCCTTGTTGTTCTTCGCTTGTCCTCCGTCGAATAGGATGTCAGCCGATGCCACCTGCGTTTTGTTTATTCATCCAGGAAGCGACGTTGGGATCTAACGAGTTTGTCTGAATATGGAGATTATTATTCAAGGATGTATGCCTGTTTTGGGCACGTATGTAAATTGATGAATATTCATATTACCCTTATTACCGTGTATTTAGGGGCTTGTAGGTTTCCTTTGATATATATGAGATGTTGTTAAATAGGATACTTGGAACACTTCTACTCATTAGTATGGATGTGACGATTCCATATGTCGATTAGGAAAGAACGGTGTCGAAAATCGATGATACAAAGTCGATTGATCCTGATGATTTAGGCGATTGTTTTGCGATATCTACTCATGTGATTTTATAAATCATTTTTTGATAAAATAGAACAGAATAGAAAAATAATTGTATTTCGGGACCAAGCCCTTAGTAGTAAATAAAAAGTACAGAAAGAAAGAAAATTAGTTACATCTGGTCAGAGACATAATGGATAATTTATTTTTCTTACATTAATTTATTGAAATTTACAACTGTACAAATATATACATTAAGTAAATGAGCTGATAATAATTACAATAACATGGCAAAACTTGAAAAGAACTACTCATCAGTAGCACTTCTGTAAAAATTCTACACTAAAAGATCTCTAGGCCATCTCCTTTTCAGACGCCTTGGAGGATTATCGGGATTGGAGTGGGAAGCAAGTTGAGAAACTAATGGATTTGAGAGGTTATGGATACGTTATTCGTGACAAAGTAAGGAGCACTTAGGATTTTGGTTTGTAAGGATTGGATACGAGGTGAATTTGATGGTTTAGTAGATCCCCAAAGCTCAACTCCGTAAGTCGGAATAGGTCTAATCACAGTCATGTAAATAGGTTTTTTGTAATTAATTGGGAGCTTTGATCGTTTGTCTAGTAAATGTTGAAGTAGACTGAAACTTTTTTTTTTTTTAATAGTTTTAGTGAATTAGTCTTTAAAGACGAGCAGTCAGACATTAAGTAGTCTTAACGAATAAATAAAATGAAAAAAATAAAATAAATAAGAAATAATAGTATAACAATGGTAATGTATACATAGGTACTAATCTATATATATAAAAATGAATGTGTGTATGTCTGTACTCGATAGATTAAAAAACCGTACATCCAATCGCCGTGAAAATTTGGGAAATTATTAGGTATATCCCCGGGAAGGTTTTTTAAAAAAAATTTTTAAATCAGAGTTGGGGTTCTAGGTGTATGTAAATATCAAAATAACATTTATTTTTTATTAATACTACTTCAGTGCAGGTGTTTGTAAACAATTAGCAATAAAACATATGTTCTAAATTAATCTATACCTATACTATTATATAGAAGGACAAGCCATTTTTCGTTGGTTGTAACGGTAAAATGTTATATAGAGCTAGAAATTGATAATAAAATTGGCTTGATTCAAATTGTTATAAAAAAGCTATAAATATTTAATGTGACGTGTGGATCCTAGGTATATTTAATAATCGAACGATGTGTGGTTAGCGGTATTCTACACCAGAGTTTGCAATGGTAAAATTATTAAACCCCTCTGAACCAAATTTTAACTACAAAATCTTCATAATTCTAGGAAAATTTTAAATAGTATAGTTTACTATGATAATGGTTTAAATTCACAGTGTTAAGTGGCAGAGGTTTGTCACTCAGTCATTAACTTTTATAGTTAGATAGGAATTAAAATCTAACCAACTGAAATCAATAAAATTATTTTTGCTGCACTAAACATTATTGCCTTATAAAAATATCGATTATTTTTTTATAGTGTGTTTAGAAAATCGGCGACCTAACCATAGCTTTTGATGAAGGTTTTTAGAAGACTAATATTTCAATGATTTCAAATTCATTTTAATGTTTCAGGTTTATTTAATAAATTGTACCATTGGTTGTGTGAAAGAGCAGTAATATTACGAACAAATACTATAGCAGAGAATATTAACAACATTAATATTGAAAAAGTAAATTGTGACAGAGACTATCTCTATTGATAGCGTTGTAAGTAAAAATGCAGTCCATTATCCACCAGAGTTTCTTCCAAAACGTCTCTGTCCATATAAATTACCAACTCATAGATTAGATTTAAGGATTGAATATCCTATAATGCTTTCGAGTAAATCATTGCAATAATACCGGTATACAGCTTTGCGTGAAAATATCTAGAAATATTGTGTGAAAATAATTCTCAACTGCATTATAAGATTTTTATTGTTAAAAAATAAAACTTTTGTTGTTGTTGATTGTTTTTTAAGAGCAAAAAACTGCTATGGTTATTATTGCCCATACCCCAAATTTATACAATAACAAATTCCTAATCAAATTATATTAACCTCCAAAAAAAAAAAAAAATAAATAAATAAATAAAAAAAATAAATAAATAAAAAATAAAAAAAAAAATAAATAAATAAATAAATAAAATAAAAAATAAATACAAAAAAAAAATAAATAAAAAAGAACATTAAATTTTGTCATATAATCCAATTTGCTTGATAAATTTTATCGTACTACAAACGTATTGTTTGCTATCGCCCGAGGCCATACAGAGCTGACGAGGCACACCATACTTATCCATATCTCTCCTGTACTGAGGGCACTCCATAAAACTTATATAAATAAAACTTTTGTTATTAGTTAAACCTATCTAAGTTCGTTACTTATAAGAGCGGGCGAAGCCGTTACGGGATGCTAGTTAAATATATAAACAGGAAAATAAGAAAACATTCCACATTCTCATATCATCATTTAATTAATCATCATTTAATCACCACAGATATGATTTAATCGAGAAAGTAGATTGTTAAAAAGCGTCACCTTGGATACGAATGAGCTACTGGAAATGGAGGAATTTAAATGTTTGCAGAGATTTCGCTTGTCTGATATGAGACTTGTCTTTTAGGTGGGTTCTAACTTTTTTGATGTAGCGTTTTTCCACACTTAAAAACGTAATATTTTAATACGTTCTAGCTCTGTTAGGATCAAACATTTACTGGACGTTTTCTAATCAGAAATTTAATGGAAAAATTTTTTTTGTCGAATATTATTTGTCGCTAGGAACTACCGTGTAGGAGCTATATTGATTTGAATGAATCGAGTCACGTTTGAAATCACTATTTTCTCTCTGTTGATTCCGAATAATCACCAATAGTTAATTTAAGTTAATTATTAATTTAAGTAATCTGATCCTTTTTATTCTTAAATGTGCAATTTAAAAAGTAGTGGATTATAGAGTCATATCTGTGATCAATTGTTTTTCTCAGTCAGGGAGAAATAGAGTTTTTTGGATTATAGTTTTGCTAACCAAATATCTTGAACATCTCACTAATTCATTTACTCTTTTACACGATTATCGATACGCATCACTACAAAAATCGATAATCTAAAAATCGATTTCTTGGATTCTGCCGATTTTGGTAATTGTCTAACTATATCCAATCATGTATCATGTATAGATGTTTTTCCCTAGTGCTAAATAAAAATAATATTTTTTCATATTTAACAACAACAAAATTTTTCGTATTCTTCTTGACCCGAAGAATCTGTTCTAATTAATTAAATTAGAATTAATTTGTACAGAATAGTTGTAAAAATGTCAGGGATTAGTATAAAAATGAATACCAAGAAATAAAATTATCGTTTTTTACAGTTTCCAAATTATCGCATAATCTCTAGAAAATATACACTTTAAATAGTTTACGATTAGTTGTGTGTATTTTAAGTTTCATGAAGATATCTTGATATGAAGATATGAAATGGATACTGAGGGGACTCGTATACGTGGGTATAGAGTTGGGGGGGGGGGAGGCAGCGCTCGGTATAGAAGGTCGTGGGTTCGAATCCCACCTTGTATAGAATAGGTTGGTAACGTGTAGGATAACCCGTCCTTCCTGCCCTAGTTAGAGTAAATGAAGACGTTGAGTCCCTAATAAAAAAAAAAAAATAATAAAATATTTACGTTAAAGTTTAACCCCAGTATTCTCTTACTGGACAGGTTAGGAATATAAGATTAGGTGTATGGTTACTTAAGACGAAGAACAACAAAAACAACATATGAATCCTTCATTTGATGCTGTTTTAGTTCTTGTACGCTTAACCCGTTGGACTCATTAGTAATTTTTAATTTCTGAAAAGAAAAAAATATCTCTGATAATATAGATTCATTTGTCTATCTGGTTCTTACACGGTCTGGTTTCATTCCCTGACAAGTAGAACGAAACTTAACCCGGTAATAATTAGAAGTAATATCTACTTTAATAATCCTGTGTGGCTTGCGGCTAATTTAAATAATCATGCCTTTTTCGCTATCCATTTCAAACCATTCCTTTTTTTTTTCCGACCGGACGATCTCACGCTAAGGAGGAAATGACCTCGAAAAAACAAAAACAAAATTAAAAACATGATTCATTTAAAGTAATTTTTTTTCATTTAGCTTTAGGGCATTTCAATTCTCACCTTTTTTAATATGCCATTATAAATATTCCGCTATCGATTCTCAATTCTCGAATATTCTCGAAAATAATAATCGTGAATGAAGGGTTCTCTTGTTTTACCTTCCCGGTATTTGAAGATTGGAGTCTCAGTTTAGTGAATGTCTTTCTTTTGCTTGTCAAGCCAGGAGAAATCACTTTGCTGGTCTCGAACCTCTTGCTCACCTTAAAAATAAATTGTTATTTTCTAAACTATTATATAAAAGGACAAGCCATTTTTCGTATCTGTAGCTGATTTTAACCACATCATCTTTATATTATCAGGAAGTTTTAGCTATGATAAAATCTACTAATTTTCAATTAACAGATAAAAAGAAAAAGCGATAATATAAAATTGAAGTTTGAAAATTGATGGCAAGTGCCATTCTGAGAGGTTACAATGTTATCGTGTTATCCAAAGCTTGAAATTGAAAATAAAATTTATTTGTTTTCAATTAAATTGTTATTAAAAAAGAGATAAATACGTGGTGCGACATGTGGATCCTAGAGAAGTTTGAAAATCGACTCATATATAGCTAATAATTCAGTAAATATTTTTTCTCCATCTGGATTACCAAATTATCAAAATTTCTATTTAAAGTTGCTTTTACTATTACAATTCACAAATCACAAGACCAGACTTAAAGAAACGTTTTAGTGTATCTTCGGACTGTTTACCTCACGACTAATATTATGTAGGAATTTCCGCACATGAATTCTTCATCGAATGAACAAGATTTTGTATTTTTAAAAAATGTGACAACCCTTTCATCTATCAAACTCTCCATTTTTACATAGGCTGTTTAATTGTTGAGCTCCACGAAGTAAACCTGATACACAAATGCATTTAACTTTTTTAAGTATTTGTTTATGAGATCCCCGTTTCGTAGGAATTTGGCTATCATTCTTTCTCTGTACCTTTCCTTCTGCAGTTATAATTAGGACCGTTGTTCACCGGTAACGTTGCAATCACAAATGCTGTCAGTTAGTTTAAATTTGTGTAACATTTTGCTCTAACATGTACTGTAAAAATTGGGTTAGTTTGGATGCCAGTTTTTTAATTTTTCCTCTATCATCTCTAGTTTTAATTAATTCGTAAGTGTGCCTACCTTTTGTCGAATTGGTTCCAAGTTCGTTTAGTCGTTCCTTATAAATTGTGCTTTACTGCACTAATTGGTGCCTTCTTTAATGAAACTGGAAGGTTCTTTCCTTTTCCGCTTTAACTAAATTCGATAAGTCGTGCTTTTTAATAAGGACTTAAAGTGTCTATTTTGGAGCAAATGGTATTTTTTGCATATTTACCGGATTTTGGAATGTCCTGGTAATAAGTATACAATTTTGGCTTATCAACTTCCTTACGACAGCTAGGTATATGTAATTGTTAATTTTTTTTTTTTTTTTTTTTTTTAACTTTTTTTTGAGTAATTACTACAATCTGCCACAAATGTATGATTACATTCATAGTACGTACAATGAGAAAATAATAATAAAATAAAGTAAATAAGTAATGTAAAAAAAAAAAAAAAAAAGAAAAAGAGAAAAGAAAAGAACTATGCTATACATAAACAATATAAAATATACTATATACAAAATGAAATATTAAAACTAAAAGTAAAATAAAATAAAATAAAAATAAATAAATAATAATAACAATAATAATAATAATAAAAGATAAAACAAAGATAAAAATACAATTATACTCTGTTTACAATTAACACTCATCCTAGGGATCCCCCCACCAGACAGGTCCCTCCACTTATGAAGGGACAGCCAGTTACAGAGAGATAATTGTTAATTATTAAATGTATTATTAGCAATTGGTTAATAATTATCAGGAGGTAAACAAATAATGACTGAGGAGAAGAGACAGGGAGGGGACGGGCGCGGGTGAAAGGAAAGGACCGTGTCCGTTAGTGGCCACTTTCTCCCGCCCATCCCTGCCCCACTGACATCCTCTTCCACTTATCTTACGCTCTTCATTTAGTTTTATTTACTCTTATCATTTATGATTTTATCTATTGTTATTATTGTGAATATTTATATTCTGAATTCTTTTTGCATGGAACATGTTTTCCTGTTGACCTAATTAGTCAAAAGCGATACGTTTTTGGGGAACACAATATCATTACGTGTAATTTGATAGACTACTATTAGGAGAGTATGAACAGTTAAGAGCTCAACTTTCGTTATACTAAATAACACTAGCTCAATAATGAGTGAGCTTTTGGCCCTGTTTTTTCGTAATACGAAATATAAATTTTTAACCTGGATTTGACCGATCTTGCTTGCTCTCTCTCGGCTTTTACACATAAAAAATTACTCTCCTTTGGCTATAAACAATACAGCTCTATAGGTAAGCGGAAAAAGATATAGAACATAAGGATATATACGGTCAGCTTAAGGTATTTAATTTGAAAATTTATCTCCTGCAGAAAACTGAATCACAAGTAAGGAAAAAAAAGAAAAGAAAACATATTGTTGGTGAGATTGTCAATTCCACCATGTGCACCTTCTATGACATTAAATATTTTTTGGGGAGTAAGCACAAAAGTGTTTTGTCAAAACTTGATCCAAACTGAATTAGTGTATTCATTTTAAAACGAAACCTACCTAGGTTTAAAAAAAAAAACCTAAATCGAAAAAATGCACACAACAGAATTGGCAATCTCATCGACAGTTTCATGTATATTTACCTGATCTGGGGTATAAGGGTTTGACCAGTTTTTTTTTTTTTTTTAATCAATAATTCGCCAGATAATTTTTTTAAATTCTAAAATAATTGACAAAAAAAAAAAAAAAAAAAAATTGGAAAAAAAAAAAAAAAAAAAAAATGGAAAACGGATTGGAATTTAATGTTTGTTTTTTTTTTTTTTCTAACCAAATCCGTTTACAGATCTAATATTGATGATTCTGTTCACAAATGAGAGCGGAAATAAATTCGCCCCAAAAGTGCTTCCATCTCTTGAAATAAAACCTTACTAAAAATCGGGACATTTAGCCTTAAGGACGAAAATTAATTCTAATTGTGGAAGGAGAGTGGCCAAGTATGTCCTTCGGGCTCGAAAAATCGTCAGATCCGGGCAGATCTGTAAAAATATGTTGTCCAGTTTTTTCAATGAAGGATTATGGAATTTAGAAAATTAGTTACTATTGATTCTACTATTACTGTTTGATTCGATCTTCGCGGATTTAAATAAGTGACTATACCATTTGTTCCGGTGATACGTGACTAAATTTGAAAAAGACATGACAAAATGGAAGGATCATATTACTGGCGGAAAATAAATATGGAGGGATAGGGATTGGTTAGGCGGTGTATACAGAGGACAATCTGAAATAGGGTCCACGCAAGTTATTTGCGCTGGAAACGTGTAAGTAAACCGCGGGCCGAGTGTACCCAAGAGGGCAAACAGAATGCGCGCAAATAGAATCCTCCGCGCACCGCACAAATAACTCTAACTGCTTCGTTGGAAAAAAACCTGGTCCGTCTAATTTATTGGTATTGCCCCCGAAGGAAAACAAGGGGCTCGTGCAGGAGGCTAATAAATGTCCCTGTGTGGTATTTAAGGAATAAACGTTATTCATTGCCCTTATCTCTCGCTCCCTGCTATGAAAAGTAAGCACAACTTTACCTAAGGCACCTTATAATATTAAAGTTTTTTAAGGGCCCCCTTTTAAGGGTGCTGTTCGGAATTTATTCTTTAATTTTTGTATTAACTTCCCCTCGCAAATCTCGAGGCGAATTTAAATCTGCCTAATACACTCCCCTCTTACATATTCATTTGTTTGTTTCGGAAGGCCATTACATAAAGTGGGGTAGGAAGTATTCCTGACATAAACCAATGTAGATACACAGAATACACAATATTAACATAACAATGTACCGAATCCTATGTTTTGGAAGGAAACCCTAACCTCTTTGCTAGTGTTGTTCTTTCCTCTAATAATTTTAGAATTCTTTATAGTCCTTTCGCTAGAAACTTGTAAAGGTGCCACTATCAAAAACTGCCAAACATCTAACATGTTGATACTCCTTCAGTTGAATATCTAAATTTTTGATTTATTTTCTCACATTTTTTAAAATAAACCCACTTACGTTCACTGCTGCGTTTATGCAACATTAATTTAACATTTTTTATTTTTATAAGATCAAATATTTTTCTATTTTACTTTGTTAGCTGATTATTAGTAGGTTGACATATATAAAATATAATTTATACAATTAGTTATTTTTCAAAGCTACTACAAAGATTTCAATTTCAGCCAACTAAAGGTTCCTACAATTAAATTGTGTGAGCGATGTAATGTTAAATTTCATCCAGATTGCTTTAAACCATACCACAAATAAAAACTTAAAGGGTTTTATGATTCAAACAATTACAAAAAAATTTTTCATGAAACAGTATTATTGTAGCATTTTTAAATATATTTTCAATTTTACAGCCATTATGGTCGAGAAAAAAATATTTTCTTCAAATTAAATTACTCTGAAAATATTTCTTAAAAATATTTCTTTGGAGGAATATTAAGAACTTTTTACTCATTCTAGACTTGGCCTTAAATAATCTATTAATATAATATCAAATTGTTTTGAATTTCTTTATTCTGTATAGCCTCAACCATTCTGTTTTATATGCACTTACTCCCTTATATCTAGAACTATTAACTATATATTTATCATAAAATGTCAATGGCCTAGATAACTCAAGCTGCTACTGCATCATCAGTATCATGCACTATATAATAACTTAGCATAAATATAGTGCATGATACTGATGATGCAGTGTCATACATTTTCTTTTTTGGAATGATTTAGTTGATTTTGATAAATTTAAATATTTTCCAGATACAATGCAGTTGCAGTAACCTTTCTGTTTCTTCCTTTTTCTTTTCTTTTTTTTTTTTTTAAATAAAAATAATTGTTGTCAGCCTATCATATTTTAATTTTTATTATTTTTTCGCGAAACGGTTTTGACGTAACGGTCGGTTTTCAAACTTCAACTGTAAAAAATTCAACGTCACACAACATATTTAAAACTTTTTTTAATTTAATCTAATATAAATAAAGTTTATTATTAATTCCAAGCTCTGTATAACACTTTACGTTTGTCACCTCCCTTGCAGAATGATGCTCGCCTCATAGTTCTGATCTGTCCCATGGGCTGGAGTAGTTGTTTCACGGAATTTAATCAAAGTTTGATGTACTGGATCTAATAACAAATTAACCCAGCTTTAAGGTTTAAAAAAGAAGTTTGAGATCGGACGGTTTAGTAGTTATAGAGAAAATGTGCCAAAAAAAGAAAACTTGGATTTTATAACAGAAGTTTTTAGCGTGCTGGCACGGGTATTATATAAAATTTGATCTGATAATAAATTTGAGATGAAAAAAAAAGAATTCGGGATCGGATAAATATTATAGAGAAATGTTCCGAAAAAATAAGGATTTCACAACAGTTCGGGGGTCTGAGCTTGCTGGCATGAATGTCTTTCGGGTTTTGATCAAAACTTCATGACAGGGTCTGACAGTAAATTTAACCAGCTCTCAGATGAACAAACATAATCTAGATTAGACAAATAGTTTCGGAGTTATAGACAAAAGAGTACCAAAAAAACGTGTTTTCGCGGAAAACTGCGACTTACCGCAATTTAGTCATAACAGTTGATTATACAGAAAAATGCAACAGGAATTCTTCGTTGATAATTGCACGATGAACAATTTTTGTCGTGACCTTAATTGATCTCCGAGCTATAGGTCGCAAAATATTCGCAAACTGATTTCGCGACCTTTTGACATTTATAGGTTTTTTAGCCGGCACGATATCAATGTCGATTTTTCACATATTTAGTAAAATTATAAAAGGTGTATTAGAAAAAAACAGGTCACTAGGAATTATTCCGCAGATTGGTGCTTAAAACTTCTAAAATGACTGGACTATAGCCATTATGTGGGGAAGTATGTGAATAGATGAGAGACAAGACGGTTAGAATTTCCCTAGGCACCTGCTGCAGATTTTAGTCTGACTTCCTGGCCTTTAGGTTTTACAGTCTTCTATTGCTAGGAAGTTATATATTTCTGTTCTTTTGAGGAGCTTTGAGTTAGGCCTTTGCATAACGATTACTGACGCATGACTCCCCCCCCCCCCCACGACGATGAGGGGTACAAGTGGTGTAATGAGGGCCGTAATGGAAGTCTACAGCCCTGTTTTCGCTGAGTTTCACAACTGCCTATTGATTCCTCCCTAGCATTGTGTAACTGCAGTCTCTCCGCCGCTTCTTCCTTTTGATATGCAAATCCGTTTTGATTTACGGCATGCGTTCCGCTCTTTTGTTAGTTTTTTTTTATCAATATTAGCTATGTAACTTACTAGTAACTCTACAATCATTCGTATTATGAAAATAATATTTATATTAAGATTAACATTCAACGAAAATATTGTTCGGATTAGGGATCTATATTCCTTTATTCCATATCAACAATTTTTTGAGCTCTAAATATTGAAACAGAAACTATCAATGACCATAAATATAGATACACTTGTGTTTCTTATTTTTAGAGCTCAAATTTTGTTTTTATTTATTCATTTTTATTTTATTATTACTATTGACACTCTGTTGGTGTTGCTCAGACCGAAAAATTGACGACAGTTTTGCCATCAGAAATTAATGGGGAATATTTTTTATTGTACACCATTTGTCACCAGAACCTACCGTTCAGGAGCTATATTGGTTTCTATGTAAAAACGTATCATTTTGCCTACATTCTTTACGTGTTGGGGCTTTTTTGAAACGCTCTAGCTCTGTTGGTGTTTGTTGGATCAAAATATGCCGATACGTTTCTTATCAAAAGCAGTAGGTATAAAATCAGTAGATAATTGGTAGACATATCCATGATCTATGGTTTTTCCTAGTCAGGAAGAAATGTTTTGGATTTATTATTTTTTATTGATTTATTTATTTTTATTTTTTAGAAATTTCATTTTAAATATCCTAATCATGATAAAATAATATCCTAGTTTAATGTTTTCCTTCCAGCAGTAACCCTGTTGGATGTGATTTTATTTATTCCTGTACACACCATTCTTTATATAATGTACATGTACTTATATGATATTTATTTTAATTATAATTTTCTATTGCAAGTTAGATATAAAGAATAAAAAGAGAAATAACTTAAATAGATAATGATGACTCAAAACTAGGCAACAAAGTTATTACAACATAAACACTTGAATGATATGTATAAGTTATAGAGATATCACAGGTTTTTAATTTAATATTCCAGTTTATTTTATCGTATTATTTAGTTTATTTCAATACTTAAGTTAGAAATACAAGACTAAAACGGCAAGAAACTGATCGTCGTTTGAGACTACTTCAACATTTACTAGACAAACGATCAAAGCTCCCAATTAACTACAAAATAATCATTTACATGACTGTGATTAGACCTATTTGGACGTACGGAGTTGAGCTTTGGAGCTCCACTAAACCATCCAATTCATCTTGTATCCAATCTTTGCAATCCAAAATCCTTCGGAAAATCCTCAATGCTCCTTACCATGTGACCAATAAACTTATCCATAAAGACCTTAATGTTCCTTGTGCTGCTTATTTAGCCCAGACCAGATACCTATCCTTCCATAGTAAGCTCCATAACCACTCCAATCCACTAGTCTGCAAACTTGCTTCCCATTCCATTCCCGATAATTCTCCGAGGCATCTGAAAAGAAGATGGCCTAGAGACCTTTTAGTGTAGATTTTATTGAAATGCTACTAGTGAGTAGTTCTTCACAAGTTATTTACATGCCATTGTATTCACTATGAACAAATTTACTTTTTTTATATGTTTTTGTACAGTTGTAAATATCAATAAATGGAAAAAGAAAAAAAAAAATACGTTAGAAAAAAATGATTTCAAACGTTTAAAATTTAAAAGTGGTCAGGCAGTAGGTACATATACCTACTGAGCTAGGCAGAATTTAATTATGATTAATTATTTGGCAACTAATTTCCTGGAATCAATCATCTAATTTAATCATGATTAAATCTTTTAGATCACGAATCACTAATCGTAGATTTAGTTTACTGAAAAATCAACTGAAAGATTTAATCATGATTAACCATCATGACCAACTCTGAATACTTTGATGTGAGGCAGTGACGATTTTTGACGGCCGAAAGATGTCCTGACTCGAAAAATTAGTTATTAGAAAAAAATAAGTATTAATTAACTCCGTTATTTAAATAGAAGGGGTAGCCATGTTAAGCAAAATTTAGTAATTGCTAATCGACAACTAGTTTCATGAAATGTTTTTAGTCAAATAATCATTATTTTACTATAAAATCGACCGAAAATTGGTTCTTAACTAAATTAGGTGATTTTAAAAATTCATGGCTTGAAAATAATTACTAAGCAACATTATAATGGGGGATCAGGCTGACACACTAAGTGAAAACTTATGTGTGCTATTGTATAACAGACTTTATCAATACACTCCGCTGTTGGTTTGTCCTGAAAAGTCAAGGATTTCAAATGGGAAACTGGTATTGAAGGTATCATTTGTATACAAAGTGTTGTTTTGAAGTTTTTCTTATTTGCTCATTATACAAATTGGTTGCTATATAATTAAACTTATTTATGAATTTTTTTTTTATCGTTTTTCTATTAATTTATATTTTAAAATAAATTCATTTGATAATTTCCAAACTTTTACTTCCATTAGTGAGGTAAGACTTATCTTAATTAAATTATGTGAGAAAACTGCGAAGTTTTAGCTTTATATATCAAAGCTGTCAGTTTTGGAAAGTTGTTGGGGCTTTCTTTGACGGTTTGTTTTGTTTAAGTGGTCTGGATATAATAATTTCGCCTCAGGATCTTAGTGTATAGTTAAATTTCTTATTAGTTTTAAACACGTGTTTATCATCAGCAGTGCTGGCGTTTCACAATGTGGTTGTGTTGCTGCTTCAGCCCCGTATTAAGTTCTCTAACCCCTTCTTTCAACATCAGACTTCGTCTAGTTCGGAATTTCAAATTCGCTGAGGTCTGCATGTTTTAATTAATTATGGAACCAGAAGTGTGATCTTATGTTTTTATTTAGTTGGTGCAATTATACTATATTATTAATGCTTTTAAAAATACAGCGAAGAAAGAAGTCCCGTATGAAAAAAAAATTATTTCTACCTGGCTAGGAAAAACAATATACCATAGATAGGTTTATATACAATGAGTTGTATATTAAAATTCTTCAAAAATCTTATTTAATAGCGGACGGATTTTAGAAATCTATTTGGATCATACCATTATAATGTTCACTATAAGTTTAGTGGCATGCCTGCCAATTGGTTCGTCTGCTGGACTTTTGAATCTGCCAGTCTTTGTACCACACCAAATCAACGATTTTTTGCTGTTTTTAAAAATCGTTTTAAAATTTTTATTTCTTTTGATAAAATTATATTTCAAAATTAAAAGGATCAAAAATACTTAAATTAACAATTAATGATTGATTATAGGAAATAAACAAAGTTGAGAGAAAATAATGGTTTCATACCAGACTTCAAACCAATATAGCTCCTAAATGGTGGCAACAAATGTTATATATAACAAAAAATATGTTTCGTTAAGTTTCTAATCAGGGAACTATCGGGAAATTTTCGTTCCTAGCAGCACCAACAGGACTTATAGACTGTCAAAAAAATAAATAAATAAATAATAATAATAATCCAAAAATTAACAAATCTATGCGAAATTTGACTTTTTTTATTCAAACCCCTGTAGCTCCTAAACAATGGATCCTTGTGGAAAATATTATATAACAAAATATATTCTCCGTTGAATTTTTGATAAGGAAACTGCCAGCAAATTTCTGATCTCTGAGCAACACAAACAGAGCTAGACCATGTCGAAATGTTACATTTTTTAGGCTGAAAATAAACGTTACACCAATAAAGGGTAAACCCCCCAGGCAAATTATAAAAAAATAAAATATAATAAAAAACATTTCCTTTATATATATAGAATCAATTATAGGTTCAGGTTTCTGTATTAGTTCAATTTTATTACTATTTTAATACCAGCTTAAAGAAATTTTTTTTTCTAGTTAGTTTATTTATTTTTTCACTGTACATATCGATTGAATGGGTTAACAATTTTTATAATTATTGCCCTTGATTAAAGGCATTTATACTTAATTTAAAACAATTATTTTTCTATTAAAAAAATAATAATATTCAAATATAGTTGTGATAAATAGGTTGAGTTTTTCGACTCATAGGATATAGTTTGAGCAAAAAGTAATTAAATCATTAGATTAATATCCGAATTGTTCCTTAATAAGTTGACACTTATTTTAAAGTTATAACAATCTGTACACTAAATAAATTAAAAATAATTGTTGCTCTATACACCTCTTTAATTCTTGTTCTGTATGTAATGTACATACTAAGGGTCTAAGTAAATCTAATTTATATTTCTTAAAAATCGTTAATGTTATTTTTTTTATATCAATTTTACAACTGCACAAATATATACATGATGTAAATGAGCTGATAACGATTACAATAACATGTCAAAACTTGAAAAGAACTACTCATCAGTAGCACTTCAATAAAAATTCTACACTAGATCTCTAGGGCATATTCTTTCATACGCCTCGGAGGATTATCGGGAATGAAGTGGAAAGCAAGTTGTGAAACTAATGGATCTGAGTGGTTATGGAGCTTACTATGAAAGGATAGGTATCTGGTCTGGGCTAAATCAGCAGCATAAGGAACATTAAGGTCTTCATGGATAAGTTTATTGGTCACAAAGTAAGGAGCATTTAGGATTTTTCGAAGGATTTTGGATTGCAAGGATTGGATACGAGATGAATTGGATGGTTTAGTAGAGCCCCAAAGCTCAATTCCGTAAGTCCAAATAGGTCTCATCACAGTCATGTAAATTAGTCTTTCAATGAATTGGGAGCTTTGATCGTTTGTCTAGTAAATGTTTAAGCAGTCTGTAACCGTTGATATTATTTAAAAAATATTTTGTGTATATTATCTTTAAATATATTCTTGACTATTCTCATATTTTCGGTAGATTGATAATCCAGGAGGTGGAAAGATATATGAAGTTTAAAAGAAGAGAAAAAGCATCACGCATAGGAATATCTAAGGAATTCCTAAAGTGGTAGTAAGAATAATATTTTTTTTTTAAATGAAACTAATATGGGGGGGTGTACTGTTTTTTTAATTATTTTAATAGGTAAGAACCAAGGAAGTATTAAGATTTTACTAAAAAGCCAGCCAACCTCC
This sequence comes from Euschistus heros, assembly GCA_003667255.2. Taxonomy (NCBI): domain Eukaryota; kingdom Metazoa; phylum Arthropoda; class Insecta; order Hemiptera; family Pentatomidae; genus Euschistus; species Euschistus heros. The sequence goes on along the minus strand of RCWM02000008.1, from coordinate 2,326,460 downwards.
GAACACAGGCCTTTGACGTTTTACCGCCTGGGGATCCCGCAGATGAATATGACTTACATTAATATAAATTTACACAATCTGTAGCCCACTACGTAACAATTTTAAATAATCCTGTAAATATCCATAATTCTTTACAAATATGGATGCCCATAACCACTTATATAAGTTGTTTGATATATTAATAATTTAAATACACCTTACATGTTTACCTGAATCTACTGGCTGGTTCGTGCCTTGTGATTTGTGAGTCCATTGTATCTAAAAATGATTGTGTTGCGTGCACACTCACAGAGCTCTGCTCTGGCCTCACATGATGGGGGAATCGTTATGTGAGAACTAAAGGATAAATAAAAATGTGTTAAATTATTTATGAAAACATTTATAATGAATTTAAATTTCAAAAGGCTTCAAGACAATATAAGAGCTTTTATCGGAGTGATATGAGTGGGTAATTTTTTTATGTCATATACTTGTCACTTTATCCAGGATTCCAAAATGATAATCGGTAATTTATTTGCCACTTATATTTGACTAGTTTTTCTGTTCCTACTGCAGACAAATTTAAAATTCGAATATTGGATGGAAATATTTATATGGTCATTATGATGGTTTCAAATGAAACAATTCCAAAAATGTGTAAATTTTATTTATCTTTTATGCAGTTGTGAATGGCTTTAAGTATGTTTGAATTTTTCATCATTTTATTGATGATTGCTACTGAATATATCAGTATAAAATAAATTGTAAAGTCACTGCTACAAACACTACCAAAAATTCTATAGCAAAAGGTCTCGAGGCCATCTTCTTTTCGCCTCTTAAGGTTATCTGAAATAGAATGGGAAGAAAATTTAGAGAGGAGTGGATTTGAGTTAACTATGAAAGGATAAGTGTCTGATTTGAGCGAAATAAGCAACATATGGAACATTAAGATCTTTATGGATAAGTTTATTAGTAACAAATTAAGTAGCATTAAGGGTTTTGGATTGTAAAGATTGGTTTAGGTTGAGTCCCAAACCCCCACACTATAGGTCCTAATAAGTTTGGAAGGTTGGTGGTTAAATAGTTTAAATTAACTCGCTCGGTACTGAAGGTTGTGGATTCGAATCCCACCTGGGCAGGTTAAAATTTATTTCGTGGCGAACCCACGAATAAATCGACCTTCCTACCCTAGGTAATATAATACTTCAATGAGTCTTGACAAAAAAAAAAAGAAAAAAGAATCTTCAGATTTATGCTTAAACCTTTGTCTGTCCCTTTATTTTTATTTTACTATTGCGGGAACATAAGAGTTATTTTTTGATAATTATATTTCTGTGGAAATTACTTAAATGTAAAAAGATAAAGTCTTCGATTAGTTCAATACTTGAATGTGATGAAGAATAGTCTTGATTTTTTTTAAAATAAAACAAATATTTTAGTTCATTAAATTTAGTTAAAAAGAAAATAAATTACAGGAAGAGATTCCGTTTTCAATGGTCATTTTTAAAATATATTTAAAATTTAAATTAACGTTGTTTTAATTATGTATTTAAACTGGTTTAATTAATAATAATTTTGTTAATCGGCCATTATTTTGATGATCTTTTTAGTATTTGTTTGAAATAAAAATATTTAATGAAAAACACGTAATTGATTACTGGATATCAATATAATTTTTTTTTTTTTTTTTTTACAATGTACACTGAGTGTGCATAATGTTCTTATCGGGCTATTACAGTTTCCATAAAGCGGTTTGAGTTATGGGCTAAGCCCATTTTAAGCACAGATAACTAAGCAAGTTGGTCAGCACCCTCCTAGCGGTACACTGTACTGTTGCAATTAATGAACTGTCAAATTCCGCAAGCCCTATTAGCATGCAGTATCCAGGTTATGCTGTAATGATGATAACCTTACTGTTAATGTGCCAAGAATCCTAGCACGTGTTCAATTCTTAATAAGCTGAGGATTTTTTTTTTCCTCACCAGCAATGAGTCCCTATTGAAAAAGTGATATTAAAAAAAAAAAAAATAATAACTATGAGAACTACGTCTAGTATGATTAATATTCAACTTTTGAGAAAAACTATTTGAAATTCTTTATTTAATTTGTACTAAAAATATTTATAATCTTTCGAAAAACAGACAAATATATCATCTTTAGAATTTTGATATTGTTATTCTGTGCGACACACTGAAATTCTACACTAGCGGGAGGAGAGCGAGACAGGAGAAAACAATTTTGGTCTCGCTTTTTATATGTTTCAAAAATATCCTGGAAATTATCACCTTCAGCAAAACTTCGCTTATTATTATACTAAAATTAAAATAAATTATTAAAAATATTTTATAATTTTTATTGTTGAATAAGTTGTAATGGGGAAAGTTGGAAAATTGCAAATCGATTTTTTTTAAAGTGGTCACATATTCCAGCTTTAAATTTTTAGATTTAAAGATCTTTGACAAAATGTAAAAGAAGTAAATAATTATTATATTAAAAAAAAAAATAATAGAAAAAAAAACAATATAAATACATGTGTGCGCGCGTCTTATATGTAATGTGAGGCTAGAAAAACAAACGTTACTAAATACTCATTTATTCGTGCTCTATGTGATAATTCACCAAAACTATTAAAAAAAAAAAAAAAAGTTTCAGACTACTTCAACATTTACTAGACAAACGTTCAAAGCTCCCAATTAATTACAAAAGACTCATATACATGACTGTGATTACACCTATTTGGACGTACGGAGTTGAGGTTTGGGGCTCCACTAAACCATCTAATTCATCTCGTATTCAATCCTTACAATCCAAAATCCTTCGAAAAATCCTCAATGTTCCTTACTTTGTCACCAATAAACGTACCCATAAAGATCTTAATGTTCCATATGTTGCTGATTTAGCCCACACCAGATACCTATCCTTTCATAGTAAGCTCCATAATTACTCAAATCCGTTAGTTTCTCGACTTGCTTCCCACTCCATCCCTGATAATCCTCCGAGGCGTCTGAAACGAAGATGGCCTAGAGAACTTCTAGTGTAGAAGTTTTAATAAAGTGCTACTAATGAGTAGTTCTTTTCAAGTTTTAACACGCTATTATAATCGTTGTCAATACATTTACTTGATATATATATTCTGTACAGTTGTAAATTTCAATAAATGTACATATAAAAAAAAAAAATCTTTAGGTTTATTATTTTGATATCTTCAATTTTCTGCCATTCCATTTCTCTAACTACTCTTATTTTGATAAACACTAAAAAAAAAAAAAAATGTATTTTCAAAATTATAAATTTTTGTAGTATGTTTCCCTGATTATGGAATGCATATATAATCAACATACCTAACCATAACCATTTTTTTCCCTTTAATTTATGGATTCCAAGATATTCGATGCTAAAAAACTTTTTTTAATGTAAAAATCTAAATAACATAGAATTTCCTCGATAAAGAGATATGTTGCTTTTTAAAAAAGAAACTGATACGCTTCTAATCTATTTTCTTTAATTTTTACCTTCAGTCGTTATACGGGTTTTTCTTTAGGAAAAAAAAAATCAAAAACATTATGAGTAGATAGGGTAAACCAGACGGTTTTGATACCCTTTAGGAAATATTCATACTAAAATTATAGAAATAACAGTCCAACAGAATTTAAATTTACAGTTATTTTCCCTTACTTTATTTTATTTTAAGCTAAAAGAGAATGTTTACACCAAACATAATTCGTGGAATGTATTCTCTAAGATAGCGAGAATAACTTATGCAAAATCAGTTATGGTAACCTAAAGATATCTTTTAAAATACGAACAGAATATGTTAGATTTCCTCAGGTGAGTATCAATGGTTGATATCTTGTCTTAAATTTTTGAAAACTTCAGTATATATAATCTATGTATCATAGTGCTGATGTGTTGTAACTTTTGTATGCTTTAGAACTGAAGTTGAATGTTATGTATTCGAAACTAGTATTCTAATAAAATCCCAATAGAAGTGGCAATTAATTAATCAATCCTAATTTAGAATTTAATGTTTTTTTTTACCTGATTGAACTTTTTGCTACCATATATTGAACCATCCTTGCTTGAATTAATAATTCTTTTTGTATTGAGTTCGCCACTTTTCAAAGCATTTAACACAATTTATATGTACGTAATTTTTTTTTTTTTTTGAATTGTTATTTTTTGCTGTCAAGGTTGTTATGATGGGTATCATCGCTCATGAAATGTGTTATCCGTTTGTGTAGAACCTCAATGACAGAGGAAGTTGCGTGTAATGATTAAGGTTTTTTTTTGTGTCCCCGACGGTTTGGAAATAACGAAGCGTGTTTCATCAGAATCGACAAGCAGAAAGTTACACTTGACGTTGAGAAGTGCGTAATTGTTTTCGAGTTTTAATTAGCTGACAGTTCTCGAAACCTTTTGATAAAGAGAAGGAAATGGTCTTGACAATGACTCTTGTTACGTACTTCGTAGACATATTTAAATTCAATTTGCTATAGAATGATGATAATAACTAACTCCAAGAACTACTTATAGACTACTTTTTTTTTTTTTTTTTTTTTTTAATAATTTTGTACAAGGAAAATAGCTTTACAAATTGTTGCTCTCTTTAGATTCTGTTTCAGTATAATTATTGAAAAATAACTGAGGTATCCTTATATCTACATTGATTTATTGCTTGGAAATATAGTTAAACGTTTTTGTTTGTTTATTTCGTTTAACGTCACTTTATGCTGCTATGGCTAATCGGACGATGCTACGGTGAAGTCCTAAATTTTGCCTTCCAGGTATAATTAGGATAGGGATCTTTAAAAACGAGTACCTGACATCGCACAGGCTCGGGACCCCCATTTTACGTCCCTTCCGAAGGACGGCATAGCAAGGATTTTTTACTCTCCCTGAAAAATAACTGAGGTATCCTTATATCTACATTGATTTATTGCTTGGAAATATAGTTAAACGTTTTATTGAATATGGAACCAAGTTATTAAAAAAAAAAAAATATCCAGTTATTAGACTGAATGTTTATTTTTTTGCGTAATCTAACAACCATTTAATATGTTTTGATGATATTGTAAAAAAAAAAAAAAAAAAAAGTAAATTTTTTTTTATTATAGAATAATCTTGATTAAAATAATTGTTTTGAATGTGTGTTGTTAAAAAAAGTTAAGTACAATTTATTTCAACTTTGTAAATAACTTTGACTGGTTTATTGCAAAATTTAATTGTATAAATTAAATTTTAATTTAGCGACTGACTAGCAGAGTTTCCAATTAGAACTTTATTTCTTTTTCGTTCCTTGTTGTTTTGTTTGTTTATACAAAACGCAAGTGCGATTGTTATAATTATTTCCGTCCTGTGTTCAATATTTGTTTATTCATAATATATATAACTAAATAATTTAAAATATTTCACCAATTATAATACATACCGAATATAGCTTAATAAATCCATGGTCATAGGGAATAAGTTAGGTAAGTCTATAATCGTAACTTTTCAGGGCAGCTACCTTTAAACTTTGAACTTTATGTTGACATCAATGTCTTCAAAATAGTGGGTTAATTAATTATTTTTAAGAAAATTTAATTTATAATGTACCTAAGCCATTTTAGAATTTTATCTCTAGTTACCTGATATTTCCCTAGAATTTGCTATTTTAAAAAACAGGAAAAAAAAAAGTTTTCTAGTACAAAATATAAGCTTATTACATTTTTACGAAAATCTGGAATGTTTTCCTGCTACCGGCTCCAGAAAGGTTAAAATTTAAAAAAAAAAAAAATTAATTTCTCATGTAGTCCCTATATTTTTGTCTTTTAGATCCTCACTTGTTCATTTTAGAGGAAAATAGTATTTATAAAACTTCTACAACATTAAATTCCCTACAAGAATATATGTAATATATTAATTTATATTGAACACGCCGCAACTTACAGCACTTTTAAAATTTCACCGGCGCCGGAATTCGGAGGAACTTAATTTTTTCTTATTCAAGGCCTCCGCTCCTTCCTTAAAAAATTGGAACTAGTATTTTTAGTTCCTCTGATTGCCCATATATATATATATATATATATATATATATATATATATATATATATATATATATATATATATATATATATATGACATATGCAGTGTTTACTGTTATTTTTCTTTTCTTGCCCCGATATGTATGTTTTGATAAACGTAAGTAGAGATATGTTTTAGTTTTTTGGCAATCAGTTTTGATTAAAAAAATATATATATTCGAAATCAATACGCTTCAAGGTGCTGGCTAGACGATTGATATAAAAACATATATCCTCCGCCAGTTTCTTCAGTCCTGTTACACTTGGATCCCTTGTTGCAGCGGTAACAGTTTACGTAAGGAAGATTACGGGATCAGTCTTGGATATTCCTTGGCTCATCATTTACAGGAAGTCGGCTGGTAGCTATCTCTCCGCTTGCCTCCCGATCCAATTTTTGATAGTGGGAATCAGGATATTACGGCAGAGGTTGTGTGTGAAATATAATGTATTTATATTTTATATGATGTAAAATAAATTTTAACAAAACAAAAAAATATATATAATAAACTGGACAGTGTGACGTTTTTCATTTGGTTGGAGAGTAGCGGATAGTTTAATTCTGAGTCCGTCTTATTTTGACTATTAAATGTATTGTCTTAATTGAGGTACGATGGTATAGAAGGATCAACACAATTAGGGTCGGTGAATTATTTGTCACATCTTATTTATCAAGAGCTTATAACAAATTCGTACCAGTACTTCATAACACATGTATCAATTCTAAAAATGTATAAAATAAATCAAACATTTTGATACTCATGTTAGGAAGTGAAATGGAAGTGCTTCTAAAACCTATCAGGTCTTAGAGTAGACTGGTTGTAAAATAACAAAAGGGAGTTAGGTAAATCGACTGTCCCTTAGGTTTTCCATATGACTAGGAATTTTATCTGTTCTTACTGTGCAAAAAATATAATTAAAAAAAAAAAATTAATCCTGTACCACTATAATCCATGGGGGTGGTTTGGATCAGTGCTGTTTAAGGTTGTACTCTTTCCTGGCTCACCCACAGTTAGATAGTTGAATAGTAACCTTGGAACGAAAGGAGGTTTGGTTAGTTCATTTGTTCATAATCCCATTCAATCGATTTTTCTCAATTTTAGGATACCTACGTTTAGAGGCTTGGTGTTCTTCAGGAGGGTCTCCCAGGGCCTTGTTTGATCCTTTATTGATATATGAAAATAAATAATTACCTGCTTCAGCCGGATTGGTTGCCCAGTTTCTTACCCACGTAGCTACCGCTCCTCCCATTATTAGTACTTATGTAAAAATATACGTTGGTTGAAATGTTTACATTTTTTTTTTTAAATTATCTTCTCGGCTTAAGATTACTTGGGCGCTGGTCGAGCTTACTGCCGGTACTGCATTGCCTGATGTTCTAGGTGCAGCTGCCTCAGATCCTTTCTCGTCACAATAGTCCAGAAGAATGGACCGGATCTCAATCCAGCTGATTTAATCTGCCCTGAATTTTCGGCCCCAAACAGGATCGTCCCAGGCGAGGTTCATAACCTACTTCTTTCGAAATCCTGTTGGTGAAGGTCTCGAATGCCCCTTAGGTTAAAAAACTCATTTAACATCCCCGTGTGATTATTATTAAATTATTTATAGGCCCGAGGATTGTTTTTTTAAATTTAGTTTCCAGCTGTTCCCTGCTGAAACATGGCTTCTTGATTTTTAGGGCTTAACCTTCCCCTTCCGTCGCGTCGAGCCTCGTGGGACCAAGTTCTATCCCCGCTTCCCCAAGGAATGTTCCGGATCTCGGTTATTACATTATTACATCCTGAGAGTGCTCTTAAAGTTATTATCGTTGTTGCTAGTCATAAATTAAAAAAAAACAAATATCACACTACAAATAAATATAACACCTTGTGAGAAAGAATAATATGCCAGCATTAAAGTATAGCATTTTTCACGTTTTTTTTTTTTAAAGAGTAAGAATGTTCTTAAATTGAAAATGCTTTTTATAAATGAATTTTTCATAATAATAAGAGAGTCTCCCATATTACATAGTTGGTTTAAAAAATTGTTTAAGTTGTGTTTGTTACTTAGGCCTTAAAGAATCTATTTTGGTAGAATTTGTATTTTTAATACAATAAGGAAAGGTAGTATAAATGCCCTACTGGAAAGGGCATATTTTTAACATGTCCACTTCAAAACAGCCAGGGATATAAGAATAATAATAATATCCAGGAACAAGTTATGACAACAAAGGCATACAGGAAGCACATCTGTGGTGAGAACATAGATGATCAGTACCGCCTTTGCAAAAATGCCATAGAATCGATCCAGCATGTAACTTCTGGATGCAAAGTACTGGCTGGCAAGGAATATCTTCAAAGGCATAACAATGTAGCCAAGGTTGTGTGTGCACTACGCTTTGGCTCTCAAGTTGATGCTGTTGGATAAAAGCTGTCCCTACTATTATTATCATCCACAAGCCATAATTTCGGAAAAAGGGATAAAGATATTTTGGGATCACCCGATAATAACTGATCATATGATCATAAACAACAGGCCGGATATAGTGATCATAAACGAAGTAGGGAAATCAGTTTTTATCATTGAAATCGGTGTGCCATCGGATGAAAACATGTTCCGAGTTTTAGCTGAGAAGAAGAGGAAATACCAGGAGCTGGCAGAAGAACTCAAACAACTATATAGATAAGTGCAGTGTCTTGCCCATAATTATATCCTGTAATGGGCTAAGAAAGACACAATTAATTTGTTCTATAGAGAAGTTGGAGCAGCCTAAAACAGTGCTGGAAAAATGCAACAATCGGCATTGTTGGGAACTGTAACAATAGTTAGAAAGTTTTTAAATTCCAAATAAATATTGATGGTTGACCATGATTGGTCCCCAGAATGTTTGTAACACTAGGTGTGAAAAACAAATAAAAATAATAATAATAAATAAATAATACAACAAACCCCATCACTACTATTACATTGATTTACGTTTATATTTTTAAAGATTTTTATCCTTTTGGAACAATTAAAATACGAAGTACTCCAAGGATGTTTTTTATCAATCCTCACAAAGAACATAAACAAAAGAAACTGTGATTATTTTATTATTATTTTTAAATTGTGGTATCAAAGCATTTATACCATCGTCAGCATACTGTTTTTATAAATATTTTTTTCTGTAAAGGGTCGAGGGAAATGAAGCTATGTTCCCAAACTACATTTAAAACTGGGAAAAAATATTTGTTGGATTTCCATTTTTAAAATAAAATCTCGCCTTGATCGAAATTCAAGTTTAGTCATTACAAGAGAAAAATGATTGCTCTAGACTTCCAAAACATTTTCTTTTTGTGGAAATTAAGAAAATTTGAAAAACATATTTCTTTCGTAATTAAATAGTTGGAATATTAAGTAGTTTGGTTACTTTGTACTTGTGCCTGTACCTGATTCAGTGTAAGTGATGTAATATTTTTTTCACATAGCTAAAGATATACAATTTTTGTTTACATTTAAGTTTTCAATTTTCTTTATGATAATACATTGAAAAAATATAAAAAGAAAAACCCAACGCAAATATATGAATTTAAAAATAATTAATTTTTTATTTTATTAGATTTTTCTCTAATTAGGTACCTCACTAATAAGGTAGCTAATTCACTATGATTTTAAAACCATATTCCCTGGTTATTGTAATTTTTATGTAAAATCTAAAGTTAAATTGTTACTCAATGTCTTAATATTAGACTAATCAAAACTATTATATTTTCCTTTTATCGTTCAATTCAAATAGCGACTCTGTAATTTACGTTTATAATAATATAGTTAATAAATATAAATCCGTATTATTTATATCGATTAAGTTGACAATTATAGTTGGGATTTCTGTAATGGCCGTTCGAGTGGTTAATGCTGTTGAGAACAGGGCCCTGATGCAGTTATCTTAAGTGCATGTTGTAACTACTGCTGTAAATCACGGTTGTAGATTAGTTCAGTGTGCCTTTGACATAATAGGTTTCTAGTGTCTTAGAAGTTACGGTTGGCCTGACACCTGCAGGGTCTGTGGTTCCTTGATCGGTGGACTGCTTAGCCTTTAATAATATACATCATATATTTAATGTAGTCCAGGTTAATTCCTAAAAGAAAATTTAAAAAAAATTAAAATAAACACTGCGATTGAAATTTCCGTATTGCAATATGGCAATGAACGTCAGATATGATAAAATAAAAAATAATTAAACACGTGTATTTTTTATTATTGCGTAGTCTATGTATTGGGTTTATTGCCAATTATATACATTTATGAAGATTATCAAATTAATTTTATTTACATTTTAAACTTCAATGTTTGAAATTGTAATTTATACCTGATAAAGCCACTGACGGATAGTGATTTCAGATCTGCCAGGATCTAACCATTTTTGACGGCAGAAGGATATCCTTTGTCACTACTTTGCGAAAAATTAATCATCGTCGTTTCGAAAATTGATTTAATCTTTTTCGTTGTTTAAAAATGAAACTCACTCTTACCGTTTAATCCTTTTCCCAGAACAATGAAGTATAATATTTTGAGATTTGCCAGGATTCTGTGATTCCATTGGCCTTTGTATATTCGGCCATTGTTGTCTTTCTGAAAATCAATTAAGTTGTTTCGCTTTTTTAAAGGATACTCTCTCATCCTGTTTAATCCTTTGTTTTTTTTTTCGAAACAAAAACGTATGTTAAAACTAGAGTAAGCTTAGAATCCTTTGACATACTGTTTTGTGAACTTGTCGAGAATCTTTTTTACCGGTCGTCCAAATTTCAATAGTAAACCACATGTCAAACAGTAACCTTGCACACACACCGACCACTGAACGGTGCCGGCAAAATGCCGTTGAGTTGCTGGCGCCTGCCACTGCACTATAATTACTGTTTATGCATTATAATTACAAAAGCTACTACTTGTTTGAGTTACTGAATCGAATGAAACAATATCAATTTGTTAATCAGAAATTGTTAAAAGTTTTAGGTCGAAAAGTCAAGTATAAAATAAAATTATAATTATAAAAAAACAAAAACCTAATAATTGTTTGACCGGTGAGTCTGCTAGCACCTAGCACAGGCAAAATATCGGTCGTCCAAAAGTCGGTGTGTGTGCAACTAGCCTTAGGTATATTATATTAATTTTTTATTTTTTTTATATTTAAATACAATTTTCGTCTTGTATTGTTACTCTAATAATTGCCTAATAATTCTTGCGACATCAAAAGTGTCCCATCGTTATAATAATCGGTTCCAGGTCTATAAAATAAAACATAATTAAAAATATATAAACGTGTTTTTTAAAATATTTATCATTATTTTAAAATCTGAATCATAAATATTCTTTATCGATCTAAAGGCCTGGCCATGAAAAATAATTTTAGTTAAGTGAAAACTTATGACTTAAATTTTTGAAAAGTATATTGAAAAATGCTGTTGTTAAATCAATTGGCAAAAATTAATCAATAGTAATTAGTTAGTTACTTAATATTACAGTTTATAGTGCTTCAAGAATGTCGAACTTAATTTTTTTGGTTTTTGAATCATAAAAAGCCGCATCTTCTTCATAATAGTTCTATGCCTAGAAGAACAATATTAAGCAGTATAGTTAAAATCCTATTCTTAGGTAAAATTTATTCCTGCTATAGGTAATAAAAGCGGTAATAAATTATGAATGTAATAGCAAGTTCGCCATACGTCCTTATAACAGCTTGTTGCATGCCTGGAATTGGTTATTCGACATGCAACAGACGACACGAAATTCCTTTAAAATGCATATATTATTCAATAATGTAACCTGAATATTCTGGAATATATAATTCCTCGACAGGAAGTAAAATTTAAATTTCTGACGACCCTAACCTGAATTTTTCCCACTCGTGTCCGATGTATGTCGTGCGACGTACAGATATTTTTTTATATTTTAAAGTTATAAATTATCGTGGTGGTGTTGATATTAAAAAAGAAAAATAATTTCAGTCCCGCAATTGTACCTTAAGAACTAAGCTTTTGAAGCCTCTATTTACTACGGCACTTAGTTCATTGATATATAATTTTTTTTTTTTTTTTTTTTTTTTTTAAATCTTAAGTCGAATAATTACAAGCTGCTAACTCAAGGGCTGTGAGTAATATAGAAGATTTATTCACACACAATGTATGAAATAATACAATGACATAAAATAAATAAAGTAAAGAAAATGAAAATAAGCAACCTCTAAATGTGCAATAAATAAAGTAAAATATACAATAAATTAAATGAAGTGCAAGAAATAAAATTAAATATAAATTATTTATTTATTATTTTATCCGAATGAGCCTCTGATGTCTACGCAAAGCATTCAATTCATTTGAGCCACAAATTATTTTTAAAACTCAAAATATTCTAAATTGTCTAATATCGTCTTCTTGACTTAAATAATATTGTTTTATCATACAAACCGATTTATTGATGTAATAGTTCAGTAATACATTATTTTGAATCCTGCTATTGTATAACCATTCATTTTAACGTCACCTGAAATTTTGAATTTTGAAGGCCTTGGTTGGAGGATAATATTACCGGTCAAGTTGTCGAGCTGTCAAAATATTTTAAAAAATTCGTATCTGATTCTCTGAATTTAATTATTTTTAATTCACAAATTTTAGGAAAAGCAAAAAACTTAAACAAATATATATATATAGAGAGAGAGTATTTTTAAGCATCTAATTTTAAATCACATAATGTATGTCTGTCAAATCGTTTAACGTGATATCGTCACTTAACGACTATAGTTAAGTGAATACAAGCAAATATGAATGTAGTGCTAATTGTGCAAAAATGATTTCATGACTAACCTTAGTATTTTTTTATTATATATATATATAAGTTTAGTAAGGTTCTTGAGGTTCAGTCAATAAATAAAAACTACTATTCTGGCCACGTTTCGAGACTATATTGTTCTCATAATTATGTACTACAGTGAAAAAAACAGTTACAATAAAAATATATAAGTTATACAAGTTATTTCAAAACATAAAGTTAGCTACAATTGAAGTATATAACAACATGTGTTAGAATAATAAAAATATACATAATTACAGAATATAGAGGGGTATGAAACTGCTTTCAATGTTACTGGTGGATATGGTATCGACTAAATAAATTCTAACAATTCTAGTACACAACTGACCTGGGGAAATTTTGGAAAACAGTTACAAAGGTTATGGGGGATTGAAAAATTGAGTTAAAACGACTGGATGGTATTCCCAAGATTTAACTTAATTTTTCCTTGGGAATCCCCATCCATAACCTTTGTAATTGTTTTTCAAAATTTTCCTAGATCAGTTGTGTACTAGAATTGTTAGAATTGAGTTAGTCTATACCATATCCAGCAGTAATGTTGTAAGTAGTTTCATACTCCACTATATTCTGTAATTATATATATATATATATATATATATATATATATATATATATATATATATATATATATATTGTATTATTCTAACAGATGTTGTTATATACTTAAATTGTAGCTAACTTTATGTTTTGAAATAACTTATATAATTTTATTGTAACCTGTTTTTTCACCGTAGGGCATGATTATGAGAACAATATAGTCTCGAAACGTTGCCAAAATAGTTGTTTTTAGTTATTGACTGAACCTCAAGAACCTTACTAAACTTTATATATATATATATATATAATTCAAAAATGCTAAGGTTAGTCATGAAATCATTTTCGCATAATTCGCACTACATTCATATTACTTACGTATTACTTTTGTACTATACTCTTTAAGTGACGATATCACGTTAAACTTTTTGACAGACATACATTAAGTGGTTTAAAATCAGATGCTTAAAAATACTCTCAAAATGCCGAAAAAGGATAGCTCGGTGAAGGATTTGATCCAACAATTATATATTCATTTTTTATTTGTTATTCTTTTAAGTGTAATTTCTGTAGAAGGATTTGTTTATTTTTTTCACTCATTTCTATGTACTATTACCAATGCTCGGCGAAATTTAATAGTAATTAACTGGTGGATTTGGCGAATGAAGAGGGTTATGTCACAAAAAAAAAAATAAATAAAATAAATATAGTTCAGTAGCTGAAGGAGTTGTGTGCAGAAGTGTTTGGTTGCAAAATATGAATATTTCAAAACAACTAGAAAAAGAGATATCAAGCAGATGAAGAGGTTATGCAACATTTTCCTCCTAAAATATATATATATATATATATATATATATATATATATATATATATATATATATATATATATATATATATATATATATATATATAAAATCTTGTGATAGTTACATAACCGTTTCATCCTTCAATTATTTGACAAGTAATTTCCAGGAAAAAATCACCTATCTTGGGAATTCAATAGTGATTGACTATTACCAACGAGTTATGGAAATACTTTCCGTTCCCATACGTGTAGTAATCTTTGAGTTTCCTTGGTTCTTTTAAAGGGTAATTACACAATAGAAACTATGGGAAGCGTCATTACTACAACGTACTGTAACTTACGCGCATTACTGATTTTCCATTGCGATCAGTTATGTTGCATGGATAGAGAGAACGCATACTATGCAGCCTATTTCCCTATCTATCTGAAGCTGTGCAAAATGAACTCCACAGGGATGTGCTTATTACTCGAAAGCGTCTCAGTTCAGGTGCGTGCGGTTTGCGATTAAGTCCCAGCCTTAAAGAAAACATAAAAAAAAATAATGTGGTCTCTTTTTCTGTATTTTTAAATATTTATATTTATTAAAATAATCTCAGATTTATTAAATTAATTACTCTAATACTACTTACCCAAGTATTGTATAATTAAGATATTATCTTGACATCACATGTAAGCTAAGGTTAATTGAACAATTAAGATTGTTAATTAAGATAAATAGAAGACTGTATCCGTATTAAAATGCTATACTGATAAGATTTAGCAGGCCTATAAATTGCGGTTTCTATGGTCCAGCAATTAGAAATAGTTACGGCTATTATATTAACTCCTAGAATGGACGTGTTAAATTTAAAAATTTTTATTATTTTTTTTTTTACACCTATCAATTATAATACAGACAATCAATGAATTTGTTGAGTGAAAAAAACTGTTTCGTAGGCATGTCTCTAGGAATGTCTATGTAATTTTTCGTAGAATTGTTTGTAGTGGGTTTGTATTCGTTCATTAACTGTTAGCATGCGAAGGTCGGTATGTAGAGTTGCGTTGCTTACGTACCAGTTACGTATGGAGATGAGATGATTGGGTTTTTGGTCTCTTCTTTTGGGTTTTTGGTTTAGTGGAAGGTTTGTTGACTGTCGATTTCATCGGTTTCAAATCTCTGGCCCATTCAGGATTAATTATTATTGTTATTTTGAACACATTTAGCTAATTTTCCTGTACTTTTTTTATGGCCATGGTTTTTCCACTGCACCACTACACGTTGTTTAACGCCATGGCGTCTTTCTGGATTTATGATGATTTATGCAAAGGAACATCTATATATGGAAGTTTCTGACTACGTATAGTAAAATAAAAATTAATTTCCTTGTATGATTTTTGGTAGTGGTTATAACGCAAGACCTGGAATAAGGAATCTATACTTTTCAAAATTGTCAAATCTATGATTAGATGTTAATGTACATTGTAACTGAACAATGTCTATGTCATTTTCTTTTCCTTCCAGTTGAATGGTTGGCTACTGTCTGACTCATCTGTTATTTCAAAGAATTAGAGTAGAAGGTATTGGATAAATCTAAGTACGAGGGTGAATCAAATATAAACGGTAATTTTCAAAATTATATTTATTGAATAATATTATACAGAAACTATACCTTCAACATTTTTCAATGTAGTCTCCTGCATTATCTACACACTTCTGCCACCGATTTGAAAGCTTGAATATTCCCTGTTCATAAAAAGACTGAGGGCGAATTTTTACCATTCGCGCACGTGCTTTTCGACGTCTTCATTGTTTTCAAATCGTTTTCCTCCAAGTGATTCTTTCAGGGGCGCAAACAAAAAATAGTCACAAGGGGACAGGTCTGGACTGTAAGGAGGGTGTTCGAGAGTTTCCCAGCCCATTTCTTCCAATTTATCCCTTGTCAACAATGCGGTGTGAGGCCTTGCGTTGTCATGGAGAAGGATGACATCTCTAATGGGCACACCTCGTCTTTTGTTCCGGTAACTGGTTTTTGCTGACTGTAGCATCTGGCAGTAGTAAGCCGCATTCACTGTTCGTTGATTGTGAAGAAAATCAATGAGTAGAACTCCCTTTGAGTCAAAAAAAATTGTTGCAAGAACTTTTCCGGCTGAGAGACGAGTTTTGGCTTTCACTGGGCAGCCTTCATCCTTCCTTCGCCACTCCTTACTTGCCATTTTCGATTCGGGGGTGTAATGGTGGACCCACGTCTCATCACATGTGAAGAATCACTTGGAGGAAAACGATTTGAAAACAATGAAGACGTCGAAAAGCACGTGCGCGAATGGTTAAAAACTCGCCCTCAGTCTTTTTATGAACAGGGAATATTCAAGCTTCCAAATCGGTGGCAGAAGTGTGTAGATAATGCAGGAGACTACATTGAAAAATGTTGAAGGTATAGTTTCTGTATAATATTATTCAATAAATATAATTTTGAAAATTACCGTTTATATTTGATTCACCCTCGTATAAGTAGAATTATTAGAAGCTGTTGTATTGATATCTTTAGGTACAGGGAAGTGTTTAGTGACTTGTGCAGTTTGTGTGAGGAATGAGTTTGGCATTCCTTTCTGATCCTGATAATCTTATCACAGATGACAACCTAAATTTTTTCCTCCATGTTCTTCAAATCGTATCTGGCAGTGAGTTAGGATATCCGTTGGACGTTGTTTATAAAATATAAATAAAAATTGTGTTGTGACATTTTGAAATTTATTGAAAATCGTATACTGACTGTGTCCGCCTAGGCACCATAAGTCTCTTTATTCCCTCGACCCCAGGATTGAATCTCTTTACTCATTAAGCAGTTTGAGTTATCGCAGTTGGGCCCCTTGACTACTGCCATTAGTTGTGGGCCCTTCCTCTATCGTTTATCTGCAATGTCGGACGTATCCTTTGATCCCTTTACATCCCTGCGTCCACATTAGGGTAGCCTCATTGCTTTCCACCAATTGTTTTAGGAGACATCTAGACTTTTCCAAACTTAAAAATAATAAATATACTGAAGTAATGTGTTTTTCTAACTTTAATGATTTTCCATCCTTTCTAAATTAAAGTTTCCAGCATTGTTGAAAATTATTGAAAATAAATTTACTGAAGGAATATTGATTTTCTTAACATACGGTGAAAGGCAAAATTTCTACCCAACTATTTTTTTCATTTACTCAGCTAAAAAGCTGGGATTCTATACTTTTTTGATGTAACGTTTTTTTCACCCTGAAAAATTTAACATTTTGAACAAGGTCTTGATGTGTTGGTGTAGCTAAGAAAGAAAATTTGACATTTTCCTTATAAAAAATTTAAAGGAGATTATTTTTTGTTAGATAGCTATTTTCGCTAGGATCTATTTAGGAGCTAGTTTGAATGAAATAAGTCACCTAACGTTTTTTCTCACATCAAAAATGTAACATTTCTAGCTCGTGGTAAACCTTAAGATTAAAGTATCACTTATGATTTGGAAGAAACTTTTAACCCCTGATTTGGATATGTTTTAAGAGTGCTGTTACCAAGTATGCATGTTTCATTCGTCTCTCTTATAATTATACTTGGATGGGATCTTTTTTGTCAACTCATAGCAATCCATGATTGCTCATCATAACAATCAGAATTTTTCAACGGTTGTAATATGAATAATAATTAATAATAGTGTATTAGTAATAAACATGTTTATTGATTAATTTTATGATGGAAGTTTTTTAATCTCGTTGGAAATTTAGTCAGAATTTTTATGCCTAGGGTCAAGTGGGGAGCAGTGTAACAAATAATTTTTTTTTTTTTTTTTTAAATAAAAGATGTTTATTAAGATCGCCTTCTAATTATTTATAAGGAAACGAATAGTCTTTACTTTCATATTAGGCTTGAAATACTATTCAAATTATATTTAGAAGCTTTTTATTTATCTGATTTGTTTCATTGTGCCCGAGCAGTAGGACACAGTGAAACATCCACCGGGATACAGTATAAAAACATGAGACACACTTTATCAGTAATAAAAACAGAATAAAATATGAAAAATAAAAAAACATTGAACCTCAATTATAATCTACAACAAATTATCAGTAAACAAATTTATAATTTGAAAATATTATCGTTTCTTCTTTAATGCCATTAGCACTGAGTAGATCAGTTTCCGTCTTCCTTTTTCTGTTCCAAAGTATATTCAATGTAACACTTCTAGAAAAAAAATATATATCATCATAGGAAGCACAGTCTAACAAGTTATGTTACAATGGAATGAGACACTACTAATGGATTCGAATGGTTGTGGGGTTTGCTATGAAAGGATAGATACCTGGTTTGAGCTAAGGCAGAAACGTAAGATATATTAAGATCTTTGTGGATAAGTTTGTTTGTGACGAAGTAATGAGCATTTTTACTTGAGGTACGCATGATGATATAGAAGGATCAATACAATTAGGATTGATGAATTAAATGCCACTTCTATTGAGATTATTTTATTTGAAAACTAGTTTCGAATGCTAAACATTCATCTTCAGTTCTAAAACATACAATAAAATTTTCAACACATGTGTTGAAAATTTTATTGTATGTTTTAGAACTGAAGATGAATGTTTAGCATTCGAAACTAGTTTTCAAATAAAATAATCTCAATAGAAGTGGCATTTAATTCATCAATCCTAAATGAGCATTTTTGATTTATCTAGGGATTTTTGATTGTATGGATTAGATAAGAAATGAATTGGATGGTTTAGTGGAGCCCCAAAACCTCAACTCTTTATGTCCATATTACTGTATCGTTTGTCAAGTAAATGTTGAATTAGTCGAAAACGACGTGCAGTTTCTTGTCGTTTTAGTCTTGTATGTGGATTCCAAGTTAATTAGTTTGTCCAGATTGAGTCAATAAAGAATTTTAAAAAGTTGTTTTTGCTACAGAGAACTGAAACGACTGAGAATAGTGAGAACTGAACGGGTCGTGAAAAAGGATCGCGCTTCCGAACTGAAATGAAGCTGGGACGGAAACTTAAGACTAGTCGTGGATATGTAACGATGATAATACACGGAGTTGGTGATAACTGTTAAAATAAAAGAATAACAAGCGTTAATTTGTCTATATAAATAATTTACTGTCTAAGTTTCTATATACATATCATTTTTTAAGTGTTTGGGTTTATATAGAGGCTTGGGTTGAGTAAGGAAGACCCAGAGCGAGTATGAAAGGGAGAGGAGGGTCACGGAGGACACGCTTTCTCAGGCGTTCATTGTCTGCTGACCGCGTTGCACAAGGCGGCTGCCAATTATCTAACTCCACTACTGTGCGCTCTGTCTTAGGAATGGTCAGGGCTATAGTAACTAGTATACGTTGATAAATGTACGTTTCACAGAAATTTTACAATTTTTTCTTTAATCTAAAAAAATAAACGAAACTATGGATTTGGTATAAAAACGAAATCGTAAGTGCAAGTTAAATTAAACATCGTTCTTAACGACGTCTAGAGCAAAACCAATTACCGCCACTTTTTGAGATGATTCCAAAAAATTGAACGCTGGTATCTTGGTCTCCGTTTAAGATACAGACTTTATTTTTAGCTCGAATTGCAGAAATTTTAGTTTAGTCAAGTCTAATTTTGAATTAAAAAAAGGTTTTGTTTAGAACCAACTGTTCAGCAGATGTTTTGGTAAAATGTAGAAAAGGTCGACATTTTTGACGCTACCTGTTAGCGAGCGGCGGCACTTCGAGATCCAAAATTTGGGTTTTAGCACACAATCACTAACAATTTATAAATAATTCAAAACTACCCGGACTTTTGCACACCAATTATGATTATACTGAACTATTAGGGATTCCTCAAAAATATTATGCCTCCACTGGACTGCCCGGGATGGTAGGATTAATTAAAGAGTCTGACTAGCGAGAGGCTGATTATCAAGGTTCTACTTTAATAGTATTATTGCATGATTTTTTCTTTTTCATTCTAATAAATTTTTTTGAATATGTTTTGGTCAGCTTATTAATAGAAAAATACTATAAAAAATATTTTTCACCTACAAACCATTTTAATTAATAATATACATTATGCTGCACATAACTAAAACGTTATTTATCTCGATTATAAAAAACAAGAATTTTATCCTCATTGATATTTTACAAACTACATATCTTGGGAAAAGCCGCAGAAATTTTATTTGATAAAAAAAACACAATGGATGTTATAAAAATAAATAAGAACACTTTACTGGAAGGAAGGAGTCTCCACAATGAGGTCTTGCAGGTGTAAGTGACAATTAGAGACATGTCTGGTCCAGTTAGGGCATGCAAAGTCCTCTCATGTCTAGAGGGATGATGTAGCATCTCTAGAACAAGATTAAGTTCCAAAAAACGCAAAGAGAGTTCTCTGCCATAAGTATTAATACAATGATGCAGATATGCTACATTATGCACTAGAGGGTTAATAGTATTATTTGATTTTTTTAATGTAGTTAAAGCTTTCATCAGATCATAGATATTTTCTAAACCAAGCAAACGTGGATTTAAGCCCGGATTTGTATTGACCACTAAGCCCGACAGCTTATATTCCAAATCCCCTCTTGCGGACTTCTTCACCCTCGTGGTCTCGCTAAGAGAAAAAATGTCATTTGCGGCGAAGGCAATTAATGTTATAACGAGGCACAACGTCCTTGGCCTCCCGTTTTGTATTGTTTTCACACTTTACACTCTAAAATTGTTTATTTCACGGGCGATCTTTGAGTGGATTGTCCGCCCCAGTACCTATTATTTATTTATCTTTTTTTTGTAATTCCATTCCTCCAAGTGTGATTTTCCCACCATTATACCACCGCCTGAAAATGGGAAAAAAAAGCGCAAGATTGAAGCGGTGGCCTTTTGAAGGGGATTAGGTGTAATTTATGACAGTTTCCATTAAGGGCTGTAATAAAGCCTGGAGCTGGAGGATTTGAAGGGGTTCTGGAACTATTGGTCTGGAAAATGTATGAGAGGGCACATGCGATGACACCGCCCTGATTTATGCACTCGCCCCTCCGGGATATTAGATCCTTGATTAGTTCTTGTATTTCGGTTTGTTCATCAGTTCACCTCAACTGTTAATTTAATTTTTTTTCATCAAACGAATCAATTCCTTTCTGGGCATATTATGTATACACTTTTTGATTAATCCTAGTGAAATATTTCAATATTAGTAATTGTAATATCTAGTATTGTGTCAGTACCAAAATTTTCGATTCCCAATAACCGTACCGGTTTAAAAATAAATTACTATTGCAAAGAATAATCCAGTAATAAGAGTGACTAGTTATAGGACATCCCCTTGGGTCTCAGATTGTTGGAAAATAAAACAAGATTTAGATTTAAATATACAACATAATATCAACAATGTGGTTACTTTTTGAATTATAGCAAATAAAGTGTTTTTTTTGATAATCGAACCTTGTTATTTTGAAAAAAAACGTGTTAATTTTCCACCTGCAGAACTAGACTTAGGTATTTAGTTTTATATCATTTTGATATTTTATTGGCTTTATATATATTATTTTCCTCTAAATAGTAAAACCTTTTGGTTTATGCAGGTGGCCTTCAGGAAAAAGCGGAGCGTGCTGAAAAACTGACTAGAGAAGTCTGTGGGAAATTCAAATAAAATATTAGGAATGCTGAGTTTGGAATTTTTTTTTTTCTTCTTTTTTTTTTTTTCATTACTCAGAAATACAGACTTGTTGAAAAACTGTTATTTGTTTATTCGTATGAGCTAATTTAATTTTAGACTATAATAATAAATACTTGTAAATTAATCCAAATTCATTATTCAAAAATGTACTAAATTTTGTTGTTAATAATTAAATTTTGCTATCTCGAATTTTTTAAGATCTTAGGTTAGCAAAATAGGTTGACTTATATCTGGGACTGTATCAGGACAAACGACTTCCTTGGTATTCATATACTAAAAATACAAGAATCTGCTCGTCTGAACACTTCAAAATTTTATAGGCAAGCGTTTAAAGCTCCTATTAAATCACAAATGATTTATTTACATGACAGTAATTTAACCCATTTGTACACACGGAGTTGAGCTTTAGGCCTTCACTAAACCTTCCACCTCGTATCCAATTATTACAATCCTAAGCCCTTTGTAAAATCCTCAATGCTCCTTACTTTGTCACCAATAAACTTATCCATAAAGATCTTAATGTTCCATGCGTTAATGATTTGGCCGAAACCCAGATACCTATCCTTTCATAGTAAATACCCACTCGAACCTACTAGTCTCCTAACTTGCTTCACACTAAATTCCCGATAATCCCCCGAGGCCTCTGACAGAAAGACCTCCAAGAGACCAAATGTAGAACTGTTATTGTACTGTGATCCGTTGTTTGTTTGTTTTTAAGGGCAGAAAACTGCTGGTGGTTATTATTGCCCATAAACTTGAATTTTATTATACCGTCTGCATTGTAACAATATAAGAAATTAACTAAATTTAAAAGAAAATGAAATTTAAATAGCAATGTAATATTAAAAATAAATTTAAATATCAATGTAAGAAATTTGAATGTCGTCGTTCTTATCAAATTGTATTGATATCAACAAAATAAAAAAAGATAAATACGATTCACAAAAAATAATAATTATATTATAAATAATTTAAATAAATGAATAAAATAATAAACATTAAATAAAATTATATAATCTGATTTTCTCGATAAATTTTATGGTACTACAAATGTACTTATATTTAATTTATACAGTTGTAAATATAAATAAATAGTGAAGAAATGGTCAGGGGTGCAGTCAGGTAAATAAACGCACCAAGTTTTTAAATTAAAAACTTAATATTAGGCGTGCCGACGTTTCGACTTGCCTTGCAGGTTTTCATCAGGGCTAAAATTACACAAAATTGGAATTGACCAAGATGTTACAAGCATTTAAAAAAAATAATTTTAAAATGAAAAAGAAAAATAATAATGCAAAGTAAATTAGTCAACGAAACACACGAAATTAGTATTATTATTTTTTCTTTTTCATTTTAAATTTTTTTTTTTTTAATTTTTGTATCATCTTGGTCAATTCCAATTTTTGTTATTTTAGCCCTGATGAGGTCTAAACGTCGGCACGCCTAATGTAAAGTTTTTATTTTAAAAACTTGGAGTGTTAATTTACCTGACTGCACCCCTGACCATATCTTCAGTATTACATCTCACAGTCAACAATAAAATTATCAATATAAATAAATAGTTTAAAAATAAAATAAAAGATACTTTTTTTTTTTTTTAGTGTATCATCCACAGTAGTGGCTTTTTTTTTTTTTTTTTTTTTTGTTATTTCTTCTAATTTTTACATCGTTTTAATGTCGTAAACGATAATCGCATAATACCCCTTCTATTTGTTAGGTTTACAATCTCATATATTGATTGTTAACTTTTGCATTTTTTTTTTGTTTATTCCTGTTGCAATTTCATTATTCTTAAATAATTTAAATAAATATGATTGTTATTTATGTTAACTAACATACGCGCTGAGTAGATTATCCTCTACATCTCGACATCTCGACATCCCGAAGCACTCTCTAAGATTAGCCAGGGTCCAGACAGGACCTTCCATTACTTACCATCGTGTCTTGTTGACCCGTCAGCTTCCTCCATCTTTCTCAGTGTTACCGTTGGATCCTCGAACATCTTCCCAGCTAAATCATTCATCTGTTATGACAGTCGGTGTCCCGTGCTTTTAGAAATTAATCCGTTGTGCTCTGTGCTATGTCCACTGAACAACAATCTTTATATAGTAACTTAAATATGACACACTGTTTAATAAATAAAACATGTTATTTGTCTGTATATTGATTTGGTTTCAGTTGTATTTTAGGACGGAAGTCGGTAGATACTATTGTCAACAAAATTTTGGCGGCCACTGACGATCGTTCCTAACGGAGCGATGGTTTGACGGCGATTTCAAAGGCCCAGTGACTATCGTACTATTCCTGATTCCATTGGTTTAATATTAATAATATTAATTGATAAATAATTACTATTAATATGATTTGCACACGCACGGTTGCTCCACGGTCCGTTTGGCGTGGAACGGTGAAGTGCAGTGATCGTTTAGACTTCAGCCAGGAAAAGGCTAGATATTTAATTTCAATGCAAGGAAGTTCTGAGTTATACATTCGTTATTGCTTATCATGTCAAGTATTAGTTTTGAATTTAGTGTGAAGTATGTTTGGAGACTAGTGGATTGGAGTAGATAAGTAGTTTACTATGAAAGGACAGGTATCTGGATTGAGCCAAATTAGCAACATGTGGAATATTAAGACCTGGGACCCAATGGCCGAGTGTATTTGTGGATTTAGTGTGAGCATTGTGGATTTTGGATCGTAAGGATTGGATAAGAGAAGAATTGTAAGGCTTAGTGGACCTCCCAAAGCTCAACTCCGTATTTCCAAATGGTAGTATCAGTAATGGTCTAATTACTGTCAAGTATATAAGTCTTATGTAATTAATTGGAAGCTTTGAAAGCTTATCTTGTAAATGTTGAAGTAGTTGGAAACGACGAGCAGCTTCTTTTCTTTTAAGTAAAACAAATAGGAATAGAATTACACTATGTATACAAGCATCAGAAGGGACCATACGTATACCCCACTTAAGGGGGGGGGGGGTTGCACAAGCCAGAAGCAAGAGTTCAAACAAAGAATTTTATTTGACCTAAATAAGAAGCGTAGTCTAGTTTATTTCCATAGATCTCTTATCAATGTTCATTCGATTTAATCTTCAGGAACTTTATCTTTGTAATTTTGTTGGGATGATCAGATTGCATAAAGACCTCGCTGTAGGATTTGCATTGCAAAGGGGGGGGGGGCGGTTACACCCCAATCCCTTGGCCTAGTTCTATTACCGGCTAGGAGTGAGAGGACATAATGAAGCTATTGTGCGAGGCTCGGACCCGGGAGACATATGATTGGGCCTGCTGTTGGGGCAGGTCGGACGTGCCCTTTGTCGTGTCTCTCTTGTGCTTTTTAATCAATTCTACTTTTATTAGTCCACTCCCTGGGTTATCTGATGTCATTATTTTGGCTTAGATAGTGTCTTAAAATGCGTAGTATTAAATGTTTAATAAATAAGGTCATGATATTTAACAGATCTTCACTTTGCTTCTGAATCCTCTCAGTCTAAATAATTCACAATACTTTTTTAATCCCATCTTCCGGGATATATTACTACGAATATATGTGATTTAGTCCCAAATATTCCTAAATTATGGTGTTTACGTTTTGTTTTTTATTGTTTTTTTTTTTTTTTAAATTAGGATTTGTTCACTTCATGCATGATAGTGTTGAAAGATCAATGCAATTAGAATTGATGGATTATTAGATATAAATACATAAAACACCAAGTCAGTTTCTAAAACAGTAATTCCATTATGAAACTCATGTTGTTAACTTCTGTTTCACGTTTTTACATTCAAGAAGAATAAATATCATTATAAAAGGATCCAAGCTGAAACTGTAGAAGTGAATGTTTACATGTGAGGTTATAGGAAAGAGTTATCGATAAATGTAAACTTAAAGTGAAGCGTGTTAAGGTCGAAAAGGTCGGTGCAGCGCTGGTCCTGCCGGTCTGTTGGAACCCCGCTTCTGTAAGGGTACCTTAAAAAAATAACAAAATTTAAAACAACATTAATTTGCTACACAAATTATATATATTAAATTTTGAAAACGCAAGACGTGTTTTTGTCACCTAAGTAGAAAAAATGGAAGGGCTTCTAAAAGGTATCTGGACTTCAAGTAGACAGAGTTAAGACAAATGGGTAGTGCGTTTTTATCCCTCTCTTTGTTACTCAGGTAAATTGGCACTGATGAGTCAGATAATTAGAACCAGATTTGGGCAAAATTTTATCATGATTAAATACTTGACGACTAATTTGCTGGAATCAATCATCTAATTTAATCATGATTAAATCATTCAGTTCATTTTTAATCAATTAATGATTTATAAACATAAGATATAGTTGACTGTGATATATAGGAGATGTAGATAGTTAGGGGTAACTTCTAACTATCTACATCTCCAATTAATGATTTATGTTTGAAAACTCAACTGAAAGATTTAATCATGATTAAATTAGATGATTGATTCCAGCAAATTAGTCGTCAAGTATTTAATCATGATTTTTTTTTTCTTCAATTCTGATTATGTTATTTAGTGTTGATTAATTAATTTTTTTTTTTTTTTTTTTTTTTTTTTTTTTTTTTTTTTTTTTTTTTTTTTTTTTTTTTTTTTTTTTTTTTTTTTTTTTTTTTTTTTTTTTTTTTTTTTTTTTTTTTTTACACAATTATGATTAAAACTAATAATGTTTAATCCTCGAAACTATTATTGGAATAAAAAATTCTAATAGAATTGGCAATTGATTCATCAATTGTAATTAATATTTGTTTCTGAACGAATTATTTCATTTCACTAGTCTTTGTTATATTTTATTAAATTTATTTAAATTAAAGATTTGTTTTTATAATAAAAAAAAAATAAATATCACCAAATAGAAAATAGATAGACATGGTTTGATATATAATTTTTATTATTTTTTTTAATTATAAAAAACTTCATACCGAGACACACTGTATAATCAAGAATAATACATATTGGTACAATTGCTTGCCCGTATTATCTCCAAGTGGATACTTCTGCTCCTACAGCACAAAGTTTGACTGAAAAGAAAAAAGTCTTCTATGATATAATAAAACACATCTAAATATATATCTAACCTATTCACATATTTGTAGATTATTAATTATTTAGGAGGTGCATAAATAAATTAAGGTTTATTTGTTCCTAGAAGGATTTAGGGAAAAAGCTTCAAGAATAGGAATTCCAAAAGTTAGCACAAACAATAAAAGATTTTTTAATGAAAGCAGTTCTTTGGGGAACACTGATTGAAGGGTTTGCACCTTGTATTCAGGAGGTGGGCAGAAGAACGTAAAGAAATTAGGTAAAGAATATATGAAGGTTTTTTTGGTTCTTAGTAATTGGAATAGGAAAATACCGAGAAAGTATTAAGATATGTAAAAGTCAACCGAGCTTAGAATACCGTCACGAAATTTTTGACCGTCTTGGGGATCCAAAGATGAATCTAATAATTGCTTTGTGATTTTTTTTATATTTTTCATTCTATAGTTTATATAATTTTTAAGGGTTGGAGGATAAAAATGAATAAACATAGTAGCTTATTCGTCACACGTAACCTGATATTTGTTTGGCTTTGTACTTTAGACTATTGGGGTAAACATTTTCATTGAGAGGTCAAGTGTTAAGATTTTTGGAAAAACTGTGTCCCCTCTATGGATAAACATGTTGAGTGATATATTTATTTATTATTTCCTACTTCCATTCCTTTACATTCAATAGAAGGCTCAAAGCTCAGAAATCTAAATTTCTTATATAAAACTGGTTTCTCAAAAAAAAAAAAAAAAAAAAAAAAAATCACCGATCATGTAGTGGTTTATAATATTAAAAAAAAATTAATAAAAAAGAAGTTGAATTGCCAATGTATTTATTTATAAACTTCTTTACTAAAAGGTAATGTAAACATCTTTAACAGATTACTTTAACATTTACTAAACAAACGTTCAAAGGTCCCAATGAATTATAAAATACTTATTTACATGACAGGGATTAGACCTATTTGGACGTACGGAGTTAAGCTTTGGGGCTCCACTAAACCATCCAATTTATCTAGTATCCAATCCTACAATCCAAAATCCTTCGGAAAATCCTCAATGCTATTTTGTCACCCATAAACTTCTCATCCATAAAGATCTTAATGTACCATATGTCGCTGATTTAGCCCGAACTAGATACCTATCCTTTCATAGTAAGCTGTATAACCACTCAAGTCCACTAGTTTCTAAACTTGCTTCCCACTCCATTCCCGATAATCCTCCGAGGTGTCTGAAAAGTGGATGGCGTAGAGACCTTCTAGTGTAGAATTTTTATTGAAGTGCTCCAGATGAGTAGTTCTTTTTAACATTTGACACGTGATTGTAATCGTTATCAACACATTTACTTGATGTATATATATTTGTACAGTTGTAAATTTCAATAAATTGATTTGTAAAAAAAAATATCTTTAGCAATATCCAGCTTATGGGTTAACTGCATTTTCTAATAATATTTTCAGCAAACGGAATTTTTTATCTTTGTATAACCACTTTCTAAGTAATCGCGCTATCTTTTGCCAATTTATTTATTATGAAAGTACTATACATTACGACATAAGAGTACTTTATAGGTGTTCATAACTCTTCCATACACTTTAAAGAAAAAAAAAGTTATCAACGAGTAAAGTAAACAATGTTATCAAAGGAGGCTAAATAAGTCTCCTTATCAGTCGACTTTTATTGGCCCTTATCATGGTAACACACACGAGATATGTTGCTATCACCAGAGATAAATTGTCCGAAGATCAATATAAACAAGGACTTCGCTCATGTCTCGTCGTAAGATTTTTTATTTTTATTGTCCATGGATAAGGGCTTCTTCAGATGGCAGAAGTTCCCGGAAAGTTAAAATATTTTTTGTAGTTAGGTAAAGAATTTTTTTATGTGAATAAAACTTTATTTCATTGAACATCCTTTCAATGTATGGTGGATCCTTGATTATTTTTATTTATTTTTTTATTGGTGACACCCTATACGTTTCGATATTCCTCTAGAAGATTCCCCAACTTCATGTAACGTCGCAATTTTAATTTTTTCTGCCGAGGACAGATACTTGAAATTCGACATAATTCCACAATTTATCCTGAAAGAAAAAAACTAAAACTGAACTTATATACATTATTTGAGTTTGCTTATATCTCAATAATGTAAACAAAAAAAAAAGAAAGAAGTAAGTGATGCAATTTCTATGACGATCAATTTTTGTTTGGGTTCTTCTTGTTTCTCCAATAGGCTTTCATTCTTTCCGAAAAGGCTTGTTCTTTTGACCACTTTAGTCTGTACTGTTTTTGTTTTGGTTGCTCTGGTACAACTTCTTATTTGTCTACGTTGTGTCTGAAGATGTTTCTAAAATGTCGGCTGGCCTTATGCTTGTATTTTTGAGGTCCTATCGAATATCATCCAAGGTGTGGAATTCTCGAGTGAAGTTAGATAATCTATTATTCTTTTCGTCAGTCGATTTTCTAGAAGTCGGCTCAGATCACCAAATAATTTCATTCGCCTTTTCCTGATATCAATTTAGATTTTTGACAACTTTTCTGTTGTTTTGTTTGTAGCCTGTAACCGTCTTGGTTATGTCTTCCTCTTAGAATTTTTCTGATGATCTTTCTCTCTTCTTTTTTTCTGTTTATTATTGTCTTTTGTTTTTAGTAAATCTTAGGGTTTTTATTCGTCACCCATATTATTACTCCACTGATCCCAGGGTTCAACGCTAAGCTTTGCGATTTGATCTTTCTTTGTTTTAGTATTTATTTATTTTCATGTTTAATGTTTATGTATTTGTATTAATTATATTGATATAAATGATATTCAGGGCAAGTTTATTATTCCTACTAGGAGCCGGTTGAATTTTCTTCCTTGAATAGGACATTTGATATACCAATAAACTAAGAGGAAATCATGAATCATATTGTTTGTCCTAATATTATGGAACAACTGTTCTTACGACATCGCTTTACTTCTGTATCCAGTAATTAAAATCCCGGTGTAGAAGTGGTCTCCCCTCGGGGGAGGGGGGGGGGCTAGGTGGATACTTCCGTTATTAGGGCAGCAGTGGAGGGTGCTCATTACTGATAGTGGCGACGTTGACTTCCGCTTCTAACGCTTCCGGCCACAGGAACTCCCTCCCCCCCTCTCCTTGTTTGTGAATTTTTCTATTGGTCCCCAGTAACGAGGTCTATTCTCGTCCGCCGCCATTTTTCTCAACAAATTATTTTCGCTATAATGACATTAGCGTAGGAGAAAGTTTCTAAATAAAGTTATTTCTTATAGAAGGCTATCGGCACTTTATTCCACGAGATAATGAACGTCTATAAAGGCTTTCATATTTTTTTTTCTTTTCATATTTTTTAATCTCTTGTTCTGCACGTAATAAAATCATTAATTACAACGTAAAAAGGATAGTTAAATAATGTTTGTTTTCTGTTATATGAAACATAAAACATTACTCTAAATATTATATATTATTTATCGCTTCATTTTTTTTATTAGTATTTTTAATATTTAATGTGTTTTATTGATATTGAAATAAAAATAACTACACATCTAATCAAGGTAAAGGAGAAAATTTTTATTGCTAGTTAATCTTTCTATGAACTTCTAGGCATACCCCGTTGCGGCTTCGCCCGCTCTCATATAAAAAGGACTTAGATTATTTTAAATAATAATAGAATTTTATTCGTTAATCGATAAAAATCTTGTATTGAAATATAGACTTTAGCATTATTTTTCAATGATATTTTCAAGCATGGCAGTTATTTTTAACCTGGTTAAAATTGAATTTCTGATCATAAAAGTATATGACAATTTGGCAAACCTCATTTCTGGTACTCAAGACTATAGATTTTAATTATTATTATTATAGTTAAATGTATCATTATAAACCTTCCTAGAACTATGAAGATGTTCTATTTTAAATTTATTAAAGTTGTGGTTAATATTTTTACCATTGCAACCTCTGTTATAATAGTATAGATAGTAAAATGATGTTAGTTTTATGTTATTAAACTATGAAATAATTAAAATTAAATGCTTTAACTAGAATATAGTATTATCGAAGGTTTGTTTATCTAAAATATCGTTTATATAATAGGTGGGGGGGGGGATATTGTAAAATTATACATGAACGATCGTTTTTTTAAAATTAATTCATACAAATAAGTGGAGATTTAATAATAATCATAAAAAAATTAATATTATCTTGTGCCTAATAATAAAAACCAGATGGTTCTATTCCGATAACGTGTTATCTAGACCAGCAACTTCTCTCACTCAGTCGCCGCGAATTCCTGTTACGAAATAAATTGTTTTAATTGACAATCAGTCTTATTTACTATACATTTTTAACTATTTAAATATTTAACTAATATTATCGAAAACCTAAAGGCATTGTTTTTTATTTATTTTCAATAAGCATTGTTTTTATTTAAAATCCTATTGTTTCATGTTTTTAAAAATTGTTTTATTTTAAAGAATTTAATATTCAATGTAAAAATTTATTCAGAATTTTTATTGAAATAATTATTATTAATTTTTTTTTTTAATAATGAAATAATACTATTTTCGCTAACAACAAAATAAAGAAAAGTAATCAAAACAATAAAGGAAACTATTTTTCTTTGTTGGTTTTTTAGAACTTGTTGATCTTCTGCTTCCTTGCCCAGTTTCTTCAGTTTATCTTCAGCTAGTTATTTTTCTTCTTTGTTGATGTTGCTCCGTGGTATCCGATTAAAATCTCTTGCTGGCAACTCCCTCGCTAAATAATGCATCTAAAAAAGGTTCTGTATCGTGAATGAATGCTCAGTCGACTGGAAAAGGTACCGAGGTTGATCCATGGATTTCCTAAAAGAATCCACCCGAAGGATTTGCTAAGACTTTTCTTCAGAAAATGGATTTGTTGATGAATTTTTAGAATATTGATTGTAGCAACTATGAAAATATGTTTTTAAACTGCTATTTGGTTAATATAAGGGTATTTGTATTGTTTTCTGAAATAAATAATGATTTGGTTTCGATTATCTACTAAATCTTGCAGCAATAGTTACAGATTACTTCAACATTTATTAGACAAACGTTCAAGGCTTACAATTAATTACAAAAGACTAATATGCATGACTGTGATTAGAACTATCTAGACGTACAGAGTTCAGCTTTGGGGTTCCACTAAACCATCCAATTCATCTCGTATCCAATCCTTACAATCCAAAATCCTTCGAAAAATCCTCAATGCTCATTTATTATCACCAATCCAACTTATCCATAAAGATCTTAATGTTCCATATGTTGCTGATTTAGCCGAAACCAGATATCTATCCTTTCATAGTAAGCTCCATAACCACTCAAATCCTCTAATTTCTCAACTTGCTTCCCACACTATTCTCGATAATCCTCCGAGGCGTCTTAAAAGAAGATGACCCAGAGACCTTCTAGTGTATAATTTTTATTAAAGTGCTACTGATAAGTAGTTCTTTTGAATTTTTGTCACGTTATTGTAATAGTTAACGGCACATTTACTTGATGTATATATTTTGTATGGTTGTAAATTTCAATAAATCGTCGTAATAAAATAAAAAAGTGTAAATTATTTTATTAGGCATTGTTTATTATTTAGATTTTAAAACTTGTATTTACTTTTATTCTTAGTTATATTCAATATTCTTTGTTATATTATTGGTATTATTATTTGTGTAGTATTATAATGTACATAATATTTGCATTTGTATTGATATTTATAAAGTATTTCATGGTACATAATAAATCACTGAACAATAAATAAAAAAATAAATAAAATAAAATAGAAAAATACTGCTCGTTATGATAAGATAGGACATATATTATACCAATATTAGGGAGAATAATAAGAAAGCTTAACGTTGAAGGAAATACTCCTTTCACAATCTAAAAAATAGCATTGCGCATAATATTGCGCTCGATGAATTATTGTACGACTGGAAAATCGAAACAGCCATAAAACGCGCAATTACGTGACCTCCACCCGATAAATATAATCGACCCCATAAAACTGCAACAATGGAAATGATCTAGTTAAGTCGTGCTGGCTAAGGAACGAATCTATAATAAGGTAACCATCGCTAATCGAAGGTTAACAAGAAGTAAACAGGAGGATATTATTGAATTTGATCTAAAACTATTTTTACTGCTGGATAGTAATAGTAACTGAGAATTATAATAGCTATGAATTTTTGACAATTCTATACTAAATTAAAAATTCAAGCTTTAAATTTCATTGTAAAGGGAAGAAAATTAAATTTCTGAAGCGCGGAATTGCGATAAATTCTTTGAAGAGGGCAGTCAACTTTCGAACTAAATTGTTGTCAATGCCGAACGCCTTCGAGAGGAGTGCCCTTGGTTCTGATTCCATTCTGGAGAGTAATTAATCCATAACCGGTCCAGCAACTGGAACACTGGCTGGAGGCTGGCGAAATATTTTTTTAAGAAGGGTATTTTGCCGGTATTCCATTTAATCGAAATGAACGAAATGAATTACACTGTTTAGTGGAGCTCCAGATCTCAACTGCTAAAGTCCGAACAAGTCTAATTACACGTTATTTTGTAATTAATCGGAATCTTAGAGGATTTTCCAGTAAATATCAAAAAAACATTTTTTCGACTTTTAAACCATTCTTTTTTATATTTATTGAAAATTACAACTGTATATACAATATAAAATATAATATATCAAGTAAATGTGATGACATAGATAAAAATGACACCTGCTGCTTGTTTTTAAAGCAACTACCCATTGGTAGCACTTATACTGGTTCTATATAATGAAGTAGTAGTGAAGGTATATTAAGGTCATTGAGGATAAGTTTGTTTGTGACAAAGTAAGGAGCATTTAGGATTTTTCTAAGGATTTTGGATTGTAAGGATTGGATAAGAGATGAATTGGATGGTTTAGTGGGGCACCAAAGCTCAACTCCGTATGTCCAGATAGGTCTAATCAGATTCAGGTATATTAGTTAGTCTTTTGTAATTAATTGGGAGCTCTGAACCTTTGTCTAATAAATGTTGAAGTAACGACGGGCAGTTTCATGTCTTTTTAGTTTTGTATGTGGATTCCAAGTAAGACGTTTGTCCAAGTGGAGTCCTAGGTAGCGGATCTGTTCGTAGGTTTACGATGAAGGGTAAAGGGTAAAGGGAATTTTTAAACCTAAAAAGTTTATTAAAGTTCATATTTGACTATCTTTACTTTCAAATATATATGTCATACTTCAGGCAAATTGGTAAATACATGATATTGATATTTTACAGTTAATAGTACTATATTTCAGTCAAATAATATGATATGGCAGTTTTCATATTGTATATTGGTCTTCATCAGTTTTCATATTGCAAACCATACAGATTTCCTGTTGATTAATTTGTGTGATTTTATCTGGATTGGTTATTTTTATTATATATTTTCCTGTAGTTCTTAACTGTGCAACAGTTCTAGAGTGAAAATAATAAAATAAAATAAGGAGCAGTATTTAGATAACGATTACATTCATATACATGTAAAATGCTCATTACAGATTCGTAATAATCTCACTTATTCTCTACGAGTTTTAGTACGATTACATTACTTTTATGAGTTTATTATATTTATGATTTTATGTAGGGATGTGTCGAACGAAGTTTCAATTCTCGGTTCCTCCGATTCTAGAGAAAAGGATCAGTGTCGAGAATCGATGACTTAAATTCGATTCCTAGGAACCGATCGATACTATCAGAGATTTTGTAATACATAATTGAAGAAAGGGGTTTGGTGAAAGGAGGGGTTATGTCACATTTAAAAAAAAAAATACAATCTAGTTCATTGGATGAAGAATTTATTGCAGAAGAGTTAGGTACCAAAATCTGAATATTTCCAACTAGAAGATCAGATATGAAGAGAATGAAGGGGCTATGTAGCATTTACCTGCTTAAGGAAAATGTAAAAAACAAACTTTAAAGATAAATTACTCAATAGTTACATAGCACTTTCATTAACCAAATTCTTTAATCGTGTAATTATTAGACATAAATCTGCTTAACCAAACAACAGTAATGTAAGTTCATTAATTGTAAAATATATTTTATATCTTATGACAGAAAAAAATAATATAAATTAAATTAAACGAAACTCCATTTTGAATAATTTATATTCAAAATTGAGTTTCGTTTCGTATCACTTTCATACACCCTTTTATTATGAAATTATTATTCTTAAATCTACTTGACATTTAAAAAAAACAAACGTATATTAATTAATTTAAAAATATATTTTATGTCCTATGACAGAGCAATTTTTCAGATCTACTATATATTTGTCAAATACCACTCACTCATTTAACACGAAATCTTAGAAACGACCGAACGGATTGGAATGAAATTTGGTATGTAGCTTTCTCTAGGGCCGTAGGTGCTCGCTAAGAAAGGAATTTAAAAATGTCGGCCTGGATCGCGTCCAATTACGAAAAACGCGATTTCTCACTCATAGGAAATTCTTTGAAATAACAATACGGATCGTAATGAAACTTAGTACTTTGCTTATTATTAGACGTTAGATGAACGATAACAATTATTTTCTAAGTAGTTTGCCCTCTATCGGTACTACAAAGGGGTCAAATAAAAGTACTCATAAAATTTTATTGGGTAAATAATAATAGATTTATTGTCATATGGTATATGGTGATAAGCTAAGTTAAAAAATAGGTTAGATGACTAAACCGCAATCTTTCGCCACAAATTTAATTCCTTATAGTAGTAAACAAACAAAAATACGTTACTGGCATTTGGAAACCTTATTATATGGTACTTTCTGTAAACTCATGGTGGCTGCAGAGTGTACCCTTACAAGTTTGAGTTGTTTCGGGAAGAGAAGCTATTGGCCTACTATGGAAAGGAAGTTACGGGTGTTAAAAGACTTATGTTCTCTGGTGATGGCATGGAAGGCCACTGGGATGTACATATTCCTTACGAGCGAACCACCAACCTTGCTTCACAAGTAGCTTCTTCCCCAACTACTCTTTCTTCAACTTTCCCTTCTCAAATCGGCTTTTCTCATCCAGGCCAAGTTGTATTTCTCAAATCTGCTATAAGGATATTGTTTTTCAGATCTGCCAGGATTTGAAGATTTTTGTGGCCGAAGGACATCCTAGGCCACTCCCTACTTTCACAATTAGAATTAGTTTTCGTCATTAAGGATGCTGTTTTAAGATGGCGGAAGGACATGAGCGCAAAAATAGAAAAAGAATGACTGAACGTTATTCGAAAAAAACAAAAAATGTTGAGAAGTGGAGACTCTATATCCACTTGAAGTATGTCATAAGAAAAGCGATGGTCTGGTATCGGAGCTAAAAAATTAACTTTTGCAAATTGGCAAATTTAATTATTAAAATTATTCTAAGAATGGAATTCTTAAGGTTTATTTAAGTAATAATAATAATTATCAATTAACCTTTACTGATTTAATTTGTCCTTAATCTCAATGATATCAAACCGTAGCGGAGCATGGGTACTTTCAGCTAGTACTTGATAAATAAACGCTGCTTGGCAAAGAATTATAACCTTCTCTTGAAAAATCACGAATTTCTTATGGTTAAAGATATGTATTCGCTTTTAGAAAAAGAAGAAATGGGGTAACTATCTCCAACTGGCAAAGCTCAATCAATAAAAATAGGTAATATCACTAATTGCACCATTTTATTTGTTAGTCATAGACGATTTTTTATAATACCAGAATAAAGATCAGCTTTCATTTGACTAAATGTTCATACATTATTGAATAATAAAATAGAAAAACAAATCGTGGATTAAATTAAAACAATGTACATCTATATTATTTACGAAAAACAATTATAAATTAATTATAAATGCCTGTATTATTTGTTTTACGTAATAAAATATTCAACGTATGTGAAGAAATGGTCAGGGGTGCATTGAAGAAAATAAACACGTCTAAGTTTTTAAATAAAAAAACTTTATATTTGGAGTGCTGACGTTTCGACCTGCCTTGCAGGTCTTCTTCAGGGTGACTGTGGTTTGGTTGAAGACTTGAATTACAATCTAATATTAAAAAACCATATAATATTCTAAAAATGAAATATTCAACATTTGTTATCAAAATACTATTTTGTTTTTAATAAAGTTAAAAAAAAAAAAATATATTATTAGTCGTAAATTTTTAACAATACTTATTATTATTTGTAATTGTTAATAATGTAATATTTTATGTATACATTTATTCAATTTTCGTATTAAGAACACGGACTTTTTAGAATCGCTGAACGAACTGAATTGTAGAATAATTTATAGATAAAGATTGTAAAACTCATCCCTATTCATATTATTGTATTAATGGCACCATTTCACTGTTTTACGATTCCCTTATCTCCCGAGCCACGCTAATGATTCTCCTTTATACTCTTTATTGTTCAGTCTCATAATACAAGGGAAAAAAACTTAAATGAACCAACCCTGTTCAGTTCATTATACTAGCAATAGAAATGATAGTCGCTTCTATGGTATCAAAAACTCAATTTTTCCTTGACTGTGAAAAATTATAGATCATTAATATTAATAATATTTTTTCATTCCAATGAATATAACTCCCAAGTGTCTCAAGTGTTATATAACAAAAATATTCTCCATTAAATTTCTCATGAGGAAACTATGTTCAAATTTTCGATGAAGGCAACACCAAAAGAGCTAGAGCATGCCAAAACTTACAGTTTTGAAAGTTAAAAAAAAAAAAAAAAAAGAAGTATAGATTTGATATGAAGTAGTTTTCCATTATAGATTTAATAGAACATTAAAGTTAAATGTATAATGACCATGGCGTTCAAATTCAACGTGCAATTTTGAATCGGTTCTTTTAAGCTTAGCGTTTGTTATGTGAAGCTGTAACGAGAGAAGAAAACACGGGAATGAAGTACGAGGTAGCCTTCCCTTACTAAATGCTAATTTTAGCATTGCGTGCTTGGCGGCTGTAGCTGCTCCCACAATGCTCATACAACAAACGACCTGGCGTGCGGCAGGCCACCAAAGAAATTGTCGATATGTCTGTGTGTGTTCGGCTGACGAAGGAGACCGCGCAGCTGCTTGCGCGACTCCTTTTCTGTGCGCAGCTGTCGTGCGCCACCTGCACTGTTTGGAGCTGTCTGCTTCATCTGCACTCTTGGATCTTGGAGGGGTCAACGCTCTGTACCAAATCGGCGCTGTTGATGGTGTCATCATCTGCTGTAGGCAGGGCGGCTGCCCTGCGCATCTTTTGTCCGCTCCCCCTGTTGTTATCAAATAGTATCCCCCGGCTTGATCTCTTTAAAGTAAAGGTGTATTTGATGGCATAAGCCTGCATTGCACGGTCAATATTATTGTGCCAATTGATCGATATTGACCAATATATTAAATCTGTATGGAGTAAATTGAAACAATATATTGAAGAAACTAATTCAGTCCGATTGAGGTGGCGGTAATATTATTGGCACGTGTGAAAATGTATATTATGTGACATAATGTGCAATTAACGTCAGTCAGTCTCAAGACGAAAATATTCCCATAAAAATGTAAGATGAAATTTGAAATTTTCAGAACCCTTGCCGGCTAGGTATCTTGATATCCTAGATATCCGACTAGATGTGACTGCAAGTTGATTAGATGTTTATGTAACCTTACTCATAATCGTATCCTGGTATATTATAAATAGTGAAACCAATGCAAGTAGCTGTTCAAACAGTTCTTCATCTATTCAAAAAAAAATTATATTCATCTGTCTCACTATTGAGTCGATGAAACTATTTTGCGTCTATATGACTCGTACGCCTTTTATTTTTTTACCAGTTTTTGGTTCAAATTGTTCTTTGCCTTCTTGTTTTCCTCTTTTTGGTGGCCAAACCAGCGCGTTTAGAACTGATAGGTCCATCCTTCCTGAAAGCTTAATTCAAACTGATATTGAGTCGTGTGATGACCACCGTTTTCTTACCATGTATTGCGTCAATAATATTGCTTTAATGACATGGGTCGTTAAAGACTCCCTTTAAAGCACCAGTTTTAATTCACCTATCATTGTTAGTCTAATTGCATGAACAAAGTAGTTGATGGTTTTCGAATCTGATGATCTCGTTGGAATGCAATTGGACAATCTTTTATGCACCTTTGCCTACCGCCACTACAGGTGTTGGTAACATTAGCATACCACGGAGTGCAATTCTTATGTTAATGTTGCCATTAAATGCCTGCAATAACTTTAAACGTTGGTGTAAACATCGCTGCTTCTAATGAACTTGAAATTCTAACCAATGCAAATGGGTTTGTTAAGCATATTTATGAATGCTTAAGTTCGATTCGATTGTTTTAGTTCCGTTTCTTTCCCTTGAGATTTGTCCACTTCAATATTGAACAACATAGATCTATAGTCAATTATTTCTTTGTACCTTTTTGTTAGGAGATGTTTTTTCTATGATGATGGATTTTATGTCTGTGTGTTTTAATCCCTTGATATAGAAACTATTAATTATTAATCTATAATATTATATAATAGCACTAGCCGTTTCGTTTACCGTGAAAATTACTGAACCGATTTGTACCAAATTTTAACCACGTCATTTTCACAGTTCTAGAAAGGTTTAGCAATAATAAAATTTATTGATAATTAAGTAATAAAATTGAATTGAAAGATAACAATTTGATTAATTTGATTTCTAGAAATGAGGTAATTAAAATTTTGTTCAAATGGGTTCAGTTGATTTACAATTGCATACTATTGCGGAATAGTGCTAACTACAAATCGTTTGATTTTTAAACTTCATTGGGATCCACATGTCGCACCTCATAATTATAGCTTTTTTAATAACAATAAATAAAAATAAGTAAATTTTGTTATCAATTTCAAGCTCTTGATAACACCGAACCATTGTAACCTCTCATGTAAAATGGGTGTTTGGATTTTTTAGTTAGTTTTTTCGTTTTGAACTGATATTAAATTTTCAACATTCGTAACTGATCTTTGAATTGGAAAATAAATAAAAAATCCTATTAATGTAGCAAATAATTCATCATAACAAGCAATATAATCACACTTTTTGAAGCTTCAGTTACAGCTTTAATATTTTTTTATAATTTTCAACTTGATTTAATTTAAATTAAACCACCACCAAAACCTTAACACTTCCCTTTAAAAATAAAGGGCGGAAACTGTTTTTGCTACAGACTGAGTGGAACGGCTTGAAGAGTTGGCCGTTGGAGCATGTTGCTCAATAAATCTTGTCAATTCCAGCCGACCCCTCGGTCTACCGCAAACATGTCAGCCAGAACGCGT
The DNA here is from genome assembly GCA_003667255.2 of Euschistus heros. Lineage (NCBI taxonomy): Eukaryota > Metazoa > Arthropoda > Insecta > Hemiptera > Pentatomidae > Euschistus > Euschistus heros. The sequence continues at coordinate 2,286,270 of RCWM02000008.1, read as the reverse complement.
GGCGTGTGGAACATGTGAGGCCGACGTGCCCTTTTTTCCAGGGCGGCTTAATACATTACCGCCCCTTAGCTGTTGTGATTGACAGTGTAAATTATTCATTAAACTATTTATTAAATAGGGTTTATTAAAATTTGTATATTTAATATTCAACTTGCAATCGCTCATCATATCGGAAAATATATCATATCCTGGCTGGCGGCAGACTTGGATCAAACGAAATAAGTGGCCATCAAAGATATGCCATGTTAATTTCTGCATTGCTTATATTTTGTTTTAAATTTGCCTATTAAAAAAGAATCAATTAATTTATAGCTCCTTGTAGGATCCAAGGTTTATTTTTCAGAACCACTAGAAGAGGGATTGTAAGGGATCCATCTTAAATATTCAGTCCAAAGAAATAAAATGGTCCTCAAACTCTACAATCAACTAAAGTGATTTTTCTTTATTGCTGTATTCAATGTATGAGTAAACTAAACTAGCAACTAGCGAATCTATGAATAGTTTGTTATGAAAGTACCGAAAAGCCTACAGATGGACCGACTATTAGCCGATTATTCGGCCATTTAAATGCATTTATATTTTTACGCCTAAAAATTGGTTAACTGAATCCGCTATTTATTACAGTATTAAAAAAATATATATAGTTATGTGAACCTCAATAGGATTAGCAATATAAATAAAATGTATGATATCCCGTCTCCCAAAAACCCTATAAAAGGTCACCCCCACCTGGCCTCATCAGACATTCTGTACGTAGCCGTTGATGCGTGCGGTCATACTATGATCGAAGTATTGTAATAGGCTATAAATTGTGCTTTTTCTTGTATCAATGTATGTCACTCAATAAAGTTTCTTTTAAAAAACTCCAAACCGCGATCCTTTTATTTAGCTATATATATATTTCTATTAATATTAAAGCATTACGAGAAAGCCGGTTACCTCATATCTATCTCGAAATACTTTTAGATTTACATATATGTATATATAAACCTGATTTTCAATATAACAGGGCATCTCAAATTAACAGCAATATTTCACAACACTTTCATGATTTTTTCCATCCACCAAAATTATTATCTAACGAAAGTAACATAATTGAAAAAGTTAATAACCATTTATTTTCAACAGATATTGGTTGCACCTTAAATATAAGTTATAACCCATTGTATATGAAAATTTCAAATTTTAACGATCCTCAGCCGGAAGATTATTTAAAATATAACCAAACTGAGAACCATTTGCTAACTATATCTAAGACAAATATAACTACTTTAAAGTATTTTTTTTTAATAATTTTTTTAAAACTAAATCAAACGAAAAATGTGAACATTGTAACTTATTCATCATCAATAGCTTAAAGCATCTGCTATTGGAGTTTCAAAGACATGATAACAGTCGAAAAAAAATATTTTAAAAAATACATAGTTTAAAAAGATGAAAGTTTATCATTACACAATATTTTGGACTACAATAGCGTTGAAAGATGAACAATGTTTTTAAATATTTTAAATGCTTGCGAAAAGTTATTGATTTTTTTCCCTTTAAATAAACTATACAAGGGTTTGGATTCTATTGAAATTGCTTCTATAACTTTTGTGACCTTAGATATTAATGTCATTATAATTATTATGACTTTTAAAAATGTATTTATTTATTATTATAATTTTTTGTTTATATCATGATCTTGTAAGAAAAAAAAAATTCTTTTGTTCGTAATAATTATTATAATATTTATAAATGTTCTTTTGTTAGTGTTAATTATATAACATGTAAAAATGTTCTTCTGTTTTTATTTATTGTTTATTTATTATTATGCTGTTTTTGTTGTTTTTTAAATAGTAAAATATAAATAAATATAAGTAAATATTTATTAAAGGAATAAAAGTTCATCGCAAATTTTATAAATATTCATTGCATTAATCATTGTAAATTAGATATTAACACAATTTAATTTATCCTGAAGTTTCTCGCAGAATCCAATTATCACTTTTAAGAGCCATCAAGTTATAGTTTTTGGAAAGAATTATTGAAGGAAGAATTCGTGTGGACTGTTGGGGCCGCTGTAATGAAGTGGTTCTCAGAACTCCAGAATAAGGGAATGTGATGGAATGAGTTCTGAGATAATTTCTGTCTTCATTCTTGTATTCAAGGCCTGAATAAACTAGCAACCAGTGAATAGAATAGTTCACAGTTTTAATAAAACATTAAAGTTTTTCAAAATTATTTGCTCTTTAAAACTTTCGTTATTAGAAATAATAAGATCTGAATTCACTTATCAAGGTTTGAATGAATGATGTTATTCTAAAATTTTAAATTGTTATTTTGTTTTCTTAAATATATTAATATTTATTAATATATTCTTTAAAGGCAAATAAAGTATGTTTACTCATTTGTGCTTAATGATGCGTTAAGCGATAATCGTGGGTCTTTATTTGTGGAAAAATTTGTTTTAATTGGTTTATATTGACAATGCATATTTACTATTTATTGATGAATTAATTCATAATAAATTGGATAATTAATATTCCTTTATGTTATTTGATTGTATCTGTATATATCTAATTATGATCTATTTTGTTACAGGTATGTTATCAACTAATGCAATTCAGGTGACGTTTCTACGGTTATCTACCCGGTAAATATGCATTAGATCATCAATACGTGATTTATCATTAATTATCTTCAAAATAATTTGTTCATGTTTAAAGATTAAAATTATATTCAACAGCCTTCGAAACTGTTGAACAGATCGACAAGAATGTATGTTATAGGGACCTTAACGTCGTGAATAGATAATTATTTTATGATAGAAATTTAAATTAATATTTGATATTTTCGAACACAAAATAAAGTAACTTAATTAGGAAATATATCGTCTGCTTGGAGGTAAAAGCCACTAAGTAACAAAGTAAAATTTTTTCCGCTTCAATATTCAAACGGAAATATGCTCATTAAAAATTTCTCAGCTAGTTATATAGTGAATTTTCTCATTCTCTAATGCGCATATATATCAATTATATTCACTTGGTCATCTTTTATAGTTATAGGAAAAAATAATATCAACAATGATTTTTTGTTGAATTTGGGAAAAAATGCACTTAGTGACTTTTACCTCCAAGCAGACGATATATGTAATTCTAGATTAGTATTTAGTGTAAGGCAAGGTTTCATAACAAAAATTTTTAAAGGAATCCTGAAAAATTCGCCATAATTTCAAGGATCCCTGAAATAATAGTTATAATTTCACGGAATCCCTATACAGGGTGAGTATCTCAAAGTGTAAAAAAAAAAAAAAATTTGGGTGAAACTAAATCTATGTAGAAAAATGCCGCATACCTCACATTTCTATTCCAATCCGCTACAGATATACGATAAATCAAAGACTTTTTTGAGGAAACTACGTTTTTTACCATAAAAGCTGTAATATCTCTATTTTGTTTAAATATTTTTCAAACTTTGACCCCATTTTCAGATATTATATTAAATTTTCTATAAGAGCAGAGTACAAGTAACCTTGAATTTTACAAACTTGGGATCTAAAGAACAGCTTGATCTTCACCTTACTTAGAGAAGTTACAATGTCTTAAATTACTTCTACGCTAACCATATACACCATATTATGATACACTCGGGTGATAGATATAATCAAACTAGTATAAATCGAATTTAAAATGATGTCTCATTTAGGTTTATTAATACATGCTAGTTTTTATTATAATAAAAAAATGGTAAAAAATACAATGCAATACAAAATATTAAATTACAGCTATTTTTTTTCTACAATGGAACCAACATCGGAATATATTCGGAAAGCAATTTATAATATCAGCTTCAAAATGTAATTTCTCACCGTTTTTAAATTTCAAATAAGGATGCTCAGTAGGAACTATAAGTGAAATTTGAAAGGGATTGAAAAAAAACTAAGCAGGTCATAAGCCTTTACTCTCAGATTCTTTAAAGCGCGGTATGATTCGATCGATTCGGTCATGCGAAGTTGATAATGCCATTCAAATACAACGGAACCTTAGCTGGTTTAATAATATCAACATCAGCGTTGAAGGAATGCGCTGTGCCTTGAGATAAAGTGGTTTGTCAGGAAGAGCAGGAGTTAAATAGTCATTGCTAATAGATATACATAATAAACTTTTTTATTTTATTTTTTAATTTTTTTTTTTTAAAATATTGATATTTACTACTGTACATCAATATAAATGAAGTAAATTTGAGGAAATTATTATAATGACATGTAAATCACTTGTAAAAAACTACTCACTAGTAGCACTTCAATAAAAGTTCTAAACTAGAAGGTCTCTTGTCCATCTTCTTTTCAGACGCCTCGGTTGGTTATCAGGTATCGAATGTAAACCATGTTGGGAGACTAATGGATTCGTGTGGGAGTGCAGTTTAATATGAAAGGATTGGTATCTGGTTTGGGCTAAATCAACAACATATGGAACATTGAGGTCTTTATGGATAAGCTTATTTGTGACAAAGTTAGGATCATTAAGGATTTTTCGAAGGATTTTGGATTGTAAGGATTGGATACGAGAAAAATTGGATGGTTTAGTGGAGCTCCAAAGCTCATCTCCGTATGTCCATGTAGGTATAATAACTGTCATATAAATGAGTCTCTTTTAATTTATTGGAAGCTTAAAGCATGAAAAACTAAGATTAACATTGGCCAAAAATATGCCCACTATACTGAAAATGATTGGTCAAATATCATATGGTCTGAGTCACTGTATAGCGCATTCCTCCACTAGTTTCTTCATCCATAGCTAAAGAACCACAAAACTTTGCTTCGATAACAAGGAAACAGAGTATATTGCCATTGACAAAATATATACTTTGGAGCTGATTGTCTTTAAATATGAGAGATATCCCGGTGACACGGATCGGAAGAGAGCCGCTAGGAAGCGGAGCGTCCATTAGGAAGGCTGACCAAACATTGACCTAGGAGCTAGCATCCATTACCGGCTTAGGGTACAGGTGAGGGTGAGTCCTCTTAGTGTTTGTCCTCGCCTTCTTCTGTCTCCCTCCGCTGTCTTCTGTAAATAGTCAGCCCTCTAGGAGTGCCCTTCTATTCTCTAGCTCTTCTATCTATAGATATATTTCTCTATTGTGTTGAATGTCGAATTGAGTTCCAATGATACTTCACTGGTCACACAATACGGATCAGTTGTCTGGTTGCATGACCTACGGGTGTGCCATTGCGTGTAAATATTTCACAGTATACGAGACTATAACGAAAAGGTACTGCTCATTGTCTGCCAACACAGTAGAACCTCACTTATCCAACCCTTCCATGGATTCCGGGGATGAGGGGACAATATTTTCACGAAATCTATAATATTCCGGTAAAATTGTGCATTTTGGTACGCAAAAGGTCGGGTATATTTGATTTTTTAATATGTTGTAGTGTGTAGTTTTCAACATCTTAACAACAATCTTACATATGATTGATGCATTTATTGCTACTTATTATTTTATTTGGAAAAGTAGTTTTGAATGTAAAACATTTATCATTAGTTCTAAAACTTACATTTTCTAACCTTTTATGCTGAAGGAGATGTAATAATATTAAATACTTCATTGGCACAACTCCTATTTATTTTCCGTTAGCAACATGTTTCGGAGATAATGCTCCATCATCAGGCTTCTATAAATGTTTTAATTATTATTTTTTTGACGGAACATTGTCTCCGAAACATGTTGTTACAAATGGAAAATAAATAGGAGTTATGCCAAAGAAATATTTAATTTACAACATTTTAAAAACATGAGATCTTTGTTACATAGGATTGATGGATCAATTGCCACTTCTATTGGAATTAACAGAATTCGTTACAGCCTATCGTTGGAATGTAACAAAGTGCTGATGTTTTGAAAATTTTGTATGTTTTAGAACTGATGATGAATGTTTAACATTCGAAATAAATTCTCAAATAAAATAATTTCAATAGATGTGGCGATTAATTCGTCAATCATAACAATACAGTGTTATTATAGCCAATGGTTCAATACATAAATTTCTGGCTAAGACATTTCTATGGAAACATTGTAGATATAACGTACGTAATATTAATAGTATAACGTACGTAACATTGACGTACTAATGGTAGTACACTTTTAACTCTGAAAAGAACAAGAATTATATGCTTCCGTCCGATCATTTGGCCGTTCCGCCCTACTTCTGGTCCCTCAGGGGTCGGATTAGAGAGGTTCTACTGTATTTCGACATTTTCTAGACAAATTTTCTATGCTTCCAATGAACTATAAAAGACTTATTTGCATGACAGCAATTAGATCGATTTGGACAAACAGATTCGGTACGTATTGAAATATCTGTGGTTGCCGTGATGTAGTCAATAGCTCCAAGTACCTTGAAAATGAGCTTACTGTGTCTTCAAAGCTCGATTTTATCTGATATTGGTGTAGTGAAAAATTGGTCTAGTTCTGCTTCCTAAAGAGTCCTCAAAGTATATATTTTGGTACAAATTGTGTTGTTTATTGTAATTAAAGAATTTCGGATAGCGATTGAAAATTTGCCTACTAACAGTGCTCTAATCTGGTTTATCGACTTCTTTATGACAGCCAGGACAGGGTTCCATTCCAATTCTATATAATTGAATCGTGTGTTTTTAGTTCTTTATCTAATTACCGATGTACATTTCAACCTATTTTGGACTTTTTTATTTAAGATTCACCCTCCCACTGATATATTATGCCTTGGAAGACCCTAAAGAGTTAAAAAATCAAGGCTAAGACAGGCATAAAGTTCTCTTTCTAAAATCACATCTAGAGAAATTCTAGGGGGCGGGGGACGGTGAAAGGGGTCGTTAAGATCATGGTCTGCTGTTTTAGGTCTGAATGACTATCCTTTATGTCTTGACTATGCCTCTCTTCTTTACAGTTTATTTTTTTAAAAATATTTTTGCCCACTATTGTGAAATACCTAATAACTGAATTCTTTTTTATGAAAAGGAAACAAATATATCTTCCGATTCGTTCTTATTCACTTTAAATAACTTTAATGTCATATTTCCAAAAAAAAAAAAAAAAAAAAAAAAAAATTCTTTGTGTAAATACCTGATGGTCTGTTTCCCTCAGTTGAGTTCCAGAAATATACATATCAACATCACTTTTGTTAAAAAAATTGTAATTAAAATTTTCATTACATTTTGATAGCCTAATCTCCGTTTATGCTATAGAAAAAATGTCCTAAACGCAACTGAGCACTGAATAATCAACATGGTTAAATGAGGAAATACATTTTTTTCCAACTACCTGACCTGCAGGTCCAAATAACTACTCTAGTTGTTGCTAAAGTGGGTAGTATACTGCTAAACTTCATACACACTCAAAATTACTATTTTCTAATCTTTATTCTCACTCTATTCTATCGATATTCAATTCAGGTGTAAGAATTTAAGGTATCTAAGAATTGAACTAAAGCTGAATTAGGGCTATATGTTGAATTGCCCTAATTGTCAGTTCATTAGAAGTGTAGTTTTAATAAATAGGATTTTTTAAAATTATTTCTGCTAAGTATTTATCACTACAACTACAAGTAGCAAGTCATGCATTTGTCACTGGAAAATTGTAGGGCGGCGCTATTCCTGCATAATAAAATCGGAACCTATTTTAAAATTATATTCATTAATAATAAAATTTGGTAATCGATTAATTTAGCTCCATTTTTCCATTCCAGTTTAGCTCCATAAATTAATTGGTTAAAATATATTTGGCGGCATGCTCCCTCATGATATACTTCTCCTCTTTCTTTCTAAGTTCAGCTTTTTATTAAAAGATTTATTTACTTTTCCTTTTTTTTTTTTTTCTTTTCTACAATTGGTAGCCAATAACCGTGACACACGAGCCGGAATAAAAAAAAAAAAAGAAGAAGTATCAGGAATTGTTTTTCTACTATGAATTGATAAAATATTGGAAATGCGCCAGTGTCCGTGAAAAATTACCTACTTTTGTTGCCAAGTCCTTCAGAGGAAGGATCGTCATAGGGGGCGGATGAGCGGAACAAATAGATCTTACGTCTTTTTCTCTGTGTCATCTCTATGTCGATCTATGTTCTCGGATAGAAAATCGATTGGTATCCTTTAGTGCTGAAAATGGAAGTCTGTCAGACATATGTTACTGCACTAATCCTTTCGGATTTATGTTTTGTAGAAAACGTTATTTAATAAATCAAAACATTTTCATTCACTTCCATTTTCTAAACATTTTCCCAGGATTCCCAGAACTGAAAAAAAAATTTTTTTTGTTTCATAATTTTCAATAGGATTGATGAATTAATTGGCACTTTTATTGGAATTATTTTATTATAAAACATTATAGCTCTGAGGAGATCTAACAGATATCTGTTAGATGCGTGTTATAGGCTGTTATATAGATATCTTTCAGATCTCCTCAGAGCTGAAGATGAATGTTTAGCTACCGAAACTAGTTCTAGAAGGAAACTAACGATTGACTCCTGATCCAACAGCATCCGCGTGTTCACTGATCCTACAAAAAAACCTTATTTTTGGGCACATCTGAAATACCCCTATTACTAAGCTCTAAGCTTTGAATTTCCTCTCTCGAATTTGGAATACTTGGTAGGAAAACGTTTTCTAGGGTATTCTTGCCAAAAAACGACCTATAAACGACCTTGACACTTTAGAGAAAAGAGGCCATATATAACTTAACTGGTTTCTTTTCTGTATGTACCTGCGGTAAGGGCATCTTTATTTCCAATATACACTCATTCTCTATCCCTCCACACTGAGTTTTAAGCTAGGAACAGAGAGGTGCCAAGCTCTTCTCTCTCTGCGTCACTGGTGTAAAACAAAACAAAAAAAAAGTTTCTATACGTATATTAATATTCAATATTTTGCTGCTTGATTGTGAGTCAAATACCTTTTATTATCATTCTCTTAATGAGTACCACCTCGCCATGTTAAATTTGTATTATTCTTGTAAGTACAGTGGATTACTGGTTTTATTTCGGATATGGTAGTAAATTTCTATAAATTGAAAAAAAAAAAATGTATAATATTCTATAAATAATGGTTATGCAAAGTATAAATACGAACTACGTTTCATCAACGTAATTAGCTAATCTAACAAGGACTTGGTTTTTGAAAGATTGGTTGACTAAACTGGTATAAGACTTATAATATCCCGTGAACAAATACAATTATTAAACAAATGAGAAACAAAAGGAAGGAAGGAAAATAAAATTATGTGGAAGAAGTTTAGCAGAGCGGGATGACAAATAATAATTATATTTACAAAAGGAGATTCCATTGAATTGGCATTAACCAAACTGGGATTATTTGATATAATGTTCAATTCACTCTTGGCTATATCCACAGTAGTGTTTGCCAAACGTGTTTGAACGGTGGATATTTACACTGGCGATATTCGTTCGTTCTGAAATAGCTACTGAGGTCCGTTTAGTTTCTGTGTACTCAACATTCGGAGCAAAATAATACTCCAGATTATATTAAGAGGGAGAGAGGGGGGCAGTATCTGGTTAAGTGTAACCAAGTAAGTTGGCTTTAAATTGTTTCAGTAAGGGTTAGAAAATTCCATTACAAACGGAATATTTATTTTTTAAGTATACTATTATTTTTTATAGATTTTACTCTCGGAAGAGTATTCAAAGCAGAAAAAACAAAAACAACTCAATTTCTCCTACTATGGATGGAATGATACTGCTATCTATAGGCAGCATCTATATCAATATAATGTATATGGATCTCCGAGCTGCGTTAAAAATAGCAAAATATTTACTATACTAGAGAATTAAGACATCCTTAATGTACCATGCCTAACCTTTGCTGATGACCTCGCTTACTGGCTAATGATATTAAAGAGGCTACACATATACTGCAGAGCCTGTACAGTGTAGTTGTTAAGACAGACTTGAGGGTCAACATTCAGAAGACAGAATACATGACCAACATCAAGGAATCGCCTTCTAAAATTCCACACCAAAGAAGACACCAACATACAGAAAGTACCTGCTGTGAAGTATCTATGAAAATGGATCTCTGCGAACCAGACCGAGAACCGAGCCATAGACACCAGATGCACCAAGTTTGAAAGGTCTTATCACTCCTGCCGAGATATTTACCTACTCATCTAAATACCTCTCCAAAAATCTCTATATAAGACATTACAACACTGTAGTAAAACCAGCTGTTCTGTATGCCTCCGAGTGCCTTGTAACAGCCAGGAAGGGCCCACTCAAGAAGCTGGAGATGAAGGAGATTAAAATCCTGAGGAGGATACTAGGACCAGTCAAGGAAGAGAATGGCACCTTCAAAAAAAATTTGAAAATTATAAATGTTTCAGGCGTTTCAAATGAGTATTAGGAATCGTAATTCTGGAGCGGTTGTGTTTTAACAGTTTCTGTGTGATATTTTAATTTTCGATGGATTATTATATAAGTTTTACCAGATCGTTAAAAATATTGTTTATAGGATTTTTTTTTTCATTTCTAGCAAATATTACAGTATGGCTCAATGAAATACAGTAAGCAACAAGAACGCAATCCTTCATCCGTTACTTAGAAATAAATAAAAAATAAGTAATTGAATAAAGATATTTATTATTTGAAAATACTATTTAAAAATCTAATAATGAGTAAGGAGATAAAACCGGTTAATATACTTGAGACAAAATGTGTATTCGTTTGCAATATTTACACTCAGGCTCAGAACTCTAGAAGTAGCTATCCCCACTTGTGAGGGTCTAATCAGATCTCAAGCATGTGGCGGCTGAACTTAAGTCACTCCGACATGAAAGAAGCCATTGCTAGTACAACTTGTTGTTTATTGTTAATTGGGACTTAACTTAGGAAGGACTCAAATGTACTCAAATTAGGGAGGACGAGTTATCATACAGATTACCAACCTATTCTAGCTATAGAAGGTCAAGATTCATTTCGTGGGTCCGCCACGAATTAAATTTTAACTCACCTAGGTGGGATTCGAACCCACGACCTTCAATACTAGACTCGCTCCGCCATTCAAACGATCTCATGGTCACTACTTTTGTAACCTGCGAAGACGATTGGACTGGATTAGTATTGGGTCAGATAATTCATTAGATGAGATAGGTTTTGATGAAATATTTTATTTTTTTCTGATATAAAGTTCATAAGGATGTAAGACTTAGTTGTAGATGTAATATGGGATTTATTAAGCGTATGCTATAATAAGTTCATTGTAGGTTGGTTTATCTGTGACATGGTTAGATCCATCAGAGTTTTCGCTTTGTATCGATTGGATACGGTGAGAATTAAATGGTTCGGTTCAATGTTGTACGTAAAAATAACTGTCAAAGTAAAAGTGAAATAGGTGTGCACACCTGTTCCATTTGACATTGCTTGTTTTTAATTTAATTGATGTTTTTATTAACTTCAATTGCCTTGCTCGCTTATATGAGTCACCAGTGCTATTAGTTATGAAGGTCATGTAATTGTTTTAATTTCTCTGGTAATTATTTTCTTACTTCTAGGTGTTAAGTATGCAATATAATTGTAAGGTCTCCTTACACTGGTACTCATGACGGAATAGAAGGATCAATACAATTTAGACTGGAATAATCTTCTACTTTTATCGGACTATTTTTATTTGAAGACTAGTTTTGAATGTTAAACATCTATCTTCAGTTCTAAAAACATATAAAACATAGCATTTTGCTAAATAGATTATGTATATTGATTTTTTTTTTTAATTTAAGACAGTAAATGAAACATGTTGACACTCAGTTAGGGCCTAGAGGAGGCTGGATGGAAAAAAGCGAAAGTGGTAGTTGGTTGGACGGAGAAATACATTGATACTTACATTTATTAGTTATCTAAATGGCAATCCTTTAGGTTTTTCTTGCTACTAATCCCTTTTCCTTTTCCTACAGGCCACAAAATAAAAATAGAGCTTGTGGAAATATTTATCTGGTAATATAAACACAAGTCTGGATTGGTTTTAAGGGATTTCATTATTACTAATGATTCGTTAATATTTAAACTCTCTTCTGCGTGATTTATGCTTTTTTAAATTAATGGTATGCTCATTTTAACAGATATCGAAGTTGGGATTCTTCTTGATTTGATTGAACGTCCAGTTTTTCCCTTTTCCAATTTCGTAATCATTAGTTTTTAGTTCACATACAGTGGAACTTCGATTTATCGAACCTCAAGGGGAACGAGAAAACTCCGAATTATCGAGGACTTCGATGTATCGAGGTTCGATTTATTGAGATGATTTCTGGCTGACTTCGATATATAGAGGTTAGAGGTTTATAACAAAATACTCAATGCAACTATAAAAAATTTATACATATTTTATTGAAATAAAAGTAATGAAAGAATAATTATTAAATTTGTGAAAAATTTAAGCGGACCTTTGGAAAAAATCTGAAATATAATTTGGAAATTATTCCATACTTTTTTACGGCTTGCATAATTTTCAATTTTTTGTTCATACAAAAGGGTTTCGCGCTTTACCATTTTATAATAATAGAGAATAATTTTATCTGAAACTGAAACAAACCGGAAACAAATGTCAGGTTGGGGGTTACAGTTAATCCTTCGTAGAATCTTTGATCAGTCTCTACTTATTAAACAAATACTTCGATATACAGAGGTTTTCCCGATGAAAACTTCGTTTTGTAAAGGTGCGGTTTAAGCTAAGGAATCTTCGAAAATTCGATATATCAAGGTCTTCTTAACCAATCCTTCGATATGTAGAGGTAAGAATAACATAGGAATGATTCGGCAGATTCAAGGGGAATAGAAAAGCTTCGATTTATCAAGGAATTCGATAATCGAGGTTCTATTGTACACCATGTTTTGCAAAGGTCCTATTTGTTGTAGGCTTATTATTAATCATGTTGTTAAGTTTCCAGGTATTTTTCTTGAACAAAGATAGATTCTCCGCGGAGTCGTTTAATTTCCAAGTTAATAATCTTGATTCTTCAGAGTCATTAAAGGGAATACGGGTACCGGAGTCAACTCCCCTGAATGGCAGACTATTTCAAAGCTGTCCAGTCGGGAGAAATGTCTTGAATCCGTTTTCGGAAATGAAATCTGCTGAGGGTTGTTTGGAGAAGGAATGAAGAAGGCTCCACAAAGCGACAACCATCTGTTTCTGTTGGAGCCTTGAAAAGTGATAGCTCTCAAATCCTCCTCCAGGGTCCCACTTACCCCCCTCCCCTCCCCTCCCCCCCCGCTCATTGTAACACTCGAAAGGCCTCACTGATCTGTACCATCTGTTTGGATTGCTGGATCATGTCTGCTCAGGGCCCTTAGCTCCTGCGTTGTTTATCTTCTTTATTTTTTTGTACCTTTGGTAATAATCACTCACATAAGGTTTTAATACTAAAACCTTAACATAGTTTTATGAACGTTTAAATTATTGAACAATTACTTATCTTATTCGGGGCCAAGTGTTGATACTTTTGGACCGCAGTAGTACTCAATCTACCATTTCCTATTTGGGCTACATTGTTCAGTCACATTCTTTCGAAGATCTACAATTAAGTGCAAATAGTTCTTAATTTATTCACTGTCCGAAGCAACATCCCAATCATTTGACAGTTCGCCTGCTCCTACATCGATCGGCAGAATTTTACTTCCATCGGCATTACCAAATCTTGCCTGCGCAGACCCTTCCCACACCTCTGTATCCGTTTAAATCCTCATTCAAAACCATCTTGTTCATCGTCGCAACACCTACCCAGCGCCGTCTTTCAATGAATTTACCCGCATCCTAGCCATTAAATTCGTCGTCTTGAAGTCGATAAGTCTAATAACCTTAAAACCTGTGCCTTCAATGCCTGATTTTAGCATATATTAAATTGTGAATCATTGGTAGTTTTGCTTCTGGAAAATTTTCCTATTAGAGAGTGCTCAATTTTATTTTTTTTTTACTATTTCGAGGGAAATTATGGTGTAAGTAGTTATCTTCCTTCTCAAATTTTGTGTTGCGTTTCTTGGAGCTCTCCAAGTACGCGTCGTAAAATAGGTCTTTTTAGATATTAGGTTTCATATTTTTAAAGCTTCAGTTAAGGTTGGTAATCTCTCACAGCCTCGTGAATGTCTTGTATTTTCTTAGATCTCTGTCAACAATATGTTACTGCAAAGATGCCTATAAGCAAAAATTATCATTAGAGGTCATCGCCCTTTAAGAATAATTATAATGTACAACATATAAGTGGCCTATCTGCCGAATTTTTAATTATGAAATTAATACTAATCACTCATTATTTTAAATTCAAATAAGAGAAAAAATAATGAATGAGAACGGAAAATGCAATAAAAATAGACTTCTTTTTTTTTTTATTTTAAGATATCAGTGGAGGAACATATGGAGTTCAGTTTTAGTGACTCCATTAAACCTTCCAATTCTTCTGGTACACATTTCACATTCCAAAATCCTTCGTAAACTCCTCAATGCTTCTTATAATGTCTCAAATAAACTTATCCACATAGATCTAAATTTCCTGTATATTGCAGATTTGGAACAAGGTAAGGTATATATCCTTCCACGGCCAGCTACACACCCACTCGAATCCACAAGTTCCCCAACTTGCTTCTTACTCGATTTTCCACAACTCCGCGAGGCTTCTGAAATGAAGATAGCCTAGGGGTCTCTTTAAGGTAGAATCATTTTACTGCGAATTTACTGTGTACAGATGTACGTATCAATAAAATCCTAATAAAATAAAAAAAAAAGTTTAGAAAATGTATACTTATCATTGTAAATATTTTCTTCTATGGGATAAGTGGATTAAATACCTGATAAGTAAAGAAAGAGTTAGGATTTTAAAATGTTGAGAGTGAAGGACATATTTATGTCACCGAATATTGCAAATAAATCTTATATTATAATTATTCTTATTTTTAACTATCTTCGTTTCAACCTCTATAATACTTTCTTTTTTTTTAACTAAACATCAATAAACTCTAATAATGTACAGCTAAATCTAAAAGTATTGATGTTATGTAATGAAATGAAATGAAAAATAATCCCTATTTTTATTTACGATTATTTTAATAATCCTAATTTAACTATGTTATTCATTTAATTTGTTCTTAAAAATTATTTTTATTTGAAAACTGTTATGAAATTCTAGTAAATTATACATCCCCTATTTTAGGGTCTAAAGCAATACTTGGCTTAAATTATACTCGCAATATCTGCCCCACAGTATTGTTCCGTTGGTAACAGTGCGATAAAATTAAATTGGTTTTTGGGCTATGATATGAGAATGGATGTGGGACTAACAACACGTTCCCATCTCAAATTTTCGAAATAACTGGCCTGTGACTGTTTTATAAACTTGAGTACAGTTGAATTGTTTGCATAAAACATGAGTTCTATATATTCTAGTAGAGGGATTACTTTTCAGAATGTGTTTTGTTGGCATATATAACCGTAAATTGTCTTCCGCTGGCTGCGGCTATGAGCGTTGGTATTGTCATATTTTCTTGGTGAATATTTACTATAGACGTGTAACCTATTGCAGGGTTATAAAATTATATATCCTTGAACACAAAATGTCTTATTACTCCATATATTTAACTAAATGACAAAAAATGATTCATAATTAATAAATTATTATTCAACATTGCTGTGTATTTAATGAAATAAATTCATTTCAAAGAGTAGATAAAGAATATGAAAGCTAATCTTTGAAAATTTCAGTCAATGATTTTATGAATTTAGATTTTCGTTAGTTGATAAAATAGGTATTTATCTGAATATTATGTATTGCAAATGTGACACTCCTATTTTATTTAAATTTCAATAATTTTCCTTTGTTTAAAAAAACAGGTTGCTACCACAAATGATTGATTTGAAAGTATCAAATGTAATAAAATAAAAATTGTTTAAGTCAACTCGGCCAAAATAGGATTGGTAATCGTACATTTAAGATGCCTGCTCTTCGTACATCTTCTGATGTTCTTCAAATCATAGGTTTTCAGCGGAATGAGCTACAATTTCATTGATACGCCGTTTTTAAGAGGCCTCATTTCAAAAGACTGTTATTCCTGGTGTGTATCGGCTACACAAGTAATATAAATATCCCGTTCCTGTTCATGTTCCAAAAACATGATGATGACCTATCCTTAAAAGGAGAGTTTGATTTGAGTGTTATTGGTGGCTCGTTCAGCGTAATTTTAGTATACCTTGTGAGCGGAAAGATGTCCTTGGAGAGCCTACTGTATGTTTCAGTTTTAAAAATGTTTTTTACCCTTTTATCACAATTTCTCGATTATTTTTGTCGACTGCTCTCATCTGTGTCAAATGTGGGGGCAGATACTGCTCGTGATGTCCCACAGCTCCCATATTTCGTGGCCTACTATCACGAGATTAGCACTGACCCATGGGAAGTTTTGCAGGAGCCGATTGGGAACCAGACGAGCGAGAGCTAGGAGATAACAAACACTAACGAACTGCCTGTTGCTCACTAATGACCGCAGTTACACTTTACACGCCCAATTGCCACTAATGGCAATAGATTGGCTGAATTTCCTCCTGCGGTTTGGCTGCAGCCAGCAATCAGTGCACCTAGCCTGCTCCGATAATTATTGCAGCATTGGATGGAGCTGCTACGACCTCCCCTGCTGTGGATGTAATATCCAGTTTGGGAACTATTTGCGATGATTTTGGACTGCTAGGAACTACTGAGATCATGATAAAGGAACTGTATCATGCTGTTTAATTGCAGTCAGGAGATAATATAGCAGTTTCATGATCAAAAAGTAATATAAAGTATTACAAATATTTATCATGAATCGTCAATGCTTTGGATCAAATGACTAAAGAAATTTTATGCACGTCAGTTGGGCCAAATTTCATACAAATTTAATCTAGTTGAAGACTAATTTCCTGGAATCGCTCTCCGAATTTAATCATGATTAAACCTTTCAGTTAAATAACCATTAGTTAACTAAAAAATAACTGAAAGATTTAATTATTATTAAATTAGGTGGTTGAATCTAAGAAATTAGTTGTCAAATGAAGCTATGAACTTTTACCAAACTCTGATGCACATGCAATCTGAATACAATGATTTATTGTGGTAAATATTATTTATTTATTTGCCTTTTAATGCGGAATCCAAGTGGAATTGAATAGCATTCCTAAACTTACATGCAAAAATTATTAAATATTTTGATTTACTAGAATTTTTGCTACAATTTTATCTTAAATATCCTAAATATACCCCAGTGAAAAAATGGTTAAGTAAAATTTTGACTAAAATGAGTTATTAGTCGCTAAAATCAAATGAAATTTTTATTTAAATTTCGGTTCAACAATAAATGTTATGCATGAACCGTTTGATGAACACATGTAAATCCAAGTAAATTTCGGTAAGCCCTAGGCTTTAATCTTCTTGTTATAGAGGTTATACTCCAAAGCTCCAGATACGACGTGGAGAACCTCATGGTGTCGCCTTGTGAGCCTGTTGAAGACCTCTTCAGGTAAGCTATAAGAATCGTGGAGCCTTGATGGTTAATAAGTGTTTAAGTAAGATTTTCATTTTAAATAAATATGTTCTAAAATGAACCTCTTACTTAAACACTTACTCATCATGAAGAAAAACCTCCACGATTCTTTTTAGTAGTCACTTAGCTCTTTTTGGTCAAAATTCGGCTTAACCACATATTCAATGAGATGACAGAGATAACTCAAAAGTAATTTTTAATTGATTATCTTTACTTTCCCGTCAACATACTCTTGGAATCATTGGAGTAATTTTCAAAAAATGATAGATTTTTTTTTTTAAATTTTAGACGACGACTTATTACTATTTATTTATTTATTTTATTAAATGTAACTAAATAAATCAAATAATTATAAATCACTTTACATCTTTAAATCTCTTTCTATCTCTATTACCATAGTTCTTCTTAGGCAGTTAAAGATTCTTTAAAGTAATACGTCTTTAACGTCTTGTTTGAATGATACTAATCCCGGAACGGCTTTGCATATATTTCAGTCGAAAGCAATTTTTTTTTTTCTGGTTGCGTTTCCTTTGTTGTCGCCTCAATCGCCGGTTCCCCTCGCTCCAGTATGAATATGGAAATTTATGGCAACGAGATCACTGTAATCAAGGCTAATGCATGCGTGAAGAGATACGTTTATGAAAGATGTTTCGCAGCTAATGCAAATCAGTTGGAAATCACCTGCAGCGTTTCAAATCTTGAGAAAGGTTGCTGTAAATCGTGATGAAACAGAGAGTTAGAAATTGTATTGTAAATTCATATACAATTTTCTTTATGTATATGTATATTATGTGCTAAACTGAGCCATTACATTTTAAAATCTTAACAGTTAATGACTTCCTTGTAAGACGTTTACCTTATTTAGAAAACATCAAGACTAAGAGAAATTTAAAAAATCCATGTTAGTATAGATAAAAATTTGTACTTCAACGCAATGTCTTGTACGGCAGTGGAAAATAAAACTAAACTGAATTAGAGCAGAACACACACTGAAGAAATATGGTGGTGTTATAGAAAAATAAATACATAAAATCTGTTACTTCAACTTGTATTTTAGAAATAGTATGTTGCTATTAAATTTTAAACCTCTATATAGAAATATATTTGTTCTAGTAGACACCTAATGGACTGCTACTATTCTCGAACTTGTCACCACTGATGTGAAATGTGAATAGATAAAAATAAATAGTCAGGCAGATGTCAGCTAATTATACAGGGAAATATATAACCCTGTATTTTTCTCTTTGCCTTTTACGTTTTTCTGTTCAACAAGTATAAAACATAATTGTTTATGGTTATTTGAATAAAACCCTAAATTATGAAAAAATACCTAGTTATGCCATGTAGAGAGATGATATATGCTTTCTTGATATAAGAAAAGAAAACATACTGCTGCCGAACTTTACAGGGTTGCTCCATACACAGCCTACTTATCTAACTAAAGATAACACTATAATTCATAATATTTATAATTTGGTTATAATTCTAGAATAATATACTTAATACTAAATACTAGACAAACTATTGTTTTTTTTTCTTCTGTTCCTATTTATTTCATTTCATTCTTTCCTTTTTATTGTATTTCCCTCCCAGTATTTACGTCTCTCTCTCTCTTTTTTTTTTTCTCTATTTTTCCTCTCTTCCCTTTCCCTCTTTCTACAATTAATATTACTATTACCTAACACACAGAAATCCATGTACAGAATTAAGAATAAAACAAATTGGTATTATATAATAACTATAAATTTCATTAGTCCATCCTATGTAACATGTATGTGGTGGTGGATAATGCCCAGGGAGTCGAATATTATATTTTCGGCTATTATCGCTTTATCCCTATAAATTATTTTTTTAAAAAAATACCTAGTTATGTAATGTAAGTATAAAATTTGGTGTGTGCCAGATAGAAATTTTAACTCCTTTTTCAATGAGTAGGTGATACCTTACCTCTAAAACCTTGATTTAAAACACCACCCCCTAAACAAAAAAGAAAAGGATGTAATCCGTGTAACAGTTGCACGAACTTGATTTCAGCTTCTTAGGTGAAGTTTCTCCGTCCCTTTTGATTTGCGTAAAAGTAGGGTAGCCAGAAAGTTCTTTTCAAAATCAGGTGAGGCACTGCCCTTAGGGAAATTATGATAATATCTCGCTGTTTTACTCTGGGATACTTCTTTTCTTCGGATTTTCTTCTTCTTTTTTTTTTCAGTCTCTGTCTTTCCCCGTTTTGTTTCTTTCTACTTTTTCCATCTTTGTCCAGTTTTTTTGTTAGTCTCGGATTCATCTCGCGTGAAAATAACTCTCCATCACTTAGCTGATGGGATTGATGACTTATGTTACGGCTTACGAACTAAATTGGAGACCTTCACAAAATCTAATCTTGACAGGGTAATTGTTAAAAGTGAATTAAAAAAAATAATAGCCATGGTCTTCAGAAAAATTTGCATAAAACAAAGATCTACCCTATAATCTTGCCCCTTTTAAAGGCCCAGATCTCAGGCATATTTAGCGCTAATATTGTGTTAAATTACTGGTTATTATAAAAAAATATGGAATTGGAGAAAAATTTCCCAAGTGTAGGTATAATAACTAATTCTCTCGATTTCAACTTCACTATCAACTAACTGGCAGTCAGTTAAATTATTAAAAAAGTTATGGAGTTATAAGTTATTTGAGAAAAAAAAATATATTAACATTTTATTATTTTTTTTCTTCATTTATTGATATTTACAACTGTACAGAATAATATACATCAAGTAAATATGCTGACAGTGAATACAATGGCATCTCAAAACTTGAAAAGAACTACTCAATAGTAGCACTTCAATAAAAATCTACACTAAAAGTTCTCTAGGACATCTTCTTTTCAGACGCCTCGGGAATGTAGTGGGTAGCAAGCTGGAATGGGTAGAATGGGTAGAAACTAACGGATTTGAGTGGGTATGGAGCTTACTATGAAAGGATAGGTATCTGGTTTGGGCTAAATTAGCAACATAAGGAACATTAAGTTCTTTATTGATAAGTCTATTGGTCACAAAGTAAGGAGCATTGAGTACTTTTCGAAGGATTTTGGATTGTAAGGATTGGATATGGGAAGAATTAGAAGGTTTAGTTGAGTCTCATAGACCAATCTCTTAAAAACTTTTTTTTTTTTTAATTCTAGAAATTTGACTTGGTTTTGGAGCTAGCTATACGCCTCATACTTATATTCGATAACAATCATGATTTTTTTTTTGTTACATGTGAAATACTTTTCTTGTTCATGGTTTATTATCAAATAAAAGTTTTTAATCAATTTTCTATAATTTTTATTATTGTATATATTCTTGTTTTTTTTACTAATATTATTATCTTATAATTTATTCTGTTTCTCTTACCTCAAAATCTACCTTATTGATCATTATATTTTTATTTTAAAAGGAGACTAATATCAGATTGAATAATATCATTAATATTTTTATTGTTGTATATCATAATTTATAGAAAGTGAAGTAATTGTAAAATTACTGCTAGTATACAGGTATTACGAAATTACTAGAATAGTCATAATTCCTTTCATTGTTTTTTTTTCTGCAATCGATTACACGAAACTTATGAGGTGATTCACAACTCAACTACACATGTCTCAAGGAGTTCGATCCTGACCATGAACTGACACGGCTTGTGCCGGCTTAGCCTTGTATTGTAAGTGGAGTCAGGCAACATTCTTCTGATCTTAAGAACATTGTATTTATTTTTTTATTGTTTTTTTTTTATTTTTGAATTAATTTATATAGCTAGCTTGGAATTGAATTCTCGAATTCTACTAATTGAACTATGTTAACAATAAAAAAAGAAAAGAAAAGAAAAGAAGATCGCTTAACGGCTTAATTCTAAACTTTAATTCAATCCCTTACCTTGGCTTCTCACCATTTATAAATCTGATTGTAGTTTTTATATGACTTGGATGACTAAACAATTCAAGTATGTGCAAATACATTTTAATTTTTGTATTACTTAATATTACTTGTACAATACTCTTTTATTTTTATTTTATTGTCTCTGTATTGATTTAATCAAAGGTTTCATCTAACACGGTAGACCTTCATCATGATAACAAAGACGAAATATAGTTTTAATAATAAGTATTGTTGTTTTACTTATTATTAAAACTATATTTCGTCTTTGTTATCATGATGAAGGTCTACCGTGTTAGATGAAACCTTAAGGCACAAAACTATTGTTTGAAATGAAATTAAAATTAATATGGTATAATGGTCTGACTGCAATAATTTCAGACAAACATAACCATATATATAAAACATGAAACACTTAATTTTTTTAAATATCTTGATACTGTTTATGGACGTCTTATTTAAAATCCGACATGAAACTGCTCTTCATTTTCAGCTACTCCGGCAGTTACTAGATCTGCGTTCAATGTTCCTAATAAAAAAAATACTTATTTACTCTAAAGTAGAACCATTTTTGACTTCCAGTTCTCGTTTCCAATTCCTTCCAATCCAAAATCCTTCGTAACATTCTCATTGCTCTTATATACTTTTTCATAACTATCAAAATGTCCCACATGCTTCATAATTGCTCCAAACAATATAGCTGTCATTCCATGACGAACTACGTATTCACTCGAATCCGGTTGTCTTCAAATTTAATTCTCACTCGATTCCAGGTAACCCTTGGAGTTTCTTACGCAGAAAATTTTTAAGTGCTACTATTGTGTAGTTCTTCTCAAGTTATTTGCATGTTATTGTAATAAATTTACCTCACGGACTGCTTCAACATTTACTTGACAAACGTTCAAAGCTCCCAATTAGTTACAAAAGACTCATATACATGACTGTGATTAGACCTATTTGGACGGAGTTGAGCTTTGGAGCTCCACCAAATCATCCAAATCATCTCGTATCCAATCCTTTGAAAATTCTCAATGCCCATTATTTTTTCACCAATATAATTATCCATAAATATCTTAATGTTCCATATCTTGCTGATTTAGCCCAAACCAGATACCAATCCTTTCATAGTAAGCTCCTTAGCGACTCGAATCTACTAGTTTCTCAACTGGCCTCCCATTCCATTCCCGATAATCCTCCGAGGCGTCTGAAAAGAAGATGGCCTTGAGACCTTCTAGTGTAGAATTATTATTGAAGTGCTGCTGATGAGTAGTTCTTTTCAAGTTTTGACATGTTATTGTAATCGTTATGAACACATTTACTTGATGCATATATTTTGTACAGTTGTAAATTTCAATAAATGGATATAAAACAAAAAAAAATTACCTTACATTTATTTATTGTATATATTGTATACAGTTGTGAATACTGGTGATAAAGGATTTTTTGCAGTTCGAATTTTTTCGCACGAGTAAACAGGATGATGGATTGGGTTATTTTATTTATAGGTGTAAAGGGGAGAGAGTATAGTACTTGGTTTAGACAGATTTTGATTACCGAAATTTTTTAGAAATTAATGTCAATCAAAAGTTATCTTCAAGTTCTTTCTATTATGTCCTTATGTATTTTTGAGAGTATTTTTTATTTATTTTTTTTTTTTTTAAACATCATTGACTATATTTAGATTAAATCTCTTTTATTCTGTTTAACGGTAAATATTCGATTCTATTCTGGCGTGGGAAGAAAGCGGTGAACAATGTAGGCTCTGTAGAGGACTGTCAGTTCTGTCAGGACGATCTGGCAGGCTGCCTGGGAAGAAGTATTATTAGGCTGCGTGGTATAGGATCTTTTCGGAGGGTCAGTTGGCTTCCAATATGTCACGCTGTCCTGAACAGGCTGCACTTATATATATAGCTTTCATTATTTATGGAAAATTATTATCACCGTTAAAAAAAAAAAATTAAAAATCTCAAAATAAGTTATCTTCTGGCACCTAACTATTTCCAGTCCCTTGATAATACGGTTCTGCAAAAAGTGCTATTCAAATCTGAAGGGAACAAAATTCTGTCAAGAACTGCATTATTCTTGATAAATCAGACGCTGTTTTTGAAAAATCTGAAATAGCGTATTTTTTATTTTATTTTATTTTATTTTTTTTTTTTTCACTCCCATGAACAGTGTGCTGAATTTGAATAAATTGTAAAAAAAAGTTCTACTAAGCACAATTATTTAGAGATTGGAGGTTGTTTTAAAAAACACAACTTAAATACCACTTTTTTCATATATTTTATAACTTTTTTTTGTGTGTGAAAAACAGTAATGTATAAAATAATATACAATACTGAACATAATGTATACATTTTTTTCCTTTTGTACTCTACTCCACGCTGTAGTGTCCAACAGTAGTCGGCAAGCATCCTCTCATTGCATTTACCGCTATTATACCTAGTATGTAGTTTAAACACAATTCACCAAACACCGTGCTGTTTCTTCCAGCTTGGGCTGCCGAGTGTTCAAGTTTAAACATAACAAAAAAATTCTCTAAAATCGCATGTTTCTTTCTATGTTCATATTTGTTGGCATGCTAAGCGATGTGCTATCAATAGGTATTTAAATGTATATGTATAGGTATATGTATGTGCTATGTATAGGTATTTAGATTATTTAAATAATTCTCCGAGCTATAAAAAAAGTCACTGTGGACTGCTTTGTTGTCAGTTTATCGTTTATACATTCCTTGTTTTAAGAAAACAGTATCGAGAAACACACAGGTGAGAAATGCTTTCCTTGCATTTTCGTCTTTTTCCTCGCTTCTTTCCAGTCTAGACAATATACAACGAGGTAAAGACGTATTTAGTTACGTAATATCGTTGCAGACATCCACAATAAACCTGGAAGGGTTGACTGGACCTCAAGGGAAGGGCTTTGGTCGACAAGGTCGTGGGGGTAATAACTTTTAAATGTCATCAGCCGAACTGGAATTTTAAAACAGGTATTTCTGAAACGTAGTACCTTTTTGGAGGTTTTTCCTACAGCCTGAATTTGGTCAGATTTTCTGTCTGTATTCAGAATTTTGTTCTCATCATTATTGACCCCATGGAAGAAGGGTTTATTCGAACATTGGCTAGTTTCTACATCATGATACGATTTGTCTATCTATCTATAAGTAAATTAGTAAAACAGCTATTCTAGAATCCAATAGTTGGTATTAGTTTCAATTTCAGCTATGGTCTGCAAAGACACCTCTATCGTACGTAGGCGATACTTACAAATTTCTAAATTTATTTAGCTGATTCCAGAACCAAAAGTTCATAAATCCCATGTTTCATCCTAATCAGGGGGTCTGCCAGTCCGGAATTTCGTGTGGTCGGGAAAAATTTTGGAATAAGTCGGGAAGTTACAAAAAGTTTGCGAAAGTCGGGAAAAAAGTCGTCGTCAATGCTAAAATTTTCAGATTTTTTTTAGTTTTTGCTCATTATGTCATTTAAGGAAGCGTTTGGTCGGTATAGTCACTCTAAATACTTTTAATATAAACTAAATTGTCTACAATTTGAGGCCAGATGGAGCTCTATATAGCTATTGTTTCCCAAAATTGTTCTTTGCAAATAGTCCATTTTTTTCTAAAAAGTTATGTTCTTTCGATATGGCCACTTATTTTGTGAAATATCTCCTAAAATACGCATCTCATTTCAAATATTATGAAGTTGTAGGAAATTGAATTAGCTTTAATTTGAGACCAGACTGGTACCTGTGGGCTGAGCGGTTCTCTCAAATACGGCAGATAACAAAAAAACCGTCATAAGTAGGTTCTGGGGGGAAATACTGTCCTCAAATAAACTGTTCTCGCGTCTTTTTATGGTTTATTTATCGATGAATCAAAATTTATTTATTTTTGTAAAACACGTTTGTCGGTATTTTTTTTTGCTTTAACTCCAAAACTGTCCGATCCAGAATTTCTTCGCCCCATCTAAATAGCTGGTAAAATTTGCTATGAGACCTCATACGTAAAATGTTTTTTAAATCCCATGAAATACCCACACCACCACGCTGAGAATCCCACACTGTTGTGAAAACCACATTCTTTCAGCACAGTTCTCGTAAATAGTTTCGGAGTTATAGCGAGAAATATACTGAAAAAAGTGGATTTATCAAGAGTATGGGGTTCTCAGCGTGATGCTACTTGATCAAAATTTCATATATGAGGTCTCATAATAAATTTAAGATGGAAAAAAGAAATTTCGGATCGAAATATATTGTCGAAGTTATTTTATCCGACAACCTCTTGTAACCTCGTAACTATTTTCTAACTGAATGGCAATACTCGACATTGATGTGTTTCTTAAAAGTTATCTAGAGTAATGTGAAGTATAAAAAAAAATGTTTTTTTAAATTTTATTATTTAACTGTGATATGTTAAGTAGCAGAGTATGCATTGATTGATTTGTTTGGATTATTATTGCAACAGCATTAAAATATCGTTTGTCGAGAATTTGCAGAAAAATTCTTGAAAAGTCGGGAATATGTCGGGAATTTCGATAGCTGAAATTGATAGACACCATGCTACTAATATTAGCTTTCACAGGGATATACCATTGAAAACTATTTTTTCTACATTTTATTTACTTATATTACTATTTGGCATCACATTAAAAACCAATAAACGCAATATATCCATTTATAGGACATTTACTAACAATAGTAAATCAATTAAATAATCTCACTATAAGCATTAGTTTTGATAACATTTAGTGAAGTTAACAAAACATTTTATCTTAAATTTTTTAATCCACATCTGTTTCTCTACCCGCGGTTACATAATGATTCTAGTATGTCACACATAGTGTAAGTGCAACCAACGGTACTTACTACCAACATAATATTTGTAGATTCCACAGGCAACATTTTAGCTTCATGTGGGTGTTTTCTGAAATTTTTCCTGTTGTGTTTTATGTAAGTTTCTTGGTTTAAGTGATAGTCTTGTTTGTCATGAAATCTAAATGGAATCTTGTACCTTGATTATTTGTAAGTCTTTTATTAATCACTTGAGGTTCGCATGATAATTATTAATATACGCAAACAAATAATTCAAATAGTCCCATTTTAAATTTGTTTTCAGTAGGAACGGAAAAAAACCAACCATTCATAGGGAAAACCGAAAGGGTAAACCTCATATATACCTGACCTTTTCGTTTCTTTACACTCTGTCTGCTCTTGGTCCTCATACCTTTCAGAAGTCCTCATTTTGCCCTCTTAGGTGAGCACCAACATATTTGATTTCTTGTCTTATGTTATTTTAAAAAATAATATAAATAATCTGTGTAGCAAAGAGTTATTTTTTTGTTTTTTTGTATGTTTGTAGAATAGAACATTAGAAATTATTTTTTAAATAAATGAATCACCAATCTTAATTTTTATGTAATGTTTTGTCACGTGTCCGGGAAATTATGTGTTGAGCCTTATTGTTTTTGAGTAGAAAGTCTTTTTTTGAATTTTTAGCACTTACGTAAATTTGTGAAGTGTAGTTCCATAATAGTTTCAGTAAGAGTATTTATTCTTTAAAAATGAATTATAAATATAATATAAATGCAGTAATTATCATTCACAACATATTTACTCACAAAGGGAGGACACAGTCCCTCACGGATCTTGTTCACAATTTTTTTGGAGGTTCCTGGTGAAATAATATTAGAAATGTATTTTGCTGTTCTGACTAATGGACCCTAACAGCCGAGAAAAAAAAATGAAATAGCATTAAACTAATTTATTTAATATCTCGAATTTAAGAAGTGATATCGATATGATTCTTGTACCAAGAATTAAAATCAGCTATTAATGCTAGGATAATATTTTTTATTATATTGCAAACGTTGAACTATACTCTTTTCAGAAATATAGTTTATTTCCCTGATATCCTAAAAATTATTATCAGTGCGAAGGGATATCAATTTTAAGTCCCATTCACGCACATGCCCCACCTAAACGGGGTAAGTGCATAAATCTCTTGTAAACTCCTTAGCAGTGAATTGATTCTTTGATGGGGTAAGGGCAAACATAAGCAACTCCCAGAAATCATTTTACTCCTTGAAATTAAAAAAAAATAGAGAAAAATACATACAATACAATTTTATAATTTTAACTCATTCAACTTTACACAACACCTAGATCAACAGGTTGAACTATGAAAATTCTTAGAGAGGTTATCTTTTACAGTAGAGCACTCTATGTACTAATATGTATGTTAGGTTTGGAGGGTATGATGTTATGTCTACATACAAAAAATAGCAGTTGATGTAACAAAATGACACCCGCTGCTTCATAGATTTTGGTTTATGTTAATTACATACTAAAAAAGGATTAGAACTTCAAGCAAACTACCTTAATATATTTTTTACTCAGAACATTACTTCAGATTCTATTTTTATCATTTATTTAAATTTAAATTTATTCTAAATTTATCATTCCAAAGAATCCTTAAAAACAAAATTTTATCCAAATGTAACCTTCAAGTCGGAACGGGGAAGTACGTGTGTAATATTCCAGGAACCTCCGAAAAAAATTTCCAAAAAGATCCGTGAGAGATTGAGTGTTTCCTCCCCGTGTCAGTCAACGTGTCCCAATTATGGAGGCCAAAGCAAGATTATAGTTTTACTCTCTTGATAGACTTTGGAATTCATTAAAAAAATAAGAAAAACTATAAAAATACTTGTATTGTTTGTTCTATCTTTTATTATATACATTAAAAAATAGTTATTCACCAATTTGACCATGAGTGAGTTAATGAAGCAACTTTCCAAATTAAATTAATATAAATTCCAGACCTTAGAAGTTCAAGGATTTTTTTTTTTTTTTTGTATTTCATTGAACTAATCCTGCTATAAACTGAATTAGCCAAATAATTAATTACTTTGAATCCTGAAATCTTCATTCTCAGTTTAGCTGCGTAGATGACGTTGCCGACAGTACGTGTCGGATATGGAAGATGATTGGATTGTGTACTGTTGAAGTTCCTTGGCAATCGAATTGAGTGTAGTCACATCACGTGAATGATCAGCAATCCGTTCTATCTTGGGGAAGCGAATTAACTGACCGCTATGAGATGGAATTGTAATCCCTTAGCCTCGGTGTAGGTGGGGCGAGGGGTTTCATCTCCTCGATATGCCCTGCTGTATTATTGATGAGTAATTCTTGTATCTGTAACATAAATTAATTACATTCCTTGCTTCAATTATATTGTAACTCATTTGATTCTTTGGTACTCACAAGGTAATTAAGTGTGTTTAAGAGATTTAATGTCTGGAGCAATCAATAATAGGCTTGGATTTCTAACCAGAAATGTGAAGCATGTGCGTGTAAGTATAAGAAAGGGACAAGATATCTTTCTTGGTCATACAGCTCGTGGAAAGGCCTCTTGTGATTTCTTTAGCATATATAACAAAGGCCAACGATGAATAACATTTTTTACTCAAAACACCTTATTATTCGGTTTTTTAGGGTGCTAAATCCAAGTATGACACTTATTAAGCCGTATCACCTACCATTTTTTCACATTTGCACATCCATGTATTAAATTTTTTGATTTATTACAGAATTTAACAGCTTTTATACTACAAAATAAAATTGTAAAATAATTTGTGCTGGAAGTGGAAGAGTTGGCAGCACTGCTGAAACAGATATAGATGTAGATGAGCAAGATTATGAAGAGTTCCAATATGCTACAGCAAATACAGCGCCTAAACTGTTTACTTAGATTGAGCTTAACCACTTATTTAGGGATATTTGGTTAACAAAAGAAAAAGCTGAATTGCTTGGTTCTAAACTAAAAGAAAAGAACTTGTTGGCAGTTGGAACTAGCATATTTGTGTATAGGAAGAGAGAGCAGCAGTTTTCGAAATTTTTTGAACAAGAAGGTGATTTAGTGTACTGCTCAGACATTCCAGGTCTGATACAAAAACACTAAGACTAGATTTGGATTTAGCACACAAAAATCTATAAAAATCAGCTATTAAAGTAAATAATGTTTTCAAAAACATTTTTTTTTTGTTGGCCTGTGTAATTACACATATTTATAAGTACCTATTTATTAGGCAGTTCAGAAATGAATGCAGGATTTCATTAAGTCACATATGTAGATGATGAACTATCAGAAATCTAGAAAGAAGCATCCCAACTTGTAGATAGTAGATTCGAGTGGGTATAAAGTTTGTCGTGGAAGGATAGGTATCTTTTTTGCTCCAAATCTTAAGTCAGGGTGTCTACTAGTCGGGAAATTCGGGAATTTCGGGAATATGTCGGGAATTTCGTGTGGTCGGGAAAAATTCGGGAATAAGTCGGGAATTTACAGAAAATTTGCGTAAGTCGGGAAAAAGTCGTCGTTAGTGCTAAAATTTTCAGACTTTTTTCAGTTTTTGCTGTATATTTCAGTTAAGGAAGCGTCTGATTGGTATATTTACTCCACATACTTTTAAAGTTAACTAAATTTACTACAATTTGAGATCAGGGTGAGCTCTATATAGCAATTGGTTCCCAAGATACAGGGATATTATCTTCGAAAAGAGGTAATTATTTTCCCCAAAACAGATGTTTTTTCGATATGGTCACTTATTTTGTAAAATATCTCCTGAAATACACATCATTTGAGACCAGAATGGTACCTGTAGGCCCAGCGGTTCTCTCAAATACGGCAAATTACTAAAAAACAGTCAAAAGTGGATTCTGGGGAAAATACTGTTGTCTTTTAATGGTTTATTTATCAATCAAAATTTATTTATTTTTGTTATTGTTAAATAATTGATTGATGAAAAAGAAAAATATAGCATAATCGGGAATTACGTCATGATCGAACATTGTTTTATATACCTACATACTAAAATGCTTATGCAAACATTCACAGCCGTTTGATCAAATAACTCGGAATCCGTTATTTCTAGTACATTTGGAAAAAAAATTGGTTCTATGAATTTTTTTTCCCCCCAAATCAATAGTTTTAAAGCTGTAGGGGACAACGCACTACTCCGCGAAAACACGTTTTTCTGTACTTTTTAAAATCTAACTCCGAAACTATTTGTCCGATTAAAAATTTATTCTTATGGATATGTTAAGTAGCAAAGTATGCATAGATTGATTTGTTTAGATTATTATTGAAACACCATTAAAATGTCGATTGGCTAGAATTTCTAAAAAAAAATTTTTGAAAAAGTCGGGAATTTCTAGAAAAATTCTTGAAATAGTCGGGAATATGTCGGGAATTTTGATAGCTGAAATTGGTAGACACCATGTTAAGTATATGGCACATTTAAATCTATAAGGATAAGTTTATTTGTGAAATAATAATGAGAATTGAGGATTTTACCAAAGATTTTAACATATAAGGATTGGATACATGATGAATTGTTTAACGGAACCCCAAAGCTTAAATTGTCTTCAAATATCCAATCACTTTCATGTAAAAAAGTCTTTTGTAATTAATTGGCTTTTAACGCTTGTATAGTAAATGTTGAAGTAGTCGAAAATGAACAGGACTTTAATTATTTAATTATTATTGTTTTTTCAGTAGTTACAGATCTGATGTTTGGCAAATTATTTCTTAGTATTTCGTTTTTTATTAACAAATGGGTTATAACGAAACAAAACGTTTATTTACTTCTGTAGCATGTCACTGCTTGGATATTATCCAGTTTGTAGGGCAGAGGCGCCTTTAGAAGGCGAGAGGGTATACTGCTTATTCCGTACTAAATCTTTATTATGAAAAAAAAATTCAGAAAATTTCAAAAATTTGCTGAGAAAGGGTTGCTAATCTCTAAAAATTTCATAAGTTTTAAAGAATAAGTAGCGTGTGGTGGAGATATACAATTTCTTATTTAATGCATTGCATATTTGACCTAGCCTCGACGCTAGATGAAGGAATATCATCCCCCCTTCTGTCGCAGTGCACCATGTGCTGTACCATCCTGTCATGGCATTGGTACTTTCCTTAGTAATTAATTATTTACAGAACATTCTTGAGTATCAGAAATAATTGAAGTGATGTTTATTTAGTTTTAGGGTCGCCCCCTTAAAAATAAATTCAGAAGGTAGGACGATAACTGTCCCCTCTTGTGATTCTCCATCTCTATCTGGGAAGTGACCTTCGCTAAAATGAAACGTGACTCGTGACTCATTCCCATTTCACCGAATGGCCGCCTAAATATACCCCTCCGAACTCATTGCACCGAATACGCTTTTAGACTCTCAACTATGTTGGGCAGTTAACATTTTGCCATCACCTAGCCACTATGTAAAATTGTTATCTAGTATCACTCATTGTGGTGATAATTTTTTACCTTATTGATTATTTTCGATCAGTTTGTAAACAATTTAACTAGAGCTGGGTCGACTAGTAGGCTTCTTTTGTAGTTAGCCACTAGTTGGCCATATTATTTAGTTATGTTTCTAAGCTTAAAAATGAAAGCATGGCTTTTATTAATTTTTTAAGTATTTTTTATTTTAGATTCATCTTTATTAGTTTACTATTTTTTTAATACAATAGTTATATTCACAACTTTACACATTTGTTTGCAATCCGTTAATGTTAGGTTACATTAAAACACCAGACATGATAAGGAATGAGGGAGTCAGCTTCCCCTGTGGTACAACCTCCAGGCGTGACAGTAAATCATTAGGGATTAGACTAGGAGATCCCTCCCTCATTCACCAGTACCTGCTTGTTAGAGTGTCAACGTAGTTTTCCATGGAAATGTCTGTAAATTTTATGAATATGGCTCTTAGCTGTCGGAGTACGTAAGTCTGTATGTAGCGTATTGTTTGACACTTTTAGAGGGGAGCCTGTTACCAGTCTTAGGAATTTAGATTGAAATGTTTGTATTTTTTGAATATGCGTTAAATTTGAGATGCATACATATAGATGGGTTCTAACAAGTAACTGTAAATGTTGTTTCTGTTTTTAAAGTAGTTTAGAGCGTTTTTGAAGTACGGAGTATAGTTTTCGCAGTCTTAGCTGTAATGTCTGTTTTCCTGTCTTGATATGTAGGCCCCGTATCATTCTTCTATCTAGTAAGTCCTAAGTATGTCTCTTTTTCAGTTTGGTGTTACAGTTCTGGTAGTTTCCTATTTATTCAAGGAATTGGAACTCTTTTTCTTGAATCCATTATTGAACTTTAAGAACGATCATGATATTACCACAAAAATAACTTCGATAACTTCTACAATGCTGAATATAGAACTGACGTAACCTACAATTTTTTCTTTCTTTTTTTTTTTTTTTTTTTAAATAAAATATGAAGGTGGGAACACAAAAAAGAAACTGCTATTTTACCAATTTCCCCACGTGTTTATTTACAATTATATTTAAGATTTTTTTGTGATTTATATATTTTATATAATCAATTAAACAGGATATCTTTTTCTGTACGATTGAATTAACTAGTCAAATAAATGACTAGTCTGCCCAACTCTTAATTATAAACCATTTAAAGAAATTATAAAGATCATACAAAAGGGATTAATTAATGACCAGTTAAGTTTTTTTTAAAATATTTAATTTATTTATTCATTTTATTTAATCAGGCGTCAATTCTAGGATACGATATATTTTAGAAACCCTTCCATTTCGCAAATTCGAAACAAATCTTCGAATAAAAATTTACAATAAAAGTAGAAAATAGTTTATCAATCCTAATTATATTGATCTTTCTATATCATCATGAGAACCTCAAGTGATAAAGATCATGCTTTGTGGTTAGATTAGTACAAGGGGATCGTCTTTACAATTAGCGCATAGGGAAGATCGTATTTAATGAATAACAGTACACTCCCGATCGGGACATCGCCGGTTAACCGAGTGTGCCAGTTAATCGGTGGTTTTCAAGTATAAATGGATAACCTAATTTTTTCAATTAATATAATTCAAAGAAAGTGATTAGTCAAACCTGCTATGTTTATTCCCAATGATTTAGTTCTAATTAAATAATTTGGTAGTTCTTTTTAAATTTAATTCGTGCTAATTTATAATTTTATTGGCACACCTACAAACGTGTGCTTCATTTTGACTTTATTCAGAAACATTACATGTAATTGTAGAATGAAATACCCTATATAAGAATGTGGCATTTCTATATCAAAGAAACAATTTATAATCATTATTATATCGTTTATTTTGGACATTGAAAACTTGTATTGTAAAACGTTTAATAGGGATGTATCGATTTTCGATTCCATCAATCCTTGTGAAAAGAATCTTGAGAATCGATAATCCAAAGTCGATTCCTTGCAACCGATCGATACCCCTGACGTTGGAGATTTTTGTTGCCTAATTAATACTTATTGTATTTTGACAGAAAAAAAAAATATAACCCATTTGATTTTTTTATTTTTCCTCATTCAATTTATTCATAAATGTATTAGGATTATTGAAAGTATTAATTAAATAAAAGAAAGTCGTATTTTTATAAAATTACCAATCAAATTTTTTTTAAAACGATTTATTGATATTTACAACTGTATACATTATATATAGCAAGTAAATTTGATGGAAATGATTACTGTGACAAGTCAATAACTTGTAAAAACCACTCACTAGAAGCACTTCAATAGTTCCACATTACAAGGTCTTTTAGCCATCTTCTTTTCAAATGCGTCGGAGGATTATCGGAAATTGAGTGTTAAGCAAGTTGGAAGATTAGTGGATTCGTGTGAATATGGAGTTTACTATGAAAGAATAGGTATCTGGTTTGGACCAAATCATTCACATTAAGATCTTTATAGATAAGTCTGTTGGTGTTACCATAAGGAGCATTGAGGATTTTACTAAGGGTTTTGGATTGTAATGATTGAATATGAGAAGAATAGGAAGGTACCCAGCAATTTTAAATTTACAAAATTTTAAATTCGTTAGTTTTTTTCTGGATTCTTGCGTTCATTCTGTTTTGAATACACATCCTAAGGGGTACAGGTTTAATGTGATTTTAAATAAAATCTTGAGAGATACGTTCCGTTTATTGCAAACTGTATGAAAATAATATTAATTTAAAATTTCGTTTTTTTCAAACACTGTTTTATTTATTTAATTATTATTTTAAGAATCTTGATACGTTTTATATGCCCAGGTTAAAGTATGTGTGGATGTGAAAAAATAATTCGAAATGAAGCCGTAAGC
The DNA here is from genome assembly GCA_003667255.2 of Euschistus heros. NCBI lineage: Eukaryota > Metazoa > Arthropoda > Insecta > Hemiptera > Pentatomidae > Euschistus > Euschistus heros. The sequence goes on along the minus strand of RCWM02000008.1, from coordinate 2,251,709 downwards.
CCAAAAATTGAAACAAAAATCAATTGGCTAGAATTTTTGCCTGTATATTTAAATCTTAATGCGTTTTATTTGAATAATCAAAATTATACTTCGACTTTTATTCTATTAATTACTTTACTGTTTTCGTATGGGAAAATAAATAAAGTGTTGTAGGTTTCTTGTTTATTTATGGTTTGGATGTTTTTTTTTGTTCGCCCACGACAAACATTCTGGATGTCAGCTCTCGTGATATGATGTATCACCAGTTGATGACAAAGCACAGAAATGTTATCATCCCACTTAGTTAACGTCGTGCTTGTTGGTACCGTTGATTCCTAGAAGGTCCATACAAATAGAGAAGGTTTTTTTATGGTGTTCTATTCCTAGAACTCAATTATTGTAATAGGTTATAGTCCATGAACGAAGACTGATTTGGGACAGGTATCCTATCTGCTCATAGACTATGTATTAGCTGGATCGCCCACGACAAACATTCTGGATGTCAGCTCTCGTGATATGATGTATCACCAGTTGATGACAAAGCACAGAAATGTTATCATCCCACTTAGTTAACGTCGTGCTTGTTGGTACCGTTGATTCCTAGAAGGTCCATACAAATAGAGAATATTGAAAAGGTCACATTGATGAATGATCACTTCCGATTTGTGCATCTTCTAATCACAGTTCATTCTTAATATAGGTATATTGTTTTATTAAAATGGTAATTTTTTTTTATACCTTCATTATTCAGACCTGTCAGAAATAATGATTGGGAATCAACGGAATGTATGACACAACAAACAAAAAACATATCACGCATGATAGATAACAATGCCCAGCGGTAACTCTTCTTTGGTGTATATTTACTTATTAAGATATTAAGAAAGTAGTCCCTCATACACCTTTTTTTCATTCTTCATTTTGTGTTTGCAGGCATACAGGTAGTGGCCGTTGCTTTTAATAGTGGCCTGCTGTTTCCTTGTAAATTTTGGTAAAATTGTTAGTAGTGAGTCCATATAATTTCGCCGAAACCTGGTATAGTCCAGCCAATGAGTGCTGAAATCAGGGGTATAGCTTGCATAAAATATGCGATAATGTTTGACTTCATAGTTTCGTTAGGAATAGTTAAGTAAACACAATAAAAGTCCCCGCCCCTCGGGGGTGAGCTTTCGGTGGGGGAAGTTCATTTTGTTTTGTTTTTCAATTATATCTCGAAAACGGTTGACCCTAGAAAAATATGTTTCAAATCAAAATTAAAGCTAATTAAATTTCCTATAAAGTTGATAATATGTAAATTTGTTGAAATTTCAACAGTTTTCGAGATATACGTTATTGAAAATCGGTGATTTTCGGGAAAAAATCGGATGTTTTTCTTCTAGTACATTCCTCGACGGTTTTTCAGAAAAAATGTCAGAATCAAAATTGTAGAACAATTAATTTACTATAATTTCATATACACGTTTCTTTCATTTGAAGCAAATGTTTAACAAAAAGTGAGTTAAAAATTTTTTTTATTTCTAAAATTATCGATTTTCAATAACGTATATCTCGAAAACCGTTTGAATTTCGTATGTATAGAATAAATAAATATGTATAGAATCAATATTAAAGGAAATTTAATCAGCTTTTGATTTGAAGCATATTTTTTCTCGAGTCGATCGTTTTCGAGCAATAATCGAAAAACACAAATTTGAGATCTTCCCCCTCCTCTCCTCACAAGCTCACTGCCCCCCTCCCCCTCCAGGGACGGGGATTTTTAGTATGTTCGCCTTCTAATTACTCCTAGCGATGCTGTGAAGTCAAAAATTATCGCATATTTCATGCACTCTACAATGTGTTTATTGACTGGACTAGTATATGAGGTGTTGAGAACCCGAGAGCGGACTATCCGCTGTAGAAATGTTTTTAATAAAGCGAAAAACCTACACCAGTCCTCCCTCTGTTGTAACATTTTGAACTATTATGTTATTTTAATCCTTGGTGGATAAAAAAAATCATAGTAGTGTGTGCAGCTCGCAGAAGCTGAGAGAAAAAAAATCGACCCAAAGTGGACATGTTCAGTTTTGAAAGATAACTCCTTTACTACACTGGGTTACGGGTATGAATTTTTCGTTAACTTAGATTTGCATAATTTAATATAAATAAATAAACGGAAAATATCAAATAAAATTTTCCATCATTTGCCGTTGTTTAATTTTGTCTTTCATAGCACCAATGTCACATTAAATTTATTAATCTCTGAAATTAGTTTTAAGTCTAAAATTTTTTTTTTTTTCTGGTATGAACCTGAAAACCTAGGTCCACTATATATTTTATTAACTTTGCTATCGGCTATGTTCAGCCATTGGTAGCTTATTCTGGTTAGTGAGGACCAATAGCCGGGAGTCGTGAGGGGACTGGAGACCAGGAGCAGAAAGGACTTTTGATCAAGTCCTTTTGTCACCTTATCTCTTGAGGGCTTTACACTATTAAGCATCCAATACCGAATTTACTCAACTTAATTATACTCTAACGAATTAATTTTGACCTTTAATTAAAACGAATTTCTTCTTATGTTTCAGGTATGTCTCCTACTTTCAATTTTTTGCTTTTTTGGTGAGTAACTTATTTCCCTTACTGCTTACTGAATATGTAAAAAGTTTTTATTTTATTTTTTTTTTTAAATGCTGTTTACTATAATTTTTTTATCATGTGTTAGTCTAGTCACTGTGATGATCACTTATCTATAACTAAAATATTCGACAGCCCCCTTTTAGGAAATTTAATAGAGAATATTTTTTGTATAATGACATTTGTCGCTAGGACCTACCGGTTAGGAGTTATGTTGGTTCGAATGAAAAAAGTCAAGTAAAATATTTTTTGTTTTATAATAATTGACGCTTAGGCCTAGCGGTTAGGAGCTGTATTTGTTCGAATGTAAAATACACGTTTATAACCTCTATTTTATCCCAACTGTGTTTATTTCGAATGATCATTGAGTTTTTATTTAAGTAATTTGATCCTTTTAATTCAAAAAATATAAAATAAGAAAATCAGTAGATCATAGATGGGCATATCCATAATCTTTTATTTCTCTTATCTTTATGATATAACCTTATAATTTATAACCTTGCGAATTTCAAATAGTAAGCAGATAACTGAATTTAATGAAATTAGTTAAAAATTTTTTATCGAATAGCTTTGGAAAAAAAGGAAACAACTATCGATAGCAATCATTAGTTTCGGCCTATCAATAGTGCTAACCATCGACTATCGCCCAACCCTACCACTTGATTTAGCCTGACTGCAGTCCTCCACCTGGGGTCACCTTTGGTGTAGTGGTTAGCATAGCAACCTACTAAACCCAAGATCGCGGGTTCGCAGCCCGGCAGATGACCTCAGGATTTTTTAAAGGGAGTAAAAAATCCTTAGCTATGCCGTCCTTCGGAAGGGACGTAAAATGGGGGTCCCGAGCCTGTGCGATGTCAGGTACTCGTTAAAGATCCCTATCCTAATTATACCTGGATAGGCAAAATTTAGGACTCCCACCGTAGCATCGTCCAATTAGCCATAGCAGCATAAAGTGACGTTAAACGAAATAAACAAAAACAGTCCTCCACCGACCTTACGAAACAACCTCAAATGGTTGACACCTTACAGTCCTTTATGGGGAATCCTATTGCCCGTTAGTTGGCATTATACACCACCTGTTTTCTCTCAACTTTATTTCGAATAATCATTGATTTGAATTTAATTTAATTATTAGTTTAAGTAATTAGACCCTTTATTTTCAAATATACAGGATGGGTACCTCTTAGTGTGAAAAAAAAAATTGAGTGATACTAGATCAAAAATGTAGAAAAATGCCGCAGACCTCACCTTTCTATTCCTACCCGTTGCTGATATACGATAAATCCAAGACTTTTTTGAGGAAACCACGTTTTTTATCATAATAGCTGTAATATCTCCATTTTGTTAAAATATTTTTCAAACTTTGACCACGTTCCGGGATTTAGCATTAAATTTTCTATTAGAGCAGAGTACATGCAACCTTGATTCTTACAAACTTGAGACCTAAAGCACAGCTTGATCTTCACCTTATTTAAGGAAGTTATAAGTCTTCTTACATTACTTCAAACGTTTTTCGAAAAAGCCATTAACAAATCGTCAAATCTTACAAAAATTGCAAATCTAATCAGCTTTCGAATGATATGTTAAAAGTAATGATTATGTTTCGATTTCATGGAAAATTTACTTTTAAAACCAAAAATATTTCACTAATCCTTGTTGAACAGATCCGCTACCTAGGACTCAACTTGGACAAACATCTTACTTAGAATCCACATACAAGATTAAAACGACAAGAAACTGATCGTCATTACAGACTACTTCAACATTTACTAGACAAACGTTCAAAGCTTCCAGTAAATTACAAAAGACTCATTTACATGACTGTGATAAGACCTTTGGACGTACGGAGTTGAGCTTTGGGGCTCCACTAAACCATCCAATTCATCTCGTATCCAATCCTTACAATCCAAAATCCTTCGAAAAATCCTCAATGCTCCTTACTTTGCCACCACTAAACTTATCCATAATGATCTTAATGTTCCATATGTTTCTTATTTAGCCCAAACCAGATACGTATCCTTCCATAGTAAGCTCCATAACCACTCCAATCCACTAGTCTCCCAACTAGCTTCCCTCTCCATTCCCGATAATCCTCCGAGGCGTCTGAAAAGAAGATGGCCTCGAGACCTTTTAGTGTAGATTTTATTGAAGTGCTACTAATGATTGCTACTAATGATTAGTTCTTAACAAGTTATTTAGATGCCATTGTATTCACTATCAACACATTTACTTAATGTATATTATTTTATACAGTTGTAAATATTAATAAATTGAAAAAAAAAAAAAAAAAAAAAAAAAAAACATGGTGTTCTCATTTGGCAAAAAAATCAGTTACTTGTGTAAATAAAACATTATGACAATCCCTTAATGGAAGTGTGCATTTTAAACATAATAAACTCTTCATTGGAATAAAAAGCAAAGAAAAAAATGATTGTTTAATTGAAAATAAAGGAAAACTGTAAATAAAGCGGCACCAGATCAAAGGATCTTATGTTATTACATTCATTTATTTATTTATTATTATTATTATTGGTAAATCCGAAAATGTGGTCAAAGTTTGAAAAATATTTACACAAAATGGAGATATTACAGCTTTCGTGATAAAAAACGTGGTTTCCTCAAAAAAGTCTTTGATTTATTGTATAACACTAACGGATTGGAATAGGCAGGTAAGGTCTGGCATTATTGATCTAGTTTCACTTTTTTTTTTACACTAACAGGTACTCTTACCCTGTATATTATATAGACTTATCCACGATTTTTTTTTTCCACATCAGAGAGAAATTGAGTTTTATGTATAGAATCTGTAATTTTGTTATTGCAAATATCCATTCCAACATTTGATCATATAATCGCCAAGTTTATGAGATGCTGTTTTGGCATCTTGAATACCAAGTGCTAGATCAGTTTCTGTGTACACTCTCCGCTCCCTAGAACTTGCCGGTGGAACTTGGACCACGTAAATACATGACCCTCCTAGCTCCTCTGGTATTCTGTTAGATCTGAACTAATGCTTTGAATGAGATCCCCATCCGGTTGCTTGTTATCTAATTGATAGTTCTAATTAAGGCAGCCTCTTGCCCTAGGATCTTATTGAGTTACGTCTCTATCAGTCCGACCTCTTACTAGTAATAACTTACCTTGCTGTTTATTCTATAAACTACATGCATAATTTTAGATGTATATAATGTATTGAAATAAAAATATTAGAAAAATAAACTTCATTCTGAAACATACTGTCTTCTTAGAGTAAGAATAATGCAAAATTAATGGTAATGGTACACTTTTTGAATGAAAGAAAAAGAAAATAGAAATAGAAAATAGGATTGATGAATTAATTCCACCACTTCTGTTGGAATTATTACATTTGAAAACTAGTTTCGAATTTTAAACATTTATCATCAGTTCTAAAAACCTAAACTATTTAAGTATTGGAATAATACTTATATATAAAGAATTTATGATTAGGGTAAAGGCACCAGCAGTAGACACTATCGTGAAACTCTTGCAGTAATTTTTGTTGTAGTTCAATAAATTCCTTTTTTCCCGTGCAGAGGCCCAATAGCACTCTTTTTATAAGAACTCTATTATCGATTTTAAGGTTTTTTTAAAACAGTTTTTAAATATATTTTCACCAATAGTAAGACACCTGTGTACCAGTAGTAGACACAGAAACGCACCAGTAGTTGACACTTGACTTACCAAATATATTTAATTTATTTTTCATGAAATATGTTGTTTTTTTTACAAGGATCTTGGATTTTAAATAGTAAAAAAACTTGAAATATTAAAAAATAACATATCTTTATTTAAATTAGGAAGGTAAAAAATAATAAAAACTTCTACTTTCATTTTTGTCTTAATGAATCATGTCTAATCTCTTTGATTTCTTAAATAAACTTTGAACAGGAACAATACAAGTAGCATTTATTATCGCCACACTTAGGTAGCTTTTTTTAAAAGGAAGTTGGTTTTTTTAAAAAAAAGTTCTTTAGCCATTGCTAGCGCAAGCTAATTTCAATTGAATCATATTCAATTAATAATACAAAAAATTGGAATTTTCTACCAGTAGACACCTTTGTCTACTACTGGAACAAGGGAGAAAATCAGTGTCCCAGTAGTAGGTAGGTCGTTTTTGGGCTAGTTCAAACAATATTTACTATTAAAAAAAATACGTTATTTAGTGAGTTGATCGAATTCACTATCTTTAAAAACAAAATTTGTTATGAAAAATTAAAACGATAAAAAAATAATAGATGAAAGTCAAACTAACCTCACTAAGCTAGTGTAGTTAAGGGAAGAGCCTTTTATGACACTGCTAATTAAAAACTGAATGAAAGTTTCCACTGCTACACATAATCTGCTAACGATTTATAGTGGAAGTACAGTAGAAGCTTAAGTTTAAAATGGGACCAAATTCAAATCGTTCTGATGGGTTTAACTCTTTTTTTTTTTTTTTTAAGTTATAAGTGTTTACTACTGGCTCAGTGTCAACTACTGGTGCCTTCAACCTTCTCTGACAAAACCATTTAGAGCATAAAATAAAAATTATAGTTTAAAAAAACTAGAAAAACACCTTTTTATAGCAAACCTATCTAAAAAGCTAAGAGTGGTGAACAATTTTCAGCAGCCAGACCTTTTAATTTTTTGAGTTCAAGGTTCGAAGCTAATTTCCCTGTACTATTCTTGATTTGTTTGCATTTTTAACACAGTTTATCTAAAATCAACCAATAATTTTTACTTAAAAAATCCTATCTACAACTTTTGGTATATAACCTTTTTTGTTATAATTAGCCATTTATTGACTCCTAAACATGACCAAAACTAACCAATTTTGATATATTTGCAAAATTCTTCGATGTTCGACAATCAATTGTGGCTAAACGCCTAAATCAAATTCAGCTTAAGAGATGTCTTTAAACGTTAATTTTGTTAATAAAACATTTTTTGATTGAAAGATTTTTTTTTTTGATATTAATGTTTTTGTTGTTCAAAGTTATTTGCTCCTTAAACATTTTTTCCTTATCAAATTTAGTTTCTTTTTTGTTATTCTATTCTCAGAACCCAGCTGGACCATATAAAAACGTAAAAACTACTATTTCACCTTTTGCAAGGCAGACCCCCATTTTGGGCGTAATTTAACTAAGCTAGGCGAGAACATTAGATCAAAGTATTGTATTGTCATTGGTCCTTGAAACGTGTTCAAATTTTCAAGTTAATCAGATTGCTTGAAATCGGTGAAAATTACGATGAAAGATTCCGTTACATACAGGTGAAGTTAATAAAATCTTATTTAAAAGATAGTACAAATAGTTTTATTAATGATTCTCAATTAAAGCACAAACACACTCCAGTGTCTTTCCTTCTTCCACACTTACAGTAAATTTTTTTGTCCGCACTAACTGCAAATCGTCAATTGTTCACTGGTATCTATGGTCTTCGCTCGCACCTGTTTTTTAACTCTTTATCAACAAAACACTCTCTACCATATGATCAAGCGCATGCGCCGTCATCACGTCCGTCACTATACATTACACTTAGTTCATATTATTTTTGTTTTACTTTTTTTAATTTAAGACAAGAATGCAAATATATTGGCACTCACCTGAGAAGGAAAAACGGACTTCTGAAAGACATCAAGGGTTGAAAGGTAGTTAGAAAGGGCCAGGTAGGTTAAATGTTGGGGTTTTTCCTATGACTGGTTGGTTTCTTCCGTTCCTATTGGACACAAATTTTAAATGGGACTATTGAAAATATTTATCTGGCCATTTAAACAAAATTTTGGATTGGATTTGAACGATTTTATTATTTCACAAATATTTTATTTTAGTATATTTTCTACTTGATGTATTAGTTTCACGCACGAGTCTTTATTGAATTGATCAGGTTCATTTAGATGGCTAGCGAAGTTGGAATTCTGAGTCTTACGATTGTATGCTCTTATATGTTCTTTTAATCTTTGATTCACTGATGTTGTTTTGGACACTTTTTTGATGGAAAAATTCACTCTAGAGCTATATAGTTTTGTCTTCGTTAACTGAACCTAAGATCTTGATATGATAGCGTGTAGAAAAACTACTGAGTTATAAGCACTACCCGTGATTATATAAGAGAAAGATGGCTTCAAGAAGTTTAAAATGTTTGTCTCTCCAGTAACCAAAAGAATTGAATTAAGAAATAAATGAAAGGATTCGTCTTGGATGACATAGATCCAGTAGGCTAGAACATTTCCCACGGGAACTGATTGCTGATTCAACTTTTTACTCGGCGATAAGCCTCACTTGAAATCTCAATCATTTAATAATTTTGTCTTGACATTTCGCCTGTGTATAAAACTTACATCATAGGAAGTTCTAACATGTCAATCATAAAAAAAGTAGTTAATGTTCATTAAGTGGGGCATATTACTCCAGTAATAAACGATAAACACATCGGAATATGACATGGGATTACGTATGTGGAGGAAATCGTGTCCACGGTGGTTGTGTAAGAGGGATGATTGTGATCCATTTGAAGAGCTGTTTGCAATTAAGTACTTATTGTTCTTGTCGTGTAATTTTTTATTTTGAAATTACACCATTTTCATCATTCAGACCAATTTTTATAAATAAATAATTATTCTATAATAATTATATAAAAGCCATTTTTATTTTGTGATCATTTTATGGAAGCACTGTTTTCAATTAAGTCTTATTTTTCTTTTCGTGTATTTTTTATTTTGAAATTTACCATTTCATGCAGACAATTTTTATAAATAAATAATTTATAATTATAAATATAAATCTATACTATTATATAAAAGCCATTTTTATTTTGTGATCACTAACCAATAAAAAATTCTGAACCAATCTCTACCAAATTTTGACCACACTATCTTTGTAGTTCAAGGAAGGCTTAGCAATAATAAAATCCACTGATTTTCAATTAATTTGTCATTAAAAAAGCTATAATATGTGAATAGCACTGAAGTTTATAAATTGACCGATAGATGGCGAGCATAATTCTACATGAGAGGTTGCAAAGCTAAGGCGTTATATAGAGCTTGAAATTTATAATAAAATTTGTTTATATTCTACTAAATTATTGAAAAAAAGATTTTAATATGTGTTCCGACATGTGGATCCAAGTGAAGTTTGAAAATCGACCGATATTTGGTTAGCACTATTCCACATATGAGTTTACAATGGTAAACGTAATACCATCTTTATCAAATTTTAACAAATCATCTTTACAGTTCTTGAAAATTTTAACAATAATAAAAAATTTAATATACGATGCTGAGCGGCAGAAAGGTTTGCCACACTTCCATGTACTTTTGTGGTTATAAATTAAAACCCAACCTGACGAAATCGATAGAATTATTTCTGCCGAATGAAAATTATTACCAAATCAAAATGTCGATTCTTTGCTTTTTGTTATTGTGTATAAAAATATTATTCATGGGCCTTTAGTTGTAAGTTCTGATAATGTTGTCTATTGTCCGCAAGAGTTTTTTTAATAATCTCTGCTTATCTGGGTTCCTTACTTTTGATATTAGGGGCTGCTAGTTAGAAATAAAAACATTAAATGATATTTGATTATAATGATGAAGTTTCATTTACATATCTCGAAGTTAGAAAAACCCCCTAGTTATATATGTTTCGGTCCTTTCGGATATGACTACTACAGTTCTTTAAACATTTTTTTTATTTTATTATGTATTTATTGAAATTTACAACTGTATACAAATATATTACATTATACAAATAATGTGATGACAATGATAAAAATGACAAGTCTGTTTTTAAAGCACCTAACCCAAAAGAATCAATTGGTAGCAGTATAAAGGTTTTCTTGTTGATTATTATCCAAGTTCCTTACAGGTTCGAGGCTATCTTCTTTTCAGACGCCTAGGATTATCTGAAATAAAAAGCAATGAAAGATATTTGATGATATAATGATGAATGTTTTTTCGTGGATTTTGCTATAAAGGATTCGATATCTGGTTAGAAAAACCCCTAGTTATATTAAGGTTTTGTGGATTTTTTCCCATAGATGACGAAGTACTAATTCTTTAAACATTAAAATTTTTTTCACAATTTAAGATTGCCGTTACTCAGACCCTATTCCAGCCACTCTTACATTACAACATAGTCTGTACAACATACAATAAATGGCGTGTTATGAAATTGAAAATTAAAGTAAATTGCTACACTTTCGAATACTTCTATTATATTCGATATTTTACCGATGCTCTAAATTACCACTTAGAAACGTATGCACTTACTTAAATCCATACAGGCAACAAATGACAAAAACGCATATTCGGAAAAGCTAAATATTTCAATCTGAGTTGTTAAGACTAATAACGGACTCCCATCCTTACGTTTCTGACCAAACATTATATAGAGCCTTACGTATCCAGTTAATTAACTACTGGAATAACAAGTGTAACACGGCGTCGCACGGTGATAAAAACGCCCAATCTAGGTGGACATTAAGAGAAACTTCCATGTCAAAGAGCATTGAATGGACTTTGTAATGTTATCAAGAGATGGTTGATGAGATGTAAACAGCAATGAGAATACGATTTGATGGATTAACACTAGTGTAAACATACATTCTTTAAAAAAAAAACAGGTTTTTCTCAGATTAATATCAAGTGCAGGGCACTTATATTGTGCTCAACCATTCATAGAGTGCGTGACATATAATAACGTCTTATATAATATATCAAAGGTCTATCATTTAACTTTTTATGGTGACTGATACATATCTAAAATTTTATCCTTATGGGTGTATTTAGTTGAGTTAAATAGACATATTTAACAAGTTAACAGATTTTCTTAATTAAAATTATGTAACTTTTTCTCCAAAGTCCTCCGCCTTCTGGGTGGCATGGTTTTAAAGTATAACATCTAAAGAATATTTAACAATTGAAATTTGACCCATCCCGACCCATAGAGCTAAGCTATTTATTGTTTTTTTAGAATAATGCTCCTCCTCAAAAGTGCTGTATTTGATGTTTGGGTCATGGCACACTGAAAAATTTTCTGAGGTCAAAACACATTACTGATGACGTCACTCAGGAATTAGTTATGAAAATAATTCATATTCGTCGATGGGTCCTAAGTCGAAACTTGGTAGATACCGAGGCACTTGCCCTTGCCCCAAGTAACAGTAAATCTTGTACTACCAAAGTATTTAGAGATCTGAGGGGGAAAAAAAAAAAACATTTGCGAAGAGCTGCAAATTACAACATTTTTGTTTTGGACAATGTTTTATGCAAATCGGACGATGCTACCTGTTGGACAATTATTCCTATGAAGAGCTGCAAGCCTCAGCTTGTACGCAGCTTTATTCATTTGCCCTATATATTTCAACTTTGTCAATTAATGAAGGCAGTGCTTTGTTGCCTTCTGATCCTAATGATAAATTTTTCCCGGATGAATTATTAAATTTACTGTCTGTGCCAACTGGCGAATAAAATAGTAAATAAAAAATGGTCTGCATTGATTTTAATATTCAAGTTATTTTTTTTTTTACTTTATTAATTTTATCCATACCTGTCACTCAAATCGTGAGAATAAGCGGATGTGATATGAGAATTATGTAAAATTGGCATGTCAGGGATGAGGTAAATATTTAAGTTATAATAAAAGAAAAAAAAAATCAACATTCTGTTCTATATAAAAAAAAAAAAGTTTTAGTTCTTATTATTGTTCTATTTTATTATAGTTTATTTAATTTATACAACAAAAAAAATTCAAGTGATTTCGACTATTTCTTTAGAAGTTATGAGCAAGGTCCACCTAGACGTTTTTACCACTGTGCGTCGGCTGAATAGGTGCTGGGTGGGAGATCTACTTTAATTAGCTGATGATCATGAGTATGCACCACTAGCTGCTCTCTCCCTCATGCCAACCCCTGCTATTATTATTGGACCATTATCTTACATTGTTTTATTTTAACATTGTATTACAGTGGGCATATAAAAGTTAATTCATTAATTCACGTTTCCAATTCCTATAATCCTAAATCGTTCATAGTAAAGGAACCGACTATTGAATTCTGCATCGACGTTCGAGTCCAATTGTGAGCAGAAAATTTATTTCCTGGATTAACTGTGTGATCAGGTCACCCTCTCGTGACTCGCTGAGTCCTATTAATGTGGGTACCAGGACCTTCATTGGGGTGAGAAAAAAAAGCTGCTGCACGTTGATGCTGCAGTCTCATCATCTCCTATAACTGTTGATCACAAATAAAAACTTTTTTCGCTTGCCTATATTTAACTCAGCTTAAAGGTAAATTATTTGTTATTATGGATAGATTCTTTACATAGTGAAGGGTTTTCTGCAAAGGAGGTAGCTTACTTATATATTTTTCGTTATACATAAATATATAACTAGTTTGTAAATTGAACATCTTGCTACAAACAATAGATGCTGCCCTATCTTTTGAGTCACATTATAACTAACAATTGGAGCTAAGCTTTCTTACAAATATTTTTTTTTTTTTTCTTATCTTAAGATTTTACGTTAGCTTCAATATCCAATTGACTAGAGCTACCTCCTTTTTTGCAGTAAAACCTAGAATTGTAAAAATCATGAACCCAGTTCAGCGGAAGAATTCTTCTTTGAAATTATTTTTAATGACACGATAAATATTTTTGATTGAAACGTGTTTTTACTTAATAAAAATGGCATCCGTTTATAAGTTGTTAACATAAAATCTAAATGAACCCTTTTGCTTAGATGGATAAATTTTGTATTTCAGGCCATACTTGTCAGGAGTCGCGATTGGAGCTGATACACCGCACTATCTTGTAAATGTAAGTCTGTAAGCGAGGTCAGGCGATGTCGAATGAAATTGGTTCAGTGAGAAGAGGACGTTTGACCTTCAATATAAAATGGCCCTCAACAGAAGTTTTAAAAATTAAAAATTCAAACCTCCAAAAACAAATAAAAAAACACTTTTTGTAGTGTTTTTTTTTGTAGTGTAGCAAAGCTACACTTTACCGTACTCTGAATTACATATATCCTTTACTGAAAAATATTATTTTCAGTTATATATTTTTAATTTTTTTTGCTTCAAAATATTTGATTCATAGTAATCGGAATTATTGATTTAAAAAATATTTCGATTAGTAATAATAATTACGATAGTTTACAATTTAAATCGTTTACTATTTTTCAGCCGTGCTGGCTGCGTTGGATGCGATTTGCTAAAATAAAGCTAGCTAAAATACTTACATGATACCTTGTTCACTTTACATCTACCTCCGCCATTCCAGCCTGAATTAAGGCAACTCATAAAATATTTACTCCTCCTCTGCAAACAATCATCTTGCCATTTAAATCTCAATGTATAAATCTCCAGTTTTCTGGGGCAGTTAACTGGAATCCCAATTCCTTTATAAGTTAAGCCCACGGAGAGAATTGTGGCTGAAATTAAAGCGAGATACCGTGCCGGGAGAGGAGGGAGGGATCCAACAAGGATGTAATCTTGGGCCCCCTCTTTCCTCTTCATTTATATTTATGATGTCTTTTGCCCCGAGGTGTGTGACAGAATATTACAGTCGCCAGAATGACCCGGCTTAATAACTGAAAATACATAAATATTTATGGGAAAACAATGAATAACTTTTTACAGGAATTTTATCATTTAAAACTTATATCTGGTCTTGTTACTCGGAACTTTTTCTGCCTTCTTAATATACAATTCTAATTGCTTCCGACAGAGTTTCATTTCCTCCGGTTTATTATTTACTTTTCGAAGCGAAATCAGAATATCATCTAAATTATCTGCTCTCATTATTTGCTGTTCTTAGTGAAACACAATTCTTGTAATCGTTATTATTATTTTTCGTTATGAGAAGGCTCTTTGCATTGCCTTCTCATAACGAAAAATAATTATAATAATTATTAATTCAAGATTTCTCTTTTTCTTCTTTTTGAATTATTTAAGAACCACTCGTTCTCTATATTAAATTTATTTCTTGTTACTACAAATCTTGAAACGCTAGACTGCTTTAACCAATTTGTTATCTTTATCATGGCCATGATCTTGACCCCCGAGTTCGAGTAACGGTGTAGAAAGAAAATATATCTTCCATCATTTCTGTTATTATCTACTACGTAGGCCTTTCTTGGGCACATCCAGCTTCTACAAAGTGGGTACCCATAAATGGAGAAAAACCTGAGCAGTTGGGTAGGATTCTGCCCTTACTTCCTGGCACAACCTTAGGCTAAGAAACCGTATGAAGTTTCACTGTTTTTTTTTTGTTTTTTTTTTTGTTTTTTTTTACTTGTCTCTTTGAATACGAAAATGTATTGTCACTTCTGGTTACCACATTTCCGATAATGCGAAAGACGGCTGCTTACGTGCAGGGAAGATTAAAGCTTAACGGTTTCGGGAACAAGGAATTGCGTAAAATATTTGATCGCCTCAAGATTGGATTGCGTAACCTTTACCCGAAAATGGAATATTTGCGTCACGGCATTTGAAGAAGACGTACATAAGGTTGTTCGGCTTCTCAAAGAGTTTTTCCTATAACAAGAGCAGATCGAGACGTAGAAGGGAGGATTCTGTTAATCTCCTAGTTTTTGAGTGAATGATCTTTGCAATTGAAGTTGATGTAACTTACTAGCAACAATCCTGTTCTCTAAGGCTTTTTTTAATTTTATTAACTTCTATTATCAAAAAATGAAAAAATATATAAATAAAAAAAACCTTGCTTCATGATTTTTATATTTAGGTCCCACAGGATGATCCCAAACTTTTCTGACGAAACTTCTCTGAAGTAGTTTGGTCTGGAACGTGTTCCCATCAGCTTGTTTAGAAAAACGGGATAAATATATTGAGTAACTTTAGGTTTTCAGTCCTTTAGGATAAAAATGGATGTATAAAAACGTGTGTGTAGCTGTGTTTGTGTATACCTACATATACAATCTTTAAAAACAAGAATATCTTTTCTTTTTTTTTCCTTTTTTTTTTTTTCTACAAAACCTATTAAATTGATATAGTGTTGTATATTGTTCTACCTTTCATGTAGAACAGAAGAACAGAATTTAAGGCCATTTCCTCTTTTCGTTGCTTTTGACTGTATTATTCCAGGAACTTATGGATTTTTTTTTTTTTTTTCCATTTAATGATATTTACAACTGTACAAAATAAAATACAATACAAAATAATATACATTAAGTAAATGTGTTATAGTGAATACATTGGCATGTAAATAACTTATGAAGAACTACTCACTAGTAGCACTTCAATAAAATCTACACTAAAAGGTCTCTAGGCCATCTTCTTTTCAGACGCCTCGGAGGATTATCGGGAATGGAGTGGGAAGCGAGTTGGGAGACTAGTGGATTGGATTGGTTACGGAGCTTACTATGGAAGGATACGTATCTGATTTGGACTAAATCAGCAACATATGGAACATTAAGATCTTCATGGATAAGTTTATTGGTCACAAAATAAGGAGCATTGAGGATTTTTCGAAGGATTTTGGATTGTAAGGATTGGATACGAAATGAATTGGATGGTTTAGTGGAGCCCCAGAGCTCAACTCCGTATAGCCAAATAGGTCTTATCACAGTCATGTAAATGAATCTTTTGTAATTTATTGGAAGCGTAGAACGTTTGTCTAGTAAATTTTGAAGTAGTCTTTAACGACGAGCAGTTTCTTGTCGTTTTAGTTGTGTCCTATGTGGATTCCAAGTAAGACGTTTGTCCAAGTGGAGTTCTAGATAGCGAAACTGTTCAACGGGGATCATTGGAATATCATTAAAGGATACTTTAGGGCAGGATGTCGTAGGCTTAAGACGAAGGGTATATGAAAATACTAGAATGAAATAGTTGGCTTGGTTTTTTAATGCTATATATGCTATATATAGCTATATATGCTATATATGCTATATATGCTATAATGCTATATACAATAAAAACAATATATATTATTATATATATATATTATATATATATATATATATATATATATACCGGGCTCGTATCCGAACCAGGGAAATCTTTTCTCTTCACTGATCCATACCCCCGGGCACTCGCAATTGGGACGTACAATTCGGGGATGAATGTTCAAATTGAACATTACTTTAATTAGATCTATTGACGAGCTGTCATATATATATATATATAAATTATGAAGTGCTTGTTTACTAAATATTTTTTAATATATTTTTTATTTTTGAAGAGAAAAGATTTATATATATATATATATATATATACATATATATATATATATATATATATATATATATATATATATATATATATATATATATATATATATATATTTTTTTATTGTATTTAATAAGATATTTTTTCCATTAGATATAAATCCATTCATTATTTCAAGTACCAGTCTGATTAAGGAGCCCAAAAAAGAAACAAATCACAAGATTTTTGAAATTTAAAAATGGATATGACACTTGGTAGGTATCTAGTCATAACTCGAGAAACCTTTGTTACGATACGCGTTATATTATTTTATTGGTATAGGATAAATAAAAAATAACGACTGAAACGTAAAATGGCATTCATGTAGTAACAGAAATAGTTTTTAGTCTATTCCTTGCTATCTTCATTTTATAATTGTTGATGAAATATTAACTAGTTTTCGACCACTATCTTTAACGTTCACCCAAATTCAGCCTTCCGATCACGCGAGCAGTCGTTGTTTAGTAATTAAGTTAAATAAAAGTTTTACTAATAGTTTTGTTTAAATATCTTTTGTAATAAGTATGCTTGATCGTAATTAATTAAATCTAGCTCCTATTTTTCTAGGTCCTTATATTAAGCAATGGTTCTTACTATTATTTTATCTTATATTTCTTAATAAATTATAAAAACAAAAGTTTTTTAATGGTGTACTGATTATTTTCGTGTCATTACACCATTTAATTGGAGTTTTCTTCTTCTAGAGTGAAATTTGGTCTATGGAATTTGAAGTTATATAGTCGGGAAAGTTTTAAGTTTTGAAAAATGGTATAAGGCATTGGAGAGTGTTTTTCAGTCAAAATTTTATTTTTATTTTATACTTTTGCTTAAATCATTTAATTCATTGAGTTTTATTGTTATAATAAACTAATTCGAAATGATGAAAATTCTTGGAGTCCTTTTTTTCAATAAATAAAAAATAATAAATTTGTTAGATACCTGACATAGAAGATATGAAACTGTTCAATTTTACTCGACTTCTTTTCTTTTCTTTTGTTCAATTAAATATACATAAATACATACATACATATACATTATATTAGACATATATAGAATACGTACATACAAGACAAGAAAATATTCGTCGTTTGTGATTACTTCAACATTTACCAGTAAAGCATACAAAGCTCCCAAAATTACAAAAGACTTATTTACATGACAGTAATTAGACACATTTGGACATTAGGAGTTGAGCTTTGGGGATCCACTAAATCTTCCAATTCTTATCGTATCCGATCCTTACAATCCAGAATCCTTAATGCTCCTTATTATATCACAAACAAATTTATCCATCAAGATCTTAATGTCCAATATGTTGCTGTTTTAGCCCAAAAATGTTGTAATGTGGTGAACAAAAAATGTGTAATTTAGATGTGTTCTAAAAAAAATAAAATAATATGTGTACCAACGGCGACCTGCTTTTTAAGTTTTTTTTAATGGCTTTAAAAATAGCTTGAGTTGATATAAAGTATTTGAGTGCTCCTCCAACTTTCATTGCTTAGATTTGATTCGTGTCATTAAAAACAAATATTTTGATAAAATTATTTTTAGAAAATGAATTTCTTAATTAATCTTTTTATGTGGATTTGATTAGACTTTTTTCGTTCTTTATTTTTTTGTTAAAAATTTGAAGTTGTTTTAACTGGAAATATTTTTATTTTAGTATACGTAATGATTTAATGGATCGATACAAAAGTGGAAAGGAGCTGCGGTAGCTATGTATGGTACTAGACTGTCCAGCTCAAGAACTCGAGTTTGAGTCCGGCTGAAGTCGGAAATTTGATTTACTGTTATTTCAGTTGTGGATCGAATTCAGGATATAAAGAACGTCCTGGGGCTCACTAAGCCTCTTTAAAGTATAAGCCTACAAGACCCTTCATGTTTTATTTGTTTTTACAGCAGTGATGAAACAGTAGTTTCCCCAGGACATATTATTCCATTCTATTTAAGGGTTAATATGAGCCTAGAAGTTGCCCTAGGCCGCAGTTGAGAAGGGCCAGGGGTAGGAGGGGGGGGGGTCATAATGGCTACGAGTGGGAAATTACTTCATTATTCTTGGCTAAAGGGACACGGCCTCTTAGTCGTTGCCTAACCAGCGGCCATAAAAGACTTGAGTGACCTTAATGCCGGAAGGGCTGCCTCTGGAGTTAGTGGGTCCTAAAGTCAACTGCCCGCTAATGAAATTCTTCTACAGAAAGAAGGCCCCGGGCTCAAGGAAGTGTTTCCAGATCGCTGCTCTTAAAATTGTTAAAGGGAAAGAAGTAAAAAAAAAGAAAAAAAAAGAAGGAATTTAATACCAGCACAAAACAGTCAAAGAAAAAAGGGATTGCCTATTAAGAAGCTGACTCGTCTCAAGTAATGAACCAAGCTTAAGGGACTAATAAAAATTTGCATTTTACTGTTGCATTGCTCGTTAGATAAATTAAAATCCATTTCAAAAGTAATGGAATTGGATAAAAATCCTATTCAAATAAATACATAATGGGGTGTGATTTTTTAAAAAATCAAATTTATATCAAGGAATGTAAATAGAATATAAATTTTGTTGAACATTCATTTGTCATTCTATTACATAGCATATTGTATATACTAGATACACTATTGTTATTTTGTTCTGTTCTAGTATGTACAGCCCTGCGACTAGTTGGTTACAGAGATGTACTTTTAGTACTTAATGTATAATGTACTTTATGCTCAAATCGATAACTTTCCCCCTTCCCAATCATACTAACAAGGTAGGAAAATCTCAGTCTCTCATGGATCTTGTTGGCAATTTGTTTTAAGGTTTGTTGTCAAAAAATATTAGACACTATTTTGCCGTTCAGAATAGGCAAAAAAAAAAAAATCGACTTTATTTTGCACTTAGGTTAATTGAAATCTAAGAAAAAAGTTATTATATCTTTCAGCAAACAACCTTTACAGATTTTTTTTTTTTACACAAAAACCGACATGGGATTTGAATTCAGCATTCAAAAGAACTCTTAAATACGGAATTTCATCCAAATAGAAAAATAAAAAATTGTGACCTTCGAAATTCGCCTGATCAAATGGTAAAATTTTTATTTTTGAGTGAAAACTTAAATGGAAATACAGCCGCTTCAGAGATTTTAGTTTAGGTTAATTAAATTCTAAAAAAAATATATTTGATATTTAAGCAAACTACCTTTATTATTTGTTTTTTTTAAAACAAAAACCGACTTCGGATTTGAATTCAGCATTTAACGGAACCATTAAATACGAAATTTCATCCAAATAGAAAAATAAAAAATACGGTTAAACGTATCAACTTCGTATTTTTACTCAGAATATAAGGTGGTAATACGCTTGAAATTTATTTGGTTTATCTTCCTGTCTTATTTCAATCTCAAGTTAAAAATCAAAATGTATTTTGAGTTATCCAACTTTTCAAATAGGCTTTTCTTTTCCTTTTGTTCATCGAATCATCTCATGAATCAATATCCAATCAAAAGAAAGTTGAGGCTCTCCTCTTTCTAACGATATCAATAAAGGTGAATTTGCTTGGAGTGTAACAAAGTAATGACGATATAAAAAAAAAGTTACCAGTAATCTGTTTAAAAATGTCATCTCCCAGAAGAGGGTGAAAAAAATATATGTTTTATTTTTATTGAATAAACATTTTTTACGTTTTTGAGAGTGATGAATTAGAATCTGACGTCATTTTTTGTGTGAAAAAATCTATGAAGGCAGTTTACTTCCAGGTCTAATTATGTTTTTTAGAATTTGATAACCTATACCAAAACCTATGGAGCGGCTGTGTGTTTTTTAAATCTGCACTCAAAATAAAAAATGTTCGTCGATATTTTTTAGGCTCGAGGTACAAAATAAATTAGTTAAATGATATTTAATTTTTTTTCTCGGCTTCAAAATATTGTGCATATTGTTTCTATACTTATAGTATGAATATTTCCTTGAGGGTGTCAGTAACTGTATGATTTACCCCATACGATTTTGTTTCCTCGTTGCCTTCAATTTAATGTATTATTTACATTTGTAACAGCGTATTTACCAGTCACTCATTCACGACCGTTCAGGATATTTGCATCCGAGTGTATTTTCGACTCCGTTCCACCCTCGATAATAAACAAGATAAAACATTCGGACACTGACACAGTTCCATGGTGATTATTCTTGTGAATGCAAAAAAGGTGGCACAGTTCTTGACAAACTGTGGATAGAACCAATCGAATAGCGTGCAAATCCTGAGTTTGTTTCGGTTGTGGCGGTGAGCTCTTTAGTTCAGTGAGCTGGTCCCAATCTCGCCACTCAACCGTTTGGGATCAATTGAAGTAATTTGTCTTGTGAAATAATCCTTATCATTAACGCAATAGTAAATAGTTTGAAGATAGTTCAAAGCTGTCGGTTTATCTTTGATGTATAGATGTATTCTAGCATTCTCTGTTATAGCTTCGCTTCTTTTCTTAAGTAAAGAACTTAGATAAATTTGACAAATAATTTATTTATGAAATTGAGCATTATTTTTTCAATAATATTTACATTCATATTAGTCATTTTAGCCCAGTTAAAATTGCCCTGATTAGGTGTTTGAAGATTACGTAAAAGCACAATTAGACATTAAATATTTACATTTAATGTACGAGTTGGTAATCCACATTACAGACAGAGGGTATTAAGAAACTTTCTCCGATAATTGACGGAATTATCAGTGCTAAACTAAAGGATATGAATCATTTGTACACAGAATATAAAAAAGAAACGGATCGAAATAATTTTATTGATATCCTCTGGTTGGAATTTAATTTCTAACCATAAAAGTACATGACAGTGTGGCGAAGATTGTTTGAGTAGCATAAACATTATATATTTAAATTGTTATGGTTGTAAATTTTATTATTAGTTAACTTCACTTTGTAAATGATGTAGTTAAATTTTTTTTACATAGCTCGGTATTTTTATGAATGTAAACTACAATGCAGAATAGTCGATTTTCAAAATTGCCGTTTATGTAATAGTATGTATATATATATTTATCCACTTTAATTATGATTATCAATCTTTCCTTTTAAATGGAATAATTATGACTCTGTTTTGATTGGAGGCCCTTATTTAGGTCTTCAAATTTATTGTTAATACTAAAATATTTGTTTTGGTTTTGCATATCTAATACTGGTTCGCCGGTTTGTGTTACGAATTTGTGTCTTAAAAACCATATAAAATATTAAACTATTAATAGACCATTGTATTTTTATTTATTAATTTTTCAAGCCAATAAATATTCAGTAAAAATACCTACTATCATTTAAATTAGTTCTTTAATTTTAGTTCTGATTTAAATTTTTTTTTTTTTCTACTACTTCAACATTTACTCCACGAACGTTCAAAGCTCTCAATTAATTACAAAAGACTCATTTACATGACTGAGATTAGACCTATCTGGACCTACGGAGTTGAGCTTTGGGGCTCCACTAAACCATCCAATTCATCTCGTATCCAATCCTTACAATCCAAAATCCTTAGAAAAATCCTAAAAAGCTCCTTACGTTTCTGACTTAGCTCAAACCAGATATCTATCCTTTCATAACAAACTCCACAATCATTCAAACCCATTAGTACCACAGCTTGCTTCTCATTCCATTCCAGATAACCCTCCGATGCGTCTGAAAAGAAGATAGCCTCGAGACCTTCTTATATAATGCTTCATTATATAAAACCTTTATAAGTGCTACCAATGGGTAGTTACTTTAAAAACAAGTGACGAGTCATTTTTATCATTATCATCGTATTTACTTGATGTATAATATATTGTATATACAGTTGTAAATTTCTATTAAATAAATAAATAAAACAAAAAAAAATTTTTTTTTTTTTAAATTAAATATTTCAATTATTCTTTTTAAACCAAGCATCTTTAATTTCAGTAGTTTTAGGAAAAATACTTTATTATTTCTAGATGAATTTCTCAATTAAAAAAAAAAGAAAAATTATTTCATCATAATTGATACCTCAATCGATTTCAAATAATTATTTTGTTTACTCGTTATTATTTTTAAAAAACGTCTTATTTTTTTAATTTACTGTAATACTGATGAGACAGTGGATTGAATCGTCTGCGATATACTTGAATTTATTCATAAAGATTCATTTTTCTATGTTGATTTGCTTATTCTTTATAACTGGTTTTTTTTTTTTTAATATTACCTATTTAATTTTTTAATTCCTAAAATATTTATCAGGCTTTTATTTATTTTTTTTTATTACTGGAGATGTAGGAATTCATATTGGTTTCAAGGGTTCTCTCATTGAATGTTCATGAAAAACAGTTGGAGCTGGGAAATTGAGTTAAAAAAAAAATATTATGTTGTTCATTTAAACGAAAAATAAATAATTGATTTTGAAATTAGAAACGATAATATTTTTTTCCTGAACTCAATTGATAGTTCTTCTGTTCGGGATATTTAGGAAATATTGTTTTTTTGCTTAAATGTTTACGGAATTCTTTTGGAACCTAAGTTATGATAACTAAACTTCATTTTTCCAAAGCTGTTGTGGTAAATAATATATATTTACTGAAGAATTTATTGAATAATTAATGAAAAGTTAAGATATATATCTGTGACACTCAAGAATAGTCGGTTAATTTTGTGTTTTAAGTGTGATTGTGAATTTTGAGTTATGACTATCACAAGAAAGCTATTTTTTTTCTCTCTTTATTCAGATCTAATGGACTTAGCTATGAGGCTATTTTAGATGTGATTACTAATTCGTTAATTAGTATGGAATAAATTACGTTTTTCTTAAAATACGTTTTTTGCACATAACCGAGTATTATATAAAATATATCACTGATCGAGTAATATTTTGATATTTGATCTATAAATATATTTATTAAAAAATATTTTTCTTGTTTATGTACCTATGCATTAATGTTTTGTGGCCTCTGTTCCTATGCGTGTAAGGTGCTACGCACGCTGCGAATGGCGTCAATTAGCTGACTTTAAAGCCCGTTTCGGTGGGACGGGTACAAATGTTATGTTCCCATCAACCCCTCGGTCTCTTTCTCTTCTTATAATTTACAAGTCGTTTAGAGGGCAGTTATAATGATTACCCGTATTCTACTGAGTTAATGGCGCGTAATAAATTCCATTACGTCACAAAGTATGAATTAAAATAAATTTGTATTTTTTTTTTTTTTTTATGTGGAGAGCTTAGCTTTTATTTTAAAATTACATAAGTATTTGTCATAGTGGTGGTTCAGAAATGCTGGAACTGTTACTTAATATGAACTGGTATACTTACTTCAGTACTAGTAATAACATACCTATTACCTTCGTTCTGAGCACTACCATAGACTAGTATTTTTTTACTTTTCATCTCTACCTGTTACCAGATAGTCGTTTACCTAAACCAGTATATTTACTTCCACTATCGTACGAGTATTTTATTTTCTGGTCAAATTTCAGCCGGTCTTCATTGTATTAGACACTCTTACATTCTTTCTTATTCTATTATTATTAATTTTAATAATCATTAAAATACACTCAAATATGAAATCTATACATAAGCAATTATATTATTTTTGCTAGTTATAAATCAAATAAAAAATATGTATGCTGTTATAAAGCATCTAACATCTTAAATGATAATTTGCCTATTATTTATTATCTTGTTATGATTCATTAATATTTTTAATTATCGTTTTATTAACTGTAATCAGCCAAAAAAAAAAAATTGATGTTCATTTAACTTCCATTAGTAAATTGAAGCTCATATAAAAATTTCAAATACCCTTTTAAAACAAGATACCAGAATTACTAGAAAAAATTACAGTTTTAGAGGTGATGAAGTATCAGTGAACTATTAAAAAAATAATTTATCAAATTCTTTCAAAACTCTTTTCTGCAATTTTCTTTCTAAGATTATCTTCAAGTACTCCTGTAATTTGTTTTTCCAGCAAAAAAAAAAAAAAAAAAAAAAAAAAAAAAAAAAAAAAAAAAAAAAAAAAAAAAAAAAAAAAAAAAAAAAAAAAAAAAAAAAAAAAAAAAAAAAAAAAAAAAAAAACTGCCCCAATTGCATCGTTAAATTATTCGGATATATATATATATATATATATATATATATATATATATATATATATATATATATATATATATATATATATAATTAAAAAAATGTAAATTTTAATTGATTGGAGCCGATATTGAATAGGTAAGCTAAAATATCAATGTAACCCGTAAACGATTACGAGTATGAAGAGACGCTGACTTTGAGACAAGTAACAGGTATTTGTAATAGATATTTTTTTGGACCGGTATCGGTCGTACCTGTTACTGAAAAGTATTGCTTTCGACCATCCCTGATTTGTCACTAATATTTACTGGGTTTTTTTATCACCCAGAATTCATTATTATATTTTCCTGTATCTTATAGTTGATTACCAAATAGGAATTAATTCCAACAAAGCTTCATTTAAATTTCCATTTCATTTTGATCCCGTTTCTCTAATCCATTTATTCGTGGCGCTCTAATCAGGGTAATGATGTGTTCAAATTAATCTGGATCTACCGCTTTAAAAAATGAATTTCATTTCCCGGTGAGATTAAACACATTTTACCATTTGTATCGATTGCTGTTCACTTAATTACTCAGATAAATTATTGTAATATCACAATTACTGGATTTCTACAATAATGTATGTTTATTTATAATAAAAATACTGTTCATATTTTTTAAAAAGATTTTTTTTTTTTAATCATATATTAATATATATTAAAACCTTCATAATTTTAAGTGGATCATTGCTACTTGTAAACTTAAGTTGTAAGTGGTATTAAGCAACTTCGTAGAGAAAAAGGCATGAAATAATTTGACACATTTTATAATTTTCTATGGGTAATAAAACTTGAAACATTTGTATTATATTGACTACCAAGCGATATCGGAAGTTTTTATATTTATTTTGTAATATTTATTTATTTTATTTTTTATTTTCATATAAATGAATAATATATTTTTTTAATCTAAGTAAAATAAGTAATATTGTTTTAATTCATTAAATTTTAAAATCTATTCTCATAATTTAATTTAAAGAAATAAAAATAAAAACCGCATTGAATGTTTTTAAGAGCTTTTAATTTTCTCTAGATATGTATTGAAATTTACCAAATTTTCCTTAATGTGACTAATGTTTCTATTAATTCATTTATTTTTGTCATTTTCCTGAAGTTTATTGTAACGTTTCGAGAACTGATTCAATTGTTTCTTTCTATTTAAATTCTTGTAATTTTTTCTCGACCTTTCTGTATTTGTATTTTATTAATTTGGTTGAATTCTTTTTTTCACTTTTACAGCTATTATCATTTTCCATTGTTGTTTTCCGTATACATTAAAACGTTTATTTAATTACGTATAGAAACTATTGTAAACTTTAAAATATCCTTTTAACTTAATATACATGCAGTAAATAATATGGAGCTGCTTTGTAATTTTACTGTGAAGTAGTAAATCGGAAATATCAGATTGTTTATTAAATTTTATTAAACTTAAAAAAAAAAAAAATTATTTATTGCTAGGCTGGATTTCAAAATAAAACTTCTATATTGAAAAATGAAATGATAGACCATAGAACATTTAAAACTAAATTCATCCATATTTTTCATCAATAAATTTTAATTAAAATGATCGCCAAAATTTAAATGCCTATACTTGTATCCGTTATATATATATATATATATATATATATATATATATATATATATATATATATATATATATATATTTTTTTTTTTTTTTCCATTAACAGCTAAATCGTAGTTTGCCACAAATGTGGATGGCTTTATGATTACATTCACGCATTACGTACAATAAAACCTATGCTATACATAAATAATATAAAATATACAATATATTAGTGAAATGTATAAATAAAATAATAATAATGACTTAATTAAAAGTTAAAAATACCATCATACTTTATTTATAATTTACACACATTCTTGGAATCCTCAAACCAGACCTGTTTTTCTACTTATGAACGGACAAGGCAGGTCCTAGTTTCTAATAGTCATTTTAATCCTAATTTAAATCTTATTTGAAGAAACAAAGTTATTATTAGTCTTGAAGAAAAATAACTAAGAGGAAAACTTTTGAAAATTACTGTGGCCATGTGTAAATCTTATAACATCACATGGCAATCCACACTTCAGGCTGACAGGATTCCTTAACTGAGGTTGTATATATAGGTAGACGAGGTCAACAACACTATCCAATTGACAGGTTTCCCCTGACCTCCGCGAATTAAAATGTCCTCACTTAAAATAGTAGCTCTAGGGAAAATTTCCTAAATGGGAATGATCCTCCGTTTTGGTTATGTGAATTGAGGTCGCCCATTGGTCTCATATTGAATCGATTTATATAATTTTCTATTGATAGTTTTGGCGTAAATTTGCATCGTATAAACACTTTTCGGTCTCTAACGACGTTTCTTTCTTATTTTCATTTTCAAAGTAAATATGTTAAATTTATGTATTTTTTTTAAAGATTATTTTATAGTTACATTCAAAACTTAAATCATATTTGTTCATTGCACATCAGATCCAGATTTATATAAAGCTTTCTTCTTATTTTCATAGATACGTTAAAAATCATTGTTCGAAAGCCGTACAACTCCGAGGTGAAACCCTAGCAATGTTTGAAACGGGTTTTGAAGGGCAAGCTTGCACTAATCTCTGACCGGGTGTTTCACAATAGGACTTGTGTATTCAAGAGTTGGCACTCAAACTGACGTAACAATGGCCGTACCTGAGTTCTGGCTTCGCATCTTATTACTGCTTTGCATGTCCCTTGTATCGAAATTGGCTATAAATTTTACATTACAACTTTTGGCATTAGCACAAAGATTCACTACGAAATAGTTTTTTGTATAGACGTTTTCATAAAATAACTTTTTTTTTTTTTTTTTAGAATTTTTGCTGTATTTTAATTGTAATGTTTGAGTCATTCTCTTAGATGAAATACCATTATAAGATTTATTTGAATATTTACCTATTAAACTCCTTACTTAACACCTACTTACTGAAATAAGGGTTATATTTAAAATTGCAAAAACAGTTTGTATTTTTGAAACTTTGAAACCAAACGTTATCTTAAGCAGTCGAGGTTTAAGAGAAATAGTTTTTAATACTTTTATTTTTTATAAAAAGTAATTTTATGTATTTATTTAAAGTAATTTAATTTAAGTTATGGTTATGGAATTTGAAAATTGATAATCCGAAATAAAATTTCGAATATTTAAAATGTTGAAAAAAAACCTACAACAATACAACTTATGGAGTTTCTTGGGTTCCGTACATTAGTAAGGTATTAATAGTAAATTATGTTACTGGACCAACGGCTGTGAAAGGGGAAGATCTGGCAGAAATCTCGCTCAACCACAAGGGTATTTCTCCAATTAAGTGTACCCACTTTTGGGAGTGCCGCAGGAGGTTCTCCTGACCTCGAAAACGATCCACGGCTGAAATATCAAAATTTTCTGCCTTCAGGCGGGCTCGAGCTACTCCTCCATATCGGAATAGACAAAATTAAAAAAAATAAATTTATATAGACATTATTGTTAAAGTTGTAATGGAATATTCAGGATGAACTGGCTGGAATTAGCTTATATTTGCAGAATAAAATCCAGAACCATTTAAAAATGTTGATAAATTTTGTTAATTTCTGAGTGTGCGAACCATTCTAGTTTTGTTACTTTGTATGATACTCTATTATTAATTTTCGTCTTTTTAAATCACTAGGAAAAAAAAAAAAAAAAAAAAAAAAAAAAAATGAGGTTGAAGAATAAGTGTCCATTCACTGAAGACACATTACCATCCAGCTCCTTGACCCGAGGTGAAGGAGAGTGCGATTTATTATCTTTGGGAATTAAGTAATGAAGTGAAAATTGTTATTTTTATGTACTTAAATCGTTTTGTCAACTTTAAACGTATCGATTGTGTAAATTACTATTAATTGAAGCGTAGAATTTTAAAACCAACCAAGTTCTTTTTTAAAAATTGTTCATAGTTGGTCGATAAAGTTAAAGGTCAGACTGGAATAGGGAGGGGAATTATTTTTTTTATTGCCGTTTTCAATGTGATTTTGCTACTTTTTTGAGAACTAGTTTAGCATATCTCGAAAACTGTTGACTCTAGAAAAATATGTTTCGAATAAACATAAAAGCTAATTAAATTCACTATAAAATTTATTATACATAAATTTGTCGTAATTCTAACCGTTTACGAGATATACGTTATTGAAAATAGGTAATTTTCGGGAAAAAAACAAATGTCACCTCACTTTTTGTCAAACATTTGCTTCTATTACGTTCCACAATCGTTTCTCAGAAAAAACGTCAGATTCAAAATTGTAGAGCACTAAATTTACTTTAAATTCATATATACGTTTCTGGTATTTGCTGCAAATGTTTAACAAAATGTGAGGTAAAAATTATTTTTATTTCTAAAGTTGTCGATTTTTAATAACGTATATCTCGAAAACTGTTGAAATTTCAACGAATGCGTAAATCATCATTTTTATAGGAAATTTAATGAGCTTTAATTTTGATCGGCTACATATTTTTCTGGAGTCCACCGTTTTCAATATAATTGAAAAACAAAATTGGGACCTTCTCCCCTCCCCCACCTTTAGTTCACCCCCCAGGGGCGGGGACTTTTAATATGCTTACCTTCCAACTATTCCTAACAAAGCTGCGAAGTCAAAAATTATCGCATATTTCATGCACTCTACAATGTGTTTATTGACTGGACTATATAGTATATTTTTATGATTGTTTTTTTAACTTTTATTATATATTTTTTAAAATTTATTTTGTTCACTTAAGCAATCACACATACTTTTTTGACAAAAATTAGTTAGACCTTATCCTTTACTTAAAATTTCGAGCTGGATCCATTTCCAAGACGATATTTAATATATATATTTATATATTTATACTAAGCAATAAACCCAATTTTTTATTTGTCTGTAAAGTTTAGAAATATGACTTATGACATTGGGTTGCTTAAGATACGATATATTGTATTGTTTGAAGTTCTTTATTTATTTATTTTTCCCTTCTTTTTTCATTTATTTCTCACTGTGCATATTTTGTGATTGGATTCATAAAGTGATTCATATTATTTGTTGCTCTCAATCAAGTCAGAATTACAGGTACAGTTTAAGTACATACCCAATATATGTTTTATATATAAAAAAATATATAGTGTGGTATTATATAAACATTAATATCAATAACTAAAAAACCGACCTCCTTTGGTTTTGGGAGGATTCTTATCGATGAACAGGTTATACATATAGATGGCAATGTCTTTTCGTGGATGGCACTTAAGTTGGATCATACTCGGGTTCGGACATTACACTGAAGACGTTTTTCGGGAAGCAATCCCGCCGGTTGACCATAATCTTGGGCGATAAGAGAGGCCAATAAATAGGAAGGATATAGATAGTGCGAAGTTAGTGCTTCCCAACGTCAGGGAGCGATAAGGGCCAGATTTATATTGGGGTCGTAGGAAGACAGCTGTGATGGGTTAATTCCTGATACAGCCCGACCATCCCAGATCCCCGATCCTCCCATCTCATGGTTATGGGGGTCCCGCTTGTTTAATATCTCTATATTTACAGTTTACTGCTGGGATTAGGTATGATTTTTAGGTTCCTCTCTATTGACCTCTTTTCGCTCATCTCTTATTAGGTACACTGTTGGGTTTTTTCTTTAATGTGTTATTTATTTAATTGCAATATATACAGTATACGCATACATACATATATACAGTAATATATTTGAGTTGTGGCGCATGGTTTTGCTAAAAAGGCAAGACGTATTTAATATATAATTTATTAATGCTTATTAACTGAGAATATATTTTATTTATTTATTTTTTTACTTATTGATATGCCTTTGTCTGGGGGTCTAAACTTTTTTGGTGTTACCTTTTCCTTACAAAGTGTAACATTTGTAACTAGCTGTGTTGGTGTTGCTCGGATCGAATATTAGTCGACAGTTTCCTACTCAGATATTTAGTGGAGAATATTATTTGCTGTTTAACATTTATCGCAATGATATTCCACTAATCCCTGTTAAACAGATCCGCTATCTAGGACTCCACTTGGAGAAACGTCTTACTTGGAATCCACATACAAGACTAAAGCGACAAGAAACTGCTCGTCGTTACAGACTACTTCAACATTTATTAGACAAATCTTCAAAGCTCCCAATTAATTACAAAAGACTCATTTACATGCCTGTGATTAGACCTATTTGGACGTACGGAGTTCGAGCTTTGGGGCTCCACTAAACCATCCAATCCTTACAATCCAAAATCCTTCGAAAAATCTTAAATGCTCCTTACTTTGTGACCAATAAACTTATCCATAAAGATCTTAATGTTCCATATGTTTCTGATTTAGCCCAAATCAGATACCTATCCTTCCATAGTAAGCTCCATAACCACCCCAATCCACTAGCCTCCCAACTTGCCTCCTCTTTTATCCCTGATAATCTTCCAAGGCGTCTGAAAAGAAGATGGCCTAGAGACCTTTTAGTGTAGATTTTATTGAAGTGCTACTAGTGAGTAGTTCTTCACAAGTTATTTACGTGTCATTGTATTCACTGTCAAAATATTTACTTGTATATTATTTTGTACAGTTGTAAATATCAATAAATAAAAAAAAAACATTTGTCGCTAGGACCTATATCCTATCGCTATATAATGGTTTAAATGGAAAAAGTCAGGTATTTACGTTTTTTTTCATAATCAAATATGTAACTTTTTTCACCCTCAAAAATTTAACATTTTGACACGCTGCAGCTCTCTTGGTGATGGTCAGATCGAAAACTTGCTGAAAGTTTTCTTATAAGGTATTTAATGGAAAATAGTTTTTGTTATTTAAGATTTGTTGCTTGGGCCCATCCTTTAGGAGCTATATTAGTTTGAATGAAAAATGTCTCGTTTGAAACCCCTATTTACTATTTCTAATAATCATTATTTGTTAATTTAATTAATTTGATCCTTTTATTTTTTTTTTATTATAACACTTTATTGAAATTTACAACTGTACAAAATATATGAATCAAGTAAATGTGCTGTTAACTATTACTATAACGTGACAAATATTGAAAAGAACTACTCATCAGTAGCACTTCAATAAAAATTCTACACTAGAAGGTCTCTGGGCCAGCTTCTTTTCAGACGCTTCGGAGGATTATCGGGAATGGTCTGGGAAGCAAGTTGAGATATTAGATAGAGGATTTGACTGGTTATGGAGCTTACTATTAAAGGATAGACATCTGGTTTTGACTAAATCAGCAACATATGGAACACTAAGTTTATTGGTGACAAAGTAAGGAGCATTAAGGATTTTTCGAAGGATTGGATACGAGATGAATTGGATGGTTTAGTGGAGCCCCAAAGCTCAACTCCGTACGTCCAGATTGGTCTTATCACAGTCATGTATGTTAGTCTTTTGTTAACTGGGAGCTTTGAACGTTTTTCTAGTAAATGCTGAAGTAGTCTGTAACGGCGGGCAGTTTCTTGTCTTTTTAGTCTTGTATGTGGATTCCAAGTAAGACGTTTCTCCAAGTGGAGTCCTAGGTAGTGGATCTGTTCAACAGGGATTAGTGGAATATCATTAAAGGATACTGTAGGGCAGGATCTTGTAGGTTTACGACGAAGGGTAAAGTATACATTTTAAATTCTAAAATGTAAACAGGAAAAAAAAATTATTAGATTATAGATAGACATATCCATAATGTATTGTTTTTCCCAATCAGGGAAAAATTGAGTTTTATATATATTTATAGTGAAATAAGTGACCTTATTTAGAGCTGACACACAGAGTAAATCTTGACCTCTACAGTTCCTCAAAGGAGTAAGTCGATAACCTGTGCGATAACTTTCTCATTCTCTTTAGATAGGATTGTGATCGCTGAATAAGCAATAAACCAGCATTCTTTTTCTGAAAGTTAGTTACTAAATAACAGATAATGAAGGAATTTGTTTTGAAAAGATCTAATGATGTGTGAATAATGTATCGTTGTGGTTTATCTTTAACCTTGGTATGACCCCTTTGTTTTCCTGCGGTGTGGAAACCTCGAACTTTGCTGACTCCTGTATGTTTCATTATTTTTTATTTTGCTATGAGCTTGTGACTCAGCGCTGATCATCATGTCTTACGCTATCTTCCCATGATAGTTCACTGCACACCGCCTTTGAAGCTTTGATTTCCTTTCTCGGTATAACATATGATGTTCGTTCATGACTTATTCATTGGTCAAGATTCAGTGGAACGAATTACTTGGCTTCCTTTAGTATAGAATTCATAGACGTCCTTGAATTTTAAATAACTGTTTATTATGACTGGAAATTGTTACAGGAAGTCTCAGTGCGTGTGCGTGTGTGTGTGTGTGTGTGTGTGTGTGTGCGTGTGTGCGTGTGTGCGTGTGTGTGTGTGTGTGTGTGTGTGTGTGTGTGTGTGTGTGTGTGTGTGTGTGTGTGTGTGTGTGTGTGTGTGTGTGTGTGTACATATATATACATTTATTGACTGATATTATTAGATGCTTAATAAGGTTCTTGAGGTTAACTCAATAAATAAAAACAACTATTTTGGTAACGTTTCAAGACTATATTGTTCTCATAATCATGCCCTAAAATTATACAAGTTATACAAATTATTTCAAAACATATAGTTAGCTACAATATAAATGTATAAAAACATGCTTAATGCTTAATACTTCAATGTTAGTGTTGGATATGCTTCTGGAATCTACTTCTAAATTATAATAATTCTAGTACACAACTGATATGGGGAATGTTTGAAAAAAAAAAAAAAAAAAGGTTAGGGTTGTGAGGGTTGGTATTTCCAAAACTGGTGGTTTTCCCAGATACAAGTACAAAAATTATTTTCGTATTTCTGTGTAATGTATAAATGGGTTAATGATTTATATGATGTATATTAATGTAAATGTATATTATTGGTCTGGATGTATTAAATTGGAATAACATGTGTTGAGATTTAGAACGTCTGATTTTTTGTTTATCGCGCGATTTTCAAATTTTTCTATAGTTATCATTTCTTTAATATTTCGTTTTTCATTTTTTAAAAGTTTTAACTCCCCTTTATTCTTTATTCAATTATTTCTACATGTATCAGAGCTCATTTGCTCCATCTTCAGGTTCTACAATCATTTATATTCTATTTACAATTCTGTACTATTTTACTATTACATTTAACAATATTAGAATTTTTACCTTACAGCTGTGATATTCTCACATGGTCACATTAATTCTCACTGACACTCTCCTGGGAAATGCTCAATCATTGTTTTGTTTATTTATTACTAACATTATGGCCTTTTAATTTAGTTCTTATTACCCATTCCATTTTCATTCTATTAGCTGTATTGTAATTAATATTTAAATTTTTATTATTTTTAATTACTAATGATTTTTATTCCTATATAAACTAATTATTTTTTCAATCTTATCTGTTAATTTTGCAAAACTTAAAAAAGTTGTTTGGTCAGGTTTATTCAGGTTTTTAGTCATTGACGTGCAATTGTATTTATGTTGATAAACACGTCGTTTGAGATAATGTTCAGATGTATCGAAATAAGACTTGCCTCAACTATTGTCGCACGGTATTTCGTAAACAATATTAGACTGTAATTCCAATTTATCTTTGGTTTTGGTGAATAATTTTTCAGTGGTGTACCTATTTTTGAATGTGACGGTGTAGTCCGTTTTATGGTTATTTGTGAGTGTTTTCCGTGTCTTTCTGATTGTGTATGTATGGAATTCCATAAATCAGGCGTCCTAAATCTCAACACTTGTTATTCCAATTACTGGCAGGAATGTAGGTTAAAGTAGTTGAAAACAATGGACTTTACTTCGAAGAGTGGTTTTCAATAATGTTTAAAATATATAATATGAATTAAAGTTATACCTAAGGCGTGAAAAGTCCAATTTTTCAAGGGTAAAGGTAAAGATTTGGCCGGTTGAGAAAGAGGCCTTATTTTTTGTATGGCTGTTTTCAATGTGCAGCTCCTTTTTGGGAGAAAACTTTCCATAAGATAGTAGAACTATTGAAAAAAAAAAATGTTTTTGAAGACTTTTGTAACAACCGTTATATATAATAATACAATACTTCAGAATAATAATAATCTTTCATATTATAAAAACTTCACTTCTTATTAGCTCTGAAAAATACTTAAAAATTATACTTATTTAAATAAATAATACTTTATTTTTGAACATTTTATAAGGGAATATTTTATTTTAAAAATCAAATGAGATATGTTTTATGCTCTATGAATTGTAACGAACGTACAATATAATCTTCAATGATGCTATCCCAAAACAACGGGTCAGGGCTAAGTCCTAAATCCTATGAATTTCAAACATGATAGGCTTCCCACCTGTATCGCTGTCAAATCCCATGTGAATACGTTAAGGGCTTTTAATGATACTAAAATCCGTCGGATATTAAAAAAGTAAATAAAATTATTCCAGTCTATAGAATATAATATAACTGAAACCCTGAGTCATATGTAAATGGAATTTTTTTTTTGTTGATTTTGTTATTCAAAAGCATGAATTAAAATACGTAGTAAGTAGTATAATGTACTATAAAGCTTGTTTTAAACCATTTTTGATACGTTTATGTTGCATATTTGGCTAACATTTTATTTTTACTTATATTTAGACAATGTTTATGTTATGCATATTTTAAATTATACAATTTATTTCTGTCATTAGTAAATATTATTGTACTTAATTAGATTATTGTACTTGCCTATTTCTATGTATAGATGTATATTAATGTCTGAAAAATCATGTTTTAAGATTTTATTAGCCATGAATCTAATGATATTTTTTTTTCTTTTTAAATACATTTTAAAAAATCGTAAATCGGTCTATATAGAGTCTATATAGGATTCAAAGGGCTTTGAAACGTTTTTATTTTAGATGTAAAGTATTTTTCTGAAAAATCGGCTTATTCCGTCGTTCTTAAAGACTTGGTAAACTTTTTTCTTCTCGGGAAATAAAAAGGGTTTTTACTAACAAACGATTATGTTTCACAAAATGCTGTTTTAAAGTGCTTATGGTTATCGTTATGAAATTTGAGTTTATAAAGATGATAAAGAAAATCATAAAAAAATTTTTATATATATATATATATATATATATATATATATATATATATATATATATATATTTTATTGAAATTTACAACTATACAAATATGTTCATAAAGTAAATGAGCTGATAACGATTACAATGACATGTAACAACTTGAAAAGAACTACTCATCAGTAGCACTTCAATAAAATCTACACTAAAAGGTCTCTAGGCCATCTTCTTTTCAGACGCCTTGGAAGATTATCAGGGATAAAGGAGTGGGAAGCAAGTTGAGAAACTAGTGGATTTGAGTGGTTATGGAGCTTACTATGAAAGGATAGGTATCTGGTTTGGGCTAAATCAGCAACATATGGAACATTAAGGTCTTTATGGATAAGCTCATTGGTGACAAAGTAAGGAGAATTCAGGATTTTTTGAAGGATTTTGGATTGTATGGATTGGATACGAGATGAATTGGATGGTTTAGTAGAGCCCCAAAGCTCAACTCCGAACGTCCAAATAGGTCTAATAACAGTGATGTATATAAGTCTTTTGTAATGAATTGGGTGGTTTGATCGTTTGTCTAGTAAATGCTGAAGTAGTCTGTAACGACGAACAGTTTCTTTTCGCTTTAGTCTTGATAAAAATTTTAAAATAAATTAACGGAAAAATTGCAATCCTTCCAAAACAAGGTCCTGAGAATTGCAGTAGCTGTCCCCTGGTTTAAAAGAAATCGTTAACTACATCGTAATTTTATATTAAATGAATTGATTATTTTATTAAAAATCGCTTCACCTGGTTTCATTGCCTTTCATTTATCAGCGGCTAAAGGTAGGTCAGCTTTAAATATAGGAAATCCAAGAACATCCTGCAAGTTGATACTAAGACCGATGCAAGACGTCCTCATCTAAACATAATTATTTAATTTAATTGTATTATTGTTTTTTTCCTTTTCTCAAACTCGTATTTTTTTATTGTTTATACTGTAAAATTATTTTTAAAAACTGTAAATTTCTACTTTATTGAACTATTTCTTCTATAATTATTGTATGAATATTGCTTAAGGGAGTCAATATCTCGCTGGTTTTTTTAAAGGTTATTATTTGGCATATTTGATGGGGTTTTTTTTTTCATATGAATTTTAACTATACTACTGATGTTTTTATTTCTTTCTTATGTTTAAATGGGATTAGTTCCACGGCGGTTGAAATAACACGATTGTGTAATAGTTTAGAAATGCGAGAGGAGTTGATTAACATGCCAGCCAGCTCAAGAATTTTGACTTAGGTCATGACTCTGGACGTACAGCCAATTTTCACCTGTGAGTGATTGCAGCCCGGGGAAGAGCTGCCAAAAGAAAGAAGCATTTTAATAATAGACGCTAAAGCCACCTGTAGTTTGGGATAGCTTTGATAAATTACAGGAGCGGGGGTTGTATTATTAGTCCTAGCCTGTGTTACTTCATATCGGGATAGGGTCTTCGACCATTTGTAATCTTGAGAAAAATGGGAATATCAATACGTAAAGATGGGAATGGTTTCTTTGAAGGATATTTGTTTGTTAGGATGATTATCTCCTGAAAATTATTTATTTATTAAAAAAAAATTATTTTTCATTATAACACTAGGCAACGTTTCATGGCCAATGCGAAATTCTTAAGCCTTACAACATAGAAATTAAACAGCAGAAAGTGCATTATGAGTTGGGACCGATAAATAACTCATAACGTGAACTTGAAAACTTAATACATGCAGCAATCCATTTATTTACACAAATATGCAAAACTTCACCAGACTTGAATAAACTTAAGTACATTTCGACAAACTCTTCGTTTTAGTGTTACTTCAATCTTAAATACTTTAAAATTTGGGAAAAAAAGGAGATGAAGAAAATTGTTAGTTAAAAGAAATATTTTAAAATTTCCTTTTACGTGGAAATGAAATATAATTAAATGTTTTTGAAAATAAATTAGTTTCTAAAAGTTTCATGAATATGTTGGGCATTATAAATTTCAAAATAATTCTCAGTAAAATTATGCCGCCTCTCACTTAAATGTTCTTTAGCACAGAAAAGGAACGTTCTACATATATGGACGTAATAGGACACTTTTTGTAGTATGCAATTGTAGATGGATCCAGGTTATCAGCTTCTATTTCCGTTGATACAATAATTTAATTTTTTTTAACGAATGTAGCAGTAGTTTTTCTCAAGGATATACTCGATTTTTGAAAACAAACATCTTCCCTTTTCATTTTCAATTCGTTTTAAGCTTTCTTCGAGAGTTTCAATAATTTGGATTTGGGAATTCAAGGGTTGATTTCGGATTCCAATCATATCAGAGCGGTTGACAGGTGCGATTTAATAAACGTTAAATCGGAT
Source organism: Euschistus heros (assembly GCA_003667255.2). NCBI lineage: Eukaryota > Metazoa > Arthropoda > Insecta > Hemiptera > Pentatomidae > Euschistus > Euschistus heros. The sequence goes on along the minus strand of RCWM02000008.1, from coordinate 2,213,376 downwards.
ATGATAGTCGATGGATTTAAATTTTTTTTGGTTTGAAATATTTTTCAAGTCCCATCAAGTGAACATTTGAAGAAAAGAAAGACGTACTTTGAACGGCAAATGTTTACCACCAGTCTTTACGTTCCTTCAACAGATCTAAGATGCCTGCCTCCGACTTACCGGATGAGGCGATAAGTGCGGTAAGACATGGAAGCCTGGCCTGAAGAAGTGAAAGGATACCCTAAGAGCAGGAAGTGCCGTCCTTGGAGCCCCTCGAAGGGAACCTCTTCCAGATGGTAGGGATGTCTCCAGGCTCTTACTGTCCTTATACAGAGCAGAGGGAAAGTACGTTTCTGTTACATAGCTGCCATTGCAGGGGCTTGAACCTTTTACAGAAATTGTTCGTAGCATTTGTAAGGTTATCTAAGTTTACGCCAGTCGTGTTACTTGTTGGAGAATGTATCGTTATGTGCTTTGAAAAAAAATATATTTTTTTGTAAATTAACAAGAAAATGTATTGCATATCTACAGCTATTTATGAACCAATTTAAAACAATGGTTTGCAGTTGTAGAGACGATAACCATTTATGAATATTGCACAGCCCCGCAAGACTTAATATAGACCGGATTTCTTGACGATCCAGTCAAGAGCACTTGTTTAAATCAATAAATTTTACATAACTAGGAATATATTCGTTTTGCTTAGACTTATTAATAAGGGCTAAAAAAAATTAACAGAAGAACAAAAATTCATGCTCATAAATTGATAGGCTACTTTTCGTAACTATTTACAACTGCAGCAGAGATTACAGATTATTTTATGTTTGCAAAAAAATTGACGTCTTTTTTGGTAGTTTTACCTCTTTTATTAAGGACCTAAGTATTCACAAATGCAATGAATTGAAAACCTGTTAAATATCTGACTAAATGTTACGTTCAAATGGACACAATTAAATGTTACCGCAGATACAGGATTGCCTGTATCATCACTCCACTCCTCCGTGGACTAGAAACATTGATTCTCTCCTCAAAGGGTCTCATTCTGTTTTAGATGAATGTGTGATTCTTTCTATATTACCAACACACAGCTTTGTTAACGTTCTTTAAGCGTTTGGAAAGCTTTAAGTTCTTTTAGAGAATGGACGTATTTCCCTTTGACTGCCGTATAGTCATAAGCTTTGCAATTTTTAGGAAACGTAATTATATACTAAGTGTCTTAATTCAGTTTCATATTTGTTCTCTCAATGCTCATATTCATAAAAGTTTTTGTTTGCTTTGAGGAAGTTTACTAGGAGAATTGAGTCATAGAGGACAATTTCTCCTTATTCATATATTTTGAAATAAAGTTTTTGCATGCTTTTAGAATAAAGTTACAAAATATGTCAAATTTTTTTCTATAAAATTAGCTGGTATATTATTTTTTTCAACTTACATCGTCATGATTATTTCAGCAAAAACATTCCTTTTCGTTGAAGTTACTTACTGACTCAAATCGATGGCAGAAGTCCTGTTTGTTCAACCGATTTATTTTGTCTATTTGGAAACTGGGTCGGCTCAGGGTAACTGATTAAGTGCTCGAGCAGCAGATAATTTAAGTAGCGAAACACAGCGTCAAAAACCGAAACAGTTGACCACAAGAAGTTGGCAGACCACCAAAGAAGCGTTGTACTTTCAGTAGCAACAACCGATTCTTCTCTGTCCTTACACGTTTAAATGATTGGGTATGTATTTAGACGTTTTTAAAAATAAATTGTAAATAATTTGATATTATTACCATTGAACGATAGTTACGCAAATGTATTATTGGCCAATCGGCGTTCTTGTAATTTTGTAACTGTATATGTCACGTTGTGCAACCATCTAATTGGATCCTGTTTCAATGACGATAAAGTATTCGTTACAGCTGCTAGATATCTTTGTCTCGGAAATTAATGATGCTTTGCCAATGAGATTTTGACGGTCCCTCATAGCAAGGAAAGGAACGGTTGAAGACCTGAGCCATTGCTGAGAAAGGCAAATAAATATTTACTAAAGGTATATAAATATTTAATAAAGGTAAATAAATATTTACTATGTCTTCTCCTTTTTAATCTTTATTAATGGATTTTTAATCTACAGCTTTCTAATGGCGTTTGTTTATAAATAAATATCCTATTTTTGAAGGGTTTGGTGGATGAAGGGGTTATGTAACAAAACATAGTTTTGAGTAATTTATTTTTAAAATTTTTTTGTTTTTTTTTACATTTTAGCAGGAAAATGTTACATAGCCCGTTCATCTTTTTTAAATATCTTCTTCTGGTATTTTTGGAATATTCATATTATGCTGCACAGAAATAAACATTTCTGCACATAAATCCTTCTTCCACCAAACCCTTCATTTCTGAAATCCAAAATGGGATTTGTGGACTTCTGTTGTCATGTTTATGCTTTTATAATATAATGAGCTGTTATAATTCCTCTCTTTTTTGATAATATTTACTATCACTCTAATTTATCGCACATCGTTTAATTTTTTTTAGTTTAAACTTGGACACTCGGCAGCTCAAGAAATATTACCACGGTGTTCGGAAGGGTGTTGTAACGACACATGACAAAACCAAGTTTGCATCCAAAAAAAAAAATTGATTTCTTCGAGGTAGTCAATGGCAGAAATAATTCTTTTTGCCTTTTTTAGCTGTGAAATAATCACATTCACATCTGACTGCAGTGTTATCAAAATAATGCATTGAGAACTTATTTAAAAACTAAGCAGATTTAATCGGAAGGAATCTTTACTTTTCACGACAGACGTCCTTCCTCGCCCACCTCATGCGCCTAACTTTTTACTTACAGATGTCCTTATTTTCAGAAATTTGGATATCTTCTTTAAAAATTAATTTTTTGAAAAATTGTTTCATGTCAAAAATGCATTTATAACTTCTTCACATACTTGGATTTTTCAGTCTCGTTATTAAAAAGTTAGTAACATATTTCGACAAATGTACAGAAAATGAATATAATTATTTTAACTGATTTGTGGCCAAGGCTAGAATTAGTTGAAATTTTGGATTTTTCTGTATACAAATATTTTTAGGGTAGTTTAATCTAAAGAAAAGTTAAATTTTTTTTTTTTTTTTGTTTAGCCATAATAGTGGCAGAAAATGTTGCGCTCATCAGAGTTGGCAAAATTTTATCATACTTATTTGACCAATAATTTCATGGAATCAATTCCCTGATTTCATAATGATTAAATTTTTCAGCCAAACAATTATAAGTGCGCTAAATAAATCGACTGATAGATTTAATCATTATTAAATTAGGTGATCAATTCCAGAAAATTAGTAGCTAAGTATCTATGATTAAATTTTCCCCTACTATGGCGCTCACACATTGGCCTGTAGAATATATAATGTTCTTTTAGAGATAGGTAAGGTGAATTAAAATCATAATTTTAATTTTTTATTTGTGGTTTTCTTCAAAGTAAATGTAATCAATTTAACATTACATTGCTAAAACAATTTAATTTTAAGAACCTTTATTTTGCTGAAATTAACATTTAATCTTACTGTTCATTAGCGTTGAAAAATAATTAATTGTACTATTATTGTATTATTCAATGTATTCAAAAAACACAAATTTTATTTTTAATAGTTACTGATCTTTAATGGTAAGCTGATGTTATAAAATAGAAAATATTTGAACTTTGGATTATAAAAAAAAAATAATTGTTAAATTAATTTTGCATATACGCAACAATGGATGTAAATGGGTTAAATTTATTTTATTTTATTTCTTAAAGTAGTTATACTAAGTAATCTTTCGGACATTTTATATGAAACGAACCAATAATTACTGGAGATGTAGATAGTTAGGGTAGGCAGTCATAGATACTCAGCAGATCAAAATATTTTTTTATTTATTTTTTTAAAATTTTTTTATATATATTTTATTTATAATCATAAGGTATAGTTGACTGTGATGTATATAGGAGATGTAGATAATTAGGGTAGGCAGTCAAAGATATTCAGCAGATCAAAATAAAATGTTTATTTTATTCTAATTCTTAAAGCCAACGTTTCGACTTGCAATGCAAGTCTTCATCAGGGCTAAAAAAAAAGAAAACAAGCAAAGAGGTATGACTACATTGTAAAAATATATGAGTAAACACACACCAGAACATATAGGAATGAGTGAGAAAGAAAATAAACATAAACAAATTTATTTTCTAGCCCTGATGAAGACTTGCATTGCAAGTCGAAACGTTGGCTTTAAGAATTAGAATAAAATAAACATTTTATTTTGATCTGCTGAGTATCTTTGCCTACCCTAATTATCTACATCTCCTATATTTTATTTAATTTTGATTTGCTGCGTATCTATGACTGCCTACCCTAACTATCTACATCTCCTATACTTCACAGTCAACTATACCTTATGAACAATAATTATTGGGTTACTTTTCTTTTACTGGTTTTAGAAATATTTTAATTTTATCAATTTTTGTCTATATTTTTTTTAATCTACTTGAAATATTTACCAAATTAGGTTCTGTAAGAAACAAGCAGACTTGTTGTAGACACGTGGCTTATCTGTATAATTAAGAGACTGTACGCAGAGTGGTCGTGAGGTTGGCCTCGTTAGAGGAGGCCTGGCCTATCTCGGCCGTGTATCTAGCATTCTCTGCTCTATGACAGCCCCTGGTCACTGCACTGCTTTATGTCACTCCTTTATCTTGTCTTCTTCTTTTTTCTGCTACTGTATTCCTCTTCAACAACGAATGCTGATCAGGGGGACATTCTACCGCTTCGGCCTTAAGATTCCAAGTCTATTAAAAACAATCTAAGGCGCGTGGTTTTTCTCAACAGCCCAGTAATTCGGATAGATGAATCATGTGCCACTTCTATTCGATTTTTTTTTTTTATTTAAAGACTAATTTGAAATGTTAAACATTCATTATCAGTTTGGTATAGATGGATCAATACAACAAGGATCGATGAATTAATTGCCACTTCTATTGGAATTATTTTATTAGAATACTAATTTCGATTGCTAAACATTCATCTTCAGTTCTAAAACATACATTTTTAACACATCAGTACTATTTTACATGGATTATATATACTAAAGTTTTCAAAAAATGTAAGACAAGAAATCAAACATTAGTACTCACCTAAGAAGATCTAACAGATATCTGAAATATATCCATCGTGGAAAGGGCAAGGGGGCATGTAGGTTAAATTTTTGGGGTTTACCATGGTCTTTCCCCTATAACTCATAGGAATTTTCCGTTCCTATTGGAAACAAATTTAAAATGAGGCTATTGAAAATTTTTATCTGGTCATTTAAACAAAAATTTTTTTTTTTTTTTTTAATGGCCAGACCAACATTTCCAATAGCCCCATCCTATGAGTTACAGGGAAATCTCATGGTTAACCCCAAAAATTTAACCTGTTTGCCCCCTCCCACTTTCTACAATGGATATATTATATAAGTTTAAAGTTCAACATTTGGTTTTAAGGGTTGTTAAGCATGTACACTTCAAACTGATAGCAGTTCTTGATCCTTTGTTTTAAATAATAATTATGAATAAATGTAGATGTTCGCTTTTATAGGTCTTTACACTTTTTTCTGTATTCTAAAATGTCTACATTTACAATGGAGCAATTCTATTTGTTGTGTGCATTCATTTATAATGAGTTTTATTATTTTACTTAAAGGATTGTATGGATTGCTTCATAAGGTTTCCTTAATGATATTTGTCTTTAGGCCAACCTTTTTTAATAATTCCCTAGTCAAATAAAATTTAAATATATTGCCAAATATCCTGAGATTTCGGTCTGTAATCATCTCCCGGATTTCCATCCGCTATGGGATCGCATAACATTGGATCCATGAGGCTACCCGAAAGATGGGCGTGGGAGGTAGTTATGCAAAGGCCGCTTCCAAACAGGTATATTATGAAAAGCAGACGGATTGACGATGGCTTTTCACTCTGTGCTGCCGGTTACGGACCATCGGGGTACTGAAGTGCCATGTTATGCGTTGGGATAATGACATTAATACTTGTCGGCTGGTAGTAACTGGTATCAGTCTCAGATAAGTCTGTACAAGCACTTGCAGTTTATTTGCCTTCAGCGAGCTCAGTGCGTACCTCTTCTGCAGGCCTGGTCCACTAAATAATCTTGATTGCTATATTTTTTTTTTCATCGTAATATTCAAAGTCAAATATTAAAATTATTCTTCACCGACTGATAGTCGACTTACGACGTGTGTGTTACAAGCGCTTGACAACTTACATGGTAGGGGAATGTTGCTTCAGGAATCCTCAAACTAAATTTAAATATTAAAAATAATGATCAATTTGTTTACCCTTAAAATGTAACATTTTGAAACGCTCTAGCTCTGTTGGTGCTGCTCGGTTCGAAAATTTGACATTTCATAGAAAATTAATAGAGAATATCCTTTTTTATATAACATTTCTGGCTAGGACATACCGTTTAGGAGCCAGGAATAATTAAAACCCTCGCCCAATTCCTGCCTTCACAAGTGCTTGTCAAAATATTTTAGTAACAGTTGAACCCATCCTCACTCCTCAGAATGCTATCAATTTCCTGATTGGCCGTACTACTGTTTCTTATGTACCTTGTATCTTTGATGTTATTCGTTTCAAGATGTCATCTCTTAACTTTTGCGTTTCTTGAGACCTAACAACATAACCTATAGCCTTGCCCATGTTCCGATTGGTTTCGTTGATAAAGTATGGTACATGAAAAGGAATTAGGATTTTCGATATCATCTCTGATTTTTTATGTATTTATGGTATATGGGATTGTAGAGTCTGAGGTATTCAGGTTGAAAATCAGGGGCATTTATGTTCTATATTAGTGATTACCTTGCATTAGCATGATGGTACCCTAGCCCCCTCTACCATTGCGCAGTTTGGGTTGTCATTTATTTGGCTTGGACCAAGTTTCCTTATTCTGCACTACCTCGCACCTAATCCATTCCAATCCTTGCATCCTGAACGCCATCCGCTCTCTTTCCCGGTAATCCGTGGTCATCCTCTTGATCTCCATTCTTCTACTCGTGGTTTTCCTTGGTCGTTCTACCACGCTTCATTAAAATATTATTATGACACAATTCCATGTGAACAAGGTTAGATTAGCAGGCTTTCCTTATTATTTCAGGTTTGGCATGTAAATTTTCAATATTAGCATAATACTAATATATATTTTTAATTTTTGTATTTATTATTCTTTTATATTCCATTATTTATGACTAAACATGTTAAAAAGAAAACTAAGGATGTAGTTACTGTAATAGAGAATAACTAAAATTTAGTTTTATCGCTCCTTTCCCCTTCCCAAGTACATTGTAGCGAGCCTGCATAAAATACTGAATTGCTTTAGTAAATCTTCCGTACTAACTTGTTATGACAAGTTCTATACTTGAGGGCTAACCTAAGTCAACAACATAAGCGGCATTTTTACGATTGTAAGAACAACTTTTGAAGTACCCTTTTATGGTTACTCTTCATCTTAACGTCCCTAGAAATAAATTCTAAAGTATTTGTTGAATTTTTTACATTTTTCTTTTGAAAACTCGTAAAACCACGAATAAGAATGATTTTATAGCCTGAAGTTTTAGACAGTTTTCGTAAAGTTGGATGCTGTTTTGAGAGTAAGTCATCTTTATACTTTGTGAACAGTTGCTTATTTGCATTTGGTATCGTCTTGTTGACTAGCGTATGGCTGAATACTCAGGCCAATATACATTTATTTTCAAACTTAGCTCTATGGGCTTTCTTTATTTATTTTATGGTATATTTTATTGACAAAACTATTATATTTATTGAATTGATTTAAATTATGTTTATTATTTATATTTCTCACGTTTTCGTTTCATTCATTTTTCACCTTCGTTCTGGCAACAATGTGTCATCTGATTACAATTGTTCATACCTCTACATATTTCTCGTTGTACCTTTACAATCAGGATTGATGAATTAATTGTATCTTCTATATCATGATAACTATGTTATGCTAAATTATGTACTTATAACTTTTGATAACCATTTGTAATTTATTTTATTTATTATCATTTGGCCACATCTAGTTTTGTCATTTTTGCCCTGAAGAAGACCTGCAAGACTGATGAATTAGTAGAAAATCCAATCAAAAAGGTTTTGTAACTAGGACACCTTTTTTTTTCCTAATACTTTCGTTTTCATTTCATTATTACGGAAATTTTAAATAATATATATTTTTGTTAATGAATAACACATTTGATTTCTGCAATTTTTAGTTACCTGTGTTGTTAAAAATAAAAAAAATAATAATTCAAGAAGTTGGAATTTTAAAAATCAATAATAATACCCGTTGTAAATCTATATATATAAAATATATTATTACAATTATTAAATAATGTAAAGTTTCGAAGTCTTTTCTTGGAAGATCTCACCAGAAAGTTAGAAAAAAAAATATTAGGTAAACATATTTTAACTACCTCCTTACTTTTTAATTTTAATTTTATTTTTTGGTCTTATTCCTTAATTTTGTTAGTTTAATTCAATAAAAGCCTTGACTCTTTACCAATGAATTAAATATCAGTACTGACCTTTGGAAGTATCTTCCGCCAACTCCTGCATATTTTTAGAGTTGTTCAGTAAATCTTTGGTTTTCAGCATTTTTCTGGATCTGAAATTATTAATTGTTGTTTCCAATTTTGTTGTACTGTACTTTTCATTTGTTTGCATTTAATGTAACAAAGAAAAATGTATAAACAGTTTAGGGCCAAAGCTAGAATTAGTTGAAAGTTTTGTTTTTTCTCCAAAGAAATGTTTTAGAGTAGTTTAAAGGAAAATTATTTAACTTTTTTATTCAGCTCTAATGGTGGCAGAACAATATATCCTACACGCAATATTGACCTGTAGATATATTTTTTCAGAAATAGTTAAGGTGATGTATTTATAAATGCTTTAATACTACTGTTTCATGAAAACTGTTATAACAAATGTTTGAATCTTACCCTTCAAAGATATTATACTAAATTGTCCTATTATTTTTCATTGTATTAAAAAAAATACAAAATTTATTAAAAAACATTTTTTTTTTTTTTTAATTACAAAACTTAAAATAAAAACTTATGTAATAAAATAGAAAAATATATGAACTTGTAAAAATAAAAAAAAAAATTGTTAAATTCGTGTTGCATATATCCAACATTAAATGTAAATGGGTTAACTGTGAAATGGGTCGTTTCGTTGAAACTAATTTCAGTTCTAATATAAGCCAAAAACTAAAACGGCTTATATTGGAATATATTTAGGGCTTATGTATTTACGGGTATTGTTTCCCGTTCTATGTCAGTATGAAATATTAAATCTTTCGGAGCTTCATTTTAATCTCATGAAATTCACATTGAATTAATCTAATCCATGTATTCTACGTCAATAAGCTGAGGCAGTATTAGGTTCGCAAATAGGATTCGATTTTACATAGAAAAAAAAAAAGAAAAAGATAATTGCTCTGATATTGTATTTCAGAGTGCCCGCGTTTGTTTGTTTTTCTTTTTCATTACAGAATGATATCCTCTCCCTTTTTCTCCTATAATTTCGGATTATTAATAATGCAGCTTCTGAAACGTGGAAACTGGAAGCCATTTATGGTTTTACAACGGTGATAAGTTAAAAATTAATGAGATAATTTTAGGTTTCCGATAATTTTAACTGAACTTATAGGAAATAATAAAGAAACTTGTCTGCATAAATTTTAAGGAATTATATAGGAAAATATGTATGTTTCATTTTTTCCAAATCAACAGATATTCTTTCAAATTACAAAAATTATGGTTTAGTGATCAAGGTCGCCTGCTCTTTTTAGTTTATGCAAATTTGATTCACTGAACATTTTTATTTTATTTTTTTAATTGGTGTCTGGTTTTATTATAATTGTCAAATGGTTTTATTAGTATATTCTGTCGTTTGGAGGTGAGTTGTCTTTGTAAAGCTGAATAACGATGCCATTGGACACAACTAAGCGCAAAATATTTGTACAAAACTTGACTTTAAAAACGTGGCATGATGAAGAATGGAGGTAAAAAAACAAAACAATTAGAAATAAATAAATATATTACATGCCCTCTTGTGCCTTGAGGAAATTTCTGGAGTTGTTGGAAATTTCTGTTGTTTATATGGCGTGCATTAGTGGGTTGGTGTGTCCTGCCATTTTGTTGTGGAAGAGTCTGTAAGATATGTTTAGTATGTTAAATACATGTTATAATTATTAATATTTACGTTTCCAAAAAAAAAAAAAAAAAAAAAAAAATTATCCAGATTTGTATTACAAAAATCATGTAAATATGCTGTATACAATGCAATGTAATTACAAAAGAAAACTGTTACAGGAGCTACCTGTTGGAAGCATTTTCGAAATGTATTTTATTTTTTCCATTTAAACCTCAACAAATATTTAATAAATTAATTTTTTTTTAATTGTTGTAACTTTATAGTTTTAATCGGTATTTTATCTAACATTTTGTTTAATTTTGTTTCAGGTAATCAAAGTTTCTTGTTGCTTATTAGAAGTTGATGATTTTTAGATAAAGGTAAGAATGTGATTCAATTTTTTTTTTTACTGATAATGGAACTATATTACAGATTTGTTCTTCCTATTGGACTAGTTTAATTTATTTTTAAATTTCAATAACTCTTCCGGGGTTCATCAAGGAAGTATCTTCAGCCCATCCTCTACACCTTGTATACAGCTGACACATGCATGTTATTAACATCCCTTCATTGCATACCAAACACTCCAAGCTCATATAACTATCCTTAAATAATTATGTCGAAATCGGAGGGTTAACATAAATCCAAATAGATCACACAGAATAATTTTACCCTCCGTTGTACACCTAATACTTTTTATCCAACAGTATCCTTTAATAATATTCCACTAATCACTGTTTAACAGATCTGCTTCCTTAGACTACATCTGGACATATTTCTTACTTGGGATCCTCATATAAGACTAAAAATTCAAAAACTGTTCGTAGTTATTGACTTAGCTACATTTATAAGAAAACTTTTCTTATCTCCAATCAACAGCAATCGACTCATTTACATGACTGTAATTGGAACTATTTGGACTCCCGGAGTTGATCTTTCGGGGTCAACTAAACCTTCCAATCCTTTACAATTCAAAATCCTGTGTAAAATCCACAATGCTTAGTTGTCACAAATAAACTTATCCATAAAGATCTTACAGTTCCATTTATTGCTAATTTAGCTCAAACCGAATACCTTTTTTTTATAGTAAATTTTATAACCTCTCTATTCCACTGTTGTCCAAGTTGTTTTCCAGTTTTTCCGGATAACCCTCCGTAATCTCTAATAAGAAAATGGCCTCGGGACCTCCTTATATAGAACTTTTATGCTACCCACGGGTTGTTGGTTTACAAGTTATTGACTTGTTGTAATCATATTTAAACACGTTTTTAGGTGTATTTTCTATACTTCTTTTTTTAATTTCTCTTTTGTAGTAACCCGACAGAAGCGGCGTTTGTTTTATAAATTATGCATACACCATGCAAAAAGGATATTATATGCATACTTTAACTTCTATATAAATCCAAATTTTGAAATATTAATTTACTTTCAACAAAAAAGAAACATAACAAAAACTGAAATAAAGGAATAAACTGAAAATATAAAATTAGAAGAAATGAAAAAAAAAAAAAAATTCTAGTGTCAATAGGTAGAAACACTATTAGTTTTTCATATTTTTTTAATTAGTTTTAAATTCATTATAGAAGCTTTAACTAAATTATATCTCTCGTCTTCGTCACATTTACAAGCATCTGAGTTTACTTAATGAAATCGTTTCAGGTAATGATTAGTTGGTCCATGTTTATAAGTAACTAAAGTTATTTTGTAATGAGTACTTTTTTATAGTTTTGTGGAGTTTTATTTGGGTGGTCTTCTTTTAGTAGATTGTTACCAATGCCTGTTCCAGTCCTCAATCAAGTCAGTGTGTATTTCTTGATGTATGTGACAGGAACTAAATGTATACATAGGGTAATTTTTTTATTATTAGCAGCTATCTTAGCCTATTCTGTACATTTGTAAATAGATATTCAAATATTTACTTAATTTTTCTTCTTCTTTTTTTTTATATATTTATATTTAGTTTTTAGTTCTCACTGTCCCTCAGCCTGTGGCATTAAGGTGATGTGATAGCAATATAACCAGAATGCCATACGTCATGCCAGAATTACCCAAGGAGGTATGACTGCTTATCTTTATTGGGGTATTTTCTGGCGTGTTTTTACAAGTTTTTTTTGTTATTATTATTAATTGTATATAAATATTAATAACGAACCCACTATATCACTACTGTGGACTAACACCTAAACCCTTCTGTGGTTAGTTAATTTCCTTTGATTGTATTTAATTAACTGAGCGAAGGACACCTAGTAGAGAAGTATATAATTATTTGGGCAGCCCCTAGGCGGATACTCTGCGTTATCCTCGCTTCGTTTTTTCTGGAAGACGTTTTTATTTTAATATGTTTTTAATGGCGTATTCATTTTGCTTTATCTCTCTTCATTGCGTTTCAGCTTCCTTACTATCTTTATTTTTCTCAATCGTTTATTTGCTCTGTGACCATTTGGTTCAGAGGCCAGGCCGATACTCGTATTTTTATGCTCTTTATGGCTTCCGCTTGTTTTTACTGCTATTTGTTTTTGAATTTTTGTATGTTTATCTGGTTTATTTGATAAACGCAACGCATTTTTTTTTCCTATTTTGATATTTGAAATAGAACGGACTGCATTTTTGATCATCCTAATTGTGGTTATTGGTTGTCATGAGTTTAATATCTTATCAAATCAGGCCTTCTTAAGGAATCATTCTGTTTTCTAGTTCAGCAATCCGTTTTTTATTACAAATGTATTATTTGTAGTTTTATACCTATCTTATAATTTCTTTTTAAAATGTTTAAATGACTCTTAGTTAGTATACCAAGTATACTTAATCAAATTCGTTGCGTCATATCGTTGCCACTATGTAAAAGTAAAGAATGTGAAAAAACGAATTTTTTTTTTTTTTTATTTCGTTCGTTTGCCGTTGTATTTTACAACGTAAAATGCTAAAATTCGTAAAACTATTTTTTTATTGACTTAAATCTTCGCTGTAGAAACCTCTTGTATATATTTTTTTCACACTCAGTTTAACGCGCTCTAGGTTTCTTGGTGTTGCTCGGATCTGAAACTTAACAACAGTTTCTGATCATAAATTTAATAGAGAGAAACTTTTATATAACATTTGTCGCTAAGACCTATCATTTCGGAGCTATATTGGTTTGGATGAAAAAAGTCACGTTTCGCCTACATTTTTTAAGTGTTGGGACTTTTTGACACGTTCTAGCTATCTAAAAGCTCTATATTGCTCTGATAGAAAATTAAACGACGATTTCTTTATCAGAAGCAGTAAATATAAATCAGTGGGTTATAGATAGACATATACATGACCTATTGTTTTTTCTAGTCAGGAATAAATTTATTCTTTTTTGTTTGTTTATGCTTACTTCATGCTACCATGGCTAATAAGACGATGCTACGGTGGGAGTCCTAAATTTTGCCTATCCAGGTATAATTATGATAGGGATCTTTAACGAGTACCTGACATCGCACAGGCTCGGGACCCCCATTTCACGTCCCTTCCGAAGGACGGCATAGCTAAGGATTTTTTAGTCCCTTTAAAAAATCCTAGGGTCATCTGCCGGGCTGCGAACCTGCGATCTTGGGTTTTGTAGGTTACTATGCTAACCACTACACCACAGGTGACTCCATTTATTCTTTTTTATTTGGATCTTTATATTTAATTTATTACGATCCCAAGAATTTGTTTTGGGCTCTTGTACTTACTGCCGATTCCGCTTCTTCTTTTCCCAATTCACCTTGTCTTTTGTGGCCTTCCCCTTTTCTTTACTGTGGCTTGTAAAGGGAATGTTTTTTGTTCTTTTTGGCCATGTTCATCAAATGACCACTGGAACCTCCTGGTCTCTATATTATACAAAATATTTCCCTTGCCCTATGGTTTTTCTTATTATAATGTTAGGAATATGTTATTATATATAATATGTAATATTTAAATTAATTAAGTTTGAAATAATATGCAAACAAATCTTTATTCTGGGGTGGGTAAATAAAAGTCTAGAATAACATGATGATATTTTCTTCCTGCAATTATTTTGTGCTATAGCTTCAGCGGTTTAAAATCGTGATTATATTTTTTCATTAACAGTTGGCAAATTCATATATCGATTTTTTAAAAGATGTTTGTTAATTATGTACTAAGCGGTGTTGGTCCTTAACAAGAAAAATTGCTTTGTTATTAAAATTGGAGGCGCGGTAGCTCAGTGGGTAAGGCGCTTGACTACTATGCTCCCGGGCTCGAGTTCGAGTCCGACTGAAGGCAGAAAATTTATTTTCTGTCATTTCGGCCGTTGATCGAATTCGAGGTCGGGAGACCCTCCTGGGGCACACCCAGCCTCTTAAAAAGTGGTTACCTTTAATTGGAGAAAAAACCTGGCGGTTGAGGTGAATTCTAGCCAAATCACCTCCTTTCACAACCGTTGGCTCCGTATAGCATTACAGTCTACCTAAGTACTGAACCCGGGACCCTTCATGGGTTGTAAGTGGTACAGGTTTTTTTTTTTTTTTTTTAAATTAAAAATGGGAATTTATTTTTGTCATTACGAAGGAGAATAAATTTATTTGTCATCATAGAATAGAATCAACATTTAATATTTGATCCATAAAAGGTTGAAAACCTGGAGAATTTAGAAGGCTTCACAATGCATAATTGCGCGAGTTAAATCTGGTAAATATAGCTCAGGTAGTAACAGTGCGTAAATTAAAATGGCATGTAAAGTCGTTGGGTTTAGTAATGATCGCGTTCCGAAAAAGTGACCAGTTTGAGCTGTCGGGTAAACGACCTAGGGGTAGACCAAGATGTAGATGGGAGGATTGCGTCAAGGCTGGCTGACCTGTGAGATTTAGGTTTTGGGGGAGTGGGTTGGAGAGAGGTCTGTGGTCATCCTATTGTCATCCTAATGAAAATGTTAAGTTGAATTTAACCAAAATGAGTTACATGATTGAAAAGAAGCGTGGAAGTATTTCCTTCATGGTGAATAAGTATTTAAGTAAGATGTTCATTTTAAATAACTATATTTTAAAACTAACATCTTACTTAAACACTTATTCACCTTGAAGGAAACTTCAAATCCAAGGAAACTTGAACAGAACTCCACTTTTCTTTTTAGTCACTTAACCCATTTTGGTCAATATTCGACCTAATCACTTTTTCATTGGGCTGAAAGAAATAATAAAGTATGACAAAGGTACCACTGAAATCATTTATATATATTGGTTCCTCGGAATCTTCTTTGGATCGATTCTCTTTACCGATCGTTTTCACAAGAATCGGTGGAATAGAGAATGACACATCCCCTGACGTATTGTTGACGATTTTTATTAATTGCTTTTAGGTACTAATTGTTACTAATAGAGGAGGGTTTTGATGTCTTTGAATTGATCTTAAAGTTTTCCTTCATAACTTATCGCTGTGCCAGGGAGGCGTCCTATTGTCCCAGTTTGCTCTTGTTATAAGTTAACAAAGTGCGAAAATTGTTATATAATAAATTAATCTGTAAATAATAGCACGTGGCAACCCCTAGGTATAGACCCATAGGCACCCATTCCGGGAGCCCCTCACCCCTTAGAGTACTATTTCCGATATTGTGGTGGCCCCGGTGTCAAGTAGTTATCGCCTGATTCCTATCTGGGGCCAGTGTCCCTATCACCGCTTTCGCAATGTCATTACCCGCTTTATCGCTCTGCGTTTTGATGAACTTCGTTGCGAAACGGTCAGAAATTTGAACTGCGTCCCTCAAGGATCTAATATCGTTCTATTGCTTTTTAATCTCGTTTATCAGCTGTGAAATGCTATTACTAGGTTATCGGGGTGTTGAATCGGTAAATATTTTGAGTGCGTTATATTTCGAGTCGGGATATCTCGATTAACTAGGAATTTGCTTGTAATATATTTATTTTATTAACTCAAAATATTTTTGATGTTTTTCTAATAGTTACAGAAGATACTGATACTTGCTTATGCTATCATAGGGCTCAAAATATTAGATTATACGGATCCTAAGTATCTTATTGTTGGTTGTCACAAATTTTACTGCTAGATAAATAAACTAGGATATGTTTCGCTGTTGACACGGTTGTGAGATTAGCTCTGGGATCTATTTTAGCCTGGTTAACCCTCCTATAAGCCTGATCTCCCCGTCAAAAGTATTTGAAATATTTGAATTTTATAAAAACATATTTTTTTTCCATATTACAGAAAGGTTCTGAAGTCTATAATAAACATTCCTAAACTATACATAAACATTTTTTATCAAAATAAAATACAATATTTTTTCCAATAAACAAAAAAGTTAGAAAACTTACTTTTTAAAAATTTCATTTTTTACAATTTTAACTTTTAACTTTTAAAATTTCTATTTAATATGACATATTGCCCCCTCTGGCTTGAATGACTGCTTCCAATAGTCGTGGCATACTTTTTAAATAACGAAACGAATGATAAACATGGACTGAAGGAAATTTGAAAAAAATAATCGAAAATTCCATCGTTTGTATTAACGGGGAAAAACATTGAAGTCTCTAATCCTTAATTTCTCACGTTTAGTAAATTATTTTAATATGAATATAAACCAAGTATACATTAAGGTAAAAAACAGGAAAATCTCGAGAATTATGGGTATTGCAATAGTTTTGACGGAGAGTTTATTTGCTGTCCCTAGCAAAGGCGATAAATATAACCTCTATGAAGTAGCAAAGTGTTAGTTTAAAACAAACAGTTATGGGATTTTCGAAAAAATTACTGTAGTCAATTTTGAGAAAAGTTAAATTTAAGGTTTATAGTCGGTTTGATCCGTTTTCCAAAAGCTTAAAGGGTCATTCCATATCAAAGCAACCAATTTTGCATTAGATTTGGACCTTGACCACTCCGATTTCTATGATTTTTGGTATTGAAGTTGTACCTACCAACAATAGTTAAAATGTTAAATATAAAATTTTTCTGACTTTTAGTTTTTGTGTTATAAGCTTTTAAAAATTAAAAAAAAAATACCGTTTTCGTTTCTCACTCAGTATATTCAATATTACGCTATTAAGAAACTATTGTTCCTAGACAGCTTAAATTTGCGGCATTCTTTTACATTTGAAATGTCCTTTGATTTTACCACTTGATGTATTTTCCGTTCATTTTGAATTTTTTCGAAACGTTCAAAAACGGTTTTTAGTAATGCCCAAAGATGTACCCTTCGATTTTTTTCGAAAAATATACCTTAAATTTAAAGGTTTGTTCCGTTTACCAAAATCTTAAAATATTATATATCTCCAAATATATTCTCTTTACCCAGAAAGTTGTTTACCAATGAAATTTAAAACCAAGTTACTTTGTTATTTAAAACTAAAGGGTCTGACTTATTACAGGATCAGAGGATATTTACAAATTGTGATAAATATTTTCATCTGTGTTTTAAAAAAAAAATTTAACGATACTTTTTTCAATCCTGGTGAATTGTATTGTAAAATGATTAGTATGTCCAGTGACGCGATTTAGCTGATCAAAAATATAAAATATATGACTAGGAAAAACAGGGAACATGGATATTTTGATGGTATTAAATTTCGGAATATTGTCCTCTCACACAATCAAACGTTTGTATTTACGTACCTAATGTCCCTGAACCATGGTCTTGCTTTATTATTGAATTTTTTAACAAATATAGTCCAACCTTTTTTTTTTTTTTTTTTTTTTTTTTTTTTTTTTTTTTTTTTTTTTTTTTTTTTTTTTTTTTTTTTTTTTTTTTCAATTTTGTTCGCTTAGTTGTTATATAGACTGGCAACTGAGCAATGGTAAATGCACAATTTCATTTACCCTCTATTGGATGAATTCACAATTGTAAACGAGCAAATCTTATGGCTTAAAATATTGAACAGGCTATAGCATATGATATGTATGCTAAATATGTTAATCATATTTCATTTTATTCGAGAAGGTCTCTCATCCAGTTCGTTTTTAACTTTCTAAGGACATTGCTGGGCATTATTGTGGAAATTTCTTGAATGTGTTTATCAGGTTGATTTTAAATTCTGTTTTGAAGTCTTATGTGGTAGGTCTGAATGTGGTTCTTGATAGTTGCAGTATTTAAGTCCGTGTGACATGCTCTAGCTCTGTTAGTGTTACCCGGATCGAATATATGCCGATAGTTTTTCTATCAGAAATTTAATAGAGAATACTTTTTGTTGTATAACATTTGTCGCTAGGACCTACCGTTTAGGAGCTATATTGGTTTAAATTAAAAAAGTCGCATTTGAAAGCTGTATTTTCTCTCAACTTTCTTTATTTGAATATTCATTATTTGTTAACTTAATTTAATAATAATTAAAGTGTTTTGATCCTTTTAACTCTAAAATGTAATTTAATAAAATGAAGGAAAAAGTTGAAAACGATTTTGAATTGTAATCAACAGTTATGGGGATGTTATACAAAGAATGATGGGTTCAGAAGTCCAGCAAAGGCGAACATGTTCAGTGTATATGGACAGATAAAATATCCATGATTTATTGTTTTTCACAGGTTGGGAGAAATAGCTAATTTTTTAATTTAAACATTGCCTAGTTTTTATTAGAGATAACCTATATAGTAAATAAATACTTAACTATTTTAACTCCTAAGCATTTACTGTAAATACCCAAATATGTTGTTTAAACATCAAGATGATATTTCTACATAATTCGGTTGGGAGCTTTTATAAATCACAATATTAGTTCTGGGCGGAGTAAAGCTGAACTCGCCGATATTCTGCCTTGCATTATGCTTTTTAAACATATTTATTCAAATGATGATTTCTGAATTCATGGCCTCGCGGCCGCCGATGGGATGGAGAATACGGAAAGAACAAATGGAAGGATGAGGATGGCTGCCTCCCTCCAATAATGGCTTACTTCCAGCTTTTCTTCGGCTTAATTTTCAGCATAATTACACACTTTTTACCAAAAGTTTTCTTTTTTTTTTTTTGTTTGGAAAATTTTGCTTTCAAACTTTATGGGCCCCTTTTCTTTGCTTTATGATGCTTTATTCCCGTTTTATGATTGTCGGCCCCATTTAAAACAGACTCTTTCTTTTCCCAACTACATTCTATTTATTGCATGGAACACTTACATGTATATATTTTAAAAAAATATATGTTTGAGATTAGTTTTATTTTCATTATAATCCATTTTTTCGTCGTAAACCTACGACTTCCTGTCCTACAGTATCCTTTAATAATATTCCACTAATCCCTGCTACCTAGGACTTCACTTGGACGAACGTCTTACTTGGAATCCACATACAAGACTAAAAAGACAAGAAACTACCCATCGTTACAGATTACTTCAACATTTACTAGACAAATGTTAAAAGCTCCCAGTTAACTGCAAAAGACTAATATACATGACTGTGATTTGACCTATCTAGAGGTACGGAGTTGAGCTTTGGGACTCTGCTAAACCATCCAATTCATCTCGTATGAAATCCTTACAATCCAAAATCCTCAATGCTCCTTACTTTGTCACCAATAAACTTATCCATAAAGATTTCAATGTTCAATATGTTGCTGATTTAGCCCAAACCAACCAAACCAGGGGACAGCTACTGCAATACTCAGGACCTTGTTTTGGAAGGATTGCAATTTTTCCGTTAATTTATTTTAAAATTTTTATCCACACTAAAGCGAAAAGAAACTGTTCGTCGCTACAGACTACTTCAACATTTACTAGACAAACGATCAAACCTCCCAATTTATTACAAAATACTTATTTACATGACTGTTATTAGACCTATTTGGACATTCGGAGTTGAGCTTTGGGGCTCTACTAAACCATCCAATTCATCTTGTATCCAATCCTTACAATCCAAAATCCTTCGAAAAATCCTCAATGCTCCTTACTTTGTCACCAATAAACTTATTCATAAAGATCTTAATGTTACATATGTTGCTGATTTAGTCCAAACCAGATACCTATCCTTTCATAGTAAACTACATAACCACTCAAATCCCCTAATTTCTCAACTTGCTTTCCACACCATTCCCGATAACCTCCGATGCGTCTGAAAGGAAGGTGGCTCAGAGACCTTCTAGTGTAGAATTTTTATTAAAGTGCTACTGATGAGTAGTTCTTTTTAAGTTTTGTCTCTTTATTTTTATAGTTAACAGCACATTTACTTGATGTATATAGTTTGTAAAGTTGTAAATTTCAAAAAAAATTTATTAAAAAATCGATTTTTAGTGTTTTTGTCATCGTATATTTCTTGAATCCCAGTGGATTCAAATTCCTGAAATAGGGAGTTTTCTGTGATAATTGTATTTTTTATGTTTTATTTATTCTGATTTTGGGGCAGAATTTAATAAAGTACAGTCTAGATAATATCTTGGTGTTACTATTGAAACTCTTTAAGTCCAACAACATGATTGTAAGTTAACGCCGATCAAAGATTTTTTGCTTTGTCTACTTTGGTAATGGCATTATTTTTACAAATTAGTTAAAGTATTTGAAATTTTATTTCTTTAACTTATTTGACAATATAATGTCAGAACCATAGTAGTAGACCCAACAAAATAATCTTTGTTTTTTTCTCTTAAACTCCTAAGATTGTTAATGTTTTTTCTTTTTCTTGTATATAAAGTTTTAGTCTAATTTTTGTATATAGAAAATATTGTAGCATTTTTAGTTTTATTTCAGATATAAATATATTTTGTCTGTAAGATAGGGCCGCTGCCACTGACCCTAAGACAATAAAACAATCTCTCTCTCTCTCTCTCTCTCTCTCTCTCTCTCTCTCTCTCTCTCTCTCTCTCTCTCTCTTTCTCTCTCAACAATATATTGTGTTTATTTCTAAATACGGTACTATCTCGATAATCCGGCCCGATAATTCCATCACGTTCTTGAAAGTTATTTCAAGAAATGTTTCTTGTTTAAATTCAGTAATGAATCTCGATAGGTTTCCCAATATGGGACAGGAACAGCGGTCACGCTTGCCGAAACGCTTCTCGATCGGAGGATAACGTAAGGTTGAAATCCCGCTAAGAGACAGCCGATAGCCGCCAAGATGAAGGGGGAATTTATCCTGATGATGAGGATTGTGAAGTTCAGCGATGATTACCTAACGGGTCAGGCTGGTCACGGGTCATGGGTATGGGGTCTGTTTTCGGGTGTTGGTAACTTTCTGCTGTATGGGTATTCAGAGATTCTTTGGTGATAATCACTATGTATCCTCTTCCATACTTATATTTCTCATATCCATGTATTTGATCCTGATATTTGATTTGAAGCATGTGTTGAATAGCTTTTAACCCTAGAAGGCTCAATTTGTTTATGTAAAAAAATATATCTGATATAGGTAGTTAGTAATAATAAGTAGTTAGGAAAAATTTATAAAATAAATTGTAATAGAATTTTTTACAGGAAAACAAATTTATTATTTTAGTTCTTCTTTCATTTAATTCAGTCATAATTGCTAATACTTTTGCTGTGGAAACATAAAAAATTACTTACCTTGGCAAAATATACACTTCGACGACTCACAGGATTTTTTTCCCACTCAAAACGGTTCTCATGAACGACAAGCGTAACTTTTTTATTCAAACTTCATATTAAGCCTAAGAGAATAGCTAGAGAATCTATTTTTATATCAGTAGGAACGATAAAAATGGTTGTCCCGCATAAGTTACTGGGGGCCTTGTAAGGTTATGATTTTATATCCGTTTCTCTCTTCGACTAGCAGTCCACTATGCCCCTCTTCTACCAGAATTCACTTTTAACAGAAAATAAGTTATAGTTCTATGTTCATTATGAAAAAAAAGTTAGCAGATACAATATGAAAATAATATAGCAAGTCAGAATCGTAATTTAAATCCCTTATTCTCGTCCTTCTTTCCCTAGTTGGAATACATAAGGATGATACGCCCTCCCCCCCTAAAAAAAAAAAAAAAAAAAATAAAAAAAAAAATAAAAAAATAAAAAAAATAAAAATCCCTGTAATATAAAAATTAAACTCCAATTTTATCCTTAATTTCTAGAGTTGTTATATTCGATTAAATTATAAAATTAAATTATATATTTTTTTAGTTTGCCTGAATTTACCCAAATATTCAATAGTATATGGTACACCAATACCGAAAAAGGCAGAATTTAAATTTATTTTTATTTGGCCTAATAATTGATGTACAATATTATCTACATATTGAGAAGACTTTTGGATTTTTCCTGTCTCAATAGTTATTTCTAGAAGTAATAAGTATGATTAAAAATCCATTCATACAAGATTTATATATATATATATAATTGAGTGAAAAAGGAAAAGAACTCTAAATACATATTATATAAAATGAAATATTATAAACTTAAACATATTAATTAAAAAATCCTGCACCATTACGACCCATTAACAGCCTTGGTGAGGATGTACTATTACTAGTCCAAAGGTTGACCCTCAAGACTTAATCGCCATGTTTCCCCCTAATTATAGGCACCCATTTTATTGAGGCTGAGTGTGCCATAGAAGGGTCACCTCAGTTGAAATTACATAATATAAATTTTTTGTCTTCTGCCGGACTCGGGCCTGTGGACTAGGTATTCAAGTTCCTAACCCACTGATCTACCGCTATTTCTATCTAGAAATTAAAAATACAATCATACTAAAATAACCATTTACGATTATTAATTTCACCTCTTTCATTTTAGAATTACTTTATGTTATTAAGCCATATAAAAAGATTCACTCCAACCCAAAATCGAAATAGCTATGAAATAATTCCGATTATGGGTTGGAGTTATTTCTTTGAGAATTTCTTGTTTTTTTTCTCTGTCCTTTTAAAGTTCTTCAAATCAGCTTAGCCTTCAGCCATTTACAGTAAACAGTGACAAAACAAAATATCACCAAAGATGTGTCGACCGTTTAGGAAATCCAAATCATCCTCTTTAACGACCCAAATAGTTCAACGTTAGTTTGATTTTCTTGGGTGTTAAATTGATCTTAGATTGTCATTCATCGTAATGTGCAACCGCCGCTGAGGCTCAATGTACGTAGAATATGATTTTATTTTTAACTTATAATTTAATTTAATTTTTACTATTATTATTTTTTATGTAGAATGTCGTTGGGGATCGGTCAAAAAAAGTCCAGTGTGTCTACCAGTCGGGAATTTCGTGTGGTCGGGAAAAATTGGGGAATTTACAAAATAATTGCGAAAGTTGGGAAAAAGTCGCTGTTAATGCTAAAATTTTCAGATTTTTTAAAAAAAAATTTTCTCAATATGTCAATATATTAAGGAAGCGTCTGATCGGTATAGTCACACTCCATACTTTTAAAGTAAACTAAATTTTCTACAATTTGAGACCAGGTTGATCTTTACATAGCTATTGGTTCCCAAGATACAGTTCTTCGAAAATAGGCCATTTCCCCCCTAAAAAGTGATGTTCTTTTAATATGGTCTCTTATTTTGTGAAATATATCCTAAAATACGCATCCCATTCCAGAAATTATGAAGTTGTAGATGAGTATATCATGCTACTTGATCAAAATTTCATGTATGAGGTCTCATAGTAAATTTAACTAGCTTTCAGATGTAAAAAAGAAATTTCGGATCGAACTTATATTTTTTTAGTTATTTGATCCGACAACTTCGTGTAACCTCGGAACTATTTTCTAACTGAATGGCAATACTCGACATTGATGTGTTTCTTAAAAGTTATCTTGAGTAATGTGAAATTTAAAAAAAAAATGTTTTTTATTTTTATTTTATTGTTTAACTGTGATATGTTAAGTAGCAGAGTATGGATTGATGGATTGGTTTGGATTATTATTGCAACAGCATTAAAATATCGTTTGTCGAGAATTTCAAGAAATATTTTTGAAAAAGTCGGGAATTTCCTAAAAAATTCTTGAAAAGTCGTGAATATGTCGGGAATTTTGATAACTAAAATTGGTAAACACCATGAAGTCAATGCTTTTTTAAAAATGCCTATTTTATACCGATCCCCAATTGCATTCTCCTTACACATTTCATTCAACCAACATTCCTCTTCAAATATTTTTATTTTTTTTGTATTCTTAATTTATTTATTTCACTTTATATATTGCATAGCCTAGGTTTTTTTTTCCTTTGATTTTGTTTTTCGTTTATTTCTTACTGTAAACATTATAATAAGCTTCCGCAATGGATTCATAACCTTCCATATTACTTATTGTCCTTAGTTAAAGCAAGTTGTAAAAATTACTTACTTTTTTATTAGATTTATTTTTGGGATTTCTAGACGTTCTCACATATTTCACAAGTGATCTGAAATTGGGTGTCTTTACCCCAGTTTCTGACGACAAAACTTCCTAGGTTCACTCATATTTCAATCGTTGAAAACCAAAAAACCCACCTATTTTCACAGCCTTCTTACTCGTCGCTCCTCCATCCACCTCTCAAATACTAGAACCCAACCTATCAACTCCTGCGCATCGAACTGCATCCTTCGAAAAATCCTTTATTATCCGCGCTTCCTCTTGATGGAATTCATTGCCCATCTCTTTTTTTACTTCCTGAATTTTCAATCTTCCGAGCAAATGTAAAACATGAATATTTATGTTATATACATTATAATATTATACATAAGATTTATCCTTTTACAAAATTTCCCATTTATTTTTTAACTCATAATTTAATTTCTAATCAATTTATTATAATTCAATTATCATAGCCTGACGATTGTCCTATGTATTGTACTCATTTGTTATTCCTAGGGGACAGACAGGTTGTCCTAGAATAAAGTTAATTTTTTTCTTAAATGTTTAGCTTTTTTTTTTTTTTTTTTTTTTTTTTTTTTTTTTTTTTTTTTTTTTTTTTTTTTTTTTTTTTTTTTTTTTTTTTTTTTTTTTTTTAAATTAAAACTATTGAATTTTGCAAGAATAGCCGTATGCTATTCAGACTCTTAGATCTCCTACTAAACCTTCCTTTCCTCCCTAAAAGTTGATTACCTGACATTACTGCATAATTAAATCCGGTGGTTTTGTGTTTTCTCTTCGTAACTCATCCACTTCTTACAGTCCTTCTTAAATTGTTACAAGAATTATTAATTTAAATAAATAAAATTAAAATTGTTCTTGCCAGTTGAATATTGTTGTACTGAATATCAGAGGAACTATTTCTGTCTATTATTCCTCCATTTATTTGGCAGCCGTAAACCCACACGGTGTATTTATTCTACCCTGAACTTGGACAGTACACAATTGAATGCTGTTTGCATATGAAAGCTCAAGCCATTTGTCAAACCTCTCTCAATTTTTATTATAATGCACTATTGTCGTTCAATGGGAGTGTTCCACCTTCCTAAACTGCATGCTTAAGTTACGAAGGCGGGCAAGTAGTCGGCAATTGCACTTCATTGTTATTTATTATTTGTTAATAATTATTAATTACATCAAAATAATTTATTTCTATCGCAGTTTATGGTATAGAAAATATTATATTACTCTATAACTTTGAATGTATTACACCTTCTGTTAATAATCACTATCTAAGAAAGATATGAAAAATAATATAGCTGAATTTTGTGCTGGTCAGTACTACTGTTGAAATTCAATTTTTTAAGGGAAATCTATTATTTTATGCAAATTATCTGGTTTTTGTTTTCTTTATTGCCTGATTAAAGTCATTATTGCCAAAATAAAATTACATACGGCAAATATATTATGATCTAAGTGTTGATGAATTTTACCATAAGAAGAATGCTTTACATTTTACTGAAAATCACTCATCCAGTTCCGTTTCTACTTTCATGCGTGTTTGCTGGAACTATGAAGTGGACGTATTTAAAATTTGGTACAGATGGGTAGTTTCAGTAGTTTTACAGTTGTAAAATCTATTGTAAAATGGTGCCAATTACATATCGGTCTAGTTTCAAACCGCTGTGATCCACATGTCGCACCGGAAATTATCCCCTGATTTGGTAATAATTTTAATTTGGCAGATATTTTATTGATTTTATCAGGTTGGATTGTAATTTCTATGAGTATATGATGATTTCCATAATAGTATTTGAAAATGTGACGGATCTCGCTTTGCAACTTAACATTGCACAATTACATTTTGATTATTGTGGCACTATGAAAACTATGAAGACGGCGTAATTTGCTATAGATTGGTTCAATAGTTTTACCATTGTATACTCTATTGAAAAATAGTGCTTATCATTTGGTTGATTTTCAAACTTCCCTGGGGCCCACAGGTCGCGCCACACATTTAAATCTTTTTTAATAATTTAATTAAAAATAAGTAAATTTTATTATAAATTTCACGCTTTATATAACACCGTAATATTGTAACCTCTTATGCAGAATGACTCTAGCCATTTTATTTAATAGTGCGCTACAGTCCTAGTCCTTGGCTTCACTAAGTACAGACAGCCACTCCTGTCTATCTTCCGGCTGCCTCCTCCAACCATTCATACCCAGTCTTCGCAGGTCATCTTGAACGTTGTCCAGCCATCTCAGCCTTGGCCTTCCTCTCAACCTTTTTCCTTCCAGCCTGCCGTTCATCATCTTTTTTGGAAGTCTATCTTCCGTCATCCTTTGCACGTGGCCGAGCCACCTTATTCTGCCTGCTTTGACTATTGAAATTATGAAATTATTCACCGAACAATTGTTCCAGCTCCAGGTTTGTTCTTATTCTGAGGACCTTTCTTTCCCAAATCCTCAGCAAACTCTCATTCTCTTGGGTCAGCACCCAGCACTCGCTTCCATATCTCACAACTGGTCTTATTACAGTTTTGTAGACCGCAATTTTGGCATATCGAGACACCACGAGACTTCATAAATTTACTTAGGGCAAAAAGGCATCTGCTGCCAGCCGCTATTCTTGCTTTGATCTCTAATTTCATATAATTTTCTTCTGTTATTAGAGATCCTAAGTACTTTATATACACACCGTAACATTGTAACCTCTCATGCAGAATGGCTCTAGCCATGTATCGGTAAATTTTTAAACTTCACTATTATACAAATATTATCGCCATTTTTATAACAAATTAATTGAAAGTTAGTAGATATTATCATTGTTAAACCTTCATAGAACCATAAAGCTGGTCTGGTTAAAATTTGGTACAGATTGGTTCAGTAGTTTATTGGTTGGTGATCACAAACGAAAAATGACTTGTCTTTTTGTATAATATTTAGCATACCCATTCGCGATCTTGCCCGCTCTCATAAATAAAGAATTTTGATTATTCTAAATAAGAATTGAATTTCATTTGTTTATCGATAAAAATCCTGTATTGAAGTATGAAAATTAGCATTATTTCGTCAATGATATTTTCACCTGGTTGAAATTGCATTGATTTGGTATTTGAAGAGTACTTAAAAGCATAATTAGACATCTGATTCGGCAGAAATAGTTTTATCGATCCATCTGGTTGGATTGTAATTTCTAACCATAAAAGCATATGACTGTTTGGCAAACCTCGTTTGTGCCTTTATACATTTTAATCATTATTATAGTAATATTTATTATTATAAACCTTCCTAGAACTATGAAAATTCTGTAGTTAAACTTGGGTACAGTTGGGTTTTATAGTTTCACCATTGCAAACTCTTCTGTCGCAGAATGGCCACATATCGATCGTTTTTTTAACTGCGCTGAGATCCACATGTCGATCCATATGTTTAAAGCTTTTTTAATAATAATTGAATTGAAAATAAGTAAATATTATTATAAATTTCTAGCTCTATATAACACCGTACCTTTATACCTCTCTCGAATGGTGCTCGCCACCTATCGATTGTTTAACTTTACTGCGCACCACATATTTATCGATTTTTTATTATTGCTAAACGTTCCTTGAACTATGGAGATGATGTAGTTAAAATTTGGTATAGATTGGTTCAGTAGTTTTCGCGGTTAGTGATCACAAACGAAATATGGCTTGTCCTTTTATATAATAGTATAGATATAGATTTAATTTTTTGTTAAGTTAGTTATGTCTAACTTGCTCATATCGAATATCGGAGAAATGTGAGGAATATGAATACAAACATGATGAGCAAACAGAGATACAATCGATACCTACTAGCATTGGTACCATTCGCTCGGCGATGGATAACCGCAAATTACTGTTTGCACTGAAGGGAAGGCTATGTGATGACTGAGTTCTCCCGCCTCTCTTGCTAATTTCTGTTTACCCTCTCTTATCTTCTATTTTATCAGAGTTCCTTTTTTTTTCCCAACCCATAAATGCTTCCTCAATGTATATCTCCTTCCTATTCTTTCTTGATTAGCGCAGAGTGAATGACCTCCCATTTTGTTGAAGTATCAGTTTCTAATTTTTATGGTCGAATTATATCGAAGTTACAATCTTAATCTCTTTCTTTAAGTGATTAAAATTAATCATTATTTTTATTATTTTAATATTTTAAATAACATTGATATATTTCTTTCATTGTTTTTAATATGTAAAAGGAAATAGTATTTTGATTATTTGAAAGGTTTCACTAAACCATCCAATTCATCTCGTATCCAATTCTTACTCATAATTTAAAATCCTTCTAAAAATACTCCTTACTTTGTCCCGAACAAATTTAACCATAAAGACCTTAATGTACCATATGTTGCTGATTTAGCCCAAACCAGATACGTGTCCTTTCATAGCAAACTTCATTTCTGATCCATTAGTATTACATCTTTTCTTCTCATTCTATTCTAAATAACCCTACGAGGCCCTTGAAAAGAAGATGGCCTCGAGATCTTCTAATATAGAATCATTATTTTATAGAACTTTTTAAGTGCTGCTAATGGGCAGTAGGTCCACTGCTGTACAAGCAATTGACTTGTCATTTTTAGCATTATCATCTCATTAACTTGATGTATTTTATTTCATATCGTCTACAGATCTTCGGATTTATATAATACTAGCATCCTCAATATAACCCGTATCCTTGTAACAGCATAAAGAATGGCGATCGCCAACTATTGGTCCGTTTTCTAACTTTTTTTCCCACATATTATCGCTTGTTTAATAACAATCTAATTTAAAATAATTAGATTTTATTATTGCTAAACCTTCCTGGTTCAGTAGTTTTGTGGTTAGTCAGCACTGATCACATAGGAAAAATGTCTTGTCCTTTTATATAATGGTATGTATTATTGTCTTGTTTTTTTATTCATTACTTTTTGTCTATCACTGGTTATTATTATGTTTAATTATATATTTTATCTTAACTCTTTATTTGTTAAATTTGCATTTAGTTCATTGTTGTTTTGGATATGTTATTATGTTATTGTTGCCGAGGTTGACATTTTTTTATTATTATTATTATTTAACAAATAGTTTTATTTAACCGTAAACAACTGACCTTAAGTCGATTCATTATCATTTCCAGATTTGGCAATAATATTTCGTAATCGTTGAAATATTCATTCTCTTATGATTTATTAACCTTACTGGAGGTTTAAGTTTGATCGAGGCGGTTAAGGTTAAAGGTGGAAACCAATAAGTCCGGTAGTTTACGATCCACCTCGTTGGTTTGTATTTGCCAACATGGCCACTCTTCTCCCTGCTATGGGCCTGTCGGTTTGCGAAAGGTGGAGGGCGAGGAAGAGAGAAATAAAGAGAGGGAGAAATATAGAGAGAGAGGTTAGAGATATGCATCAGTATCGTCTTTCACCCCTTGGCCCTGTTTTCTTCATCGGCATTCTTTTTGTGACTCCTGGGATGAGGATCCATTGTCTTGTACTCAATAGGGCACCTCCCCCTCCCCCTCTCTCCCTGTCGTAATCTCCCTCCCTTTTGTTTCACCTCCTCATAGAGCACCGGTGTCCCCTGGGAAGGCCCCTTCATTTTCATTTCCAATTTATTGTTACACAGAGAAAGGGGAATGAAACCTGCAGTCCTCACTGTGCCCTTTTTAAGGTGGCTTTGTAATTACGTGTCAGTAATGAAATTGGATTTTTTTTAAATTAATTAATTTTTGTTATAATTAATTATTTACTATTTCGCTTCTGTTTTCTACTTATGTGGTGTATTTATTTCACTTAATATTGACGAATGTTTTTAAAATATGTATGGTATTACTATTGAAGAGGTGGATTCAAATCGTGCATATGTTCGGCTGCATTTATTTCATTAGAAGAAGAATTGTGTATTATGATTACATAATTAGATATCACGAAGTAACGCTAACATCACATCGGTTCCTAGGAATCCACTTATGAAAAAAATTGGTGAAATCGAGAATCAACCTGTCCCCAAATTTAGTGAAACATTTTCAACATGAATGATTTTCATTTTTCTAAAATGGGTTGGCTTAATATCGCTCCTTTGCAAGAAGTGTGTCTTATTAACTTGAAACATTGCTCTATTTAACAGTTACTGTCTTACCGGCGCGTATTCTAGCTGTAGCCATTCGAAATTAGAACTCAATTTTCCATTTATCACCACATATTAACACCGATGTTTTCCCGCTCTTAAATTTTCCTCACCGCCCTTCATATGTTCCGCGTTTTACGCAACTGCAGAATGTTAATTTATCATTCTACATCATTTTTGAACATAAAATAAATATTTTATACTCATATACTAGCTGGGGGTCACCTGTGGTGTAGTGGTTAGCTTAGCAACCTACTAAACCCAAGATAGCGGGTTCGCAGCCCGGCAGATGACCTTAGGATTTTTTAAAGGGAGTAAAAAATCCTTAGCTATAGCGTCCTTCGGAAGGGACGTAAAATGGGGGGCCGAGCCTGTGCGATGTCAGGAACTCGTTAAAGATCCCTATCCTAATTATACCTGTATAGGAAAAATTTAGGACTCCCACCGTAGCATCGTCCGATTAGCCATAGCAGCATAAAGTGACGTTAAACGAAATAAACAAACAATATTCTTCTTCTATTAATAGCATAATATTATTTAGTATTCAGTTCAATCATTCTCACACCTTACCATTTACATATGGCTTCTCAGGCATTTTGCTGTTGTTTTATTATAAACTTGCATTCCTCGTCGCAGCTTCGATTGCTCCCATTAGTAAAGAACTTGGATAATTTCCACTAATAATGAAGTGTTATTTGTCTGTCAGTAAAAATCTTGTATTGAAGTATGAATTTGGCATTATCTCTTAGATGATATTATCACGCATAGCATTCGATTTTAAACTGTTGAAAATAGGTATGATTAGGTGTAAAATTATGTAGTTAAAGTAGTTATATCACTGTAAACTCTCTTGCTAAATGCCGCTAACCACATATCAGTCGATTTTCGAATTTCACTGGGATCCACATGTAGCACCACATATTTTAATTTTTGTTAATAATTTAATTGAATATAAGTAAATTTTATTATGCAATAAAAAGTAAAGTTTATTAATTTCGTGCTCTATATAACAATACACAATGTAACCTCTGTTGTAGATAGACGCTCGCCCCCTATCGGTAAATTTTCAAACTTCAATGTTATCCACATGTTATTGCTAAACATTCCTGGAACTATAAAGATGATGTAATTAAAATTTAGTACAGATTGGGTCAGTAGTTTTCATGGTTTGCAAACGAAAAATGGCTTGTCCTTTTATATAATACTTTAAATCTGTTTAGGAATATTGAAATAAACGTTAAAAGTATTATAGTTCATCAAATATAAACAATTGAGTTCAAATATAAGAGCATTACTAACCATTAATAGTTTATTTTTTTTCTTCAATACCAACAACAAATGTTAATGATTTGTAAGAATGTTATAAGTAGTGGCCACCCAGCTACATTAATTTATAAATAAATATTTTGTTTATTTCTATATTTAATGTTTTACTAATGATATTTTTATTTTGTTCCCAGGTGAGTCTCGGCTAAATTATGTGGAGAGTGAGTACTTAAAAAATATATTTTTACGAAGCCTGATTTCGGGAATACTCCTGGCTGATAACAGGCTGTTATTTTTAATGTATAAAATCGTGTTATTTTATTGGAATGCGAAAACGTTTATTAGCTCAGCTTTATTTTATTTTTATTTTTTTTATGAAATGAGAAGTGGGGGAATGAAAAACTTCAAGTGGATTAAAATAACTGAGATACAGGAAGTTGTGTAACAAATAAAATTAAAAAAATAAAATGCTTTTCCTGTTGTAAATTAATTAAACCTCTTTATTAAGAAAAATACAATTAAAAATACATTTTTAATTCCATGCTCTTCGTTTTTATATATATCAGCACTTTTTCCTCGATTCATTCTATAAACTGATTTAATTAATGAAATTATTTTGAATAAGATCCAATGAAGAGGTTTTTCAAATATTTTCTTACTAAAATAATAGTTCATCATTAATTTTTTTTTTTTTATATATAATTGTGTATAAATTGATACCTGCCTATAATAATCTGCACTCGACAGGTAATAATTTTCCCTTCCCCTCCCACCAATATTAAAACCCTCTTTGTCTCACAACAGAACATTTTGACCCTGCTTATGGATCGTTGGTATTGAATGTGCGATTGTTGATGCTTCAAGCCTTGAATCGAGTGCATTTATTCGTTTATTGTGTAAGGTACAAAAATTCCCTATGTATTAAATTTGTATAAAGAAAAAATCCAAAAATAGCAGAGTTGGGCGGTGTTCATTTATTCAATTCAACCATTATTCCAGAATTCATCTGAAAATAATATAATGAACACTTCCAGGAAAATAATAAAATTTTATAAAACTGATTAAACATTTTATCTGGAATATCGATTAATTCGTTAAAATAATTTATCGATTTATTATTTACTGTCCTCCCTGTATTTACCCAGCCCCTACAAAGTGGGTACCCTTAAATGAGGGAAAACCTGGCGGTTGAGCGTGACTTAAGCCAAATCTCCTCCGTTAACAACCGTTAGCCCAGTAACAGTACATCCTCACCTAAGTACTGAATCCAAGACGCTTCACGGGTTTTTAAAAATATAGTTAAAAAATTTATGTGGAGACGAGTCGGTAATTTGAGTCTTGAACCGTGTCTGTAGGCCAAATAGTTTCCTCTGAAAGGGGAAAATATAGAAAATTAGATTTGAAGAGTAAATTGTATGACTGGTTTGCGAAGTTTGTGAATACTTTGCGAGGAACCTACTCATTTTAATTTAGAAGTATCAAATGCTGTATTTTAAAATATGTATTTTTGAATGGTACCCAGAGATACCGTTGTATGTATAAATCGACTGGGCTAATAGTTAAACTGTCAGGTACATATCTGGTTGAACTGTCAAATTAATCTTTGAACGCATTCACTCCATTATATATTATATGAAGTTGTAAATATAAATTAAAAAATAAAATATAAATTTAACTGGGTAGAAAAAGGACAGCAATTGAACGTTAAATTTACAAGAATAAGAGTTCTATTTTGATTGTAAACGGATCGCGAGTAACATTGAACTCAAAGTTGCAAATCAGTCGACCTATTGTGAGGTCATGACCGTTGGCATGAAACAATCATGACAGTTATAAAAAAACTTATAAATTCAAACTTATCACCATTTTATTTATGAACTGATCTCAGATATTATTATTGTGACCAGTAAAATGTTGGATTCTTTTAATAGAATAAATAATTAATAATATTCATTAGATATGATTTCCATCAAATTCTAGTTACAATTAAGCATATATTAACATAATAATGGAACTATAATCTCCACTAATGGAATTATAATGCCGTCATTTTAGTCAATTTCAATCTAACTGCTGTGGAGCTCATTATTCAATAGAAAGGGCATTAAAATTTAACAACAGATATTAATCTTTGTTCTGTATTAAGTACTTGATCCCTCATAGATACGCCCCAACTTCTATACCCCTTGTTATTTTTTTTTTATAGGATTATATGTATTTTAGACCATTGGAAATAAGTTATGATTAATAATTTATTAACTTTTAATTTTATCTATTATATATTTGTCAAATACCACTCACTCATTTAACACGAAATCTGAGAAACCACTGAACGGATTGTAATGAAATTCGATATGCAGATTCCTCTAGGGCCGTAGGTGCTCGCTAAGAAAGGAATTTTAAAAAATCGGCCTGGATCGCGGCTAATTTGCGAAAAATGCGATTTCAATTTTTATTGGGAGAATAATAAAAGATTAATTATCATATGGTATTTGGAGATAAGCTAAGTTAAAAAATAGGTTAGATCTTTAAGCCACAAACTTTGACCACCGTTTAAGTTCGTTATAATTGTAAACAAACAAAAATACGATCGATGTCGAAACCTTATAATATTTATACTTTCTGTGAACCCATAGTAGCTGCAGAGGTGACATACAACTTACAAGTTTGAGTTGTTTCGTGACGAGAAGCTATTAAAGACTTATGTTATAGAGGAGGTTAAAAGACTTATGTTCTCTGGTGATGACATGTAAGGTCAGTTCGATGTAGGGACAAAAACCAGATAAGAAGCAATGAGTTCTATCAAGTGTATGATTCTCTTTAGTATCGTATCATGTTCTACCATGGAGAAGAAAGGTACAGTATTAACATCCCTCAGCGTGACCCAAACACCAATACATCACTTAAGAAAACTGTGACTGCAGCTGATTTTTACGCCTAAATGTTAGTGGAGCGAGGAGGTAAAGAACCTTATTTACTTTAATTCCGTAATCTCAACCAATTTATGATTGATATGTACGCAAAAATAGAACAGAAAGACTAAACTTTCTTCAAAAATGTTGAGAAGTTAAGACTATATTCACTTAAAGTATGCCATAAGAAAAGCTGATGGTCTGGTATCAGAGCTGGGTAAGATGGTAGTGCTGCCTCGAAGCTTCACTGGAGGACTATCAAAATAATATAAAATTGACTTTTGCAAATTGTCAAATTTACTTATTGAAATTATTCTAAGAATGGAACCTGAAGAAGTTTATTTAAGTAATAATAATTATCAAAGTTAAGCTTAACTTTTACTCATATAAGTTGTCTTCATCCTAATGATATTAAACCGTAGCGGAGCAGGGCACTTTCAGCTAGTATTCCTATAAACAGTTGGAAAAAAAATTAAGTTTTATCGAAAGAGTTGTAAATTGAAAAAAATAAATACGCTTCCATTTTTTCATAGCTTGATTTTATAAAAGAATTTTATAATTTATAACTAGAATACATATTAAAATCAATCATCACGTAAGATGGTCTTTTATTCCTTTCTTTATTTATTTTTATTAATGTCGTTCATATATGCCATCATATTTCCTCTCTGCTCTTATTTTGAATAAGTACCCACAAAAACTTCAGAACTATATTTCTGTTTTCCTGTATTGCACCATATATACATTGTTTCCGCTATTAACCCTATGTTCGTACTTTAATCTAAATTTGGTAAGAATGGACTACTATTTTTATTTTTTTTTCGCCTTTTTTTGATCTTACTAGTGCATTAATACTTAATTTACCTAAATATTACGTGTAGAAGAAAAGGTGTAAATATGGGAAACCCTCTTTTGTTAATGATTTAAAGTTACTTATAACTTAGAAAAATTCTAGATTTTTGTCTTTCATTAACAACTAGTACATATTTCTTAATTTTTTACAATAAATGCGAGAGAGCATAACAATGATTAACATCAATTATTTCATTTCAAAAACGACGATTTACAGTAAGCCTTTTAAAAAAAGTCACCAAAAATGGTTTGATGAAACCACAGAATTTTTTTTACAGAAATCTCAATCATAACTGGCTCTTTCAGCTCCGGTACGCAAAGAACGAGTGCTCATATTTACACCAAATCCACCGAAGAAAGATGGGCATTATGACATGTGAAAGCGTGCGTGACTAAAGGTGTGCTTCAAAAACTAGCTTAAGATCTCAGCTTTCCGTCTATATATTGTGAAATTATTTTTGTTTGTTTGTTAAAAACACAGTGTTTTAGTTACCTCGAAGAACTGAAGGTGAATGTTTAGCATTCGAAACTAGTTTTCAAATAAAATAATCTCAATAGAAGTGGCATTTAATTCATCAATCCTAATCGTATTGATCCTTCTATATCATCATGCGTACCACAAGTGTTTAATGAGATTGATAAGTTTGCTGTGTAAAAGTGTGCCAATATTCTTGGACAGCCTTGCTTATTATTTACGTGTTTCTCTTTAACTACAAAACATTTGAGGCGTGGAATTCCCACGTGGAATTGAAGTTCAATTTTCTACTTTTTTTTTTTTTTTTTTCTACTAGACTATCTTTAGGTAATAGGTTTTCTCCTAAAATTATTTAAATGACATTTATAACGGCCATACAAATAATAATTCCCCTTCCTAATCCAGTCTAACCTTTACCTCTATCGACCAGCTGTGAAAAATTTTATAAAATGGGCTTAACTGGTTTTGAAATCTACGTTTCACTATTTTATATCACATTTGGTAATTTTGTGAATGCTTAAGGTGAACCACCTACCGTGTAGTTTATAACAGTCATCTTGAAATGGATAAAGCTGTTACCTGTTCACTTCTACAACCTCCGAATGATGTAGGTACCCCGGCTCCTTGGAGTTAGAAAAAACTTCAAGAATCTCCGTCATAGTTTATTATGTCAGATGGTCGGAACCGCCGTACATTTTCTCATTAATCTCAACTTTAGTAACAATCCATCAAATTTTCTTTTCAAAGGGGAGCTGAATTACGGAGTAAATTTCTTTCTTTTTTTTTTCATTGTTGAGAGGCCTTTTAGATCAATAGAGATTCTTGTATGTATTATTTTTTCCTTCCTTTATTACCTGAGAATCCTCTGTGGCTATGGGGAGGGGGGGGGGTATTGCTTAATAAAGGTGACTCCAGTGCCTTGTTCTTTCTCCTCCCGCGGTCGCTATTAGTCGAAGGCTTAACAAAGTTCATTCAAACTTTATTGTAGTTGCTTTTATCTCCGTTCATTGTCTTCTCCGCTTCTAGTCACTGCAATAACATTGTAATAACCCCCAGAGGTCTCGCTTTGAGGAATGGCTCGATGAAGTCCCGGTTAGAATGACGTTAGTTATTGCCTAACTGTTTGAGTGCTTTCGTCTAATTCGGAACCTTTTGTTCTCTACCGAAGTCATCAAATATCTTTCCTTTATGTATTTTACAGTTTGCTATTTGAAAAATTTTATTGCTTTCTTGAAAGTACTCTAAAAATACGAGAATGCAACAAAGATAAAAATGGCAGTTTTATTTTTTATTACAGCAATAATCTGTTATAAAAAATAATAAACATTTTTAATTTATTTAGTAGAAAAAAACTCGTATATAAGCTATGAACAATAAAAGGAACTCCAAAAATTCATATATATTTACGTACATATCGAAACTTGAACAACGAACAAACATATAAGTCACTTTTTGGATAAAATTACTTAGACCTAATCCTATACGTAAAATTATGCGCAGGATCCATTGCCGAGGCCAGATTTTGAAAAACAAAAAATAAAAACCGAAGGTGACTTCTACTGCCAGATTTGTTCACAGGCCCCAACGGAACTTAGCTAATTTCCTTGAGAATAACCGGCGAAATAGTCACTTGTATTTTCTCAGTTTTTCTGGTATAAATTAATGCAATATATCCTCTCTCATTTTTCCCCACTTTGATCACAGTTGCTTGGTGTTTAGGGGGCTGTCTGTTGAGCTAGAGATGGGACTAAGGAGACTAATGAATCGCTTTATAAGATTTATCTTTGGGGTCGACAGACGGTCTCACGTATCTTGCTGGTGCTATGAGCTAGGGTGGCTTTTCCCCGATTTTCGACGGCTATACTTCCTCGGCACTTTCCTATTCCAGTCATTTAAAACCAATAAACCTTCCTATAACCTAGACCATCTTTGCGTTCCTCCATTCACCACCTGAATACAAGATCCCAATCTTCCAACCTATATACCCCCTTACATAGAACTGCCTCCTTTGAAAAATTCTTCGTTATCCGTGCTACCTCTTTTTGGAATTCCTTACCTATCCATATTCGCACTCTTCCTTACCTTCTTTTAAACATCTTTTATTTATCCATCTCCTCGATCTCCAATCTTCCACAAAAATGTGAATAATATGTAAATGTACATAAGTGTGTTAGGTTTTTTACTGTTGATTGTTTTTATTTATTTTTTACTTAACTTTAATTTTTAATTTTTTTTTTTTTTTTTTTTTTTTTTTTTTTGTATTTTTATTTCTTCTCTCTTATTTTTTCTCATAATTTAATATGTATACTGATTTTTTTTTAAAATTTATTTATTATTATTATTATCATTTTTAATAATACGAATTAATAAGTTATATGTATCTCTTATAAAGTTAGAAAAAATGATTTATGGCATGTGGTTGTTTAATAGATGTATCTATGTATTAACAAAATTTAAAGAATACTATTTCATATAAGTATACAAGAATTGGAATTGGATTTAAACGAAATATTTTATTTTTTTCTTGTTTTTCATTTTAATTATTTGAAGTTTTAATTTTTAGATTATTTCCTACATTATGTATAAGCGCCAATTAAAAGTTTTAAAAGTTGAATTTGAAATTTTGCCTCATTATATTGATGTCTGTGGTCATTTAGTAACTGGTTGATTTTTAATGATTTTAATGTAAGGCTCAGCCATTCCACTGATCTCTGTTAAACAGATCCGGTGCCTAGGGCTCCAACTGAACAAACGTTTAACTTGGAATCCACATACAATAATAAACGACAGGAAGCTGCTCGTTGTTTTCGACTTCTTCAACATTTACTGGACAAACGTTCAAAACTTCCGATTTTTTTATAAAAGATTCATTTGCATGACAGTTATCAGACCTATTTGGCCATATGGAATTGAACTTTGGGGCTCCGCAAACCGTCTAACT
Source organism: Euschistus heros (assembly GCA_003667255.2). Classification (NCBI taxonomy): domain Eukaryota; kingdom Metazoa; phylum Arthropoda; class Insecta; order Hemiptera; family Pentatomidae; genus Euschistus; species Euschistus heros. Next base: position 2,174,444 of record RCWM02000008.1, on the reverse strand, counting down.
CATCTAGTATCCAATCCTTACTATCCAAAATCCTAAATGCCCCTTACTTTGTCACAAATTAACTTATTCATGAAGACCTCAATGTTCCATTTGTTGTAACCTCCGTAGCCATTCAAATCCGCTAGTCTCAGTGTGGATATATATATATAATATATATATATATATGTATTAATATGTATTAATTGTTTTTCTCAGTTGGAACTACACTAGCCCCTAGACGTTTACATAACAAGCCACGATGAGAGAGCAGAGAGTTACACAAGAGCTCATTATAATGCTTCCTAGCTGGCTATTACTTGTTCCATTTTCTTTAACTATTCTTTTTGATGGGCTTTTCTTTATGTACGTTATGCATTTGGCGGCGTTACGTCATTTATGGGAGTCCCGTTGCAGTCTGCAACAAGTCGGGGTTTTCGTTCGTATTTGAATGTTATAATAATTCCAAGTGGTTAGGTTTATTATTGTTATTATTTTATTGAACATTTTATATTTATTTGATAGTAATAGAGAAAATGTCGCAAGTTTTATTATTATGTAATTTAAATAATTATTATTAAGTTTTATTCACTCGAGGTAGATACATATTTTAAAAGTTCAGCTAGTGAACACTAACTGCTCAGTTTTTTAATTATAACTATTTTTTTAAAGGTTTTGCATGTCAAGTGGACTTTTTGAAGTATTATATAATTATTATATTAATTTCGTCTTTTCTTATTTTTTTTTAAATTTTACAATTCATCTTAATTAGTAGGTATAATATTATAAATAATGGAGAAAGTATGGAAATAAAAACCAGAGACAATAGGTGATTCATATTTGTTTATTTCATTTAATGTATGATGGTTCTGAATCATCAATTCAATTAAGATTGATGAATTATTTACTATTTCTGTTAGAATTTTAGAGTTTTATTTGAAGATTTGTTACGATTACTAAACATCATCAGTCTAAAACCTACGAAAATTTAAAAACATTAGTACTTTGCTACATAGATTATATAAAGAGGAAAATGTGTAAAAACGGGCACTGGTGTATGGGCCACCCCTACCTACTGGCTATGGAAGATATTGAAAACTGGCGGCGAGGACTGTGTATGGAACCATTTGCTGATATAAGATAGCAGTGAGCAGTTGAACTATTCTTTCAACTAGTGTGGTTGCAGCTTAAGTTACTGTGCGAATTGGTGTTCATTCTGGACTGTAAACTTTTATGAGACATTTGAAATCGTTTTCGATCTTAAGCTACTTTTTGAAGCACACGCTTTTAAGTTGCATGTGACAGAATTAAGTTACAGTTCCATCTTTCTTAGATGGAATTAGTGTAAATATGGCCATCCATGGAGCCCCATTTCCCCAGGAACTTTGATATATCATATGTTAGAGATCACAACTAGCATCTTTTATGGTAGAAAGTTCTAAGTCAGTTTTGATTGCGATTTCTGTGAATAATTCCTTTTTATTTTTAACATCTGATTGCCTTAATCCTATACTGTGATATATATAAAGCTTTAAAACCAACAATCCTTTCATAACATGCAACAGAAGTATTCAAATCCATTAGAATCTCAGCATGCTTTACGTTTGATTTCTGATAATCCACCTTCGGGTCTTATCATTTGAGCACTGCTGGTAGATATTTTCCCTAAAATATTTTGTCATGACGTTAGATCCTTAATTCAGCTTTCTTAACAGAACTATTTTGTTATTCTGTTGAAAACTAATATGAATAAATTAATAAGTAAGAAATATTTTTATTCTGTTCTATTTTTTTATTTTTAATGGTGTAACGATTAGTGTGGTATGTTTCTTCCTATCTCCTTAACACTCGGTCGGTCGCGCCCCGCCTTGTAACACGGCCGGTCGTGCACCGTAAAAAGTACGGGTTCCCGGGTTTATTTTTTTCATCACTAGCGGGTTTTTTCTTTCAGAATGTTTTTAAATGCATTTAAGGTTATTTTGAGTATATTACTCCTAATAAAAAACTTTTAAAAAACTACGGAAGTAATGAATTGTTATTTTTTTAATGAATAAATTATTTGTTTTTAGATCAAATCATTTAGATATATACAAACAAATAATAAAAACATGCGTATAAAATTTTAATTCAATATTGAATATTCACTGTCTTCTGAAACGGGAACTTTTCTGTTGATGGATTAAAACAATTTGTACACACTGACATGGAATGAGTTTTACAAATAAAACTATTACACTTCGCACACAAATTCGTAGTATTAATCTTTTTCTTATAATGACGCAACTTGCAAGCTCCACGCATCTTTGCAGCAGTGTCGTCGAACGCATATATAGGCAGAATAATAAACTGACTGAGATGCAAAGAATAGACAATGCCTTTGTCCCAGCAGTGACCCTTGTCAACTTGTCAGGTAGAGTTCTCGATACCAGGTCAGAACACTTTGTAATGATGTTACTATTATTTTTAACCTACTAGATAATGTGATCCTTCCTAAAACCCTCCTATAATATGTTCTGTGGTGATTTATTGCTTAGGAGAAAAATGTAACACGGCCGGTCGCGCACCGTAATTTGTACGGGTTGGGTGTTTTTTCTATTTCTACAATACAATTATTATAACATTTAAAGAATAGATTTTTTTTTGGTTAATATGGTAGTTATAAATGTTCAAAGAAAGCATATCTCGCCGATAAGTGCGATTAAAATATTATTAAAGGAGTTTAAATAACTTTTGTACCCAACCCGTACTTTCTACGGGTGCGCGACCGGGCGAGTGTTAAATGAAGAATCATATTGAGGTCTTTACAGTTATTTTAAAAGCACAATGAGTATTAGAGTTGATATCGTTAATAGTTTACTTATTATTTAAATTCAGTCAGCTTGATTGAGTTAGCAGACGGTGAGAAATTAAGTATAGCTCATGGCGGAGAAGTGTGGGAGTGGGATCGGTACTGTGCTTCCCCCTTAGCCCTGATTAATGCTCACACCCACCCCAGCGGGTTTATCTAATCCCCTTCCCGCCCTATATCCTTTATATCGGCTGTCCGCTTTGTTACTCTTCCTCTTTCCTCTTGTCTTTTATTGCTTTTTCCCACAAATGTCGCCGATATTATTCGATGCCATATCGATCATTCCATTCCATTTGATATGGTAAAGCTTGATAATGGCCGAGATACCCTGCAGTGTATGGATTTTTTGTTTGGTAAACACCATTTCTAGAATCTTTGATTGAGTTATTTTTTCGTCGTCTCTTCTTTGCTTATTCTGCAATAAGGTGGGAAGGCGTACGATCAGTCGTTCATAAATACTGTGCCTCCAGCCGGATTTGAACTAATGATCCTCGGTTTACGAGGTTGTTTAGGTAGCACATTTCCCCAGTGGATTATCGTCGCATATAATATTTAATTAAATCATTATAAACCAATTATTCAGAATTTATCCCACCGTGCCCTAAGCCGGATTTGAACTGAAGATCTTCGGTTTATCTAAGATCTAATATTTATGGTGTTGCTATCGTAATATGTGCTCACTTTTTTTTTTTTACTTTTGCGCTACCCCAAAGCTGGACTGTATGCAGTTAAAGCTACCAAATACTGATTACTACTACATAGTCTAGTTTAAGTTGCTACTGCCAGCTACGTTTGAGGATTTGTCTTTCAAAACTGGACATGTCAACTTCAAAAAAATTGTTTAAAAAAATAACAAAAAACCTACTCCCCCTGCTGTTAAATCCAAAATAATTATATTATTTAAATCCTCGATAGATATCTACAAGCGAATACAAGTTATAGTAGAGTGCGTAGCTTGCAAGGATTTTTCGGGGAAAAAATCGTTCGAAGTGAACATGTTCAGTTTTGAAAAATAATTCTCCATTCGTAATTATATGTTACACTAAAGTAGTTGTAATCAATAGATGATAGTTATAACTCCGTATTGTCCAACTCTGCCCTACCGTCGTTAGTTGGAACTAAAAGTTTTCCAAATAAACTGACCCTAGAGCATTAATAGTTGAAATCATTACTAACTAATGCTTCGAAGTTTATTTAGAAAACTTTTAGTTCGAATCACCGATTCTGATTATTGCTCTAACCTAGAGCTTGAATATTTTATCCGCCATTTTGAATTTTTTAATAAGCCACCTGCAGATTCAGGGCACAAATATCAGAACATTGAGTTTCAAGCGAATCGGTTAATAATAAATTATAGTCACCATTTTGAATTTTTAAAATACATATACAGTAGACGCCGCTTAATGTGATCGCTGCGGGACTCGCACACTGAACGACTGATAACATTAAGCAATACACACCAACATGGAATTGAAAGAGAAAAAGGTATTACTTGCGAAGAGGTGGCTTGCTCTTTTTAATAGTTACTTTTCAGTAACCAGTTACCAGTTTAACCGGAGCGCATTCTAGCGGTAGCCCTTCAAAATTAAAACTTCCAAATTTCCCTCCTTTCAACACGATATCCTCAGATTCTATTCTAGATGCAAACAGAAATCACACTGCATGCTTTTGTAAATTGTACTTCAGTGTTTAAAATTGTATTTTATTCAATAATATTAAATAGATAGGGTATTCTAAAAGTAGAGAAAAAAATAGTCAGAAAAGAAATGAATCAAAGTGTTTAAATTTATTATGTATATAAACAGTCTCTAAATGAAACTTATTACACAATTAAAATAGTAAAAAGCCTGAGAAGTCATAAATAAATGGCAAGGTGTGAGAATGATCAAATTAAAAACTAATATTATTATGTTATTAATAGTCGAATAATATTATATAAATAGTATGTGAAGTATATTATTTATATGGATAAATATAGTCAATTATATGGATAAGTAATATATAATAATAAATGAACATCCTGAGCCTGCTTTTGCTAAAACCCGGACATTAGTGAAGAACTATGAGAGAATTTATGTGGTGGTTAAGGAAAAATTGAGTTCTAGTTTCAAATGTCTACTGCTAGAATGCGCGCCGGTTAAACAGTAACTGGTTTCCAAAAAGTAACTTTTAAAAGGAGCAAGCCACCTCTTCGCTTGTAATACCGAAAAAATTATTATGGAAAACAATTTTTATTACATACATAGAAAATACACTTCTTTTCCGATTTTGATTTCCATTTTAGAAGTAAGCTCTCGATATTCTTCCGCTGTTTAAATGTTTTATTCAGCAATGGCTGAGAGATATTCAAAGTTGTAGCGGCTTTACGCTGACTTATTGCTATACAGGCGATCGTATGATTTTGAGATCCTCGTCTTTTCAGATAAACTCAGGTCCCGTCGTTTTGATGGTCCCGCGATCATTAAAAAAAAAACAACAGAAAAATCATTCGAAAAACAAAAAAGATGGTCCGAATACTTCGCAGGACCAAATCATACTGTGCTGAAGTAAAGTTATTTTCATAGAAGTAGAGAGAAGGGGATGATCATATTTGTACATTCTTAAAAAAAGGGATGTTCTTGGAAAGAATTATGCCTATCTCTAGTCGTTCCGCTATCGAAAAAAAAAAAAATCGATGTTCCAAGATTTGGAGAATGAACGGAATTTTGAAATCAATAAACGAGAAAATGGTAATGTATAGGCCCGTTCCAAGCCATTATGATCACTCAAAGTGGTTGATGACATTAACCCTGATCACAGGATGGGGCGTAGACTGTATTTTAAGGAAAACAGAAAAAAAAAATACTCAAAACATACTGGTGTGCAATGATTTCGTCGTCTTTTTGCATTCATAAATTAGATATTTAAATGTTATGGGAGATGTTTTTAAAAATTGAAGTGATTTTGTTATTTATTTATTATTTTGTTTGTTTTTGTATATTAATTAAATAATGTAATTCTGAGTAGACAAAGAATCTAGGTATTTATATCCAAAATCTTGCTTCGAAAATGATTAATGAACTGTTCATTCCGTCAAGTCGGAAGAAATATATGTATCAAAAGATGAGTCGATTCATGCTGCTTGATCCTGCCTTCTTCGCCAAGTAATTAAGTTGGTTATTAAGTAAGCTAAGGGGAAGGCATTCAGATTTCATGAGGCATTGAGTTTCGAATTCTAAGGAGTATCTCAGGCTCAGCGGAATCGATCGAGAGAGGAGCTACACTGCGGGATTACACCGAGCCTACCTGGAATTGGCAACTCCATCTCATTGTATCGTATTAATTTCAGTTGAATTAAAATATTAATTTGTTGCTCGCTCAGTTGCGTCTAAAACCCGTAATGGAGTTATGTAAATCCTAATAGCATTTATTTTCGGGCCGTGGTAGATTTATTAGATAGTATATGATACATATATATGCTATTTTAAGACCTTTTAGATTTATAGATTATAAATGCCATTTCGTTGATTGGTTTCTGTGTATTAATATATTTTTGGTACCAGATGAAATTATAGTTCTTTCGTTCATGTATAAGCAGCTTATATCTTAAAATCATAATTTTATTATTTTAATTTTTTTTTTTAAACTTTTATTGAAATATATGTACAATCTGCCTCAGTTAAGGGCAATAAGAAGCATATATACAAGTTCTCATGTATACACAATTAATAATAATAAGAGATAAAATAAAATTTTATTTTATTTTATTTTTATTTATCCAACGCCCGTCTGTGGCTGTTTAGCCTCTGCCGACGAGCCTCCCAATATCGATTTATAATATCTTCTTCTGGGTAGGTGAGAGCATTGCAAACCCTTAGGTGATCTCCGTCCATGCATCCGAGGTTACATAACGGGCAAACAACAAATAAAACAAATAATTATAATACATTAAAAAAAAAACTAATTAGGATTGATGAATTAAATGCCACTTCTATTGAGATTATTTTATTTGAAAACTAGTTTCGAATGCTAAACATTAATCTTCAGTTCTAAAACATACAAAATTTTTTTCAACACATCAGTATTATGTTACATAGATTATATATACTAAAGTTTTTAAAACTAGTTTTCAAATAAAATAATCTCAATAGAAGTGGCATTTAATTCATCAATCCTAATTGTATTGATCCTTCTATATCATCATGCGTACCACAAGTGAAAAAAACTAATAGTAATTATCATTAGTAATAACCAGTGGAGGCTGAGTGGGAGCGCTATAGCCACATATGCAGGGCTTGAGTCGAGAAACTGGTCATTACCAGGACTCCAACATAACATTATTATTTTAATAATTTATTATTTTTCTTTTTATCTAGTTATAAAGATTTTGATTTCTAAAATTTTTTATCTGATTACTTAAATTTTCATTTTTTATTTTATTTTATTTTTTTTTTTTTTTTTTTTTTTTTTTTACATTCGGGACAGAAACTTAAGTATCATCTCTCGTTGCCCAATTTCGATGTCTAGTCCTCGTTATTATTATTTTTTTTTCTAATCCTCCATTTATTTACAATATATACAACATAATATACAATATATATTAGTATATATTACAATATATTTATCTAATCCTCCATTTATTTACAATATATACAACATAATATACAATATATATTAGGATGTTGGATTACCTTGCGGCATTTGAAGATGGGTGTCCTCGGCAGCTGCTGGATCCACTCTGTTGACGGATTGTCTCCCTTCTTTTATGTTTTACAGATCTGCCAGGATCTGACGATTTTTTGCGGCCGAAGGACATCATTGGCCACTCTCTCCATCCACAATTAGAATTAACTTTTTCGTCCTTAAGGATAATATGTTTTTAACGGGTTTTTTTAAGTTATCCGAAGGATCATTGTTATCCTCCAGGATACTGTTTTAAAATATTTAACTGTTTTAAGATGGCGGAAGGATATTTCTATCCTCGTTATTAAAATTTATTTATTTTCTTTATTCAGAAGAATTATTGTTTATTCTATGGGAATTGAAATGATTATATATAATTTAAGTAATGTTTAAGAAAATTTTTTTTTTACAATTGATAGGCTATGTTGACCTTTTATACTATAAATAAAATTTGTAATATATACACTGACAGGCGAAAAATTTCACCCATTGATTTTTCATTTTCTCGGCTAAAAGTTTCAATTTTTTGTATTAGAATTATTGAAAATATTAATTAAACAAAAGTCAGCAGTATTTAAAAAATTTTAACTTTAAAATTTTGCAATAAATAGGGCTTCTCCTTCTATCACATTATCACATTCTACCTATAGCCCATCGAATGCATGACGTAATGAACGCAAGGGGTGGATCTATATAAAACTTGTTCATAAAAAATACTGTAAATTTAAAATTGTTCGCTAATTTTTTTTTAATTCTGCTTGCTTTTATCTAATTATTTTTTAAATAATCTCGATGCGTTTCATATGCCCTTGTTAAAGTATATACGGTCGAATATAACGATATACTAGTCGATATATCGAGCCTATAGGGAAACTTTGAATCGATTTAAATCGAGGGTCGATTTATTGATGTGGTTTCTGACTGACTTCAATATGTTTAACGATAGGTTCATTATAAATTATTTACTAAATGTAATTTTGAAGATATGTACATGTACAAAGCAGTTAATAACACCCTGTGGATATATTTTAAAATACCAATAGAATTGGAAGTACGTTTACATAGCTGAGTTGTAGGATTTAAAAGAAATTTTATTAATTTTTTTTTTAAGTTAGGGTGTCAATAACTGTCTGGTTTACCCTTATAATGTAGGAAATAAACTAAAAATTATATAGTTTCTAATTCCGATTCTTGTATGCTTATGTGAAATAGTATTTCTTTAGTTTTGTTAATATACATACATCTATCGCCACTTAAACACCAACATACCATAAGTAATTTTTCCTAACTTTATTAGAGACACATAAAACTTGTTAATTCGTATTATTATAATGAACAAAATAAAACAACAAAACGGGTTTACATTCATATTATTTATAATTTATACGAGAGAAAATGAGAAGATACAAGTGCCTCTATTTCGCCCGTTTATCACTAGGAAATTAGCCAAGTTCCATTCGTGGCAGGTAGACAAAACTGGCTGTAGCTATTGTTGCTTTGTTTATGTTTTTTTGTTGTTGTTTTTTTCCCCCAAATCTAGCCTCGACAAAGAATCCTGCGCGCAATTTTACGTATAGAATTAAGTCTAACTAATATTAGCCAAACAGTGAATTTTATGAAGTTTTTCTTTCTACTGAATCCATACTATTATATAAAAGGACAAGCTATTTTTCGATTGTGATCACTAACCGCAAAAAGTACTGAACCAATCTGTACCAAATTTTTACCACACCCGTTTTTTATTCCCAGGAAGGTTTAGCAATAATAAAATATACCGATTTTTATTTAATTTGTTACTTTAAAAAAGCGATAATGTGTGGATAACAGTGAAGTTTGACTAGTTGCATAAGTGATCTTTTTTTGTTGTAATTTTTGAGATAGGGTGTCAATAACTGTCTGGGGTGCGAATAACTGCCTGGTTTACCCTGTATTGTTGATCAAATTTGGACCCTTTCGTCAGTTCAAAAATCATCGAATACTCTACTTGATTTTACAAGACATTGCACGTTTGATGACTATCAGAGTTTAATTTTGAAAGATCAATTAGAGGGGATATACGTGGGCTGGGACCTCAATGATTCCTATTCCAAAGGGGCTTGGAGTCAAACACTAATCAGAATTTAATTGTGCTTCCCTCCGGTGGCGTTCTACAACAGTTGTAGCTTTTATATATTCTCCCTATACAGCCCCTATAAAAGACTCGCCTCGGTTTAATGAACAGAATCGGATAGAGGCGGGTGTGTCCTCTCTTCATTTAATCAAATTCCTTCTTCCTCCTGAGGAGGCTAATCCAGACCATGGAGGTGGGGAGGAGGGAGGTAGGGAGTCATTAAAATGCACTCGTGCTAAATTGCTACTACAAAGGCTACCGAATAACTGTCTTTGATTAATTATACTGTTAGTAATACCAGGTGGTGCACCGGTGGTGGGGGAATGAAAAGATTTAATTTTCATTAGTTTTCTCTTCTCTAAATTGGAAAATGTAACAATTGCTTTATATATACAACTAATTTCGACTATTGCAATATTGTAGCCAGAGATATGATTTAATAAAACAGTAGACCTTCAAAAGACGTAAAAGGTCTACAAATTAAACCTCATGATATAGTTTTTCCATGTTGCAGTTAGCCTGCAATAGGTGAATACATTTCTACGCCTCCTTATCATGACATAATGTATATTTGAATAAGTATTTATATAAACAGTATTTTGGCCCAAATAGTATTTTCAGAGTTACCATAGAATTTAGGAAAACGATCATAAATGCCCTGAAAATCGCACAATTTTGACTTACGAGCTTTTCACGACAGCCAAGGATTTAATATAATATATTTTTAGGATAATATGAGAATATACAATCAATTTTGTGCAATTTTTAATAAGATGGTTGTAGGTTTGTTCATTGTAGCAAATGCTCAGTAAGTTTGAATCTGCGTCAATAACTTTTATCTCTACCATGTCTTATCAAAAATTAGGTTAGTTTGGATGTCAATTTTGTAAATTTCTTCTCTATTGTCTATACTGTTAATGAAATCGTAAGTTTGTTACCTTTGTTAAATTTGTCGATCTTTGGTTCCAAGTTTGTATGTTTTTTTCCGGAGAAAATGATCAGGAATGCAGTCAAAGAGGAACACGTCTATGTAGAAATGCTTTAATACGTATGTATACTATAATATACTCATCGTTCGTCTCCTCACCAGTTTGGTTCGGTAGCCCTAAAGAAGGCCTGCAAGGCGGGTCGAAACGTTGGCACGTATTAAAGTATTTCTACTTAGACGTGGTGTTCCTCTTTGACTGCATCTCTGACTATCTTCTCCATTCATCAAACAGTCAACTATATTTTTATCATGTATGTTTTTTCATCTCAAAATGCTATTACCCCATGTTATAATCCATTTAGGAAGCACTTTAGGAATTTTTTTTGCCCTTTATTTTTATTTATTTTAAGATATACGGAAAAAATGTATGTTATCTGTTTAATATAATCTCAAATTCCCTTCAATATTCCCCTTCAATATTGAAGTTACTTTTCATGTTCGGTGGTCACGATTTATAGTGCTTCAAAACGAATAGCCCTAATAAATAGTTAAGGAGAGAAATTTACTTTATTAACTATTTAAGCACTATTGTTAATTTCTTTTTTTCTTTAAGGTTTTATTGATTTATATGATAACGTAACCTTAACTCAGAGTTGGTACAGAGGAATTGGTGCGGGAATCACCTGTAATAAATATTATTAAAATTCAGTATTCATTTGTGATTTTTTTTTTTTTTTTACTATTGTATGTTTTATTATATATTGCGGAGTATAATAAATTTAACAAATATTTTAAATGTGTTAATTTAATTTATATTTATAGATACACTTTTAAAATACTCATTAAATTTATTGTCCCGCGATCAGTTGTTCAGAGATATTCAGAATATTGTATACAATTTAAATAAATATATAATAATTAGGGTAAAGACACCAGTAGTTACAATATTGTGAGACTCTTACAGTAATTTCAGTTGTAGTTATTTAATGTTATGGTTGTTTTTAGAAAGTTTTTGGGAACATGTTTTTTAACCAATAGTAGGCACCTGTGTATTAGTTTAGACACAGAAACGCACCGGTAGTTGACACTTCATTTTACAGATATATTTAATTTCTCAAAAAATATGCCCCAAAATTTGTTATTTTTACATAGGCACCTGCATTTTAAATAATAGTAAATTTGAAAAATTATATAACTACTAGTTTCATTTTTTTGATATTGAATCACGTCTAATCTCGTTACTTTCTTAAATAAACTACGAACAGAAATCGTACAAGTAAAGGTTTCACAGCAATTTATTATCACAGCACTTAATTAGCTTATTGTTAAAAAGGAAGTTGATTTTTTAAAAAAGAGTTCAGCATGCACTAGGTAATTTCACACAACAAAAATTTATTCAAATGAAGTGTTAACTTAAAAATTTAAAATACAGGAATATGTTTACTAATAAATTTAGTCTATAAAGAGAGATAGTTGGAAAAATATAAATTAGTCTAGATCCAAACTGAATAGAAATCTGATCCAAGCTATTGTAACAATAAAAGAATAATTATTGAAAATCAAACTAACTTCCCTAAGCTGTTGTGGTTAATGGGAAGAGCCTTTATGACACTGCTAACTAAAACTGACCTAACGTTTCCACTGATGGCATAATCTATTTTTTTTTATAGTGGAAGTACAGTAGAAACTAAAGTTTAAAATGTCACCAAATTCGAATCGTTCTGATGGTTTTAACTCTTATTTTTTAAGTTGAAGTTTCAAGTTTCTACGACTGACTCAATGTCTACTACTTTACCATACATTAAAAAACATTAAATTAATTTAATATACGACGTAATGCAATTAATCAAACCCTAACTATGTACTATATTGATTATGATGAATTTTCACTTAGACTTTTGATTTTGATTTTAGTTAAACTAGTTGATATTGAAATAACTTCCTTTTTTTTTTTGTATGCATTTTAAGTATCATCATTTCAACAAACATCTTTGAAATCATTTTGAAAAACATCTTTCAGTATTATCATTTGGTTTAGTTAGTATTCGCCCCTCAATCCCAAAGTCGTCATATGGTCGTTGACGACGCCCACGGAACGAGTGCTTTGGAATGTGGTATCGGTTATCGTTTTACCTTGATCTAATTCTAGTATGAGCTCTGCACTTTTATAAACAGGTCCTCAACATATGTCTGAAATTTAAATACCTTTTTAGTTTTCAAATAATGAAAGTGGTAGGATTTTTCACTTACATTTTGTATATTTGGATATTTATTTTTCAATACTTAATAGGTTTTAAGGTTTGTTCATTTATATTCAACTAGCGTACTCTTTCGCTGCATCGCTCGCTCTCATAAATAAATAACTAAAATTATTTTGACTAATTATTGAATTTATTTTGTTTATCGATAAAAATTTCGTATTGAAGAATGGAGTAATTTTTAACGTGGTTAAAATTGCATTGATTATGCGTTTGATGTGTACATAAAAGCATAATTAGACATCAACTTTGGCAGAAATAATTTTACCGATCTATCTGGTTGAATTTTATTTTCTAACCATAGAAGTATATGATTGTTAGGCAAACCTTGTTTCTGGCGCTCAAGACTGTACATTTTATAGTAACATTTATTGCTATAAAACTTCTTAGAACTGTTAAGATGTAGTTAAAATTTGGTACAGTTGGGTTTAATAGTTTCACCATTGCAAACTCTGTTAAATGCCACATATCGATCGATTTTTAAACTGCACAGGGATTCACATGTCGCTGTATATATTCATAGCTTTTTAAATGACAATTGAATTTGAAAATAAGTAAATTTAATCATGAATTTCTAGCTCTATATAACACCGTACCTTTGTAACCTCTCTCGAATGGTGCTAAATTTTATTATTGCTAAACTTCCCTTGAACTATGAAGATGATGTGGTTAAAATTTAGTACAGATTTCGTGGTCAGTGATCACAAAGGAAAAATGGCTTGTCCATTTATATAATAGTATAAATAAAGTAGTTGATTCCATCTTTTTCTGGTTTGTCCAATCACGAGGGGGAACAAAATAGGGAATCTAAGAAAAAAGTAATGATTTTGATTGTGATTGATTTGTATGTTTCTGGGTTGCTGAATCCGAATTTTAACTTTGTACCTTTTCATTAAAAAAAAAGTGTTAAAAATAATATTTAGTAGGATGTTGAGAGGGATCACTCATAGAAAATTAGACAATGTGTGATATTAATTTTTTTTTTTTTTTTTTTTTTTTTTTTTCCCCAACGCTTCGACTATATCATTGGTGCTCGGCACTAGGGCTAAAACAAAAATAGTCGAACACAGAAATAAAAAAATAAATAAAAAAGAAAAGGAAAAGAACGGGGTTAATAAACAATTTGAAATAATTTGAAAAAAATTAGATAAATAAAACAAGGATATAGAAAATAAAAATATGTTAAATAAAATATAATAGGGTTAATACAAAATTTTAATTACTATATGAAAAAATTGATATTTTTGTATGAACAGACAGGTTAAAAAAATAAAATACAGTAAAATAAATAAGATATAAGATGATCAAGTGAGAAAATAAACAAATAAAAACATAAAACTAAATTAAATAAATTTACAAAAAAAAAAAAAAACTAAAAATGATAATAATGATATTATATTGATTTGTCTTTTTTATTTATTTAGTTTTTCATAACAATAAAAGCATTATTGACTGTTAAGATAAATGGGGAAGATAATCAGGGATGCAATCAAAGAGAAACACCAAGTCTAAGTAGAAATACTTTGTGTGCTAACGTTTCGACCTGCCTTGCAGGACTTCTTCAGGGCACAAAACTTTGGCACATAATTAAAGTATTTCTATATTGAATTGGTGTTGCTGTTTGACAGCAGCCCTGTTTATCTTTCTCTGCATTTATTTTTTTCTAAATTTCAATCCAGGTATTTGTTTTGTTTGTTTCTTTCGTTTAACGTCACTTTATGCTGCTATGGCTAATCGGACGATGCTACGGTGGGAGTCCTAAATTTTGCCTATCCAGGTATATTTAGGATAGGGATCTTTAACGAGTACCTGACATCGTACTGGCTCGGGACCCCCATTTTACGTCCATTCCAAAGGACGGCATAGCTAAGGATTTTTTACTCCCATTAAAAAATCCTAAGGTTATGTGCCGGGCTGCGAACCCGCGATCTTGGGTTTAGTAGGTTGCTATGTTAACCACTACACCACAGGTGACCCCGTGGAAATTTACATTTCCAGGTATTTGTTATAACCTTATTTTATTTTTAATTTATAATTATATTTGATTGCATAATATCGACATTGTAGGTTAATTATAAGTTCAATCCTGTTCAAAAATCGCATATTAATAAGAAATAATAAATAAGGTCACTATTTACTTGTTCAATTGTATTGTGAAAAGGTACTTTAAATTGTTTATCTAGAAAGGAAATTAGTTTTATTAAATTGTAATTCAAGAGGGAGAAATGTTGACATTCGGCCAAAATGTCTTCCAGATGTTTGAGAGTTCTATCAAAAGGAACTCTAAATAATGTTAAATCAATTTAAAAAAACTAAAACTAATTATTTGTTACTTTCAACATATCTCATTTTTTTTTTTCGTTTTGGCTGATCCCTCCAAACATGTATAAGGCCTATTGCATTATGTGGTTTGAATGATTCCTTTTATAGAATAGGCAATCTCCGTGGCCATCTTTGATGCTAACTCTTCAGTTGGAGCTCTCAAAGAGCCCTTTGTGTACAAGGAATACAAGTGACTCTTGTGTGGAACATATCTTTATTAGCTTAGGAATATAACCATGGGAAACCATGGTATTATATCAATAGTTGTATCATTATTATTTTTGTAATTCCTTTTTTCAAAATTTCTTAGTCGTGTTCTTTAAATGCTCATGTTTTCTGTGAATTCAAAGGTTTAAAATAAATTTAATGAAGGACCATCCTTTCTGATTTTTTTTTCTATTACTTTTTTTATTTTATTTACTATTGGATGCTTAATTATAGATTACGGAGTAATCTATATTACGGAGTAATCTATAATAAAGCATACATATAAAAGGGAATGAGAAAGATGTCCATGTTTGGTAAAGTTAGTTAAGAATGTCTTATGCGTAATGGCAGACGTTGCAGATACGCAGTTATCCTGACTCTGCATCTCTTAATCAATTCACTACCAATAATTGTTTTTGTTTTATTTATCAAAGAAGTTTTAATTTAAAAGTATTCGTTCGTTGATAGATTAATCTAAAATAGATTAAAATTTGAAAATACGAAATTTCATAATGGATTAAAAAAATCATTTTAATATATCAAGGACTACGCCCACATGCTTCAGGTTGCTACATACATCACTCAGCGTACTAATCAATCATATCAGATTTCAGTCTACATTTTACAAATAATTTTGTTTTCTTTGATTTCGTTATTCACACCTGTTATAAATAAAACAATAAGTAAATTAGCTGACACTGTCTGTTGTACCTGGTCTAACAGACAAGAGGGAGAGCAGAAATGGGGAAATCACATAAGAATACTGAATAACTGAGTATTTTGATTACTTTACTCGTAATAAAAATGTTTGAGTACTACAATACCTATTTTCGAAACATTGCAAAGTAAGTACAAGTAACGTAGTATGTACTCAAGAAAAACTTTAAAGTATGAGTGCAAGGATTCTCTGCTGAAATTAGTTTTGAGTTCGAGTATTTGTAATTAATACTCAAAACGTTTTGAGTAGAGATAAAGGACTCGCACTCAACATTTAGTATCTTAAGCACATTTTATTCTTTTCCGTACAATAATATTTTCAACTTGGTTATTTTTAAACATTGAAGTTAAGCTTTTTTATTAAAAATGTTTGAGTAAATTGTATTTGAATTCCAAAAGAAATTATTACAAAGTTACTCATATTTTCCTTTACATGGTATTCAAGTACAAGTGGTAATTAATAATTTCTAATAATAATAATAATAATTTAATTAGTAATTAATAATTTTTAATTGCTTATAATTTTTGAGTTTGGTGTTATCGATTACAAATTACTCATAATTGTTGAGTATGTTTATGCTTGATTACATTTGTACTCGGTACTTATGTACCTTTTCACTAAAAAAATGAAAAAGAAATAAATTCCTGCCCAACTCTGAGATAGAGTAGAACTCAACAGTACCTGCAGAATTAAAAAAAAAATTAATAAAAAATAAATTAGCAGAACTCTCATCCAGATTCTATTCCACCTTCTAGGTTATTAAGTCCTTGAAATATGTTATCAAACCGTCATTTAAGGCCATGTATATGTCCGTTAACTATGGGTACAAACAGATCTGAGAAGTTTGTGTGGTTTGTTTGTTTTATTTATTTTATTTTTTAAAGAATTGTTGCCAAATCATATTTAACTAGTTTATACTTTGATTAAAGTTACATTTAGTTTCAATTATTATTTTCTTTCTTATTAAATAATAGTTTAGCTTTTAATTTGTTTAAAACTTCAGTTGATTTAGATACTTTATCCCTGTCAAATTTTTTAAGAATGCTGTTTCTTCTTGAGGATAAAAATAAATTTTACTTCAGACCTGATTTTGTTGTTCTTTTTGCATCTGAATATTATATGCTTGGGGTCCTCCGGGCAGTCGCACGTCTCACAATTTCCATTGGTTCTATTTTCATAAATTTAAGATATTTCTTTGTACAGCCATGATTTGTCCTGAGCCTTGAAAAAATGGGGTTATGCTCACTTTGGGCTGAACTTGATAATAATATTTGCCCTTTGATTGTGTCTCCTAGTGATACCTATCCTGCTATTATTTTATCATCAGCTTCTTTATAGCTCTGAATAGGTCTGGAGTCAGAACTTTTGTCCTTTTTTACCAGTTTGTGCTACTCTGTCCGCCTTCTCATTGCCGGAGAGGCCTACATGGCTTGGTGGATAAAAGGTTGTGGTTTGGATAATTTTGATATCTACGTAGGGTTTTATCTTATTTGTATATATGGTCTGGTATCTGATTTGTAATTTTTTATTGCAATTTTTAGTATTTTTTGTAACTGCATATTTTTCGCAGTCCTGTAAATGTTTGTATATGTCTATGTGTTTAAATAAATAAGTATATGATTTTTAGTCTCTTTTACACATGGGTTTTACTTGCAGCCGCAGATCATTCTTCAATCGAAAGTAGGTCCTAAGTAATGGTTTCGGTTTATATAATGAAAGATAAATAAACATTTGGTGTATGTTATTTTTAAATAATATTTTTAAATATTAAAGCTGAGGTAGAGATAAGCTTCACTGGATTATTTTAGAGTATTATATGATTTACAAGACCAAGTTTCTATTTTTAACCCTCCCTCTTTGAAGTTATGTCTCAAAACGTGAGGCGGAACATTGTCATGGGGTAGACTTTGCCCTCCACTATTCTACAAAGTTGCTCGTTGTTTTGTCCCATTTTGGTGAAATGTCGCAAGTTTCCGGAGTCCCCACCGCGTTTGTCTAATGGCGGGGCCTTTGAATTATTTAACAAACTCGATTCAAACATTACGGAATATAATCTTTAATGTTCGGGCCCGTGGGTCTATACATAGCTTGCCCATACATCACCTCTACCAGGCACCCAATTACGTGACTGGGCTATTGTGGCAAGTTACACGTAGCGGCCTATAGCAGCCTCCCGCTAGTATGAATAACCAACTGCTGTATAGATTATCCCGGCTGTGTTGGACTCATATTCTAGTTTGTGCTGTTGAGCTCCTAGGCCATAATTAATAGCATTGTTTCTATTTATGGCCTAGTTTATGAGCCCATTATGTCTTTCCCTTTTCAGTTTTATGGCCGATTATCCGTGTTCCCTAGGTCGTGACTAATCGCTACCAGGCGGATTCTGCTTCCGATTGCGAATATCAAACTTCTTCATCTACTTATCAATTCATCAAGCGAGGGTAGATTCAGCGGGATAATATTTAACTTGGGCAACTTGGGGATGCCGAGTCCGCAACAAAGTTTTATAATAATATACTCGGAACAGAATGCCATTAATTTTTACTGCGGGATAGGAACATCGATTTTTCTTGGTTCACACGACTGTTATATAACGATTTAATTTAATTTATCTATAATTTTCTATATTTCATAATTTAAACCTTATTTTTGTTTTTTTAAATTATTTGAGTATTGTGCTCATTAAAGAAAAATAACGAAGTAGTTAATTTCAAGAGTCGAGTGTGCTCCCTGAGCCACATATTTCCCGAAAGAAAAACTAATATTTCTGCTTTCCTTTGGCTTAATCTTTGAGAGAACCCTTGAGCTCTAGGAATTCCGAATTCAATTTCAAAAGAACTCGACACTGGTTAGAGACAGATCATCATAATTCCGAGAGTTTCAAAACTTGAAGGTAAAAAAGATCTATCGATAGTCGACGCTATCGATAGTGACCATCGATAGGCATGACCTATCGATAGTGACCATCGATAGGCATGACCTATCGATATATCGATAGTAACTATCGACTATCGCCCAACCCTAGCTCTCGCTCTGTTGTAGTTGTTAGCATCAGAAATCTGACGGCAGTTTCCGTTTGAGAAACCTATTGGGGAATATTTTTTGTAAAATATAACATTTCTTCCGTTTGGGAGCTATATTGGTTTGAATGAAAAAAAGTCACGTATGAAACCCTTATTTTCTCTCAACTTTGTTTACTTCGAATAATCTTGATTGCTAATTTAATTTAACTGTTACTTTAAGTAATTTGATCCTTTTAATTGTGCATAAATAGACGTATCCTAGATCTATTGTTTTTCCCAGTCAGTAGTTTTTTAAATTATTTTTCTTTTCAGTCTCCTCCTGGTATTCTCCGGCATAAAAGATGTGGGCTTCGGGCGTTCCTTAGATGTGTTAGTTTAGATGTTCTTAACAATTCCACCTAATTGATTTGTCATTTTCTTGTCTAAATTTTATTTTTATTTATTTTTCTATTTTTTATTTTTTTTTTGTAGATATTAACGGCCCCAAATATTTTAGCCATGACATATAAAAAGTATTAGGAATATTAAAAGCATTAATCAAATAAAAGCAGGCAATCTATTTATACATATATATTTCTGAACTTCAGTGAGTTCAAGAATTAACTTTATTAATTTATAATTTCGTGAATCAAAAATTGCTTCATAATTTTTTTTTTTTTAATATTACTGTTTTTGGTTTAATTTATTTTTTAATGATCCTAATATATTTCATATGCCCTGGTGAAAGTATGAGATTAAAAAAAAATTCAATGTGGTGGAATTTTTTCCCTTTCAGTATATAAGAATATTTAATATACTAAACTATAATATAAAAATATACTTACATTATTTAATTTATGTTTAGTTTCCTTATTTTCTTTTTATATTAATTTTAATTTTCCCCCTCACTAGCTATAATTTAATTCAGTTCTGTAATCATTTAATGTTCTTATGCAATCGTGTTCCAGAATAAAATTACTTTCGTATGTTAGTATATATATATATACTGCTTTCCAACGTTCCTTTCTTGCCCGCTCCGCTATTCTTTGGAATTCTCTTCCTCCTTCTATTCGTAATGCATCCTCCCTCGGAACGTTTAAAACACTCCTCTTCCACCACTTTTCCTTCCTCCTGTCGGATGCTAACTAATTATATAGATGCTTTAATGAATTTCACCCAAGAATATCAGATATAAAAGTTTAGCCTGTTTAAAAAATCCTCATATGATAATGTTTTCTCTACCATTGAAATAGTTTTCATTTTGATTTTTTATCATCATTTTTTTCTTCTTCATCCTTTTCTCGATTTAACATCAGAAATCTATTATTTAGTCAATTCCTTATATAATATTTTTTTTTCTTTTACTGATTGTAAATATAGTTTGTGTATGTCTGTAGTGTGTATGTGTTTATATATGCGTATAGATTTTTTTTTCTCATTTTATTACTTATTTTATTGTAAAATTGTATTTACTTTTAATGATCTTATTTTGTTATCTAATTTATAATCTCTAGGCCAGATATAACTTATGGTCTGTTATGTAACTATTATTCTTAAGGGACTTTGTCCCAGAATAAATTTTTTTTTCTATTCTATTCTATTCTATTCTATTATATATATATATATATATATATATATATATATATATATATATATGTCCACACACATGCAGAGATGAATGTGTGCTATATTAATTCCATATACATGTATTTTAGGTTTAACGTTATTTTTCATACTTCTACGAGAATTATGCGCTGCCTAGAAATAATATGTGGATGTTCTTTAGTATGGTGTTATGATGATAACAGATATTGTTCCAAGCAGGGTTTAGTGAAAGGTATAGAAAGCACACGTTCTGTTTATATTCCTCTTTCCTCTACTATTTTCCGTATTGTCTTTCCATTTTCCGTATTTCTTTTTCCTCGTATGATTTCGATAGATTATCCGTTTCTCTTGATTATGTAGATTTTAAATATTGCGTTCCTTACGTATCAAATAGGTATTATTTGCTCTCATTTATTTTCTGTTTATTTTTATTATGAATTGTTTTTGCGTCATATTGATTATCTGAGTAGCATTTTAAAATTATGGCCTCCAACAAGTAGTTTAGCGGCATTTCCTAATTTTTTTACGCCTCTCCCACATGCTTTTGAAATTGATACGAGTACTTAAAACACATGTGTTGAGGTCAAAGAACCCTTTACTCTACAAACATGAAGAGATACTGTTGAAGTGAGTGACGCAATCGTCCAGATGCTCTGTCAGATCAGTGAATCTCTTTTAAGGCGGATTTTACATTTGTTGAAATTCAAAATAGTTTAACAATTAATATTGATTGACCCTCTGCATTGTTTCTGTTATCAATAGTAATTACGTTTTATTTTATTTATGTAGTTATATTTATTTATTTCTTCTGGTACATATTATACGAATGGATTCACAACCATCCATGTTACTTTTTACTGTTAAGACATAATTTAATATTTACTTATTAAACGCTTACTTAAAAATAAATAAATAGAAAAATAAAAAAATATTTATTTATTGGTTTTTAACACTACTAAATTTAAAAAAAAAAAAAAAAAAAATGTTTTAACATTCGCTCTTAGCTTCAAGGTGCATTTGTAACATCAGAAACAGATTTTCATCTGCTCGCAAGTATTGAACTTAC
The DNA here is from genome assembly GCA_003667255.2 of Euschistus heros. NCBI lineage: Eukaryota > Metazoa > Arthropoda > Insecta > Hemiptera > Pentatomidae > Euschistus > Euschistus heros. The sequence continues at coordinate 2,152,742 of RCWM02000008.1, read as the reverse complement.
ACATATTTAATATAGGCGGTTAATATTATGGACTCATTATTAAAAAAAAAATAAAATTCCTGGATCACTAAAAATGAAGCGTTTCTTTAGAATTGAAATGTACTCTGTTTCAAGAATATTATTTGCTTTAGAAAAAAAAAAAAAAAAAAAATTATTTTTTATTTTTTCGTAATGGATTCATTCAGTTTCCTTAAAATAATTGAGACGTACATATGTTCATCTGGGATTAAACAAAATTAAAGATTGCAGTCAGAGTTGGGTTAAATCTAATCATAGCTAAAAATTAAACATAATTTAATATAACCTAATATATTAATGATTCACTTTTTCAGTCAAATAATCATTATTTCACTTCAAAATCGACTGAATGATTTAATCATTATTAAATTGGGTGATTTATTCCAGTAAATTGGTTGTCAAATACCTACTATTATGATTAAATTTTGATTAAATCTTAGCTATGATTAAATTTTTCCCAACTCTGCAGTATCATATTTCATAAATTTTGTTTTATGGGTCACTTCGTTTTATGCATATTAGCATTCCCTTCAAAGTAAACTATAATTATTTTGAAATATCGATTGTTAAGAGAATTATGCCTACCGATTCACGAATATGTATTACATAAGATACAATGAATAGATCAAAATGGGCAGTATTAGGTCCCGAGGCCATCTTCTTTTCAAACGCCTCGGAAGGTTGCTGGGAATAGAATGGGAAGCAAGTTGAGAGACTAATGGATTTGGATGGTTACTTTGAAGAGATAAGCTTCTGGTTTGAGCTAATCGGTAAGGTTCATAGGGTAGGGTTCTTTGTGACAAAGTAAGAAACAATGTGGATTTATCAAAGGATTTTGGATTGTAAGGATTTCATTCGAGACATATTGGATGGATTAGTGGAGCCCAAACCTCAACTCCGTATGTCCAAATAGGTCTATCTACTTGAAATTATTTCGAAGGCTTTAGCGTTTGAATAGTAAATTTTGAAAAAGTCTAAATTAAAAATAAAGTTTTGACGTTAAAACTACTTCTAAAGAATTAAATATGATCAGTAAAATTAACACAATTAAATTAGTAATGTAATGAATCTCCTTTTTCTAAAGTAATTAATCATGTCCATGAAATAAGAACATTTTTGATATAGAATAATAATTTGAAACAACTCATAATTTCATATTTTTAATTAATACAAGAGAAAGTATTATTCGAAAAAAATTATCTTTATACATACGCTTTGAATACGGGGCACATATATTGGAAATAAAAAAAATAAAAAGTCATCCTATCTATAACCACAATTGAATCTGCTGAGCCGTGACCAAAGAGGAGGCATCAAAAAAAGCGATTGACCAAGCAGGCGTCACCTACATTAGGGAAATGGCAGCTGTCAGGAGAGCTCTTAATTGTCTCGGTAACAAGTCCCTTTTATTTAACATTGAGCCAATAATTATTATTTTTAAATAATTATTTTATTTGCACAATACTATGCTTTTTATCTACGTCTTATAAATTAAGTTATTATATAAAAGGACAAGCCATTTTACGTTTGTGATCACTAACCGTGAAAACTAATGAACCAATCTGAACTAAATTTTTACCACACCGCTCATGGTTCAAGAAGGTTTAGCTATAATAAAATTTATTGATTTTTAATTATAATGTCATAATAAAGCGATAAATCTGTGGTGAAGTTTGGTAATCGACCGATAGGTGGCGAACACCATTCGAGAGAGGTTACAAATATTCGGTGTTATATAGAGCTAGAAATTTATGATAAAATTGTTCTATTTTTCAATTCAATAGTTATAAAAAAACGCCTAAATATATGGAGTGACATGTAGATCCCAGTGCAGTTTAAAAATCGATAGAATGCCAGTAGCCATTCTGCAACAGAATTTGCCATCGTAAAAATATTAAACCCTACTCTACCAAATTTTAACTACATCTTCATAGTTCTAAGAAGGTTTATAATAATAAATTTCAATTTAAAATAATTAAAATATAGCCTTATGTTTCAGAATCAAGGTATACCAAACTATCTTATACTTTTATAGTTAGAATTTAAAATCCTACCAGCTGGATCGATAAAATTATTTCTGTCCAATTGGTTATCCAATCATGCTTTTTCGTACTCTTCAAACACCTAATCAATGCACATTTTAACCAGGTTAAATATTACTGCCATGCTTAAAAATATCATTAAAGAAATTATGCTTAATTGCATACCTCAATACAAGATTTTTAACGATAAAAAATATTTAAATTTTAGTTAAAATTATCTAAGTTCTTGACTTATGAGAGTAGGCGAAGCCGCGACGGGGAATGCTTGTCATAAATAAAGTTAAATCAAAGCTGTCCATTCGGTAGAAATGTCTTAAATCTGTTTTCGGAAATGAAATCTGCTGAGGGTTTTTTTTAAAAAGGAATGAAGAAGGTTTATTTTTGACCTTAGATGTTTTTTTAACCTTTCATTTACTGATCTTCCAGCTTTTCGCATTTATTTACTTTTTAAAAGTCATTCTATAATTTTTTTTGTTGAGTTATCGGATGTACATTTTTATCCTTCTGAAGATGTTTTGGATATATTGGATTTAATTTTTGATATTCTATGCAATGCGAATGAGGGATTGTCCGTTGTCTCATTAAATCTTTGAAGTCTTTCTCAAATTCTAGAAGGAAGCAAAGAAGCGGATGCTGTTGGTTCTCCCCGTGACACGCGTAATGTATGGAGACATATCGCGCTTCATTCCTATTGTACCCCGGCTTTAGTAACAAATGGCGGCAAACTTTTTGGCGCGACATTTTTCAGAGTCCAAATAACCTCAGGCCCAGACAAAGCCCAGCCCCCCTCTCTCTCCCCTCCTCCAATGGTTGCCCCTCAAGTGCGCTTTTCAGCTTTTTTACTTCCCACTTTGTCACGAAGGGCGATGGTTGAGTCCTGTCAAGGGAAATTCTTGAGAGGATTTATATTGGATCGTAAACCTTCTTTAGTTGAGCTAAGAGATTTTTTGTTATTTTCTTAAAGGACTTCTGCAAATAAAGCAAACTGTTCAAAAATCATTAGATCCTGGTTGATCTCGAAATAGTATCCTTAAGGAGGACTACTTTTTTTTCTGTAAGGTGTGTGGCCAAGAATGTCCTTTGGCCGTCAAAAATAGTCAGATCCTGGCAGATTTGAAACCGGTATCATATCATATCATGTACAAATCTGATCGTTGTACAGTTGGCAAGTGGCGATTGTTGTAACATTTTCCTACTTAGATTTTCAATTCTGGAATTGGAGTAAATATTGTATTTGTAAATATTTTGTCTTATCAACATTCAAGCAGTTCTTAAATTTTTTTCTCTAAATATCTTTTCCTTTCTAATCATTCATTATATATATATGATGGAACATGTAAAAACATTAATGGGGTTACCATAAGAGGGGGGAATATATATATATATATATATATATATATATATATATATATATATATATATATATATATAGAGAGAGAGAGAGAGAGAGAGAGAGAGAGTGATTTGGTGTCAATATCAAACAATCCAGAACATTTATTTTTTATAAATATTACTTTAGTGCAGGTGTTTGTAAACAATTAGCAATAAAACAATCTAATTATCTTATCTTACATTTAAATTAATCTATATCTATACTATTATATAAAAGGAAAAGCCATTTTTCGTTTGTGACCAGTAACTGCAAAAACTACTGAACCAATCTTCACCAAATCTTAACTACATCGTCTTTAAAGTTAAAGAAGGTTTAGCAATAGGAAAATTGACATATTTTCTATTAAATTGTTGCTAAAAAGCGGTAAATATGTGGTACACAGTGAATTTTGAAAATTGACCGATATGTGTTGAGTGCCATTTAAGAGAGTTTATTACGGTACATTTTTATATAGAGCTAGAAATTGATGATAAAATTGGCTTAATTAAAATTAATTGTTATAAAAAAAGCTATAAAATTTATTGTGACGTGTGCATTCCAGGGATGTTTAATAATCGAGCGATATGTGGTTAGCGGCATTCTGCAACAGCTTGTAATGGTAAAATTATTAAAATTTCAGTGATTTCAAATTGATTTTGATTCAGGTTTATTTAATAAATCTTACCATTGGTTGTGTGAAAGAGGAGTAATTTTACATACTTATACTATAGCAGAGAATATTAATAAGATTATTATTGAAAAAGTAAATTGTGACAGCCGAAAATATCTCTATTGATAGAGTTGTAAGCACAGATAATGAAGTCCATTATCTGCCAGAGTTTCTTCCTCAAATGTCTCTGCCCATCCGAGTTACTAACTCATAGATTAGAATTAATGATTGAATATCCAATTATGATTTTAAGTAAATTTCAAGCAACTAATCATCCCAATAATACTGGGTTAAAAATTACAGCTTTGGGGGAAAACATATTGAAATATTGTGAGAAAATAATTCTCAACTACATGATAAGATTATTATTGTTAAAAAATAAAAGTTCAATTATTAGATAAACCTATCTTGAGTTCTTTACTTATAATTACTTCTTAATATTAATTATTTTTAATATTAATGCATTCCATTATCCGCAAGTTTCTTAATAGTCTCTGTCTATCTGGATTACCAAGACAAACATGATAATTAAACATCGGATGTCCAATTATGCTTTTATCTAATATTCAACCACCTATGCACTTCCAGGCCGGCAGGTGACCTTAGGATTTTTTAAAGGGAGTAAAAAATCCTTAGCTATGCCGTCCTTCGGAAGGAACGTAAAATGGGGGTCCCGACCCTGTGCGATGTCAGTTACTCGTTAAAGATCCCTATCCTAATTATACCTGGATACGCAAAATTTAGGATTCCCACCGTAGCATCGTCATTTAACTAGGTTAAAAAATACAGCTATGGTTGAAAATATCATTGAAAATTCTCAATTGCATAGTTCGATAAAAGATTTTTATTGATAAAAAATTTATCTAGTTTCTTCACTTGTGAGAGCGTGCGAAGCCGCGACGGTTTTTCCTAGTATTTAGAAACCAACTGAACGGTAAATAAACGAAATATTCAAATGAACATTTCGTGACAATATTCAACATTAGCAAAAGCAAAAATTTAAATTTAATACAAAGTTGCTTGACTTCAATTCTAGAGATTGTACTCTTAGGACATTGACAAAATGGCCCCTGATAACAAAGTACAGAGGTGGAACAATCTGCTATTCCTATTCGACGCAGATTAATGACGGGTCGTTACGACGAGGGCAGTGGAATGGCCATGCAATAAAAACTAATGCAATCATCAAGGGAAATATCTTAATGAATTGGATACATTTCCAGATTAAAGCAGCTCGGACAAGTTGGGAAACGCCATTGTTTGGCTATTTTTTATTTTGTTATTTATTGAACATGAAAGCCTTTTAATTCATTTAATAACATTTATATATTTGTCCAATAGTTTGAAGTTATTTCACTCTAGCAATAATACTGAGAATGGATCACCAAATAAATAACTATGTGAGCATACCTACACCAATCTAAGCACAGATACGCCATTTTTAAAAATGGCGACACGCTATAGTAAAAAGCTAAACATCTTGTAAGAAACGATTATGTTAGAACTTTAAAAATGCTTACTTTAATAAAAAAAAAATGAAACACTAGGGGAACTTAAAGATAGTATGAGTGGCAATAACTGAGCTTATGAGCTACAGAGATGTAACGTCTCATTTTGAAATCCTGGTGACTTAAAATTTTACGATGACTCTAATCCATTTAGAAAAAATTAAAGTTTTATTAAAATATCTGCTTTAATTTTTAAAATACCATTCCCTTGATATTAAAAGTTTGAAGTGATGTTTCAGCATTCATCTAAATTATTCTAAAAAAAATTATTAGTTCAGTATTGTGTTCATATATTTAATCATATACAAACGATTTAGTTTTTGAAGAAACAATTTAAATTAAATTTTGTAAAAAATAATCTTAGATAAAGTGAATTATTTCTTAATTAATTATTGAAGGAAAGCTCGGGCTCATTCCGCTTTTACTTTGAAATTGCGTATCCAGGTTCTAAAAATAGAATTCGTCGATACGGTGATTTCGATAAATATAGAACAGATGCCCTTTTTCCACGAACCCATTGAAATCTATCAATAGTCCTTAAAAAATAGGGTTTAAAAAAAATTATTATTTTTTAAACAGTATATATTTTTTCTTTAATGTAACATAACATTAATAATCAAAATATAAGAAATCGTGGTGCAGTACCATTTCCTGTCTTTTAGCCAGTTGCTTGAACTCACGCAGGTGTCATTTCTTCGAATTGCCATTGATATAATTCTGTGATAGTGAGTACGTTTGGGAAAATTGACCTCTTTATTTTTGGTGCCTCTTAAATAATAAAACAATGATACGTGGTGAGTCTAATGAGCCAACGAAATATATCTGTTAGTAAGCTCAGTAACTTCACTGCTTACAATATTTGGACAATTATTATGAGTTTACAATACAAAACTTTTCGTTTATATTGTACTACTCGACGACAGCCTTGTTTTAGCGACGGGAGCCATGGTAACTCAGTCATGACTGAGGGTTGCTACCTTGTTGCCGAGAAATATCGTCAGCCGCTCGCTCTTTCACGGCCAGAATCCAGTCTACCAACCTCAGGTAACGGAAATTAAATATTCCTCACGATGCATCTCGAGGGTTACCATATTTTGCATCAAAATCTCTGTTTCTGAAAAGTTGTGAGTCATGCCGTTGTTGAAGTGACCGTTTCATTTTTTTTATAAATCCTATTTTATTTGAAAATATTTCTCTAACACAAGGAGTAAAAGTTCTATGATATCTATGACATCAAGTTAACAGACACATTTTAAAAAAATCTTTTTTCACAATTCCGTACCAAATTAGAAAAACTAGATAAGTTCATTTTTGTCCACAATAAGATAAATATTTTGAAATGAAATAAAAATGAAAAAATAAACTTTATTCTGGGACTTACTGTCCCCTAAGCATAAAAATAATGCACAGTTAAAAGTACAATTGTCTGGCCTATTATTTTCAAATTAAATGTTTCAGTAATTACATATATATGAACATTAATTTTAAGTATTTATTAGATTATGGACATATTTGCGGAAGATTTATTGTCTAAAAGGTACAGAAATAAATTATTTTTAAAGGAAGTTATGGAAGCTGCTTTAAGAATAGAAGTGGGTAGGGAATTCCAGAAGGAGGTAGCACGAATGATGAAGGATTTGTCAAAGGAAGCGGTTTTATGTGAGGGGATATATAGGTTAAAAGGTTGGGATCTAGTGTTTAGGAGGTGGATAGAAGAACGCAGGGTTAATAGAACAAGAATATAGGAAGGTTTTTGGACATGGGAATAGGAAATTACCCAGAAAGTATGGCCGTCGAAATTTAGGAAAGAGCCACCCAATCTCAGAATATCGGCAAGTAACGTGTGACCACCTGGGATGGTACCCTTTTATAACATTGACATTACAAGTTGCCCACTTTAACAAGATATATGGGCTGCCCAAAGTATTTATCTTTTTTTGGACAAAAATAACTTATCTAGTTTTTCCCAAATGGTACAGAATTAAATAAATTCCTGTATGCTTGAAGCCAGTACCCAAAAATGCTGTAACTGAAAACCATATCCACACAGCGTATTTCTTAAGTAAATCATCGGGATTCAGAAGAGGAATACATTAGAGCAACCCCCCTCCCCCCCGGATAAAATACCCTCAGGGCACACAGTAAGATATCCTTATCGATTGACAAGGGTGGCCCCCTCGGAGAATTTATAGGAGGACAGTAGAAGGGAAGTAGCCAGATAGGGGTAGAGGGGCGAGGCATTATGAGCCCAATCATCGCTGGCTCAGCCCTCGGTGACGGCATAAACAGGTTGGAGTAAACACCCCCTGCGTCCCGCTAGCTTCCTTGGACCTCTTCCAAAATGCCCTATTTAGCAATAACGATTTTTCCCTTTCCTATTTCCAATATACACTGCTGCGGCTGTTTGTCTTTTACTGGCTGAAATATTGTTTTCCGATTTTCTTTCCGAGCTGTATACATTCGGGGCATGTTATAAGGTTGACTACCAATGGACTCCTCACTGGCCAAATCGACTAACAGGGCTATAAAAACCCTGAAGTAAATTTCAGCTTTTTTAAAAATAAATGTTTACTCATCCTTTTAAATATTTATGTCGTTTAAGTACGAGAGGGACTGATGGGAGCGTGATGTAGCTTTTTTGTTTCTTTCCTCAGTACATTTGGTTTTCCGGAGATTAATGCAAGTATATTATTTTAAAATATAAAAATAAAATAAATTATCTAATATCTAATACATTATTAACATGGAAATGTCTTTTGGTTGTGGGCCTATAGTTTTCTTTTTATACGTTTTTTTCAACCTCAAAATTTTCACATTCAGAAATGTAGCATTGTTATGAGTTAGCTCTTCTAGCTCTGTTGGTATTGCTCGTATCGAAAATCGACGGCAGTTTCCTTATCAGAAATTTAATCGATAATATTTTTTGTTAGAAAACATTCGTTAGGACCTACCATTTAGAAACTAATGGGGTGTATAAAAAAAAAAAATTACCGTTTCTTAAACAAATATTTGTAATTGCTCGATGCCGCGCTGATACCATTCCTTGGGACAGCATTTTCAACTTCCGCAAAAGTATCAATTTTTTTCCTTTAAAGAAAATGGGCTATGGATCGAAACAAGTAGTAATCGGAAGGTGCGAGATCTGGACTATATGGTGGATGAGGCAAGAGTTCAAACCCATGAAGTTCTGTAAACTTTTCTTTGGTTCGACGGGAAGTGTGTGGACGAGCATTATCTTGTTGGAATAACTCCTTTTCGGTTGATCTGAGAAGGATAACGCTCTAACAACTTTGCGTACAATCTTTCCAGTTGTTCGCAGTTGAGTTCAGAATTCATAGAGCATCCATCAGGAACAAATTCGTGATGAATAACACCTTTACCAAATTTAATAGATAATATTTTTGTTATAAAACGTTCGTCGTTAGGACCTACCATTTAGAAACTATATTGGTTTGAATGAAAAAAGTCACATTTTGCTTACATTTCTGTATTGGGACTTTCTTGGCGCGCTCTAGCTGTGTTGGTGTTGCTCAGGTAAAAATTTGATGACTGTTTCCTCAACAATTTAATAGAGAATATTGTCTGTTATATGACATTTGTCACTAGGACCTACTGTTTAAAGTTAGGAGCTCTATTGCTTTAAATAAAAAAGTAACGTCTTGCCTACATTTTTTAAGTGTTGGGGCTTATTTGACACGCTCTAGCTTTATTGGTGTTGCTCGGATCGAAAATTTGGCCAAAGTTTTTTGTATAGAAATTTAATAGAACATATTGTTTGTTGCTAAGACCTAGCGTATAGGATCTATATTGCTTTGAATGAAGAAAGTCACATTTGAAACCGCAATTTTCCCTCAACTCTTATTTTCATTTCTATAAACCATTGATTGTTGATTTAATTTAAGTATTAATTAAAGTACTTTGATCTTTTTAATTATAAAATTGGGAATATAAGTTGATTGTAGATGGACATATCCATGATCTACTGTTTTCCCCAGTATGGGAGAAATTGAGTTTTCGGAAGAGACTATTTTTATTGAGTATTAAATGTATTTTACTATATTCTAATTTCTTCAGGAAATTTCGTACCAATCTTTTTGTTTGAGAAATCGTTCTTCATCGAAGTTTCTCGACTCTTCCGTAGGGTTATTATTTAAGATAATGCTGTTATAAAATATAATAAAAATGATCACATAAACTTGCAGGATGAGAGGTGTATCCGTGTACGTTCATACATTTCATGTATGTGGCATTTAATTATAGTCGGATAACTGCCTTTTGTGTTTTAACTGTGTTTGTAAATAGTTATGGCTATCACAAGACAGCTAATTTTTTTTCTCTTTATTTGTGTCTAATGGACTTAGTTATGAGGCTGTTACAAGGATGAAAATTAATTTGTGAATTATTGTAAAATCAAGTGCCTTTTGGTATATAAAATACAGGTTTTGCACTTTACCTAGTATTTACTGAGCCATAGGAGTTTACATATAGCCACTCATGTAATATCATTGAATGCCAAATAAATAAATTATGTTGTTTTCAATGCAAGTATATGTTGTTACTTATAGCTAGATGTCTTTCATTGCATCATGGTTCACTGCTAAGCTCCATCGTGAGCTCGGCCATGAGATACTGTTTACTGTTATTCTTATTTACAGTTCAGAGTTGAGATTATACAGTTTAGTGTTGAGTCATATCAGCTGCTGACAGTATATTTGTTCTGTTTCAGGTAAGTGGATAGAGAGGTTTAGAAGAGAAAGTGAGGGAGCTACTAGAAGCTAACTGTCCATACCTCCTACCTCCCTTCCTCCCTACCTCCCTTGCCAGGTAACCTTTTAAGTAATTGAATTACAGTTATTGGCGGACGGGTCCGGTCGTGCTGTTAAGATCCGAGCCAATAAGTCCCAGTTCCGTTATTATTGAACAGCTATCTCTGTCCCCATTCGCCATTTTCCACTCTCGCGGAAGCAACTGTCCTTTGAGGGTATGAAATAGGTAGCAAACCTTTTTTCTTTTAATTTTTTAATAATTTATTACAAAAAATTCAGTCCATTCAAAGGGTCATAAATGTGCGTTAACATACATTTTTGTGACATGGATATTTTTCGGCTGAAAGTCAATATTATTCTTGTGTAACGTTTTTTTCACCCTCAAGATGTGTAACTTTTTTCACACTCAAACATATAACGTTTGTGGGTGTTGATCGGATTAAAAATTTGACGACAATTACCATGTCAGAAATTTATAGAGAATATTGTATATGGGTCATCAACAATTTTGTAACCCAACTGTAACAAGTAGCTGCTGGGTACTTTCATTTTTTTAAAAAACTATTTATTGATATTTACAACTGTATACAGTATACGTCAATTGAGGAAAATTATTATAATGGCATGTAAACCACTTGTGAAGAACTACTCACTAGTAGCACTTCAATAAAAACTAAACTCTTGGCTATCTTCTTTTCAGACGCCTTGTTGCGTTACCAGGAATTGAATGTTAACCTGGGAGACTACTGGATTCGAGTGGGAGTGGAGTTTACTATGAAAGATTATATATCTGGTTTGGGTTAAATCAACAACAAAGGAATTTGGATTGTAAGGATTTGACAGGAAAAGAATTAGATGGTTTATTGGAGGACCAAATATCAACTCCCTTTGGGCAAATATGTCTAATTTCTTTCATCTAAAAGAGTACTTTGAAATTTATTGGAAGATTTGAACGTTTGTCTAGTAAATGTTAAAGTAGTTTATAACGACGGGCCGTTTCATGTCCTATTAGTCTTCTATATGGATTCCAAGTATAATGGAGTCCAAGGTAGCGGAACTGTTCAGGTCGTCGTAGGTCGGTTTACGACGAAATGTAAAGGTTTTTGATGGGATTTATTTTAATTCTCCAGTTTTGACACCATTCTTTAAGGTTTATGATGTAGGATTGGAGTGCCTGGGATGCAATGAAGGGAGGGATCATTATTTACTGATAAACATGTGTCATTAGCATTAGTGGTGAGGACAGTGCTAGGATGGGTCGGGATATCAGCTCTATACACTGTGTAGAGGATGGGGCATTTATCTTAAACTAGAAAAGTAGTTTTCCCTTCGTTATTGATTTGTTTTCGTAGTTAAATTTTAAATCGAAACTCCAAAATTTATATCCATTATCTGTCCCATAACATGAGCTAGTAACTTTATATGCGAATTATTATTATTAATGCAATTATTAACTTACTTTTTTTTTAGTACCTCTGGTATGTTAAAATATATTGAATTTTAGAATTAAAACTGAGACTAATTGTAAATCCTGTGTCCCAGAGGTTCAATCTATTTCCCTCACATTTTTTGAAAAAGCCCACCAAAGCATCACCAGGATTCTTGCAGGCAACACTGCAGAAGCTTTCCACCAGACTGAGGGTGACCTATCTTACAACAAATTTCCCTTGTTGGTTTTTCCCAAGTTTGTGTCAGTCCAAGTGTTCGAATCGCGTGCATATTGACTACTTTCCATGAAGAGATTTTTCGTTAGTACCATTAGTAAACTATTAAAAAATGTTTATGAAGAAATTTTTTTTTTCTAATGGAAGCCCAATGTCGTAATTCCAACGAATTGCAAGAATGACCCACATGACATTTGTCACTGTGACCTACTGCTTTGGTGATAAATTAGTTTGAATATAATAACGTTTTGCCTATATTTTTCAAGTGTCTTTTAAATCCTTAAAACCCCTATATTTAAATACATAGGAATCTATTCGACCTTTTTCCGATAATATAACTGGACTAAATGTCTTGTAATATTGGTTTGCTCTCTTCAGGTGAAGGCATTTACTGGATTATCTTGGCTCCATTTACTATTAGAGATGGACTAAACTTTAATTCCAATTTGCAGTTAAAACTACTGCTTCTAATTGTACAATAGTAAAAGCGAACTATGTAGAACAATAGCTAAAAATAAGTGTGATACCTAATCCTGGTGTGCCGAAATTAAAAAAAAAAATATTTCTACTGAATTTTGGAGTAAACCATTTTTATAATGTTTCATTAAACTAACTTATAAGTGTGTCATTCTTTGTGACTTTAAAAAAATAGACAATAACAGATCAAAAAATTATATTCGATAAAAAATAAAAAGTGTTACTATTATGTTATTTTACTATCTATACATAGACTTCGCAAATAATTTTATGTGGCTATCATATTCACAATCTGAGGTGTAATTACTTCCTTCTGAAGGTCCAATTTTTAAGATAGTTAATAAGTAGGGCTGTGAATTATATGCAATAAAAACTGAGAAATATGCAGAGATATTGGGTAAAATATGCAATTAAATGCCGAAAATATGCAACTATCTGCATTGTTAGAAACATAAAAAAATCGCAAAACATACCTATACTTAAGTAAAAACTCAAGTTTGAATAACTAATTGTGTTGAAAAGGGGAACATTAGGAAGAGAAACATTAAAAAGCTAATATTAAAAAACAAAAACCTTTATTAAAGATAAATAAAACACATATAACAGAGAACATTAAGAACGAAAAAAATCATAACAGTAATTTCCAGAAAACATAAACAATCACAACCAAAATACTTACACTTTAGAACAAAACAATATACATCAAAAACAATAAGCAACGGCCATAAAGAAACTCTCCCAGCTTATTCATGCCACTTACTAACTGTTGTAGATTTGAATTGCAGACAACTACTTTTTCAGGTTTTCGAACAAAATAGATCGTCTATTGGGCCTTAAAATAGATTTGAAACAAGATCTTTTGTCTTTGAAGGAGTGACTTTCGGTATTTTAGGTTAACGCAGAACAGTTTACGAATAATATGTCTCGGTGAACACTGTGTGAGAGACTGTGTAATGGAATGATGGAAGGGATAAGGGTGGGATGAAAAGTGTAGTCATAATACTCTACGTACTGGGGCGTAGTATAAATGAGAAATTAATCGGATAGAATAATTCTAAGAGAAGCAAATACGATCGAAAGTTCGCTGAACCCGAAAAATCAGCACTTCGACACATACAAACGCATTGATTAGGCAAAAAAAAAAGAATGGGAGGAGTTATCAGACCTATTTTTCGGTTTTTATCTATATTTTTTTTTCCTGCTTGGAAACATAAAAAATTCAAATGTTGAATGCTGATATGCCGGATATGTAGATAAATATGCGTCTAGTTCAAAATATTTAAAAATATGCACAAATATGCAAATTTAAAATAGCTCAAATTTTTCCAAATTCCTCAAAACATATATTTTGATAATATTAGATGTTTTAGTAAGTTAGGAAAATATGCAAATACATATATTTCACAGCCCTATTAATAAGCTATGACTGTTGTCTGTTTGGTTTGGCTTATTTATTTTGTATGATGTTACATATTTTTTTAAATAGGATTTTTTTTTTAAAGAAGGAAAACACTAAGTATCAATTACAAATACATTCATTACATTACAAGTACATTCAACATTTAATATTATAATTTTGTATACATAGAAAAAAAAAAAAAATAAAATGAAAAGCATAACACATTAATTTTTTTTTTATATTCTTAATATTTTTTTTTTTTTTTTAATTATTTTAAAATTAAACAATGAATAGAAATATTATTGTTCAATAAAGGATGTATGGAGATAATTAAACAGTGAAAAGTACAAAGGTTTGCCTACATCCCTCTAATCTAGCGCACAACTCATGTTCGTGGCTATGATGAGACCCCCAGTAATCTCCCTTATCTGTCGTTTTGTTAATCGATGCGGACCCCCCTTATCCGGCGCCCACAAAGGGAGAATATTAATTAGAGTACGGTGTACTATAAAATCTTTACCATTAATCTACTTTATACCAGACATAAAAGCTACGAACAAAAGGAAAAGTAACAATATTTTATGTGTGAATTAAAAAAAAATTAAAAGTTTTCAATCTTTTGATTAATGTGAAGAATAATAATAAACATAATAATCCAGTCGGTAATAAAATTTTATTTGTTGTTGTTTTTAATTCATCCTTAAACACGCACGGATTTTCAGTTGGTTTGATTTTTTCTCAATTGCTACGAAAATCCAAGAATCTTAGAAGGCCATCGCTCGCTGATTGGCAGCATCAAAGTACACATTCTAAGAAAGATAAAAATCTTGAATTATGGAATTTAGCATTATTTCTTCATTAAGTTTTTATGAGATTGCAGTATTTTTAAGCAGGTTAAAATTGCATTGATTAGTTGTTTGAAGAGTACGTAAAAGCATAATTAGACATCCGATTTGGCAGAAATAATTTTATCGATCCATCTGGTTGAATTTTAATTTCTAACCATATAAATTTATGATTGGCAAATCTCGTTTCTGGCACTCAAGACTTTTAATTATTATAGTAGTAAAATTTATTATTATAAACCTTCCTAGAACTAAGAAGATGTAGTTAAAATTTAGTACAGTTGGGTTTAATAGTTTTATCATTGCAAACTCTGTTGCAGAATTGCTCTATATCGGTGGCTTTTTAAACTGCACATGTCGCTCCATATATTTATAGTTTTTTTAATAACAATTGAATTGAAAATATGTAGATTTTATCACAATTTTCTTGCTTTATACAACACCGTACCTTTGTAACCTCTCTCAAATGGTGCTCGCTACCTATCGGTCGATTATCAAACTTCACTGCGCACCACATATTTATCGCTTTTTATGAAACAATTTAATTAAAAATCTGTAAATTTTATTATTACTAAGCCTTTCTAGAACTATGAAGATGAAGTTGGATATAATATTATATAATATGCGTTGCAGAGTGCTGATGTTTTGAACTTTTTTTAACATTTGAAACTAGTCCTCGAATTAAAAAAAAAGTCAATTGAAGTGGCAAATAATTCATAAAACCTAATCCTTATGAACCTTGACACTAAGTTCACCATCGCCACAATTTACCTTTGTTGCCCTGAATGCTCTTCGATGTCTCTAGCACAATAGAAAGTCACGGATGAGTTTAGCTCGTTGAGCATTTAGCCTAAGGTTCGGTCAGGGCTGCAGGGCTGCCAAGGGCGAGGCTAAGTTGAGGGTGCTGAGGTTTCGACAAAGCAGGACAA
This sequence comes from Euschistus heros, assembly GCA_003667255.2. Classification (NCBI taxonomy): domain Eukaryota; kingdom Metazoa; phylum Arthropoda; class Insecta; order Hemiptera; family Pentatomidae; genus Euschistus; species Euschistus heros. Next base: position 2,137,052 of record RCWM02000008.1, on the reverse strand, counting down.
TCCAGTCTCCTTCAGCCGCTCGTTTTGATTTCACGGTTCCGTTCCTGATGGTTAGTTGCCTAAACTTGTATCCATCGTTATAGTTTCACTCCAATACTTATAATTACGCATAGAAATTTTTGACAGTATAATTTTTTTTTTTTTTTAATTGGTACTTGTATGGAAGGAAAACTATTGTCCGTTAAATATCCTGGAAAATCGTCTCCTAGGAATACAATTATTTTATTATTATAATCATTTTATTTAACTACAATTAAATGGATCCGCTTGGATTTTTAAGTTTTTAAAATGTATAATAGTACGTCTTAGTATGATATAGTACTCCATTATGTTATTATACATGTAAATATAAAAACTTTATATGTGAATATAAAATCTAACCTACAATACAAAGATCTTAATGTTCCATATGCTGCTGATTTAGCCCAAACCAGATACCAATCCTTTCATAGTAAGCTCCATAACCACTTAAATCCCCTAGTTTCTCTACTTGCTTCCCACTCAATTCCCGATTATCCTCCGAGGCGTCTGAAAAGAAGATGGTCCAGAGATCTTCTTGTGTAGATTTTGTTTTATTTTTTACTGAAGTGCTACTGATGAGTAGTTCTTCTCATGTTTAGGCATGTTACTGTAAACTTTTTTATAAAAAATAAAAAAAAGTCTCGGTAAGGTGTGTTTTAAAAAATCTTACTTGATGTTTACTTGTACAGTTGTAAATTTCAATAAATTGATTAAAAAAAAAAAATTAAAAAAAAAACCTACAACACTAACAAAAACTTTAGATTATGATTGCCTTTCACTCATTACTCAAAATTTTATATTTGTCGCTTACAACGTTTTTCGGAGGACCCATTCAATTATTTTCCGACAGAAATAACAATTATATAATATTAATACTAACACCTGTTAATCATATAATAACAATTACTAATTAGGTTTTCGAAAATAAAAATTCCTTCCCACACCATGTGATAAACCCTTTCTGATCTCCAGCTATCAGCTTGAAATCCCTTGTTTTCCATTGCTCATCTCCTTTTAAGTGATTTAAATTAGTCGCTTTTTGACCACTCTTAATGATTCATAATAATATGAATTGACCACTCTTAATGATTTATATTTTATATATAAAACATCAATGTAAAGTACTTCAGGCTGAAAATAACCCTAAAATTAAATATTTATGAATCATTAGAAATAATAAATTTGTTCCAAACCAATCCAGATTTTTGTTTAAACGACTAGATAAACATTTTCAATAGTCCCATTTTAAATTTGTTTGCAATTTACTGACATCAAAACCAATTAGTCAAGGGAAAATCTCAGGAAAAATCCAAAAATTTAACTACTTGCCCCTTTCTACTTTTCCTTCCACACTTGATATCTTTCAGAAGTTCGTTTTACCTCAGGTGAGTACCCATATATTTTATTTCTTGTTATACATTTTTGAAAACTTTAGTATATATATATGTGTCATCCCAATGAATAAGTGTTGAAGTCGAATTTTGACCCAGAATATTTAAATGACTAAAATAGAATCATGCAGGTTTTTCTTCATGGTTAGTAAAATATTCGTTCTAAAACATAATTATTTAAAAAGTACATCTTACTTAACCACTTACTTACTATTAAGAATAACCTCCTCATTCTTTTAAGTATGTTATCTCATATTGGTCCAAATTCGACTTAACCACTTATTCACTAAGATGACAGATATAATCTATGTAAGAAATACTATTAAGTTAAGATTTTAATAATTGCGCCTGCTCCAAACGTGATAAGTGTTCCTTCAGTACTAACTTTACACTTGAGGCTACTTCCTCTACAGTTTAATATTAGGGTTTGTGGTGTGTATAGTTTGCCCGGGACAAGTTTCTAAGCTCAAACTAATCAAAGTCAAAGGTTGTTGTTATGTTTCCAATTAATCAAAGTTATTCGGCCTCCTTTGTTGTAACTGCGGGAGTGCATTTTAATATGGTCGTGCCTCCCAGTTCCGGAGATTAGTTGCTCCTGGGAAGGAAGAAGGAATTTGATTAAACCGAGCGGGTACTTCGGACTTTATCAAGTCCTGTTTATTTAAGATATCCTACACTTAAATAGGGACTATATATGTAGATATATATTACCGCTACTGCTGGTATAGCATCTAGTGCTGCGGGGAACACAATTAAGTTCTGATTAGTGTTTCACTTTATGGCTCTTCGCCGTGAATTTCTCATTCAGGTCGCAGCCTGCAGGAGGCATTGTCTAATTTATGGTTATATGTTTAATATTAAGCTTATAATAATAATGTATACTATTATATAAAAGGAGCCATTTTTCGTTTGTGATCACTAACCGCGAAAACTACTGAAACAATCATTACCAAAATTTAACTACGCCATCTTCATAGTTCAGGGAAGGTTTAAAATAGTATAGTTTACTCTAATAATAATTTAAATGTACAGTGTTATGTGGCAGAGATTTGCCAAACTTTCATTAACTTGTATAGTTAGAAATTAAAATCCAAAAAGATAAAATCGATAAAATTATTTCTGCCGCACTAAAAATGGTTGCCTTATCAAAAAATCGATTTCTTATTTTTTTTTTTGTATAGTGTTTAAAAAACGGGCGGCCTAACCTTAGTTTATTCTGGAGGTTATTAGAAGACTAAAATTTCAATTATTTTATTAATTTTTTTTATTTACAATTTATTGAAATTTAGAACTGTACAAATATACATTAAGTAAAGGAGTTAAAAACGCTTACATAACATAGCAAAACTTGAAAAGAGCTACTAATCAGAAACACTTCAATAAAAATCTACACAAGAAGATCTTCTAGGCCATCTTCTTTTCAGACGCCTCGGAGGATTATCGGGAATTGAGAGGAAAGCAAGTTGAGAAACTAGTGGATTTGAGTGGTTATGGAGGAGGATTGGTATCTGGTTTGGGCTAAATCAGCAACATATGGAACATTAAGATCTTTATGGATAAGTTTATTGGTGACAAATTAAGGAGCATTGAGGATTTTGGATTGTAAGGATTGGATACGGGATGAATTGGATAGTTTAGTAGAGCCCCAAAGCTCAACTCCGTAAGTTCATATTGGTCTAATCACTGTCATGTAAATGAGTAATTGTAATTAATTGGGAGCTTTGAACGTTTGTCCAGTAAATGTTGAAGTAGTCTGTAATGACGAGCTGTTTCTTGTCGTTTTAGTCTTGTATGTGGATTCCAAATAAGACGATTGTCCAATTGGAATCCTAGGTAGCGGATTTGTTCAGCTGAGATTAGTGGAATATCATTAAAGGATACTGTAGGACTGGAGGTCGTAAGTTTACGACGAAGGGTAAAGGTTATTTGGTGAAATTTGTTCGGATTTATTTTGATTCACCATTTTTGACACCATTCTTGAATGTTTAGGATATGTGATTGGAGTGTTTGGGAGGCAATGAAGGGATCATTGTTTACTGATAATACACATGTGTCATCAGCGTAAGTGGTGAGGACAGTGGTAGGATGAGTTGGGATGTCAGCTGTATACACTGTGTAGAGGATGGGGCCTAGGATACTACCTTGAGGAACTCTGGCGGGTAAAGAGGGAAGAGTAAGAAAATTTATGGTTCATTTTAATCGTTCTATCACTGAGATAGGAACTGATGATAAGGAAGTATGTTGAGGGAAGGATTCAATTATTTGAAATTTATTTCGATGTTTCTGGTTTATTAAATAAACCGTACCATTGATTGTGAGAAACAGTAGTGATTTTACCTGCAAATGCTATGGCGGAGGAAATAAATAATATTATTATTGAAAAATTAAATTGTTACAGCCGAGAATACCTCTATTGATAGGGTTGTAAGCACTGATAATGCAGTCCATTATCCGCCAGTTTCTTTCTAAAACGTCTCTATCCATCTGAATTGCCAACTCATAGAATTGATAAATGAATATCCAATTATGCTTTTACGTAAATTTCAACGACCTAATCATTGCAATAGTATCGGGTTAAATATTACAGGTTTGCGTGAAAATATCAAGAAATATGGGAAAATAATTTCTCTCTGTCCACTCGGCTATTTAAATAAATTCATATATTCTGTATCCGTAACATCTTCTGGCTTCAAATTTCAGGTGTTGAGTGGTTTAATTTGATTTAAGTAATAGTTTTATAATTTAGAATCCCTACTCTGAGGTAACATATAAACATAAATTCTGTTTATATAATTACTTAAATAGCCTGAATTCCTTCATCGTGGCACAACATTCTTTATTGCCTTGAATGGCTTTGTTTAATCCATATTCGTTGTGCAACCCTGAGGTGTCAGTTCGAAGGCTATATTCGTAGTATCACGTTTTTTTATTGGATTTAAATTTTCGTGTTGTTTGTTTTGATTGTTATTAAAAAAAAAAAAAAATGTTTATTTCAAATTCTTAATATATATTTAAACAAATTTTGTCCTACAAAATAATAATAATAAAAAAACATATTTTTTCGTTGACAAATCCTTACAACCTGCCGCCACACTGAAGGGCAACAAGGTATCAGGTGATATGAATTCATTCCAACAATGCACATACAAAAATAAATAAATAACAATAAAACATCTCAACATACATAAGATAAAAATATAAACAACAATAAAAAATAATGTAACCAACGGAAAAATAAATATGATATTCTGTGTTTCAATACAACCTATTAAAATAATTTTTTTTAATATACATAGGATTTTATTGTTTTTTTTACCAGGATATCAAAATATCTTTTAATATCTTTCATTGCTTTAATTTTTTTCTAATTCTCAAGAACCAATCGATCTCCTATACAACGGAAATATTTCTAATGAAACATAATTTGTATTTAGTAAACAGTTCGGAATATAAGTGGTCATTCATTTTTAATTGTTTTCAGCTTTGCCTTGTCCTACCTTCTTTTTTGTATTACCATCCCTGAAGGTTAAAAATGTTTAACCCATTCATGGCCAAGTTTAGATTCAGTTGAAAGTTTCGATTTTTCTCATAACAAACATTTTTAGGGTATTAAAATTTAAATAAAAATTATTTTATTAATTTATTTTTTTGTTCAGTCATAATGGCAACAGAAAACCTTGCGCCCTTGCAACATTGGCCTGTAGAATATATGTCTATGTATATATTAATAATTAAGTGAATTCATTTCATATAAAATAGTTATAAGTTCACAATTCTCTTAATTTTACTATAAGTGAAATTACTATACGAGATATAGGAATTAAGATTAGTTAATTTCGTTAAATATTTGAATTAAGCTGGATAATTTGGTATTTTGAAACTAAATTACAATGTTCAGGTCAAATAAGGTGAGAGAGGAGGCAAACCATTTGTCAATAAAATAAATTAACAAATAAAAACCGGTGGCGTGCAGCTAAAAATAGAAAATCCATTTTTTTTTTTTTTTAATTCTAATTATTTCGTTGTTTTTTTTTAAAATAATTTTGACATAATATTCTTATTTGTATTCATTAATATTAGTGAAATTGATATATTACACAGGCCAACGATGAAAAAACTTTTTTACTTAAAACACCTTATTATTCTGTTCTTTAGGGTGATAAATCCAAATATGACACTTATTAAGCCGTATCTCCTACCATTTTTTCACATTTGCCCATCAATATATTAAATTTTTTGATTTATTACAGAATTTAACACCTTTTATATACTACAAATAAAATTGTAAAATAATTTGTGCTGGATGTAGAAAAGTTGGCAGGACTGCTGAAACAGATATAGATATAGATGAGCAAGATTATCAAGAGTTCCAATGTGCTACAGCAAATAGAGCCTGAACTGTTAACTCAGATTGAGCTTAACGTCTTAGTTAGGGATCTTGGGTTAACAAAAGAAAAAGCTGAATTGCTTGATTTTCGACGAAAAGAAAAGAACTTGTTGGCAGTTGGAACTAGCATATATGTATATAGGAAGAGAGAGCAGCAGTTTTTAATTTTCCAATTAAGAACATTCCAGGTCTGATCAAAGAGTTTGGTTTTGAATACAAAAAAAAAAGACTGGATGCTGTTCATTGATTCTTCCAAAACTAGTTTAAAGGCTGTTTTATTACACAATAGTAACACTTCTGCATCTATACCTGTTAGCCATTCTGTACATATGAAAGAGAGCTATGAAAAACTAGAAATAGTGTTGAATAAAATTAGCTATTCGGCTCATGGTTGGATGATAAGTGGTGACTTGAAAGTAACATGCATGCTTCTTGGTCAGCAAGGCGGTTTTACCAAATTTCCATGTTTTTTGTGTGAATGGGACAGTAGAGCAAGGGATCAACATTGGTGCAGAAAGAACTGGCCTGTGACGGAGTCTTTAAAACCCTGCGAGAAGAAGATTCTCCACAAAAACCTTGTAGATCCTAGAAACATTCTCTTACCACCTCTACATATAAAGTTAGGCCTCATGAAACAGTTATATAATGCTTTATATTTATATGAAACAGTTATATATGCTTTTTTAAATTATATAAAAAAAAGCAAATTTCTCCAAAACTATGGGTGATACAAAAAAAGCTAAGACCAGGTTCGGATTCAGCACACAAAAATCTAAAAAAATCAGCTATTAAAGTAAACAAAGTTTTCAAACATTTTTTGTAACAGAATATAATTTTTTCTATATAAAATTAAATATTGGCTTGGTACTGTAGGTAATATAAAGGTTAATAAATAAAATAACAAACAACATACTTATAATATATAAGGGCCGTAAGGGTCATTAAAGGTTCAATTTATTGCCCTCTTGGTCTCATAAATGATGGAGTTATGTGCCCTTTACTAGCAGTTGATTAGCTTCCTTTAATGAGACTTAGCAGCTTTGATGCCTTCTTCGTTAAAAGCAATCATTTCTTGCCAACATTTTATTAGGATTTTAATTACCCTTATGAAGAGTATGATCTTTAAAGGATATGTCTTTATTTATACATTACTACTGTTTCATTGATAAATATGACCTGTCACATTTTAGAGCAATTAGTCATAGTGATATGAGGTTCATATTCATTGCTTGGCAACTAGTATGGATAGGTATCGATACAAAATATATTAAAAATATCGATATTATGACGTGGATTTCTTTAAGCTGGAGGTCTATACTTTTTTGGTGTAGCTCTGTTTGTGTTGCTCGAATCGAATTTTGCCTGTAGTTTCCTCATCAGAAATTTAATAATGAATATTTTTTGTTTTATATCATTTGTGGCTAAGACCTACTATGTTGGTTTGAATGAAAAAATTCTCGCCTGAAACCCCTACTTTCTCTTAACTGTTCAAATAATGATTATTTGTTAATTTGAATTTGTAATTGAAGTAATTTGATCCTTTTTATTCAAATGTAAATTGGGAAAAAGAGTATATTATATCCATGATGTATTGTTTTTCCCATTGAGGGATAAATTGAGTCTTAGTTTTTTTTTTCAAATATTTGCCGTCACGAATATATACTGTAAACATTTTGTAAAAAGGAATCACAATTTCAAGATGTCTTGTATTCAAAACAAAACATAATCTGTGAAAAAGAAAAAAAAATCTAATATAAACACAAAATACGCTAATATTTAAATCACACTTAATAAATAGAGATGAGCCGACTTGTCGGCCATGCCGATCATTGCTTCAGTTGAAATTCGGGTGACATCGGCAATGTTTGGGGCTCTTCGTTTATAGCAGAAACGTAGCTAGCTACATGGTTTTGTTTATCTATTTTTTGTAAACGGACCTGTATGTAACGGAGTGTTTTTCTAGAAAAATAAAGCAAAAGTCAGCAATTTATTTTACTTATATTTTTGGGCACAAAAATATCTTAAATGAATTGTAAATAATAACGTATGTAAATTTCTAAAATAGTAGTTTATATAACCTCTAATGCTGAAGGAGATGTAATTATAGTATCATTTCTTAGATATAACTCCTATATATTTATATGTGGAACTTCAGGTTTCGGAGTCTTGGCTCCATCTTCAGGTTTCTGTCAGAAAGAAGGAGAAAGAAATGCTATTATAATTACATCTCCTTTAATATTAAAGGTTATATAATGGTTACTGGATGGCATCAAATAACCACATTCATCATTATTGAAGGATATATTCAACAAAAATGAATAATATAAATTCAGAGAGGTATTCAGACATTTCAATGGACAGAAACCTGAAGATGGAGCCAAGACTCCTAAACATGGAGTTTCCTTTTCGGTTTTCAACCTTTATATTACATTTCAATTAGGAATTAATAATTTTTATTTTTTTAATACTAGTCACCAATAGTCCATCTCTAATTGTTGATTTTATGTTAACTTTTTGCGTTTGCTATGCATATTTTCTATTTATTTATTCATACTATTTTTTTTCTCTTTTCTTTGTATTTGTTGTTATTATATATTCTGTCCAAAATTATCAGTGAACTTGTCTTTTAATTTTCAAATCATCCATGTAAGGCTTGCCAGGCCGATCTGGAAATAAAAAAAAGTCAACCTAAATTAAGATATTAGTCAAGAAAATAAGCTGGGTATACTACTGAATATATTTCTTGGGAGCAAAATGATCCATAATACCCTCTTTCTGGGCCAGGACGCAACTGGGAGCGAAGATTGGGATCAGCGTGTATAATAAAGGGACTGGACGCCAGTGATGTCACGGCTAAAATTACCCGCCCTGGCTCTTGTAATTAGGATCTTGAGTGTGTCATGTGTTCTGTTAGGGCTCAACTGAATTCTTTTTATTTCATTTGATAAGTGCTAGCAGCTCCCTGTGGTTCCTTGCCAACTGTCCCAACAAAAAACTTTAATCTGTTTTATACGTGCTTCTTATATTTTTTATCTGCCCTATATTTAATTATCAATAATAGATGTATGTATTCTTGGAGAATTTAAACTATATTATGTTCATCATTTTATTTTAATTATCAGGAACACAATTTTCCTTCTACATAGTCTTTAATTTTTTATCCGCTCAAATTGAAGGGGGGGGGGGGCTAGCTGGCCTGAGAATATTTGGCCAACACGTTAGTATTGCAGTTTTTTTTTTTTTTTTCTTCGTTCACCAGATTTTGGGGTATGTTGGACCAAACACTTCTGAATGCTCTGTGCCTTTCTTTCAACCCAGCACTGCTTCATTCTTTCTGATCTTGTTTTCCTCTCCTCTTCTGAGATTTGGAACGTTCGTTTTGATTTGATTTTGAATTGGAACCTTTTTTGTCCTTAGTTATTTTTTTTTTCACTTTTATTTATGAGCATATTTTCTGTACGGAGTTCGTTTAAGTAATTTTCGGTTTCCTTAAACCAATTTGGTTTGGTCGTTTTGTTGAGGAAGAGGTAAAAAAGTTTTTAGTTAGTGTATTTAGGTTCATTCTGAGGATGTGTCCATATAAATCAGTTCTTCTCTTACTCATTGTGTCTGAAAGGTTCTCAATTTTTTGGTAAAGGGTCCCTTTACTGGTGTGGATTAATTTGTTCTTATAACATTGCAGTATAATTTTTTTTTTTTTAGATTATTATTTATTTATTTATTTTATTATTCTAGTGTATTTGTTTCATGTTTCAATTAAATCTTATATCACCTTTCATTCTAATCAAATTTCCTTTATTTGTAAATACCTTTGTAAATCAGGAATGAACTTGTACGTTACAGTATAACTAGACAATCCCTGCTGTTGTAATATATTATTATTTTTTTTTTTTTAATAAGAACTTCGTTATATATTTCAGAATTTGCTAATATCTATGATCGAATTACAGTTGTATCTTTCAAGTTTTTCATATCAATAACGAAAGTATTTTAAGAATTTCGAAAGATTCGACCAATACGTAGGCGTGAGGAGCGTATTGCTAGATTTCACCTAATTGCATGAAACACTGAGAGAAACATTTTTTTTTTATAACAAACAAAAATAAATCAGTATAAATTACATATTTTTTAAACGAGAAATGATTTTCCTGCACGATATTTATATCTGATTGTAAGAAATAATTTTCTGTAGATATTTTATAAGAATGAGTTACGATACGATGTTTTGTTGTATAATATGCTAAACAATTATTTTGTTTTTTAAAATTCAGTTCAGTATTTTACAGTAATAGATATTAGTTTCTTACCTCTCTTAGTATTAATATGAAAACTAATATTGGCCGGCAAAGGAGGGTGAAAGGAAAATGTACCGTAAAGCTCAGTTACGGGACCTTGATGAAGACATGATCTCATACTGCATTCCGATTCTGTAATACCATCTTGGCTTATTTTCAATTTTTCTTTATTTTTAATTTCTTATAATGTTGTAATTTTACTATAATTATGAATACCTCATTGTTTGTATTACTCTACAAACTATGGTGTATCATTAAATTCTCCTAGTTGTACCAATTAGACAGTTATATAGTTTATAATCATTCAATCAATCATAATTATAGCTGATGATTTCTCATAAAACATTAATTATCAAATTATTTGATTAAATTTATGAAAGCAACTCAGCTTACTTCTTATTGAAGTGCCAATGGGTGATAGCTTTACAAGTCATTTAACTGCTTTTGTGATCATTATCTTCACATTTAATTTATACTATTATATAAAAGGACAAACCATTTTTCGTTTTTGATCACTAACCGTGAAAACTATTGAACCGGTCTGTACTCAATTTTAACCACATCATCTTTATAGTTCCAGGAAGGTTTAGCAATAATAAAATCTACTGATTGACAAATAATTTGTTTAAAAAAAAAGCGTTAATATGTGGATAAAGGTGAAGTTTGGTAATTGACCGACAGTTGGTGAGCGCCACTCTACATGACAGGTTACAAAGGTGTTATATGGAGGTTGAATTTGATAATAAAATTTACTTATTGTAAATAAAATTATTATAAAAGATTTAATTATGTGGTGTGACGTGTTAAGCCAAGTGAAGCTTGAAAATCTACCAATATCTGGTTATCACAATTCTTCTATTTTGTTCACTATGGTAAAAGTACTGAATTCCATTTATGCCTACATCATCTTCAAAGTTCTAGCAACAATGAATTTACAATAATAACGTACAATGTTGAGTGGCTAAAATGAGGTTTCCCAGACTGTCATATACTTTTATAGTTAGAAAATAAAATCCAACCAGATGGAATCAATAAAATTATTTCCAAATTAAACTGTCGATCGTTTGTTTTTTTGATATAGTGGGGAAAAATATGTCCCACAGGCCTTTAGTTGATAATCCACTCCATTATCAGCAAGAGTTTCTTAATAGTCTTTTTCCATCTAGATTACCAACTCATGCATTAAAATGAAAAATTGTTGTCTAATTATGCTTTTACTTAATATTCAAACACCTAATCAGCGCGATTTTAACCACGTTAACAATTACTGCTATTTGTTAAAATATCATTGAAGAAATAATGCTCAATTTTATACTACAATACAAGATTTTCATCGAAAAGAAATAAAACATTAATTGTAAAGATTAAATACTAAACAATATTTCGAATGCTACCTTTTTTTCTTTACCTTTTTCTGTTTTACAAATTCATGGTAATAACACTATTCATGTTATAAAATATGATCCATCAATTAATATGTATGTAAAGTTTACAAACAAGCAAAAAAAAAACCAAACATTGAATTATTTCAAATAAATAAAATAAAATGACAAACATTAAACTTAAGTTCTCAACATTTTGGTTTTTCGAAATTTCACAGTAGTCCACTAGTCTGCATCCAGTGCGGTTCTCAGAAGTGGGCCTAGTAAGTCCTCAGCATGAGTTTAAATAGTGTGAATAAGTGCGAATTTGTTTTTGTTTTTTTTTTGTATATTTTATTCTTTATTTTTATACAAACATTTTTATCTTATTATTTACTAGCATCCCCAGTCGCTGCTTCGCCCGCTCTTATAAGTAAAAATAACTTAGATAGGTTTAACTAATAATAAAAGTTTTATTTTTTAACAATAAAAATTTTATCATGCAGTTGAGAATTATTTTATTAATTTATTATCGATTTCTAGCTCTATGTAACACTGTACTGTTATAACCTCTCTTAAATGGCACCACATATCTGTCAATTTTCAAAATTCACTGCGTACCACATATTTATCGCTTTTTAGCAACAATTTAATAAAAAAAACATGTAAATGTTCTTATTACTAAATCTTCTTTCAACTACTGAACCAATCATTACCACATCTTAACAATATGATTTGGTAAAGATTGGTTCAGTAGTTTTTGCGGTTAGTGATCAAAAACGAAAAATGGCTTGTCCTTTTATATTATAGATATAGATCAATTTAGAACATATGTTTTATTGGTAACTGTTTACAAACACCTGCACTAAAGTAGTGTTTATAAAAGATAAATGTTATTTTGATATTTTTGGGATATTTGTTCGAGAGCACATAAAACCCCAAATCTGATTTTTTTTTTTTTTTTTAATTCAAAAACCTTCCCGGGATATACCTAATTAGTTTCCAAATTTTCGCTACGATTAGATGTATGGTTGTTGAATCTATCGAGTACAGACAGACGCACATTCATTTATATATATATATATATATATATATATATATATATATATATATATATTATATATATATATATAGATTAGGTTTCTTCGTCAATGTTGGATAAATGTCTTCCTTTCAAAAATATTACGTATAGCTTTGCAGTGTGAAAATTTGTCAAAAAAATTAACCTGTGTAAATCTATTATAATATTTTACTGAAGTGCTGATTCAGACTGTAATTTTATTTATTTTTTTAAGGCAATGGAAATTATGTTTATTATGCTTTCAACTGATTATTTTCACTCTTTATCAATTAGTTTAGGTTTATCTAACATCCCGTATAATATCGAGTCGAGCGAGGTAAAATTTGTGTTGCTCCTGGGATATTGCTGTATAAAAAAGGCGAGACTTACATCGACAGGTAGCGCACACGGCAAGACAGGTCGCACGTTGGCTGTATAGCCTCCCTAACCACTGTGACCTTTGCGAAACCCTGTTAGGTAATTCTGCCTGGCAACCTGCGACATTTCACAGGAGCTCGTACGAGCGACCATTTAGCCTCAATAGGCTCTTTGCCTGCCCTGACATTTATGGAATCTAGCGGACAGTTCCACTGACCACGATAGGGAGAAAGTACCTTCGTCCGGGAGGGATCCTTCCCGTCATTGGTGGATCTCAAAGTGGTATGGGGTTTGGATTCTGCTGTGCTAAGCACCCAAGTGGATAATGACATTTGTAGTTAGATTATATCTCACTATCAGTTACAGCTAGGTTTTCTTTCTAAAAATATCAAAATATGCAGTTAGGTACGAATATTTTTATGTATTGATATTTACAACAGTTGGTTCAATAGTACAATTATTAAATAAGAGGAACTTTAATTAATAGTATGGCAAAGGCACGTAATGCAACTACCCAATGGTACCTTTTCAACATTAGTTCCACATTGGAAAGGCCATAGGCCATCTTTTTTTCAGACGCCTTGGAAGGTTATGGGGGTTCTCAGGAATCTCATGAGTGGTTCATCACCAACTAAGAAAGCCGCTTGTTATGGAATTTTCAATGATTTATAAATTCATGGTTTTTATTTTTAAAATCCTTCTTGATTTATACATACAAAGTATGGTGAGTCACTAATTATGGTCATAGTTAGGAGGAGTTATTGATTTAAAAGGGAATTCCGTTGAGTTTATAATATGACATCTTTGGTTATATTCTTAGGTTCTCAAAAGTTTATTCTGATGAATGTAAAATTGATGAATACACTAAAGGTTCCTTTCAAATAAGTTCTTATATTTTTTACTAAAAGCCATAAATACCAGTTACGGGCATAGCCGAGACTAGACATGGTCATAGCCGAGACTAGACATGGTCATAGCCGAGACTAGTTAATGGTCATGTGACAAAATATTCTTTAAATGAAAGTTTTTATTAATTTAAAAATGACTTTTAATTAATTAGCATCTAGTACTATAAAAATAATCTAAATATTTACTAATAAAATGCATAATAAAATGGGGTATGGTTTTTTTCATTTATGTTCAAAAATAAAAATCACCAAACTGTTTTTATGAATTCCATATCGAACTTTTGGTCGGATTTTATTTCTATTTTTTTTATTTATTGATTTTAAACCCCGTTAAATACCATTGAAGTTTCTAATAGTTCACTATTTCTTAATTATATTGACCCTTCAACATCAGCATAAAATAGATTTGTTTGTTTTGATGACAAATATGACAAAATTTGGTTCTTACAAGACAAATGCATATGGTTTTTTTTAGTGCTTTTCTTCCAACAGTAACACTTTCATTGTTCTATGGTTAGTGATTAGTTTGCTTTCATATATCGGTGGAACTTTTCAGTTGTCGGTTAATTGCATTTTGTGTATCCTTGTGTAGTGAAAAGGAATTTTAATTCCTATGCTTGAAATAAATCTTTTTGTATGTTTATCTGAAACTCAACTACAGTTTTGAACATTTGAATAGTTTGCTGTTTGCCTCAGTTTATCTCGGCTCATAAGTTGAATGAAGATATTGGGGCCCTGATAGATTTGCCACATCGGTGTAAGAGGATATGGAGGGGTTTATTGTTGAAGCAGTTGGGCTGGTATTAACTAGTGCTTCGTCTCTCCTAGTTCTAGTTTTAGCCTCGAATAGTTTGGGGATAGAGAGCGGAGGGTAGCTCTCTAAGAGCAATTAATGTATTTTCTGAAAAGCAATTAAGATACATTAAAGGGGTTCATTGACACAAGTCTTATTAGACTCGGGGTGCCTCGTCGGTTGTGTAATTGTACAGCTGAGGCATCCAACATTGTCTTCATTGTAGGATTCCAACGCCACATTTAATGTACCTTGTATCCCTCATTAACAATAGATAAAAAATCTATATAGTTCAGAAATTAATGTTTTGAATTCAGGCATATGTTAAATTTAATTAATTGGGCTATTGATGGATTTAGTCGATGAAGGAGTTATGTAACTAAACATTTTAGAGTAATTTATGTTTGAAGTTTTTTTTTTTTTTTTTTTATATATAGCCCCTTCATCTTATTCAGATCTCTTTTTCTAGTTTTTTTGAAATATTCAGATTTAGTTACCTAACACTTCTGCACATAAATCCCCCACCCAATCAACTAGATAGAATTTAAAAAGAAATGTGACAATCCCTTCATCCACCAAACCCTTTAATTAGTTTTAGTACATTCTTATGTAATAAATATAAACAATAATCATTTTATTAATTTTTTAACTGTCCAAGTTCGAAAGCCTCTGTTTGGCGTTCTATTAACCGCCACACGAAATTGAGATAAACGGAGTTGGGTTTTGGGGCTACACAATTCTCCTCTCCAATCCTTACAATCCAAACTCCTTCATAAAATCCTCTATGCTCCTTATTATGTCACATACAAACCTATCCATAAAGATCTTAATGTTTCATACGTTGCTGATTCGGCCCTAACCAGATCCCATTATGACGTGGGAACACGTGGGCTCACGTCATAATGCGTGGGATATAAAAATGTAACACAAGGTTTTACCAAATTTCCATGTTTCTTGTGTGAATGGGACAGTTGAGCAAGGGATCAGCATTGGTGCAGAAAGAACTGGCCTGTGAGGGAGTCTTTAAAACCCTGCGAGAAGAACATTATCCGAAAAAACCTTGTAGATCCTTGAAACATTGTCTTACCATCTCTACATATAAAGTTAGGCATCATGAAACAGTTATATATGCTTTTTTTATATGTATCAGTTATATATGCTTTTTTAAATTCTATAAAAAAGCAAATTTCTCAAAAACTATGGGTGATACAAAAAAACTAAGACCAGATTGGGATTCAACACACAAAAATCTATATAAATCAGCTATTAAAGTAAACAGAGTTTTCAAAAACATTTTTTTTGTTGGCCTGTGTTATTCTTTGTTAAGCCAATAATCATATGTAAACAAATATATATAGTAAAATAGAAGTTTATAAAATGTTAATTCATAATATTTTTGGTAGTGTTAGCATAAATAGGTTAGTTTGTTATTTAAGAATTTAATTATTATAAATAATTATAATTATTAATAATAGTTATTTACACGGTAATTATTGATAGTTATTTTATTTATCAGTTATTTTTTAAACGTAAATTAACGATTAGTCTTCAAAATTAACTAAATTTTGATTACGATAAATTAAATTTAATATTTAATCAGATTAACTTTTTTCCAACGCTGATGTTTACATTTATACACACATTATCTTTTTTCATAATTATCATTCATGTGTAATGTAATATACCATTTAAGCATGTACAAGTATGCCTTTGTGTTGTAATGTGTGTGTATATATATATATATATATATATATATATATATATATATATATATTTTTTTTTTTGAGATAAAGAATAAAAAGATTATGATTCAAAAAATAAAATATATATATATATATGGTACATGGTGGGCCATAGAAAGGGGTTATTATAATGAGACAAAGATATATTGTGGCTGAATGTGGGACATAAGATATATTGGATTGAAAAAGTTGGGGTCGGGGGTTAGCATTTACCGCTGGCCAAAGCTGAAGTCATTGTCTGCTTGATATACTGCTTATTTTTATTTCCGACCAAATCTATTGTTCTTCCAGGCATATTTTATAATTCTAGGATTTATTGGGATAGGGATAGCTATTCCTGGTGAGGCCAATCTACTCTTCATAAAAACTGGGAGCCGTTTGATCAAAAAGTTCTTCCAGGGCAGTCGGAGATTTATTCTGTGTTCTATATCGATTCGCCGGTATTATCTTCATATATAACTAAAGTAATATCGGGCAGGTATATAACTGTAATAACTTCAAATTTCCTCTTCTTAATTGAGAAAAACAACTATGACTAAATACTTTTTTTTATAAAGGACATGAATAAAATATGGAGTACCGACGTTTCGATCTGCCATGGAGATCTTCAGAGCTGATAAAAAAAACAAAACTGGATGTGACCAAATATCAAAATCAAAAATGCTATATTTCATACTCTATGCTTTGCCTCTCTATTGGCGAGATTCTATCTTAATGTTTTTTAATAAATCCGTTTGTTAAGTACATAATTGATCGAAAACAGAATTTTGTGAAAATAACTGGATGAGAAATCCGCTACTAAAGGTTATAATTTTTTCTGATGCTTATCGTCTGAATAGTTTATAGGTTATAGGCTCATCTGATTCGTTGGGTATGAAGTTCATCATACATTGTGATCACTGTGCATAAGATTATTTGTGACTTAACAAGCATTGAGAATTTTACGAAGGATTTTATACAAGAAGATAAGGTTTTGTTGAACCCCATAGCTCAAATCCGTATGCCCAAAATGTTTGTATTATTGCTGTGTACTTGAGACTTAATTGGAATCTTTTAATGTTGGTCTAGTAAACGTTTGAGTAGTCTATAACGGCGAATAGTTTCTTGTTAAAATATTTTATGTGGATTAATTAGGACATAAAAAAAAATTAATACAATCATACTATGTATACCATAGTGACATGTGGATAAGCTTAAACCGAGCAACTCGAAACTAATAGGTCCAAGTGGATATGAAAGTTATCATAGAATGATGAAAATCTTAGTTAAGATTTGCTCATATCAGCATCATATTGGACATTGAGATCATAATGTGACATAAGGAGGATTTTTCATAAGATTTTAGATTGTGAACAATGAATAATAGATGAATAGGTTCGTAAGATTTTAAAGTTTAATTTGTAATCCTGACCTACAATACTTAAAAACACACTTAAACTAAAACCTTACACCAGTCAGACATGTGGGCTGGATAAATAAAAACAGAAGACTATAAATGACGTTATTACAGTGGATTTTAATGGACTGTTAAATTCTGAAGATTTGAAAATAATTTATTGTCTTGCGCTACTTTCAAAACATCTGCTGAACAGATGTGCGGCGTTAAAGGAAAAAAATAAGAATGAGAATGTAACGGACTCTTTAATTACTGTATAATCACATTTAACCTATTATTATTATTAATTATTTATTTATAACACAATATCTTCATTGTTCAAGGAAGGTTTTGCAATAATAAAATTTAATAATAGACCGATAGGTTGCGAACGCCATTCGAGAGAGGTTACGATGTTATATAGAGCTATAAATTTATGATGAAGTTTACTTCTTTTCAATTCAATTGTTATTTAAAAAAGTTATAAATATATGGAGAGACATGTGGATCCCAAGTGCAGTTTAAAAATCGACCGATATGTAGCCGTTCTGCAACAGAGTTTGCAATGGTAAAACTATTAAACCTAACTGTATCAAATTTTAACTACATCTTCTTAGTTCTAGGAAGGTTTATAATAATAAATTTTACTATAATAGTAATTAAAATAAATCGTCGAGTGCTAGAAACTAGGTTTGCGAAACTATCATCTATATTGCCCACATTTGTGGCACATTGTAATAATGACTCAATAAAAGTTATAAAAACAAAACAAAAAAAAAACATTCTATCCACCAGCCGAAGCGGTGAAAGGACGAGCGCAAAGCATATATAGCCTTCAATTCAGTTCGTTGCTTCAAAATTCAATGTTATTGCAGATGTTGAGGTGGCAGTTGTCAACGAGGTGGAATGATTTATAATGGTGACAAAACGTCTTTGGTAAGATTTATGTGACACGATAAAATGGCAAAAATAAACTTTTTTCGGTTCATCGGACGAGAACACAAGTTTTATTTCACCTATGTGGTAAAGCGCGCCCTTTCTCAATTCCCTCCGGGTTTGATAACGCTTGGCAAAGCAAAAATTCATTCTTCCACTTTGTTACCCCCTCTAGCCGGCAATATTTTTTGCAGATTGTGGGTGTGGGAATTTTTAATATAGTTTTTTACTTTGTATCTTTTTTTCTACCCTTTTTTTAATTTTTTTTTTTTTTAGCGCGAGAGATCTGGTAGTGACTTCTTGATTCTAAACAGAATAGAGTTCATATTTAATTTATATATGTGCCTTGTTGGTCTAACTGAATTCCAGTGCGCTACAGAATGCGCATATATACGTTTTATTATTATTATTATTTTTTTTTTTAAGAATAGTTAAATTTCCATGATTTGGGGTAGAGACAAATTTTTTTTTTAATATTCTTCATTAATAACCTAACAATAATATATTATTATGTTTATATCATTATCATTTTTTTTTTATTGATAAGTGGTATTTTGTTGTTCGTCGTGAGGTCTAATTATCTTGTAAAAGAGTTCTGTGTATTCAAAGCTTGATTTTTAGTATCTTCATTTTGAAAAATTGCTTAAGTTGGGCATCTTAATAAGGCCTTAAAAAAACTTCTTTTTTTTTGCCGGAAGTAGTATTTTTAGATTTAGAAAACGATCTAAAATTTGCGATGGTCTTCCATAATGTGCTAAATTTTGACTTCTTCATGGAAGCCAACTGTTTAAAATATATACTTCAAGTATATTATAGGAGCTTAGAATTGAAAGTGTGTCAATTTTTAGCACTTCATTAAAAGTTCTAACTAAGAAGATCTTTGGCCATCTTTTTAGACCCCTCGGAGGGTTATCGGGAGCTGAGGGATAAGCAAGTTGAGAGGCTTGTGGATTGGTGTGCTATTATTGGATTTAACGTTAGATTTATATATATATATATATATATATATATATATATATATATATATATATATATATATATATAAATTCCCGTATTCAAGTTGAGTCCTTGTAAAGATTTGTTTGTTTCAAAAAGTGAATTATCTGGTTGTGGAAATATATGTTATTTTCAAGCGAAGTTGAAATGTCTTGATTTATCAGACCATTATTTTTTCTTTGCTTTTGGTATTTTGTGTATTACCTAAGAATATATTCTATTATCAGGTTTACCTGACATTCATTGCATTTTGGGGGTGGCTTATCTTCCAATAAGTAACTGTGGGTTAATTTTGAATGTCCAATTCGCAATCTTGTAAAGATGACTTGTTCTTTTCTTGGTCCTGGTTCTTGCTACCATGGCCTTATGTAAAATGCAAGCATGTAATCGTGTTTATTTTCTTTAAAACCAACTGAAGAAGTAATAAAATTTAGACATATTTATGAAAATGAAATGGTACAATTTAAAAATTAAAAAATATCTCACAATAGATAAAAAAGAATAATTTTTTTCCATGAGATCATATTGAAACTTATTTACAATTTATCCATCCTTATCTGTTATCACATTGTTAAAATATTTCCATGAGGTCCTTAACCTCTCTCTCTCTCTCTCTCTCTCTCTCTCTCTCTCTCTCTCTCTCTCTCTCTCTCTCTCTCTCTCTCTCTCTCTCTCTCTCTCTCTCTCTCTCTCTCTCTCTCTCTCTCTCTCACTCTCTCTCTCTCTCTCTCTCTCTCTCACACACACACACTCTCACTTTCGGAAAATGATGACAATTATTAAAAATATTTATACTCAGGAAGAAGGACTTCCGAATCGTCGTCTGTCTTTGTATGTGAGGCGGTAAAGTATTACTCTAAGAATACCCAATATTTTCATTTATTACGTAATTGGTTTATAGGTTAGTACCTGAAACTGAATTAAAGAACCTACCTCAAGCTCCTTCCCGATAATCCTCCGTTGTCTGAAAAGAAGATGGCCAATAGACCTAATGTAGTACTCGTATTATTGAGGTGCTACTAGAGAGTAGTTCTTTACATGTTATTGAATCTATGTCATTGTGATCATTTCCCTCAAATTTACTTGTTGTATATAATGTATACAGTTGTAAATATCAATAAACAGTTTAAAAAAAAAAAAAAATTGTGTTATTTTGGACTTAACGTCCTTATGTACTCCAAGTAAGGCAAGGAGGATGGGTTATTTTACAGGTTACCAATCTATTATAACCAGGCTGGGAAGGCCATGATTTATTTTATGGGTCTGCCACGAAATAAATTTTTACCCGCCCAGGCCGGATTCGAACCCACGGCCTTCAGTACTTAGCTTGCTCAGACCCTCGCCCCAACTCACTCAGCCGTTGAGTACCCAAAAGAATTTTATTCTATTATTCGTATTTAAAATAATAATGAACTTTAAATAATCTATTTTTTAATTTTTTTTATTTATTAAGTAAAATATTTGTTTTTCGGAGACAACTAATGAAAATAAAAATATCCTGTTTCATCTTACGTAATATAAGATTCTGTGGTCGGCAGGGCAGGTAGGACCGCAACATGCCATGTTGTCTGAGCAGAAATGTTATCTGTGGAACCGCAAGTAACATGACACATCATTAGTTAATTACCACTAATTCATTAGTTTGCTTCGATATAAGCTTGTTTAGTGTATCATTTTCTATCTGTTTTTAAGGACAATGCGTGTTTTAACTAACAACCTAAACATTTCTGTTGACTAATTTTTTTTTTAAACTATTTTTTGATATTTACAACTGTATGCATGTATGTATAATAAGTTAATGTCAGGATATTATTAAAACGACTTGTCAATAACTTGTGAAGAACCACTAACTAGTAGGACTTCAATATAAAGAAAAACAATTCTAAATAAGAAGGTCTCTCGGCCATCTTCTTTTCAGACGACTCGGTGGATTATCGGGAATAGAATGGGGAGCAAGTTGGGAGACTAGTGGATTAGAATAGTTATGGAGTTTACTATTAAAGGAAAGACATCTGGTTTGGGCTAAATCAGTAACGTGTGGAACTTTAAGGTCTTTATGGATAAGGTTATTTGTGACAAAGTAAGGGGCATTGAGGAATTTTCAAGGAGCATTGCAAGGATTGGATATGAGATGAATTAGATGGTTTGGTGGCCCCAAAGAGAATATTTAAAGGATATATTGGATTCAACAGTTGCTCCTCAACATGCGTGTTATTTGTCGTTAGATTGCGGTTTATGACTCAAGAATTCTCTTGTTATGATTCCAGAGTTAACATCATAAAACTTAAAAGTTAGATAATATTGTAATTTATTTAATTCTTTCACTTATTGTTTATTCTAGTAATTTATGTAAAAACAAGATTTATTCAATGCAATATTTTTGCCTGTCAGTCTATAGAATTTCTATGATTTTATCTGTTACTTTCTCCTTATATTAAAATAGTTAACTATAATGGACAAAGCAAACTTCGGTTTTCTTCGTCAAGATTAGACTAGACCACGATTAGGTAACTTGGTTGAGATCTCACGTCTTGCCTGTGAAATTATACTTTATTTTTTTTTTTTTTTTCAAAAAACAGATAACTTGTTCAACTACTATACAGTAATTCATTGGCTGTTCCATGCCCTGCGTCTGTGCGATAACTCTAATCTTTTTTTTTTTTACTTTTTATTATGATTGCTAATCTGTTTAGTCATTGCTGAATTTCGTATAATCTTTTTATCCTTTAAAAAAATAAAATATACTTTTCTTCATTCATAGTGAATAAATACTTAATTGTGGTGTTCATATTAAAACATTTTTATTTAAAACGTACATTTTACATAAATTTTTATTCACCATAACGAAAAACCTTCACGATCCAAGAAAAACACTCCAGCTTGAAATTTATAAAAAACGTGACTTGTTTTCAATTAAATTATCAAACCTGATTTAAATATGTAGTGCGACATTTGGGCCCTAGTGAAGTTTAAAAATCGACAGTTATGTAGTTAGCACCATTCCGCAATTGAGTTTACAATGGTAAAACTACTGAATCTATCTGTACCAAATTTTATCTTCTATGATAAAATTTTACCAAATTTTGATAGTTCTATGACGTTTTAGAAATAATAAAAATTTAAATGTACCATTTTCAGAGGTAGCAACGAGGTTGACACACTATCATATCATTTTATGATTAGAAATTAAAATCCTAGATGGTTATTTCAATAAAAATGTTTTTCCCGTAAAAAAAAATGATTTATGGACTTTTATTTGTAAGCACTAATAATGCAGTTCATTATCCGCAAGAGTTCCTTAATAGTTTCGATCCATCTGGATTACCAACTCATACATTAAAATTAAATATTGGATGCCTAATTGTACTTTTACACAATTAGACCTAATCAGTGTAATTTTAAAAAGGTCAAAAATTTCTGCTATGTGTGAAAATATAATTGAAGCAATAAGGCTCGGTTGTGTACTTCAATACGAGATTTTTATCGATGGACAAATAAAGCTTCTATTATTATGTAAAATTATTTAACTTCTTTACTTATGAGCGCGGGCAAAGCTGCGAGTTGTATATATTTTTATTAAAAAAGTGTCGATTCTTCGTGTGGATTCTGGATCCACACATTTTTGGAACCGATCAATACCGCTTATTTTGACGATAGTTTTGTCATTTATTTTTAATTAAATAGATTTAGTTTACTATCCTTAGCACGGTAATACGTTTTATTCCTTACAATTTTGCTACATTTTATTCTTGTAGAAAATTTTGTTATCATTTTCTCCCAGCGTATTTAAGCTACATACTAGAATAGCCCTGAAGGTTCGCAGTAGAGTTGAGAAGATTACAATCACCTCCCATGATGTGTTCTATTGCTTTCCTCGTGTCGTTTTCTTTTTACCGAAAATTGGCTAATGCAATAGAGGACGGGCATAACAATAGGAGAAGCAATAAAAGAAGACGACGATAATAGAGAGGAAGGACGCAGCCGAGGCAGAAGAGCTCTGTTGGAACTGAACACTTATCCCCTAATCACTTCCATGCTAATAGTCTCTCGTTTAGCTGAGTCCCGGATCTCTCGAAACTAAACCCGAGGAATTCCTTGGGAACATCTGGGAGCTGGAGGCGATTACTTCCATGTTCCTTGTGTGTCGTCCAGGTCACAGTGACCATCCTTAACCGGCGGGGGTAACGAGTACGTTGAACTGAATGGATACTCCTGAGGGGGGACTGGAAAATTTAATGTTCTTGTTTAGTCGCAGGAGGTGTAAACTCTCAGTTCTTGAAAATAACATTCATTGCTTTGCTTTTTGACTTTACCACTTTTATTTTTAAAAAAATCAAATGTGTTTATTCAATATCCACTCCTTTCTTATTGTTCTTTTTTACCGAGAAATTGTTGTAGAAGAAAGTATATATGAGTGTCGGTAGTTTTAGTGTTAATACGATTAGTCCGCAGTTATTATTTTTCATTTTTTAATATTGACGTTCGATTTATATTATATACTAGTATACTCCGTTGCGGCTTCGTCCGCTCTCATAAATAAAGACCATATTATTTTAACTAATAATTGAATTTAATTTGTTTATTAATAAAAATCTTGTTTGGAAGTATGGAATTTAGCATTGTTTCTTTAATATTTTCACGCATGGCAGTAATTTTAACCTGGTTAAAATTGCATTTATTAGGTGTTGGAAGAGTTCGTAAAAGCATAATTAGACTTCCAATTAGGCAGAAATAATTTCCATCTGGTTGGATTTTAATTTCTAACCATAAAAGTTTTTGACAGTTTGGCAAACCTCGTTTCTGCCACGCAAGACTATATATTTTAATTATTATTATAGTAAAATTTATTATCATAAACCTTCCTAGAACTCTGAAGGTGTTGTAGGTAATAACTGGTACAGTTGGGTTTTTATAGTTTTACCATTGCAAACTCTGTCGCAGAATAGCCACATATCAGTGGTTCTACAAGTCGCTCTTTATAGCTTTTTTAATAACTATTAAATTGAAAAAACGTAATTTTGATTATAAATTTTGAGCTGTATATAATACCATAACTGTGTAACTTCTCTCGAATGGTGCTCGACACATACCAAACTTTACTGCGACCACATTTTTATCGCTTTTTATTGGTAATATAATTGAAAATCTTTAAACTTTATTATTGCTAAACATTCCTTAAACTATCAAACTGAACCGCCAGGTTTTTCCCCAATCTTGGGACCCAATTTTTAGAGACTGGGTCTCTCCACCTCGCAGTTGATTCACGGCTGAAAAACAAAATAATATCAATTTTTTGCCTTCAATCGGACTCGAACTCGGGCCTTAAAGCAAGGTAGGCAAATATCTTACCCACTGAGCTAACGCGACTTAAAAAAAAAATTTATCTTAATGAAGAAAAAATAATGAAAACAACAGTAATTAATAATAAAATAAAATAAGTATATAGTAATTTTATGTTTACAATGCAGCCACTCAACCTGTGGAAAACCGAGCGGAGCCTGTCCTAAACTCAGTATCTTCACACCTTGAACCTCGTTCCAGACATGAATACATTCTGGAAATAATCTTGATGTAGTTTGTAGTCGGCGCCAGCCAGATTATTGCTTCACTTCCATCATCAGGGAGTTGTAGTCGAAACCTGAAACTGTGGCTCTGTTAACGATATCGTCTTTCGTTTAATTGGATTGCTTCACAGTGGGCATATGGTTCTTGTTTGTTTGGTCTGCGGGCGAGTGGTCGAGCTGTCCTCTTGAGATTGTTTCATCGAAGGTGCCATATGGAATTGTAACTGGAGTCGCATCTGCCTTCATCATCTAATGTCAATAAAGTTAAACAGATAGGAGGGTCGTGGGAATGGACAATCATGTACATTTTCGTACAACTTGAGATTGGTATGCGAATAGAGTTCTTAAAACTGAACTTTAGTATGAAGGTTTAGTATCTAAATAATATATGATTATTATTATTATTATAACTATTATAAGAAATTAAAACATTAAAAATAATATATCGTCTGCTTGGAGGTAAAAGTCACTTAGTGCATTTATTTTTCCAAATTCGACAAAAAGTCATAACTTACTATTACAATAAATATTTCAAGCTAACATGAAATTATACTTAAAGATTACACACTCATTTGATTACCCAATTTAATATATTCTTCAAATTTATTAGTTCATAAATTGAAAAAATAAAATAAAATAAATGAATTTTACAACCTTCTAATTTTCTTCTTTTGTATTGTATAATCAGCTATTCCCTCCTCTGCAATAAATTCACAGCTGCAGTTCACTTCATTAATTATTTTCAAATGATTTTTTCCTCGACTGGATCCAAAACTACAATTCCATTTGTTCTAAATCGCCGCCTACTTAATCCGCATCGTCTCTTTGGTCAAATCACCTCTTTCTTTTTTTTTTTTTTTTTTTTTTTTTTTTTTTTTTTTTTTTTTTTTAGTCAATTACATAATCCTTCAAAATATATTTTTATATATAAATTTTTTTTTTCATTATTTTCCTCTGTTATTCACGAAGGAATATTCATCTCTGTAATAATCGCGTAACTTAGCCCATTAGATAAAGAAAAAAAAAGGTATCTATTGATACACATAATCCCAAATTAACACATAACACATTATCCACAGGTGCCACAGATAAAAATACATAAATTCTAATTTAATAAATAATTAAATGTGATTTTGACGACAAGTAGGGTAAAACCAGACAGTTATTCTATTCATATTCATAGTATACTTAAAGATAAACAAGAAAGTTCACACTAAACATTATTAATGGAATGTATTTTACAAGATGGTGACAATAAATAATGTAAAATAGGTTATTGATACCCTATGGATATCTTAGACAGAAAATTCTTAAAATTGACAGAATTGAAAGTTTTTAACTCAGCTCAGTCTTTAAAAGGAATTTTCTTATATATTTTTTTTAGTAATGAATGTTTTATATTTAAATTTCTATGATATGGTGTTAATAAATATCTATGTTGTCACTAACACCCTAAACCCTTATCATCACATTTTCAGTAGGAAAAACTAATTATTTTGTATACTTATTTTTTTAAAATTATTATCCTGGCATTTGATTTTAGTTACCTATGACTAAAATGTGGATTTGTGTTTGTGGATTTCTTTTAAATAAATAATTGTTTAAAAAATATTGCTTTTTTTTCTTTAATTCTGTGTAATAATTATCTTCATTTTATTTTCTTATCGTATGTTATAGTTGCATAATGCTTATCTTCCTTTTATTCCCTAAGTATTTTTTTTTTCTTGTTGAAGTGTTTTATTATTTCATTTCAATAGAACATTAACAACGCCATTTATCGTAAGAATGATAACATTATTATTTCTTTTTAACTACATTTTTATTACTTTTGTATTTATTGTCCTCCTTTTATATTTTAATCTTATTTAATTTTCCTATGCATTTATTATTTTTTTTTTTTTTTACTTATTTATTTTATTTTTTTACGATAAACTTGTCACGCGCTGTTTTAATGAGCTGTGAAAAATCCTGTTGACTGTAGTTGTGTAATGAATTATTAAAACCTCTCTCGCTCTCTCATCATTATCATTTTGAAATTACAAAGTAAATATTTCTCATTCATTGTTCACCAATTAAGTGATACAAAATAAAATTATCTTATACGAGACCTCTTAATAATCAGTAGAGAAGAAAAAACTTCTAAATTGGACTTAATGAACTCCATTGTCTTCGTCAAAACAAATTTATTCACCATATAATGTTATCCATGGTTTATTGTAATGTGTTATACGTCAACATGGTCGCCTGTCAATCAGTTCATCAGCAGTTTACATAATTTTGAGTGATCAATTTTTATTCCGAAGTGAAGTGGCTCTATAATTATCTCCTTAGGGAATGGTTTCTCCGTTTCTTCCTGTGTCTTTAATTCAAATCTTCTATCCAGAGTTCTTCCAAACGATCCAATGTTTGAAATTGCACTGTAGCGCGTCGAAAATACTTCTTTTTTTTTAAGATAGCACAAATTGTATTGGCAATTCCATCTTTTATATTATATTTTGTATTCGAAAGAATTATTGAGTCATAGAAAAATACTTTAAGCTTCTGGTGTCCAAATTTCTTACGCAGAAAAATCATAATGCCGTAAAAGGCAAAAAGAGGCAAACGATATTTCTTATATACGAGTATATTTTCCAATAATCACTTTTTAAAGAATAAAGAAACTCTCCAGTTGCAATTAGTTCCATTCACGTTTAAAAAAAAAAAAATGTGTGTAGGATATGGTGTTTATACTGCCTACACTGAAAAAAACAAACTTGTTAAAGAGGCAAAGAATATTGTAAATATATTCTAGAATATCCAACTTTTTGAATTAATGAAGGAACTTATCAACATCAACTCATGGATTTATATATTTATTTATTTATTTTTTTTTTTTGGTGAAACTACTTTTTTTGGATATATAACAAATTTTTGAAATCGCATTATTAAATTATTAATCAGAACTTACCAGCAGAAATATATACCAACGTGAGAAATATATTCGTCAAAGTGAGAATAAATGTCAATGAATATAATAATATTAGTAATCAATATTAAGTCCCAAATGAAAATTTAACAAAGGATTAAATGCTTTTTTTCCAGGCCATATAAACAATCAGAATTTAATTTATCTATAGATTTTTTCGAATATTATTTTATTTACAAATCTTAGAGTATTTTTCCCCCAATAAGTCTTTCTAAAATAAACTATAATATATATGATATATTTGTCAATTATATAAATTATTTTTGACGTGCTAGATTGCAATACTGAACCACAGTGCAATCTAGATTTCCGTCTAACAAACATGCACCGTTTGGAAGGCCTTCCTAATTAGCTCCTTAATTCACTTTTCTCTCCCTCTCAACATCCGTCATGCAAACTCTTTAAGAACTATTTTCCATGTGATGCATTACTTTCACTCCCGAGTCCTTATTGACTTTAAGGTTATTTTCGTTTCTAGGTTTTACAAATTTGGAATTTTGCGTCTTATTATTGTATGCTCTTAATGCAAAAAAAAATATATATATATATATAAAAATACAGATAGAAGTGGCAAAACTGGATGGAGGGCTACTAATAGCTACCAGGTACTAGAGTAAACTATGATAAAGAAATAAGAGGTGGGGTATGTCAAGTAAATGAGTAATCGCTTAGGTGCTTTCTTTGACTGGTCCTTTTTCTGTTCCTACTTGAAACAAATTTAAATTGGGACCATTGGAAATATTTATCTGGCCACAAAAGTTTGGGTTGGTTTTAAACGATGTTATTATTTCTAATGATATTAAATATTTAATTTCAGACTCTCTTACGCGATGTATTGGTTTCACTCCCAAGTCTAAAGTTGAATTTATTATAATTCTTAGTTAAATGAATACCCGAGTTGGAATATTGCGCCTTATATAGTTATTATTGTCCTTATATGTTTTATATCTCCCCTGTATTTAGTTTTGCAGTCATTATATTTTAGTTCCTATACACCGCTTTTTTAGAAAGGGTCTGTTTTGTGTTAATCACCTTGTTAGCCAAATATCAATGTTTTCTCTAAATCAAGATACATTTTCTTTGAACTCGTTAAATTTCCAAGTTAATAAACTCGTTTCTTTAGAGTCATTAAAGAAATTAATTAAACTCCTTCGATGTCTGACTATTCCCAAGTTGTCCAGTCGGGAGAAATGTCATCAATCCGTTTTCGGATATGAAATCATCCGAGAGCTGTTTGGAGAATGAAGAAAGCTTATTATTGTATAACCTTATATGTTGTTTTTATCTTGGATTTACCGACCGCCCAGTTTTTCCCGTTTAGCTTCGCACTCATTTTAGTTTATATACACCGCTATTTTTCCCGCATCCAATCACTCCATTCCAAAATCCTTCAAAAAATCCATAATGTAACTTAATTTGTCACAAATAAACCGATCCACAATGACTTTAATATTACACGTGTCACTGATTTTGCACGACCCATCCTTTCGTTTCATAATAAAATTAAAAACTCACTCTTATCTATTGGTTTCTTAACTTGCTTCTAATTTCATTCCTGGCAGTCCTCCGAGGCGTCTGAAAAGAAGATGGCATTGGGATTTCCTTCACACTTGAGGTACGAATCATGGTAAAGAAGGATGAATATAACTAGGGTTTGATGAATTAATTGCCACTTCTATTGGAATTATTTTATTAGAATACTAGTTTCGAATACACATTCATCATCAGCTCTAAAACATACAAAGTTTTCAACACATCAGCACTATGTTACATAGTTTATATATGCTAAAGCTTTCAAAAATGTATGACAAGAAATCAAATTTTGGTACTCACCTGAAGAGATTTCGATATAAATATCTCCATAAAGGGGGGAAGGCAGGTTCCTTGGCATTTTCCCTATGACTAATTTGATTTTTCCGTTCCTGTACCTTTTTTGTATGTTTAGAACTGAATGTAAATGTTTAGCATAAAAGTTTTCAATAAAATACAATAGTTTTTTCAGATTTTTCATTAGTGTTCCTCTACATGTTTTTGTGATGTCATTACTTTGCATGCTATACCGCATATCTACTGGATGTATTTTTTTAATACAGTTGTAAATTTGTATTAATAAAAAAAAAAAAGAAAATG
The DNA here is from genome assembly GCA_003667255.2 of Euschistus heros. Classification (NCBI taxonomy): domain Eukaryota; kingdom Metazoa; phylum Arthropoda; class Insecta; order Hemiptera; family Pentatomidae; genus Euschistus; species Euschistus heros. Next base: position 2,106,750 of record RCWM02000008.1, on the reverse strand, counting down.
ATTTATAACTCATTTTCTTGATTCTTTCCCGTTTCAGCTGATATCAGACCATGTTATGTTATCAACATTTTTATTTATGTTACTCTTGCCATCTAAAACTCCTAAATTTATCGATAGATATTCCTATTTACAAGGGGCAATGAGTGAGTGTTAATCATTGGAAGTAGTTGGTGAAGTTTGTAGAGTTGGCCCTGTGTGTGTTAGCTGTGAGGATTACAGAGTTGTGAACTGGCTGCGGTCTCAGCCACTCCCGGCCCCCGCTTTGTTCAATTAATGATCTTTCTCGTCATAACTCTATATCCTATTTACCCGACCAATTAGAAACGATAACTTAATGTAGAGTGTTTTAGATTTTAAACCGAAATCTATTCAATTACAATATAATAATTTTAGATCTTATTATCCCATGCAATGAAAAGATTTTTTCAAATTTTGGCGGAGTAATTTTTTTTTTTTGGGTGTGAAGAAAATACAAACAAGGGTAGATTTAGACATCAGAAAATATTTTCAAGGTAAAAGCATAAATAGGAAAGAAGTAATAATATTCGTCTATCTGATCCTTGCTGTTTAAATTACCTTTCTTAGACTTATTTGACGGCGTTCCAGTAGTCGGGAGGTTTATTTAAATTTTTTATTTTTAAGAATTTTATTTTTTTAAGTCTATTTTTCTTAGTTATTCATTTTGTTTTTCTAATTACTCTGGCCTGAAATCATTTTCTTCATACGTCTCTTCTAATAGTTTTAGGTCCTGTAGATGGTCCGAAATACGAAATTTACTTTCATTGCTATCTTTCTGGCAGGTATTTTAAGGCCAGCATTAACTTCTCTCATTTCATCTCATCTCAAACCGATTCACCCTGATCGGTCCTTATCGCCTAGCCTTTCGTATTTTTAATACGTTTGATTATGTATTGGACCTTTGAACGAGGTATGTTATTCATTGACATAATCTGGAAGTGCGTATATCGTTGTTATCGGAGGAAAAGTACATGTAACCGCTGTTGAATAGGGGAAATCTGAATATCGGGCCGTGGCTGTTCATAAAACATTATTTGAGTAGAAAGTGATGAGAAAATAGCTAGAAAGAGGCAGAATCTCCAGTTTCTGGGATGTTTTGCAATAATAAAATCTGTTGGTTATGAATTATATTGATATAAAAATTATAAGCGTTAATATGTGGATAGTAGGGATGGTTTAAAATTTACCGATAGGTGGCGAACGCCATCTATTATTATGAATGGTTCCTCATTTATAGGAAACTAAATATTCACATTCAAAACCAATCTCACCCCAACGCCAAATTTTTAAATAGGCACCAGATTCGTGGTTGAATGTGGTCACCACAATACACACTTCATTATGCGGCAGGTTGCTAATTAAACGAAACCAAAAAAACAAACCTTTTCTCATCCACGTGTTTGTGTTAATGAAATGCCTCAGGGCCACAAAATCCTCTAATTAACTTCCTCTGTTAGCTGGCCAAAAACAGAACGCTACCGGGTGGAATGAGTGGAAAAATTAACTGGTTCAAGATAGTTGAGAATTTCCAGCGTTCTGGCTGCATCGCAACCCAAGAGCTGACCTCAACTTAAAAGTCGTTTTCTACAAACTGACTTTTCGAAAAAGAAAGAAGAGTGAAATTTAAAGGCTATTGCTTAGAGTTTATCCATCGATCGTCAGACAAGAAATTATCAAAAGTTTGTTTTTGATAAAACTATAAGTTCATTATACCTAAACCATAAATATAATCATGGTTCTCCTTAATCTTTGAAGGTCATGCTACATAAACAAAATTGTCTTAGACAGATATAATATAGTAATTTTTTTAGCGAAAAGTTTGATCTATTAAAAAAAAACTATTAATAGGAAAGAAAATAAGTAAGGAAAAAAATAGCAAAAAAACGCTTGTGCATAAAATAACAGTTAAATTTATAGTTCTCCGATTATTAAATTTTCTTTTTTATGTTCAATTAATTCAAATAAATATGAACAATATGCTATAAATACACTAACGTTTTAAAAATTGTTTTCAAAATGTATAAATAGAACAGAAATTGTTAGCATAAATATTTTATTATAATAAAATCAACAATTAGTTGATGCAATGAGGAAACGTAGATTGATGTTCTATGGACATTGAATGAGAATAGATTAGAGAAAAATGACAATAGCAATAGAAAATTTTCCAAAACAGCCTTCAAAAACAGAAAATGAATACTTGAATACGGATGGTAGAAGAAGATATGGTGGCAAATATATAAGGGGATTCAATGTGGGACATTTCAAAAAGCAGTCAACAAGATCAAATTTCCAGAAATAGTTAATTGGAGTTAGTGCATTGGAGCGAATTTTCCATTAATGTTGGTTGGACAGGAAAATTCGTTCCGATACGTCAGTGGTGTACGATAGTTAATAAATTGAAATACACATAATTACATATCATGTGCTTTGATTTTTACTATTATAGCTCATATTTAAAAAAAAATGACATAATATCAGATAAAAATGAAAAAGAAAACTTTAAGATAGAAATACTGTATCACAATAAAAAAAAAAAAAATAAAATAAAATAAATTATTCTAAACTATTCCAAATGGATATAATAGATAATTTGGAACAAATATTTTAATGGGTGACATTAATTTTTTTTTTTTTATTGTTAACCATTATGTCTGGCATAATCTGGCAATGGTATAATTTTCTTGAAATTAACACGTTTATTTTAATTAAATTCGATTTTAACATGTACCTTGTGGTGTTATTTATCTTCCATTTTTAGTATGGTGAATTGCATATAATATTTTTGTTAACGCCTTCCTCAAAATACAAATTTCTGAAGGTTTGTTTACTAATCGTCCTTTCCGTGACCCGGTCACTGATGGCCTCGATATCCGCTTATTCCGGAATAGCAATTCTCGTTGACAGGATTCTTCCGTCATTTTATGAAATTTTATTGTTTCCTTTAACCTCCAAAACTTTGTATATTGTTATTGAGGAGATAAAATGTAACAGATATTTTGCTGTTCGTATTATTTTTTTTGTTTTCCTAGACATTATGGGCAAAATATTATAATGAGGTGTTGAGGATCTTGTTAAGGATATATCAATGTTTGATAAATCTGTAGTTTTTAAAATGGAATAAACATGTTTTGATTCATCGTTGACCAAATTTTAAAGGATGTTTAATTGTTTTATCAAATTAACTCTCATATATAGATCACGTCTGTTACACTTGGATTTTATTATCGCTAGCTACTTATATTTCCTCCTTATTGAAATCAGAACAACCTTTCTAATGTTTATCTATTACTCCAACTATTTCTTATTATTATTTGTATCATTCGTATGTGTTTTTGGTTTTTCATTAAAAAAAAAAAAAAAATGTCCTATTTACTCATGTAACTGATTTTTAGGCCAAATGAAAACACCATGTTTTTCCGGTTTTAAAAGTAAATTTCTCCATGAAATCGGTAGGGAATCATTAATTTTATAAATACTATATGAAAGCTGGTTAAAGTTGCAAGTGTTTGTCAGATTTGCAGTTTTGTGGATAGCTTATTCGAAAAATGGTGAGCGTTGAAGTATTTTAAGACATTGTAACTTCCCTAAATAAGGTGAAGATCAAGCTAGATTCCAAGTTTGTATAATTCTAGGTTACATTTACTCCGCCCTAATAGGAAATTTAATGTTCAATCTGAAAAAGTGGTCAAAATTTGAAATATGTTTGTGGAGATGTTACAGCTTTTGTGACAAAAACGTGGTTTCCTGAAAAAAATATTTGAATTATCGTATCTCTGCAACATATTGGAATTGAAACGTAACCCATTTTTTTTTTTTTTTTTTTACGCTATGAGGTACTCACCCTGTATACCTATTACGACTTAAATATATTGCACATATAGTCGTGCCATCCAATTTTGTGCTAAAAGAACGATCCACTTCAAAGACAGAAAAAACTTGGTACTTTCCTCATGACTGTGTAACTCGAAGATTAGTTGATCCGAGGCCAGCAAAGAGATTCTATTGATTGATTCATGAGGAAAAAATGTTTATTTTGTTACTTAATAAGGCGTTGGAGTATCTATTTCGTCGCAACTCGCATTTCAGAGTAATTACTAAGATTTTCGAAAGCGATAAAAAATGCGCTAGTGAAAGGTGCAGAGAAATTGTTTGACTTCCCGACTGTCTATACAGTGTAAGTACCTCTTAGTGTAAAAAAAAAAGATAAAAAAATAAAAAAAAATAAAAAAAAAATGGGTGAAACTAGATCAAAAATGTAACAAAATCCCGCAGATATCACTTTTCTATTACAGTCCGTTGCAGATGTACGATAAATCAAAGACTTTTTTAAGGAAACCACGTTTTTTACCATAAAAGCTATAATATCTCCATTTTGATTAAATATTTTTCAAACTTTGACCTCATTTTCGGATTTAGCATTAAATTTTCTATAAGAGCACAGTAACCTTGAATATTACAAACTTGGGGCCTCAAGAACAGCTTGATCTTCTCCTTATTTAGGGAAGTTACAATTGTCTTATAAGCTGATTAAATTTGTAAGTTTTTGTGAGATTTGCAGTTTTGTGGATAGTTAAGTGTTTTGTGGTTAGATTAGTCTGTCCTTATGGAAAATTTAATGATAAATCCGAAAATGAGGCCAAAGTTTGAAAAAGATTTAATCAAAATGGAGAAATTATAGCTTTTATGGTAAAAAACGTGGTTTCCTCAAAAAAGTCTTTGATTTATCGTATATCTGCAACGGTCTGTAATAGAAAAGTGATGTCTGCGGCACGTTTCTACATTTTTGATCTAGTTTCACCCAATTTTATATATATATATATATATATATATATATATATATATATATATATATATATATATATATATATATATATATATATATATATATACACTAAAAGGCACACCCATATGGTTGTATTTTTGTTCCGAAGAATAACTGTAAATAAGAGTTCATTCTGATTGGATTTTTGGAATAATTTGTTTAAGATAACATTGATACTTATATGTTTAGTACGAAAATAAGGATGGTCACATTAGAAAAGTGACTATCTTTGAGTGATAATTGGTTTCTCTGATAATTGGGGCGTCGATAAAGGTAATTGACCAGTGTTTTTATTAATGCCATTTAATCCATTATATTATATAAACTTAAAAAAAAAAATGAAATAAATATATATCGAATGATTGGCCTTGTTTTAGCATTCTACGACTCAATTAGGTAATCGAACAGTATTCAGTGATAAATGAGATAGCTGTTTGTTACTCTACAGACTGCGCTATAAATATATTTAAAGCTATATCTAACTTTGGATGACCTGCCTCAATATAGCGCTTATCCAGTTGACTATTTAACCTCTGCGGGGCAAAGTCAGTTGGGGCTAAAGTGTTGCATTATTAAACCATAGGTGTGTGGGAGTCTCGCTCGGATGGGCACTCTCTGTCAGGAGCTTGCTCGTCATCTAAAAATACTTCCAGTTGCCATTTGTATAAATATTTTGTAACTGAAATATATTATCAATGGTATAAATCTAAATTTATCGATACCTAACGGATTAATAATGGATACTAATTTATCAGTATTTACCTACTGAACGATGCGGGTTATGAAGTTTTAATTTTTGTTGCATTTCTTCCAAATTACTGATTATTGTTGAGGTCTATTCGTTTTTGGTGCAATTTTTTTTTTCATCTTACGACAGTTCCCTTGTCAGAAATTTAATGAAGAAGATATTTTGTTACATGACCTTTATCGCTGGGACCTACCGTTTATGAGCTATATTGGTTCGAACAAAAAAAAGTCACTGCCTTCATTTTTTAAGTATCGGAACTTTTTTGGCATGATCTAGCTCTGTTTGTGTTGCTTGAATAACAAATTTTACTAGTGTTTCCTGTTCAGAAATTTAATGGAGAAAATGTTTGTTATATAACATTTGTCAGAAATATCTAGCGATTAGGACCTATGTTGGTTCGGATGAACAAAGGCACGTTCGAAACCCCTACTTACTCTTAATTTTGTTTTTTTCGAATGATTAATTGTTTAGAGAAGTAGATTGTTGGGGTATGCAGTCTTACAGAAAAAAAAAAATAAGGTATGACTAAATAGTAGAGAGTATAAAAAAAACAAAGGTATGACAAGAATAAATATATAAAAGTAAAGAAAACAATAACATAAAGGCAATATCTAAAGGTAAAGAAGGCAATACATAAAGACAATATCGTAAGGTAAAGAAGACAATACATAAAGACAATATCTTAAGGTAAAAAAGACAATACATAAAGACAATATCTAAAGGTAAGGAAGACAATAACATAAAGGCAATATCTAAAGGTAAAGAAGACAATTCATAAAGACAATATCTAAAGGTAAAGAAGACAATACATAAAGACCATTGAAATAAGATTAAAATTAAAAGATATTAAAATGAGTGATAGTTGAATTTACTCATTAGTTTTTTTAATTAACTATCACTCATTTTAATATCTTTTAATTTTAATCTTATTTCAATAGTCTTTATGTATTGTCTTCTTTACCTTTAGATATTGTCTTTATGTATTGTCTTCTTTACCTTTAGATATTGTCTTTATGAATTGTCTTCTTTACCTTTAGATATTGCCTTTATGTTATTGTCTTCTTTACCTTTAGATATTGTCTTTATGTATTGTCTTCTTTACCTTAAGATATTGTCTTTATGTATTGTCTTCTTTACCTTTAGATATTGCCTTTATGTTATTGTCTTTACTCTTATATATTTATTCTTGTCATACCTTTGTTTTTTATACTCTCTACTATTTAGTCATACCTTTTTGTTTGTTTTCTACTTCCAGCCCTTATGAAGGCTTGCAATGCAAGTTGAAACGTTGACATTACAAATTTAAAAAACTTATTTTTTAATTGCTGTGTATCTTTATGACTGCATACCCCAACAATCTACTTCTCTAAATACTTAACAGTCAACTATACCTCATCAAGATTAATTATTTATTTAATTTAATTATTAATTGAAGTGATTCGGTACTTCGAATTCTAAAATATAATTCGGGGAAATCAGTAGATGTAGATAGGAATATCCATGATCTGTTGTATTTTCCCAGTCAAGGAGAAATCTATTTTAGGTTATTACTCTTTCTTTTTCAAAATCATATATTACAAAAGCAATATTTGATGAAAAGTGAAGTTGTGTAGAATTTTTTTTTTGTGGTGTAACTTTAAATATTCATACCAATTTGTCCCGTGATTTTATGTTTATGGCTGGATTGTATTTTGTGAAAGCGCTGACATTTTTACCGAAGACCAAGCTCTACGATGTAATATTATTGGTATATCTAAATAGTTCTGGATTTTTGTTTTGTTTTTTTAAGTTTAGTCACTATCTGTTTTCAAGTAAGTTTTAATCTACATTGTTTTATGAAAGAACAAACTATTTTTAGTTTGTGATCACTGACCACGAAAACTACCAAAGCAATCTGTTCCAGATTTTAACTAGATCATCTTTGTAGTTCAAGGAAGGCTTAGCAATAATAAAATTCAAATATTTTCTATTAAAATTTGTTTAAAAAAAGTGATAAATATGTGGTGAGCTGAAAAGTTTCAAAATTGACCGATACGTGGCGTGCGGCATTCAAGAAAGGTTACAAAGATAAGGTTTTTTACAGAGCTAGAAATTAATAATAAAATTTGCTTATATTCAATTAAATTATTAAAAAAGATTCAAATATGTGGCGCAACGTTTGGGTCCCAGTAAAGTTTGAAAATCGACTGTGTGGTTAGCGCCATACTGCAATAGGGTTTACATTGGTAAATTTTAACTACATTTTTTATAGTTCTAGGAAGGTTAGGCTATAATAAAAATTTTAATTTACAATGTTGAGTGGCAGTTGAGTACAATGTTTTCTTTATAAATAGTCTCTGTCCATCTGGATTACGCATAGATTATAATTAAAAATTGGATGTCAAATTATGTTTTTACGCCAAATTCAACCACATAATTTATTTGCCACTACTATTGGAATTTTTTTTTATTCGGAAACTGGTTACAAATGTCTATCAGTCAATATCTGTTCTAAAAACACTGAAAAAAAAAAATTAGTATATAAGAACTTTGCTACATAGATTATGCATATTAATTTTTGTTTAACGCAAGATGTAAGAAATCAATCATCAATGTAAGAACGAAGTATGATAAGTGTTTCCGAATAATATGAAGACAGGCAGTCATCTAGGTTTTTCCTATAACTGCGCGTTGTTATTTTCTTACAAAATAATAGTTATGAAAAGAGAATTTAATTATTATTTCAAAATTTTTTTTTGGTGGATTTAGAGGGTTTTAATACTTGTTTGCCATAGATATCAGATTTTCCTCTCAAATTGTTCGTATAATAAAATGTAACTCCTACGCGAAGTTTCATTCCTGTTATGAATGTGATACCTACCAACTACAATGAATTGAATGTCCCCTCTTTTTTCTTGCTCTGTTATTGAAGTGCTTCATACTCCCAAGTATTCATGAGACAATTTGACATGACAAAGGAAAGGTTTCATCTGACGAACTGCCACTGCGACAAATATTTCATATTTCACAAACATTCTTTGCGACCGCTCTACTTTTGATATTAAAAGAGTATTGTTGGTGATAAGTATATGTCTTTCTAAAAGGAAACGTCTGAATTCTACTATATAATAGGGTTTATTCAAAAAGTGTAGTAAAATGGGTACACATAAAAAAAAAATGGATGTTGAACTTCGTGAGTATTTACAGAAGAACGATTATGTTTTGTAGTATAATACAATGTTTTTTGTTATATTTAATTTTTAATTTTTGATAAATATTTAATAATTCAATGATATTTAGTTTATTAGAAGATCAAATGTTACACATTCATCTTTGTTTTAAAACTTATATTAGTCCATTTTTTTATATTTATATTTTTCATACTTAAGATGAACCTAAAGTTTTAATGACTTTACATATTACAAATTGTTAGGATGGTGCTTCATCTATCTTTTGTATCTAGTAAATTATGGTATTTTTCGTATTGTTCAGATACTTCTATACCAAAATTTTACAAAAGCAAGTGATACAATACTCTATGATCGATATATTTATTTACTATTTAAATACACAGCTTGCTTGCAGGGTTACTGTTGGTGAAAAAACTTGAAAAACAATCTTTATCTTATCTTCGTTATTATAATATTTTTATAATGTACTCAGTTGTAGAATTGTTATCGATTCTCTTATAAAGAAGGTGTGTAAAAATAATCCCTTCTTATCTCGAAAGCTATAATCTGATTACTGAACGGTATGCTTTATTCCCACTGGCATTTGCGTGCAGTTTTAAATTGAAATCGCCGCTTTAAAGAAGGAAAAGGTTAACATATCAACTGATTATCTTATTTCCAAGCGAATGTAGTTAAATATTCCTCTTAAGAAACTGAAACATATGCAAGTTTGGCAACAATGAAAAATCTGGGTGTGAATTATTATTTTTATGCAATCTGGGCTTATTTGTCTTGATGTAACTGAATTCTCTTACATCTTACAAATATATAACTATCCTTGATTCCCATGATATAATCCCAGATCACCAGTTTGTATTCTTGACATCAAACTCCACGATCCAGCAATGTCATCGTGTGGTGGACGTTGTCTCCTCCGCATTGGAGCTAGAAATGTGTACTGCACTGGAGCCTTTCTCGACGTGGAACGTGGTCTTTTGACCTAGTCTGGTACCCAGGACTGCTTTACAAGTTCCTCAGAATTCCTTCCTTCGATGTACTTCCTAATTATCCGTTCATATCTCAGTAATAGAACTTTCAAAATAAACCATCAATTTTTCTATTCTTCCCACTTTACCTAACCCGCCGGTGTTCCTCAAGGTAGTATCCTTATCCTCTACACGGTGTATACAGCAGACAACCCAACTCATCCTACCACTGTCCTCACTACTTATGCCGGTGACACATGTTTATACCAGTAAACAATGACCCCCCCATTGCCTCCCAAACACTCCAATACCATATTCTAAACATTCAAGAATGGTGTCAAAAATGGAAAATCAAAATAAATTCAAACAAAACTCACCAAATAACCTTTACCCTTCGTCGTAAACCTACGAGTTCCTTTCCTCCCGTATCCTTTAATGATATTTCACTAATCCATGTTGAACAGATCCGCTACATAGGATTCCATTTGGACAAACATCTTACTTGTAATCCACATACAAGACTAATACGATAGGCAACTGCTCGTCGTTACAGACTACTTTAACATTTACTAGACAAACTTTCAAAGCTCCCAATTAATTACAAAAGACTTATTTACTTTGGGACTCCACTAAACCAGACTTTTGACATGTTATTGTAATCGTTATCAAAACATTTACTTGATGGGTATATTTTTACAGTTGTAAAGTTCAATAAATTTTAATAAATATTTGCATTGAAATAAAGTTTTTTGTTTTTTTATTAAAGTTTAAAAAAATATACATATAAATTAATATATCGAAATTTCTCCAGAGAGTTGCTTTGGAAAGGTAGTATAAGTCAGCGAAATGAAAAAAAAAAGAAGAGAAAATCATGATTTAATTCGACAAAAAGAGAAATGATTTTGAAATTCCTATTGTAATAAACTCTATCCGCCTCTTTGTGTCATATAAGAGTTGATATTACGGGCTGCGCTTTGGCCCTTCCTACCCCTCCCCCCCTTAATGAAATTTCTTCTTTCAATCATCCAGTCCCTAAATTAAATTTGAAATTTTAAGAACCTCGTCTTTTTTTTTTTTTTTATTGTGTAAGTATTTGCTATTCTTACTTCCCAGAAAAAATGTCCGCGTCTTGCTTCAATATGTCGATTCATTGAATCAATATTGGAATGATTTTGAATGGAAAACACTTTAAATTAATCTCAAACATTTAACAGGACTTTTATAATCTGATACCGTACAGGACATGCGGCGATAAGTTACTTTTATAGATTCATTCTTATGTTCTTGTGATTTCACTCAAAAACAAAATATACACCAGCTCATATATGACTGATGACTACTCACTGTCTACAGAACTATAATACAGACAGAAAAATTACAGCAACTAGGATATTGGCCGGTGGATGGTCAATGTTCGAAGACTTCAAAATATTTTTTTTTTAATTCCATACCAAAAATAGAGGATATCAATATGAAACACTTCAAAATTAATAGATTTACTCTATAAATATTTTCTAAGTATTTCAGATGATAAATTAACTATGTTGCTTGTTAATAAAGTCCCCTTTATACCAGCGTTATTGCTGAAAGAAAAAACACATTAATACACTTTTTTTTGGTTGTGTATGAGGCTTGAATTCTCTTAAGGAACAGTTTCATTTCTTTAGAGCATTATATTCGTTGTTAAAAAAAAAAAAAAACTTCGACACAGAAACTTGTTTGAATATTCACTAGCTCTGATTTGATTCTAAAAACAGTGGAAAGGTTCATTAGATTCATCTTTTGATTATTTGTTTTAAATCATGTAGCTTTTGGATTAAAGCCACAAAGTTTATTTGATTTTTTTTTTTAAATTATAAATTTTTATATAACAGATCTCATCAAATAATCTTTTTCCTTTCGTCGCAAACCTACGACTTCCTGCCCTACAGTATCCTGTAATAATAATATTCGACTGATATCTGTTAAACAGATCTGCTATCTAGGACTCCAACTAGACGAACGTTTAACTTGGAATCCACATACAGGTCTAAAACGACAGGAAACTGCTCGTCGTTTTTGACTTCTTCAACATTTACTAGACAAAAACTTCCAATTTACTACAAAAGGCTCGTTAACATGACAGTTATCAGACCTATTTCGACATATGAAGTTGAGCTTTTGGGACTTCAATGGACCATTTAAGCCTTGTCGTATACAATCCTCTCAATCCGTCGAAAAGTCCTGATTACTCCTTACTTTGTCAGAACTTATCCACAAAGACATTAATGTTCCTTATAGGCCTATTTAGCCCTATGCAGATACCTACCCTTTCATAGTAAACTCAAATGCACTAGTCTCTCAACTAGCTTCCCATTCTTTTCCTGACAACCCACCTAGGCGTCTGAAATGAAGGTGATCTCCGGATCCTTCTCATATAGGTTTATTGAAGTCCTACCAGTAGGTAGGTAAGTAGGACTAGTCACTTTTTTCGGAATTCGATTATTAATAAACCCTACGACTTTACATGCCCATTTAGCCGTCGCACTGCTATTAGCTGAACTATTTTACCGGATATAATGCGCGCAGTTCTGCATTGTAAAGCCTTCTATCTTTCGGTTTCTTCGTCCTTTTTTGGGCCAAATATTCTGCGCAGTTCTTTATTTTCGAAAACTTTAAGGCGTTGTTCCTCCCTTAACGCTAGCGGCCATGTTTCGGATCTGTAGAGAACTGTTTGTAGTATAATAGTGTTATATATCGTAATTATTAAATTTCTCGAGAGGTAGCGCGAACTAAGTAGTTTTGAGACTGAGAAATAACTAGTATTACCGGCTTTAAACCTTGTCATTATTTTCTATTGAATTTCACTTTACCTTGATATGCTAGACTCTAGCCAAGTAGACCTATCCCTTATTTCTTCTTGGATTTTATATATATATATATATATATATATATATATATATATATATATATATATATATATATATATATATATATAATAGACCCTGGATATTTGAATTGATCAACGTGTTAGTATATATGTTATTAATTTGACTGTATGTGTTGTATTATATATTTTACTGTATAGTTGTAAATTTTAATAAATGGATTATAACAATAAACAAATATTGCCTAATTGAAAACAATAACGTTTGGAGGAGAGGAGGTATTTAGTATTTATTTGTTACAGTTTAATCAAATTACCTTATCTAAACCCCTTCAATAAGGGGTCCAATAAGATGGTCTATATGTTCATAACAAAAATCCTCAATTTTAATTAGAATTTTAATCTGCGAAACGTATATATTTTTTGTTGATGTTTATCTAAGTTTGCATGTTTTAGTTATGTTCCTTTCTTATTGTCATAGTTTTCACTTCGTACTTGTTATTTCTAATTATTCACTACTTTACTTTTATAAACCCTTTTATTTGGGCTGCCACATTTTTTTTTTTACCATCCTAACTGAGTCCATGACTACACCCTCTATAGCAGTCTCCAAAAATTTCTATTTGTTCCCTAATGCATTCAGAATTCGAGAAAGTCGTTGCAGAAAAAAATTGCATTGTTTCAGTATTCAAAAACTACGTTTCCTCATGGGCGATAATGAAGAAACTCCTCAAGTATACGACGTGCAGAAGAACCTCGATGCCTTAGGTCGTTAGTGGAGTATCTTCCGCGAGCCGTGCCATTAAGGAAGGAGAAGGTGGTACCTCGATAGCTAAGTGTGCCACATCCGGCTGCTCCAGTGGAACACTGACCCGTCCTTTCCGGTTTTACGCCACAGCCTCCGGGATTCACGGCCTCCCTTATCGGCTTCGATTTATTGCCTATTATTAAGTCGTAAAATCGTTAGTAAAATTAAGTAGAAAAGTTTTAAGGCTTTCCGCAAAAAAAAAGTTTATACTTATTCATAGCTATTTTGAGGACATCCTTTTCATTAGAATTTATTACTTAGTACCTATATGTGACAAGGAAATGTTACGATGTTATCGGGCAGGTTTTTTTATTTATTGATTTTTTTTATTATTTTATTACATGTGACATGCATTTAAACTGTAATTATTACCAAGTATACTTACTTAATCAAGATTATTTTAAGCATATATTGTTTGTTGATTTCCTGAAATATTTTTCTTTTCTTCAAAGAAGTTACTTTTTCTATCACCCTCTCATATACGATATCTACATATTTTCTTAGTGGATCCCCTAAACCTTCAAAGTCTGCTCGTATCCAATCCTTACAAATCCTAAACTCTTCGTAAAATCCTCAATGCTCCTTATTAACAAACTCCATAAAGATCTTAATGTTCCATGTGTTGCTGATTTGGCCCGGATCAGATACCTATTATTTCATAGTATACTCCTTTCTCACTCGGATCCATTAGTTTCCCAACTTGCTTCAACTCGATTTCCAATAACCTACCGATTTGTCTGAAAAGAAGATTAGCAAGATAAGTTTTTATAAGACTAGAACTTTTAGAGTGCTACTAATGAGCAGTTCTTTAAGACAATAATATGTTTTTATAATCATTTAAGTAAAATTTACTTGTATATTATATACAGGTCTAAATATCGATATATTGTTAATTTAGAAAATGAAACAATTTTAAAAAAAGTTTTTTAATTTGTAATGCCACCGTTTCAACTTACATTGCAAACCTTCATCGGGGCTAGAAGTAGAAAACAAACAAAAAGGTGTGACTAAATTGTAGAAGTATAAAAAACAAAGGTATGAAAAGAATAAATATATAAGAGTAAAGACAATAAGATAAAGGCAATATCTAAAGGTAAAGAAGACAATACATAAAGACTATTGAAATAAGATTAGATTAAAAGATATTAAAATGAGTGATAGTTAATATCTTTTAATTTTAATCTTATTTCAATAGTCTTTATGTATTGTCTTCTTTACTTTTAGATATTGCCTTTATGTTATTGTCTTTACTCTTATATATTTATTCTTTTCATACCTTTGTTTTTTATACTTCTACAATTTAGTCATGCCTTTTTGTCTTTTTTCTACTTATAGCCCTTATGAAGGCTTGCAATGCAAGTTGAAACGTTGCCATTACAAATTGAAAACTTATTTTTTAATTGCTGTGTATCTTTATGACTGCATACCCCAACTATCTACTTCTCCTAATACTTAACAGTCAGCTATACCTCGTCGATCTAACAATATTGACTAAGAGGCTTTAAAAGTCTGTTCTAAAAATAAAACCATAAATTATAAGTGAATATTTCGGGCTTTTCCTGTCTAATTATCCTTTTGAACATGAAGAGCTTTTGACGGCAGCTCTACGATTATTTTTAAATATGTGAAAAAAATGTGAGTGTTGAGGAAAGTTCAGTTTTAAATGGATTTCTTTCATTAGCATTTATTTTCAAAGCTGCGTCTGGCTTTGAATAAAACCTGTTAACTAAATTAGTTTAATAAAATATTTCCATAAAGTTTATTATTATAATGATTAATTTATGATAAATTTTTGAAAACAATTAATTTTGTTTTCTTTCAGTGATGGTAGTTTAGATAGAAACCTTATGATTCTAAGTTAATACGTCTAAAAACACCTCAACATATTTCATTAATTAATACACTATTTATTTTCACATTCTGTGTGAATTATTTGTTCTCTTATTGTAAGTAAATCTGGTTTCTCTAGACTGAACTATATAGTTCTAATATTTCTTTAAACAATCCGGATTATTGGAGGAAATGATAATTTTAATACGCTTTATTATTAATGTTTTGATGAGTTTGTCGGCTATTTCATTTTTTTCTATATAATTCACCTCTGTTTGTGCCGCACGGAATAGCTTTTAGTCTCACACGACCTAGCGGGACCGTAAATAGTAGCGATCTAGCCCTAGATAATTACTAATACATGATAACTACATAAAACCTCCGGTACCCGGTGACGATTCCTTATCTGCTGAAACCTTTCGTGATGTCACATGACCATAACGCTGCCTGAATCATTTATTGGATCTGATAGTGGTGTCAATCGACTTACCTTCCATGGATTGAGATTCCATTTGGAATTTTGCTTCATCGTTTTCTTTCTATTTAATACTAGTATTTCCAGTAGTGCCCGTTCTTATAACTAAAGAACGTAACTGATGGACAGAGGCTAATAAGAAACACTTGCGGATAATCGGGTGCGTTATCAGTGCTTAATTAAAAGGCCCATGAATCATACCTTTACACACAATACCAAAAAATCATCGACATTTAGTTTTGGTAATAATTTTCATTTGGCAGAAATAATTTCATTGATTTCATCCAATTGGATTTTAATTTCTAACCTTAAAAGTATATGGCAGTGTGACAAACCTCGTTTCTGCCACTCAACATTGAACATTTAAGTTTATACCTGTGGCACCTGTGCATAGTGGGCTAAGTCGAATTTAGTTGAGCTATTTACATCACCAGAATCGTAATTTTTTTCTCTTTTCTTGTATCTAACAGGCTAAGTGTTCCATCCATTCCAATGAGGGATATTCCTTTCTGAATCGTGGGCTGATACTCTAATCTTGAACTTTTACTTGTGAAAAGCGAGTCAAGTTTACGAATCCCTTTTGCACAAAAGGAACAGCTACATATTAATATAAAAAACATAATGAAAAGGGCACCATACATTGGGGGAAGGTAATATGGCTTTACTATAACAAAGATAGCTGCGGTGTTCTCCACTACAAGTCGACTCTCGATATAAATAATATTTTTAAAACAGTAAGTTTTTTGAAAAAGGGCAGGCTACAAAAATTAGAGTTAGCAATCAGATATGTTGAATCACTTCCGGTACCGGTAGAAAAGAAGAAAGATTTGTTAGATCTTTTCCCCTATATAAGTTCAGCATTTAGGCGATTCTATGAAGAGCAGAAATCTACATCTAAGCTGGATCTGTACCCAGATTTAGGTGATGAAGAAGACGAATGAAAGAAAATTTTTTTTCAGTGTTTTAAGAACTACCAATAAAATAATTATTTTTTCTTTAGGTATGCTGTATATGTTATTTTATTTTCAATTATGTAAAAAAAATATAAATAATGTCAAAAATGCATTTTTGAAAAAGGAAAAATATTATTTAATGTGTTCCTAATTTTTCTCAACTCTGAAAATTAGTTAAGCACTTGGCTTTCAGAGGTCAATCACGTTAACATTAATCACTTAGTCCATTTCACACAAATTCGATTAGTGTAATGCGGGCTAAGAATTCGATTTTTTTGGAACGATTGGTATTAAATATTAGAATATTTGCAAGAATTCAAAAATACCTTACCAACATAAATAGAAATGTACTATGATGATGCGGGCTAAGTTGATGATGATCCATTCGATTATTCCTTTTATCACTTTCCTTGAAGAATGGGTCATACCTAGGAAGATTGGTATTAAATATTAGAATCCATTTGCAAAAATTCACCTTACTTACCTATCAACATATAATAGACTTTCTATGATGGGGCATCATGCTATTATCAGTTGATGATGATCCATTTCCTACATCCATTACTCTCCTATCATATATCACTTTCCTTGAAGAATGGGTCATACCTTTTCCTACCGTACCTTTTATCCGTAAAGTCAAGTACTCCATTACTGTTAAATATCGCTGAACAGATAGGATATCTTCGATTTTACCTGCAGCCAAAAGATTCACATGGAACCCTTATGGATGGAAAAGAAAAGCTGTTCATCTTTCATTTACTACAAAAACTCATCTATATGGTCATTATCTGACCTATTTGGACTTACGGTCTAGAGTTTTGGGGTTCCAATCCTCTCCTTTTCAAAATCGACCAAAAAAATCCTTAATGCTACTCTGTCGCAAATGAACTGAACCAAAACGACCTTAATATCCCATAAGTCGCTTATTTGCCACCAACCAGATACGTTCCCTTTCATAATGAACTAAATACTCATCCAAATCCACTTATTTCTCAACTTGCTTCCCATTCTATTCCTCGCGATTCTCTGGGGCGTATGAAAAGAAGATGGGCTTGGGATCTTCTTTATATGTAGGACTTACCAGACCTGAAGGTACCTGTATACCTGATACCTGTATAAGGCTCCTGATCTCACATGCTGCAAACAAGTTTATTTTTAATACTTCACTGTACTAATGCATCCTTCATTTTTATTAATATATATCTGAGATATCTATAAATCTAAAACATTTATTGTAATAACACAAGTTCCTTAATATGTTGCAAAGAGAACTTATGACGTTAAAAAACAAACAAACCGAGAACTTAACAGAGCAAAAATTGGTCCACACCTAAAAAACTATACTCGGGCAGTCAGCGGACACTTACTGACTCACTAAATTACAATTTTACTTGTTAATTGTTCATCTATCACTAATTACAAGAACTCACTTATAGAAGCAATAACTACTACATTTTATTCTAAGAATAATAAAATGAATCTAAAAAAAATGTTGGATGAGAGATCTATTTTCTATTTAATCTGGTTTATGATTCCAAATAATTGCCACTGGTTTATTTCCGCACCCCTCACATTCTCTATTATTTGCTTTTGTGTACGATCCACTTGGAAAGTACGAAAATTCAGTTGATTTTCAATTTTTGTTTAATACACAGATAAGATGTGGAGGAACAAAATTGATAATTTTATGTTGCCTATATATTTATGTATAATGTATTATATGTTAGAAATATTTATTTTATTTAAAATTGTATGTAACGATTCCTCCTTTTTTTTGTTTTAGGTAAGTCTTTACTGTCCTGAATACTTTTTTTAAGTAGAGAAAAGCTGTGAGTACCTAAATCGATATGTAAAATATACAAATGTTCAATTATATATAAGTTCTAAATATATACAAAAATTTCAAAACATCTGCACTTTGTCATAAAGGTATTTCATATACCCATATAATCTATAATAAATAAAAGAACTATGAAAACTCAAAGTGCAAAAAAATACAGAATAGTTAATTTTTGTGCCAACTTTTTAAACAAAACCCGCTATGTCCAGCACTATTTAGAAATTTTCTGCTTATGCAAACGTGGATTGAAAATTCACAAGATTAAGACCATTCCAAGAACACAGTATTTAAGATGGGTATAAAGTGTGATCAAATGGCCAAAATTAGAATTTTATAATTTTTTATTCTCCTGTAAAATTTTGAAAAATGGACATAACGGGTTTTGATTTTAAACGACTCATGTACTTTTCTTATGTTGGTTATAACTACGTATCTTCAATAAAATAAGTTTCTGTTGCGTCATATCCTCTAGTTAATTGATAAATATTATAGTAGGTAAGTTCTTTTTTGAACGAAAATCGATTTCTCACGGGAACCTATCATTAAGTAGCACTTACAAGATACCGGCCAGGTTCCGGTCCAGACATGACCAGTTGGTAGGTGTTCCCCTTTAAATATAGCATATAATTAAGACGGATGTTATGTCTCTTTTAAACAAAAAAAGAAATGTAAAATAATTATTTAAACTTTTTTAATGCTACAATGTTAAATGTTTAACTGCTGTCTAAGAACAAATAGCTGCAGACATCCACTCCGATACTTTACCCCCCCCCCTCGGAGACTCCTCTATCTGTTGCCTGTCCGGCTCAGGCCGGCGATTTAGGCCCCAGTGTTTTGTAGCCTAATGGGCCTGGAATTGGCCTTTTAGTATGTGTCTCCATTAATCTCTTGTAAAACCTCTGCAGCCTTTATTTGTTGTTATTTGATTGGAGGAGAGCTCGGGGGAAGGGGAGATCAATGGCGGCCAATAATTAACGATGTCCTATCTCCTATCTCCGGGGGTAGCTCCCCGCTCCCTCTCAGCCAACTTTCTTGACAAATATCCAAGGCTTCCTTTGTTAGTTATAAATAGTGCCAACTTCTTCTAGGTCGTATTAGTCTGTTAATTGTAAGTTATTTCCTCCTTCTTTCGCATTTGTGTCTTCTAGTTTTAGTTATTTATGATTTATGGCTTCGAATTTTGCTAATGGAACGACCCAATTTTTGTACGTTGTAATTTCTTTTTTCTTTAAATATCATCGGAACAATAATTAATGTTGAACCCTTAATTTAAAATTATAATAATTCTCTTAAATTATGTAGGGTGAAATGTACATATATACAATGTATAACATTAATCCTCTAGTCGAATCATCGTAAAATATTTTCACCTTTAAAATGGCTATTTAATATAGGTTAATAAAAGCGTAGAATTCCAAAACTCGACAGTGTGTATACAGCTGATATCCCTTTCATCCTTGCACCGTCCTCACCACTTATGCTGATGGTGCACAGACACACTACAATCTCATCTCATCAACCTTCAAGAATAGTGTCGAAATTAGAGAATCAAAATAAATCCAAACAAATCTCATCAAATAACGTTTGCCCTTCGTCGTAAACCTACGACTTCCTGTCCTACAGTATCCTTCAATAATATCCCACTGATCCCTGTTGAAGATCCGCTATCTAGAAACAACAGCAAACTGCTCGTCGTTTTCGACTTCTTCAAATTTTACTTTACAAACGTTCAAACCTACTACGAAAGATTCATTCACATCTGTTATCAGACCTATTTAGACATAAGGAGTTGAGCATAGGTGCACCACTACACCATCCTATTCATCTCGCATCCAATCTTTACTATCAAAAATCTTTCGGAAAATCCTCAATACTCCTTTCTTTGTCACCAATAAAGTGATGTTGCTGATTTAGCCCAAACCAGGTACCTATCCTTTCATAGTAAGCTCCATAACCACTCAAAACCACCAGTCTCTCAACTTGCTTCCTATTTTATCCCCTACCATTCTACGAGGCGTCTGCAAAGTGCAGCTGATGAGTAGTTCTTTTAAAGTGTTGACATGTTATTGTAATCGTTATCAACACATTTACTAGTTGTATATATTTGCACAGTTGTAAATTTCAATCAATTCATATAAAAAATAAAAAAAAGTCTCGGTAAGGTGTGTTTTAAAAAATCTTGGCTGTGTAGGTATATTTGAGGTGTAGAATTCTAAGATCAGCCAACTCCCATTTCCATTTTTTTTTCTATAATATTTTTTCTACCAGATTATCTTTAGGTGGAATGATTTCTCCCAAAATTAGTTAAATCACATTGAACACGGCCAAACAAAAGATAAGGCCTCTTCCCAATCCAGCCAGACCTTTACCTTTATCGACTGTGAAATATTTTTAAAAACGGAATTTGGATTCTATGCCTCAATTGTGTAGTTTTAGGTTTTCCAAACATCATTAGCTTTACTACTATTTTTACAGTACATCTTGAGGTATTTTGATTTTGGTTGCCAACTTCAGCTTTTCCTACAAAGTTGCTACTGAAGTTATTACAACTCTTCAATATATTTTATCTACTCTCTCAAAGAGATTTTTGTTTCTTTAATGGAGAATTTTTTTTGTAATATTAGGAAGCTTTTATTGCGTAAACAATACAATCTGCACTCATTTAATGCAGGTGAATGAATCCATTGCATTTTTTTCTGAAGTACGATTCTCGCACATAACAGACTATTCATAAGTGTCACACATTTAAGTTAGCCGCTGGCTTTGTAAATCGGTAGGCATTATAATAAATAAATTTATATTTACCATTATTGGCATGTACAGTAATCCAGGTGACCTTTGACATTTGGATAGATTGCTATCATGTTCGCGAGATTGATGTTTGTCAAAGTCGGTTTGATCCGTCGGATAGGCAATGATGTATCATCATAATTTTGATGTGTTGTGATTGAAGTGTAAGCTCAGAGTGTATCGATTCTTAGTACAGAGTCGTCCTAATATTAAGAAACTTTAGGTATTACACGTTCAAGTCCGAAATTGTTGTAAACCACTGACAACTTTCTCTTCCGTTTTAACTTTATACAGAACAGAATCGTTTAATATCTGCATGGAATCAAGTCAGGACCAGCTTGTTCGGTTGACTTCTCATTTAAATATTGTTTGTTTTGTTTTTTTAATTAAATGAAAAATATTAGGATTGATGATTTTTTTTTTTTTTTTTTTTTTTTTTTTTTTTTTTTTTTTTTTTTTTTTTTTTTTTTTTTTTTTTTTTTTTTTTTTTTTTTTTTTTTTTTTTTTTTTTTTTTTTATGAATTGCCCCTTCTATTGAAATTATTTTATTAGAAAACTAGTTTCGAATGTTAAACATTTATCTTCAGTTCTAAAACATACAAAATATTCAACACATCAGCACCACGTTGCATAGATTATTATATACTAATGTTTTCAAAAATTTAAGACAAGAAATCAAATATTGGTACTCACCTGAGGAGATCTAACAGATATCTGAAATATATCCATCGTGGAAGGGGGAAGGGTAAGATAGGGTAAAATTTTAAGATTTTTACCTTGGGATTTCCCCTATGACTTGGGATTTTTCTGTCCCTATTTATAATATAATAGGATACTAGGAGTAGTTTTTTATAATCCATGTAACATAGTGCTGATGTGTTGGAAATTTTGTATGTTTTAGAACTGAAGATGATTGTGTAGCATTCGAAACTAATTTTCTAATAAAATAATCCCAATAGAAGTAGCAATCAATTCATCAATCCTAATTGTATTGATCCTTCTATACCATCATGCGTACCTCAAGTGAAATATATAAAATTCTTTAAAGGTATTTTTTGTGAAATATTGGAAAAATATCCCATTATATTGATACATCCGTACATTTCAAGCTCATAATTTACTATAAGCAGAATTAATCTTAGAAAATAGAATCTGTTAAATTTATCCATAAGTAAGCCATGATGAGAGATAGTAACCAGAGACTTCCTTGGATTTGATTGAATAACTGTTTGATGTGTCGAATTAAACTATTAACCTTTTTATTCTCTTCCTGTTTTTTTTTTTGGCAAGGAGGATTTGGAATAAAAAGAAAAGGGGTGGGGTGGAGAAATATTTATATGACCGTTCAAAAAAAAAAAGAAATATTGATTTATTATTTCAGACTATTTTCTGATGTATTATGTATTAGTTTCATTCCCGAATCTTTGTTGAATTTATAGCTATTTTCATTTAAATGGAAGGTTTTTTTTACCTAACAGCTGTAATGACTTTTCAAATGGTTTTATAAAGGTCAGAATTAGTAAATGAGTAATGATTTAATAATTTTTATTTATAAATAATGTCATTAATACTGATATACTGTTAACGTTTTGGGGGGATTTTTGATGGTTTTGGCAAAATATAATTTTCATTGACATTCTCCAGTTTATCTAATCATTGAGTAGTTAGAAGATAAACATACTTGAAGTCACCGCTACTGGCCGGGTGAGCTAACAGTGTGGGGGGTGGGGAGAAGATTCCATTTTTGCGTTTTTCAATTATATCTCGAAAACGGTGGATTCTAGAAAAATGTTTTAAATGATAAATTAAAGCTAGTTACATTTTCTATAAAATTGTTTATATACATATTTTTCGAACTTTTAATGGTTCTCCTGATATACGTTATTGAAAATCGATAATTTTCGGAAAAAAATAATTTTTACCTCACTGTTTGTCAAACATTTGCTTCTAATGCCTTTTACGATCGTTTCTTAAGAAAAAAGGATCAAATATGAAGAGCATTAAATTTACTTTAATTTCATATATGCGTTCCTGGCAATTGAAGCAAATGTTTGACAAAAAGTATGGTAACGTTTTTTTTTTTTTTTTTTCGAAGATTATCGGTTTTTAATAACTTATATCTGGAAAACCGTTGGAAGTTCGACAATTATGTATATAAACAATTATATAGGAAATTTAAATGGCTTTAATTTTAATATGTAGCATATTTTCCTGGAGTCCGACGTTTTCGAGATATCATCGAAAACCCCAAAAATAAGACCTCCCCCCACTGTAAGCTCCCCACGCCCCAGATGCGGGGACTTTTAGTATGTTTACCTTCCAACTGCTACTAACGAAGCTTTGAAGTTAAAAATTATCGCGTATTTCATGCACTCAACAATACATTTATTGACTGGACTAGTTTACCGGATGCCTTGGATTTCCATTGTATATAATTTATTATTCAAGCTGATTTTTGGTGCTCTTTTATCAAACACATATAATCCTCTTTAAAGTTTGACAACATGGAAGACCGAAGAACATAGTGTTCTAGGCCTTCAAGAGAGTGTTCAATATGAAAAATTCAAGGGAGGATGGCTATTGAGGAGAATCCCCCCCGGGAGCCTGGAAATGAAATGTTTTATTCATAGATAAGTAAAATTTTCCCTTACGACCTGAGTAAACTGTTGCCGGTCCCTAATATTGTATTTACTGTTTTACTGCCTTCCAGGCTCCAGGTATAGGCGGCCATCTCGCCTTTATTCCAGCCACTTCTTTCGTTCTGGAGGGGCTTCTTGTTCCATTAAGAAAGTTTTATTTCCAACTTTCATATATTAAACTTTATCCTTTTATTATTATTATTTGTTACTGGCACCGTAAAACGGCGTGACTTTGCACCATTTTTATTGAACTTCATTCTTTAACTACCTATCATGTTTGAAATGCATGTATTAAAATATTTTCTTTGAATAATTAGCTTAAAAATGCTGTTGATTCATCGCATAATCTAGGCATTGCAAAATTTACAAAACTTATAATTAATTTTATTGTTATTAAACTTTGGTGCAAAGTCAACCGGATTCCCGTGACTTTGGCCCACCATATTTTTTCAATTAAGAAAACATTAGAAACGTATTCTGGAGCAAAGTCAAAGCTTGATAGTAGCTATGAGATGCAAGTCATTTCTTGATAGAGTTCGGAGATTAGCCTAGTGATTTTTTTCTCTGTTTGTAAGGATTTTGTTAAGGGAACGATTGTAAATTACAATCATTTCATTGGAATGAGAAATAAATTTTCAAAATTTTTAAAGGATTATTGAAAAACGATAGAAAATACATGAACATACCAACAAAATATTATACAGAAACAAAATAACGACTTAAAACACGCCTCAATAACGTAAACAACTATAATTTTGGCAAACAAGGAACAAAAGGATACCTGTAAAAACTATGACCTGCTATGAAAACTATGACTTGAAAAAATTTAAAGCTATACCTAGGCAAAATTCTAACAGCATTCGTTAGAATTCTAACCTACACATGGCCTTATTAACAAGAAGTAAAACGTTATCCCAAATAATTTGGATTTTAACCAGCCTATTAACTCCTTAACTTCAAAATATCCTCGTTTATTGATTTGTTTAGGAGGAGCAATGCTGCCTAAGACTTCTTACCACAGGGAAGTCACCTTGCGCCTAAATATTCTTGGTGCAAAGTGATTCCTAATTCATATCCAAAAGGGGATTCTATTTTATTTTCAAATACCATGACGTTTGGCAAATATTTTGAGTAAAATGAATATCATATATTTAAATTACAATAATTACAGAATAAAATTAATGCAAAACCTAATCGATTTGAGAAGTATTTAGTTGTTGAAAGCACGACTTTATCCCATAAAGGAATCACACCTGTTGAAACACTACTATCAACTAACTGTTATAAAACCTGAAAGGTAACTAGGATCAGTGTGAAAATTCCTTAGACCCAAAAAGTATTGTCATAAGTAAGAAAGAAATATAAAATATCCCTAATTTAGACAACAACAAAACACTTTTTCTTCCACTGAAACTTTTTAGTTAGCTTGGTGCAAAGTAAGGCCGTTTTACGGTACTTCCTAAAAATAAAAAAAATTTTGCTTGAGATGAGCCGACTAATCCGGAAAGCCAACTATGGTCCGGTAAACAAATTTGGTTCTTTTGTAGTCTGTGATTAGTCTTAGTTGGTTCATATATGAATCTCTCTATCATATTAGTAATATTTCATAAATTTCGCTGCATTGAAACTGGTTAAACTTTTAAATTATTGTATGTTTAGAAAAAGCTTACTAAGTTCCCCCGTTACCTCATCAACTACACCATCACGTGCAATCACCTCCGTAGTGATGAGAACCATTCAGTAAGTTGAAACTAGCGGATGGAGCTTGTCACCTGGTTTATTGGTTTGATGATCAGTGCTTTGTTGGCTAGCTTCTTCTTTTTTTTTGTAATCTCAGCGGAAATCAGGGTTCTATTGAGTTGTGATTGCCTTTTTGTGAGAACTTATTTGAACTAAAAACTTCCACTTTCTGCTCTAGGAATTGTAATTTAGTTACTTTTTGAAGCTTCTCTGGCAAATTTTATTTTGTGGATCGTACACTTCATCGCATTGCGAACAATAAATATCAAAACTATTGTAATCGTTATTATTAAGAATTATTTGATTTAATAACTTTAAATTATTTTATGATGGACTAGTGTTGTTAACTTACTTTAGATGAGGGGTCATTCTATGCCAAATCAACCAATTCTAAATTAGATTTGGACCTTGACCTCTCAGATTTTTATGATTTTTGGTATAGCAGCTGGATCTACCAAGACTAGTAAAAATGTAAAATATTACATTTTTCTGATTTTTGGTTTTTGATTTATAAGCTTTTAAAAATTCAAAAAACTACGATTTTCTGTCCTCATTTAGTATATTCAAAATTACGCCATAAAAAAACTATTCCTCTTAGAGAGCTCAAATTTGCGGCATTCTTTTCCATTTGAAATGTTCTCTAACTTGATGTATCACTTGATATATTTTCGGTTGATTTTGAATTTTTTCGTAACATCCAAAAACGGTTTTCGTAATTCCCAAAATCCGTACCCTTCGATTTTTTCGAAAAAAAATATATGTGATTTATACTATTACTTACTACATGTGGACAAAATTTTAGGATGGGACGGAAATGGGTTCTTCATAAAAAAATATTTTGTATTTTTTTTTAATGGACAGTTAGTCCAGTCTATGAAGTATTATAGAATGCGTTTTCTGTAATCTAAGGTTTTTCTTTGGATTTTGTTCAGGGTAGTTAGAAAGTAAACATACTATAAGTCCTTCAGTTTTCGGATCTGGAAACAAGAAATAAGGGAAACCGTTTCTCGAAAACGGTGCATCGCATGCAAACATGACTATTTACTAAATTAATTTTAACTACATTCTCTACAACCTTTATTATATACACATTTTTCATATGTTTTACGGTTTCCGAGATATACGCTTGGCAAATGTCTCAAAAATTAATTAGTATTCAGGAAAAAATAATCTGAATTTCTTCATTTTATTTATTTATTGATGTATACAACTGTAAACAGTATATACATCAAGTAAAAATGTAAAAAATAATTACTATGACTTAGCAATTACTTGTAAAGCTATTTCTCATTAAAAGCTCTTTAGTAAAAGTATTTGAAAGTTTGTTGACCAATGATTCTCAACTTTTTTTCCTCCGTGAACCCCAAAATAGTAAAAATTAATATTTCGCAATCCCTTCCCTATAATAATAGTAAGCTTGATTTTTAATAAATGATTTTTGACTGTATTATCTTTTTTAATGTTTTCAAAATGTCTGCCGACGAAACTCTATAACTGAAGTTTATATGTGAAGATTTAAATATGTTTTGGTTTGCTCGACGACATGAATATGGAAATATTGTCACTGAAGCATTGAAACTATTAACACTTTTCGCCACGTATCATCTATATATAACTAATATCACACAAGTCATATATTACTAATGTAGTCCTATCTAATTTTATGCCCAGTTGAATTTTCTTTGTCTTCTTCTATTGTATGAGGAATTTCGTTTCTGATAAAATTTTTTTTATGTTTTGGGCCTTTTCTTTGGTCATATTTCTTAAATATTCAGAACCGTCGTAAACAGTTTGTGTCTTATCCTCTCTTTCACAAACCTTTTGCAATTAAACACAATGTGTCTTGGATCTTCCAGGCATTGATATGCCACTTTGAACTAGTGCCATTAAATTGAGGTGTTTATTAGTTCTGCCATGGTTAATCTTGAGTCGATTAAGTTTTACCTAGCTTGGGCGTTCGAAATCTAGCCTTTGAGTCACAAAAGGAATCATGATAAATACCACTCAAGAACAATTTGCTTTTATATTTTTCTAACGAAGAATCACGCATCAAGATAATTGTAAATGAATAACAAATGCTACCTGGTTGAATTCGAATACCACCTGGGCGGGTTAAATTTATTTCGTGGTGAACCCATAAAGACGTTAAGACCAGTACATAAAGACGTTAAGCCCTTAAAAATAACAACAAATACAACCATCACATTAATAATTTATTTATTTTCTTTACAAGTATGTAAATTTATTACATTTAAAATATTTGTATTAAGTTTATAAGAAACGATTTTTTCTCTTA
This sequence comes from Euschistus heros, assembly GCA_003667255.2. NCBI lineage: Eukaryota > Metazoa > Arthropoda > Insecta > Hemiptera > Pentatomidae > Euschistus > Euschistus heros. Next base: position 2,078,787 of record RCWM02000008.1, on the reverse strand, counting down.
AAATTATTAAGTGATTTTATTATTGTTTCGCGACCTTCCTATTCTATTACCAAAACCTCCAGGTTGAGTTCTTGGTGCGAGAGGGATTTTTATAATTTAGAATTATGTCCAAATAGCTATTGTCATGTAAATGAATCATTTGTAATTATTTGAAAACTTTGAACAATGGTTTAGTAAATGGTTAAAATATGATACTGTGAAAAAAACTTGCTATATGAATTATCATTTCTTTCAATATTTTCAAATAATTATATTTATGTAATATGATTTTATAATTAATTGGTAATGTTTTTTAAATTTAAAGAGGAGGGCTGGAAACCAGAGGCTTGGATGTGCTTTAGGCCAATTCTTCTTTCCTATCAATTGTCCACAACGAAGTTCAACCTTAGGAAGTACCAAACTCAGGTTCTTGGATGGCGAAATGATAGTGAAATAAGTTTTTATTTTAATTTTTAGGTTCGCTATAGATTTTTTTAATTAGTTTTTCTTAAGGGCGTAATCCTGAAATACCGATTTACAAATAATTTGGCCCGTCTATTGTGGTTTTTAAATAATTTTGATTTACTTTACTCATAAATTGTATTATTAAATTTCAGAGGCATAATGTAATAGAGTTTATCCCATTTTCATCGCACATAGTATTTACTTTAAATAAATGTTGGCCACAAAGCATTTGTAACAGATAGCCCCCCGCGACGGGGGCATACAAACGACCCTTTGACACGGGGGCCCAGCGAGATAAGCCTGCAAAAAGGGGCGCTGTGAAGGTAGGCTATGATTTATCACCAGGGACCTGGAGCTCGTTGATGACCATAGCCAGCAGAGCCAGGGCTATTTCCCTCGGGGAAGGTTAGCTCTGGGGCGAGGGGTCTCTGCAGTTCGGGCAGGTCGTTCTTAACACCATCGGGGGAAGGCTAGTCCGCCATCTGTAAATATTTTTTACTATGAATTTGTACTTATCTTTATTAAGAATTAAATGTTTAAGTTGGAATTACTTTTAAAAAAAAAAATTATGTTTTATTTTCTATTTTGTTAATCTATACTTTTATATATAAGTCATTTTTCGTTTGTGGTCACTAACCACGAAAACTGCTGAACCAATCTGTACCAAATTTTAACTACATCATCTTTGAAGCTCCAGGAATGTTTAGCAATAGTAAAATATACCGATTTTCAATATATTTGTAATTAAAAAAATATATAATATGTGATACCACTGAAGTTTTAAAATGGACTGATATTAGGTTTGCACCATTCCGGAATTGAGTTTGCAACTACTGAACCCAACTGTACCAAATTTTAACTAAATCATCTTTATAATTCCAGGATGGTTAAGCAATAATATTATTTACAACACTAAAAATTTTAATGTACTACGTTGAATTGCAGAAACGAGGTTTGCCACACTGTCATATACTTATACGGTTAGAAATTAAAATCCAAATTGATGAAATCCATAACATTATTTCTGCAGAAAAAAAAACTATATCCAAATAAAAAAGTTATCAAAACACTTTGCTTTTTGATATTGTGTGTAAAAATGTAATCCCTGGTTCTTTAGTTGTAAGCAGTGATAATGCTGTCCATTATTCTCAAGAGTTTCTCAATATTCTCTTACCATTTGGATTATCGGCTCATAAATTAAAATTAAAAATTGGAAGTCTAATTATGCTTTTATATAATCTCCAAACACCTAATCAGTGCAATTTTAATCAATTCAAAATTTATTGTTATTTGTGAAAATATCTCTTTTTATTCTTTTATTAATAGAAATTTACATCTGTATTAGAAAACACATCTAGTAAATATGCGGTATATGTGAGATATAATGACATGAATAATACTAATAGAGGAACTACCCATTGGTAGTACTCTAATGAATATTTACAAAAGTAGATCACGAGGCCATCTTCTTTTCAGACGCCTCGGAGGATTGCCAGGGATGGAATAGGAAGCTAGCTGTGCAACAAGTGGATTTGGATGAGTGTTAAGTTTATTATGAAAGGATAGGTATCTGGTTCGGGCTAAATCGGTGACATATGGGATATTAAGGTGATTATGGATTAATTCATTTGTGACAAAGTAAGGAGCATTAAGGATTTTTCGAAGAATTTTGGATTGGAGTGATTAGATGCGGGAAGAATTCGATGGTTTAGTGGATTCCCACAACTCAATACCGTAAGTCCAAATAGGTCTGATAATCGTCATATATACAAGTTTCTTATAGTGAATAGGGAGATTTGAACGTTTGTCAAGTAAGTGTTGTAGCATTCGAAATCTACGTGCAGCTTCTTGTCTTTTCAATCTTGTATGAGGGTTCCAGGTAAGTCTCTTGTCCAGATGAAATCCAAGGTATCGTGTTTGTTCCACATTAGTTAGCGGTACACCATTAAAGGATACTGGAGGACAGGATGAGGTAGGTTTTCGACGGAGGGTAAAGGTTATTTGTTGGGATTTGCAAGGATTTATCTTGACTCTCCAGTTATGACACCATTCTTCAAGGGAAGTAATATGTGACTGGAGTGTATGGGATGCAGAAAATGGATCATCATTGACTGATAACACGCTGGTGTCATCAGCAAAGGTTGTGAGGATAGTATGAGGATGAGTTGGAATATCAGCTGTATAAACGGTATAAAGAATGGGACCCAGGATACTACCTTGAGGAATACCAGCGGTCTGGGGGAAGATGGATGAGTATTTAGAATTGTGGTTAACTCTAAATACTCTATCAGAAAGGTAGAAACGGAGGATGAGGAAATATGTAGATGGAAGGAATTGGCGAAGTTTATATAGCAGTCTTGGATGCCATACCCGATCGAAGGCTTGTTCAACGTCAAGAAAGACACCCGTGAAATACATCTTGCGCTCCAATGCAGATGAGATAACATCCACCACACGATGGCACTGTTGGGTAGTGGAGTGAAACTGACGAAATCCGAACTGGTGGTCAGGAATAATGTGATTGAAATCGAGGAAGGGATAAAGGCGTTTCAAAAGGAGCTTTTCAAGGATTTTGCCCATGATAGGTAGGAGAGAGATAGGTCTGTATGAGGAAGGATTTTCTGGCGGTTTTTTAGGTTTTGGGATCATTTTAATAATTGATAATTTCCAGGAATCGGGGAAATATGTAGTACGGAGGATAGCGTTATAATAAGTTAGGAGTAATACTGCTTTCTTTGGAAGGCATTTGAGGATTCTTGAGGTAATAAGGTCATGTCCAGGAGCTTTGTTGGAGGGCAATCTACGGATTATGGATATAATATCTGAAGGGTGGAAGGCTTTAGGAGGATGAGTCATTTGGAGAGGAATAGTCAGTTCTGCTTCAATACATTCTACATGGGGGAAAATATCATTGAAGAAACAATGATCAATTGCACACTTCAATATAATACGTTTATCCTTTGTTTTGTTTTTTTTTTTATGTTTTTTTAAAACACTTATTTAAAGAATGTGGACAGTTATTAATATGAATGGCTCAAGGATCCATTCACACAATATGTTCGATAAGAAATAAAAACAATGAAAGTGAACAATAAATAAAAGTGAATAATAAATAACAATAAGTAAAGAATCTGATAATATGTAATGCAATAAAAATTAAATAAACAAAGCACCTCAAACTATACAATACATAAAGTAAAAAAAAATATATATAATAAAAATAAAAATTTATAATAAAAAAATTAAAAAAAAAAAAAAAATTAAAATTAAAATAAATCTTAAAATATATTCATTCTTTCTTTACAATATGTACACATCCGAGGGATCCCCCAACTAGACTTGTCCCTCCATTTATGGAGAGACAAGCCAAGTCAATACTGATCTATGGAGGAAAAATAGAAGGGGTTCTATTATTCGGTTCTAGGATAAACTGGGTGTGATAGAACAAAAGGGGAGGTAAAAGGACAATCACTTAGATTTTCCCTATAGCTAGTTGTTTTTTCTTGCTTAGAAAAGAAATGTAATTTTACTATCACAATGAAGTAATTTTATATAATAGAATATATATAGAATCGTTCATCTGTTTTTTTTAAAATATAGTTAAATATAAAATATATTCGCTATGTTTTTCCCTTAAAGTATTCAAATCTCTGGAAACTGTTATTTTTTAAAATTATTTATGAATTTTTTATAAGAGTATTGAGTGAGCGTTTACATTAATACGCTAATTAATATAAGTAAAAGTTACCGTATATAATCGTCAGATCCGATCAAATCTGAAACCAATATCTTTGAATGGCTTTGAATCAGCTCAAGTATACGATCCTACACACACAAACATAAATATAGAGACAATATAAATATATAAAACTTAAGTTTTCTGTGAAAAACTATGTGTTTTTCGAAAGTTTGTTTTCAGAATTATTGACGTTGCTAATTTTGGTATTAAGGAAACACTCATAAGTCCCGGGAAAATGATTAAACGAGACCAAGTAATGTCCTTTTAAAAATCGGAACTGTTTAATCAATTTTCAAAAAACGAAAATTAAATTTTTGGAAAGGAGTGGCCTTCGGTCATCAAAAACCGTTAGATTCTGGCAGATCTGATACTAGTATTTTTCATTGCCTTTGGATTTGACATGATTTTACCGACAAATTAATTTTAGTCCTTTTGAAAATTGATTGAATTATTGCAATTTTTAAATGAACACTCTTTCTACTTGTTTAATCAATCTGTGGATTAAATAATTAAATTGTTTAATTTTTAAAAAGGGTACTCATACCTCCCGTTTAATCCTTTGGATTTTGGTCCTTTTGTTCATATTCCAACACATTCGTCAGGAGGTTGTAGGTAGTCTTGTTTAATTTGTTAATGAATTAAAATAACACGTTCTAAAACAATTACCAACAATAAATAGTATTAGATTAAAAAAATAATTAAAATTTTTAATTAATTTTTAAGCGGTTTTAATTTGTTAAAAAAATTAATTTCATTTTTATTTTTTAGTATTTAAAAATATTTTTGATTTTTATATTCTTACAATGGTTTAACTAGTTTTTAGACAGGATAGACGCCCTAGTAAACTTTTGTGCTCAATTTAAGTTTCACCACATCCAGGTTCATGTACGACTTGCCCTCCCCCCTCGGTTCCCTGCTGACACTCTCATGGAAGGATTATGGAAATACATTTACTTGGGCTATACGTAGTATTATCTAATTCCACGGTGACGAATATATTAGTTACTCAACTCGGCTCTGCTAAGTTTTAACTTAATTTACAACCTCTCCTCCTAACTTACAGAATATTCCTACCGTTGTAATGGGATGAGTTGATGGGATACCTGGGGTAAGTTGATGCCTCTGGGTAGTCCTGTCTTGACTTTTCTCATGCTTTGCGGTTGTTGTATGCATAAAGTTTTATTTACAATTTATTTGAAAAGTATTAAGTATCCTTTCCTGACTTGCAAACAACAATTATTATTATATTTTATTTTTAAAAAAGAAAAACAAATACCGTATGATATTTTTATTTTCTGGAGGCCCTACCTACCACCTGAAGTTCCTATTGTAAGACTGTGGATAAGGCTCTTGACTCCTAACCACGGAAATCCTGGTTTGAATTCCGCTGAGGGAGATAATTATTTATTCTGTTCAAATCAGCGAAGGATCGACTTTTGGGCTGGGAAACCCTGCTGGGTTATACCCATCCCTTATAAATTGGGTAGCCGTAAAAGGGAAAAAACCTGACGATTGAATGAGGTTCTGTCTAAATCACCACCTTATAATGTTTGTCCGAGAAACAGTACAACTTTAACCTAGTTAAGGAGAGTCTAAACATTTTTTTTTAGCTTATATTTTTACACACGAGACTTAAAAGACGAGAAACTGCTCCTAGTTCCCGATTACTCAAACATTTACTAGGCAAGTGTTCAAATCTCCTAATAAATTACATAAGACATAATTACATGACAATAATTAATTACATTTGGACTTACGGAGTTAAACTCCTTCTAATTCTTCTCGTATCCAATCCTTACAATCCAAAATCCTACGTAAAATCATCAGTGCTCCTTATTATTTCACAAACAAACTTATCCACAAAGATCTTAAATCTGCCATGTGTTGCTGATTTGGCCTGAATCAGATACCTATCCTTTCATAGTACACTCCATACCCACTCGAATCCACTAGTTTCGCAACTTGCCTCACACTCAATTCCCGATAATCCTCCGAGGCCTTTGAAATGAAGATGGCCAAAAAAACTTTTAATGTAGAACGTTCAATGAAGTGCTACCAGTGAATAGTTCTTTCCATGTTAATGACATGTCATTGTAATCATTTTCCTCAAAATTACTTGTTGTACACAGTTGTATATTACAATAAATAGTTTTAAAAAAATATATTTTGTAGTAAGTTATATGTCCTTTCATAGTAAACTTCATACTCTTTCAAATCCACAAGTATCTCAACTTGCTTCCAATTTTATTCCAGTTTACCTCCCGAGGTGTTTGAAAAGATGGTCTCGATATCATTGACTTTATTAACCTGGGTGTTTAATACAATTCAAACACTATAATCCCATTTTAATACATATTTAGATTATATTTCTTCGATGAGTGGCAAGAGGCTACATTTATTTACAGTAATGTGGTGACAAAACCACTTAGAAGATAAACTTAGAAGTTAAAATAAAGCCATATCCCTGTCAATAGGCATACTTTGCAAATAAATTTAATAATTTAAATTATTTTTGATCTATTTATTAATAACTCACTATTAGTTAATAAAGGTAGAATAATATTTCGGAACCCGGTGAACTTGTAAGGGAATAGTGGAACCTGAGGACGGCATTAAGAACTCCACCATATTGATTGGCTACCTCTAAAAAAGGAATTTCTTCTCTTCAGGTTAAATCTTTTTCGACCCTGGTTTATGGAAGAGGTTCGCTCTATCTTTTACGTTTTCCTTTATTTTCCTCGGTTCGAGACCATTCAGAAAGACATGAGCCCATCAAAAGGAATTCACACACGAGGGCGCACAAAAGGCTGGGAAAATCATGTTTTATTTCGGAAAAGCTCTACTCTCATCACAAATATCCAACCATAAAAGGATTAGATTCAAGTATAGAGAAAACATTTTCTTCTCCTCGTCTAAGAAAGCATTATATAATGTTATTTTAAAAGAAAAAATAAGAATAAATAAAAGAGACTTTTGAGAAAGATACTTAAATTTATATACTTATGTCTGAAATAAGTAAAACCTATTTAATAATTTACTAACATTTTAATTATTTGAATTACGTAAAACCTTTGATTGAAGCGGCAGTAGCATGTTAGGATTGATGAATTAATTGCCAATTTTATTGGAATTATTTTATTTTATACAATAGTTTCGAATATTAAACATTCATCATTACTTCTAAAATATCCAAAAAAAATTAAAACATTTGCACTTTGTTACGTAGTTTATATATATATTAATTTTTTTTAAGTGTTTAATAAAAAGTCTAGGTCTTCCTGCTTCAATCAGCTTTACCCAATTTTCCATCTAAGATTTTTTTAAATATGATATGAATTTACCCATTGCTTCATGCTTTGATCTGACCCATTGTACCTTTGATCAGAATCAGTATGTATAAAAACAGTAGATATATAGAGAGTCAGAGAGAAATTGTGTTTTTTTTCACTGCTATTGTCCTGCATTTGTATATATAAATTAACAAAAAATATGTTATGCTTGTAATTTTATTTGCTATTTATACTAGCATAGTTTCCAAAAGCTGTCTATTTAGTAATAACTATTATCAGCTAAATCTTAGTGTAATAATACCCAAATTTATTTATGGCAGGCGTTGATGAAGTTTCGTAGTATCTGTCAGATTTAGTGGTCATACTTAGCTGTTGCCTTTCACACACTTGTAGCTGCTTGTTATCTAATTGCAACTTAGTATGAAGGAAACTCCTGATTGAAGATACCCGTTTTTTTTTTTAACTATCCCATCTGTGGTTCAATAACGGTTACAAAAAAAAAGCTTGTACGTTACTTCATATCAGTTCTATGAATAATATTATATAGAAGAAACCCGCGATATCACGGAAATATCATGGTGGACGTCGTTAAAATGATTCTGTACAATCCTAAAATATAAAATTAATAACAATTTCAAAGCTAATTGCTTAATATGATTTTTAAAATTGCGGTGAATTACTGTTTTGTAATAGCTGTTATAATAAGTTTTGTAACATTTTTTTTTTCTTGGCGATCATGAGGAGGTGTCAAACCGTTGGGTCCATTATTGGCTTGCGGCCTCAAACCTCCGACCTTTTTCTTGAAAAAAATAAATGTCACTTATGGATTCCATTAAACCGCATCGTGCCTGCTAATCGTTAGCAAGTTATTGTTCAGGCCATGAATTTGTTGAAATTAAAGAAATTTGAAAGAAATAATTAGTTTTAAAAAACTAGAAAAACACTCTTTTGTAGTAAACCTAACTAATAACTTAAATGTGATGAACAATTCGCAGCAGTCAGACCGTTTAACTTTTAGAGTTCAAGGTTCGATGCTAATTTCCCCGTACTATTTGTAATTTGTTCGCAATTTTAACACAGTTTATCCAACATTTTTTTTTTTTTTTTAGACATATCTCAGAATAGGAATAGGATATGTTTTGGCGAAATGTGGCAATTTTTATATGTTCAGTTGGCTGGGGTGGGTATTTCATAGTATTTAATAAAAATTTCACATTTATGACCTAATAGGTAATTTAACCAGCTTTGTGATGAAAAAAAGAGATTTGGGATCATACAAATCTTTTTCCGGATTGTTGTGGAGTTATAGCGAGAAAGATGCTTAAACAATGAGGATTTCACAAGAGTACAGTGTTCTCAGCGTGCTGGCATTGTTGTTTAACGGACTTGATCCTAATTTCATGATGTTAAGTTTTATGGGTTCTGATAATAAATTTAACTAGCTTTCAGTTAAAAAATGGGTATTTTGGTTCGGAAAATAGTTTGAGTTATAGTCTAAAGAGTACCGGGAAATTAGGTTCGATTCTAATTTCCCTGTGCAATATGCGTTGAAGACTTACTTTTATAGAGCAACGAAGTTCTAACTTTTCAAAATTTGGTAATGTTTATGGTTCTTTCTAGTGGATGTTGGCTATTATTTTATTATCAAGCTCCGTTATCCCTCATTGAGTTTCTTTTCAAGTGCATGTAGACTCCAGGTTATTGGTATCGAGTGTCGAAAACAACCTCTCCCACACATCTTTACTAGTTTGTATTATTTTTAAACTTACTAGCTGGTGTTTAATAATCATTTTTTTCCCAGCTTGATGATGTAAGCTTTTTTTTTTTTAATTTTATTTTCTTATATCAATTTATCGAAGTTTACAACTGTACAATATATATATATATATATATATATATATAAGTAAATGAGCTGTTAACTATTACAATACCATGTCAAATCTTCAAAGAACTACTCATCATTAGTACTTTAAAAAATTCTACACTAGAAGATCTCTAGGCCATCTTATTTTCAGACGCCTCGGAGGATTATCGGGAATGGAGTGGGAAGCAAATCGGGAAACTAATGGATTGAGTGGTTACGGAGCTTACGATGAAAGGATAGGTTTGGGCTAACTCAGCAACATATGGAACATTAAGGTCTTTATAGATATGTTTATTGGTGACAAAGTAAGGAGCATTTAGGATTTTTCGAAGGATTTTGGATTGTAAGGATTGGAGATGAATTGGATGGTTTAGTGGAGCCCCAAAACTCAACTCCGTACGTCCAAATAGGTCTAATCACAGTCATGTGTCTTTTGTAATTAATTGGGAGCTTTGATCGTTTGTCTATTTTTTTAAAAATATTTTATTTTGATATAATTGCAATCTTTCACAATCGAGTGCATTGAGTAATAGTTATCACACACCTAACATTAAATTCTGCATATTCATACAATAGCCGTACATAAAATATTTTATTTTTTTTACAATTTTGTTAAGGAACGTTTTTATAATCATTATATTCTCGTTTTTTGCTCGAGTCGTGATATCCTCGGGGCCGTGCTGAGCATAATGGTGGAGTTCTCTAATTACGCGCACGCACCTCTACCCAATTGGATCCCCATCCGCGCACTACTAATGCCAAGGGGCACTAGTGAAAGGGATTTTTTTTTGGAGTTGATAACGAAGGGCCGGTAAATACCCTAAAAGGGTATATCCCCCCCCCCCCGCGGGGCAAGGCAATAGGAGGTACATGATCGAGGTTCGTTAGGAACCCTTTAATGAAGGGCCTCTATGGAAGGGCACAAAGAAGCAGGGAATCGAAAGGGTGAAAAAGTGGTTCCCGCCTAGCGTGCCATATTGTACTCCTTCCCTTTATTTTCTTTTTTATGGTTCTAATTACATATCGCCTTTTGGTTAGCTTTTTCTGTCTGTACCGGTTCCAACTAGGGTCGGTTCTGAAAGGTTTCAAGTATTAAAAAATAGAACGGGCTTTAAACATGCGTCAGGATAATGTTATGCAGATTGGTTTGGCTCGAAAATATTGACTATTCAATTAAACATATTAACCATGTTCAAATATGAATAAATCATTAGTTTAAGTGAACGAGTCAAATTACTCCTAAAATGATACCAGGCATAAAAGAGAAGAATCAGCTTGTCGTTTCGGACTACTTCAACATTTACTTGACAAGCGTTGAGTAAAGCCTATACTACTGACACTTTAGCCTCTGCTACTGCTAACTTTCATTTATGAAACTCTGATTGATAGCAATAAAAATTGTTCAAGGCTATAAAAGTTCTGTATCTAATTTGATTTGTGGCTGGTTAGTTTATGAGTGTTCCGCGTTCTGTGGTCGTGACCTCAGATAACTCAGGTTTCACTTATAGTGAAGACATCTATGAATAGAGAGTCGGTTGTGATCAATATCATTATTGCTGATATTTTGAAATATGCTGTTTTTCAGTAATTGATATAGTAGAGTGTACTAAAAAAATGACCGTTTGTAAACAAATAAATAATATATATTATTTTAATGCTACTTAGAGTAAACCAGACAGCTATTGACACCCAGGAAATATTCGGAAATAGTCATACTGTAATTATAAAAAGAAAAGTTCAGTAAAGTTATTTTTCCTTAATTACAATACTTTTCGCAGATTAAAAAGGCAATGGTCCCGAGACCTATTGTGAATATTTAATATTGGAGTTCTGGCAATGGCCAGCTTCTCAACTCAAGTCCTGTGTGACTGTACCATAGCGCTCTCCCTCAGCCTCCACTGGATTTTACTAGTGACACAGCTGATAGAACAGCGCTGGGAACTATCTGTTCCCGGCTCCCCTCTTTAAGGGGGTTGAGCTTGGATTGGGGTGTTCCCTGGAATGTTTGTAAATTTGTATATAGAGTAAGAATGTCGTTATGATTGTTTCTTTTTTTCTTAATTTTTTTTTTTTTTAATTATTATTTACAAAAATCATCGCCTATTTCATATTATCATTTATTGTATTCTATTTTTATCTATTGTATATTTTATTTTATTTCTTGTATTTTTAAAGGCTGTTTATTTTAATTTTTTTTGTCATTGTACATATTGTGTGAAGGAGTCTCTGTCATCAATATTACACATTGCCCTTGAGTGAGGCAGCTTGTAATTATTCTAATAAAAAGTTAAACATTCAAAAAAAAAATTACAATACTTTAAGCTGAACCCGTATGTTCACAACAAACATTATTACTTGAATTTCTTTTGCAAGATAAAGTAAACAGATAAGGTAAAATCAGTTATTGTCATCCTAAGGATATCTTTTTGAAAATACGGGAAAAAAATTGAAAGTATTTTTACACAGTTTAGTTGTACGATTGAAAAGGTATTTTATTATTTTTTGGTTTAATATTTGTTTTTGTATAATTTTTAAGTTAGGGTGTCAATAACTGTCTGTTTTATCCTAATATCATTAATCAATATATAAACCATTGAGTTCCACTGCCGTCTTCCATCTTTCAGCAAGTTGCTTTATTCCGTGCAAGTGCGCTCCGTGCAGGATCGGTATTGAAAAATTCCTTAACCATTTCTTCTACTTCTTAAATGTAGTATTTTTTTCCATTAGAAATGTTGGCTATGTATCGAAACAAATAGTTCCAAAAACTTTTTTTTTTCCCCCATTCTGATGTCGTATCTCCTGTAGAAAATTTTTGATTCTAACGCCGGACAGTTTATTCGTCAAGTACGTCTTCAGTTTTGTTTATTACGAAACGATTTGGTGTCAATGAAACGTTAAGTGAATTTTAAATGTTTTAAATCTATGCCACTTAAAATATTGTCTACTTTATTCATTCATAGCATCTCATCTATGTCTGACTATGTTCAATAGGGAGTTTTGATGAAAGATATTAATTACACTAGTGTCTATAGATCAAACTGCTATCTTTTGTTCCGAAGACAGTTTTACTTCCAGGCGCTACTTTTACTGGATATTTGCTGGAGGGAGGATCCCGACTGGACTCATCTGTCCTCCTCGCTCCAGTTGGCTAACAAGCTTCTGTTCCCATCGAAGCCGGTTGGCAGGGCGTCCTTACCTACCAGGAAACTCCTGAAATTGGCTCTGGCTTAAAGTATTGCAATTTTATATCAAAGATGACTGTAAAAGTATATTATAATTATTTATCTCGTGGTCTGCTGGAATACCTACAAGACCTATATTATTTTTTTTTATTCCTTCAGATTTTAATTATTTCTTTAATGTTTATTTTAATTTTGGCCAAACATCGAATACTATAATCAAGGTAGTATTGCAGACATGAAAGATGAAAATTAATAAGAAACCTGGCACAAAATGATATAAAGTACTTGTAAATGAAGATAAAAGCTTACTGGTATTTCCCTGTCGCGGCTTCGCCTGTCCTCATAAGTTAAGAACTTGGAAAATTTTAACTAATGATTGAAGATTTATTTATCTATACTATTATGTAAAAGGTCTAGCCGTTTTTTGTTTGTGATCACTAACCGCGAAAACTACTGAACCAACCTTTCCCTAGTCGCCGTTCCAGTAATAATTTTAGTGTCAATGGTATTTCTGGTTTTAACCTAATACCTTAACACTGATTAGCTGGTTAAAGAATACTTAAAAGCATGATTGGAAATCTATATTTTAATGAATTAATTGACAATCCAGATCCACACGACATGTATTTACTATATCATTAGCAATGTATTAGTCGATTTAAACTTCACTGAGAAACCCAGGTCGCATTTATTAAAGCTTTTTAAATAACAATTTTATTGAAAATTAGTAAATTTTAAGCTCTAGGTTACATCGTACCATTGTAACCTCTCTTGCAGAATGGCGCTCACCATCTATTGGTCGAATATCAAACTTCTCTGGAATCCATGTATTTTTGCATTTTAAACAACAAGTTCAATGTAAATCAGTAAATTTTATTATTGTTGAACCCCCCTTTAGCTATGACGATGATGTAGTTAAAATTTGGTACATATTGGTTCAGTAGTTTTGGTATTTAAGGATCAAAAAAAAAAGGCTTGTCTTTTCATATAGTAGTTAAGATAAAAAAATAGTTTTATGATAATGAAAATTGATAAGATCGTGATAAAAATAATCTTTTAATCATTGGCTGACTGTGGCTGACCAACTTTTTAAGCATTGGAAGATAAAAAATCTGGGGTGCCTCATGCATTAGCTGGTCATGGATTTGTCACGTATGACCACACAAAAATTGTTTTTGCTTGTTTACGAGTCTGCCTGATCCACATTACTCTCCAGACCTCTTGCCAAACGAATACCATTGTTTTAGACATCTAGACCAATTTTTAAGAAATAAAAATTTCATGATCTGAATTTGATAGAAAATTCATTTTTAGAATTTTTCAATTAAAAAGCTGGAGACATTTCTTTTCACAGAGCGTGGAAAATTTATTAACTTGTAGGCAGTATTTAGAGTGATGGAGAATATTTTGTTTAATATAATATTTTGTTTAATATAATATTTTAAAGAACATTTTAAAAGAAAGGAGGAAAGACTTAAATAAAGAAGAAATTGAAGACAGAACAAACTATAGAAACAAAATTAAAGAGTAGGAATGCTTCCAAGACAAAACAGCCAAAAAAGACAGGGGAGAAAACGGACGGCAGAAGAGAGGAAAATAGAAAAGTGAACAGATTAAGGAGTAATTCACCATCGCACTGCTTCTGATCCTACTTCTTACTTGCTTCTTTTTTAGAACTCTTCTGTACACCCATTCCTGCTTGGAATCAAATTTTCATAAAGGGTTAGATAAGAAAAGGCCTTCGGAAACCAGCCGATACCGAGCCGGCCGAAAGAAAAAAAAAAAAAAGGAAGACTGTCGGAGAAGTGAATAGAGGCAGAAGGGAGGAGAGAAGGAGGTACTGAATTGATTTCTTTGTTGGCCAACTGACCGGGTCTCGTTGGTGAAAAAGCGGTCGCCCTCCAAGCGAACTATGGTTTAACCAGAACACAATGCTCCTCCCTCTACCTCCTTCGGCTTCTAGGCCTGTACTATTCAGCCTCGCTACGGCTCTGTCCGGGGTATCCTTCCCTCCTAGTCAGCAGCCATTCCATGCCTTCCTTTATTTTTATAGATATCATTATCTCTTAATAGCTATGATAGCAATCTTTTCGTTGGGGTTCAGACATTGGGTTGTCCAGAAATAATTGCAGGTTTATTTTTTCAAAATAACTAATTAAAAACTATTTTTAGTGATCAAAATGCGATCTAGGCGTCTCAAATCATTTCTGCCCTGTTGACTCCTCTGAATAGAATTTTAAATCCTTATTACTAACCATTTCTGATTTTTATCGACCTATGATCATTACATTTTTTATATTTTACGAAGTGGTAAATGTCCCTTGAAAGATCCCTGAAAAAAAGACAAATCAGAATAACGATTATAGTAAAAAGTCCCTCTAATGGAATGAAAAATAAGGCATTATGACAAAAAAATCAAACCAGAAGCCCTACATGCAGGTGAAACGCTGTCTATCACCAACTATGATCCAATGGAAAAACTAGAGAGCAGAGTAAGGAAGGTTTTAAGAAAAATTCTAGGCACCTCAATTAGTAACAACAAACTAATCCAGATCAGGAATGAAACCATTTACAAAACAACTGAAAAACTCTCAGGCGCAATTAGAAAAAGAAGAATTGATTTTTATGGACACACCTTATAATGAACCCATATAGACTAACTAAAAGTATTTTCAACATCCGCCGCAATAAAAAAACCAAACCAAGTTGGAAGGACTTAAGGGCACTCCGAATTACAGAAAACAGGTTGTTGGATTGAAAGAAGTGCAAAATCAATAAACAGGTTCTAGTTTAGTACCAAAATGAAACGAAATATTCAAATCTCTGATGAAGAAAGGAAAGCGAGATCCGAGAGGATGAAACAATACGAGGCTAAAAGAAGTTAAAGCGCATTTACAATTGATTGATCTAACGTACTCCATATTAGGGTGAACCAAAAAAAAAAAATTGTGGGTGTGACATAATGTAGGCCACAATTGTGATCCTACCTCTTCATTTTCCAATACTGAATGCATATGCCATATGATGTATGTCATGTGTTTACTTTGTAGGACGTTCCGCATGACATACCAATAATATTTTAAGGGAATGGATTCAAATTTTGTACCGAGCAGTATTGCTCTTGCACATTACAAACATTTTGTATGGAGGAGAATTTATGTATAATAATCACATAATGAGATTGGGCAAAACTGTGACCAACGTTAGAGGTACCTGTCGTTTTTTTCTGAATCGACTTGGAGTGTATTTATTGATACCAAATCAATTAAACTTATTAATAATTATTATATTTTAAAAGCTTAAGGGTGAGCGAATCTTAGTTGAGATTTTTGTATTCAATAAAGTTGTGGACTATCAGAGCAACATAAAATCACAAATTTGCTGATGATCCTTTTTCCTGGAATGTCCGATTCAATCATGAACGGCTACTTTGTTAGTTTAACCAAAAGTTAATTTATCACTGAGTGCCGGTGAGGCAGGCCCCTGCCCGTTGGGAACGGCCAGTTGCCCTGGATCGATGGCCCCCTGATTAGCGAACCCCCTCCGGAAGGACAGCTGAATCCCAAGGAGCAGAGGAGTTGGGAGTGAGGGCGCAATTATTTTTTGAAGGGAGAGCGATTAATATTGACGACTAATCGCCCGGATCCCGCCCTCAATGGCCCGTTTAAAAGTTTTCCCATTTCGGCTGCGGGACTAAATCAAGCGGACTCTACCGTCTTCTTTTTAAAGGCGGAGGGGGTGTATCCTCTCTTGTATTTTTATGAATAAAATATTTACGAACGGTTGGCAGGCATTTTTTATTGATTTAAACATTTTATGTTTAGATGTGTTCAAAGGATATAGGTATATTTTGAAACGATTTATTGATATGTACTCTGCATACATTATATACAAAAAGGAAAATAATATAATAACATGTAAAGAACCACTCACTTCACAAACACTTCAATAGTTTTACACTAGGTCTCTTGGTCATCTTGTTCTTAGACGCCTCGAAGGATTATCGCGAATTGAGTGTGAAGTAAGTTAGGTTATTGGATTCGAGTGGGTATGGAGTTTTATGAAAGGATAGATTTCGTGTTTGAACGAAATCAGCAGCATGATCAAACATTAAGATCTTTATGGATAAGTTTTTTGGGACATATTAAGGAGCATTGAGGATTTTACAAGGCTTTTGGATTGTAAGGATCGGGTACGAGAAGAATTGGAAGGTTTAGTTTATCTCCAAAGCTTTACTACGTAAGTCCAAATGGGTCTGATTACTGTCACGTAAATAAGTCTTTTGCAGTTTAGTGGGAGATTTGGACGCTTGTCAAGTAAATGTTGGAGTAGTCGAAAACGAGTAGTTTTAAGTCTGGTATGTCGGAAAGTATCTGAAATTATTTTAATGATTTCAGTCAGATTTTAGTTGTTTTTTTCCCTTTGTTATTCATTCCTAGTTAAGTAAGGAGAGTGGCTTTAAATGTCTATAAAAAAGTGTTTGTCATGATTATAATAATTGATCTAATAGATTTCTGTAGTTAGAGATTAAGGTCTAGCAGAATGAATTTAGCATTTTTTTTTTTTTTTTTTTTTGATGTCCTCAATGGCAGGGAGGACGGGTTATCCTGCAAGTTACTAATTTATTCAAGCGTGGGTGGCATGGTCGAAATTCATTCTGGAGTTGCTGTGCAAAAGAAATTGTTATCCACCCTGGTTGGATTTTAACACACGACTTTCTGAACCAAGCGTTGTGTCTCACTCACAAATCTCCCTGTTTACAAGTAGTTCTCTGAGACGTACTGTAAAAACTATTGCTTTTTGAAAAAAACAAAAAAATCTTCTGATTCTGATTCTCAGAATACTAGAAACTCTGAAGTTTGATGAATAATTTATTCTGACTCGTTTTAGCAAGGTGTTTTTGTTTTATTATTTTTTCCTTGGACGTTTGGTTCTTGGGTGAAAATCAAATTAAAGCTGCAAAAAGTTGTTTTTTTCTTTGATAAAAATGTAAAATAAGTTCTAGTAAATTTAATTTATTTTGTACTCGAATCCATTCGTCTCTCAACTTTCTTACCTCCCGATTTCCCGTAAACCTGAGAGGGGCCTGAAAAGAAGTTGGCCTAAGGACCTTATATTGTAGATTCTACTGCTGTGTGCAGTGCTGTTAATGAGTAGTGTCTTTAAAATCTATTGAGATTTTATTGCATTAGTTTTCCCTCACATTTACATTATGTATAAATTGTTTATAGTTGTAAATATAAATTTAAAAAACTTATCTTTTTTAATCACATTTTATTTTTTCGTGTTTATTTTTCATTTGGAATTTTATATATATATATATATATATATATATATATATATATATATATATTATATATTTTTTTTTTTTTTTTTTTTTTTTTTTTTTTTTTTTTTTTTTTTTTGAACACAACAGTTTTCTGAGTTGACAAAATTTAAAATTTCACTGCTTTAACAGATCAATAATCTTTACCCGTTGTTGTAAACTGTTTAGTCGCCTTATGTTTGCAGTTAAGTATAATAAGTATGTCAAGATATAGTCATGTAGACTGAAAATATGAAGTATTATGGAAGGTTTATATCGTCAAGTTAATTTTCTTATTATCTTTTTGCTTAAAACTTAATTATTCCATTCATTTCTCTAAATGAGGACGAATAGGGACTCATCACGAGCGCATGAAGGAATATAGCGCAGATGTAGTGTCCCTGTTTTCCTGTTTACTCGGATCCCGCCGACTAAGGATGGGGGGACAAATTAGCGAGGTATTGAAAATCACCGTTGACAAAGAATGTTTGCCTGTTTTCAGAGCTTCGTTAAAGAGTAATGAGTTTTGTGCTAGGGACACTAACACTGCTACACGTGTTAGTGCTAGGGAAAGTATCCGATTCAACTACAATATACAACACATTTAAAAATATTTTTAATATGGAATTACTGAAAATTTTTAAGTGAATAACATATTAGTGAGTAGTGAAGGCTGTCTATATGATGTATGTTATGATAAACACCAATGAGGCTATGAGAAATAGTTGAAGTATCTGCCACTTCTGTTGGATTTTTTCATTTGATGGCTGGTTTTGGATATTAAATTTAGTTAAATGTCAATGTTAAAATCTCTAGATGTCATTCTATTGTAGGTCCTGGTATATTTCAGAGGCCATACCATTTCAACATTGGAAACTAGGTTAGGAATAAATAAATAAAAAAAATCATATATAAGTGGCAAATTATTTATCAATCATAACTGTATTGATCCTTCTATACCGTCATGCGTACCTCAAGTGTACAATATTTAGGCTTATTACTTAAAATTATTTATTCTTTATAAAATATAAAAAGCATTATCATAGTAAAGTGGAAATTAAAAATAGAATAACAAAATAATCCTTATAAAAAATACAATATAATATATATATATATATATATATATATATATATATATATATATATATATATATATATATATAAAAATTAATCCGAGTACAATACGTAATGAAAACGAGATTAACATTTTTATTAGAGATTTCGTAGTCGCCGACTAGTCGGCCATTTTATTCATTTATACAGGGAGAGTACCTCTGAGTAAAAAAAAAAAAAAAAAAAAATTGGGTAAAACTAGATCAAAAATGTATTGTGAATCTAACGTCAAAATTGAGGTCTGTTGTGTTCATTATCATTAGGTTTTAAATCTTACATTGAAAATCTACTAAAATAAATCCTAAATAATAATAATAAATAAATAAATGTAATAACATAAGATCCTCTGATCTGGTGTCGCTTTATTGACAGTTTTCCTTTATTTTCTATTAAACAATAATTTTTTTCTTTGCTTTTTATTCCAATGAAGAGTTTACTATGTTTAAAATGCACACTTCCATTAAAGGATTATTATAATGTTTTATTTATACAAGTAACTGATTTGTATGCCAAAAGAGAACGCCATGTTTTTCGGTTTCAAAAGTGAAGTTCTCCATTAAATCGATACAAAATCATTACTTTCAACATATCATTCGAAAGCTGATTAAATTTTCAAGTTTTTGTAAGATTTGACGTTTTGTGAATAGCTTTTTTTCGAAAAACGGTGAGCGTTGAAGTAAATAAGACATTGTGACTTCCCCAAATAAGGTGAAGATCAAGCTTTCTTTAGATCCAAAGTTTGTAAAATTCAAGGTTACTTGTACTTAGTTCTAATATTGGAAATATAATGATAAATCCGAAAATGTGGTCAAAATTTGAAAAATATTTTAAACAAAGTGAGGTATTACAGTTTTTATGGAAAAAAACGTGGTTTCCTCAAAAAAGTCTTTGATTTATCTATATCTGCAACGGATTGGAATAGAAAGGTGAGATTTGCGGCATTTAGCTACATTTTTGATCTAGTTTAACCCATTTTTTTTTTTTACACTAAGAGATACTCACCCTGTAAATTCACTTTTTAAAGCCAGGTTGATTTAAATGAAACATTGCCTTTATTAATTACAATTTTTATTTGTTTGTTATTTATTGTAGGAATAGGAACTCACTTTTTTATAATCAATTATCGAACTTTATGAAAGATCATGATGATGTTTAAAAAAATTAAATTCTATAGCTTCTACAATACTGAATAAATAACTTGCGCAACCTATTTCTTTTTCTTTTTGTTCAGTTTTGATTTTGTGTCATAATGAAAAAATAATAATTCTTTATTGAAATAAGATATAAACGTTGGAACATGAAAAGGATACTGTTATTTTAGCAATTTATAACTAACTATTTATGGTAACTAAAGTAAATTGTTAATTTTTGCTTTATTTGCTTGAAAAAAACACTACGTTACACACCGGCCTATTTGTAAAAAACAGAAGAAGGAATAAATGATAAACAACAAACTGTAGCTAGATGTTCTGACGCCTGTAACGCTATAAACGAAGCGTTATGAACATTGCCAATGTCGCCTGAATTAAAACGGAATAAATGATCGAGTTGTCCGTCTAATCGGCCTTTTAGCCAGGCGACTAGTCAGCCAGTGTCTTTTTGATAGAATCATATGGTACTCATCATATTTATTTTATTAATCTCTTTATGGATTTTAATTTCTAACTATAGAAAATATGGCAGTATGGCAAACCTTGCTTTCTCCACTTAACATTGTTCATAAGGCTAAAAAGACTAGAAACTGCTCGTCGTTACAGACTACTTCAACGTTTACTGGACTAACGATCAAAGCTCCCAATTAATTACAAAAGACTCGTTTACATGGCTGTGATTAGACCTTTATGGACGTACGGAGTTGAGCTTTGGGGCTCCACTAAACCATCCAATTCATCTCGTATCCAATTCTTGTAATTCAAAATCCTCAATGCTCCTTACTTTGTGACCAATAAACTTATCCATAGAGACCTTACTGTTCCCTATGTTGCTGATGTAGCCCAGACCAGATACCCATCCTTTCATAGTAAGCTCCATAAACACTCCAATCCACTAGTCTCCCAACTCTATTCCCGATAATCCTCCGAGGAGTAGATGTTTATTGAAGTACCATTATTGAGTAGTTCTTCACAAGTTATTTACATGCCATTGTATTCACCAATAACACATTTACTTGATGTATATGTTTTTGTACAGTTGTAAATATCAAAAAATGAAAAAAAAAAAAACCTTGTTCATTTGAGCATTTATTATTGTGAATTTTATTACTGCTAAACCTTGCTAAAACTATGAAAATGATACGATTAAAATTTGGTATAGAAGGTTCAAAAGTTTTACTACTGTAAATTCTATTTAGGAAAGGTGTTAATCGCATAACTGTAGATTTTCGAACTTCACTGGAATCTACATGTCGCACCACACATTTAAAACTTTTTTAATAATCTCATAAAAATATGTAAATTTGATTATCAATTTCAAACTCCATATAACACACTGTACCTTTGTAACCTCTCATGTAAAATGGCGCTCGCCACCTATCGGTTGATTTTTAATCTTCACTGTTATCCGCACATTATGGTTTTTTTTATAACAAATTAATTTTAAACGGATATATTTTATTATTTTTTAAACTTTAGTGGAGCTATAAAAAGATTAAGAGAAAGATGGTGTGTTTTTTTGGTACAGATTGATTCTCTAGTTTTCGTGGGTTAGTGATCACATACGAAAAATGGTATTATTATTATTTTTTTTTTTTTTAATTTCTTTTCCTTATATGGTACCCCCATATATATCCTTATATTCACTTGTTCCATACCTTATAGGCATTCTACATGTTTTACAATGTTACTACAAAGTTTTGCATGATTATTTTAGCATAACCTAGTAAGGTAACAAAAAATATTTAAACAAAATAAAAAAAAACAAAGAAAAGAAAAAAAACACAAGCCAACAAGAAGCTAACTCCGTTGCCCATCATTTGTCAGTTTTTCAAAGTCGATTTTTCGTATAAATGTGAGTAATTCAGTCTTAAATTTGGAAAACAAATTTTCTTCTGTCTCTGGCTATGTTCCATGTTTGATAATAATACTTTTTATTGGATTAAACCTTTGTCTTTCAAATGATTTACATTCGTAAAGTACATGTTTAAAATTTTGAGTCTGTTCGTCTTAATTACATAGGTCAGAGAGTATTATGTTAAATCGTTTGAGATATTGTTTAGAGTTACCGTGTTCTGCCATTAGTTGTGTTAATTTTTAGTTGTTACTTTGTATGTGTTTGTAATTGTTGTGTGTAATGTGAGGTATAAGTCTATGTAAACTTGGCGACGAAAAATGGTATGTTCTTTTATATTGTACGTAGATTATATTTAGAATTACTAAAAAAGTAGTTAATTATCATTTATTTTAAAGAAGGGTAAATCAACCATTGGACAAGCAGAAATATACAACAAGAAGATTGATTTAAGGTGGATGATAGATCTAGTTTGTAAACTGACCTTCACAATTATGCCATATAAATATGAAACCAGAATAAGAATTTTTAAAGACGATGCTATTAATGCAATTTTAAATATAAACCGGAATTAAAAAATCACTATTGCAAACTAAAGTTTTAGTGTGTTTTCTCAATATTTGGGAGGGGGAGCGATCAATAGATAGAGCAGGACCTGAAGTGCTATTGTTAAACAATACCAAGGTTGGACTGAATTCATCGGGGCTACGTGCCCCGGAATCGGAATGAACCTCCAATTATTCCTACGGCTAGGTGTAGAGCCCTGGGAGGTGGAGAGGTGTGGGGGCTCACGGCCGGGTTGAAAAGCCTTGTTTATTCAATTCAAACTCAACTACAAAGTCTTCATCAGCAAATTGACCGTAGTTGCTGTGAATATACAATTTTACAACTGTTCAACAAGGGCGGAATCAGCCGTCGATTCTACCAACAGCTTTGTTCAATCTGGGACCCCAATTACTGGAGGAATGAAGTGCCTATTCAAGAAATTGTTTTAGAATGAGTTCTAAGTTTTATAATATTATGTTCTAAATTAAGAATTATTAAACTATTGAAATCCATCCTACTATATAAAAGGAAAAAAAAAAAAAAGAAATTCGTTTGTAACCTCAAAAACCACGAGATCAATTTGTACTAATTTTTAACTCCATCACTTTCATGGAAGTTTTAGCAATAATAAAATTTCCTAATTTTTCATTGTTATTGAAAATTCGATAAATATCAAAGTTTGAAAATCGAATTGATAGATTGCTATTGACAACTAGCACCATTCTTCAAGAGAGGTTACAATTACAGTTTTAATTTTTATTAAAATAGTTTTTTATCTCTACTATTATACAGGGTGAGTATCTCTTAGTGTAAAAAAAAAAAATGGGTTAAACTAGATCAAAAATGTAGCTAAATGCCGCAAATCTCACCTTTCTATTCCAATCCGTTGCAGATATACGATAAATCAAAGACTTTTTTGAGGAAAATCACGTTTTTTTTTTTCCCATAAAAACTGTAATATCTCCATTTTGTCTAAATATTTTTCAAATTTTGGCCACTTTTTCAGATTTAGCATTAAATTTCCTATTAGAACAGAGTACACGTAACCTTGAATTTTACAAACTTTGGTATCTAAAGAACAGCTTGATCTTCACCTTATTTGGGGAAGTCACAATGTCTTATTTACTTCAACGCTCACCGTTTTTCGTAAAAACTATCCACAAAAGGTCAAATCTCACAAAAACTTGCAAATTTAATCAGCTTTCGAATGATATGTTAAACGTAATGATTTTGTTTCAATTTCATGGAGATATTTACTTTTGAAACCGAAAAAACATGGTGTTCTCATTTTGTATACAAATCAGTTACTTGGATAAATAAAACATTATGACAGTCCCTTAATGCAAATGTGCATTTTAAACATAATAAACTGTTCATTAGAATAAAAAGCAAAGGAAAAAATAATTGTTTAATAGAAAATAAAGGAAAACTGTCATTAAAGCGACACTACATCGGAGGATATGATATTATTACATTTATTTATTATTATTATTTAGGATTTATTTTATTAGATTTTCAATGTAATGTTTAAAATCCAGTGATAATGAACATAGACCCTAATTTTGCCGTTAGCTTCTGAATGCAGATTGTGTCTAAAAATACTACTTTTTGCAGTGAATTTTATGGGCAGATGAGTCTGTTTTTACAGGGGATGGCATTTCTACCAATCCATGTATATCGTTATTATGAATGGTCGAAATGCCTTCCCCTGTAAAAATGAGACTCATCTAGCCATAAATCACATAATAAATAAATAAATGTAATAACATAAGATCCTCTGATCTGGTGTCGCTTTATTGACAGTTTTCCTTTATTTTCTATTAAACAATAATTTTTTTCTTTGCTTTTTATTCCAATGAACAGTTTATTATGTTTAAAATGCACATTTCCAACCAAAACTACTGTACCAATCTGTACCAAATTTTGACTACATCATCTTCATAGGGGAGTTCAGCTATAATAAAATTTACTAATTTACGTTTAAAATTCTATTAAAAATAGAATTTATGGAATATATATATCCATATATTTATCTGGAATTTCCAAATAAATATATGGATTCCAGTGGTTTGATATTCGACCGATAGGTGGTAAGCACCATTCTGTAAGAGAGGTTACAATATTACGGTGTTATCTGGGGCTTGAAATTGATAGTAAAGTTTACTTTCTTTCGATGAAATTGTTATTATAAAAACTGTAAATATGGGAACATGTGGATCACAATGAAGTTCAGAAATCAAACGATATAACTATAAAAAATGTAGTTAATAATTCTCGGTCCACCTGGAATACCAACTCATACATAAAAATTATAAATTAGATGTCCAATGATGTTTTTACGTGACCTTCAACCACCTAATCTATGAAATGATAGCAAGTTAAAAATTACAGGTTTGCGTGAAAATATCAATTAAGCTACAATTCTCATTGGTAGAGCGACTGAAGAGCTCGCAATATTTCCTACCAGTAATGAACTCCCTATGAGCAGCGCTCTAGTATAATTGTATAAAAGTTCTAAATTAAAAGGGAGGCGCGGTGGTTGTGGATAAGGCACTCGACTACCAAGCTCCCGGTCTCGGGTTCGAGTCCGCCTTAAGTCAGCAAATTTATTTTCTCTTATTTCAATTGTGGTTGGACGTCAAGTTCGGGAGACCCGCCTGGGTCTATACCTCTGGGAAAAAAAACCTGGCAGTTGAGCGTGATTTAAGCCTAATCTCCTCTCTTCATAAACGTTGGCCCAGTAACAGTACATCCTTGCCTAATTACTGAACCCAAGACCCTTTACGGGTTGTTAGTGGTACAGTCTTCTAAATTAAATGGTCTCTAGACCATCTTCTTTCCAGAATCCTTGGATGGCCATTTCCCATCTTTCAGCCAGTAGCTTGCTCTCTTTCAGCTGTCACTATTTGGGATGGTTACTTGAAAGTTCCTGTATTTTTTTCTCAATAGTAGTTGAGGTATTAATTTGTAAATGATAGGGACAGACAATTATACCACTGATCGTGCATTGCTCTTATTCTTAGAGGACAGGAAGTCCCAGAATAAAGATTATTTTAGATTCATCTAGTTCATTCAATATCTGAATACACAAACAAAATGAAGATAGAGACCAAGGATAAATTAATTTTTCAAACCAGACCTTAAAAAAGGTTTTTAACAAGTTTCCAAAAGGTTAGTGGCAGGTATAATGGAGATGGAGATGGAGGGGGGGGGGGGAGAAGGTAGCATCAATCTGGAGTCTCATTCACCTGGATCCTTTGTTCCATTCACACCCCTTCCAAGGCGCCTTCATTTCCTTCATCCTCTCTTTCACGGTACCATAGCTCGGAGCTATCAACAACAGTTTCAACTTTAATCTTCTTGAAAAGAACTAAGATACCTTCCTAAACTAAATTAGAAAATTATATTTCTCTTATTGAAACTATTGAATTTTAAAAACTAATGATTGTTTACCAGCTACAGAGTACAAACTACATTTTGGCGTATGTGTGATTCCTAAACTAGGGGACAATTTTCAGTGAATAATAACAGTGATGGTCATAATGAACTCATAGTTTACAATAACTTAAAAAAAAGCATCAAAACTATTGTTGCTTGTATTTTTTCTTATTTTTATATAG
Source organism: Euschistus heros (assembly GCA_003667255.2). Lineage (NCBI taxonomy): Eukaryota > Metazoa > Arthropoda > Insecta > Hemiptera > Pentatomidae > Euschistus > Euschistus heros. The sequence goes on along the minus strand of RCWM02000008.1, from coordinate 2,052,678 downwards.
CTCGATTGTCATTGTCGTGACGTGAAAATGGATCAAAGTTTCACATTTCAAGTATATTATTCTCCTTTTAAGTACTCAAATTCAGGGATATCTTAAGAGCGTTTAACACTGTTTATATTTAAAAAATCAATAATTAGTGACTCCCTAGAATTTATTTTGTTCTTTAATGTAGAGGTTTGTCTCATTGTCATGGCCAAAATAATAGAGCTTTTCTCATGGGAAAATGTGATTCTGTGTGAAGATTGACAGTTGGCCTGAAATTGCTAGTGCTTTGACTTATTTGATAAAATAATGATAGTCTACTCGTACTAAAGTAGACAAAGCAAAAAAAAAATCTTTCATTGGTGTTTACTCAAAACCATGCTTCTTGACTTAGTGTGTTTCACTTGTAATCTGACGATATCTGGTCATTTAAACATATGATTTGATGTGCTACTAATCAGTCGTACGAATTTAATTTTAGGCTATTTTCTACGTGATGTATTAGTTCTACTCCTGAGCCTTTGTTGAATTCATGTTTAATTTCATTTAAATGAATTGCGAATTTAGAATTCAACGTTTAGCTTTAAAGTCTTAGCTTAACTTAGTTCATATACTCTGCTGTAAGTCTGTTATTGCCAATTTTTTGTCGGCTAAGGATCACTTCTTCTCTGTGGGTACTGCAGCATTAACTGCTCCACGGTCTTACGTTCTTCTTTATGGTGTTAAGTTACGTGCTGGGCTGTGATCTCACCATGTCTGCCAGTCAGGGAATGTAGTCTCTCTAGGTAGACCCACGAGTTCTGTCGCTATTTAGAAGATTTTGCTTGTCTTGAAACGGTTAGAACTTTTTAATCAGCCATTTCATTAACTTCAATGACATTGTAACCCGCAGCCAAATGGGGTATATGTTCCTGCGATTGAAAGCTGTTAACTTAACGACCGTTCTGCAGATCCAATGGAACAAGAAGGTAACTGTCAAATTACACTAATAAAAAACACAATAAACAATAGAAAATCCGTTAGAAGAGTCCTAGGGGTTTTAATACTTCATGGGATTTCAATGTTGTTGTTTTTTTTAAACTGGTTATTTCATATTCACAACTGTATATATTATATACAACAATTAAATTTGAGGGCAATAATTACTCTGGCTTGTCAATAATATGTAAAGAACTACTCATTAGTTGCACTTTAATAGTTTAGCATTTTATGGTCTCTTGGCCATCTTCTTTTTAGAAGACGCCTCGGAGGATTATCGGGAATTGAGTGTAAGGCAAGTTGGAACCAAATCAGCAACATATGGAACATTATTAAGATCTTAATTGACAAGTGTGTTTGTGACATAATAAGTATTAAGGATTGTACGAAGGATTTTGGGTTTTAAGGATTCTATACGAGAAGAATTGGAAGGTTTAGTGGAGCACCAAAGCTGAATTCCGAATTTCCAAATGGTTCTAATTACTGTCAGGTAAATAATTCTTTTTTAAATTTGTTGGGAGCTTTGAAGGTTTGCCTATTAAATGTTGGACTATTCGGAAACGACAAGCAGTTTCTAGGATTTCATTATAGTTTTTCCATGAGGGGATAACGAATACCTTTGTTGGAATATTTCGTGATTGTAACCTCTTTTGGAAGGAACAGTTATGATATAGGTTAGAGCATTTACTTATCGTATCGTAGTATCGACTTTGTTCTATTGTATGATCTATATGTTGCCCTAATTATTAAACAAATATTAAAGTTTTAATTTGTATGATTACAATGAGGCTGTTATACAAAGGCCTGCCCGTTAGCCGTTATAAACAAAGGTTGGTGTCAGCTGTTTGGGCACAGCTTGAGCTCCTGCTATTTTGTGTCACGTCCTCATAAAACGAGTTGGTCCTCTCCCCCTTTCCCCTTAAACCTACTTATTTAATTAATCTTTTTTTTTTTTTTTTTTTTTTTTTTTTTTTTTTTTTTTTTTTTTTTTTTTTTTTTTTTTTTGTAAAAGTTGTTATTTAAATATTAACTTAGGACCCAATATGCCGAAAAGGTTTACTGGCTTGTTCTCAGTTTGTTGTTATTAACAATAAACATTAATTAAAACATCATACATATTGTAAAAGATTGATATAGATATGGTACAAAATAATAAAATACAAAAAAGGAGTACCATTAAAAAAAATGTATTTTTATTTTTGTTGAGTTGGTATATAAAATGTCTGAGAAAGTTTCTCGATTATACTATGCACATAAATATTAAATTTTAAAAATCCAATTTTTTTCTTAATATATTAAAGAAATTAATATAATATTAATACCAAACTACTGAACATATCTCTATTAATTTTTAACTTCATCATTTTGACAAATCTAGGAAGGTTTAACAATAATAAAAATTTAAATCTATACTATTATATATATAAATGGACAAGCCATTTTTCGTTTGTGATGATTATCCGCGAAAACTACTGAACCAATCTGTACCAGATTTTAACCACATCATCTTTATGGTTCCAAGGACGTTTAGCAATAATAAAATCTACTGATTTTTAATTAATTTGTTATTAAAAATGCGATGATATATTGATAGGAGTAGAGTAAAGTTTGACGGATAGTTGGCGAGCACAATTCTACAGGAAAGGTTACAGAATAACGGTGTTATGTAAAACTCGAAGTGAATAATCCGAATTGATCTGCTATAGTGATGGGGGTTTGGGGGAGAATTGATTTTATAACCCTACCTAAATATACTAAAATGATAAAATAAGCAGTAATGTGGATTTTCCGTGACAGGAATATTTAAAATGCCATTTAATAAAATAAAATAATAATAATAAATAAGATGTATTGTATATCAATGAGAGCTCAAAATTCGTAGATATGGGGGGATATCGATATTTTTCTTAAGATACCCACCTCTATATATGACATTTTCGAACATTGTGTCTGTCTAATAATGAAGTGATCCGTTCTCCTTCAACTTGCTCTCATTTGTATTACATATATGCTGTTTCTTATCTTGTACTGTAGAAGAGTTCCCCTACCATTGCTACAAACATTTAACAGAGTTTGCCAATACCGACCAGCAAATTTCGTTGCCCGTAACAGGTGATGAAATTCACCAGGAATGTAATTGTTGACGATTGGGACGCTAATGTGATGAATCCCATGTGCCAATGGGCGGGCACTTTGTCGGTTGACTGGCCTGGAAGAATTCCTCTGATAAGATCAATCATTCATAGCCGACTGACCAGCTAAATTATTGACCATGAGCGGGGATCGTACCCCCTAATGGGATTACATCGGTGTACCTGCTCTCCCGATCGAAGTGAGTGGGTGGGGTCTTCGGCAGCTCTTAGTGCGGGATCGAATCAGCGGTGTGTGTTGTCAAGCGTTTGTTCAAACATTTATAACAGTTTATAATATTGATTCAATAGAGATAATGTAATTGATTGTTGTTCTTTTTGTTTATTGTTACTAAATATTATTGGAGTACTTGTATTAATATCAATGTTTTTTCTGTTGCAGGTATGTTTTTAATTATTGTATCTTGAGCATAGATCCAACACAGAGTAGTAAGTATCGTCAATACATTAAAATCTGTTTAACTTAATTACAACTATCAATGCAGATTTAATATTTGAAATTCTCGGATTTATGCTGATCTCTTTCTGTCCAGTGTCGACTTCTTTTGAAATTGAATTCGGAATTCCTAGAGCTCAAGGGTTTTCTCAAAGATTAATCTAAAGGAAAGCAGAAATGCTAGTTATTCTTTCGGTATGTGTGGCTCAAGGAGCACACTCGACTCTTGAAATTAACTATTTCGTTATTTTTCTTTTCTGAAGATTTGATTTGTTCATTATTATTGTAACCATGCAAATTGTAAATACTTTTTTAAAATTCAAATAAATTATTTTTTTTATCTCATCTTTATGATATAATCTTACAATTTATAATCCTGCAAATTTCAAATAGTAAGTAGATAATTGAATTGAATTAAATTAGTTGAAAATCTTTATTGAATAGCTTTGGGGAAAAAGGAAGCAAATATCAAAAAACTATCGATAGCGATCGATAGTTCTCAACCGATAGTATCGGCCTATCGATAACTATCGACTTTCGCCCAACCCTACTTGCCTACCAAATTATAGATATATATTTAAAATAATTAATTAAAATTATTCTTTTCGTAAAGGTTTGATACGTCAGATAACCAAGTCAATCTAATTATAAAATAAATTAATCTAAAGGAATTAATTATATGAGTGACATTAATAGCATTTTTTTATTAAAAATAGTTAAATTAAAAGTAATTAATATTTAAATAAAGGTTAACTTATATGATTACATTTAGAGGCAGGGATCATTTCCTAATTTTAGTTACCTACTTGAACGAATCCAATCTTATTTTAATGAATGAAAGTTTTTGTGATGTGGGTAAGGCTTCGTCGTATGAAGTCCATGGTCTCAGATCGGTGAGGTGTTATCATGTCATGATAAACTTCTACCAGTTCACGTGGTGGTGTCAGCGAAGAAAGATCTACAAGGCCAGAAGAGACAAGAAGGACATGAAAACAATACACCAAGAATATTTTTCCGTGCCCAACACGCCTACTGATTTCTGGTAGTTTGATGTTGGAAATAAACTTAGGAATTATCCATTTCTTTTTAACTAGAATATTATAAAGTAAGGGACTAATAGACGAATTATCCTTTGTCTATTACCGAGAAGGGTTCCTAGATTTCTTGTCTAGGGCTCTAAGTCAGCCTACTGCTACTGCGTATCACGGCATATATTCTTAATGTTATTTAAACCAATTGTAATGGTTGAGAAGATGGTCAGAAATTCATTCAGGTTGATAAAGGACACATCTGAGTTTTAATATTCGGACACATATAACTTCATATTCGGACTGCCGACGTTTTGACGTGCCTTGCAGGTCTTCTTCGGGGCTAAAATTAAAAAAAAAAACTGGACGTGACCAAAATGATACAAAAAAGTAAATTAATTCACCAAAGAATTGAGAGTTAGTTACATAATTGAAAGAATATCTAAAGTGTTATTTACATATATGAATGTGAAATAGTACCTACGTATAGTTAAATTAGTTATGTAATTGAATTATTAGTTTTGGTTGAATAATGCAAATTAAATTGCTTGAACTAATTGAGTGATAATAACAGATTTTTTTAATCATAAAAAGGTATAAATGGGTATTTAAATAAAAATATTTGAAGAGGAGAGGAGTAAGAAAAAAAATAGGTGAGAAAGAAAATAATGTTGACATAATAAAATGTCTGGTCGCAGACATGATTAAATATCGCAGTTAATAAATAGATCAAACGAAAGGGGGGATAATTACTTGCAGGAAGTAAGGAAAAGGGTAAAAGGGCATAACTTTGATACATAGCAGAGTTATCTCAAAAGTATTGTATTTCTTCAGGATAACGTTATTTTTAAGAAGTATTGTTATTTTTCGCCCCCACCATAATTATTGCTGGTATTTCCAAGAATGGATTAACATCAGCAACCTCTACGTTATCTAGGATATACCGATGGTATCGATACATCTATTCATCATATAATTTCGATTTATATTCTTATTCAGGGGTTGTGGCAAACAACTCTTAATCACCTTCTTAAACACATCTCTGTCTCGATCGTTTTTTTTTTTCATTAATTTTGTCACTGCTTCCTTTATCTGTTTACCGGAAACTGACAATAATAATTTTGCACCGTAGCTAACAAGAAAACTTTCGGCCAGTTTTCCCAACTCCCGGTATCTCATTTTTTCCCCCCGGAAAAACATAAAATACGAAAATCTCTCCCCTCTCCCCCCAAGGGATGCCCTTAATTATTGCTTCCTCACCGAGCAGATTAAACTTTAATGCTCCTTTGAACTCAATTACCCCACTCCTCCACTCCTTCCTCCGCTGACAAAAGAGCGAGGAGACTGGATCTGAATCGCTAATTTTACAAACTTATTTCAGTGTCATGATCTAGTATACTTGTAAAAAGTTCATCTAGTTTTCGGAATCTTAAATGATATTCCTGTTTTCTCCTGTGTTGTCATAAACATTATACTGTGTTTCAGTCGAAAACGAGATATATATTTTGAAGTGCATAATTGTCCTAGTGCCCTGTCTAATCTGGTGTTTTTAACTATTATTTTCAATTGGTTGTTTACTGCCACAAATATATGGGACTGCATAGTATATACATAAAGTATTTCAATCAAAAATATTAGATAAATCACGAAATCGCCCTAGCACGTCACAAACCAAATTACTTAGCAAATTCACATACTTTATAGCGAGTGTGAATAAAAAAACTCATTTTCTCCCTGACGGTTAAAAATAATAGATCGTGGACATGTCTATTATCTACTGCTTTTCTCAATTCACATTTTATGGATCATATTATTTAAATAAATAATTAAATTAAATTAACAATCAATGATCATTAGGTATAAAAAAATTTAAGAGAAAATAGCGGTTTCGAACGTGATTTTTTTCATTCAAACCAATGTAGCACCCAAACGGTCCTAGCGACAAATGCTTTCAAACAAAAAAAAAAATTTCAAACAAAAATTAAAAATTTCTGATCAGGAAGCGTCAAATTTTCGACCCGTGCAATACCAAAAGAGCTAGATCCTGTCAAAAAAGCTCCAACTGTTAAAAAATGTAGGAAAAACGTGACTATTTTAATTCAAACCAACATAGGTTCTAGTGACAAATGTTATATTACAATAAAATTTTCGATTAAACAAAGAGCTAAAGCGTTTCAAAATGGTCCATTTTTGGGGGTAAAAAAAAAACGTTACACGTGAAAAGTATAGACCTCCCAGCAAAAAGACATATCCTTGTCAAAAGACATCATTTATCATCTGGTTTTTGCCAATTCAGCAACATATAGGCAACATTAAGATCATCATAGATAAGTTTATTCGTTCAATAATTTGTAACAATGTGGATTTTACGAAAGATTTTGTTTTATTAGGATTGGATACTTGAAGAATTTAAAGTTTTAGAGGAGCCCCAGTGTAGAAATTAAAAAGGAAAGTTAAAAAAAAAAAAAAAAAAAAAAATGTTTTGATGTCATTGGCAGATCTCTCTTAAATTCTCAGAATCTATCTATCTATCTAATAACAATCTTGTCAGAACACCTATTTTTTAGTATACTAAAGCTGCTGTCATTTTTAACTGCTACTTGTAGCGGTTATTAAAAGTAATATTTTGATTTTGATTTATACCTACCTACCTTTATTACTTCATCATCTCACTTCTTTATTTAATTCCGTGGTTTGTTTTAAGTATGACAATAGATAATTAAAAGATCATTAAATAAGCTTTCTTCCATATTAGCCATATTTATTGGTATTTTTAAAATGTTTTTTATGTTTCACACCTCTAAAAGAATTACCAGTGAATGTAATAACAAAAAAAAAAGTAAGGCATGAGCGATTCATGTACCTATTGTTACTTTTTTGTGGCTTATTTTCAGATCTTGTTTTAATAGTTCCTAGCTATAAAAATTGAGAGCGGTTGTTCGAATTGTGGGTGTTACATTGCAAATGTTTATGAGGTTCCGTTATGGTCCCCCATCGTCCCATTTGTTCGAACTCTTTCTGTGCTATAACCTCCCCTGTAACAAGAAGCACATTCTGATCGTAGAGAAAGGAATATGATCCTAGACTGGTCAGTGTGACCTGAATCGCATAGAAATTTCGTAGATCTAGGTACCCGCTGAACGAGCTCTAAATCACCCTAGGCGAGAAATAGAATGGTTTCTTCTTGTCCTGGATCGTTACGTTGCTAGCTGATTCCGCTTTTTATGCATGTTTTTTAGATTGCTTGAAAATTGACAAGATGTTGATTGACCATTTCGGCTTCTTAAACCGGAAAGCGTTTCATACAGTGACGGTATATTGTTGCTTCAAAAACTTTTGTTGACAAAATGGATCCTTTTGATGGGTGATTGCCTGCTGTTCAGTACTCCTGAAAAAGATATTTCCTTTAGTTAGTTTCAGATAATCCTTTTACTTTTCCAATTTTTTTATTTGAAATTATTGAAATTTACCAACTGTACAAATATATACATCAAGTAAATGAGCTAATAGCGATTACAATAACATGTCAAAACTTGAAAAGAACTACTGATCAGTAGCACTTCAATGAAAATTCTATACAAGAAGATCTCTAGGCTATCTTTTGAGGCGCCTCGGAGGATTATCGGGAATGTAGTAGGAAGCAGCTTGAGAAAGTAATGGATTTGAGCTTACTATGAAAGGATAGGTATCTGGTTTGGGCTATCTCAGCAACTTATGGAACATTATGGTTTTTAAGGATAAGTTTATTGGTGACAAAGTGAAGGGCATTTAGGATTTTTCGAAGAATTTTGGGTTGTAAAGATTGAATACGAGATGAATTGGGTGGTTTAGTAGAGCCCCAAAGCTCAACTCCGTAAGTCCAAATAGGTCTAATCACAGTCATGTAAATAAGTTTCAATTTTAAAAATATATGTCTTGGGATCAATACCTTGGTAAAAGGATGTACTGTTACAAAGCCAACGGTTGTGAAATGAGATTTAGTAAAAAGGAAAAAAAAACCCCTCAATTTCTTCCTGACTGGGAAAAACAATTATAAAAATAATGTTAGTAAATAATGAAATCACCTCGTTGCAACGTTTTTTTACTATTCTAGTTATTTTTAACGTTTTTGTTCTAGAGAGTATTGTCTATTTAGATTTTGAGGATTGGTTGACATCAGAGTTAAAAACTGTTTTATATTCATAGATTCGTGTAATAAAAAGGAATACTCTTAAAAGAAATCCCTATATCTAAAGGCTTTATGGTAGGAGGAGGAAAAGGGTTGGAAAAAAGTGCAAACAAAAGGAAGGATTTTAGCATATTCTGCAGGAACTTTCGGGATGTAATATCTTGGAGGAGCGACCCGCTGTGTCAATGGGAAAGAGGAAGGAACACAAAGGGAAAATGGTGGAGAGCGAGATTAGACTAAAGTGGTCTTATATAAGAGCTACAATGAAGAGGCTCCATCCGGAACCCCGATCTGGAGGAGTACGGTGGGCGAATCGACCGTTCCCCCTTGAAGATCACGCCTTCTGGCTGGAGAGGGAAAGCTGTGCATGCTTATTGTCTATTTAACTAGGAAATTGCCTATTTATGAAAAGTAAACCCTCCTACGCTTTTAAATCTAGATTTGTGCATATTTATTCATTTATCCGGTTTAAAAAGTGTTCTTCTTAAGAAAAGCTTCTTGGAAATTTATTTTGGTATCTATCATCAGTACCGGAATTGAATAAACTATCTAACTTTTAGACTCACCACACAAACCCCTCGGTACGTTCCCAAAACAACCATGCCGATTTACTTAGGCGTAGCAACAGCGAATACATGAGGATTGACTACAAACAATTCGACCAAAATACACAAGGGCACAGAAGCACACTAATACAAACAATAGAGACTGAAAAGGATGTGGATGACAGATCTACTTTCGAAACTTTCCTTAATATAATTATTAGTAGAGACCGGATTCCCATGCTATTACACGGAATTGCACATTTCTTAGGCCACTGCACTAATTTTCACAATTAAGGCTTTTAAGTGCACGGATGTGCACTGTTTGATATTTCATTAAAAATATTAAAGATTTACCTACATAGTTTGCCATTTTTGGAAAATAAAAAACATGGTTATTACCCATTTATTTCTTAGAACTCGTTAAAGAAATGGTCTAATATTAATCAACGTTTTCTTTGTTTTAACATTCGTAGAATATTTAATTTAGATTAACTTCACCATTCAACCTACTCTTTTATTTTCATTCATTTTAGTTCTGTAAACAGGTGCAAGTAATAGTGAAAATGCCTAATTTGAAAGCCAGAAAAACGTCAAAAATTAGCATTTGCATAATACTATATCCAAAATTAAAACAAGACGGGAAACAATTTTTTGCTCTTCTTGCAATAAATCAATTGTTTCGATCGAAAATATTGAGTAGATGCTCATTGCAACTCAAATAAATGCATTCTATTTTTTTATTTTTATAAGTAGGTACACACAGTTAACTGCAGTACAAAAATCAGCTCGTCATTAAGCAACATACATTTTTTTACCGTTTTATCTTACGCCATGTTCACTTCCAATATTTCATTATATAAACTGCACTCTAATCCCTTTAAGTCTTTTTTTTTTTTGTAAATATACACAAAACAAAACATTTCGGACGAATGCACCCTAAGAAAAAAAATATCTCAAACACTTGTGAACATTATCTTAGGGAAATACGTAAACGATTAGAAAACGATTATATTTGCAGAATGGTAGATGAAACTACAGACCCCCAAGGGACATTACATCGATAGAAGGTTGAATTGCACTTTTGTTAATGTGTTTAATTTTTATTGCTCGTTTTTAAAATTTTTACTGCATGAATTCTGGCCTTTAACAATAACATATTTTAAGCGCTACTTCATTTTAATTAATGCTTCTTTTACCTAATGAATATTGTAATTGTTATTAGCTTTTTTTATTTAACTGTGATATCATATTGAGACGAACACCAAGATATGATGGTTATCTTTGGTTACATATCGTTAGTACATATAGTTTTGACTTAGTTATATTTTGTATTATTAATTTTCATCTATTTGATAATTAGACACTTCAGCTTTCATTATGATTCGTGCTATGAAGACAACCAGGATGTGCTCGTTTCGAAGAGTGATGGAGATCTGCGAGTGGCCCTTCAACAAGCTGTCCTACATCATTAAGGCTGTCCTAGCCTTGGTCTACTTCGTTGTCAACGATCGTAATAGTTGGGCTGACCTTCCTGGGTTGGACGTCCAGGGTAATAACCACGGTTGTGGTTTCATGCCAAGGAACAAACTCAGGGTTTATATTTTGCCAATTCGAAGGGTATTTTTCAATGAGGCGTTTAAAATTCTGCTAGCTCTTTATTCGGTTTGTGGTCGGAAAAAAATCTGATAACATGATATTTATTTTTCATTCGAATCTATTCTCGGTTCGTTTAAGGATAGAGATAAAATATCATGTGATGTTTGTAGTTATGTAAAAAAAAAAAAAAATTGTCTGAAATATTTGAATTTTATAAAAACATATTTTATTTCATAATAAAGAGAGGTTCTGAAGTCTATAATAAACTAGACATAAACAATTTTTATTAAAATAAATTGCAGTATTCTTCCAATAAACAAAACTGTTAGAAAACATACTTTTTCAGTTTTAACTTTTAAATTTTTAATAAGGCATATTGCCTCCTCTGGCTTTAATGACTGCTCCCACAAGTCTTGGCATACTTGTAAGTATCGAAACGAATGATAAACATGGACTGAAGGAAATTTGAAAAAAATAATCTAAAATTCTATCGTTTGTTATTAACAGGGAAAAACATTGATGTATCTAATCCTTAATGTCTCACGTTTAATAAATAATATTAATATGAACATAAACCAAGTTTGGATTGAGGTAAAAACCAGGAAAATCTCGAGAATTATGGGTGTTGCAATACTTTTTTTGACGGGGAGTTTAGTTCAATCTTATCAGAATTTTCTTGATGAGACCTAGGTGAGATGTGAGAATTATTACCTATCATATTTTAGCTATAAATGTTTTAAGGATGCCTCTTTCTTTATTTTGATAATAAATATAAAGTTGCTGTTAAATTAAACAAAAAAAAATTAAATTAAATAATGTGATGATTTAATGGAGACTATTTTTTCTGAAATTCATAAATCGACGCCTGTGGCTTAAAGGCTAACATCTTCTAATGGTTATTATTGGCCATGTATTAGAACTTAATTATATATTGTAACAATAACAATGTTATTAAAATAACATGTATTTGTATAAGTATACAAAAGAAAATGGCTAAAATCAACTATATAAACCGAATGTGATGAGAAAATTAAAAAAAAATAAATAAATAAATTTGAGATAACCAAATTTCAGTAAATTATTTTCTAATGTTGGCCAAGCACTTTGCAGGTCACTTAAAAAATTTAGTGCTAGGTTATGAAGTCCCAGATAGAGGCTTCTTCGAAATTGTCTGAAAAAATGGATTTTCACAGCAAGCAGATACCTCAAATAGCAAAATAACTAAATTTTTTACTTATTTATTTATTTTTTTCATACTAGAATTGCTTCCCTGTCATAATTACTCTAAAAAAATAAGATGTGTTACGTGTTTACTTAATGTGCTACAATTTAATGCTGCATACTTAATAGTTTCAGTATATTGATTTATACGAGGAAAAAATATTTACTGTTATTAACTAAGAAAAAAAAAAACTGTATCGTCTCATATAATTACTTAAACAAAAAAAATATGTTGTTGAGAATCCCTCTGATAAGGGCAAGACTTACATAATTGGTTACCAAACTGTTGATTTCATGAACATGTGTTTGGTTTTCAGTCACACTATTCACGGCTGTCTAGGTTTCAGGTTTCTATTTAGTGCTACTTGTTTATTCAAGGAGGTTGGCTGGACTCGTTTCCAGTTCAAAACTATTTTCAAGTTATATATTACTGTATTTTTTTAAACTTCCTTTGGTATTTTTCTTTTTTATTTCTTTTACTTTCTAAGTTGATCTGAATGTTGCCTTAAAAAAAAAAAATAAAAATAAAAATATAATAAAATTCATTGTATTGAACAACAACGTTTCCTATGAATATTTTCAGGTACATAGTTGTTATTTAATAATTTACAAAGCGAAAAAGTTATTTATTGTCTTCACTTTCGCTGGGTGTCATCTTATATATCTAACAGTTGTGAATAAAGTATTTTTTGAATAAATTTCTGTCATAGTTAAAGAATCGTCTAAGTAAAATTTGTAATATTTTTATTTATTTATTTTCATGTGTACTTATTTGATATTTACAATTATATACACTATATAAAATAAGTAAATATGTAGTAACATTATTACAATCATATCAATAACTTGTCATAAGTGGTACTTCAATAACTGTTCATTAAATCAAATTTTCCATCTTTTTATCTAATATTCACAGACGGATCTAAGAGTCCAGAAGGAGTAGGCGCTGCTGTCTATATTCCTACATACAACAAAAGTATACTTATTAGTATACACAAAAAGGCTTCGGTTTACACAGCCGAACTAACAGCGATATTAACTGCTCTAGATCACATAAAAGATAGCCACTTCAATAAAAGTCTAATTTTAACTGACAGTTTAAGTGCCATAAAAAAACTAGAAAATCTAAATTTCAACTCCAAAACATCCTCTTTAACAATCTCGATTTTGGAAAAAGTTCATACAATTAAAAAACTAGGTAAAACTATTAAATTTGCATGGATTAGGGACCATGCAGGTATTAAAGGCAATACAGCAGTCGATAGCTTTGCCAAAGAAGCAACAAAAAAAAACCGATTGATAAATGTCATGTTCCATTTTCAGATATATTTCACGAATTAAAAATTTCCATGAAGGTTGAATGGCAGAAAAGGTATGCAAAAGAAGATAAGGGATTGTTTTATAAATCTCACTGCCCACTGGTATCAATGAAACCATGGTTTGGTAACAGCAATGCTCCCAGATCATGGATAAGATCAATGTGCAGATTGAGAATTAATCATGCTATCTGTGGTTCGTACTTATACAAAATTAAAAGAAAAGATATGGATTACTGTGAATTGTGCGAAGTTAAAGACGATCCGAAACATATAATAATGTCATGCATAAAATATTCTGCCGAGCGATACCATTTTATAAATAAAATTAAAAATATAATAAATAAAGACAACCCTTCTTATATAGATATTATATCAAACCCTAATTCTGTATTAGAAACGTTAGGCCATTTTATAAAATCCACTGGCATTAAATTATAAAAAATCATAGATTTTCACTTATTAAGAAAAAATAGAAACAAACAATTATTTGAATATGAAATATTTTAAAGTTGGCCAATGGCGTCTAGCTAAAGCCTGAAAATAAAAAAAATAAAAAAAATAAAAAAAATAACTGTTCTACATTGGAAAGCCCTTAGACCATTTTATTTTCAGACGGTTCGAGAGTTTATTGGGAATCGAGTGATTAGCAAGTTGTCGGACTTGTGGATTCGAGTGGGTGTGTTGTCATGGAAGGATGGATATCCTGTTTGGCCAAATATGCAATATTTGGGGCATCTAGGAGACCTAAGAAGCATTGAGGATAATAACATTATTATATTTAATTATTGGAGTCAGTATTTAGTTAAATAGTTTTTGTTTTATTTTATATTCTCCTATTTTAAAATTTCTTTTTGGTACCTTTTAGATTTTTTATTTTACGCAATTCTTTGTTCTAAGTCTAGTCGGGGAGACTATCCTATTGACGAAGGTTCCCCGGACCTTGGAATCTGGAGCAATCTTGGCTGGCCCCTCGTGCAGACCACATGTCGCTGTTAAAACGCCATTTGCGGTTTCGCAAGTCTAATAGCTGTATCTGGCTACCATTACCCAGCTTCAAACACATGTATTTTTTCACCATTTCAAATTATCTACGTGAAGGAGGACAGTGGCTGATTCTCTTCGAATCCTACGTCGTGGAAAGATTGCAACACGATCTTCAGTGGTGTTGGCGGATTTTGTTCAAGTACTAATATTCTTGATTCAAACAGTAAGATGTAGAATCGGAATTAGAGAAAAGGTTTACTCTGGGATATTTTCCTCCAGGATAACTATCGTTTGAAGAAAGTCAGCAAATAACCTAGGTCACTAATTGTTATAATTTTTTTAATATATATATCAATTTATTGAAATTTACTATTATACAAATATGAACATCAAGTAAATGAGCTGATAACGATTACAATGACATGTCAAAACTTGAAAAGAACTACTCATCAGTAGCGCCTCGGAGGATTATCGGGAATGGAGTGGGAAGCAAGTTGAAAAACTAATGGATTTGAGTGGTTATAGAGCTTTCTATGAAAGGATAGATATCTGGTTTGGGCTGACTCAGCAACATGTGGAACACTGAGGTCTTTATGGATAAGTTTATTGGTGACAAAGTAGGGGGTATTTAGGATTTTTTGAAGGATTTTGGATTGTAAGGATTGGATACGAGATGGATAGGATGGTCTAGTAGAGCCCCAAAGCTCAACTCCGTACGTCCAAATAGGTCTAATCACAGTCATGTAAATAAGTCTTTTGTAATTAATTGGGAGGTTTGATCGTTTGTCAATTGTTATATGTTAGTTTTATTTTTTATTTTATTTTTTTCTTTGCTTTCCAACCGTTCTAAAGAACGATGTCAATGTGTAAAAACTATCCATTGTTTGAAAAAATATATTTATTGTTATATTATTAAAGTTGTAAAGACTGGAACATGTATACATGTAGAATTTTAGTAATTCATTATGTAAATAAATCTTAAGTATTCAGCCATTTTTCAATAGATTAAATACTAATTACACGAATAATAAACATAATTAAAATCATGAAATTTTAAATTTTGCTATTGATATTCCATAAATCCCTGTTGAACAGACCCCCCTCCCATACCTAGGATTCCAGCTAGACAAACATCTTACTTAGAATCCACATAAAAGACTTAAAAAACAAGAAACTTCCCGTCGTTTTCGACTACTTTCAACATTTCAACAACATACATACTTCCAGTTAATTATAAGCGACTCATTTACATGACAGTAATTAGACCTATTTGGACATATGAAATTGAGCTTTGGGATACCACTAAACCATCTAATTCAACTCTTATCCTTACTATCTAAAATCTTTAGAGAAATCCTTAACGATCCTTACTTTGTTACAAACATGTAGTGAGTGACTCACGAAAATTGATCAAATGTTTGTAGTAACATCAAAAAAAAATTTCTAATCCGATATATTGTTTGTCACTCTTTTTTTTTTCGCTTTTAAAACCATCTATTTATAACAATTAAGAATTCTTGCAGCTATAAAATATTGAGTATGAAGCAGTTTTACTTTTTTTTTTGTCAATTATGAATCAAATACAAAATATTAAATTAAAGTTTGTTTTCTTTTTTTCCAAAACGTCAGAACATCAGAAATCATAAAATATTCAGAAATCAATTATAAATCTGATTCGAAATGGAGTTTCTGACCGTTCCTAACTATAAGTAATGTTGAAAAAATGAATGCAGCCCATTTGAAAGGAATTGAAAAGAATAAATTAGGTCGCAAGCCTTTACTCTCAGACACTGTAAAGGTATTAATCGTTCAGTTCGGCCAGGCGAAGTTGATGCCGTTCAAATACAACGGAAGCTTTGACAGTTAGTTATCAACATCAGAGCTGAAGAAGCACGCTGTATCTTGAGAGAAGCTGGTTTCTGAAGAAGGAAAAAGGTTAAAAAGCCATTGCTAACTTATAGGAATAGATAACTAAAGTTAGTTCGCCACAAAATTCCCACTGTACTGAAAATGATTGGTCAAATATCATATGTTCTGACGAGAATAAATTAATAGATAGAAAGAATGTATATGGAAAGAACGAAATGAACAATCTATATCTAATCTTTTGCGATTAGATCTATTCCGTGAGTCATCGTACTTACCCGTAATGATCTTTTTTTTATACATTAGGGAGTCAATTTTTTTAATAATTATTTATTCATTATACTGTCAATTTTTGGAGGTTGTAACTTCTTAATGGTCTTCGGAAGTTATATTAGAGACTATAATTTTAGCTGTAGTAAAACTGTTCTACACATGTTATTGGGCCACATGTAGCAAACCCAACAGTGTCAGATCCGAACAAACAAAACTCGGACTTTCGGTTGTTGAGTATCGAACAACTTCATGACTTATGACATCCTGGCGGGCGAAGTATTTTATGTCTTGTTGTGGACTTAATCTTTGTTAGAATAAATCGCCGTATCTCAGGAGTTTTGTCATTTCCGATCCCCGCTCCCTACATCGGCCAAGGCATTCATAAGCCCCGATGGCCCTTGTTCTCGCTTATTTGGTAGACAGTAGGAATAAAGTGGGGAGAGCCCGGATGATATGAGTACCCTCTCCGGAAAGGAAGAAGTTGGTCGTTGAAAGACTAGGACAACAAGGGGAGTCTTAGAGGGCCTAAGTCGGAATCAGAAACTTGGGCAGTTTGGAGGGACTAGTTCTAGTTGTTGGTTCTTTCCAACTCTGGTGGATGGGAGGGGGAAGGGAGGGAAAAAAGAAAGGAAAAAAAAAAAAAAAAAACGAAAGACGCCAGAAACAACTAACACTCGACCTCGGCTCCAAGAGATGTTTAGTTCTTCTTCTTTGAGTCTATAAACCATTAGTTCAATGATAAATGCGGTCATAACAACAATAAAAAAGTTTTAAATAATAGCTGGTTCACTATTTGTTTTTTTATTGTATTCAACATTTTACAGGAATAAAAATACTAGTTAATATATCGCTCATGGGCTGCAATAGTGGCACAATTCAAAAAATCAAGTGGGTTTAAAGTTTTCATTGGTAAGGAAAATGCATAGGAAATGCTTCTTTAGTTTGGTTAAACCAAATTATCTTCAAATTATACCTTGTCTCGTTTAAGCAAACTAAAGCATTTCCTATGATTTTTCCTCAGGAATGAAAACTTTAAACCCACTAATCTCAGAAAATGATTTTTTGAGTTGTGCCACTATTGCAGCCCATGAGTGATATTGTCAAATCAATGACATGATTTCTCTGAGATATCGAGAAGACACAAGAAGTGATGTTTGAACTTTTATATATATAGGTATTTATTTTCTATCAATTTTTTTTTTTTTTTTTCACATCCATGTGGGGTATGTAGTATGATTTATCCTTCTTGCTGGGGGTGTATATTTTTTTGGTGTAACATTTTTTTCTTCACATTTATTTTGACACGCCTGTAGATGTTTCTCGGATCGAAAATTTAAATGGAGAAATAGAACCCCACTAAACCTTCCAATACTTCTCGAATCCAATCCTTACAATCCAAAATCCTAAGAAAAATCCTCAATGCTCCTTACTTAGTAAAAAACAAACTTATCCACAAAGATTTTAATATACCTTACGTTTCTGACTTAGCTCAAACCAGATATCTTTCCTTTCATAGAAAACTCCATACCCACTTGGATTCACTAATCTCCCAACCTGCTTATAGTTCCATTCCAGATAAGCCCCCGGGGCGCCTGAAAAAGAGATGGTCTCCGGACATTCTAATATAGTACTTCATTTATAGAACATTTTAAATGGTACCAATAGGTAGTTGCTTTAACAAAAAGTGTCATTTTTAGCATTATCATCACATTTGCTTGATGTATTATATTTTTTTATTGTATATACAGTTGTGAATTTCAATAAATATCGAAAAAAAAATGGGGAATATTTTTTGTTGTATAACATTTATCACTAGGGACTACCTTTTAGGAGCAATATTCAATGCAAAAAACGTCACTTTTGAAATCGCTATTTTCTCTCATCTTTGTTTATTTCGAAAAATCATTGATTGTTAATTTAATTTAATTATTAATCTATATAATTTGATATTCTAAAATTCTAAAATGTTAATTGGGAAAAGCAGTAGAGTATAATTTTCCACGATCTACTGTTTTTTATCAGTCAGGGTGAAATTTGGTTGTTGTTGTTTTGTTTTTTTGTAGAAATGAGATCTACCAAAACTTTTGTAAAAAAAATTATTTTCTATAGAGGTTGATCTCAAAAGTTCATACAAAACACAACTGATTCTGAACCGAAAAAGTTAATAGCATGACACAACATTTTTAACCGAAGAATTATTCGGAACAGGACCTTAAAAAAAAACGTTATTCTTAGTTTAGTTATGAATAACACTGTATAAATTGTTGAAATTATGATTAGAGTCCGTGAAATAACACTTTTCGTTTACGTTGCTGAAATTTTATATTAACACAGCTGTTAGTCCAACTGAAGTTCTATGAAGCCCTCAAAAACAGTCGAGATAACTTTCAGTGTCCGTTTGTTTCTGACAGTTTGTTTTTTCTTTGTTTTTGTTTTTTTAGAACTATTATTTACTCTCTTTGCCATTTACTTCTCTTCCAAAAAAAACACATTGTTACATTATTTGTTTATCGGATTAAAAAAATATATATATTCTATTCGGAATTTTAAATTTGGTCTTCTCTTTTTTTTAAATTTAAAAATGTTTTATAAATATTTTTTTTAAAACAAAGGAAGGTATCTGAGGTAACAAAGGTAAATTTTGAAGTTGTTAAAAAGAATAACAGTGAACGAAAAAACATAATTAATACGATTTATAATTAAAATCCTTCCACGATTTCATTTTCTTCAAAGTAAATATATTTTTTTAACAGTGTGGTGTATTGTATTGTATTTGGAGAATTTCTCATATTATAGTGAGTGTTTGAGCGTTTCATTTAATTTTTGTCTAAAACCTATATTATTTTTATATACGTCTAAGACGTATAATATTTTTTTATCCTTCAATGGGGTACCGTTAAATACTGTTGAACAGATAAGATGTCTTTTATTTTATCTGAACAAGAGACCTATATGTAACCTTCAAACGAGATTGAAGATATAAGACTACTACACTTATTTTACAAACGTTAAATATTCCTTTTCATTCAAAATACTCATTTACAGATGACTATTAACATGCCAATAGGGCTTAAGGGATAGAGCCATCCCTTTTCATATCAAACACGCACATTTAAAAACATTTATATTCACTGTTTTTTTTTTCTTTTTTATTGCTATTATTTTATTTTATTTTTTTAAGGTAATGATGGGTTCTCTCCTAACAACCTATCAAATCATAGTGCACTGTGCCCTTAAAATGGTTAAGGGTATACCATGTTAATAATTTTACAGTGTAATAAAAAATAACTCAATGATCTAAAACATTGTTTATTGATCATAATACTCACAATTTCTCTTAATACATTTCCGCCAAAGAGTTAAAAACATTTCTATTCACTGTTAATAGAGATTTGAGTCTTTGTTATTAACCAAATCTGAACGCATTTTCTGTCAAAGTTTGTTTAGAAATTTTATTATATCTTAAAATAATCTGTTTTGAGCCGTCCGGTAAACTTTAGAGGGGTAGACCGAGACGTAGGTGAGAAAATTAAATCGATTTGGGGGGGGGGGGGGGGGGGGTGTTCAGGAGTTTCGTTGGTTTCTGTATCGTACCTTCGTTTAACCGTTATTCATTGACCAGGGTGGCAAAAAGCGTATTTTTTGAATAAATGAACCATAAAAAACTAATAATTTATTTTTAAAATTTAGTTTTAATAGATTAAATTAACTCAAATCGCTCTTAACTATACTTATTAATGCATACACTTTCAAAATTGTTTATTTGTACGTTTAGTTTATAATTATTTTTATTAAATCAACCTCTTTTCTTTTTTTTTATTGTTAATGATATAGTTGTACAATTTATATATAAAATTAAAGTTCAAGACAAACAGGTTTATCCATATCAAATATCGTAAATTAAAAAAAAAAAATTCCATTTAATAGTTTTTAAAAATATCATAGTTGAACTAAACAGTGGTAATAATTTTAATAATTAAATAAGAACCAGTAAACATATCAAATATATATATATATATATATATATATATATATATATATATATATATATATATGTATGTATATAAAATTTATTTTATAGTGTATATGGTATTTTTTATATTAGTTTTTTTAATGTGAGTTTAGAGGTTTTGATTTAGTACTCCAGAAACAAGGGGGAAAAATGTATATATATTTTCTCGTTTCACTCATTTACCTAAAACAGACAGGTGTGTTAAAGTTGCCCATTGACAACGAAACGGTACCGGTTCAACTCCGGCCATAGAGGATTGACTTTTATAAAATATTAGTTGTGGATCGATTTAATTAAATTACGAATCCTGTTGTCTTTTAAAAATAATTGTCGAAGATAATTATTACTTAGTTTTAAGCAATCTAAACACACCTGGAACGTCTACTTCATTTCGTATACGAGTAATAAAAAGAAGAAGCAATCAAACTGAATTCGATTTCTTGCTTTGTTCGAAGAAGAGGCGAGCTCTCTCAAGAAAACACTTAAAGTAATGCTAACAGAAGGACCAGAAATAAACAGACTAAAAGGGAGGACTATTTATATGGTTTGCTTCAAATCTATTTCCAGATAAGTTACGGATCATTGGCACAAATACAGATCGGCTATTAGGTTCAGTATCGGGGAGAAAATACAGCTAATGTTGCCCAAAGACAAAGGATACAGCCGTGGTTCTTCAACGACTTTCCAAGATATTTTTCACCCTCTCTCACACTAGTTCTCTTCGTTTCTAGTTCGCAGCAAAGGCACAGGATTCAATTGGAACCTTTGATCTAGTTTTGTTTATTCCATTAGGATGAATAGTTTTTTTCCGGATAGGACGAATCAAAACATCTACACTCTAAAGTTCCATGTAATGTATACATATGTGTATGCAATGTTTTTAGATATATTTTTTATAGCCATAAATAATCTGCCTTCTCTTTTTCATTTAATAGTTTAGTTTTATTGTTTAACTGTTTTATTATTCATTAAGGTCCTTAAATAAAATAATAAATTAAGTTAATCCCGTTCGTCTGGAGATGAAGCGATCTCATACCCTCCAACAGAACTTCAGTGAAGCAGCTGAGAGAGAAGAATAGTCTAGTCAAAATCAGAGGAACCAAAATCTCGAATCCTATTACGTCATTAGCCGCCGTGGTTTATTTCCTACTTAATTTAGTATTTTATAAGTTTCAGCTGTATATGTTCCCGTTGAATGGAACATCGAAATTTAATCAGGAAATTAAGAGTTTTCGTTGAAAATTTGTCAGATAAATTAACAGGAGACATAAAAACGAGGTGGAAGAAACAAAATTAGCAGTTTTTAGAAACGTTTCACTTGTTCATTGTGATCGTAATTACTATTGACTAGTCCATTTTTTGTCAATTTATTGGAAGAAACAAAATAGCTTTAGAAAAGTTTTTTCCATTTTGTCAAGCTAAACTAATAAATGTTTCTAAACATTATAAAAAGTTTTTAGATTGATATTTGTTTTTAATTTTAACGTTACCGACTAAAAAACAGTCAATAATATTCGATACTACTGCGTAGTATAATCGCATTTATGTATACAAATATTATTTAATGATAAATTTTTTTAAACCATTTTCAAAGAAGTTTTACTAAAAGTCTGTTTAGAAGTAAGCCGAGGAAGAATAATAATTTGTTTAGGAAAATGTGTATTGTGATTACACAGACTAGTTCATGTATGTACATATGTCGTTTATTACTTTATTATCCGTTTTTATTGTTCACCAAGCTAATAAGTAACATTTTTGAACGTAAAATCATTTTTCAATCCATCATTTCAATTTTATAAATCAACTCAGCACATTTATTTCATTATCAAAAAGAAGTAAGTCTCAAACTGTTGCAAAACGGAGTAAGTACAGAAGAAAAAACAATTTTTAATAAAACTGGTCAACAGGGGGCCCTTATTACGCTTGCCCAACTGAAACCATCTATTTTTCTACTGATTATACCAGGAAAATTACATTCATATCAATTGGGCATCATATTGCTATGGTTTTTGGCTTCTGGTCAAAAATTTAGAAATTTGGTTTTGCTACGATTTACAACTGGACGCCTCATATATTCTTTTTGTAAATTTAATGTTTTATTCAGACGAATTTCCTCTAAAATGAAAGAGTTTGGATCTAGAAGACAATAATATACAAAAAACATGAGTGAAAAAGAATTATTTTGAAAATTACATATTTTCCGGAGCCGGTAACACGAAAAAGGTTTAGTTCTTAATACGCATATATATAACCAAACTTGTAGGAAATTTAATAAGCTTTCATTTTGTACTTGAAATCTTTTTCAATGCAACGCACCGTATTCAAGTTATAAGCGAAAAACTGAAAAATGGAACATCTTCCCTACATATTCTTGAAATATTTGGAACTTGTAGTTTTGTTCTTTTGATTGCCTATTTTTGGTCTAGATTGACTGGACTTGAAATGTTGGGATCTCTTTGTATCCAGCTTCCCCTCTCCCCGAGATTACAAGGGTGATTATTTTAAATATCTGATTTTATTTTTCCTATTATAATTTTATTTTTTTAGTTATTATATTTTGTATAATCAGTAATTATTTGTTTTTTTTTTCATTTGCCTATTGTCTGAATGGTTTCATTTTCGTTATGATTACGTATTGCGCTTGAGTGAGGCAGATTGTAAATTTACAAAAGAAAAAAAAAGTTTTGTAAAAAAAACAAAAAAAAAAACTCAATTTCTTCCTGACGGGGAAAAACAATAGATCATGGATATGTTTATCTATAATCTACTGTTTTCTACTGTTTTAACCAATTTACGTTTTAGAATTTAAAGGATCAAATTACTTAAACTGGATTAAAATCAATAATTTTTTGAAATAAATAAAGTTGAGTGTAATTAGCGTTTTCAAACGTGAATGTTTTTATTCAAACCAATATAGCTTCTAAAGATTAGGTCATTGCGATAAATTTTATGAAACAAAAAAATATTTTCCTTGTAATTTTCGATAAATGGACAGTTGGCAAATATTCGATCCAAACAAAACCAACAGAGGTGGAGCTTGTTAAAATGAACATGAAAAAAACCTCACACCAAAAACGTAAAGACCCACCCCCAGCCAAATTATAGAAAGGAAAAAAAAATTAAATAAACCACCTACATTATGTCATTTCTATCCTTTAATTATATCCCTTTTACCAGTGACAAAAGATCTCGCCGTTCAAAATTTCATCTTGACAAACGGCTCATGTACCTTCATAAAAAATTAGCATGAATAATTTTTTCGCCTACAGCCCTTATTCAGTATATTACCCCCTCCCTAATGCATCATCTCGACGTCCCTCCCTAAAAATAATTCCTACATTAATATAATCAGACGTATGTAGACCTATGGAATTAAGGGATGTGGGTTTTCATCCTACAAATTCCACCTCTATTAAATTCCACCTCTGCAATCCCTTCCTAAAACCCTCAGCTTTCCTCATTAAGTTAGGAACTAAATTATCCCCGCAGATCTTAATACCGTTTTCTGAAATAATTATTCTTATTTTATAAATTTCAGACCAAAAAAATACTTTATATATATATATATATATATATATATATATATATATATATATATATATATATATATATAATATCTATTATCGAAAAACATTGAAAAAAAAAAAAAGTGATTCCTTTTTGGGATATCTGTTTAGATAGTGTAGTCATTATCACTGACAGCCCAACGATGATAAAACATTTGTACTGAAAATACCTTATTTTAAAGGTATTTATTTCCAATATTAGGTTAGAGAAACTTAATATCTGTTGTCTGTTATATTTTTTAATACGGAATTTTTCATCGTAATTTTCACCAATTTCCAGCAATCTAATTAACTTGAAAATTTTCACACGTTTTAAGGGCCAATGACAAGACAATAATTGCACAACTTTGTTCTAATGTTCTCACTTACATTAAATTACTCCCAAAAAGGTGGTCTGCCTTGCAAAAGGTGGAGTAGTAGGTTTTATGTTTTTATATGGTCCAGGTGGGTCCTGAGAATAAAATATCAAAAATGAAACTAAATTTGATAAGGGGAAAATGTTTGGTGGGCAAAAAAACCCGAACTTTTTGAACTTTTTTTCAGTTTTTGAGAAAAAAAAAACATGTAGGAAAATGCTTTCAATCGAAAAATGTGTTATTTACAAAATATAAGTTTATTAAATTGTGTGTCTAAATACATCTCTTATACTGAATTTGATTTTATCGTTTAGCCATGATCGATTGTCAACATCGAAGATTTATTCCAACTTTCACAAAAACAACAAATCTTTCTGATGATTGCTACTTTTGCATCGTTGACATTACTCGTCTTAACTCCAAAAACAAGAAGGTGGTGAGGTACCCTAACCTTCCGACCGCCATCCAACCAGTAGGATATGTTGTAGAATTACCTGTCTCCGAAGCTGAGGATGATTCGAATTCTATTTCAATGTTAGTACTTTGTGATGTACGGTCACAGATAGGAAACCAGATGATAGTGCCAGGATGGATAATTCCAATGCATCACAGAAAAATATAGAGCCTGAATTGTTTTGTTTAGTTGTTTTTACCAAGAAAGTGGTTTAGTATACTTAACTACTTTAAAATAACTAATTAAAAAATAACAACTAAGAAGATTTGATTTCAGCTCATGGAAATCCTAAAAGGATCAGCTATTAAAGTTGAAAAAAGAATTCAGTTAATTCTTTTGCCGGCTTGTATAATTGATCTGATCTCTGTCAGGGTGCGGTATGTCAACCTTAGATTTTCCTCATTAGATTATAACTTTACAATACTTAAAGAAGCATATGTTCCTAAACTAACTGCAATATTAAGATGCCAATCTAATCAAGTCGAGTAGTGTTACATACTTGTCAAAAAGTTAAATTCGATTTCCCTTTTGGTTACGACCTTAGAAAACCTTGCGTTATCTCACCGTCAATCTTTTAACATTATATTTCTATAATCAAAACCCCTATCCGACTTACCTGTTTTGCGCACGTTGAACCCTTAGCATAACGGGTGAATTGAAATTTGCAAGGATTGTTTCGCATTTGATAATTATTTTTGAGGTCCTAAAGATTCGGGATTTTATAAATAAATAGGTCATCTATATATATATATATATATATATATATATATATATATATATATATATATATATATATATATATATATATATATATATGGATAAATTTCTTGACTGTTACTATTAAATGTTTAGTAAGGTTCTTGAGGTTCAGTCATAAAATAAAAAATCAACTATTTTGGCGACGTTTCGAGACTATATTGTTCTCATAATCATGCCCTACAGTGAAAAAAACAGGTTACAATAAAATTATATAAGTTATAAAAGTTATTTCAAAACATAAAGTTAGCTACAGTACAGGTAGGTATATAACAACATGTGCAGGGTAATACAAATATGTACGAGTATAATTACAGAATATAGAATAGTATGAAGCTACTTACAATGTTACTGGTGGATATGAATAGACTAACAATTCTAGTACACAACTAACCTAGGAGAGTGAGTTTAAACAGGCAGTTAACAAGTGCTATGTATCAAACCTTTAGGGTTTAATTTAATAAGCATAATAAATATTCGCGTGTTGCGTAATAGGGTGGCTGGCCCCTTACAGCCTCTTGCGGGTGGTCCAGCAGTTCACACCCTTTGTTGGTGTGCCATATTTCTCTACCTGCCTATCCCTTACCGGCAAAATATTTTCAAAGTGAGTTGGAGTCGATCAGTCGAGCAGTCGAGGAGAGTATTTGAGAGAGTCTAGGAGATGTCTGGTCTGGTCCCTTCTGAGCTGGTTCCTGGAGCCTTCGGAGCTTGGGAGTTCCCGGCTTCCCACTATGAACCCACAACATACGTAGCATCGCCCTCGTATTCAAGATAAGTTTAGGCTAAGTTCCTTATGTTAAAATTAAGATACTAGATTAAGAATGATTCCTTTTCCTAATTGTAATTTGTATATGTCAACCCATAATGGAATATATATTGTTTTAGTTCAACCGTCGAATTTATTTACAATTTGCATGCCACTCATTAATTAATATATTTGTTTACCCTTATTTATAATTAACATACACAATTATCTGGTCCCACGATCACCTTCTGGAGAAGAATTAATTAAATTAATTAATTATTTAAATAATACATATTTATCATTTGTCAGGAGATTAAGTCCTGGCTGGCATCCCGATAATTAGATTAATGCTGATCCGGACATAAACAGAGACGGACATAGCACAAGGGTTAGTGGGGAAAACCCTATTTCTTAAAAATTAAGTTAAAAGGACTGTGTGGGTATTCCCAAAGATGCACCTACAAAATATTTCAGTGTAATATACTAATAAATGGAAGAATGGTTTGTATGATGTATATAAATGTAAATGTATATTATTGGTCTGAATGTATTAAGTTGGAATAACAGGTGTTAAGATTTAAAACGTCTGATTTTTGTTTATTGCGCGGTTTTTGAATTTTTCTATGGTTATCATTTCTTTAATATTTCTTTTAAAATTATTTTGTTCATGGTGAATAATTTTGGGGAAATCAAATTTAAATGTATGTTTTGTTTGCCTGTAATGTGTGGTGAGAGGTGTTTGGTCAGGTTTGTTCGGGTTTTTATTTATAGACGTGCAACTGTATTTATGTTGATACACTCGTCGTTTAAGATATTGTTCCGATGTACCAAATTATATATATATATATATATATATATATATATATATATATATATATATATATATATATATATACCGATATACCAATAATATATATTTACATTTATATACATCATACAAACCATTCTTCCATTTATTAGTATATTACACTGAAATATTTTGTACCTGCATCTTTGGGAATAACCAGACAGTCATTTTAACTTAATTTTTAAGAAATAGGGTTTTTCCCCACTAACCCTTGTTAACTGTCTGTTTAAACTCACTCTCCTAGGTTAGTTGTGTACTAGAATTGTTAGTCTATTCATATCCACCAGTAACATTGTAAGTAGCTTCATACTCCTCTATATTCTGTAATTATACATATTTGTATTACCCTACACATGTTGTTATATACCTACTTGTACTGTGGCTAACTTTATGTTTTGAAATAACTTGTATAACTTATATAATTTTATTGTAACCTGTTTTTTTCACTGTAGGGCATGATTATGAGAACAATATAGTCTCGAAACGTCGCCAAAATAGTTGATTTTTTATTTTATGACTGAACCTCAAGAACCTTACTAAACATATATATATATATATATATATATATATATATATATATATATATATATATATATATATATATATATATTCAAACAGTGAGAGATAATGCTCCATGTGAGGCGGCATTTTTTTCGTCATATTCAGGGGAAGATTATAGGCCTATTGGTATACTGATTGGATGCATAGGTGACAAGCTATGGACCAAAATGTAAAAATTAATAAAAATCGCTTCAACAATTAAGTGTATTTCTAACAGCTGAGTCATTCCTGCTATATCTAGATATATAATAATCAATGTATGTGTGTGTGACCTTTATAAGCTTGAAAACGGTAAGGGACAACGAACGCTCCATGTGAGGCGGCATTTTTTCCCTCATATTTAGGGGAAGATTATAGGCCTATTGGTTGATTGGAAGTATAGGAGACAAGTTATGGAAAAAAATTTAAAAATTAATAAAAATCGCTTTAACAAATCAGTGTATTTCTAACAGATGAGTCCACCAACAAGAATCACTACAATTTTGCAGACTAAATTTGGAAAATCCATACATCTCTCATGGTTATATGTGGCCTGCTCACGCGCTGGAAAACCATCTGATTTATTTGTGTACGCAACAGATGGAAAAATAAAATTGTGTATAAACATCACTTCAATAAAATGAATAAAAGTATAAAATTTATTTCTTTAAAATTTTTTTGCAATTAAAACAAAAAAAAAAATTAAAAAGTTACACAAAATAATTCAAACAATACTACAATAACTGTTGTACTGAGTTTTATTTTAAATTTGTTAAGCGCGTAGAAACGCACGCCGAGTACGGCTAGTATTTGAATAAATTATCTCTTATGTTAACTCTCAATTATCGCAGTCTTCCAATAATAAGTCTAATCTCGTCCATTTGTCCATTTACGTATCTTTAAAGTTATAGATAACTTAAGTAGTTAGTGTTCATCAATTTCGATTTTATTAATTTGATCATCTATTCCTAGTAGTAAAAATAATGCTATAATAAAAGTACTAATTCTTCTAAGAAAATGTAATGCGCAATTACAATGATGATAGTATTTATTATGTAAAATTTATTAATTTGGTTTTTTATTTTTAAGACTCACTGTTAGCTGCTGCTCATTGTAATATTTTTCTTTTTGTACTATCCGAGTCGAGAAACGTATTTTGACTATTAATTAATGCTGATTATTCAATAATGATCACTTTGACAATTTTACTTTAGGATGTACCATTAAAGAGGAAATGTCAACCCCTAGAGATGGAGCTCTTGTTGGTACGATGCGCGAGCCCGGATTGGGGCGGTTGATGGGGCGTAGCCTAGTGCAGTTAATCCGCGGAGCGGTCGAAGGATTCCCTTTGTCGACGAATGACAGGGTGGATATAGCTTTGAGTACCCCTCCCCCTCCTTTGAGTACTAACTGTCCGAAACTTTGCTCAAGTCCTATAAATTGTGTTAATCGCCCTCGGAGTTGCCTCTACCCCTCATTACTCCTCCTTAGATCTGCACCATCCTCTCTCCTAGGGAGGTCACAGCCCGCTGGATCTCACTCCTAAGTTATCTGCCTTGTTTAAAACATTCTTTATTGAATTATATTTATAGTAGGCGAGATTAGGGAAGGCCACTGGATTTTGGAGATGCGTGCCTCCTCTACAGTGGGCACAGGTTGCTGTGTGTCTGATAACAGTTCTGGAAAAAAAAAAAAAAAAAAAAAAAAAAAAAAAATTCGCTTCTTGAGAAATTGTTTCTGATTTTTAAATTCTATCTAGCATCATTTTTCAGTAAATATATGTTATTTTTGAAAAACCTGAAATAGCGTATTTTTTTTAAATTTCATTAATTTTTTTTACACTCCAATGAATATTTTTTGTGATTTTTATAATTACAAGTGTGCTTAATTCGAATCAGGAGC
The DNA here is from genome assembly GCA_003667255.2 of Euschistus heros. Lineage (NCBI taxonomy): Eukaryota > Metazoa > Arthropoda > Insecta > Hemiptera > Pentatomidae > Euschistus > Euschistus heros. The sequence goes on along the minus strand of RCWM02000008.1, from coordinate 2,022,954 downwards.
AAAAACAAAATCCATCAAGCAAAATTTTTTAGAGATTGGAGGTTGTTTAAAGAAAAAACAACTGAAATAGCACTTTTTTTCTTATATTTTTATAAAACATTTTTGTTTGGTGAAAAACAGTAATATATAAAATAATATTTAATAGTGAACATAATCATTGTTTAATCACGTTTCTCCCGTTGTAATGCCCAACAGTAGTCGGCAAGAATCTTCTCATTGCATTTACAGCTGTACCTTTTTTCCTTTTAGGTTATCTCTTGATGATACTGTTCTATGGGTTCATCTAAAACTGCTCCCAAGTTGGGAGAGAAGAAATTGAAATGAGAATACAAAAAATGAATTTTGAGGGCTTACCTGCAACCCATGGTCTTACATGATAAAAGCAATTCTTCAACGATGTCAGTTATACAACGTAGCCTAATAGTTATGCTCTCCATTTTTTTTTTTTTTTTTTTTTTTTTTTTTTTTTTTTTTTTTTTCATTTTGTAATAAATTATAAAATTTTCTTTAAATGTTTCATTTAAGGAGATTAATATCAGTTATTACATTAAAAAGGCATAACTCCCCATTTGCTTTATTCAAGCAAATGGGGAGTTATGCCTTTTTAATGTATAAAATTTTCAAAATCAAATGTTGCCTGATCGAGATTTTCTTACTTCGGATTCGTGTTCAGCACACATCAAAACATAATAAAACAACATTTTTGATGAAGAAAGTATTTTGATGCAGAACAGCGTAATTGACAAATTTTTTTTTTTTTTTTAACGCTTTTATGCAGATTAACAGTTACTTCTCAATTAGTGCTAAACGATTGTTAGAAAACAGACATCGGTCCTTTCAAACAATTCCTTAAACACATGCTTTCTTTATTTTATATCATTGTACATTTTTATGAATGAGGCTTTGTCATCTATGTTACTCATTGCCCTTGTGTGAGGCAGCTTGTAATTATATTAAAAAAAAAGTCAAGGAAAAGCCGGAGTGATTCGAAATAAAAATCGATGATGAAGAAACGCTTTTTTTTTTTTTTTTTTTTTTTTTTTTTTTTTTTTTTTTTTTTTTTTTTTTTTTTTTTTTTTTTCCAAACCATCACATTTTCTGTAGTTAAGGTAGTTAAAAAATGTTAAAACTGAAAAAAAAAATAGTTTGTTTTTTTACTTCTTTATAAAAGTAACGTCATTGCCGTTCACATTATGGGGTATTACATGCCATGTTGCGGGTAATAACCCTCCCCCCCTGGCCAACATCTACCGAGTGATCATTTAGAGGCTTAGGCGATGACATTCTAAGCCGCTCCCACACAGCTTAATAAGCACTTGCCAAGCCGGGGAGGAAATTTCATTGTATCAGCCCTGAATAATATGACAAAGACAATTACGGACAATTATAATTGTAGAAAGGTCGTATAAAGAGGCGGTTGTTGGAGAAGTTGAAGTTGGAGAAAGTAGCGGGATCATTAGCATAACGACGATGGTCTATTGTTCTTACCCCCTCTCCCACTACCCTCCCCCCACCGCCGTGCCCTTTTACTGTTTGTCTCTGTCCCTTTTTACATAAAAATTAAAGCCAACTTTTTTTCCTCAGCCTCTCCAGTTTCCATGTTTGTACGTTCCCTTGTGCAGGAGCTGGAGAGCTGGCTCGTTAACTTGGCTGCAGTTACACAATATTGACTTGTTCTCTTATTTGCATATAGCTAAGGCTTGAATACCCTTTATTGTCATATCTCTACTCCTGCTTGTCCTTCACGTAAGGAGTTCGAAACCAGAAATAATAAGATCTCTCTTATATTGTTTGTTGTTTTTAACATAAAACTGCATTTATAAACCAAACTGAAACTAGCCACGTTTCCTCTGACCCATTGTTCTTATGTAATGCTCTTTTCTTAGGTAACCGTACCAACCTTATTTCACTCAGCTATATACCTACACTTACAAGGGGAGGACGCACTTAGTCTCTCACTGATCTTGTTGGAAATTTTTTTGGAGGTTCTTGGTCAAAAAATATTAGACACGTGTTTTGCCGTTCCGACCAATGGGCTCTAGAAGCCGAAAAAAAAAAAAAAACCATTAAATTAAAATATTTTATATCTCGAGTTTAAAAAATGATATCAACATGATCCTTACTCCAAGATTTTTATTTTTGATTGCATATTTAAGGAAAAATACACCTGTTCCATAGATTTTGGTTTAGGTTAATTAAATTCTAAAAAAATTATTAGATTTTCAAGCAAACTACCTCTATAATTTTTTTTACACAAAAATTGACGTCAGATTGTAATTCAGCACCCTCAAAAACATTGAAATACGTTTATTCAATAAAAACAAAAAATATCATTTTTTTATTGAACTACGTTCAATATAATTTTTTCACTAGAACCGACATCGGATTTGAATTCAGCATTAAAAAGAACCCTTAAATACAAAATTTCATCGAAAAATAAAAATAAAAATTCGTAAGCTTCAAAATTTGCCTGACCAAATCAGTAGGCAACTTTTGTTTAAATTGACAAAAACATGAATTACGCTTAGACGGTTTAACGTATCAACTTCATATTTTATACAAAATAAAGGTTGGTAATACTCTTGAAATGTCTTTGGTTTCATTTTCCTATCTGGTTTAAAACTCATGTTAAAAATAAATATGTTTTTCGGATTTGCTAATTTTATTTTTTCTTTTTATTGAATAAACGTTTTTCAATGTTTTTGATGGTGCTGAATTAGAATCTGACGTAAATTTTTGTGTTTAAAAATCTTTAGAGGTAGTTTGCTTAAAAATCTAATAATTTTTTTAGAATTTTATTAAACTAACCGAAAAAATATGGAGCGGCTGTATTTTTCCTTAAATCCGCAATCAAACATAAAAATCTTGGTGCAAGAATCATGTTGATATAATTTTTTAAACTCGAGATATAAAATAAATTAATTTAATGCTATTTTATTTTTTTGTCTCGGCTTCTAGGGCCCATTGGTCGGAACGGAAAAATTCGTGTCTAATATTTTTTGACCAGGAACCTTAAAAAAAAATGCCAACAAGATCCGTGAGAGAATGAGTGTGTCCTCCCCTTGTTAGATATATCTGTCATCCTGGTGAATAATTGGTTAAGTCGAATTTTGAACAAAGTGAGAAAAGTGACTAAAAGGAAACGTGCAGATGTTTTCTTCATAGTGAATAAGTCTTTTAGTCAGTATATGTTCATCTTATAACATAGTTATTGTAATGTATGTTTTTATACAATTTGATTTTTGTAAACTTAAGTAGTCAAGTCAATTCCTCAATGTCAATCTCTCAACTGCCTATTCAAAGTTGATCAACAAAGCTGGTGATGAAATTTATGTACGCCCAGTGAAACATGGTTAAGTTTAGTTGAACATTTATGCGCAATTTGTTTTATGGTGGCCAGCTGTCCAAATCAAGTTAGTCAATTATGAACATTCAATGGATTAAGGTTAAGTTCAGTTAACTACTTGTGAATGGATATGCTTTTCTGGTAACTTGCAAACTTCTCAGAAACAATACATCACCAGCAATAGCAATAGCCCTAATTATTTATCGGTACCTACTGTATCCAGGATTTTATTCCTTGACTTTTTTTTTTTGTATTTTGTATTTTTCTTTGCCTCAGGGATTATTATTCAGTTTTATATCGTTTTCTCTATATCTTATATTTTATATCTTATATTTTCTGTAAAAAAAAATTTATATGATATTTCGAATTTTGCAGAAACCAAAAGCAATTTTAATTATTTTACATTTTTTTTTTCAATCTCCTAAACCAAACAATAATTACTAATTAAAAAAAAAATTGATTTTCATAAATTCTGCGGTGAACAACCGGTTAAGTGTAATATCTCTTAATTGATAAGAGCTATTAACTCAGCTTATTAGAGAATATACGAGAGTTGTCTGGATTGTCTTGGAGCAGCCTTCTCAGTCTTTTGTTGAAACGCGTAAGTTAGCGGGCGGTGGTCGGTATAACAGGTAAAGGGGCGGCCTTCCAATAGATATCTGAAATGTTTTATGGTTTCATACAAGGCCAGTAACTCTCTGTCATAAGTAGAGTACCTCTGCTGCGTGGGTGTAAGCTTCTTGAGAAGAAACCCAATGGTTCCAACGTCGAATGGTGGATCTGGTGGACTACTCCGCCAATAGCTGTATCCGAAGCGTCTGTGTGACCGTGAGCGGTGTACCTTGTCTAGGGTGTGCGAGAAGAGTTGCTCTACAAAGGTCGCTTTTCGTGCGTTCAAAGGCGTCTGTCATCGATTGAGTCCATTCTATGGACTGATTGTCGGTTATGTCATGAGGTAGGTGTAGAGGAGCCTGTGTTTGCGCTGCCTGAGGCAAAAACCGACGATAAAAGTTCACCATTCCTAGGAAGGTACGGAGTTGTTTTGCTGTCCTCGGCTTAGGAAAATCGGATATAGCCTTAATTTTGTCTAAACGAGGCCCGCAACCGTCTTTTGTTATTCTATGACCTAAAAAGTGTACTTCCTCCTGAGCGAAAACACACTTGGAAATGTTCAACTTTAAACTGTGTTCGGTAAGTCGCTGGAATATGCTACGGAGATCGTTTATATGTTCTTCCATAGATGACGAGGCGACTAGGACGTCGTCCAAATATGTAAAATTGGCAGTTTAGCCCGCGGAGGACTTCGTTAATAAATCTTTGAAAGGTTTGTGCAGCGTTACGTAATCCGTATGGCATGTAGGGAAATTCAAATGAGCCGAATGGTGTTGTAATGGCAGTTTTGCAAACGTCTTCTGGTGCAACTGGAATTTGTTGGTAAGCGTGGGCCAGGTCCAGGGTTGAAAAGATGGTTTTGTTTTCTAAAAAATTAGTACAATCTTGAATATTAGGTAGGGGATACCTATCAGGTATAGTTATGTCATTTAATTGTCTGTAGTCCCACAAGGTCTCCAAGTGCCATCTTTCTTCCTTACTAAATGTAGTGGGCTGGCCCATGGACTATCTGAAGGTCGACATAGCCCCAAGTCGAGCATATTGTCAAATACTGCCTTAGCTGCTGTTATTTTATCTGGTCCTATCCGTCTGGGTTTGGAATATATTGGAGGTCCTATAGTTTTTATGTGGTGTTGCGTGGAAAATGGACGGGATAGCTGAGGCGGGAAATGACCGGATATTTGACCAAATTCGTGAAGAAGGCAGCTTATAGGTGACGTCGGGTTGAATTTGCTGATAGGAGTACTTGGGTTATGTGGTGAGCTGTGCTGGATGGTGGAAACACATGTCATGTTGAGTCCGTCTATAAGTCGTCGGCCGGGCAAGTCAACTACAAGATTAAAATGAATTAAAAAGTCCGACCCGATAATCGGCTGCTGGACATCGGCTAAAAGGAAAGTGTAGGTGAAATGCTTTTCGGGGAGGTAACAAAAGAACACAATCCTGATACTTTTTACAAAATTTCATTTATCAATTACTTAAACCTTATTTATGACACCTTTTCAAATTTTGAAAATCGGGCCCTGAAAAGTAATGATAAGGGACTTCAGCACTCATTCACCGGAATGACAAATATATTAAGAAATGTATTTTAAAAACTATTTGTTGATATTTAAATTTGTATACATTATATACAACGAGTAAATTTATGGAAATTCTACATTAGAAGGTCCCGAGGCCATCTTTTCAGACGCCTCGGATCTGGAATAGAATAGGAAGCAAGTTGAGTGACTAGTGGATTTTAATGGTTATGGAGTATGATATATGAAATGATAGATATCTGGTTTGAACTAAGTCAGTATGGAACATTAAGATCTTTGTGGATAAGTTTGTGACAAAGTAAGGATCATTGAGGATTTTTCTACGGATTTTAGATTGTAAAGATAGGATACGAGATATATTGTATGGTATAGTAGAGCCCATCAGCTAATTTATCTAAAAGAATTTACAAGAATTTGGCTTTTTGCCAAAAAAAAAAAAAAAAAAAAGGATTAAGCTAAATTTTCTATGCCTTTTTATCAATTTTGAACAAAAAATACATAGAAAGGTAAAATATGTAGGTTTATTTTTTTTTTTTTTATAAGTAGAAGAATTTCAAAAAATGTTTTAAGTACTTTACTAATCCGTGGAACATAAAAAGCTAATTCTTTTTTCTTTTTTTATTTTCTTCCATGGAACATAAAAATAAAATTACTTGACAAAATTGAATTATAAAAATTTTTATTAAATAATTATTAAATTCACAGATTAAGTACAATTAAAAATAAGATAAAAAAAGAGAACAGAAAAAAACTGTGCTATACATAAGTAATATAAACTATATAATATATAAGTGAAATATGTAAATTATATATAATAATTTAGACTAATCCTGGAAATTCTTCAACCAGACCTTTTTATCAGTAGAAGGCATCTCTTCTCTCTCAGTTGAGTCACAGATGAAAAAAAACAAAAAAAAAACTGGATGCTGAGTGATAGAGCTCGAGTACACTCACTCAGATCATGTCTAGAGAAGCTGGCTATTGCCAGAACTCCAACATAATTAAATTTTACATTAATTTTCTGGTAGTAGTTTTTATCTGTGTGGAGGATTGTCAGGATGCGTGGAACTGCATAATCAATGAGCTAGAGGGTTCGGATGTTTGGAAAGGTTTTGATGGAATTAAAAAAATGTAATGGGTATGTGGTCGAGGGCGTATGGAATATTGAGATCATTATGTAGGGTTTTGTTGTAGTCATTATAAGGAGCATTCACTTTAATTCGGAGGATTTTGGCTTGGAAGGATTGAATGCGTCTAATATTCGACTTTTTAGGTGTCCCCCACCTCAAGTCCACAGATCTAAAGAGATTTAAATATGGTTTTGTATAACAGAAGTTTTTTTTAACTGCACGCCTCAAAATAAAGTTATGGATGCGGGTGGCTCTGTTGTTATTCTGTTCTGATTGTTTTAACGAAAAATGAACCGGTCGTTGAGTAAGATGTGTGACAGTGAGTACTGTCACTCCTTTCTCTTGTTCCACTGTTCACTCATTCTGTGGTTCTTTTGTTCTGTTGATGAGGAAATAGCCCATTTCGACTTCGCTTTTTCATGAGCCTGTTGAGATAATACCTTAAGCAATTTTCTGAGCTTATAGGTGTATAATTATACGAGTGCGAGTATAAAAGGTTGAGAGTGAGTGGGTTGGAGGGGGGAATGAGATAGAGATGGGATAATCCAACTAACTCGGCGTGAAAGTGAGCCGAAGGCGACAGATCGATGGGGCCCCTTTGATGAATGGAAGCCCCCTCCACCCACCCCCCCTCCTACATTCATCACGCCCTTTATAAATATTAAAATCCATCTAGTCACCCTTTCAGATCCTTTTACTGTCTCGTCCTCGTCTCTTTTTTTGTCTCTTCTCTAAAGAAGGGATTTATTTTTTATTTCTTATCGCCCGCGTTTAGTTCCCCACCTCTTTTGTGCTTTAATTTTTTTTTTCCAGAAAGTATTCTGTTCATTAAAAAAGATGATTTTCGTGATGTGGTGCTTTCTTTGGAATATTTTTTGGCAATGCGAGCTTTTGGAAGGAAACATTTTATTTATAAGTAAAAAATATAAGAAATATGTCTTCTACAATTATAGTAACATCTTGAGAAATTTCTACCAGGAAAATTCCCATCTCTATACTTCGGAATTCAACTGGCCAAGTGAAGTTATGGCTGTAAAGACGAGTTCTTAAAAATCCAAGGGAACGGACTAAGATACAAGGAGTACATCATGGAAGAAATTAAGAACCATACTACTTCAATGGAGAGTACTAAACTCAAATTCATACCCAATTTACAGAACCATCTACAATTTGAATCACAGAAACCCAGAAGCATATTTACTATTTAGAGTGCATATTTATAAGCAAAGAATCGTTAGTCACATAAGAGTCAACAACCCAGAAATCATTAATTTACTGAAAGACAAATCTTATACTCTAAAGCCTATGAAGCCTGCTTCTTCTGTGGAGTGTTTGTTGAGAACTGCCTTCAAAATCTGCTGCTTCATTATTCCTCACTCCAAGAACCTAGAAATAAATACTTTAACAACTACATGGTTGGAAACTCCGATATAAATGAAATACAAAACATTATTTCAATTAAAACTATTGATCATTTTAATGATATCTATATATTTTTTTTCTAATTTCATTATAATATTGTTTTCAATAATAATTGGAATTCAAATAAATTTATATTCATAAGGTATAGTTGACTGTGTGTAGTAGATAGTCGGGGTAGGCAGTCGTAGATACACAGCAGATCAAAATAAAATTGTTTTTATTTTAATTGTTAATGCCGACGTTTTAACTTGCATTGTAAGCCTTCATCAGGGGTTCAGCGAGAATGGTAAAGACACTGTTTACCCTATCTACGATCTGTATCTATGACTGCCTACCCCAACTATCGACATACTCAAATAAATTTATGTTACTGGTAGCTTGGCTGTGGATATAAACAATGAATAACATTATTATTTTATGTAGTCTATTTTTATTTTACTTTTGTTTGTTATTATTATTTGCTTATTGTAAATTATTTTGTTAATTTTTTCTAAAATACCAGATCCAAGGATAAAATTCTATTGAAATGTTGCATATAAAAAAAAAAATAAATAAAAAAATATGCATGTACAAGAATTTTTATTTGATAAATAAACATTTATTATTTCTTCGGAATATTCCATATCTTATAAAAACAAATCTCAATTTCTCCTTGATTGGGAAAAAACAATAGATCATGTACATATGTATACTGATTTTTTCAATTTACGTTTTAGAATATTTTTTTTATTTACATTTATTAAAATTTACAACTGTTCAAAATATACTTGCTTCAAAGGATACTTCCCTTCCTATATCATATAGTATGATATCTAAAGAACACTTAAACACATGCTAAAAACACAAGCAGTAGACCAGTGGCAGACACGTTGGAACACAACACACAAGGGAAGACATCTACATAACTTCATTCCAGACTTACGGACCTACATAAAATCAAACTCATGGACTAACTTTTACATTACACAAGGAATCACAGGACATGCGGCAGTAAATAGTTATTTCTATCGATTTAAAATAAGAGATTCTTTTCTATGTCCTTGTGATTTCACTCAAGAACAAAATATACACCACCTCATATATGAATGCAGACCACTCACTGACTAGAGAACTATTCTACAGACTAAAACAGTACAGAAACAAGGACATTGGCCGGTGGATGGTCAATGTTTGATGAACAATTTATTTGATAATTTCCAAATATTTCTTAAAAATTCAATAATTAAAATAGAGGATATAAATATGAAATATCTTTAAACCACTAAATATTCATAAACTTTTCTCTACATAACTATGTTGCTGTTGTTATTGAATTTTGAATTATTTATGTTATATAACTTCTTGTTCTTAGTTTTATTTTATTTTATTTTTCTAGTTTATTTTATATTTTTTAATACCTTTCAACACATGTAAAATTATAATCAAATCAAAAATAATAATTACATGTACATTGTATACTTTGTACAAGTATGGTGTGTACAGAAAAAATAAATAAAATCCTTTCCAACAGGGTTACTGCTGGAAGGAAAACACTAAAAAAAGAAAATAATAAAAACTGTTCAAAATATATAAATAAAGTAAATGTATTGACAACGATAATAATAACCTGTTAAAACTTAAAAGGAACTACTCATCAGTAGCACTTTATAAAAATTCTACACTAGAAGCTCTTTAGGCCATCTTCGTTTCAGACGCCTCGGAGGATTATCAGGAATCGTTAAGAAACTAGCGGATTTGAGTGATTATGGAGCTTATTATGAAAGGATAGATATCAGGTGTAACATATGGAACATTTAGATTTTTATGGATAAGTTTATTGGTGACAAAGTAATGAGCATTGAGGATTTCTCGAAGGATTTTGGATTGTAAGGATTGAATACGAGATGAATTGGATGGTTTAGTGGAGCGTTTCAGAATTTAAATGATCAAAATAATTAGATTATATTAACTGTTGATGATTATTCGAAATTAAGTTGAGAGAAAATAGTGGATTCACACGTTACTTTTTTCAATTCAAACCAATATAGCTTCTAAACGGTAGGTCCTCGCGACGGATGTTCCAAAACAAAAAATATCTTCCTTTAAATTTTAGACCCGGGAGCTGTATCAAATTTTCGATTCGAGCAAAACCAACAGAGCTAGACCCTGTCAAAATGCTCTAACACTTACAAAATGTAGGCACACGTTGCTTCTTTCGTTGAAACTAATATAGCTCCTATACGGTAGGTCTTAATGACAAATGTTATTTAATAGGAAGTGTCATCCATAAGGAAACTTTCGTAGAATTTTGGATACGAGTATCAAAAAAAAAAGTATCGAGTTCCAGCCAAAATACATATCCATTCCAAAATGCGGTTATTATATTACAATTGCCTTGTATATCAGCCTTATTACTATATTAGTTCAAATACCCATGAATGCCTTTAGAGCTATGTGTAAGAAATATAACTGTGGAATAGCTGAAATGTATTTTGTATATTGACTTTATTTCTCCTAAATCCGGAAAATAAGAATTTCAAAACCACGTATAATTTGAGGTACCCATGATGGTGTAAGAGGATCAATACAATTAAGATTGATGAATTAATTGCCACTTCTATTGGAATTATTTTATTAGAAAACTAGTTTCGAATGCCAAACATTCATCTTTATTTATGAAACATTCAAAATTTTCAACTGACCACTTCAACATTTACTAGACAAACGATCGAACCTCCCAATTCATTACAAAAGACTTATTTACATGACTGTTATTAGACCTATTTGGACGTATGGAGTTAGGCTATGGGGCACTACTAAACCATCCAATTCAACTCGTATTCAATCCTTACAATCCAAAATCCTTCAAAAAATCCTAAATGCCCTTTACTTTGTCACCAATAAACCTATGACCTTAATGTTCCATATGTTGCTGAGTTAGCCCAAACGAGATACCTATCCTTTCATAGTAATCTCCATAACCACTCAAATCCATTAGTTTCTCAACTTGCTTCCCTCTCCATTCCCGATAATCCTCCGAGGCGTCTGAAAAGATGGCCTAGAGATCTTCTAGTGTAGAATTTTTATTGTTAAAAATTAAGTGCTACTGATGAGTAGTTCTTTTAAAGTTTTGACTTGTCATTTTAATCTTTATCAGCTCATTTACTTGATGTACATATTTGTACAGTTGTAAATTTCAATAAATTGATATATAAAAAAAATAAAAAAATCAAACCTCAGCACTTTGTTCTATTGATTATATATACTGTTTTCGAAAATTTAAGACGGAAAATCAAAAATATTGGTACTCACCTGAGGAGATCAAACGAACTTCTGAAATATAGCAAAAGTGGTAGGGGAAATGCCAAGTAGTTTAAATTTTTTGGAATTTTTACCTTAGGATTTCCCCTATAAATCATTGGATTTTTCAGTTCCTATTGGAAACAAATTTAAAATGGGCCTATTGGAAATGTTTATCTCGCCACTTAAACAAAAATCTGGACAATAAACGATTTTATTATTTCTAATTCATAAATATTTAATTTTAGGCTATTTTCATTTAGATGGATAGCAGAACTGGACTTATAAGACCCAATATTTCAATATCGCTCTCTATCTAAATAAAAATACCATAAATTCAATGAAGACTATCCTAATTTACGTATAATATTTACAAATTATCATAATAAATATTTTTAGTATATTTTTTTATTCATATGAGTTGAAAGATGGATTAGTAAAATAATAGCTACATTTCCCACATGAATCCAATATAGCAAGATGAGCATAATTCAAGATTGCAGGATAATCTCCATACGTGAGGAAACATAGCATTACGGCTTTGATACTTATTTTAAAGCCCATAATAAATGATATGAGTATCTACTATGGATATGATATGATCCTTAGAGCATGGTCTTTATGTTGGATATCCTTTATAATGCTGAGATCAGTTGTAAAACATTCCTGCTGTGACAATTCTGGGAATGAGGATAATCCACATCTGTTAGCAGTGTGCGGGTCGGGTTGACTTCTTTTTAACATACGTGCATTCTTAATTTTTTTTTTTATTGTGAACAACTGGGACGGAGCCACATTTCCGTTGACGAATTTTAACGATGTGAACTGGAGTGATTTTTGTTAATTTTTTTTAATCAGACCTAAACAAGGGTTTGGAAACTTGATTACAGAAATTCACAAATCTTTCGGTATTACCCTTACAGAAAATTTTTCCATAAACTATGGAAATGTACATTAACCATAATCATTAACTTACAGATCATTTTTGAACTTAAGTCCTTAATGCGAGTGAAATTGTACTTCTTGGATGAGGCATTTAAATTTTTATTTTAAGAAATGTTTTTTTTTTGTAATTTATTTGATATATCCACATGGACAAACATCTTACTTGGAATCCACATAGAAGACTAAAAAGATAGAAACTGCCCGTCGTTACTGACTACTTCAACATTTACTAGACAAACGTTCAAAGCCCTATATTAATTACAAAAGACCTATTTACATGACTGTGATTAAACCTATTAGGACTTATGGAGTTGAGCTTTGTGCTCTACTAAACCATTCAATTCATCTCGTATCCAATCCTTACAATCCAAAATCCTCAATGCTCCTTACTTTGTCACCAATAAACTTATCCATAACGACCTTAATGTTCCATATGTTGCTGATTTAGCCCAAACCAGATACCAATCCTTTCATAATAAGCTCCATAACCACTCAAATCCACTAGTTTCTCAACTTGCTTCCCACTCAATTCCCGCTAATCCTCGGAGGCGTCTGATACGAAGATGGCCTAAAGACCTTCTAGTGTAGAATTTTAAATAAAGTGCTACTGATGAGTTTAACATATTATTATCGTTGTCAATACATTTACTTGATTTATATATTTTGTAGAGTTGTAAATTTTCATAAATGTATGTATGTAAAACGTAAATTGAAAAAAGCAGAATATATATGTCCATGATCTATTGATTTTTCCCAGTCAGGGAGAAATTGAGGTTTGTTTTTATAAGATATGGAATATTCCGAAGTAATAATAAATGTTTATTTATCAAAGAAAAATCCTTGTAAATACTAGAGATCTTCTTCTTTTCAATTTTTGGCATGTTATTGTAAACGTTTTTAAAAAATTTACTTGATGTATATTTGTACAGTTGTAAATTTCAGTAAATTGTTAAAAAAATATTGATATATCAACTATGATGTATGGGTATATAGATTTATGTTTAAAAAAAAAAAAAAATCATCTCTGAATTTTACTTCCTTGGGTGTGTGTGCCATCACGTGCCTGCAAATTTGTTTATGAGTTAGCTTTTTGCATAAATAATGGTATAAATAAATTCAGAAGGCCGTAACTGGGCTACTATTCATAAAAACATTCTAGTTTGTTAAAAGCCGAATGGAATATTACATTTTATGTAACTGAACCTCTATATCTCATCGATTAAAAAAAGTATCGTATCTAGTTGCATTGCGATATAAACTAGATTAGTCAAAAATCTAGTAAAAAATAAAAGCAGTTTATTAAAAAAAAAACATTATCCATTGACCTGATTTTAAACTTTGATTTTACTCTAGTTTCCTGTTCCTAATCGGCTTTATATTTAATTAAACATTTCGATTTAGTTTTTAAATGCTGCTACATTCCTCTTTCTTGCCTCCACGAGATCACCTTAAGTGTTTAAGATAGTACATGGGATCTTAGGTGGCCATGAAATCTTAGTTTCGGTTTCTTTGGAAACTCCCCTTCTTGATCACTCTTTATATAGTCATTTAAAAAATAACTCTGAAAAACCGCAATAATCCTGCCGGTATGTGAAGATTTTTCCGCTACCATGCTCTAGCCCTTGCTGCAACTAGTTATTCCGGCTGATGACTCTAATATGTTTATCTTTTTGAACTTAAGCCATGTGTTCATAAGCTACAACTTGAACCGTTATAAACTTATGCTTAGCTTTTAAAAACAATATTCTTATAATCATTTAAAATGAATAGATTATTCATTAATAAATTTGAACAGTTTTATTCTCACTACTGGGAATGTAATCGATGAAAAAAACTTTGAATAACATCATCGGACTTTAACAATAGGCATCTTCCTAATTTACAATATGCTTCGATTGAGATCTGCAGTCAATACAATGCACACAAGATCCCATCTTTCCGATCTATATACCCTATCCCACAGCACTATTGCATTCGAACGCTCCTTCCTCTTTCGCTCAACCATCCTCTGGAATTCCGTTTCTCCTCATATCAGACAAGCGAAATCCCTGAAAACATAAATTCCTCTATTTCGAGTACCTAACGCCTATCCAAGGTGACGCTTGCTAACAATCTTCCTTCCCACGTAAATTGAGAATATCAATCAAGCTTGATATCAATTAAACTCTTTTTTTAAACATTTTAAATAAATATTTGCTCAATTTAGATACCATTCAATATAATATTTTCTCGCCCTGAAAATAACATTTAGATACTTCTATTTTTATATAATACACTGAACTTTGTACCAAAAGAATTTCTCGTTTCATTTGTAGATTTTTCACTTATTTGCCTCTATTTATATTTAATTAGTTTCTATGTATATATTATCGTTGTTATTATTATTATTAAATGCGAAAAAGACCAAACATGGTCACGCAAAGCTTCACTTTAAGTATGCGCATTTTATTTATTTATTATCATTGTTATATTAGTATTTCTTCTTTATTGTTTCATTGTACTATGTCTCTGACCAGATGTAATTAATTCTATTTGTTTCTGTACTTATTTTTTATTCTTAAGGGACTTGGTCCCGGAATAAAATTATCTTCCTATTCTATTCTATCTAGTTTAGGCTAAATCAGCAACATATGGAACATTAAGGTCTTTATTTATAAGTTTATTTGTGACAAATTAAGGAACATTTTGGATTTCGGATTGCAAGGATTGAAGACGAGATGAATTAGGTAGCTTAGCGGAGCCCTAGATCTCAACTGCGCATGCCCAAACAGGTCTAAATGCTGTGATGTAAATAGCTTTAGTAATTAATCGACATCTTAGAGCATTTGTCTATCGCTTAGAATAATCACCTAAAATAGGTTAAAACGTTAACGGGAGTATAAATTTATATAAATTACATAATTGCTTGGCGTACTTTTGATTACATGATTAGCCGTTGTGCAATACATTGTAACAATTGACAACGCTTACGTAAGCCCGACGATGATATAATAAGAGTCCTAAAGCTGGGA
This sequence comes from Euschistus heros, assembly GCA_003667255.2. NCBI lineage: Eukaryota > Metazoa > Arthropoda > Insecta > Hemiptera > Pentatomidae > Euschistus > Euschistus heros. Next base: position 2,007,668 of record RCWM02000008.1, on the reverse strand, counting down.
GGAGGGTAGATATTTAAAGTTATCACTGGCCGGGGATCTGTAACATGCAGTATGGCCTCCCCAACCAGATTGGCAGCTCTGAGATTACTCCCCTGTGACGGCTGGGTAAAAAAAATATATATATAAAACATTGGCTCTACCCCTTTGCAGCTCCAATCACAGCTTTACGACCGAACTGTTTCTGGAATACTCGATTTCCAAGGTTAGCAATAAGTATTGATGGATTTAATAAAAACAAGGCAAAAATAAACTTAGACAAACGGAACTGATTGAAAAACTTTAATTTAATTGAAAATCTATTAATAACTTTAAGGCATAAAGTTGAAATGTATCCATGGCCGTAAAATGTCAATGGTACTGCTACGGATGGAAGTTGTCAATACTTAGATGTGTTACAGCCTGTTATGGATGACTTCGCGTTCTTATAACTGAAGTCATATTTACACGTCACTTTGGATGATCATCTTAGATGAATCATCGAAAGGGACAACTTTAAACTTTTTTTCATCTTCAGTTCCTCCAGAATGATCACCGAGACTGAACAATGAAAGAACTAAAAATGGAAGGTTGATTTTGGATGAAAGAGTCTTTCAAACTATGACTTATCTTGTTTCAAAAAAGAGTGAAAAATCTCAATTGCTTCTCAGTGGACGTTGAACTCCCTTCGCGTGAGGACATTACACATTTATTTTTTTGCATCAATAATTTTCTGTTGTTATATTTTTTGTCTTTTAAATGATGCGATAGGCTTTGGAATGTTAAATCAGCTGTATACAGTAGAAACAAATTTAAGGGAGAAAGCCTATGGTGGAACAGCTGAATTGACCTAGAATATCATTCGCAGATGCTTCTTTGTTAGCACTACAACTCGTGAAGCGGCTTGTGCTGCTGCTCTCCAATTTCTTATTCTTAACATTCTCTCCGCCTCTGCGTCCAAATATCTTTTAAACTAGGATCCTGGGGATTTCATTATTGCTCATTATAGCTACTATATACATCAATGTACCCATCTCATACGGCTGGATTTAATAAACTGTAAAATATTCAGTCTTTATAGCGATGCATGAGCTCAGCGTTTTTTCTCATTCTCCATACCCCGTTGTAACACAAAGGCCCAAAAATTCTTCTCAGAATCTTCCTATCAAATCTCACTAGGGACGATTCTAGGACTTTCGGCATCGTCCAGCATTCTGATGAGTATGCGAGAACGGGCTTGATCGAGGTTTTATATATTTGTATCTTTGTTATTATGGAGAAAGATTTGCTGTTTAGAAACTTCTAAAGTCCATAGCAGCTATATCTGACGCTGTATCTCTGGTTGCTTATCACTGGTGGAGTTCAGTTGTATTTGAAGGTAAATAAAACCCTATACACAATCGAAGCTGAAATCCGGCAGTTTTAACAACTCCTCCTAGTCACTTCTCTGTTAGGATTCCAGAGCATATATATTCGCAGATGTCAAAAATTAAATTTAAACGGTTCCTACTCTGTACCTAGCATCACTCAAAAAGATTAGAAGAATCTCGGAAAAAAAGTGGCAGGTATTAAAAAAAATGTAGTCCTGAACTCAGCATTAGATGGAACTAAAAAAAAACATCTGAAAGTTCGGATGAATCACCCTGGATGATCATCACAAATTATCCGTGTGAGACTAGCTTGGGTCGTGCTAGACAACTAGAAGGCTATTAACTACTCGTAAGTTCAGAACATACAGGTATCACGTCAGGTGAGCTCACGGTCAGTGACGCAAACTCACGTTCGAAAAGTAGGTGAAAATTTTAATTTTTGTTTTTATTTTTTATATGCCTTCAGCCACACTGCTGTTACCTCAGCTTTATTGCCTGCCCTACAAACTGTTGTTGGTTTGAAAATTATTAAATTTCAGTAGTTTATTACAGGCACACTTTTCTCTTTCTATATTTATATAAGGATTGTATATTCATGTTTTTTTAATTTAATATTTAGTTATATTTTAGGTATTGATTAGCCGCTTCATATAACTGATGCAGAATACGTTCTAAAACGGACAGAAATAGTTGGTTGGCAAGCCTGTAATTTGAAGAGCCGAATTGTTGAATACATGACAAATGTCGCGACGTGGCGCTGATTAGGGACTGCCCCGAACTGAGTCATCATTTAACAAAGGCAACTGGAGTGGAAATAAACTGAGTCCGTTGATTAATCAGAGCCAATAGGGTAATGAGGCTTTGTTTAATATTCATTCTAACAGTTGTCCCTAGCCAATCAGCCTCTACGCTACTCTACTAGATCATAGCAAAAAGCGCTTGTTTAACGTCGCTGATAGGATTTAAAAGGAATTTTAATCAGATCTGTAGTTCGTAAATACTAATAATTTATAATTTTTATTTAATAACACCCATGTTTAAGAATGTTATGGCTTTTATAGTACCTACCAATCTGAAAAGAGTTCTGCAACGATAGATATCTTCTATTATATAGAAGAACAAGGCATTTTTCGTTTGTGATGACTAACCGCGAAAACTACTGATCAAATCCGTACCAACTTTTAACTACATCATCTTCATAGCTCAAGGTTTAGCAGTACGAAAATTTACTTATTTTCAATGATATTTTCAACCGACTTCAAAAAAGAGAAGGTTTGATCAATTTTGATGATTCTTTTTTAGATCGGTAGGGCATACTTCAGAGGTGGTCCCATAAAAAATATCTTGAAATCGACGAAGCACTTTTTAAGAAAAATAACAGTTAATAAAATCACTTAATAAATGTTTTTTTTTTATTTTTCTTTAAAAGTGCTTCATTGATTTCAAAATGTTATTTATGGAACTACCTCTGAAGTATGCCCTACCGATCTAAAAAAGGATCATCAAAATTGATTCAGAATTGACGGAGTAATTGCGTAACATACATCAAAAAAAATAAATAAATAAATAAAAAAAAATATATACAGATGAGTTGAGAACCTCCGTCAATTCTTAATCAATTTTGATGATTCTTTTTTAGGCCAGTAGGGCATACTTAGTCCCATAAAGTAGGTATTAGTTGGTAGTCCCATAAAAAATATTTTGAAATTAATGCAGCACTTTTTAAGAAAAAAAAAAAAACAGTTAATAAAAATCACTGTTATATAACCTTACATTTTAAACATATTTATGATTATGAAGCAATTTCAATTGTACAGACAAATCTTGATCGATGTGTCAAAATTCGGTAAGTCGAACAAAATCTATGTACTAAGTACATTACTCGTAAATTTCACTTCAATAAATCTATTTCAGGCAAAGTAAGTTGAACTGAAAATAGTGGTCAAAAGACGGAAAAAAATACACTCTCCACTAAAAAGTGAAAAATAAAAATAATTTTTAGAAAAAAAAACAAAACCGACTTCAAGATTAAACCTACATATATAGAACTAAAAAGTAAAAAATAATATTTTTGTTGCTTCGAAACAAAGAGAATTAAATGACAATCAACGAAATTATCGATACTTATATAGCTATTCACAATTTATAATCAGTTATTTTTGGAGTCGGTGCCAGCAAAGGAGGGCACTTCAACCCTGCATTTGCAACAAACTTTTGAATAGCACGAGACAGCGTCTGGCGGTGATGAAATAGTGAGGGGTCTTTACAATTACCTATTCCTTTTTTCTATTTTTTCGGATTCTGTTTGTTTTTGGTGGCACCGACTCCAAAAATAACTTATCATTAATTGTGAATAGGTATATAAGTATCGATAATTTCATTGATTGTCATTTAATTCTCTTTGTTTCGAAGCAACTAAAATATTATTTTTTACTTTTTAGTTCTATATATGTAGGTTTAATCTTGAAGTCGGTTTTGTTTTTATTCTAAAAATTATTTTTTTATTAAACATGCGATGTGTGGATCCCAGTGAAGTTTGGGAATCGACCGATAGGCGGTTAGTATCATTCTGCCAGCCAGGAGATATACAATAGAGCAGTCACGAGTGGAGTGGGGGTGGGATTCGTTCCCCCTCCATTATACTACCCTAACCTCAAAAGTTACAACTAAAGTTACAAGTGTTTGCTTTTAATTTCTTATTTTTTACGTTAACCTATTCTCGTTGAGTTTTTATTTTGTTTATAAATCCATTCCACATTATGTATGCTTTTTTGTGCTGCAATTGGATGTAAGAACAACAAGACTGGAACTAAAAATGATAAGCAGCTTAGCTTTCATAGGTAATTAACTAACATAAAATTTATATATTTTGAATTAAGTTGCTATTAAAATAAAGAGACAGATGCGTGGTGCGGCGTGAGTATTCCAGTGTAGTTTGAAAAAATACTGATATATGATTTTCTTTCTTTCTTTATTAGCACGACAGACTAGGTTTGGGCGATAGTCGATAGTTAGCACCAACGATAGGCCGATACCATCGGTTGTTAACTATCGATTGCTATCGATAGTTTTTCGATAGTTGCTTCCTTTTTTTCCAAAGCTATTCAATGAAGAATTTAAACTAATTTAAATAAATTCAATTATCTACTTACTGTTTGAAATTTTGCAGGATTATAAATTATAAGATTATATCATAAAGTTGAGAGAAAAAACTCATTTATTTGAATTTTAAAAAAGTATTTATAATTTACTTGGTTACAATAATAATGAACTAATCAAATCTTCAAAAAAGAAAAATAACGAAATAGTTAATTTCATGAGTCGAGTGTGCTCCTTGAGCCACATATTTCCCGAAAGAAAAATGTGTTTCTGCTTTCCTTTGGCTTTATCTTTGCGAGAACCCTTGAGCTCTAGGAATTCCGAATTCAATTTCAAAAGAACAGATCAGTATAATTCTGAGAATTTCAAAACTTGAGGGTAGAAATGATCTAGTGGTAGTCGACACTATCGATAGTGACCATCGATAGGTATGATCTATCGATATATCTATAGTAACTATCGACTATCGCCCAACACTACGACAGACGCACGATGCTGTCTTTTGACCTGTTCCACAGCCTTCCTCCAATCGCCCCGACCAGCAGCTCGTCTTAGATATATCTTAGATAGTTTTAAGTCCTCTGAGACACCATCGAACCATCTTCTCTTCGGTCTTCCACGAGGTCTCACTCCTACGGTCTATCCTGGGACAATTTTCGGCATGTTCTGCTCTCACCCATCTGGAAGACATGCCCCATCCATTTGAACCATTGAACTTTTATGAATAACTTCAATGTCAAGTCACCATATAAATCATTTAGTTCCGGTTCTTCCTTCGCCGCCAGATACGGTTTCCTTTATCGTTATGTATCGCTTATAATGTCTTAAAATATTCTTTGTCGATCTGGATTACCAATTTATTCTCTAAAATGAAAAACTGGATTTCCAATTATGTTTTTACGTAATTTTCAACCAGCTAATCAGTCATTGGTATCTTGATTAAGATGACTGCTAAGCGTGGAAAAATCATTGAGGCCTTAATTCTTATTGGAACAGGGACTGAAATCTGGCATTTATTCTTATAATCCCAATAATTTCCACTAATCTACTAAACTACTGTCGGTTTAAATTATTTCAGTTTCCAATTAAAGTTCCTTTTGCTATAACAATTAACAAATCTTGAGGCCAGACTTAAAAACTGTTATGGATCTTCGTTTTCACATATATTCATCCAATGATCATTATACGTCTTCTCTATGTTATTAAGTTCACCTTCCTCAGGATTCCTTTCATAACATCGAAATGAGAATACTACTTTACTTGTCTTTTACCCTTACTATTTTTGCATGGACGACCAATAGACTGTTTTAATAGACAGTTAGGAAGTGGACCCTGAGCGTAGAATAGCCCAGAGCGGAGGATCCCTGACCTACTGCAGTGATTGGAACAGTTCACGACCGGAGCTCTCACGATCCCCGCTCGTGATGGTAGTCTCCCTTTCGAAAACCTTTATCATCGCACACACGATCTCTTCGGCGCATCGTGAAAGTGAACTCGGATCCTTCCCATCTACTATTGCTGCCTTTGTTATCTTTATTCCGTTTTCCTTCCTCATTTTTCAATGAATTACATACGTTAGAAGAGCCATTGATGTATTGATAAATTCACCGTTTTGATAAATTGAGTTGTAACATTCATTGAGTAATGGACCAATAAATATGGAGTAGTGTAGGTACACCCTGCATCGGACCATAAAATATATTTGCTTTTATATCACGTTGATGATAAAATAATCCGGGTTTTTTTATATGTGACAAAAAAAAAATTATAATTTTGTGTGGTACCGAGTTGTTTCGCGAGTGTTTTCTCTTCTACCGAAGCCCCCAGATGGTCATAACTATGGTAGGGAGGGCTGTGAAATATATGCATTTACATATTTCTCCTATCAAACTAAAACTTCTAATATCGTCAAAATATATATGTTTTGGGGCATTTGAAATCAATTTGAGTTATTTTTATTTTGTATATTTTGCCATAAATAAATATGTTTGAATATTTCGAACTTCAATTGCATATTTAACTGCATATCTGGCAAATGAGCATTTGAATTTTGATTTTCTTTTTTAAGTTTCTGAGCAGACAACAAATAAAATATATATTAAAACAAAAAAAAGCTACGCGAAATCCTATTCTTTTTTTTTCACCTATTGAATATCGTGTTTATCCAGATGCTGATTCTTCCTTTTGGATCGTATTTGCTTCTCGTAGAACTGCTTAATCAGATTAATTTCTTGTTCTTGCTCTGCTCAAATACTTGGAATATTACTTCACTTTTATATTTTCTCGAAAATTACTCTAGAAAAGACAAAGGTCTTGTTGGAATGAATGTGTTTTCAAAATTGATACTTTTAAGTGCCATGGAGACATTTTATATTATGTTTCTTTTGATAAAGTCTTGTCAATTACTGCACATTAAAACAGCAAATTACTAAAAACACAGGTGAGAAATCAAAATTTGAAAACACTTTTGTTACACGGACTGCCACTGTATTAATAAAATTTGGATTCCGATACTGATTCATGTTTAGCTGAAATAATCTTCATACGTGTTTTCTTTTTTAACATTCGCCTTGTCTTTTTTTTTTAATGGTCTTCTTCGAATTGTTTCCTTCTTCAACACAATTTGTTACTTAAACTTGAGTTTGTACTTATGTATAAGCATGAATTGCAATTATTATTATTTTTCTAGATAGGTAATGTAAATAGTTGCATATTTTAGGTATTTAATTGCATATTTTACCCTATATCTTTGCATACATATGTGCGTATTTTTGAGTTTTTATTGCATATAATTCACAGCCCTAGTCATGACCTACAACATACCCTGCCGCGGCATACCTTGTCTTCTAAATCAAAATCAAAATCTTCAAGACAAAATGTTTCTTACCATTGCTGCTTCTTCCCACTGATGCTTCTTTCACTCCTAACGACATTGATATTACGCGCGGTTGGGGCCGGCATTCGATCAAGCTTGTAATAATTAAATAAATTCTACTAAAATATGTTTAGACATGGCGAATTCAGAGGTCCTTACTCATAGAACATGAAACACGAACTAAAGTAATCTTTGGGAAAAACTCCATAACCGCCCTTATACACTTGTCTCTCAACTTGATTCCCGATAATTCACCGACGCCTCTGAAAAGAAGATGACCTCGGGACCTTCTCATATAAAACTTTTTAAGCCTAGAGGCCGGCTAATGTAAAAATTAAATCGAATCAGTGCTGTGCAAAACTTAATCATGATTAAACATTTGACATTTGACAACTGCATTCTTATTTTTCAATTAAATTATAATAAGTGGAATTAACGTTTGTCTGGCTGAATGGACTTACGTTCTTACGACCCTCAGAAAGCAGAAATGGCGATTTTTTAAGGGACTTAAGTAGCCATGGCTTAATGTGTTATAAAATTCTACGTACAATAGTCCAATAATCTGAAAACTGTGAAATTTGGACTTACGCTCTTCTGATTCCGAAGTACAGATTTAATCATGATTAAGTTTTAAAGTCAATTAATGATTTAGTACACTTAAAAACCAATTAAAAGCATCAGTCATGATTACATTAGATGATTGGTTTCTGTGAATTAGTTGTCAAACATATAATCATGATTAACTCAAAAGTGCTACTTGTGGGTGGTACTTCATTTTAAGTTGTTGACATGCCATTTTTATTATCCTTCAAAAAGTTTTGATCATCGACAAAGTTGTTCTCTAAAAATGGATGTTATTGAAAATCGACATATACCCAGATTTGATTTATTTACAATTAAGTAGAGTGTGTTCCAAATATTAATGTTTGGAATATGGTTATGTATGGAAAAAGGAAAAATCATTTCGTCTTTTATATTAGATAATATTCAAAGTATTAAGTATATTACAAAAAAATAAAAAAAAGTTCACGTTTGGATTATTTTTCAGACGTCACGAATTTTCATTTTGTTTTCTTTTTATATAAAGGAATGAGAGATATTTTAGAATAAACTCCTCGTCCGTCCTGCCTCGGTGATAATTTAACCATTATATTTTGACTGATGATGCTTCGTGAAAATCGTGACGGTGGTCCACACCTCAAGGTCCGTAAATCCCGAAGAGACCTTGGTCGTTTTCTTACGAGGTTTTAAAATTAATCAAACCGCTCAAATAAATAGATCTTATTCTTTTAACACAATGTATTATTAACGTCAGTGATCTTTGATTTATGTTGTATATATTATTTCCTTTCTAATGGCATGTGATTTGTCAGAGGTTACGTCAGTTTATCTCTGGCTTCTGTTGCGTATAATTTCACCTTCAACGAACCAAATGTGTATGTAATGTGGTTATAAACCGTGGTATGACTCCACACCCACAGGAAATAAAGAAACATGAATCATTTAATTTTTTTTTTTATTTTTTACAAATACCAAGTTTGTAAATACAGACGTATGACGATGTTTTATTTGTAGGTATGATGAAGTTACCACATTCATAGATTAACCTACTGAAAATGACGTGAAATGTTTTTTATTTATTTATTTATTTTTTTCTATTCAAACCACCGCTTTCAAGCTTTTAACATGAAAGAAATGTGGTCTAAAAACGTTATAAAATAGCGTGTTTATTAGAGTGTCACTGAATGCGTCGTTTAAACACATTTAAATTAGAACTAAATTGAGTTCCTTTGAAAAAGTATATTTTTATTTTAACGTAATATTTTTTTTAATTCAAATTACACCTTTTTTAAAAGACCAAACACATTAAAAGCTTTTATTTTATTATTTTTTCTGACCCTTTAATATATGTATTAAAAAGAAAAATACTTATATTTAAAATTGTGATTTTGGTAAAAAAAAATTTATTAGAAATTAGAACATATACTCCTCAGTTTTCTCCGTCTATTGTTTTTATTACTATCCAGTATAATTCAAACTAGAACCACTAGAACCAGGAGTTCTACGAATTTGTTAAGTGTTCAAATGGAACAAGCTTAAGAGCTTCATTTCTTTAAAAGAAGTCAAACAAACATTTTAAATATTTTTTTATAATTTTAAAACGTTCCTTTAAAATGAAAACAATCTTTTAATTTGTTTTACAAGAGCTATTTTTAGATGAAAAAAAAAATACAAATACAAATCTGAACGCTACAGTTCCGCAGTCTGACTGCAGACTTTTCTTAGATATGTCGTTCCCTTTTGATAAGATTATGGATGGGCTGAAGTTCATGCATTTCAAGAAAACATTTTCATTCAGGAGTATGATGAGATGGAAAAGTTTTCTGGTTTGATTAAAATATATGAAATAAGAGACAAATTATTGGATTAGAAAAAAGAAGATAATTGTATGAAGTAAAAAGTATATTTCCGAGTACGATAAAAAAGTGACAAAAATAGAGATAAGAAAATAACTAAACAACCGTTGATCAAAAATAAATTAATAAATGCTAAAAAGAAAGAGAGAAATAAAAAAAAAAAAAAATAAACGAAATATCCTCAATATAGAGTGCAATAAAATGTTAAATATTTAAGAAAATTTATACAACACATGCTAGCTATTGATTTAAATATATATATATATATATATATATATATATATATCGATATATTATATATATATATATATATATATATATCAAATTATATTTTGTCGACCCTTAGAAATTATATAAGAAGTTATAATTCTCTGAACCTATAACCCGAATATTGTAAAAATAGGTTCAGTCAATAAATAAGAACAACTATTCGGGCAACGTTTAGAGACTATATTGTTCTCATAATCATGCCCTGCATCTGGCGAAACGTCGCCAAAATAGTTGTTTTTATTTATTGACTGAACCTCAAGAACCATACTTAACATTTATTAGTAACAGTCAAGAACTTTATCCATATTAACATATCGAGTCAATACTGGAAAATATCTATGGTGGAAGAACGGGATTTTATGAAGAAATCAAAGCTGGAGCAATTACAGTGATGAAGGAACTCCAGAAATCCAACAGAAAACTAGCAAGTGTGAAGAATACTAGGACATTCCTACTAAGATGCAGGGCATGCTATTAATTTAAAAAAAATTAATGTACATCATTTTTTTAAGTTATATTTCTCTTTTTTTAAGTTCTGTTTTTAAGTTTTTTAAGATACAGATATTTTACCACAATTTTCTACACTTCATATCAACATTATCAATTATACACAGAAATAAAATATATTCAATTACTGTCAAGAATGCCTTGCTTTATAATATTATTATAGTTATGTTTATTCATTTAATTTCTAATTTGATTTTTTTTTTATTTCAGGTAAGTTTCGCAGAAATCATTGCTACATTTATTATTCTAGTGAGTTGATTTGTAGTGAGTAGTATTTAAATTTTTCTACTTGTTTAATTATTCAAATAATCTTGTTTTGCGTACATTCCATTCTTTCTAATTAATAGGTTGTCCATTGCAGTAGACAGCAAGAATAAGTGATATTACACGGTTGCCAAGAACGATATACATTCAAAATAAACATCACATTAAAAAAATAAATAAATATATAAATAAGTCTAGATAAATAACTAGGTTATCTAGAACTAATTCGTAAAACGAAAAAACTTAATATTACGAATACTCTCTGTCATTTTATATCGACTATCTTTGTGGAATGGATAGTCAGCGAAGGTCGAAAATCGCGAATTAGTGAAAAATACATTTTAAAATTTTGTATAGTTGTTCATCGGAGTGTTCAGCGTAGTATACTAGTATTTTTTATATAAGTATTATTGGTAGTTTGGGATTAAAATTTTTTTCCGAATGCTAATAACTCCTTTTATCTTTAACAAAAACTGTCTTAATAAAAAAGTTAAGAAGGGATGTGAAAATATGATTATTATAACATATAGAAGTTCCTTTGACAATTTTTTTTTTTTTTTTTATTATTATTTTCTAATGCCTTGTATTTTGTGAACTATGAACAACTAAACCAATATTTTTAGAATAGTTTTTTTTTTCCTTAATATTAATGAACTAATAAGCAAGTTTATAGATTTGTTTGGTATATCTGGAATATATATATGTTTAGTAAGAGTCATTATTTAATATTAACATTATTTGATATTATTTTCATTATTTAATATTATTTTCATTATTCAATAGTAACAGTCAAGCAATTTATCCATATATATATATATATATATATACCGAAAGATTTAATCATTATTAAATTAGGTGAATAATTTCATAAAATTAGCTGTCAAAGAGGTATGATTAAATTGTGATTATTTTTTAGCAATGATTTAATTTTGCATAACTCTGCTGGTGGATACTGATGTTGCCACACACATCGTCGTCTAGGGTTGTTATAGTTTATTAAACTATAAAATATGTATTTTTTTTACTGTTTTTTTTTTTTTTATTAGTTTTAGTGTTTTATGAAGGTTAGTTATTATGAAACGAACGTAAAGAAGTAATCAAAAGTAATGATTCTGATTTTTTTTTTGTTTTTTTTTTCAATACTTATACTGAGCACGCAGAGATATATTTTAAATGGAAAATATTGTATTTTTTTTTTAACCAATACTGAATGTTTTTTTTTTTTTTGGTACAGCATATAGGTTCCATAGTACATGGTATATATATGAAAAATATATGATGTTGATCATTCACATTTTGTAATCGAGTCAATTCTGCTGTCATAGCCCCCCCCCCCCCCCCATTTCACTCTTAATTATTAATGCGACAAGTTCTCTGATTGTAAAAAAAATTCTGTGACTGGTTTGGATCGGTGTTAGTACTTTTTTTCCTTTATTATTATTACCTTGTATTTGCTTCATCATTCGGGGAATAATATTTATTTTTTTATAACTGCTTCAAAGTTTGATTTGTACTCTCCGGGTTTGTTTGTGCATACTTTTTTTCAATTCAATTTGTTTTTTCTGGAATTTTTACATTCCAAGTTAATATCGTCCCTGTAACTTCAAAGTACCGAATGTGAAAATACGTGGTTTATGCATTCCATTTTTAGCGGTTCATTTCTTTGATTTAGCATTATCAAATATTAAATCCCGACCCTTTTACAGGGCGTTATTTCTCCCCTTTAATTCAGATTTGAGAATTCGCTAAAACGTATATCAGTCCTAAAGCAATTGATGAAGTTACGCACAAATATTTGTTTTTTTCACATTAGATACTTTGCAGTTGTAGGGACAATATTTGAAAAATATGAGTACACATTCTGTACTCAGTAATACAGCATTGCATATTACCATCCTTACATTATCTTCCGGTTTTAGTAATATATTTATTAGTAATTTTTAAAATAAAGTATTGTTAATTATTGTTTGGAAATTGTTAAGTACATTTTTTATGAATTTCTAACATATACTATAATAATTTTCCTCGTTTAATAGCAACATATAAGGGTTAACTATCAAGAGAACGCCGGATAAGGGAGAGTGTAAACTTTAATGTACTCTTTTAAAACTTGCCGAAGGGTAAATATTTGAACGATAGCTGAACGATTCTATCAAAAACGACATTAATTGAATGGGTCCGCCGAAAAACGTTCTAAGCGACAAAATTTCCGAAGTGGCGATTTCAAAGGTTTTAAAATGTTTTATAGTACGCCATAGTATGATATAGTACTTCATTATGTCATTATACATGTAAATATAACAAATTAATATGTGAATATAAAATCTAACCTACAAAACTAACAAAAACTTTAGAAGAGAAAGTTACAAAACTAACTTTATTTTACTGATTACTCAAAATTTTATGTTATCAATTGGGATTGATGAATTAATTGCCACTTTATTAAAATTGTTTTATTTGGAAACTAGTTTCGAGTATTAATCATCATTTCTAAAAACATACACCAATTTCAAAACATTCGATACAATTTTAAAATGGGACTATTGTAAATATTTATCTGGTCATTTAATCAAAATTGCTTGATTTTGAACTATTTTATTATTTCTAATGATTCATAAATATTTAATTATTGGCTATTTTTTACTTTATGCATAAATTTCACTCCCGAGTTTTTATTGAATTTATGGTTTTATTTAAATGGATAGCGAAGTTGTAATGTAAGAAATTCCTAAATTCCATCCAACTCAAGAAATAATCCAATAGGAGCTAGGGAAAAAAAAGAAGTAATTTTGGGTATAATTATAGTATTCTCTTAGATGTTTTTTTTATTATTTGATTTTTTTGTTCGTCCAGTTATTTTAGTGTATTTAGCTTCCCAGTCATTGCATTTGGTTTTGGAGATCTTGTATGTTTTAGAATTGATGATGGATGTTAAACTTTCGAAACCAGTTTTCAAATAAAATAATACCAATAGAAGTGGCAATTAATTTATCGGTCCTATTTAAAAAAGTTTAATATAATACAAGTTAGTTTTGTTAACAATTTCAAGCTTTATGTTATACCGTATCTTAAAGTCTTAAAGTATCTTGAAGTTTATATACCATGTTCAACTACATAGTAAGTGTCATGTAAACCGAAACCGTTCGCCTCTTATTAATCAATTTTAAAACTGCATTGTTATCTATATATTATTGCTTTTTTAATAAAACATTAATATAAAATGAGTAGATTTTATTATTTCTAAATCTTCCTGATACTATAAAGATGATGTGGTAAGAATTTGGCACAGAATGGTTCAGTAGTTTTCGTGGTTAGTGATCACAAACGAAAAATAGATTTTCTTTTTATATAATTGTATAGATGGGAAATATTGTATTTTTTTTTTTAGAGACTGGGCATTTTTATTTTTTTATTTTTTTTTTTTTTTTTGTACAGCATATACCTTGTACAAGGTATATATATGAAAAATATATAATGTTGATAATTTACATTTAGTAATCGAGTAATAATATGCTTTCGTACGTCCTTCATTTCTCTCTTTATTATTAATGCGACAGGTTCCCTGACTGCAAAAAATTTCTCTGACTTGTTTGGTTCGGTGTTACTTTTCTTTTTTTATTAACTTGTATTTGCTTCGACATCATTTGGTAATTGTATTAATCGTTTTATACTATCCTGCGTACCTCATGTTTTTTCTAATAAAGTTTTTAAGGATATATTTTAGCTCCCTTCTATTTATCAAAAGAAAAAAGAATATTTTTTATGAGAATAGCGTCCATAGAACTCTAGGATATTTATAACTGCTGGAGGTGACCTATGGAACTAGGCTACTCGATAAATTCAACTTTGAGCTACCGCAGCATTTTTTTAAATTAGACTCGAATTAGCCGGCGGCACTATCCCCATCGATATCTTCCACAGTCCTGAATAATTAGTCCATCCCTCGCTGTAACATTTAAAACCCCTTCTGGGGATTTATTGCGGGAGCTCTAACCCATTGGGATCTTACCCAAGGATTTAGGCCGGCGGTATCACTGTATAACTATCAGCCGGGGTATCTGAGGTTGGGTTAAATTGCTCCTTTAAAAAAGGCAATTAAAGAGATAGAATTATGGTAAAGAGATAGGTAAGGCAGGTGGAATAGGAATAGAGAAGAGACGGGTTGGGGAGCATTAATCCCAGCGGGCTGGCGGAGTCCCAACAGGGGCTGTACCCCGCTGCTAATGTGATAACGCCTTCCCTGTCCCATTCATCCCCTTCTTATCCCCATGTTGGGCTATTTTATTAGCAGTTTGCATGGCCTCCTAAATTAAAACCATCCTGGGAACATGGCCACCTTTATTTATAGTTTATATATTTCTTTCTCTTCTTGGATTTTAAAGAAATTTCAAATTCAAAGTTTCAAGAATGTCTTATTTAGCTAAATATAAAAAAAATTAAGATAAAATATATCTATAGAAAACACTTATATACAATTTTATTGCAACATCCCGTTATTTAAGGTTTGTGATTACAGTTGATTCTTGTTAACTCTAACCTCGATAATTATTATATAACTATAATTCTTGGATTTATTCAATTATTTTCAATCTCCTTTGAAATATATGCCTATGTTGAAATACAAACTATACATAACAAAAAGGTTTTAGCGTCATAACTTAACTATACTAGTGTTATAACTCGAAGTTTAGTAGGTAAGTCGGAACCCTGGTGAATATGTGGCAACATAAAAAAACTTGATTGATGTACCAGACAGTGTTTTTTCTTCGATTGTGTTGCCTACAGTCTTAACCAAAAGAAGGATAGGGACTCTATTAGTCCGTGGTGTTTTAATATTTTTAGACGTTTAATGTTTTAATGTTAATCTATTTTACAATGTATGTATACTGCTGTATTTTCTGTTGATTGTAATATTATTTACCTCTGTAACTCGAATTTTCCTTTGGTTTACCTATATATCTCGTTATAGTCGAATTTAATAACGAATGACTTCTATAGCTCGAACTATATCTAAGCCAAACTAATCGTAACTCGAAGAAAAATCGTAGTCCCGTGGAATTCGAGTTAGCGAGACTCGATTGTATTAAAAACAATTTTTATAATAAATTTTATGTTTTATTAATCCATTTAAAAATAATAGTACAACTGGTTATTTTACAACGCTAATCAATATTATGATTTAAATGTTATTTTTGCAAGGGTTACAATTAAATTGTGTAAGCGATGTAATTTTAGATTACACCCAAATTATTTTAAACCGTACCAAAAATAAGAAACATTGAATTGTGTCATTTTTTAAGTTTTTATTTTTTTTAATTTCTTTGGAGGATTTTATGATTCAAACAATTACAGTAAATGTTTTCTTGAACAGAATTATTGTTGGATTTATAAATATATCCCCTTGTCTATATCTAAAAAAAAATAAATAGGTATATTATAAAAAAAATCTCTAAAATCAAAATCAATTTTTATTATACATATGTTTTTCTCGACACTCACGGGTTCACTTTTGTTTAACGTAAAATCTATTTTACAAATACTGATAGTTGTTAGATTAGTTTTACTGCTAAATACCTATTTATAGATAGATCTAGTAGTTGTTATATTAACATGCTACTTATTTCGAGGTACCGCTATTTCTAGAATTCCCATTAGCTCTGACTGATCAATCGTACTATGTTCTGTGATTGGTTCGTGACTAATTCCTCAAAGTCGTGAAGGTTAAATTTCGCACACTGCTCAGCGCCAATCGGAAGGCGTGGAATGGGGAAAGAAGAGAGAGGAGAGACCGGTTACATTCTTTTCGAACACAAATCTTAGGAAATTGTTAATGACCGCTAATGTTGTTCTTTAGAGCGGTTGATATATCGATTCCTTGCATGTGTTTTTGATGTCATGGCTAACTGTGATCAGTACCTAATCAGTTGTACAACTATTGTAGGCCGCATCGCGTCTATCAGAATTTTTCAAAAAGTAAGTAATACCAATTACAATTAATTTATTGAGTTTTCTCTTTATATTGCAATTATTTGATAATGAATCTCCGTATATTTTAGAGTATTGTATATCACAGAGTGGACAAGTAGGTACCTGTAATATGTCACGGTTCCCCCACTACTTGGCTCTCAGATACCTCTAGGTCTAGTTGTCAAACTCCCTTTGTCCTAAACTTTTCCCTATTTAATTATTGTGTATAATAAGAACTATATTACGTCTTAGTGCGTTCCATACGGCTGCAAAAACCGCAATTGAAGCAAAAACACCTAATCAACAAATCTGTCTTTTCACCGTTAGGTTATAATTTACTTCATTCAAGTTAAGGCTATTATTAGGTTTAATTTTTAATATATAAGTTTTATTGTTGTACTTTCTTGCTAAGGATAGTAGAGGTAATTGACGTTGTTAGTTAATAAATAAATAATAAAATAATGAAAGATTAGCGATTATTGTATACCTTTAAGTTTATTAAAAAAATAAAAATACTTAATAGGCAAAACACTACATAAAACGAGGAACAAAGGTTTTTTTGACTTAATTTGAGAGCCAAGGGGTGGGGGGGACTTGGAGCATACCCCCACCCTGCCTCCACCGCCAGCGTGTCCACTCTATGATATTCAATACTCTATGGTTGGAATCTATTTCCGTTGCATTATATTTGCCTGAAAATAATTTTTAAATCTTCTGTTTGTGATTATAAACGATATTTGATGTGAAATTCTATTCGGATAAATTTCTATAAATATGCTTGAGCACACATGCCATATAAAATCCTCGGTGAAGTTGGTCCCAGAGGAAGGAAGACTATCTCTGTACCAACAGCGGTGAGCCCCTCAGCCCCACCTCATTGCCCCAACTTGAAGAACTTTATGCAGTAGCTCTAGGACAACTACAAGTTTGCCTTTTGTTGGCTCTGTGCTGAATCATGTTAGTTTTATTGCTGTCTGTTAGCCTTTATTGCCGATACGGGGTGGGGGGGGGGGCGACCCAACGTCCATATCTCCCCGCCATGAGTGGATTCAATAAAAGTTGCTCCGAATTTCCTTGGCCCGGTTTATGGCGCATAACCTCCCCGGCCAATCCCAGAAAGAAAACACCATTCCGTCGTAAAGCTGTGTTATGATCCAATTCTTTATATTATATTGTTCCCTCCTAGTGCTATCCTAGGGGTGCGTTCTATTTTCCAGGCAGTTTTAGGAGGTCGGGATTAGTCGAGCATGTTAGCTTATAGTCGATTGACAATTGTCAATCGACTGTGTAATTAAAAAAAAAACAATAATCAGCTATAACAAAGCTTTGCTCAGCTGTATTATATGTTTGTGACTTGATATAAAAATAAAAATTGTACAACTAGAGTGTTTTTGGTTATTTGTCATTTTAGTTCTTCATTTCTTTATGTACTGAAGGTATAATAATCGATATCGGAAAAGTTGGGGAAATATACTTGAATTTTACGTATTCATCTGAAATTTTGTGAGGTCATAAAATAATTTTTAAAAAATGTGATTTATTTATTCATCTTCAATTTAAATGACAATTAAAATAATATATTAAAACATTAAATGCACGAGAAGTTTTACTAAATTCAATTTAATTTATAATTCACTATCGCTTAAAACAAAAGGCGGCCGATCGCTGACTATTATTACTTAATTTGTATGCTTAACTTATATACTTAATTTGTAACACATTACAAAGTTAAATTTGAGCAGTCACAAATAAAAAATCTAAATCAACAAAGAACAAAAATATACGATTTTTGAAATAAACAAACAATATTGACGACCTATAATCTACAACAGTAACCCACATCATTTTCTAGCCCAGTTGTTTCAAATGTTATCTTAATTTGTAACATTTATAATTATTTAAAACAAATTCCTTGATAAAGAAAATATTTTCCATAAAAAAAAATATTCAAAAATTAAAACAACTATGATTTTAAAATTTTGTATTACAGAAATATTGTACTAATACTTCTATCAACATCACAAAATATTTTAAATAAAATCAATGAAAATCATTCTAGAGAAAAACAGAGAACAAGGAAAACCTGGAACTATGTTTAAATTTTCTTTTCCTGACTTTGTGGCCTCCCTGATTATGTAATCGGAAGCTTTGAACATTTGTCCAGTAAACGTTGAAGAAGTCGAAAACCCAATGGCAGTTTTTTTTGTTTTTAGTTTTGTATGTGGATTTCAAGTAAGACATTTTAAAATTTAAATAAATTTAAAACAGTGAAAAAGTAAAATAAATAAAAATACTAAACTAAGTGAGAGTATTAATAAGAATATACTTTTATAACTTAACGTACGTTGCTAACTTGATTACAATTTAAGGTGTCTCTTTGAAGTATTTTAAATTCTAATACATCATACATCTAATAACTATTATATGAACTTTATGACTGGATCGAAAACATTTTCCGTTATATGCTTATAATATTTAGAGTTCCATAAAAAAAAAAAAAAGTTAGTGTAATTATGATAAGTGGAGTCTGTATGAGGTCGTACTACCTGACCTTTGCGAGTCCATTACACCCGTACAGTTTTATAACTGCTGTCGAAATAGTGGAAAATTTTTTTTTTTTTTTTTAAGTTGTAACTGTCTGTTTTCCTCTTACAGAAATGGGAAGGGATCGCCTGTAAACAAGGGAGCTTAATGATACTACTGCCTTGGACTCAGGCGAACGGATGTCGGTATCGGCTCTGATGACAGGCTGATTATTTATTGTCAGCTCTCGGCCAACTAGTTTATTCCTATTGTTGCCGGATGAATTATGGCCGACCGTGTAAATGAGAGCACAAGTATCCTAATTGACATTAACCAGATAACGAGGGCTTTGTCGAATATCGAATTCGAAAAGAATATCTCGTTAGCTAGGAATATTGATATAGTTGCGACTTTGAAAAGGCGTTTAATCAAATAAATTCACAAGTGCTGTAATTGGTCTTCAATGAATTATTTTTACGTTTTGGTTCTGTTTTCTAATACTTCAAATACTTAATTATACGAAGTTCAGTAATCTACAAAATATCTGTACTACTATATAATAGAACAAGCCATTTTTCGTTTGTGATCACTAACCGCGAAAACTACTAAACCAATCTGTGCTAAATTTTAACTACATCAACTTGATAGTTCTAGGAAGGTTTATCAATAATAAAATTTACATATTTTATATTAAATTGCTGTTTAAAAAGCGATAAATATGTGGTGCGCAGTGAAGTTTTAACATTGACCGATAGGTGGCGGGCGCCATTTAACAGAGCTTACAATGATACGGTGTTATAAATAGCTAGAAACTGAAAACGAAATTGGCGTAACTGAATTAAATTGTTATCAAAAAAGCTATAATTATTTGGTGTGGCGTATGTATTCCAGTGATATATGGCATGCGACATTCTGCAACGGAGTTTTAGTGAAACTAATGAACCCATATTTTCCAAATATTAACTACTTTATTTTTATAGTTTTAGAAAGGTTTCTTATAGTAAAGTTTATGATAGTAAAAATTTAAATGTACAATGTTGAGTGGCAGAAACGTGGTTTGCCACACTGTCGTAAACGTTTATGGATAAAAATTTAATCCAACCAGATGAAAACAATAAAAATCGTTACTAAATAAAATGTTGATCCTTTGCTTTTTGATATTGTCTATCAAAATATGATCCATGGGCCTTTTGTTGTAAGCACTGGAAACGCAGTCCATTATCCTTAGCAGTTTCTGAATAATCCCTGTCCATCTCGATTTTCAACTCACACATTAAAATTAAAAATTGAATGTTTAATTATGCTCTAACCTAATCATTGCAATTTTACCAGGTTAAATATTACTGCTATGCGTGATAATATAAGATTTTTATTGATAAATAAAAAAAAACTTTAATTATTTGTTAAAATTAAAGGGAAACTCTTCCCTGTATTTTTTTATCTCTTTGTGTTGGCTTTTTTGGGCATCCTCTGCGAGTTGCCCAATTACCAATTTTTAAATTATATTATTTCACAGATATATTTTTTCTTCCTGATAATTATTAAAACTCAAACATCCAGCCCGTATCTCTACAGCCAATCTCTACTGTGAGTACTCCGCCTAAAACAGAATTTTTGGTGCTACTGATAAATGGGCTAAAACGAGCAGTAAAATGCAGTATATTTACTAAAATTAAATGTCCCCAGACACACAGAACTATAATTTAAGATCTACGTTCACCTACGTAAAACGTTTCAGATTAAAACATGAATATGTTTTTTAACTTGTTGGCTTTTTAATTGGCGTACCATCTGAGTATATAAAATGCTGTAAAATTAAAAATAAAATGTACTAATACTGACTATTTTGAATTTAATTGTGCAGTTTTGAGTTCAGTTTTTATTGTTATGTCGGCGAAAAGATTGAGAGAGTCACGTGGACATATAAAAAAACCTTTACTGGGTCAGGAACTGGATTCTCGCAATAAAAATCTTCAAATATAAAAAAAACAGTATCCTTAAGGACAATAATGGCGGAATATCCTTCCACCATATTAAGATCGTTAAATATTTTAATATTAATAAAACACTATCTTTATAACGGCAACAATGGCGGAATATCGTTTGGATCCTGGGGTCACCTGTGGTGTAGTGGTTAGCATAGCAACCTACTAAACCCAAGATCGCGGGTTCATAGCCCGGCACATGACCTTAGGATTTTTTTAAGGGAGTAAAAAATCCTTAGCTATGCCTTCCTTCGGAAGGGACGTAAAATGGGGGTCCCGAGCCTGTGCGATGTCAGGTACTCGGTAAAGATCCCTATCCTAATTATACCTGGATAGGCAAAATTTAGGACTCCCACCGTAGCATCGTCCGATTAGCCATAGCAGCATAAAGTGACGTTAAACGAAATAAACAAACAATCGTTTGGATCCTGGAATATTTCAACATATTATCCATTTTTGTTCTAAATAAAACACTTGTTAACTCTCTCGACTGGCGTGGTCCACGCCTGAAAATCAAACAGGTTTGATACCGAGCGTGAGCGGACTCCCCTCTCTCTAGATGACGTCAGAGGCAAACTCACGCCACCTCGTTCAAGCGGAGAAAATTCCACGAATGCGTGCCACGCCCCGTGAGAACTTAGCTTTGCCCTGTTAGGTTAACCACTTACTGCATCAAAAAATCAAACTTCATTTTTGGACTTATGTCTCGTTAGATTCACGAATGGCCCCACTGTGCGATGGGGGATGCTAGTCAATAAATAGTTCATTTTATCTTTTGTACTCAGCGAACATTGAAGGAACGGTTTAGAATTTTGCCTTTGGAACTCATGATTATTTTGTCTTTTGTTTTCCTTATCATCAACGAGAAATCTTGTGAAAAGAAGGATTTTTTCGTTGCTGAAATCTATTGATTATGGGGACCAGTCTTAGACGGGTATGCCTTTAAGGATCTGCCCGAAATCTCTGTAGAGGCAAGGTAGATCATTAGACTTACGGAGCCGCAAGATATGGCCACTGCCGTGATAGCGAAGGCACAAGGTGCTGGGATTCAATGAGAGGTAGGAACCGAATGCAAATGCCCATCCCTCCTCCCTCGGAATGGCCCTAATTCGGGGACCTTATCCGGGCTTTGGGTTTGACAATAAACAGGGCTTGGGTCCCTCCTTAATGATCCACAAGTAATGCATTTATAATAGGCCGCTCGTTAGTCATGGCCGCTCGGACCTCCCTCCCGAAACTTCTCTATCTCTTGTGTAATTTCTAAACTTGGTGCAATCCTACCTTGGAAATTATAACTTGGCCATTAATTGTATAATTTAATGATAGTGTCTGATTTAACCCTGCGTGTATCATTAGAACAAAATATAATGTTAAACATAATTTCTTAATGAAACACTTTTATTCTAATCGGGGATTAGTTGGCGAAAGGTTCCGACGAGTCGGCCATTTTATTTATTTATATTTCAGCGATTCAAAATTGGTTGAGTGAGAAATGAAAACATCGCCTTAATCTATACTATTATATAAATGAAAAAGCCATTTTTCGTTTGTGATTACTAACCGCGAAAACTTCTGAACCAAATTTAAGCTACATCGTCTTTTTAGTGTCATGAATGTTAGCAATAATAAAATTTACTGATTTTCAATTAATTTGTTATTTTTTTATTTTATTAAGTTTCTTTATTATTTTATTTCATGATCGGCCTAGTAAGCCTTACATGGATTTTTTAACAAAATTAATAATAAGTCAACAATAGTAGAAGGGAGAGAATAGTCTCCTGCAAGAGACACCCATGACAGATAGGCTTTCTAATAATTTTGGAATAATTGTAACTGTAGAGGAAGTATATAATAACAAAAAATAAAAATAAAAAGACGTAACAATAAAAAATAAATAAATAAAATAATAATGATATTCTAATGCGGGAAAAGTAAAAAAAAAAAAAATATATATATATATATATATATATATATATATATATATATATATATATATAAAAAAAATAAAATAAATAAATAAAAAGAATAAAATTAAATAAAGGAAAAAATATTAATACTAATATACAGGCGAAATGAAGTACTTAACAAAAATTAATAATAAAAAATAACAGACAAGTGTATACACAATAAAATAATAATAAAGAAAAAAATAAATAAATTAAGTATAGAAATAATAAAGTAATACAATCAAATTGTAGTAATAAGAACAGTAATTGTTGTTGAAACGAAAAAGTAATTTGTAATTAAAAGAGCGAAATCATTGAAGTCACACTATCATATACTTTATGTTTAGAAACTAAAATTCAACAGATGTGAAATCAACTAAATTATTTCTGCTGAATAAAATGATTACCAAATCAAAATTTGATTTTTGATATTGTGAGTAAAAATATGATTTATGGGCTTCTAGTTGTAAGCATTTATAATGCAGTCCATTATATGTAAGTCTTAATGGTCTCTCCCCATCTGGATTGCCAACTCATACATTAAAAATAAAAATTGGATGTATTATGCTTTTACAAAACACTTAATCGGAGATATTTTAACCAGGTTGAAAATTACTTGGTTATATCATTGAAGATATAGTGCTCAATCGTATATTTTAGTTCATGATTTTCATCGAAAACAATTATCGAAAACAATTAAAACTTCATTTACTAGTTAAAATTCTTTAAGTTCTTTATTTATGAGAGCAAGCGTAGCTGCGGCGGGGGAGGCTAGTTGATCATAATTTTTATTTTAGATTCATCTTTTGTTTGTTATTTATTATAGGAATAGGAACTCCCTACTTTTTTTTTTTTTTTTTTTTTTTTTTTTTTTTTTTTTTTTTTTTTTTTTTTTTTTTTTTTTTTTTTTTTTTTTTTTTTTTTTTTTTTTTTTGTGCAGTTAATTTTCGAATTTAATGAAAGATCAATTCATCACGTATCCAATCCTTAAAATCCTTCGAAAAATCCTCAATGCTCCTTACTTTGTGACCAATAAACTTATCCATAAAGATCTTAATGTTCCATATGTTTCTGATTTAACCCAAATCAGATACCTATCCTTCCATAGTAAGCTCCATAACTACTCTAATCCACTAGTCTCCCAACTTGCTTCCTCCTCCATCCCTGATAATCCTCCGAGGCGTCTGAAAAGAAGATGGCCTAGAGACCTTTTAGTGTAGATTTTATTTAAGTGCTACTAGTGAGTAGTTCTTCATAAGTTATTTACATGCCATTGTATTCACTGTTAACACATTTACTTGTTGTATATTATTTTGTACAGTTGTAAATATCAATAAATGGGAAAAAAAAAAAAAAAAAAGATGATCATATTAATAAAAAATAAATTCGATAGCTCCTACAATGCTAAATAAAGATCTTACGTAACCTACTATTTCTTTAATTTCCCAGTTTTGGTTTTTTGTGCCATAGTAAAAAATATTAATTTTTAATTGGACTGTTGTATGAAAGTTGCAAGATGGAAAAGAAACTACTATTTTAACAATTCATTAACGTTTATATTTACAATTTTGTGTATGATATTTTTGTGTTTTCTTATACGTCCATATACACTATCTAAGCTTAGAAAATTAATAAAATAAATTAATAGAAAAATAATAAAATGTTTCTTTTTAAAACTCAAGCTTTGCTTTATTTTCGAGCATAGTTTAGGCAAACGTCAAATTTTTTAAAGATATGTATTCGCTAAAGAAAAATTAGAGAATAGGATCGCAATTTTCAACTGCTTAAGCCTCGCCTCGCAATAAATTCATCTGGCATTTGTAACATTTTATTTTATTTCTTGTTATTCTTATAGGTTTCGTACACCCAAAATAATGATTTTTCTCTTTCTTAATATATATTCATACTGGTTTTAAACGCTTTAAACGTTTTAATAGATCAGTTCTGCTTTTTTAGATCTCGTATGGATTATTTTTTGTAGTTTTAATTTTATTTTAAACCGATGTATCGGTACATGCATTTACTAGATGTATTTTTTGTATATAGTTGTAAATTCAATTAATTAATTAAAGAAAAGAAAAAAAAAAGAAAAGAATAGCTGTTTTGATAGCTGGATAAAAGTTGATCCTACGACTTGATCTTAGGAATATTTTTAAAGTTGGACCATTTTCATCTCCTATCAACGAACAAATAAACTTTGTTTGTCACCCTCACCCCCTTCCCCGCTCCTCTCGATCCCATCTTAACCAAATTGGCTCTGCTAGGTCCTCAATTGAATCCAGCGAAGGAAAATGGTTCCAGTTGGGCGGAAGTTCTCAGAGGGAAACTCTTTTAAGAAAACTGCTGAGAGGTGCGCTTTCCCTAAGACGTGGTGGAGGGCTCATGACGAGAAAAATTTAGCCCCGGACCTAGTATAAAAGGCTGCTTCGTCAGCTCCTCTGTAGCTCTCGGGGAGTCATTGTAATGTCAGCGGGTGTCCGCGCTCTGCGATTGAGGACTGGAAAAGCTAACAGTGTCAACTACCTTGCATTTAAAAAATTTCTAAAATTTACTAATCCCAAAAATAAAACGCTACAGAAATTTATCGGGAATCGAATGAGAAGATTAGCTGATTGAAATGGGTTTGAAACTCATCATCGGAAGAGAAAAATACGTTTACAATTTTATAGGTAGATATTTTTTTACCTGTACAAATTATTTGTTTTGCTAAAAAATAAAATATAAATTACCTGCATTCATGGAGAAGAAATAATACTGTATTTTGTAAATTACAATTACAGGAGGTCTGGCTCTTTTGGGGCGGATATAATATAATAATATTTATAAAATAAAACTTCTTTTTTTTTTTCCTTATATGCAAAAAAAAAAAAAAAAGAAGTTTAAAATCATACTCATAATCTCCATGTAAATAATAGGATTGCAATATCAAACAAGGTTTGTACATATCAACTGAAAATAACAAAAATATGAACAAAAGAAACGATTTTAAATAATATTAATCACATTGTTTACTATTTACTGACTTCAATATGCTATAGAAATTAAAAAACTTTTATACAATTCAGGGAATCCTTCTGATAGTGCTGATTAAAAATAAGTAAATACTGAAAATTTGCTGGCTACTTTCACAAATTAATAAATTTTCCAAGTTTTGAATTTCGCTTCTGTTAACTCCTATGTATTGCGACAAAAAAGGATCTCTCTCATTGAGGAAGGCTGTACAATATAACAAATAATGAATGATATCATCTTTATCATTCGAAGAGCAGTGTCTGCAAGGATATTCACTGTTGAATTTTCTAACCCAGCCGTTGACTGCAATCCGTGTGACTTTTTGTGAAAAGAAATGATAAAATTATGTGATTTTTATTTTGAAAGTAATATACAACATCAAAATATGTTAAATTAAAATTTATGTAGAAGGAGATTCGGTTCTCAATATAATTTTTTTTGGCACAACTTCTAATTTATTTGTTACCCTTGTTCACTACTTGTTTCGGGACTTTAGCCCCCTTTTCAGGTTTCTAAAATTCTACAAGCTCATTAATATTACATAATTAACACTTAATTAATTCTATAATTAATTATTTACCACATTTACTGTGTTTTATGCACATTGTTTATAATTATCAACTGATGTTTATCTTATTTTCACACTTATCAACTAAAACTATCATAAAATCGGTGATTATTTTAACCTAATTTTAATTTCTATTCCTTATGTTTTGTTGCTAATATTCATTTTTTATTTAATTATTTAAAATTTTATTTTAAAAATAGGAACCAATTACGCAAAAATAATAAACAAATTTAAAATATAATTCAAATTAAAAAAAAAAAATAAATTTAATATATATCTGCCACCTAGGACTCCACTTGGGCAAACGTCTTACTTGGAATCCACATACAAGACTAAAGCGACAAGAAACTGCTCGTCGTTGCAGACTACTTCAACATTTACTGGACAAATGATCAAACCACCCGATTCATTACAAAAGACTTATTTACATGACTGTGATTAGACCTATTTGGACGTACGGAGTTGAGCTTTGGGGCTCTACTGAACCATCTAATTGATCTCGTATCCAATCCTTACAATCCGAAATCCCTCAAACAATCCTCCTAACTTTGTCACCAATAAACTTATCCATAAAGACCTTAATGTTACATATGTTTCTGAGTTAGCCCAAACCAGATACCTATCCTTTCATCGTAAGCTACATAACCGCTTAAATCCATTAGTTTGTCAACTTGCTTCCCACTCCATTCCCGATAATCCTCGGAGGCGTATGAAAAGAAAATGGCCTAGAGATCTTCTAGTGTAGAATTTTTATTTAAGTGCTTCTGATGAGTAGTTCTTTTCAAGTTCTTACATGTTATTATAATCCTTATCAGCTCATTTACTTAATTGTATTTATAAAGTTGTAAATTTCAATAAATTGATATAAAGAAAAAAAAAATAATAAATAGTTAATGCATTAATTATATTAGTAAAAAAAAATCTTTTTTTACGGCATTGGTTTTAATTCCTCAAAAGTACCCCAGTATTGCACAAAATTTGTAGTATTATGTTTTTGCCAATATATGCTCAATAAGTAGAGAAAAATTTGTTGCTAAATTACGTCTCAAGGGTTTTAAAAGTTATTGTTTTTTTTTTAAATTACAATAAATAGCTTTAGTTGAAGATTCCTAACGCTCTTATTTTATACAAAATGCTATCCATTTTCTGTTTAAGTGGTATCAATAATAGAAGAAAAATGATGGGGTTTTGTCTCAGGCTTACAATTGAGCCAAATGGACTTTTCTTTCTCTCTTCTTTTCTTGTATATCTTTTCCGAGCAGGACCGACCCGTTCCAGACCAATGGAGAGGGACCCCGCACTATATCTTGCCAAATTCGGAAGATGTAAAAAATAAATAACTTTATATTCTGTATGGTTTCCTTGTTTTTGTTTTATTTATATAATTATTTTATAGATAAAAATTATGTGCATCTATAAAAACAAATAGTTATCTTGTATTGGGAAGGGTTGTGAACTATCAAGATCCGTGGGAAGACTTGCAATAAAGATATTGAAATATATATATTAGGAAATATAGATATCACCCTGTTCTTAATAATAGATTTTTCCATGTATTAAATTTTATATTGCTTTATCGCTCATTTTGTCGAAAGTTCGTCATTAAAAAAAAACAAGTATTGTAAAACAAAAATAGAATTTCTTTATCAATTTTTTTTTTCTCTCGATTTCGGCCGTCTAGGACCGCATAAAGTAACCATATACAACCATTCCCGTACTTCTATCCTTCATTTCCAATAGTTCTTCATCAGTTCACTTTGCTGTTTCCCCTTCTTTCTCCATTCCAGATGCCAGTTCTTTCTCTCTTTTCTTTCTTCTAGAAACCCTTATAGTTTTGTATCATTCTTCTAAAATCTGTTCTGTCTTGCATCACGTTATCTGTTATACCAATCCATGTCTTTCTCAATTCCCTGAATCCATTATTTACCATTATTGCTCTTATGAACATGATTGAATTTTTTTTTTCGTAAAACATTGAATCTGACATCCTTTCATTCATTTCCTCTTTATACAGGTCCTTGTTTTTCCTGTTTCTAAATTCTCCCTTCTCTGTTTTCAATGGCCTCCAAATTTTCATTAGAATGTTCATGTTTTCTCTATTCCACCTATTTCTCCAATTTTCATTCATTCCTATAATAGTCTATATGCACTTTTATGATCATGATAGAATCATGAAAGTAAAGGACACTGTGAGGGTATGAGAGAAATATAAAACAATATTCATTCAATAAAATATTTATATTACAACACAACTCTTAATGAGTATTAGATCAACTAGTCGATTAGAAGATATTAGTTAACATTCATTTAACATTTAAACATAAAACTCAAAATAAAAAAAATATTTATAATGGTAAGACATTATAATATACATTTATACTTTGAAATTGAGCATTACAATAATATAATGAATATTATATTAGATTAGTATAAATAGTGAAAATATTTATCAAAGTTTTTTTCCTTTTTATTTCCCTTACAGTTTTTCCTATTTCAATCTATATCCTTTACTTTTAGTGGGAAGGAAATATAATTCTGTTTAATCCATTTAATCCATTCCAAAAAAAAAAAATAAATAAAAAAAAAAAATAAAAACCATGGATAACACTTCAGTGCAAAGAAAACAAGGATCAAACTTCCTTCTTTGAAAAATTACTATGTGAGGGAACTAGAATAGCGAATAACTCGATTCGAACACTTGATTTGGCACAAACTTGGGAAAACTAACAAACGAAATTTGTTGTAAGTTAGGCTATCCTCAGTTTGGCGGGAAGCTTATGCAATGTTGTCAGTCTTAAATATAATGGAATGAATTTTTAATATTTTTTTTTATTATTATAAATTACAATATAAACCATAGAGACTTTTTTTTTTTTTTTTTTACTATATAGAACAGCCTGTGCGATGTCAGGTACTCGTTAAAGATCCCTATCCTAATTATACCTGGATAGGCAAAATTTAGGACTCCCACCGTAGCATCGTCCGATTAGCCATAGCAGCATAAAGTGACGTTAAACGAAATAAACAAACACTAGCTGAAAGTACCCCGCTCCGCTACGGTTTAATATCATTAGGATGAAGACAACTTAAATTAGTAAAAGTTAAGCTGAACGTTGATAATTATTATTTCTTAAATAAACCTGAACAATTCCATTCTTAGAATAATTTCAATAAGTAAATTTGACAATTTGCAAAAGTTAATTTTATATTATTTTGATAGCCCTCCAGTGAAGCTTCGAGGCAGCACTACCATCTTACCAAGCTCTGATACCAGACCATCAGCTTTTCTTATGGCATACTTTAAGTGAATATAGTCTTAACTTCTCAACTTTTTTGAAAAAAGTTTAGTCTTTCTGTTTCTATTTTTGCGTACATATCAAGCATAAATTGGTTGAGGAGAATACGAAATTAAAGTAAATAAGGTTCTTCACCTCGTCGCTCCACTAACATTTAGGCGTAAAAATCAGCTGCAGACTCAGTTTTCTTAAGTGATGTATTGGAGTTTGGGTCACGCTGAGGGATGTTAATACTGTACCTTTTTTCTCCATGGTAGAACATGATACGATACTAAACAGAATCATACACTTGGTAGAACTATTGATTCTTATCTGTTTTTTGTCCCTACATCGAACTGGCCTTACATGTCATCACCAGAGACCAGAGAACATAAGTCTTTTAACCTCCTCTTTAACATAAGTCTTTTAATAGCTTCTCTTCACGAAACAACTCAAACTTGTAAGTTGTAAGTAACCTCTGCAGCTACCATGAGTTCACAGAAAGTACCAATATTATAAGGTTTCGACATCGATCGTATTTATGTTTGTTCACAACTATAAGGAACTTAAACGGTGGTCAAAGTTTGCGGCTTAAAGAACTAACCTATTTTTTAACTTAGCTTATATCAAAATACCATATGATAATTAATCTTTTATTATTCACCCAATAAAAATTGAAATCGCACTTTTCGCAAATTAGCCGCGATCCAGGCCGAGTTTTTGAAATTCCTTTCTTAGCGAGCACCTACGGCCCTAGAGGAATCTACATATCGAATTTCATTCCAATCCGTTCGGTGGTTTCTGAGATTTCGTGTTAAGTGAGTGAGTGGTGTTTGACAAATATATAATAGATAACATAGGTACACTCTCGTTTTTAATTTTTTGTGATCAAAAATATACTGTGAGCAAAGGAAATACTAGATGCTTTTAATTTTATGTGTTATTTATCCTATAATCTTGACGTTTTGATAAAAAGAAGCAACATACTAGAAATTTTATTTCTTTTGTAAAATATAGGAGATATCTAGCTACTTTGAAAACAAATTAAATATTAAACTTCGAAGTAGGATTTTTAATCTGAGTTATTGAAAATTAGTTGTGATTCTTAAAAAGGCCTTAAAGTATTTATTTTGTCAGAGATGGTATTTTTAGATAAATCATAAAATTTAGAAAACAATTAAATGTAGCCTACTAAAAAGGGAATATTTTCGACTTATCCACTTTTTCATGATAGCCTAGGATTTATCTATTTATCCCTATCCTTATTCCTATTAAGCCTGCAAATGCAATGATACAATATATGAAAATTCCAAATCTTATGGTGTAGTGCTATAAGATAATTTATTACAAAGAAAAGAAATCTGTACCTCTATAGCCATCGAAGGCTCTTTTGTTTTACTACTTCGTAAAACTTCCCTTATTAAAAGTACTTACTTAATACAGGCAGGGCGTGTCCAGGAAGTTCTTTCAAAGTCGATTCACAGCTGTATGAAGTAAATGGAAATAAATTTTCTGTCTACAGCCTGACCCGAACCCGGAAGTTGGAGCTCGCACTCTTACACCTTACACATCTTATATCACTCAGATAAGATTAAATAAAAAACATTGTATTAAAATAATCATTTTCCTTGCTATGAATGCAAATATTGTCATTAGTGTGCCTCTTTTTTTTTTTTAATTTAGGGATGTTTATTCAATTATAGGAGTTAATAGCTTCTAATGAGAAGGCTTTTCTGAAAGGAAGGGCTAATGAAGGGAGGGAGTAGAAAAATCCCAAAACCTATTTAGTGAAAGTTGCTGAGCTGATAAGAGCCCTTGGTAAATTGAAAGGGTGTAAAGTTAGTCCACCACTCGAGCCGGGATGTAACTTGGAGCTACCATTCCAATGTCCTGTAATACGCATTAACTTCTCCAGCTCTGGAAAACAATCTCAACATTTCTCCAGCGGCAGTTTGATAATCTGGATTAGTTCCTTCCTTATATTCCGCAGTTGATTGCTTGGGCAAGGGTCAAGTTTATATGTCTCGTATAGAACCAGGAATCAAGATTTATTCCTGAATTTTACTAAAATCCTATTTATGACCACAAATAATGCCTTATAATAATTTAATACTAATTAAATATTTACGAATCTGTCAGAAATAATAAAATCATTTAAAACCAATCAAGAATATTTAATATGAATGAAAAGAATTCTCCGCAAAAATGTGATATAAATTGGAATGAAATAGCCATGTCAAGCATGTGGGGCTTAAGCACTTGAGCGGATAGAAGCGGTACTTTGGTTTTGAATTTAGAGCTTTA
The DNA here is from genome assembly GCA_003667255.2 of Euschistus heros. NCBI lineage: Eukaryota > Metazoa > Arthropoda > Insecta > Hemiptera > Pentatomidae > Euschistus > Euschistus heros. The sequence continues at coordinate 1,975,310 of RCWM02000008.1, read as the reverse complement.
ATTTACTTTAGTTGCCAGTTCCTCTTCAGCGTTCTTCGGGTTGACTCATTCACATTAATAGTCGCCCTGTTTTTTTATAAGTTTGTTGCTATGACCGTGAAGTTTGTAGAAAATCTTTGTTCCATTTTAAATTTGCTCCCAGTAGGAACACCGAGGAATTTTGGGAAAAACCTATGGGATTGTCCATATATTTAATTATTTAGCTGACTAATATTCTCCATTTCTTTCTAATAGATCCCAGTTTACTCTAACATCTGATAACTTAGAAATTTTGTAGTTCTATACGTCCCTTATTTGTGACTATTCGGTTTTTAGTTCCTACGCCAAACAAATTTAAGGAGGGACTATTGGAAATATTTATCTGCACATTTAGAGAAAAATCTGGATTAGTTTTAAACGGTTTTATTATTTCTAATGGTGCATAAATATTAAGTTTTAAATTATTTATCGTTATTTATGGTTATTTTTATTTAGAGTGATGTTGGAATTCTGCATCTTATTATTATTTTATGGCGTTAAATGTTATTTTAATGTTTGTTTTATTGGTAATCCCGTCTTTCCTGTTTAGTTCGTATTAAACCTAATTTTCCTGATTCCTTCCCGACTTTTAGTCCAATCAATCTAGACCAAAAATTTTCAATCAAAGGAACTAAAAACACTAGTTCCAATCCAGGAATGTGTAGAGGGTGGTTCCCTAAGCAAGAAAAACATAGTTCCTAAACATTTCGGTGCCGCTGGGAGGAGGGCCGTAGATTTCCGTTGAATGGAACGTCAAAATTTAATTGGGAAATCAAGACTTTCGTTGAAATCTTAAAGGTGTTGTAAATTGCGACGTTTTCATTATAAATTAATGTATGATATACGAAAAACATGAATAAAACAATTTTTTTGAAAATTACTTTTATTCCGGCGCCAGTAACACGAAAACGGTCCAGTTTTTCGTTAGAATGTATATAACCAAACTTGTGGCAATTTTAATAAGGTTTAATTTTGTATTTAAAAATTATTTCACTGCAACGCACCGTTTTCGAGTTATAACCGAAATACTGAAAAATGCGGCATTTAAAGCTCCCCCCCTCCCCCCCAGCAGCACAGGTATTCGGAGGGATTATATTTCTTCTTGTTCAGAGGACCCTCCCCTACATCTTCCTGAGAAACTTTAGGATTTATTTTATTTAGATAGGTTCTTTCAAAAAGTGGGAATTTCCATTATTTTTATTATTAATAATAATAATATTGATCTATCATTTTAATGCTATAGTTTTAAACTTCGCATTTTTTCTACTATTTATTGGGTTGTAAAATAAGTGTAGAGTGTTTTTACTAGTGATTTCAATGATGTTTGGAGATACTTGTATGGGATTTATTAATTTTCCGGCCAATATAAGCTGATAACGATTACAATAACATGTCAAAACTGGAAAAGAACTCAATTGGAACCATAATTTTTAATTCCTTTGATTTTCCTATTTTGACTGGACTGTTAGGTGGATACCGGGTTGAAATATGGGATCAAATGCGTATCTCGAGTGTATTTGTTGTAAGTTGATCTATAGTGGTTTAAGTTGAAGGCTTTGTACTTATTTGTTGAGAACGGTTATAAGAAACAGGACTCACGTAGGATTTGTTGGTAGATGTGGGTACCCACATCCAGGGGCTGCTCCTGGCACAGTAATACTCCAGTCTAGCATATTTGTTCGATCTCGGCCCGTGTTCCATTTTGCTGTTCTACTTATGGATTTATTTTATTTAGATAGGTTCTTTCAAAAAGTGGGAATTTCCATTATTTTTATTATTATTAATAATAATATTGATCTATCATTTTAATGCTATAGTTTTAAACTTCGCATTTTTTCTACTATTTATTGGGTTGTAAAATAAGTGCAGAGTGCAACTTGAGAAACTAATGGATTTGAGTGGTTATGGAGCTTACTATGGAATGTTAGGAATCAGGTTTGGGCTAACTCAGCAACATATGCAACATTAAGGTCTTTATGGATAAGTTTATTAGAGACAAAGTAAGGGGCATTTAAGATTTTTCGAAGGATTTTGGTTTATAAGCATTTGATACGAGATAGATTGGATTGTTTAGTAGATCCTAATATTAACTGCTAGTATTTCCAATTAATACTGACACAGCTATTAATTGTTATTTACAACTGTGTATATTTTATACAAGTAAATTTGAGGAAAATAATTACAATGAAAATGTCGGTAAAGAACCACTCACCTGCTAGTAGAAGATATTGCTTATAATAACAGATCATCGGTTTAAATCAACTCCAACTCCTCAACTATTGGTAGCACATCTATAAAAGATCGACAATAGTCTTCATTTCAGACGCCTTGGAGGGTTATTGGGAATTGACTATGAGGCAAGTTGAGGGACTACTGTATTCGAGTTTGTATGGAGTTTACTATGAAATGATAGGTATTTGCTTTGGGACAAATCAGCTACATATAGAACATTATAATTTTTATGGATAAGTTTGTTTGTGACATATTATGGAGAATTAAGGATTTTACGTAGGGTTTTGGATTGTAAGGTTTGGATGCGAGAAGAATTGGAAGTTTAAATGAGCCACGAAGCTCGACTTCGTATGTCCAAATGAGTCTAGATACGGTTATATAAATATAATAGTTTATATCCTTAATAAATATTCATTTTGATTTACTGATGAAATAGCAGAATTTTATATGTGTGTACTTTTATGTATAATTTATATTCAGTTAAATTTTAGTCCAGTCAGCGTGGTTTGTTTTTTTTTTTGTGAAAATTTACGTTTGATAATTTTACGCACAACCTATCATCTAGATGTAAAAAACATTAAAATTCAATTCTTTTGTAGCGCATTTTTCTTTGGAATGGGTGATAGAGAACCATTTTTTTTAACTTATTGTTTTGGAATGAAGAGTTGTGACTGTACGAGTCAACGACATTTTTTGTTTAGAGAATGAACATTTAGAACATTTTTTGTTCGTTCTTAGTATGAAGTACATCTTTATTGAAAAATTCATCTTTAAAAATTTTAGTATGTTTTGGCAAATCTTTTCTAAAACTGTTGAATCCATTAGGCGTTCTAAGTATACCGTATATTCTACACTATCCGAGAATTAGGTTATCCTGAACAATCTATAATAGCTAAACTCCACCTAAATGAGTTTTATGGTCATCCAAATATGTCTTTTGTAATTTATTTTGAGTTTTTAACGCTTATCTAGTAACTACTGGAACAGTAGGAAACGACGAGCAGTTTCTTGTGTTTTAAGTCTGGTATGTCGGTATACACTTAAAAATCTTTCTAGTGGTTCGCACTGCAGGCTTACGAAAAGTAATTCTATAATTGCCAAAAATTGCCCTTTATTTTCTTATGTTTTGATTCATTTTTACACTATTGGCAACATTGGCATTGCTTCAAAAACACAAGAATGATTTAATTTATTATTGAAAAACGCTAGGACCTTATTTTACAGCCCAATACGAGCGTCCATGAAACATGAGCATTTTGATGGGATTATCTCTGAGCAGATGAGCGGTAGATCGGTACTCAAACATTTACTGTGTTGAAGTAGGACTGACACGATATCAATACTCCTAATCGAATCCCGTTTCTAACGATTCCCCATTTCCCTGTGAACCTTCCATAAAATGGCCTTGTACTACAGAGGTGTTAATGAAGCGATCTGCCAATCGGAGGAGCCCTAAAGGGTTATCCCCCCGTTAATGGCCGACGGACACAAAGAGATGGCTCTGCCGAGGTATGGTCATAATTAGGAGAGGCCAACAACCGGCAAAAAGTGTCCCTATCTTGGAAGTGATGGCTCAGCTATAGCGGCAGGGATGCCAACCGTATAACTCGATTATTTTTAATATGTCCTCTCTCCAACCCCTCCTGGATAGTCAACGACGATATCTAATTTCAGTGTCCTCTTTTTATGTTATGATCCCTGGTTGGATAACATCTTGGATTATGGTTAGATTCACAAATTTGTGCAGTAATACGTGTAGGACATGGAGTTGTATCAACTAAAGCCGAGGTCGGGTGAAATTTCGTATCATACCCAGCCTTTATAAAGTTGGTACTAGGGGTGGTGTACACACTGTATTTTCTTTCTTTCAATTGAATGGCTCTGCCAAAAAACGTTCTAAGCGACAAACAAAATTTATAGTAATCAGTGAAAGAAAATCATAATTTAAAGTTCTCATTAGTTTTGTAAGTTAGATTTTTTTTTTAACCTTGTAATTTGTTATATTTACATGTATAATAGCATAATGGATTGCTATATCATACTATGATGTACTATTTATAATACATTTAAGAAACTTTAAAATTGTCGCTTCAAAACGGACCCATTCAATTATTCTATCAATATCGTTTGAAATATTAGAAAAGTGTGTTTCTGTGAAAATTAATTGTCTAACACAGGGATTCATAATTAACAATGAAATTGTAGTTACTATTAGGTTGATGCAAAAATAATGCAGGATTTTATTTCCATTTTATTATTAATTCCAATTGTGTAAACAAAACTAATCCACAATGCTAAGTTATACACATCATTTTAAAGCCTATTTATCTCGCTTACTTTCCTATGTAATCCTCTTTTTTTTTTAACATTTAATTTAGTCCATTCAGTGCCTCCATACAAAATTACGTCTAGGAGCGATTTTCGGCAAATTTATTTGTTTGAGTTCAAACTCGGTCGAAGTGCTGCGCTTACGGCTCGAAATATTAATGAAGTTTGGGGCCAGGTACCATTAATGAATCTACAGTGCAGCGATGGTTTCAAAAATTCCGTAGTGGAAATTTTGACCTTTCAAACAAAGAAGGTGGTGGCCGTCCCTCTACTATTGACAACGACCAGTTAAATGCAATAGGGGAAACTGACACCACCAAAACTACTCCAGAAATAGCGGAGGTACTCGATGTGGATCAGTCAACAATTGTACGCCATCTCAAGGCAATTGGAAAAACAGCCTTGTTTTTAATGAACACCAAAAACCTGCATTACTTTTGCATCAACCTAATATTAAATATCAAATATCACCAGAACAGAAATGTCTGGACTGATTGTCACAGTAAGTCGCCATCAGAGCATATTTAAACTAGTCCCCAACTCTTGTAAACAAGTCTGATGCGTTCGACCTTGGAACAAAAAGGCCATTTACTAAAAAAAAAAAAAAAAAATAAATAAATAATAATTATTTAAAAAAAAATATTTTTATAATATAATAAGAAAAATAAAATTTCATTGGACGGAATTAATTTTATGGAAATGGCAGTCCGGGATGAAGCCCAGAAAAAAAGTTTGATAAAACACTATTGACGTGCGACGCTTCGGTTTTCTTTAAATTATTATCTTAACATTTGCTTGTCCTTTCTGGAGTTTTAGCATTTCAACAAAAATTAAAAAGTCACAAATATTTTTGTGCGAATGCCTTCGAGTAGTAGTCAATTATCTCTGCAGTACTATAATATCAAAAATCCACATACACAGACATGAATATGTATTACATACAATATTTTGACAGTTTCCTTATCGGATCTTTATTTGAGAATAATTTTTATTATTTTTATATTTGTTGCTGGGGCCAACCGTTTAGGAGCTATATTGTTTGGAATGAATGAAAAGTAACGTTTTGCCTACATTTTTAAGTGTTGGTGCTTCTAGACAGGCTCCTAGCACTGTTCGTGTTTTTTTTTTTTTTTTTTTTTTTTTTTTTTTTTTACCACAGAAACCTCAGAAGAAGTAAATATAAAAGACGTAGATTATAGATAGACATATCCGTGGTCTATTTTTTCTTCTCATTCAAGGAGGAATTTAGTGTGTTTTTTTCTTTTTTTCAAAATAGTTTCCCCGAATAACAATTTTTCTTATTTTTATATTTCACCTGTAATATACCTTTGATTCTTAATAGACAGTCTTAAAGTGTTTTGTATAACTTTTTTCTATTCTATAGGTTAGATTTTTTTGGCAAAATCACTAACAGGCAGGCATACAATCATTACTTCTTGCAACAATCTAGATAATTATACCCACAGTGTGAATTACTCTTTTAAAAGTGTTGCAGGCCATAGTATGTTATTTCCCAGTTTTCACCTTATAATTTTGTTTCATTTCTTTTTTTTCAGGTAAGTGGCAACTCTCTTATAATTTGGGGAATTTTGGTGAGTCTATTTTTTTTTTTGTTTTTTATAATCAGTGTTAAAGCTTGTGGTTAGTCTTGTTAACGTCTTGATTGTGAAGATCGTGAGGATAATCTTTGATATTCTTTCTTACTTTTTATTCTCATCTGGTTTTCATCCTCAATTTTCTTGTGTAGCGTAATGTACAAAACCTGTAAGTCGGCCGATGGCTCTTTACCTCACGGCTGACTGCTGATGATAAATGCCCTCTTAAGTGATACCGAAGAGGGGTTGCTGTTATTATGAGTGATGATGCCCTATCGATATCTAATTAAGAAAGATATATCGATCTATTTGTTACATTCGTGGATGACTCAGTATTCATTGATAATTGAAATAAAAAATTGTATTTTGATTGTAAGCAGTTCGTTTATGTTTTATTGTATTGGAAATTTAAATGAAAGTATTTGAAAATAAATCCACTACAGAGAACGACGGATAACCAAAATAATCAATTATTTATAAAAATATAATAAGATTAAGATAAAATAAGATCAACTATAATAAGAAAAAAATATTCATATTAAATAAATAAATAAAAAGGTGTTTTGAATATTTTCCGATTAAAATGTGACGTGTACAGTATTAATTCAGTAAAACGAAATTGTACCATCGTAGCTTATCCCTTCTTAAAATATTTTTCGTAATTAAAAAAATAAAATAAATCAAAGGTACTTACAAATTATAGGTGTGTAATAAAATATTGTTTTGCGGTTTTATCTATTGTAGAAGGTTTCCTTAAACGATCAATAGTCAAAAATTGAAAAAATGATACAAATGATAAACTTATAATATAATAATTATTTTAATCTATTAAATTTATTTTATTTTGTTCAGATTCGTAAAATATTTGTTTCCATAAATTTTAAAGATTTGCGGTAGTTTGCGTGGTTAAAAAACCACGGTATAAGAGATAGTTTACTTTATCGATTTTGTCTTCTATCTTTAAATATTTTGACATAAAATATAATAAAGCAATTTTGTTTCTACATACCTGGATGAAAATAAATCATATTTCCGTTTGTGTGTTTAAATATATTGATTATCACTTACTTCATTTCTGAAATGTGAAAAGTTCGTCTGATCACTTCAGTGCAAACTATACTATTTTGTAAATTTAAAAACTTACATATTAACTGTCAAATATCCTAATTTTTATTATTTTCAAAATGTTGATACCTTGTTAAATCAAGATTGTTCATTTTTCGAACTAGTTTTATATTTTTTTTCCTGTAAAATTGATAAGTGGAGCTACCTACTTTCAATTTTATATTTATTTTTTAAATTTAACTTTAGTATTATAAATCAAGGATTTAATATTTTGGCCTAAGGGGAACAGCTTAAGGCAATCCGTAGTAGGCACATGTGTGCTGTTACCTCTCCTGACGCTAGCTGACATTCATTATTCATCAGGTGTTTGTACAGCCTTCTGTCACAATTAGGATCGTTTGCCACGCACTAGCAGTGTTTAAGGACACTTCTTATTATTTAAAAAATAACATTATGCTCTCTAAATAAATAATAATTAATTATTTGGCTATGAATGATGGAGAAAAATGAAAAAAAATTGATCTTGTGGTAGTTGTTTTTCTTTATATTATATAACTAAATAGGTATTGAAGGATCTGTTTAATTAGGATTTATGAAATAATTTCCACTTCTATTGGAATTATGTTTTTGAAAAATAGTTTCGAATGTTAAACATTCATCAGTTCAAAACCCTACGAAATTTTCAAAACATCAACCCTTTTTTCCATACATTAAATATTTATCTAAGTTTTCAATAATGTAAGTCAAGAAATCAAATATATTGGTACTTACCTAAAGAGGCAAACGGACTTCTGAAAAATATCAGAAAGATTGGAAAGGGTGGTGTCGAATGGGGCCTTTCAGTTTTCCCTATGACTGATTGATTTTTTTTTTCCATTCCTATTAGAATCTAGTTTAAAATTGGAAATATTTATCTGGTGATGTAAACGAAATCTGGTTTTGTGCAATTTTATTTTTTCTAATGGTTCATATTTAATTTTTCATCTGATATATTAGTTTCAATCCTAAGTCTTTATTGAATTCATTGTTATTTTTATTTAGATGGATTTATAATGAAAGCAACCATTTTTTAACCATAGACAATTAGTTATTGTCTGACATTTTTAAAAACTTTAATATAAAGGTATAATATTTGTAACAAAGTGCTAATGTTTCAGAACTGATGATAAATGTTTAATATTCGAAATAAGTTTTCAAATGAAATAATTCCGATAGAAGTGACAGTTAATTCATCAATCTTAATTGTTATATATTAGTTGTTTTTTTTTAAGTGTAGGGATCATTGTCAAGTAAATATGTCAATAGTATGTGGCGTTGTCTAAGTTCTTGTCGATTGAGTTTTATCTTTTCCAAGTTAATCATTGGTCTATTTGTAGTGCTAGATATTTTACAAAATTGTTAGTTTCGTTTCTTAGCAAAACCGTTAGACAGTCGTTCTTCCATCCTCTCAACCTCTGGTTTTTTTAAATATGATATTAGGAATTCAATTGATAACTCCATAATAATAGTTCCATCAAATTTGCCTGCGTTTTGCAACGCAAAGGAATTAATTAAATTACTTTACCAAACTTTATGTTTCTATACAGCTTTTAAACAAAAATGATATTGACACAGTTTTCTATATTTTAGGTTTAAAAAAATGACAGTTTTTTAAACAAATATTTGTATTATTATTTCTTTGATATTAAATACAATTAATACTCAAAGTATAGTCCATTGTTATCTACCGTCATTACCCATCTGCTAGCCAATTGCTCGATGCCACGCTGATATCATTCCTTGGGATGGCTGTCAAAGAACTCTTGGACAGCATTTTCGACTTCCGCAAAATTATCATTTTTTTTCGCTCTTAGAAAATGGGCTGTGGATCGAAATAAGTAGTAATCCGAAGGTGCAAGGTCTGGTGGATGATAATATGGTGGATGACGGAGGAGTTCAAATCCACGAAGTTCTGTAAACTTTTCTGCTGATTGTTGAGGAGTAAGTTCCTGAGGGACCAGTCTACAGGTCTTTTTCACCTTCCTCATGGAGAGAAGATGGCGATTAACAGCATCATTCGACACACCACACTCTCTGGCAAGTTTGCGAGTACTTGTGGACGGATTTGACTCAACAGCTTTCTTCAGAACCTCATCAATATCCATTAATGGTCGCCCGGAGCCCTTCTTCCTTTCCAACGTCGTATCTCCACTTCTAAATTTTCAAACCAACGTCGCGCCGTTTGCTCTTAAAGGACACCTTCCCCTTCATATTTAATAATTTCACAAGTTGCTTCAGCTGCTGTGAAATTTTTTTTCCGGTAATGTCTTAAAATCTCGAGAATTTCGTAGGACACTGTCATGTTTCTTCTTTGAAATAAATAACTGAACTAAGGCTTTTTTTTTAAGAAGTCCAGTGTTAGTGAACAAGCTTAGAGAATGCTCTAAAGGAATTATTAAGTATTGGTAAATAATAAATAGCATTAAGATATTGACAGACTTTTCAACTCTGGAATTTGATAAAACGGTCATTTTTTTTTTTTATATGCCCTATTAATTTATTAACGATATACGAAAAGGGAAATTGGCAAATCACAACGAACTTCTTCTAATTAGTCATCTGATGATTCACAACTTTCTTCACATTCCGAATCCAGGAGTCTTTAGTGAGCTATTTGATTTGGTAGTTCAGCAGAATGAAGTAGGGCTAACGTCTCGCTCAAAAATGGCTTGCTTCTTTTCTTCAGTACTGACCTCAGACCAGATAGAAGCGGATCAGAAAAAATAATTTATTGAAAATGTTTATGTTACATGATTATAATTATGAATATAACTATTATTGATTCTACAATATTACTTAAAACACAGAAGTTATGTTATACTGCTCAACCAATTTAAGTTAACTTAGATCACAAGCTAAAGGCTAAGCATTTGACTTAGGGGCTGATAGTACTTGGAAAGTCGCCGTCAGCTGTAGTATTCCCCGGTGGGCCGTCCGGGGCTGGGGGGTGGTGGTAGGACGTGCTTCTGCCACGGGGCTTAAAACTGAGTCCACCCTTTTTTTATTGTAGTTGGCTCTAGTGGAATTGTTTAAATGCCCCATCTTGTAATTTATTTGATCAATACTTTTATTTTATTTTAATAAAAATATTATGTTTAAAAAATATTAATTTCTGATGCCAATATTGCTATAGTTTGAATTTGAATTATAAAGAACGTTTACTATAGAGGAAGCAAAATATAGTGTTTCTACGGCCAATGGTTTTATTTATAAATATCAGGCAGATGCTTTAGGCTTTCGCAAAAGATTTTTTTTTTTTTTTGCAGATTTACTTGACTAGATAGGATTCTTAGACAATTTTAACTGAAAACCAGTATAGAATTAAAATTAAGAAATTGAAACTTTTTAGGGTTTATATATATATATATATATATATATATATATATTGAAATTTACAACTGTACAAATAAGTACTTCAAGTAAATGAGCTGATAACGATTACAATGACATGTAACAACTTGAAAAGAGCTACTCATCAGTAGCACTTTAATAAAAATTTTACACTAGAAGATCTCTAGGCCATCTTCTCTTCAGACGCCTCGGAGGATTATCGGGAATGGAGTGGGAAGCAAGTTAAGAAACTTATGGATTTGAGTAGTCATAGAGCTTGCTATGAAAGGATAGGTATCTTGTTTTGGCTAACTCAGCAGCATATGGAACATTAAGGTCTTTATGGATAAGCTTATTGGTGACAAAGTAAGGGGCATCTAGGATTTTTCGAAGGATTTTGGATTGTAAGGATTTGATACGAGATGAATTGGTTTAGTAGAGCCCGAAAGCTCAACTCCGTACTTCCAAATAGGTCTAATAACAGATCATGTAAATAAGTCTTTTGTAATGAATTGGGTGGTTTGATCGTTTGTCTAGTAAATGTTGAAGTAGTCTGTAACGACGAGCAGTTTCTTGTCGCTTTAGTCTTGAGAAATTAAAATTAAAATTTTTGTTTGTGATCACAAACCGCGAATACTATAAAACCAATTTATACCAAATTTTAACTACATCACCTTAATAGTTCAAGGAAGGTTTAGCAATTATAACATGTACTTTTATATAGTGATATTAAATAATATTGTCTTAAAAAAGCGATTAATATGTGGTCACATTGAAGTTTGATAATCGACAGATATGTGGCGAGCACCATTCGAGTGAGGTACAATATTATGTATAACAATATTATGTAGAGCTGAAAAAAATTATAATATAATTTACTTTTACTATACTACTATACTTACAATATACTTACTTATACTAATTTGAATTTACAACGTTAAGTGGCAGAAACGATATTTGCCACACTGCCGTATAAGTACTTGGATGTTCTGAAATTTTTTTACCAATTGGTTATTCTTAAGAGATTTTGCGCTGGATTGAAAAATGTTTTTCTATTCCATTTTAATTTATGTTTAAGTAATTATATACTGAAAATATCTTAAGGAAGAATTATCCAAACAATATTTTGGAATATAATTTATCTTTAAATACATTTCACAATCTACAATTTATTTTTTATGAAGACTTAATTGATTTGACGCTTTCGTTATTGTATTATTTTTGACCTAGATGGCAGATCCAGTTACACTATACCCGAGGGCCATGTAATGTAATGTAACCGAATTCGGTGGCTTGAAGAGAACATGTTTAACATGCATGAAATGACTTACGTAACTTCGTCGTTGGCAATTCCGGGCTTGTTTTCTCTCAAACTCATATTCAAGAGTTTGATAATTCGGTTTACTGTAGCCACGTTTACTGTTTCGTCGGGCTATATTTATGTTGATAATAAATTAAAGGCAATTTCAAATTCAAAATAATTTTATTACGCTCTCTACCAAGGGTGCTTGAGTATTCAAATTAAATTCAAATGTTCAAGTATTTATTTAAAAAAATATGTAAATTGACGATTTAAATGAACAATAGCACTGAAATATTTTGATTAGAACTCTGTTGAAACATAATTAACAACAACTGATATTAATAATTACTATCGGGATTTTTATACAATGCTCTCAAATCAGTTGGAAAATATCAGAGAACAAAAATATACTGATTATCAAGTTGCTGGAGTCTGAAAATATATAATTAAATAATCGTAATAGCATTGATCCTTTTATACCATCATGCGTACCTCAAGTGAAAATATACAAATCAGACTCTCCCTTATTCGACGCTTGTCCAACACCGCGTCGGATAAGGGCAACATTGACGGGAATAATAAAAAATTATATTTTTTAGTTTAAAGGTTTTAAGTAGGAAATATGGCTTGTGCAGTATATAATCAATTAAACGAAATCCCATGACCATTCTAGTTTTTTTTTTTTGCTTTATTGAAAACATTTTTAATACGTGTTGTTTCTTTTTTTTAAAACCAATTATAGTTATAAAAAATATTGATTTGATATTGTTACATACTTACGTAATAAATGAACTTATGTATGTAATAAAATGTTGTATCACTGTTTTATTTATCGTAGAGTAAATCAGTTGTCATAGTTAAGGGAACTTGTCGATTTAAAAGGGAATTTCATTGGTACCGTTTGTAATAAGACATATTTGATTATATATATTTAATTCTCAAAAGTTTATTCCATTGAAAGTTAAATTGGCAAATCTTCCTTTCAAATAATTTTTTTTTATAAAAAACTAAAAATACCAGTTATGGTCATAGCCAAGACAAGTTATGGCCATGTGGCAAAATAATCTTTAAACAAATATTTTCAATAATTTAAAAATGAGTATCAATTAATAAATAACTAGAACTATAAAAATAATCTAATTAATAATACAACGCGGTCTAACAAAAAAGTAAAATATATATTTAAAAACACAATAACTCGATGCACTCATTCAGAAACTTTTTAGTTACTTATTAGTTTTGAAAACCATTATGAAATGATAGTTGAAAAAGAATTTAAACTACTATTTATCAGAGTATAATTTATAGTCGCACTTCTCGTTGATTTTTCTACAAAAGCAATAACGGCATACAATATGGTAATCATCCCCACTAAAAAATCAGTTATTTGTTATTTCTCGTAAGCAGGGTTTGAAATCGATTAATAAAAAAATGGTAATAAAAATCAAATCCGATCGATATTTTTATCTGGAATTTTTAAAATCGTTTGATGATTTTTATTAAGATCGATTTTTATTTTTGATCATATGTGATAAAAATCCAATTCTGATAATTATTTTTGAACATAATTTTTACAAATAACAATAATAATAATTTTCTAGTAATTCCTTTCTCAATCAGAAAGTTAAATTTTTTGAATTATCTCCAAGATGTATTTTGTATACAAACATATTAATCAATTTTTGTGTGAAAGGTGATTTTTATTTTCTGATCAACATTTTTTTTTATCGCAATTTGATCATTATTATTTATGCTATACCGTATCACTCATTGAGTTATCATAATTTTTAATCAAATCAATAAACATCATAGATCAATAAATCATGAATGATTTTTAAAATAACAATCAAATATAATAATTATTATATGATTTTTTGGAGAAAATAATTATTGATTTCAAACCCTGCTCGTAAGTATACAAATGATAGAAAAGATAAACTAATAATAAAATATTATTTTAATGGAATAATTATCATTTTGTTTTTATGGATACATAATACATTGTACATATTTTGTAAGTTCATTACAAAGAACATACAAAAAATAAAATAAAATAAAGACCATAATATTATACATTTTTTTTTTTTTTTTTTTTTTTTTTTGAATTTATTGAAATTTACAACTGTACAAAATATATATACATTTACGATGAGAATTTTCCTTGTTTATAACGGATAAGAAAGGGCTTACTGTTTATAAAAGATTTATAAAGTATATATATTATAAAAAACAGAGATAAAGTATAATAGTCATTAATTTCTTTATTTAGTTATCAACTATTATCAACAAATTTATTTGCGTCAGTGTTACGTCTAGAATTTTTTATTTTTTTTTAGTGTTTATCTCTTGTTAAGGCGTAAATCCGATTGATCATTAATGAATTTATATTTTGATTGCTTTGCTATTTTCGTTTACCGTGTATATTTTAAATCACTCCCCTGAAAGAGGAAACGTGTATTTCCACTATTTTTGTTCGTCTCTCTTCATTACATTGTTCTTCCTTTTTTTTCCTTTCTTTTTACTGTACGTTTATACTGAATGTTTTTTTGTTTTTTCCCCCCGAAAATGAATTTTCTGTTGCTGAAAATATTTACAATACTAGTTTTATCTAGATTTTTCAATACATTTTTTATTTTTACAACTATGTGCTCCAGGTTCCCTTGGAGCTTATTTATGTTCATAGGAAAAAAATGTATTTATCTATACAGATTTTTAATGGTTACAGCCTACGCGATTTCTAAAATAAAAAAAATAGGAATACAGCCAAGATTAATAAATTTTTTTCGAGTTTTGGTCTACATTGTCAGCCTTCTTCAGAGCTAAATAAAATTAAAATAAAAGAATATATTTTATTAGATTTTTCTAAAATACTATATTTATATATTGATATTTTCTTCTTTAAACTATCAACTACTATTATCTTTAAAACTCAATTTCTCCCTAACTGTGAAAAACTATGGATTATGGATATATCTATGTATAATCTACTGCTTCTATATCTATTGTTTCTGATAAAGAATCTGTCAAATTTTCGATCTGAGCAATACAAACAGACCTAGAGCTTGTCAATTAAAGCCCCTACACTTATAAACAGGGTTTTCAAACATGATTTTTCTCATTCAAACCAATATAGCTCCTAAGTAATAGGTCCTAGCGACAAATGGTATATAACATAAAATATTCTCCATTAAATTTCTAATTAGAAACCTGTTTTACGATTTTGATACGAGCCTCACCAACAGAGCTAGAGGGTGCCAAAATGTTACTTTTTTGTGACGATGATGAAAAAAAACGTTACACAAGAAAACTATTAGACCCTCAGTAAAAGGACACCCATGTCAAAAAAAAAAAAATCGATGGTCATTGTTTCAAGCTTGTCCTCCTATCTAGTGTTAATTTAAATGGCCTTCTCATATATGTGACTTCCTTCTATTATTATTATTATATAATTATTTTAAAATTATTAACGATATTTATTGAATGGAAAGCTTTTAATTTTAAGTTTTAATAAGTTGGGGAAGAAAAAAAAAATCTGTCCCTCTTGAGCCTTTCGGCTAAAGAAAGAATAACATGGAACGTGCTTAAGGGGTCCCCCCCTTGACCGTCCACGATAGTCATATTGTCGGTGGGATTGCTAATTACGTTATGTGCATTTCTTTTTTTTTATTTAGGTGTTTTTTTTTTTTTTTTTTTTTTTTTTTTTTTTTTTAAATGAATTTCGTGTCTAAGGTAAACACCCGAATACTCAGATTGGATCAGGGTTTTGACAAAACACTTTTATGATTTTAGTCAAAAAAATAATTACAGAAGTAATAAATAGTAATAACAATAAATAAAGGCTTAGCGAACCCGAAGGCTTGATGCCGACACCACCAACCGTCGACCGCACACTTCCCTCCAACCCACCCCTCCAAAAACCAAATCTCCCAGGACGGCTCTGACGCAATCCTCCCATCTTCGTCTCGGTCTACCCCATGGTCGTTTACCCGAGGCTCAAAACTGATTACTTTTTTCGGAATTCTATCATTATTAAACCCAACGACTTTACATGCCTACTTTACTATATTTACCGGATATAACTCGCGCAATGCCGCATTGTGAAGCCTCCTAAGTTCTCCTGTTTCTTCATCCTTTTTTCGGCCAAATATTCTACACAGTACTTTATTTTCGAAAACTTTAAGGCGTTGTTCCTCCCTTAACGTTAGCGGCCATGTTTCGCATCCGTAGAGAACTGTTGGTAGTATTATAGTTTAGTATATCCTAATTTTTAAATTCTTGGAGAGTAAGCGCGAGCTGAGTAATTTTGCGACCGAGAAATAACAAGCATTACCGGTTTTTAACCTAGCCTTTATTTCTTCTTGAATTTCATTTTTCCTCGATATAATAGATCCTAGATATTTGAATTGCTCAACGTGTTCGAACTTTCTACTACTAACCATATATTTCGTTTTATCGGTATTGATTATTAAACCAATTTCGTTACCGGTTTTCATGAGTGTAGTAGCATTTAATTTTTCATCAAAGCACACAAATATTTTATTTAATGTCATAGAAGTTGCTTCGATGCGCATAGCAGAACTGGCAATCTAACCGACGATGTGTTTAATTCTTTTTTTTTTCGCTTACCTGTGATTCAATAAACATCTTAGAGGGATCGAGCAAGATCGGTCAAATCTATGTTAAATTTTTTTATTTCGTATAAGGAGAAACAGAGTCAAAGGGAGCTTTCATTAGTGAGCTAGTGTTATTTTATATAACGTAAGTGGAGGAGCTCTTAGCTGTTTCTACTCTCCTAATATCAAACTATCAAACTTCGCGTAACGCCCTTGCGTTACCCAAAAATTCTTTTGACCAATTACCAATATGTTCCATGTTCAAAGAAGAATTAGGTGTATAAAAAAAAGAAAAAAAAACGTTCCCGTTTCAAGTTAATTACTTGAACAAGGTACATTATTATTTTTGATTAATTTGCATGACGAATCATTTAATTTTCGTAAGCCTAATCCAGGAGGATAAATAAAATGGCCGCCACATTAGCCTCTGTGACGATTTAATTTCGCTACATGTTAATAAAATTTGTTGGAATTAGGAAGAATACAGCTCGTCCCAGGCTGAATCGGTTGAGATTGAGAATAATCGCCGCTAATAAATTGGACAACTAAATAGCCGTATTAAACTGAAACATACGAGCCCAATTTTTTTTTCTTTAGTATTTTAATTACCCAAAAAGCGGAGTAGATAAAAAAAAGAGAGGAAGGGGATAAATGATGTTTAAGAGAGATAAATCCTTTTGTGCCTGGAATAGGATTAAAGTACACGATCTGTTTAATAAGGGAAAACTAATTACTGCCCTTTACTTCCCTTCCCCTCCCGTTGGCTATTTATTAGGGGGATTTATTTTGGCAACTTCTCCTCTACCAATTATAAGTGTGTTATGAATATTTAATTTTTAATTATTTCTTAATTATTATTATAGTGCACGTTTAGTTTTAGTATTTTTACAGGCTGTTGAGGATTGGTCAACTTAAAAAGCAAAAAAAGCAAAAACAATTTTGTTGATGTTTGTATATAAATACAGGATGAGTAGCTCATAGTTAAAAAAAAAAAATGGGTGAAACTAGATTAAAAATGAAAAAAAATGCCGCAGACCTTACCTTTCTATTACTGTTGCAGATACAGTGGAACTCCGGTATATTGACTCCCGATAAAGCGACTCCTCGCATAAACCGACCCTTTTTTGCGCTAAAACCCCTCTCAATAATTCCACCTTTTGAAACATCTCTCCTCGCATAATCCGACTATATCTTAGAAGATAAAGATCCATTGTTTCCGGAACGGAACCTCTTGTTTCCGATAAGTAATTTGTAAATATTTTCCTAGAAAGACGATTCGCTGCTCTCTGCTGGTTGTTTGAAAAAATCAGTTTGATCTTAACTTCCACAATGTTAACATCAGGCAAAGTGTTATTATATCTAAAAAAAAAAAAGGAAATCTTGTACTATCGCGGATAAAAATAGAAAAGGGTGAGCGATTTGTCAAAGAAACTAGAGATTTAGGAGTAGGCGTTGCTACTATTAAGGACTGGAAAAAAATCGGGGTCAATTAATTTCTTTTAGTGCTTTTTCAGATGACCCAAAAAAATAAAAAAGACTAAGCAAACCTGCATCGGAGGTATTGGATGAAGCGGTTTGGTTATGGTTTTGCCAAGAAATCAAATCAATTATGTATTAGGCATCGTCAATGTTCGTGTGTTTTTTTTTTTCATTATACATATTTAGTATACGTACGTAGGTATGGAATTAAAAATTTAGTTTTTCTGTTTCATTTGTACTAAGTGATTTGACGTTTTGTATTCTAATTTTTATTTTTTATTCACCTCTGAACATATGTAAGTCTAATTCACCAGTATGACAAACTTTTTATGGAACCGACCTCACCCCAAGTCCCAAAAAGGTCGATATAACGGGGTTCCACTGTACATGGTAATTCAAAGACTTTTTTGAGTAGACTGCGTTTTTTTTTTTTACCTTAAAATCTGTAGGATCTCAATTTTTAAATATTTTTCAAATCTTGATCACATTTTCGGATTTAGCATTACATTTCCTATAATGGTCTGAGTACCTGTAACCTTGAATTTTACAAACTTAAGACTTAAATACAGCTTGATCTTTACCTTATTTAGTGAAGTTCCAATGTCTAATTATACTTCAACGCTCGACGTTTTTCGAAAAAACTGTCCACAAAATAGCAACTCTTACAATATCTTGCGAATTTGATCAGCTTTCATATAGTTATAGTTTTAGAGGTGAATTTTATGGGCACATGAGTGTTTTTACAGGGGAAGGTATTTCTACCTTTTCTAGGTATTTCTACCTATCCATGTATATCATTGGTTTATTTTTGTATGGCTTTTGAATAATGTGGAGGAGCCCCATGGTGTTAGAAAATCATATTTTGCCGAACTTCAGGTGGAATATCGTGATGAAGTCGTGTTATTTAAAAAAAAAAAATGAATTTATTGAAATTTACAATTCTGTAAATATACACTTCAAGTAATTGAGCTGACAACGATTACAATAACATGTCAAAACTTAAAAGAACTGCTCATCAGTAGCACTTCAATAAAAATTCTGCACTAGAAGGTCTCAAGGCCATCTTCTTTTTAGACGCTTCGGAGGATTATCGGGAATTGAATGGGAAGCAAGTGAGAAACTGATGGATTTGAGTGGTTATGTAGCTTTTACTATGAAAGGATTGGTATCTGGTTTGGGCTAACTCAGCAACATATGGAACATAATTAATGTCTTTATCCATAAGTTTATTGGTGACAAAGTAAGGTGTATTGGGGTTTTTTTGTAGGTTTTTGGATTGTAAGGATTGGATACGAGATGAATTGGGTGGTTTAGTAGAGCCCAAAAGCTGATTTATGTCTAATTACAGTCATGTAAATAAGTCTTTTGTAATTAATTTGGAGCTTTGAACGCTGGTCGGGTAAATGTTGAAGTAGTCTGTAACGACTAGCAGTTTCTTGTTGCTTTAGTCTTATTAGCAAAAAATTAAACTTAGAAAAAATAATAATTTAAGTATAATATAAAAAAAATACGTACACTGAATAGAGACAATTAATTAAATTTTATCTTATAAATGCGCTGTTATTTTTAAGCTTTTTTTCCTCCAGGCTTGTGTTTTTATTGCTTCTAGATTGGAGTATATTTCAACAAAAGTCTCTGTTTTGATTTATTTTTGTTGAAGACTTTGTAAAGGATGACATTATTATCTCGAAGGGTCTTAGCGGCCTGCCCAAGGGAGGTCACCTTTCCGCCTAACAAGCTACTATTTTTAACAGAAGAATATATACTGCCTCTTTTGGCGAGCTATGACAGGTGAGATATAATTTACCCGGGGTGACATTCGTCGACGGGAGGATCTCATTTTTACCTGCTAATTAAAATTAAGAGAGAGCGGAGCTGCTAATGAGGGGAACCCCTCTGCTCCTTGTTAACAGACCTCGATCCTTACTGCTTCATCATTCTCTTTTTATTTTTTATTATCTTATATATATATTTTTCACTGTATTTAAATTATATGTTTCTTTCAGTCTCATCTACTAAAAAAAATATAACCTATAAATAATCTTAACAAACTGCTTTTACTATATTACTAACATCCCCCGTTGCTGCTTCGCCCGCTCCCATAAGTAAAGAACTTAAATAATTTTAACTATTAATAAAATTTTATCTTAAAAAAGTCTGGTATTCAAGTATGCAATTGAGCATTATTTCTTCAATGATAATTTCGTTTGTGATCACTTGGGCTGTGAATTATATAAAATAAAAACTGAAAAATATGCAACTATCTGCATTATTTGAAAAAAAAAAAATAATAAAAAGCTAATATTAAAAAACAGGGTAATGGTTCGGATCGGCGACACCACCAAACTAGGTTGACCCGCGCTACACCGACCAGTTCGATCCTTACGCTTCACTTCATGTTTACATTTTTCGATAGTTCATTCCTATAACCTCACATGTAAACAATCACTTCTACAGTTTCAACTTGGATTGTGTTGTTTAGTTTGTTATATTGATATTTAGACTTCTTAAATATAAATAAGTGAAACAGAAGTTCACAAAATGAGTTTCATGAAGGATTAAGTGTTTTATGAATTCATGTTTTCTTATTTCATCTAATCTTATGTGTAAAAGTGTTATAAAACTTAAGAAGATTAATTTGTACATGGATTTGGTGTTTTACATATTTATATTTGTTCTATCAATTTAGGTGATAAAATTTACAACTTGTAAAAGTGTTATGAAACTTAACAAGATTTATTTGTACATGGATTTGGTGTTTTATATATTTGTATTTGTTGTTTCAATTTCAGTGATAAAATTTCAGTATACATATTTTGTGAATGGATTCTTTGTCATCCATATTACTTTTTGTGCTAAAGTGAGACAGATTGTATAATTAATTCAACAAAACATATCAGTTTATAAATAAATGTGAGAAAGTATATCACAGGTTTTTTATGTTTTCTTATTTCCACTTCCCATTAGAAAATATAGCAGAAATTAACATCTTCACTTTCAACTAGTATTCTGTCTTATATTATATAATGGCTTATAACATGGAGAATTGACAATGTGAAAATAATCACAGATTAAGAGGTAAATGACACATCACCATATAATTGTACTAGAACTATTGGTATAATGTTATAGATTAATGTGTTTTTAAAAAAAATTAGAAGCCTGATGATGAAACATTATCTCCGAAACATGTAGCTACAAATGTTAAATAAATAGGAGTTATGCCAAATAAATACTTAAGGATTCTGTCTTTTTTATATTTATAATTTGTTATTTTCACTTCTCTGAGAGAAAGTTCATCAGGAATTAACTTTACTGGTGGTTCAGTAGTATATTAATTGTTGATTAAATTAATATTAATTAAAAATTGATTTAGTGTCTTATATTTCGATATTTCGTTATTTCCACTTTAATATTTCCTTATTTCTCATTTTAATATTAGAAGGTAAACAGAAGTTAATATTACTTTGAACAGGGATTTAGAGTTTCTCAGTAAATGTAGGAGAATAACCTTCCCCCTCTAAAAGCAGCGACTAGAACATCGAAATAAATCGGAACAAGGTTAGAATCGATAAAAGGTATTCTGAGCGGGTTTAGGGGTTGGTGTCGCCGATCCGAACCGTTACCAAAAACAGAAACAAATGTTAAAAACCTTTATTAAAGATGAATAAAATACATTAAATTAGGAACATAAAAAACGAGTCAATTCTCCTCGATCATGGATTAAAAGTTTGTGCAGACTACGGATTAATCATGGTTTATCAGGTTTATATTTATTTAAAATAAAGGAGAGAAAATCAGATGTATGTGACTTGTGTGGAGACAGGGAGGATCTAGAGCACATCATTATGAATTGTAAAAAATACGCCTTACAAAGATTAAAATTTACAATGCAAATTAGAAATAAATTGAATTTAAATACAATAACCTATATCACTATCTTGCAGAACCCTACTACACTAATCAATGAATTCGATGCCTTTAAGTGAGACAAATATTAAAATTTAGGTTGATTCAATTTAAATCAAATTGAAATAATTTTCTTTTTTCGTTAAGTCTGATTAATAGTAATAACTAAATGAGCAAAGTGGCTAATGGCTAACGCTAAGGCCTTTATTAAAAAATAAAAAAATAATCATAACATTAATTCAGAAATTTAAATAACAGTCACAACCAAAATAATTATACACTGGACAATATACATCAAAAGCAATAAGCAAAAACCACAATAAGAAACTATCCCGACTTATTCACTGTTGTAGATTTAAATTGCAGACAACCACTTTTTTTTTTTTTGGTTTTCGAACAAAATAGATCGTTTATTGGACCTCAAAATATATTTGAAACAGCTAAACGACCGCTCTACATCATATAAATAAAAAGTGTCTCCATCACTATTGTAAGTCTCATTCGAAAGCTCACCTACGTACTTTCCAACAAAATCTTTTGTCTTTGAAGGAGTGACTTTAGGTATTTTAGGGTAACACGAAAGAACAGTTTACGAATGATACGTCTCGGTGAACACTGTGTGAGATACTGTGTAATGGAATGATGGAAGGGATAAGGGTGAGATGAAAAGTAAAGTCATAATATTCCACGTATATGAGCAAAGTATAAACGAGAAATTAATCGAATTAAACAATTCTAAGAGAAGCATATACGATCGACAGAATCCGAAGAATCAGCATTTCGACACATACAAATGATTAGGCGAAAAAAAAAGAATGTGAGGAGTTCTTATAGCTATTTTTCGGTTTTTATTTTTTTTTTCTGCTCGAAACATAAAAAAATTCAAATGTCAAATGCTGATATGCTGGATATATAGATAAACTAGCTGAAAATACCCTGCTCCGCAACGGTTTAATATCATAAGGGTTAAGGACAACTGAAATTAGTAAAAGTTGAGCTTAACGTTGATGATTATTATTACTTAAATAAACCTAAAGAATTCCATTCTTAGAATAATGCCAATAAGTAAATTTGATAATTTTTTTTTAAGACTTTCTATGGATTTCAGGATGGGTTTTCTTATACTTCTGTACAGTCCCTCTAAGTACAGTTGGGTGATTCTCAGAATATGTGTATACAGCATATCCTTTAACTTCAGGTTGGCTTTCTTTAGTTTTTTAACCACTTTTCTGCTAATTTCAGGATGATTTGTTATGTATTTCTTAACAGCTTTCCTGTTGACCTCTACATGTGCTTGAATATATTTTGCAGCCGAGTTCCTTAGTTGTTTGTTGCGAACTGAATCAGTGAATCATTTCCTACGTTGTTTACTTTTAGATTGATTGGTTTACTTCAATGTTGCAATAGACTCATCTGAACTGAGAAAAAGGTATATTCTAGGTTCAAGGAATGAAATTCATAAATGCTATGTACAACTTGTAAAATAAAACTTGGGCCTGGTTGATAAAAGCCGATTATCTTGTGACCGGAAAACTGAAGGAAGAGTAATTGGGGACGAAGCTAGTGGTGAAACAATGTTGGTGAGTTGCTCGTAAGGAATATGTACATCGAACTGGCCTTACATGTCATCACCAGAGAACATAAGTCTTTTAATAGCTTCCCGTCACGAAACAACTCAAACTTGTAAGGGTCCACCTCTGCAGCCACCATGAGTTCACAGAAAGTACCATATTAGAAGGTTTCGACATCGATCGTATTTTTGTGTGTTTAGAACTATAGGGAACTTAATTTGTGGTCAAATTGTGCGGCTTAAACATCTAACCTATTTTTTAACTTAACTTATTTCCAAATACCATATGACAATTACTCTATTATCATTTACCCAATAAAAATTGTAATAGCATTTTTCGCGAATTAGCCGCGATCCAGGCCGATTTTTTTAAAATTTCTTTCTTAGCAAGCACCCACGGCCCTAGAGGAAGCTACATATCGAATTTCATTCCAATCCGTTCGGTGGTTTCTGAGATTTCGTGTTAAATGAGTGAGTGGTATTTGACAAATATATAGTAGATATGCAAGTCTAGTTTAAAATATGTAAAAATATGCATTTATGGCAAAATATGCACATATATGCAAATTAAAAATAGTTCTAATTTATTCCAAATGCCCCAAAACATATATATTTTGATAATATTAGATGTTTTATTTAGTTAAGAGAAATATGCAAATGCATATATTTCACAGCCCTCTCACTAGCCACGAAAACTGCTGAACCATTCTGTACCAGATTTTACCCACATACTCTTTGTAGTTCCATGAAGGTTTAAGAATAATAATAATCAACAAATTTTCAATTAATTTGTTATTAAAAAAGCGATAATATGTGGATAACAGTTAAGTTTAAAAATTAATTAATTAAGTACGGTGTTATATTAAAGCTTGAGATTGATACAATTTATTGTATTTTCTTTATTCATTCTGCTATTCTGCAACATTTTGCAATGGTAAAACTAATGTACCAATCTTTACCAAATTTTAACTAGGTCTTCATAGCTCTAGGAAGGTTTACAATAGTAATGTTTACTATCATAATACTTTAAATATTCAGTCTTGATTAGCAGAAACGAGGTTTTCTATTATCGTAAACTTTTACGGTTAGAAATTAAAATCCAACCAGATTGAATAAATAAAATAATTTCTGCCAAATAAAAATTATTAGCAAGTCAAATTGTTGAACCTTTTCTTTTTCATTTTTTATATTATTTGTCGGCATTTAGTTGTAATCATTTATATTATCCGCAAGTGTTTCTTGATAGTCTCTGTCCATCTGGATTAAAATTGACTCATACGTTAAAATTGAAAATTGGTCCAATTATTATTACTTTTACTTAATCTTCAACCACCGAATGAGGGAGGATTGCGTCAGGACCGACCTGGGGGATATGGGTTTTGGAGGAGTGGGTTGGAGGTAGGTGTGCGGTCAACGATTGGTGTCGGCATCGAACCTTCGGGTTCGCTAAGCCGTTATTTATTTTATATTAGAAGAAAATTTTATTATAAATTTTAATTTCTTAATAACATCGTACCTTTGTAACCTCGCATGTGGAGTGGCGCTCGACACCTATCGGTCAATTGTTTTAATAACAAATTAATTGTAACATAAGTAGATTTTATTGTTGCTGAATCTTCCTGGAACTATAAAGATATTGTGGTTGAAATTTGGTATAGATTGGTTAAGCAGTATTCGCGGTTAATGATCATAAACGATTTTTTCCTGTCAGTATCATGTTTTTATTTTTATGGATTTTTTTTTTTCTAATTCCTGATGTGATTCCATCTCAAAGTATTTTTTTTTTTTTTTTTTTCATTTATTTTACTATTTTTTTTTTAAACTTTCGTTTCCCATTTATATCTGTTTTAAAATGTTTTTGATTTCCTGATTCTGGGAAATGATAACGGACGACTAGGGGAATATTTTCTGAATAAAATCGTAAAAGCGATGTTGGGCCGAGCCAATTAGGAGATTCGAGGCAGTCCCTTGACAGTTGAGGCTTTATCTTTGGATAATTAAGTTGAGCGTCAGTCGGGGCATTTTCCCCCGGGGAAGGTCCCCCCTCCCACCGCTTACCTCCCCCCTCCTAGCGATGCTTTTTGTCAAAACTGTCTTCCTCCTCGTGTACTAGATTATTTTTAGTCGTTTACGTCACCCAGAGAGATATATTGTAAAAAGTATTACTTCTGTAAAGAATAAAAAAATAAAAAAAAATTATTTGAGCTTAATCACGTACTAACTTCTTACCCTTTGTGATATTATTAAACTATATATTATTAAAACTAAAATATTTCATTATTAATGATTAATTGTTGTATTGGTTTGGCAAATAAGTCCGCTCTGTTTTGGAGGGAAAAATAAAACACTTTGTATAATAGAGATAAAATTTATTTTAGTCTAAAATATATTCACTATTATTTAGTATAACATGTTCCCATCTTTCGACCAATATCATAATGCGATGTTCATAGAACGTCTGGGATTTATTGTCAAAAAACTGATCCAAGTGGTTTTTCATATCCTGTTCGTTTTGGGATTGTTTTCCATTCATGGAGCTCTGCAGGTATCGCATGTTTCTAGTTTTGGTGAATACGGAGGATGGGGCAAAAGGTCCCATCCAAGGCTTAATAATTTATTGCGAGTGACCAACGAGGTGTGGGGCCTTGCGTTCTCTTGGTGGAAAACAACACCCTTCGGACTTGCTAGTTCTAGGCGCTTTTTTTAAAATTTATTGATCCAACTTTGTTAATCGCGAACAGTATAGAGTTGAAACAATTGTTTGCCTTGATGAGAATAGTTACAATGTCATATGGGCGTTCCGACCGTGGAGCGTCATTGATGTCAAAATTTCCTGAACGAAATTTGTCAAACCAATTTTGATAGTTGGTTTCTGTTAAGGAATCATCCCCATAAACTCTGCTTTTTTTTTTTTTATTTATTTATGGGATTCTGCATCACGGTTTATAATAATAAAGCAAAGTATGTCCATAATAAATGATATTTTTTTCCATGTTCACAGTCCAATAGCAATCACAATACTAAGCTAATGTAAACAAGAATGAGCAGAAATGTTTTTTGGCATATTAATAACAGAGTAAACAATCCACCTTAGGGATTAATTCATCAGATAAGATATGAGCCTTAATTATTTAATTTTTTTTTTTTTATATACACTTATTGAAATTTACAATTGTACAAAATATATACATCAGGTAAACTTATTGACAACGATTATAATAACATGTTAAAACTTGAAAATAACTACACATCAGTAGCACTTTATTATAAATTCTACACTAGAAGGTCTCTAGGCCATCTTCGTTTCAGACGCCTCGGAGGATTATCAGGAATGGATTGGGAAGCAAGTTGAGGAACTAACGGATTTGAGTGATTATGGAGCATTAAGAAAATTAATAATAAGTTAATTTGTGACATAATAGGGAGCATTGAGGATTTAATGAAGGATTTTGGATTGTAAGGATTGGATACGAGATGAATTGGATGGTTTAGTGGAGCCCCAAAGCTCAACTCCGTACGTCTAAATAGGTTAATCACAGTCATGTATATGGGTCTTTTGTAATTAATTTGGAGCTTTGAACGTTTGTCTAGTAAATGTTGAAGTAGTCTGAAACGACGGGCAGTACCTTGTCCAGGACTTATTTTCCAACGCAGCACATTCTATTTTGCAACATCGAAAAATTTTTACAAATTTAATAATCATACATGAAAATTATTTTAAAAATTACAAAAATTTAAATTAAATATAAAAAGAATCCTTTGAGTCATAATTAGAATGCCGTTACGAAGGAATTATTTCTGAAAAAAAAAAAATGAAAATGAACAGAAGCTTATTTTTATTCAGGATGGAAAGTTCTTAATTTTTGCTGGAAGAGACAGTAATGGAACGGCTAGTAAAAGTTACAATTACCTGGAGCAACAAAATGGGTAATTTAACGTTTTATTAGACTATAAAATTAATTAGCTCTATTTCTGTTTCAGTCCTGAATGGCTGAGTTAATTTGTCTGCTTGGTTTTATAACGTTGGTAGTTGTAGTGGAATGTTGTTGGTACGGTGAGGACGTTGTGTAATAAGAATCCTAGCCTTTATCTCCACTCAAGGTCAATTAGTTGGGACTAAAACAATTAATTTCCAGTAATTTGGACCCAAACGGGACTTGTTCCATTAGCGATGACATCAGTTGTCGTGAGGTTAATCTCGGATCTGCCTCCAAGCCCTGGGTTCATGGACCCGTTGCCCTCTCGCTGGATCAGCTTTAATTCCAGGCTTCCTAATTTTCTGGCCAAGGTCTTGGTGCTGTTGTATTGTATCCCCTGAGCCAAAGGGGAACTCCATTTAAGATAGAGCTCTGGCATTTAATTGTATCTTCAACTGACGCTCTCGGCTTTAATTCTGGGTTATTGCCGTCATTGTGTCATGGAGGAAAATTTTAGTTTAACTATTTGACACATCTCGCTTAAAGTCCAAACGATGAAACCTAGTTTTTTTTTTGTTTTTTTTGGAAAAAGCTGGAATGGATTCCGATTAGTAATGTCGCATATATGTCCTACTCAATAAAAATAATATCAAATCAAAAAAAGTCAAAAAGCATTGATAGTGTTACAAAATTCTCTCTCCTCTCTCTCTTCAATACATATTCTCTTTTCATATATCTTTTCGCCTTCTTGTCTCCTAGCTCCTAGATCTTAGTTATCTTAATTTATTTTCTTTATATGTTGCTTAACTTCTCAATCGTTCTTGAGAAACAGTCCAAACATCCGAATGATGTTCTTCAATATTTTACTCATGTTTTATCAGTAATATAATACTTTATCGGCTTAGTGAGCATTAATTGCTGTTTGAATTGCCCGATTAGTTCCGTAGGACCAGATACGTTTTGTATATGAGTCGTTGGTTCTCTGAGAGAAATACTTCCCTGTAGTTAGTATAGTTGGTTGAATCTTATTTTGAGTTATTGTCTTTTGAGTTTAGTATGAGGGTTCAAGGTCAGTCTTTGGTCAAAATGAAAGCCTACTGTTAGCTAATAACTAGATAGCGTACTGAGTCGACATGGATGTTGGTATAACTTTGAAGTGGATGGGTAGAAAGAATTTCCGGCGAAGGGTAAACGTTATATGATTGTATTTGGATTTATTAACTTTTATCCTCCATTGTTTGCACCATGATTCAATCTGTAAAAGAAGTCGTCGGAGGTTTAGGAAAGCAATTTCAGGATGTAGGATGTGTCATCTGCAAATTTGGCTAATAAAGTATTAGGATTGGTTGGTGTTTTGGTAGTAAATAACATATAGATGACAGGACCTAGGACCCTGCCTTCTTTCACACCGGCATCCAAGGATGTCAATTGAGAATTTCTGAAACACCTGATATAGAATAACTCTGAAAATGGATCTTGGTTGTCATTGTTATTTTTATTCTTATTCTTTTACTTCATAGAGATAATTACTATAGTTACTATTATTAGATTTTACTTGAGTGTATGTGTATTTGTATATGTATATTGAATGAATCGACAGATCGTTATCTCTATTTTCTGTTGTAATATTTATTACAATTAAAGCTATTACAATAAAAAAAAAAAAATTATATATATTCTCTTGGTGGATACCTAGTCAATATTAACTTTATTGCTTGTTATTTGGGTGGAGAACATTCCAGTTCTTCCTTCCTTTCACAGTTCTTCCTATCGACCTCTAAGGATTGGATTGTGTCCGCCTTCCCCCCCCCCCTCCCCCTCCTCAGGACACCCATAGCCCTCTGATCCTGAGAGCCATGTAATTACGAATCCTTCTAATTGCCCCAGCCTCCACAGCTCTAAGGAGGCCTGGCTGTTGGACCTAACAAAAGAGTTGAGCTTCTGTTGGAGTGGATTTGTCCTGAAGCTGTTCGGCTCTATAAGTTCCTTTTATATCGGCTGTGGGTTTCCCCTCCCTCCTTCTCTCCCCACGATATCAGGTTAGCACTTCCATATGGTATATTGGATCTTGCCTTATTCCCACCTGTTCCTAACGGCTTCATTTTAACACATATTTACAAGAGAACTTCTACTAAAGTTGTAAAGAAAAGGTTAACAAGTGAGAGAGTGACATTACTTTAAGTTGTGACAAAACTAACTTTTTATTAAAATATATTTTCAATAATATGAATAAAAATCAATTGTCACGGAAATTGTTTAATTTTCAATAGGTTACCTCAAATTTTTTATCGTATTTTGGTAATCCTTTAATTACTCTAAAAGTAGCATATGTGCTAAAATAGGTACCTAAGGTCTTCTTAAGGAACCAATTTTCAGAACGCATTTATTAAAAATCGGACTTTGTAAGAACTGAACCTGACAAACATCAATATATAGTATAAAAAAATAGATTTACTGTTAATACTGTCTGAATTAAATGATGTAATACTGTTTTCTCACGCCTTATTGCGTGATGCACGAAGTCGTATTTTTGGCATATAAGTGTTTATAAACAACTCTTTAATGGACACAGTTATATGCCTAACAACAAAAAAAAAATATTCACATTACCTCTGTATTTCTTTATAAAACTTAAAATCTTCACCCTCATAAAGATGATTAACTTATTATCATAGTTATTCTAACTGGATAAACCTCCTTTCTGGCATTGACGTTGATGTAAATTAAATACAAATTTTACTTCAAGAGAATGAAGGTAACCTGGTTTCCTCACTATAGTTGCAGAGTATACGTAGTTTACGTAGCTCCATTGCTTGTTCTTTGGGGGAAATTAGTGGCTTGGACCTATAATTGACGGCGTCAATACTTCCTAGGGCCACTCATATTTCAATCCTTGCAAACCAAAAACCGCATCTATATTCATGATTTCCTTACCCTGCGCTCCTCCATCCTCTTTAATACAAGAACCCAACCCATCAACCTGTACACTCCTGCGCACTTCCTCTTTAAGGATATCATTGTCTATCTCAATTCGAAAACGCTAGAGTAGACAAGTTGGCCTTTTGTTGGACTCGGAATGAAATTTTACTATAGATCTCGAGGTCACTGCCTTTTTAACCTGTGAAGAGGATTATAGGGATCTTTGAAACTGGATAGTCATTGATCCAGAGGATTTAACTAAATGATATTAAATTAAATGTCTAAAAGTTTACCTTTTGAAGTAATTAACCCTCCAAGGACTGGTCCATATGATCACACCCACTTAAAAGTACACCCTGTTCTTCCACCCTTATTTTATTCCTTAATACCTCCGCCCTTCTCCAATAGGTGCTAGTGTTGATTTGTGACCAAACCTGTGACGATTGAAGCACTTCTCTCATCAGAAAAAAAAGTTTGAAATTTGTTAAATTTTAAAAATCGATTCTTACCAACGCTGTTATAATTTTTTTTTTTTACCTTATAACTGATAAGGTTATACAGTTAGACTCTATATAGTCCTATCACGGTCTAGTATGAGTTTCATTAAAAAAAAAAAATAATCCTGAAGGTTTAAAATGGCTGTTCCTTTGACTGTGATGTTTTAACAAATATGTTATTTTTGTTTGAAAATAGGTAAACAAGTATGCATTTATAATTATTTTTTAACATGAAGATAAATCGCAAACTTGACAAATTAAAACCTTTTCCTGCTTTAAAATTATAACGTTCTCCCTGAGTATTGTTCATTATTAGCAAAATTTAAAAGTATTTATAATCGTCCAAGTTTATGGAATTTCATTCCATTCTCTTATCTATCTACATTTTCAGGTAGCAACGTTACTTTTGACAGGTAGCACTAGTAATGTCCTTATATTGATGCTCCAGGTAAGGTGTCAGATGTTAGATGGGGTTTCATAAAAATCAATTATATATTAAATAATTATATATTGTTTGTTTGTGATATATATTAGTTTAAATAAAAAAATATATTTTGTTAATAAAAGCGTTTTTATTATGAAATTCCAAAATTAAAAAGATTCTTTGCGTACTGAATCATCTTGGGGAATGCATGATTATATGAACACGGCCAATTATAAGCAAACGGTTTTAAATTTTCCTAAATTTCAGCATGTCTATTAACTAAGAAAAATATAAAAAATCTTATTTTAATTGAAAAATTGTTTGCTCGTCCTTGTAGCGTTAAACTTGACACTAATTAAGGAATTAATTATTGACTTATGGATTTTGTTCGGAATCCTTTTGTTCTACAACATATTTCTAAGTTGTAAATATTATAGAATTTGATGTATAAAGCTACCTTCCCTCTCCTTTTCCCTCCTCCCTCGAATACTTTTCGTTAGAACCCCTAACTTAAGAGGTTCACTTGCTTGGAGAGTGGAAGTATTTCGGAGACCCTCGTTTAGATGCCTGTATCAGATGAGCCCCGACAAGTTGTGGTTGGGAGGAGCTCAATGGAATTGCCTTCTCATACTCCCTCACCAGGCCCGAGCAAACTTTAGCAACATTTTCTGATGGGATTTCCCCATTTCAATGGCCCCTATTCAGCTTGAAAGCGAGCTGTAAGTATACTTTTTTTGTCAAGAGCTCGTACCTAATCTCTCAGCTCCGCAATAATTCTACCTATAGCACGTTTGGTCTTCTGAGGGATTATAATTGCCTAATCTTATATCATTGCAGTAATAACTTACGTCTTCACAAAAGTGTATTTATGTTAATTTTATCCACATAAAAGACTAAAACGACAAGAAACTGCCCGTCGTTATAAACTACTTCAAAATTTACTAGACGAACGTTCAGAGCTCCCAATTAATTACAAAAGAATCATTTACATGATTGTGATTAGACCTATTTGGACGTACGGAGTTGAGCTTTGGGGCTCTACTAAACCATCCGATTCATCTCGTATCCAATCCTTACAATCCAAAATCCTTCGAAAAATCCTCAATGCTTCTTACTTTGTGACCAATAAACTTATCCATAAAGATCTCAGTGTTCCATATGTTTCTGATTTAGCCCAAACCAGATACCTATCCTTCCATAGTAAGTAAGCTACATAACCACTCCAATCCATTAGTTTTTCAACTTGCTTCCCATTCCATTCCCGATAATCCTCGGAGGCCTCTGGAAAGAAGATGGCCTAGAGACCTTTTAGTGTAGATTTTATTGAAGTGCTACTAGTGAGTAGTTCTTCACATGTTATTTACATGCCATTGTATTCACTATCAACACATTTACTTGTATATTATTTTGTATAGTTGTAAATATCAATAAATGAAAAAAAAAAAAGTGTTAATTTTGTACAAAAAATTGCAGAAACAAATCCCCTGGTTTAATTTTGTCTCGTATGTTTTGTTAACGATTTAAATATGACCGGTAAGTTATCAGGATTGCAAGATTATAGCGTGATAAAACCAGTCTACTCGTTTGGGATGGTTCAATTAAAAAAGATGACATAAGATGCCGTTTTAGTCTCTGTGCGGTTACTTCAGATCTACCTGGGTCCCGTTTTCCTAACTGTGGATCTTAATCCAGAGTTCCTAATTTTCTAGCCAAGGATTCAGTATTTGATTAGTCTAAGACCAAGTTCTCCATTTAAGATAGATTTGATTATAATCATTGTTAATTATTTGACAACTGATTTCCTGGAATCATTCATTTAATTAAATCTTGATTAAATTAGATGATTAATTCCTGGAAGTGCGTAATCAAATATTTTATGATAATCAAATTTCATATAATTCCGGTTATGTAACTCGGCCTAAACCGCCCTTCTCTCATGACCTCTGTCCTACCAACTAATATTTTTTCAAGGGTCAGAACCATTTTTTAATCGATACAAAATTTGTCGATAGAAATATTATATATAATATAATAATTTATATAATATAAATCAAAAATGGTTAATAATAAGGACTAAAAAAAATATTTAGAGGAGCGAACACAAGGGCAAATGTTTTGAGAAACATGAAGCGTATTTTGGTATATATGATTGTTGTCTAATCATTTATTTCAGTGACATGTCGGTACCAAAATACTTTGATTGTCGATACCGGTACGGATACCAAGAAACCGATTTTCGTTTCACGATCCCTTTAATTCGGCTTAAAAATAGATTTCAATTAAAAAAAATAATGCAAAAAGACGCTAAAAAAAGTAAAACAAACCAATTGAAAACACAATAATAATTCAAGAAATAAATTATTAAATAATTATTTTACAATACATTAAATTTTCAAAAATGTAATTCAAAAATTCTTAATAAGAAAATAAACATTTCAAGGTTTCATTTTTCGAATATGATATTGAAAATGTTACTAAAACCTTTCACAAAACACTAAATTCACTGATATTTCTTTGGATTTGTTTTGATTGAATATTCGAAAACGTATGAAGACGTAGTAATATGTAAAATAATCTTTATTCTAGAAATTCCTACTAGAATGAATAAAATTTACAATAAATAGATAATATTTTCTGTTTGAATATGTTTGGTTTGAAATTGTAATATATTCATTTTTCATAGCAAATACATATCTTTAACTAAATGTCGTTAAGCTAGCGGAAGTTACGTATTTGTTTTAAATTCTGTACAAAGGAGTCTTAATCTAGTTACACAACATTTCGCTTTTGTCAGAAATGAAAATTATTGTTCTGTTCTTTATTATTAGGAGAAAAATCGTTGTAAAATCATAAGCATAATTAGATATCTAGAAACAATTTTTAATGTCAGTGGTATCGATCGGTTTCTAGAAATCAACTTAGAATCATCGATTCTTAATTCCGATTTTTTTTCTAAAAAAAACGAGAGAAAAATAGATGGAACATCGATGGACACATTCTTAATTTATTTTAAATACATAAACCTGCATTAATTTCTGTACAACACACATTTGGAAAATTTATTTTAAATTAACGTCTCAGTTGAAGTTTTAAGAAATGGCTGATACTATGTACCTACTTAACATTTCCCCTCCCTTTTTTTTTTCAGTGCTTTGTGCTTAGAACTGAGTTTGTCAGAAATAAAAAAATATATTTAGTTGCGGAGATGGATAAAATAGAGTAGGTAGCCTAGATTTGGCCGAGGCTCCGTAGCGAAACTTAAGCCAGATAATAGTCAACTTGACTCGACACACATTTCTTGGCTTAATCCTGTTGAGGAGCTTTTAAGTATCTTCTGCTCCCCCTCTCCTCTTGGTCCTCCCTTGCTTTTAATTTTGGACCTACTGATTCTCATCCTCCTAACATTTTTTTTTTTTTTTATTATTCCCTTGCTTAATATTAGTGCCTTCCTTGTATTTCCCAAGCCTCATCTTCTGGAGTGTTTGAGTAACATTTCCTGGTTTAAGGATTTATTTTTAAAAGTTTTCCATTCAAAGATTTTTTATTCTCTTATCTTGTGTATATGGTACATACATATTCGAGTTCGGTAATTTTACTCTCTATTTTAGTCCTTATAAAAACTTAATTTAATAAAAATTAACTTTTCCTATTCTTCTCTCTTTACCCAATCTGCCGGTGTTCCTCAAGGTAGCAGTATCCTTGGTCCTATCCTCTACACAGTGTATGCAGCTGACATCCCAACTCATCCTACCACTGTCCTCACCACTTACGCTGACGACACATGTGTGTTATCAGTAAAGAAGGATCCCTTCATTGCCTCCCAAACTCTCTAATCCCATATCCTAAACCTTTAAGAATGGTGTCAAAAATGGAGAATCAAAATAAATCCAAACAAATCCCACCAAATAACGTGTTACCATACGTCGTAAACCTACGACTTCCGCTACCTAGAATTCCACTTGGACAAACGTCTTACTTGGAATCCAAATACAAGACTAAAAAGACAAGAAACTGCCCGTCGTTACAGATTATTTCAACATTTATTAGACAAACGTTCAAAGCTCCCAATTAATTACAAAAGACTAATATACATGACTGTGATTAGACCTATCTGGACGTATGGAGTTGAGCTTTGGGGCTCTACTAAACCACCTGATTCATCTCGTATCCAATCCTTACCATCCAAAATCCTCCAATAAACTTATCCATAAAGATCTTAATGTTCCATTTGTTGCTGATTTACCCCAAACCATATATCTATCATTTCATAGTAAGCTCCATAACCACTCAAATCCATTAGTTTCTCAACTTGCTTCCCACACCATTCCCGATAATTATCCGAGGTGTTTGAAAAGAAGATGGCCCAAAGACCTTCTAGTGTAGAATTTTTAATAAACTGCTACTGATGAGTAGTTCTTTTCAAGTTTTGTCACGTTATTGTAATAGTGAACAGCACATTTACTTGATGTATATATTTTGTACGGTTATAAATTTCAATAAATTGTTTAAAAAAAAATCGTAATATCTACTTAGGGCTAGATCTAACATCCACTTTTCGTATTTTTTTGGAGTAGTTTTAAATAGACAAAACTGAACTTGTTAATTTCTGATTCTTACGTCAATTTATACATATACCAGGCATGAAAGGCATAAAACTGCTTGTCGTTTACTCTACCACTCCAGCATTTATTGGACAAGCGTTCAAATCTCCCAATAAATTACGTAAGATGTAAAATAAATAAATTACGTTATTAACATGACAGTAATTAGACCCATTTGGTCCTACGAAGTTAAGCTCTGGGTCCACTAAATCTTCCAATTTTTCTCGTATAAGATTGCCATGAGACCTAATTTACAACTATTGAAGTGCCAATGGGTATTTCTTTACATGTTATTGTAATCATTTTCGTCAAATTTACTTGTATATAATACATATATATATATATAGGGTGCTTATAGGGTATGTATAATATAGTAAACCGGACAGTTATTGACCCCTTTAAGGAAAAAATCTTAAATATTTATACTATAATTATAGAGAGAATAGATGTATTAAGTTGAATTGTTTTCTTTTTGTTGGAGTTTGGAAGTAGATTTTTTTTTTTCTGACTGCATATTCTTTTTTTCTTCTTTTTTTTCTAATTTTTAAAATAGGGTCTTAATAACTGTCTGGTTTACCCTAGTTGTAAATATGAATAAATGTATACATGATGTTATATATATATATATATATATATATATATATATATATATATATATATATATATATATATACACATAAGTACATATTACATTATGTTTACTAAACGTATATTATGGTATATGTATTTATCACTAAGGCGCTGTTTTTCTTCCTACTAGTATGTTTTCTGTATTCTTTTCATTATAATGCATTTAAACATGCTTGTGAATTTCTGTTTATGTTAATAGAGTCCTATGCTTTTATCGCAAAGATCAATTAAATTTAATCTTATACCAGCCTCCATGACCTCCTTCGAGGCCGACATACGGACGAACAAAAACCACACCCTGCTCCATCATTTTGGCCAATAATACCTTTCTGCCTTTTATCCCACCAGGAGATAATTGCTGCCTGCGAGGTGTTTTTGTCTGTCCCTTAGCTTTCGTGATGCTCAAAATCGGCTTTCGTGTTCCTTTCTTCTCGTGATATCGCCCCATTTGCCCTCGCCTCTTCGTTTTATATTTAAAAATATTTGAGAACGAAAGGTTTTAACACCCCTTTTTTCTTGGAAGTAAACAAGTTTTGTCCCCCATTAGGATTTGAATAAATGGTTAAGATATTTGCTAGTATGATTTTAATTAACTGAAATCCAATCCAATTTTAAATAATAGCTATCAATTATTAAAAATAAAGTAAAATCAATTAAAATTGTCAAACGTAAATAATTATTTCATGCTACAGTTTTAAAGAGATTTAGATTTTTTTTAAGAGTTTATTTTTATCACCAGATCATTTGAAATGAAACTGTTTCAGTAAAATGGTTCCATGTAATTTCAATAATTTTCATTCATCTCGAAAATAATAAGGAGGTACCTATGACTGGTTTAAATCATATAAAGGGCCGGGCGGGAAAACACGGTTGTCCAGCTTAGTCAATTTATAAAAAAAATGGAACTTAAGTTTAACTCTCGTGATCCATTTTCATAAATTGAAAAATTATTTTCTCAACATATTTTCTCTTTACTCAGATAATTGTTTCCCTTTACACAGAGTTTCAAAATCAAAAAATAATTTTATATATAATTTAACCCGAAATAAAGAGGTAATCACCTAACTGCTTATTGTATGGGGGATAAACCATGCTTGTCCAACCGAGCCAGTAAGAGGAAATGACAATAGTATCCTTTAGTGTCGTGTGAAAGATATTAAAAGGAAAGAGAGAATGTCCTTTTAAGATTTATAATATTTTAATCAATTTTCAAAAGGAAAAAAATTAAATGGTTGGAAAGGAGTGGCCAATGATGTCCTATATAAAATATAGTAAAAATCTATATGAACTTCCGTCAAAAGTATTGCAACGTCCATAATTCTCGAGATTTTCCCGGTTTTTACCTTAATCCATACTTAGTTTATATTCGTTTTAATATAAATTAAATTAATATTAATATTTAGTTCGTATTAATATTATTTATTAAATTTATTTATTATTTATTGTTTTTCCCTGTAAATAACTAACTATGGAATTTTATATTATTTATTTCAAATTTCCTTCAGTCTATGTTTATTATTAGTTCACAAGTGTACCAAGACTAGATGAAGCAGTCATTCAAGCCAGAGGGGGCAATATGTCTTGTTAAATATAGATTAAAAATTAAAAAGTTAAAAAAAAAAAATGAAAATTTTAAAAAGTATGTTTTCTAACTTTTTTGTTTAATGGAAGAAATATTACAATTTAGTTTAATAAAAACTGATTATTTCTAGTTTAGGAATGTTTATTGTAGACTTCAGAACCGTTATTTATTATGAAAAAAATTCGTTTTATAAATTTTATAAATTTAAATATTTTATAAATTTTATAAATTTAAATATTTTAAAGTGTTGCGATATTTTTGACGGGTAGTTTAGGTAGTTTGCTTGAAGATCTACTAATTGTATTCAATTCAATTAACCTAAACTAAAATCTATGAAGTGGCCTCATTTTTAGTTGAATTTTCGCTATAAAATAAAAATTATGGCGTATAAGTTAACTGAGAAGTATTTAAAGATGTAGCTAGCTAGTTGGGATATGCAGTCATAGATACGCGTAAATTTTAATTTATAATGCTGACGTTTCGACGTACATTGCAAGGCATCATCAGGCCTCAGTTTCCGATTTTCTCTTCCGCTGAAAGTCAGTCCTGCACAATTATTTCTTTTACAACCCATTATTCCCCTTCCTGCTCCATTCCCTTGACTGCGTTACTGATCACTCATATTTTTAAATAGCAATCCTTTAAATTTAAATAATTATTTTTCTTTCTTTTAAATTTATTTGTTTAGCACAATTCATGCTAACTTTCTCTTTCCTCACATCTGCCCTCCTATTGTTAATTCAATATATATGTGTTATAGTCTTTATATGTTGCCTTTATTTTATTTTTTTTATTCTTATACAGTTATTTTTTTCATACTCTCTACAATTTTGTCATATCTTTATGTTTGTTTTCTTTTTCTTTTAGCCCTGATGAAGGCTTAGTCCTATAAAATAAGGGTTTAAAAATAGTCCAGCAAAATAAGAGTTTGCCGAAGAAAAAAATAAAAACCCGTACTGTTGTTAAATCCATGGTTTTCAGCACATTTTTCATTATTACTCCGAAAGTATTTGTCCGATTCAAAATGTTTTTGTTTCAGTCTGAAAGGTGGTTAATTTTACAATTAGATCCTATATAAAATTCTTGAAATACACAAGCTATCACGCTGAAAATCACTTACTTTTGTAAAGTACATGTTTTTGGCACATTATTTGCTATAACTCCAAAACTATTTATCCGATCCAAAATTTAATATTTTTATCTAAAAGCTGGTTAAATTTACTATTAGATCATATATATGTAACTTATAATTAACACCGTGAAATACCCACACCAGTCTACTAAACATGTCATAATTTACATATTTTGCCAAAACATACACATTTAGCGTGCTAGCTTGGGTGGTTTACAGGATTTAATATACGTTGCATATATAGCATCTAATAGCAAATTTAATCAGCTTTGAGATAGAAAAACAAAATTTGGGATCGAACAAATATTTGAGGTGTTGTAGCGACAAATGTGCCAAAAAACACTTGGATTTTACAACAGTACGTTTTTATTAGCGGGCTGGCATGTACATTTTACGGGGTTTGATTACTTCATTTACAGATTCTTATAGTACATTTAATCAGCTTTAAGATGAAAAAAAGTAATGTTGTATCGAACAAATAGTTTCAGAGTTATAGCCAAAAGAGTACGACAAACGTGTTATCGCGGAGCTGTGGGACTGACGGCAAGTTGGCCAATTTCTCCATTTTTTCCCAATAACGTAACTTCGCGAAAAATGGTTCGATTTCGGATTTCTTTTTTTCATTATGTAGGTACTAGTTCCAGCTACAATTAATATTTGAAGACTTTCTTCAAAAAATGCTTCGTTATCGTGCTATAGGTAAAAGAGAAAAAAATAACGGTTTTTTTTTGGCGTTTTCCTACGATTTTGAATATGAAGTCGATGGTTGCCGTGGTAGCAAACTTCAGATTCGAATTCAGCACCCCAAAAAAACATAAAGATCCGTTGAGAATAAAAGTTCCGCAGTTTTTTCTTGAAAACGGCCTTTTGGAGCCTTATTTTATTGGACTACAAGTCGAAATGTCGGAATTATAAATTAAAATGTATGTTTAATTTCTGTGTATCTATGACTTCATATCCCGAATACCTACCTCTTCAAGTTAATTTAATGCTATTTCATTTTTTTTCTTTTCTTCCAGGTCGTATTAGTCGGAACGGCAATATACGTGTCTAGTTTTTTTTATCAGGAACCTTCAAAAATTTTGCCAAAAAAAATCCGTGAGAGACTGATTGTGTCCTTTCTTTAAGTGTTATATCTATCCAAAATGGTCCTACGCAATCAGTTTCAAACTACCCCCTTTGCTCTTTTTCCATAAATTAATATACTTTGTTTAAAAAGTAACAAAAAAAGTGGAGGTGCGGTACTAATTAAGATACAATCTCCCCTCCATTTTATATAGGATTGTGAGGGGGGGGGGGGAGCCTTAAAAGGCTGAGACCGAGGGATGGTCCAAATGAATATTTAACTTTCCATTACCATAACAGAGGGCCCTGTCAGCTCTACCGTTAATAGTTGACCGAATAAATGAATTCAAAATGGTCTTAGCCAGGTAAGTCTTAGCTCTCCCCTCCTTTATTCTTAATAATCTGCCCCTTAAACAAAAGGTTATTCAGGAAATGTTTATTTGAAAAAAAAAAAAAGTGGAGGGGTTTAAAAAAAAAATTAAACGGGCAGTGGACAAAAGCTGAAGATTGTTTGAAGGAAATTGAAAAGGAAGGGAAAAAAATTTTGGAAGCAGCAGAAAAACCGGGTTTGAGAATAACGTAATATTTTTCAGAAAAGGAAGGATTGAATTGAATTAAACTTTTTTTTTTCTCTCTCATTTTAAAGAACAAAGGAAATGAGAAAATAATGAAATGTAATTCGGTAAAAGTACGTTTAAATCAGAATTTATTAGTGTATCTTTATATTTATTTATATTTTTTCATTTTATGATAATATATTTTTTATATTTATAGAGTTTATTAAAATTCATACTGAATGTATATTTTATAGTGTTTTGAAAAAACAATATTTTTCGAATCTCCATACGGGTTACCAATACCTTCGTTTTAAGCTAAACCTATAGTTATAGTTATTTTTTAAACCAAATCTGTTTAGAAAATAACTATGCTCATTCAGGAAATGCAATAGCTAACAACTGATAGAATTTATTATATATATATATATATATATATATATATATATATATATATATATATATATATATATATATATATAAGTTGATTATAGTTACTAAAAACAGTTTTATGGTAAATTAAATGGACAAAAGAATCCACACATCCCTAATTTCAATATTAATAGATCCTTAAAAAAAAAAAATATATCGTAAAAAGATATCCTTGATTTTGAGTAACATAATGATTAAATCTTTCAGTGATTTTTAAGTGAACTAATTCCAAGAAATTAGTTATGATTAAATTTTGCTGAACTCTGATTAATTTATAGAAATCTATTATCTGTGATTCTTAAGAATGCACACATCCCTAATTTCAATATTAACAGATCCTTGAAATATGAAAAAAAAAAAAAAAAAAATATATTACACGTTACAAACTATATTGGAGACTAAAAGGTTAAAAGTAACTTTTTATTTGTTTAAATAATTATAATTTTTAACACTTTTATTTAACCTTATTATTCATTAATACATTTTTGGTCTGTTGCAGGTAATTAACTTCTATAGAGCTACCAATAGATCCAAGATTTTAAGATGGTATGTTAAGTTTACAGACTTCAATGATTCATAGTTTTGTATTTTGTATTAAGTCAAAAGTTTATTTTTAATTATTACAGAAACGATTCATATATATTTTTAAAATGTATGATGGAGTATGCAGTCATAGATAGAAAGCAATTTGAAAATAAATTGTAATTTATAATTCCGACGGTTAGAAGAAAAAGAAAACAAACAAAATAATATATGAAAAATTGCAGAGAGTATAAAAAAAAAGTATGAAAAGAATAACTGTATGAGAATGAAGACAATAACATAAAGGCAATATTTAAAGACGATGAAGACAATACATAAAGACTATTGAATTAAAAAGTAAATTGAAAAAGGAATTAAAATGAATATTTTGTTGACATAAAATAAAGAAAAAAAGAAAAGAAAATATTACGATAAAAGACAGTTGGTTAAGTTAATGAGTAAATACTACAAATTAATTAGTAAAATTAAAAAAAGTAAAATTTACTCATTTATTTCTTGTATTTACCCATTAATTTGTCGTATTTACTTATTAACTTAACCAATCTTTTATCGTAATATTTTCTTCCTTTTTTTTTTTTTTTTTTTAATCTTTATTTTATAATTTTATATCAACAAAATATTCATATCTTCTCACTCAACTAATACCCTATCAAAATAAAAACTTAAATGTATTCACACATGTTAAAATATTTCTGCCAACGTTGATTGAGGCACTGGACTTTCTATAATTTTGTTGAACTGTATTCCTATGCGGTGTTAATTTTGACTAAACTTTTAAATGTTTCATGCTATTACTTTTTTTATGGTCGGTAATTGGAGCTCATTATTCATGTTCTCTTTATTTTTTTTTCGAACGAATTAAAAATATTTTTCTAATAATTCCATTTTGGAATGATTCCAACCGTTTTATCTTATCTTCTGACAGATGAAGGAACATCGGTGCTCCATGTACTCATTTTAATTTCTTTTTCAATTTAATTTTAATTCAATAGTCTTTATATATTGCCTTTATGTTATTTTCTTTATGATTTTTTAAATTTTTTTTATTTTCATGTAGTTATTCTTTTCATTCATTTTTATACTCTGCAATTTTGACATATCTTTTTCTTCTAGCCCTGATGAAGTCTTGCAATGGAAGTCGAAAATTTATTTTTAATTGCTTTGTATATATCTCTGCATACCCCCAACTGCCTACATCTTTAAATACTTGTCAGTAGTCAACAAGTACCTCATCAATATAAATGTGTTCACACATGTTTACCTTTTTCTGCCATCGTTGAGGGCTGGACATTGTATAATTTTGTATAAGAAGCATTATAAATATAATGGAGTCGTAGTTAAAGACGATAGTAATAGTTGATAAAGCTTGTATGATTTTATCAGTACAATTTTCAGTTTCTTTTAAAAATCGTCCGAAAAAGTCATATGTCTGTCAAAATAAATGATAAGATATAAAATAATCCCTAAATAAAATCCTAAAAAATGTATGTGAATGTTTGTTTTTTCTTTAAGAAATTTAAATTAGTCTGCAATGAATTTGTATTTCGCTGAACATGAATTGAGTTGCAGGTTCAAACTATCCAAGTATGGATTTCATTGTTTTCAAATATTAGTAGTTTTGAAAGTAACATTTCTTTGGAAATAGATGCAGAAACAAAGAATATAGAGATGCGGTGATAAAATACAGTAAGTGGAAACAGTAGGGGCGAAGGGAGAGGGGGGAGGGGCTGGGAGATAAGGGCTAGTTTTATGCCCCCAACAGCGGCCCTATAAAGTCGCCCTTAAACTTAATTTATAGTCTTTAAACCTCTCTCGTTTTTACCTCTCCTGGCTTCATTCAGCAACAGTAGTCTCTTGAGTGAAATAGGCTAACCGAAATTTATTCATGGAGATGAATCTCTATTTACTGTTACATAAAATAAATTATTAAAAGATTCATTAATGTGTATCACTTCAACATGACAATATTCGTATGTATGCTAGATTATTTATTACTGGTTAAAGGGATAATGTTGCTCAATATTCAGATGTTGATATTTAATTTTGTATGCATATTATTATTTGTGATTTTATTAAATACTATTCGTTAAATTGACTTTGCACAATTTTGACTATTGTCTTTACGATTTCCAGGGATATATATATTTTAGAAATAGATATAAAATATATAATTGGGATCATTTTAGTTGAATTATACTATTTATTCCTTAACTGAAGTTTATGTTTTTGCTTAGATAAAGCCACAAAAAATATTTTTCAGTGTACTGATCATTAGGACGAGCAAAACATAATGTCAAAAATACTTAAAATAAATAAAATTTAAATAATATATAAGTCGTTTTTGTATTGATTAAAAATAATCTTATAACTTATACAAAAAATACATAATTTTGCAAAATTGATTACGTTAAAATTAAGTTTAGTATTTTTTTTTTCGTTTTGACATGGATATTTTTTTTTGGCTGGGGGTCTATAATTTTTTGGTATTGCTCAGTCCAAAAATTTTCCTAAATTTTCCAGTTTAGAAACTTAATGGAAATTTTTTTTTTTGTTATAAAACATTACAACCATATTGGATCTATATTGGTTCGAATAAATCATTAATTGTTAATT
This sequence comes from Euschistus heros, assembly GCA_003667255.2. Lineage (NCBI taxonomy): Eukaryota > Metazoa > Arthropoda > Insecta > Hemiptera > Pentatomidae > Euschistus > Euschistus heros. Next base: position 1,930,920 of record RCWM02000008.1, on the reverse strand, counting down.
TAATTGAGTTATTAATTTAAGTAATTTGGTCATTTTAATTCTTAAATGACAGTTGGAGAAACAGTAGATTTTCGACTTATCCGTGATCGTTTTACCCAGTTAGGGTGAAATAAAATGTTGGCTCTTTTTTTTTTATTATACATACTGCAATGAATCAAACACTAAATCTACTGTGATACAATATTTACAATATACATATGCACTTAAATGTCCTATGGTGATGGGAAACTTTTGTCTTACTGGTTAGATGGGTAATATTTTTCACGGAAGACGTTCTAGCAAAAAACAATTTTTTTTTTCTTTTTATCAATATATTTTTAAATCATGTTTTTCCTTATCCAACGCGGTGTCATCATCAACTTCTTGATGCTGATAGCTTAGTAATTGCTTCATTGACACTTCTTATTGTAAGGCCTTTGAACAGGTGCGTTTAAAGCCTTATTTATTACTATATTTAGTTGCCAATACATTTATTGTTAGTTAAATAAAAGTTTTTTATATCTAGACCTGATCATTTAGGTCTTTGTTAGCTATGCTCAAATTATTGACATACCGGTGCCGGTTAACGACTGACAGTTAACACGACTGTTATCAAAAAAGTAAATTATGGTAGTATTCAAAATATGCCTCTTTTGAATTTAAAAAGTTGTTTAATCAATTATTATGAAGTGAAAATAAGGAGCTCTGGAAAAAAAAATTAATGCATCTTCCTTTAAAATATAGATCTTTTGAAGATAGTTCAATTTCGTAAATTTTGGAATATGGATATTACCAGATAGAAGGCGCAGAGCTTGAGAAGGGGAGTTGGTGCGGCGGGACGCTACTTCCATTTTACGAAATTTGACCTGAATCACCGTTCTAAAAAAACATTTATGCAATGCTTTGTTTAACAACTCAGCAAGTTTTTTAAATCTTGCTAATTTTTTTTCTCCTAATAAATGATTTAGTACAAAATAAGTAGTATATCCTCTCGCCTTTTGAAGGGTGGTCTTTTATGGAAAATTTCTGAACTTTGTAGTGTATTTTTTCTATTATACAATTTTCGCACTTTAAACACTATTCACAAGTGCCACAGATATCGCCGTATCAACCCATTTATTTTGATTTTTCGTAGCTATTTATAAACTAAACCGAAATGAATTTTTATAGCGATCAATAATTTTGTAGGAATAAAGATTAATTTCCAAATTTGAGTTAAATAACTTGTTTATACTACAGTTATAATTTGACCAAATAAGATTCTGTAAGCATTTACATATAAACATACATGATGAAAAAGATAGTTTTTTTTTGTTTGTGAGCAATCCGTCTCTGCCAGTGATAACAGGGAATACATTAGCAGTTTACGCACATGCATTCCCTGATTACACCGAATTTACATGATTTGTTTTTGGTTAGGCCGAGCCGTGAACTGCTTTTAAAACGGACCACACCCTGGTTTAATGTCTCATTTTCTAGATCAGGTTTTAATCTCTTCTCGTTTTGTGGTTTATTTTTTTATTATTTTTATAACTCCCTTGACCAGAATTTTTTATAACCTAGTGATTTATACATTACATCCGACTCATGGACTGACTTCTACATTACACAACGAATCACAGTGAACAGTTACTTTTAAAGATTCAACGTAAGAGATCCATTCTTATATCCTTGTGATTTCACACAAGAACAAAACATTCACTACCTCATATATGAATGTAGACTACGTACTGACTACAGAACTATAATACAGACAGAAAAAGTACAGAAACTAGGACATTGGCTGGTGGATGGTCAATGTTTGATGACCAATATGTTTAAAAACTTCAAAATATTTTTAAAAAATTTCATACTTAAAATAGAGGATATAAATATGAAATTCCTTTAAATCATTAAGTATAATTTATATTTTTTAAAGGTGCCTGCTATTTTTTAAGTAACGTTTTAATAAAAATTCCTCGCCAAAAGTATCGCAACTCTTTAAAATATTTGAATTTTATAAAAATATATTTTTTTTTTCATAATTAAGAAATGTTTTTTAAATCTGTAATAAACATTCCTAAAATAGACATAAACAGTTATTATTAAAATAAATTACAATATTTCTTCTAATAAAAAAAATTTAGAAAACTTACTTTTTAAAATTTTCATTTTTTTACAATATTAAGTTTTAAATTTTTAATTTATATTTAATTAGACATATTTCCCTATCTGGCTTGAATGACTGCTTCCACTAGACTTAACTTGTAAATAACGAAGCGAAAAATAAACATTGACTAAATTTGAAAAAAAATAATCTAAAATTCCATCATTTGTTATTAACAGGGAAAAACATTGATTTGTCTAGTCCTTAATGTCTCACGTTTAATAAATAATATTAATATGAATATAAAACAAGTATGGATTAAGGTAAATACCAGGAAAATCTCGAGAATTATGGGTGTGGGAATACTATTGAGGGGAGTTTATTTTACTTAGCCTGGCTAAAGATTATTGGGACGCAAACAACTGAAGGAAAATTAAACTTAATGCCGAGAAAAAAAAATAAAGGACTGTAATGCAAAACGTCTAGTGTTAGATGCGATAGATTATGTAGGTAATGACGTGTCAATTAATTTCAATACAACTGACCAGCTTTTCGATTTCAAGTTCTGTATTATATTCCGAGGCTGTCGTCTTTGTAAAATAATAATAATAATAATGATCTTCATATGTTAATAATATTTGCAGAATTTATCTCGGCATTTTACCATAAGTATGAAAATGATTCATAATTAAAATAATTTTGGAATTCAATAAACAGTTCGGAATTTAGTCTTATTTTCAACATAATAACTTATTTTGATTCGTAATGTAATTTTTTTTTTTTTTAATTTCCAAATCAAAAAATAATTTATATTCATTTCAAAAATTAAAATAGCTATCCGGATATTAATACTACACGAAAAAAATATTTTGTTTATTAGTAAAATACAAGTTTTGCTCTGAACAATTTAATTCTCTGTAGTGACTAAGAAATATTCCATCCTTTTTTTTCACTCCCATCATGACATTAATATAACATTTACCGAGAGATAATTTAGCAAGTGAAATAAATTATGACGAGTGAGAACGGCGTGGCTGTTTCCCTAGCCCCAGACCCTAATACCCTTGCAGGGGGATTTTAGTTTATAAATAAGACAACATTCAGTTTTAATTTATAAACACTTAGTTACCGTCTCCTTCCCGTCAACACCCAATGTCCCTTTCTTCTATATATAACGGCACAGGATTCCATTTTAAAAATTTACAGGGCTGTAATTCTGTCTCAATGGACATCGCTTCCAGATGAATAATTTACAATCGTTCCTCTGGAATAATTTATTATCGATTTGGAATAAATTCTAAATGTGACTGCCATATAAGTTTTGAACCTTGTTGGACATATGGTCGAAGAAAAATCCATATTATATAAAGAAATTACTTTCCTAATGGCCTAATCATTATTAAATGTAAAATGTCGAGTGGTAGAAACGAGGTTTACCACACTGTCATATACTTTTATGGTTAGGAATTAAAATCCAACCAGATAAAATCAATATTATTATTTCTGCCGATTAAAAATGATTAACAAATTAATTAATTATTGATTTTGTGTGAAAACATATTCATGGGCAATTTTTGTAAGTAATGATAATGAAGTCCATTATCCGCAAGTTTTCTAATAGTGTTTCTCTATTTGGATTAATAACTCCCACATTAAAATTAAAAATTGGATGTTAAATAATGCTTCTATGTAATCTTCAACCATCTGATCTGTTCAATTTTAATCAGATTAAAAATCACTGCTATGTGCAAGAATATTATTGAAGAAATAACGCTTAATTGTATACTTTATTTATTATTTAAAAAAAGTTCTTTACTTAATTTATTATGTACTTATTATGAATAATTTGTTATTTTACTTATTATGTAAAAATAATCCAACCTCGTTTTTTTTAAAAAACCTCTTTAACTTGATAAAAAGAGAAAAATCGTTTTAGTAAAATTAAAATATTAAAGTAGTTTTTAAGCTCCTTCTCTGGGTCGTCGTATCAGGTGTACTTTTTTGCCTTTTTTCTCAAGGTTGGTCAATTTCCTTGTCTGATGTTTCCTCCTCAATTTACACTGGAATTTATCCGAGACTCAATATTTCATAATTTTAAATAGTTAAATAAAGTAATATAAAAGATAAATTCTTAGGATACCTTGGAATGGCAAACATTTGAGCGAAATTTATTTAGAGTATTCAAAAATGTATATAATTTTTATGAAAGAAAAAATTATGAGAAAAGAATATGAAAAATAAATAGTTTTCTCATATATTATATTTCTTTTTCTTTTTCTTTTTTTTTAATAGAAAATTTCCGTTATGATTTTACATTCAGCGTGAGATTTCCTATTTTTTTTTTCAAATAAAATTATTCCTATCCATCACCAGCAGTTACGAATATAAAATTTATTGTTATTATTTGTTTCCGCCTTTATTAATTACTCATGTCTTAATATTATTTTCGTTACCAATTAATAAAGAAGAAACTATCTCCAACGTACTGTAACTGATTTATAAAGAATCAGTAATAAAAGAAGATTCGTTTTAAAGAGATAATTTAGATTTTTTGTTATAATAGGGAAACATTTTGTGCATCACCATAATGCTTTCTATTTTTTTATTTTTTTATTTACTTATTGATTAGAGATTTCTGTTAAGATTTACTCCTTACTATACAAATGATTTTCCCATTCTCTTGCTCTTCTGTTGCAAAAAATGTTCTGAAAGATTATAATTTACACTTCAGTGAAATTGACTGTCATATTTTGTAAATTATTATTACAGTGAAATTGGCCGATTACATTGAATGCTTTGCAACTGTTACTGATTTATCGGAAGAGTTTTATTCTTCATGCCGAAAGCACATTTCCTGTTTAATTTTGATCTAAAAAAGAAAACGCGTTAATGTTAAAAAAAAAAACTTTTAATGGAAGTGCCGACGTTTTGGTTTGCATTGCAAGCCTTCTTCAGGGAAATGATATGCATTCAGGAGACGAGTTAACTTCGTACCGCAGTGAACGACAACTAGTCGTCTCGTTTCCTGACTGGTAACGATCTCCCTTAAGAAGTCTTACAGTGAAAGCCAAAACGTCGGCACTTGGTTAATTTTTTATAAATTGGACGGGTTTTTTTTTTCGTTTCCACGTTCCTCCGGCATCTACTTCCTCCATCAGAAGACATCCAAAAGAGCTTTTCATATTTCCCTGCTCCACCTTAATAGGGTAAAAAATATGTGAGGGCTTATCCATCCCTCCATCTAACCTTTGTATTTTTTCTGTTGCATTTTTGTTTGAAAACTTTTTCCAGGGTATTTCCGGATCTTAGTAGGTGAGGGCTCCTAGTAGAAATAAATAAGTGTACCCTAATGGGATACCCTGCCGGAAGTTAGCCCTTTAAGATGCCATGCCTTTCAGCTTTCAATAATTATTAATATTAACTGCACCATTCATTTTGTTTTACTATTTGAAAAATTTAGGTACTCTAACCGATCTCGTTAAACGTAAATAAAAATAAAGTACAACTCATATTATTGTTTATTTCTCATTTACTGAAGTCGATCTCACGAATGTAAATAGTGATAACATTTAGAAGGTTATGATGGGGAATTAAACCATAATAAGACGGAAGGGGGACATATCATGCATAAATGTAATAAGAGTAAATAAAATATGGCGGCCATAAGAGCTGTGACTGAGAGTAAAAGCCGGAAAGATATATTCACGGTGAGAAACTGACGGCAACAATAACCCTTCATGATATGGAAATAGTCTCCCCTCTCCCGGTTTCCATATGGCAACTTCACCTTTATTCACATATTCACAATGCAATCCCTCTATATTTTATAAACATTAAATTTTCATCAAATGGTAGTGAATAACAAAAAATGTACTGGAGTGACGAAATGTATTCTCTCTTTAAATGATCGACTGCTGAGTGAAGGATTGGTATAAATTTTGAATTAAATCTCACCTAAATTATTCTAGGATTTAAGAATTTCAACACAAACAAAGAACATTTTTTTTGTTGTATAATGTCATAATATGATATGCCTTATGCACGTGTAGATTTTGGTACAAATTGATGCATGTGTTCCTTGTTCGTACATAAGTTTTGTACTTTAAATGTTTCATTTAAGGAGATTAATATCAAGTTATTATATTAAAAAGGCATAACTCCTCATTTGCTTTATTCATTAACTACATGTTTCGGAGCTTGTCATGTTGCTCCATCTTCAGGTTCTTACACTGTGATATTATGAGATGACCAGTGAGAATATCACAGTGTAAGAACCTGAAGATGGAGCAACATGACAAGCTCCGAAACATGTAGTTAATGAACAAAGCAAATGAGGAGTTGTGCCTTTTTAATATAATAACTTAATACGTTTTGTAGTTGGCCAAAAACTTTTTTGTCTCCTTTTTGATTCCCCATTTTGGATGGAAACTTACACGTGAAATCTTGGGACTTCAATGAAATCCTGAAAATGTCAGCTTGCTATGAATTGATTTCATCTATAATCATAAAATTACTGTTTTATATTTTTTAAAAAAAAGTTTTGATGTAAATATTAACCAGTCTTTTATAAATATTAACGGATTATAATTTTTTTGTTCGTGTGTAGTGTTTGTTCATATCATTTTCTGTTTTTTAGAGTTTAAAATTAGGTTTTGTCCCTCATGCGATGGTTGTTACAGAGGACACCAAGAAGCCCTAAGTAGACTATTGGAGACAGGAGAGTGGGGGATGTGAGGGGGGATATAATAGGCAGGCTATATTATCTATAGTGCCTCGAGTGTCCAGCGCTGATTACGCTGCCAGCCATGCAATATGTATGACCAGTGTGTCATCCGTTCATCTCCTGGTTATCGGCTTCGTCAGGCGCCATCTTGTATGTAGTTCCAGTCTTTTGTCTGTCCGGTTGACAAAAAAAAAAATTAAAACGATTATCTGGAGATCATTTCTATAATGGAATAAAATAGATTCTTTGTGTGTGTATATATATATATCAATTTAGTTGTGTGTATAGGTAGGGTAAAGGCACTATTGTGAGACTCTTGCTGTAATTTTAGTAGTAGTTCAATACATTTGCCTCAATTTCCTTTTTATCCATACATAAGTCCTATAGAACTCTGATTGAACATAAATTATTTTTTAAATAACCTATAGGTTGTTTTTAGACAGTTTTTGAAAACATATTTTTATAGTAGACACCGTGTACCAGTAGTAGACACAGAAACGCACCAGTAGTTGACACCTTACTTACCAAATGTATTTAATTTATTTCTCATCAAATATGTTGTTTTTTTTTTACAAAGGATAATGGATTTAAATAGTAAACAACTTAAAAAAATTAAAAAATAACATATTTTTGTCTAAATTAGAAAGATAAAAATTAATAAAAACTTCTACTTTCATTTTTGTCCTAATGATTCACGTTCAATCTCTGCTTTCTTAAATAAACTTCGAACAGGAATAATACAAGTAAAGGTTTTACAGCAATGAAATTATCAGAACACCAAGGTAGCTTACATAAAAAAGAAAGTTGATTTTTTTTTTTTTTTTTTTTTTTTTTTTAAGTTGTACAGCTATTGCTAGCACAAGCTAATTTCACACAACTAAAACTTTAAAATATTAAAAATATTAAAAATTAAAAGAAATTGTTAAATAAAAATTTAAAATATAGGAATATGTTTATTAATAAATTCATTTTATAAAAAGGGGTAGTTGTGAAAAACATAAATTAGTCCAGATTTTAGCTGATTCGAAATCGGATTCTCCCCCCCCCCCCCCCCCCCAATATCAGAGGAAGGTAGTTTTGTTAAAATTTCCTTATTTCCTACCATCATCTTGGATTTTACAAATTCAAAAACTGTTCTTAATCTATTACAAACTCCCAATATGACACAAGCTAAGCTATTTTTGTCATTCCCAAAAACGTGATAGGCCGCCTTTCCTCCTCGTAAGTTTTCTTGTATATATATCTTTTGAAAATATTGACGGTAAGCATCTGAAGAGAATACACATGGTATATGCCTTAAGAAGAATGAAGAATTTATTGTTCCAGTGGTAAACATGTTTGCGATCCACCAGTTGACACCTCTGTCTAATATTGGAACAGTACATTTTCTGGCTAAAATTAAAAAAAAATCGTCATTATTAATATTTATTTTTATTATAAATAAGTAACAATAATTATTGTCATGAGAGGTAACGGACGGTACTCTTTAAACCTCGTTGGCCCCCTTCAAAAAACATACTATGTTAAAAAAACAAAAAATCAATTGAGCTGAATTTTAATTAAGTGTTTATATTTTATGGTTTATTATTTATTTATTTTTTGTTCAATAATTGCAAATATAGTAGTAAATATATAAAATGTATCGTTTATTGTCCTTATGTTGTTGGGTGGGGGGATTGAGGGGCTGAGAGGCAGGTGTTGGTTGCTCTGCTATTTATGTGGTAATGTGTATTACCGGGCGATCCTGCGCGCAGTACATAATGTACAAGCCTTACTGTTGGCCAGAAAGTGCGCACTATATTCTGTGCAGCAGTTGGAAGGAAGGTTTTATTGTACCTTTCTCTAAGGTTCTGCGATATCAGCTCCTTTTATATGTCCTCTCTTATTAGCTTCCCGGTCTTGAGGGGAGTTTTATTTGAAAATATATCCATCCTTATAAAAAGATAGATGAAGCCAGATATTAAAAAAAGTTTGTTTTTATTATTTAATAAAATAGATCTGAATAAAATGTTGTTTTCCATTTCTTGTTTATTTATGACGAAGAGTATATATATATTTTTTCTCTCTTATAAATGCATATACATTGAATCTCCAACTATCCGAATCCAATTTTCTGGATATCCGATTATCCGGATTGATTTAAAGAATATATATATATATATATATATATATATATATATATACACACACACACACACACACACAGGGTGTTCAATATTCGATGGCCACCCCCTTTTTTTTTCTACAGTTTCTAAAATTTTGAAACGAAACTCTCAGGGTCTTAACTGTGTCTAATAAAGTTTCTTTTCAGGTTCTAGTCAGCTCTCCAACCTTCTCTAGTTCTTCTCCAGCGACCCTAACTTTGGAATTCTCAATGGGGTGTGGTATTTTTGACGACGGATTTCGATAGAAAATCAAATTTTGAATCGATTTTATACCGGTTAATTTTTTTATCCGGGGCACCATTTTGCCACAAATCGCGGAAAATCATTTTAAGAAAATAATCAGTCTGGTATTGAATGAATAAATAAATAAAAAAATACTGTTTATTGAAAAAAAAAAAAAAATTCAATTACAGGAGGCTTTGGCTCTTAATATAGCTAAAACTGGTATTGCAAAAAAATTAAAAATAAAAATAAACTTTAAATAAAAATATGAAATTTAGACCTTCCTTCGACTCCTACGACGAGCGGTGAGAACAGGTCGACTTGGAAGGTTTTCCCCGAGAGGCTCAAATCAAAACTGGAGTTAGACAGAGGGGTGGCCTCCGATTCTGTTTAATGTTGAGTAAATCACCAGAGAATGGGAATGTCCCGTAAAAGGCATTCAAATTGACATCAAAAAGGAGAAACGGATTAGAGTCAAATGCCTTGCTTTTGCAGACGATATCGCGATTATCTCGGACAACAGAACTGAAGCAATTCAAGCAGTAGAAAAGCTACATGAGATTGTGCATAAAACTGGACTGCAAATTTCATACGAAAAAAAAACGCAATACATGGAATGACGACCTGAAAATAAATCATCTTTGATCACACAGCTTTAAATTCCTTGGAGAACTCATACAATCCTCTGGTTTAAACAGAATCGCCAACGTACAGAGAGTCGTTAAGCTGCAGAAGGCCAACAAGAAATGCAACTCGACAAACGCCAAACTAGGACACTATCATACAGTGATTCTTTCAAAAGCCACCTATGCAAAATAACAGATGTGATCAGAAAACGCTTAGCAAAATTTTACGCGCACATCTACAGGATGGGGAGCTCCAGATTAGGAAAAAAATTATACTCAATGTTATAATTAAAAGCAAATGGTGGCTCAGAATGAGGGACCTGCGGCTGATCAATATAGAAAAATGTCAAGTTCAATTCTCTGTATTTCGCTGGTATTTCTTTTTCTGACTCGTGAATGGTTGTACTCCGACTTCATACTGATTTTTATATTAAATCGATGATAGCTCAGCACCGAATGCTGCTCCCCCGAAGTATGGGAGTGCATATTCTGAGCAGATGAGTAAGCGGAGGGTGCGCACAGATGAACATACAACTAAGATTGCCGCCATACAGTGGATATGGCCAGTATGGAATGTTTTATATCAGCAGTTAACGACTTCATTCATGCCATCGGTTGCCTTTATGGCGTTGGGCAGTGGGGCTCTTGTCCGCTAGCTCAGGGGAGGGCAATAATTAATGTTGGTATTATCTGAAATATATATATTAAACAATATTGGTGCTTTTGGTATCAAAGAATATAGTTTCAAAGAAGAATCCTTTAACGTGCCAACGTTTATTTACTTGTTTTTGTTTTTTTTTCCATGAACTATCTCTTTGTTAATATTTCTTTTTAATGCATAGCTCCTATTTATCTTTTATTTCGTTCAACATCTTTCGGAGTAAATTGCTCCATCTTCAGGATCTACAAAATAGGGTCGGGCGATAGTCGATAGTTAGCGCTATCGATAGGCCGATATTATCGGTCGAGAACTATCGATTGCTGTCGATAGTTATTCGATAGTTGCTTCCTTTTTTTCCAAAGCTATTCAATAAAGAATTTCATCTAATTTAATTAAATTCAATTATCCACTTACTATTTGAAATTTGCAGGATTATAAATTGTAAGATTATATCATAAAGATGAGAGAAAAAAACTAATTTATTTGGACATACAATAATAATGAACAAATAAAATTTTCAGAAAAGAAAAAAAAAAACATAATTGTTAATTTCAAGAGTCCTCCTTGAGCCACATATTTCCCGAAAGAAAAACTAGCATTTCTGCTTTCCTTTGGATTAATCGTTAAGAGAACCCTTGAGCTCTAGGAATTCCGAATTCAATTTCAAAAGAACTCGACACTGGACGGAGACAGATCAGCATAATTCCGAAAGTTTCAAAACTTGAGGGTAAAAAAGATCTGTCGATAGTCTACACTATCGACTATCGCCCAACCCTACTACAAAACTAATTTCCTCACATATCAGTTGAGGGTCAGTATGGACAAGCACATGTGACTATGTGAGGAAATGACAGTTTTGTAGATCCTGACGATGGAGCAATGTACTCCGAAACATGTTGAAGAAAATAAAAGATAAATAGGAGTTCTGCTTTAAAAAGATATATTAAAAATAAAATCTCCTTCAAAAAAACAGTATTTCTTTGTTAGGTATGGATCGCACATCCAGGACGAATGGTGCCCAAATTAAGAACTTCGTCGTTATAGATATTTTTGTTTTTGTTTTGCACCCTTTATTTAAGGGCATGTCTCATATGTTTGAGAAAATTAATTGATACATTTGTTAAGCCAGAGCTGTTTTTTTTTTTATAAACATTTAAAAAAAATGAGCACTCAGTGATCAGTCACACCTTTAAGGAAAAGCGGATTAGGCAAATCCATTAAGGTGTGTACCCTATTACCCTGCTACCTGACTCATGAGATAAGAAGGACGGGAAGATCCTTCGTCGGCATAGTATTTTTGTTATATTTTACTTTTAAATTTAATAGCGAAATTAAATGTCAATACCTGATAAATAAAATATTTTTACCAATCATGATCAATTAATTGTTCAGTATAACCACTTTCAAGAATAGAATTGGTAAACTAGACACCTTTGCTAAAAGAAACCCAATTAAGTCAGATCGATCAGATACCAATAGCTAGGGGATATAATCACTGGTAACGGTCCATATTCTTAGGTTAAACTTTTTAAAAACTCCTAAGCTGTATAGGAACATTGAACCCCCTTTTTATTGATTTCACTATGATAAAGTATGCTTTAGGTTTTTAAACGGACTTTAGATTGAAATGATATGATTGAGAATATATTAACTTTCATGTGTCATCGGCCTCTTTTATTAAAACATTTTCTGAAGAATCAATTGAATAGAGATCTCCATTCAGCATCTTTACGAAGGACATAAAAACTCTGGCCTGGTAATCGGAGCCTGGCAAGAAGGAGTGGAGGTGTATAAGGACAATATCAGAGGAGGTTCGTTTTAGAGTGGAGTATTCTAGGGGCTGACTTTACGACACTTCGGGAATCAATGTTATCTTAGTGCATTGTCACTTTGTAGGCTTTACAACCAGAGTCGTTAATCTTTACAACCTAACTCGGCGGTAATAACCCGCCCCCTCCCCAACTCATTTATAACCTAACCCCCGCTTTATACACAACTCAGGAAAATAACACACTTGGCTTCCAAATGGGCTGGGGGCTATCTGATGCGCCGCGGGGTGGTCGGAAGTTGAGAATATTGCCGCCGTGTCAAGTCTGGATATTGGCTGGGATCTCTGTATGGTTGCCTGGGGATTTGCGAGTGCGACTCTGGGTCGATGTTATCGCCACGGTTAACAACATGCATCTCCAAAGGGCAAGCTCCCCTTTTGAATTAGCTTTGTTGTTACAGCCAACGTTCTATTTATAAATGAGATCCTGGTTGTATTTTGCAAATCAATATTTGCAAAACGCCTTTGGAAATTAAGTATCTATGATTTTCTACTTTTTGTGCCTGTGTTCTTAAGAGAAATAGAAAATAACTTTTTTCTTTGTAACAGTATAATCTGGGTTTATGTTGTACCTCAGAACCCGATGAGCGCTAGTCAAAATTTTATAATATTCAGATTATTGCACCATTGTATGTAGAATTTTATATTACATTAAGCCATATCTAATTAAGGGTCTTGAAAAATCACCTTTTCTATTAATCACCTTAAGTCTGCTTACATTATTCTCCTAAAAAGTTAGCCTAGTGTGACGTACGCTGTTCTGGTTCTGAGGTACAGATATTTACCAATAATATCAATAGTATTGTTACACCTGTTGTAATTGGTATTATAATATTTTATTTTTTGATATATATATATGTTTTTTACCTGAGGGTCTGTACTTTTTTTTTTCACCCTCAACAAAAATGTAACATTTTGATACGTTCTAGCTCTGTTGGTGTTGTTCAGAACAAAAAGTTCATTGGTTTGAATGAAAAATACAGCCGTTTACATATTTATTTCTCGAATAGCTGATTAATTAATTTTACCTATAGTAAAGTTATCATATTATACATCTAATGTGACAGAACAGCCACAGCTTCTATGCTATAGCGCTCTCACTCAGCCTCCACTGAGTTTTAATGCTAATGACGCAGCTGAGAAAGCAGCGCTGGGATCGATTTAGGTCTGGCTTATCCTTCCATAATTGGAGAGTCTGGATTGATCACGAGGTCCTCAGGATCAGTGTATTTGTTATACCATAAGTTTTAAACTTTTTATTTATTTTTTTAAAATTTTTATAGTACAAATCAATGCTCCAAAACTGATATTAAAATTTGATCATATTTTGCGAACACGAGTTATTGGAATGATCTGAGTTTACATTTGCACTTTGAACAAGATTTTGGCGAATATCGGAACTTCTAAATGACCCAATAGTGCATTAAAAACATTTTTGAAAAAAATTGCTCATAACGCATCTGTGAGCTAATGCATCGATATTGTATGAATGGATTCGTAACCATCCAAATTACTGATTGCCCTTTATTGAATTACTGAGCCCTAACACCGGCGCGCACGTCATTACCATACCGCTGACTATGCCTCATTCCCGATCTACACAATCATCACTAACCCACAGCTCTCCTAAAACAAGAACAAAAGCGGACCGCTAACCGTATCCTCTTCTGCTGCCGATCAGCGATTAGAAATGATGGACCGTAGCCTCCGATCCCGAATCAAAGCATCGATGCGGGCCAATAGATGGGCTGAGATGGACTCGTTCTGGAGCGATTCAATTACAGATATGTAAATTGTGACCGTTAGGCTCATCATCAGTCAGCTGTAATAGTCGCGTGTGCCCCCTCCGACCCCTCTACAGCGGACGGATGGACACAGCTATTATTTCTGTGTGGGCTCACATCAATGAGCCCTGCCCCTGCACGCTGGCTGCTAGCCCTTGTTCTCAATAGTGCAGTAATTTAGTTGAGCAGCCAGTAGTTTGGGGCTAATCGCCTGTGTGGCTTCAGTAGTTCTCTAGGATGGGTTAATAGGGCGTAGGGCATATCTATTGAAGTTGAATAAATTTTAGAAGGCATATAATAATAACTGGTATATTTATGTATCAAAAGTAGTTTGGTATTGATTATTAAAAAATGTATTTATCTATATTTATTTATCTACATATTTTTTATTTTCTGAACCGTGAAAGTGTTTCTTTATTGTTAATAATTGATGAAATATCCTGTATGTTTTGCTCTACACAAATACGTGTAATTATAGTTTTCAAAACTCTGAAAAGAAATAGAATGATGTTAATGTAAAAATAAATCACAAGTTGTAACAATGCTTTTATGTTATTTCTGTTTATGTAACCTACCAGTTCAGATTGGTTTGCTTTGGAATGGCATAACTAAAACTGGCATGCAGTAATAAATCTGAATTAGACACATCATTATAGAAAGGAAAAAGAAAATAGTTTTAGCAAATTTTAAGTATTTTAATCATTTAAATACAATTTAAATTTACACTTGTTTAATTATTTAGAACAGCCTTTACAGGTCCGCAATTGTGTACTCATATATATATATATATATATATATATATATATATATATATATATATATATATATATATATATATACGTTTAGTAAGGTTCTTGAGGTGCAACAGTACTTTTCGTGGTTAGTGATTACAAACGAAAAATGGCTTGTCCTTTAATATAAGTTTTGTTTTTACGGTTTGAAAGTGATTTCCCATATATATATATATATATATATATATATATATATATATATATATATATATATATATATATATATATATATATATATATATAAATTTCTTGACTGTTACTATTAAATGTTTAAATCACTTTATAGTCAAAACCGTAAAAAAACATTTAAACTTATATATAATATATATATATATGGGAAATCACTTTCAAACCGTAAAAACAAAACTTATATTAAAGGACAAGCCATTTTTCGTTTGTAATCACTAACCACGAAAAGTACTGTACCGATCTATACCGAATTTCAATTATATCATCTTCATAGTTCAAAGAAGGTTTGAAAAACGTCTCAGTCTAACCAAGAGATTAAAACTTCTGTATCCATCTGTATTCTGTATACATAAACGGTCGACATTAAAACTCCGACAACGACTGAATACATACACTTACTTACTTAAACCCATATGGACATACGCCACACAAATATACGGGACTGTAAAAAATACACACCTTAAAAAAATACAAATATTCCAATCAAAATTACTCAGACTAATCACAAAATCAACTTGGTACGTTTCAAACCACACACTTCACACTGATTTAAAAATACCCACAGTAAAGGAACATATACATGACCTTTATAGACGATTTCATGACAGACTTCGTGGACATAACAACATACTCATTAATGACATGGCCACGACTGACACATACCTGGAAATACTCTCAGAAGGCTTAAAAGAAGCTGGATGAGAGATTTGCTCAAATAAATCTCTTTAACCCATGCCAGGAAGAGGTACTATCGAGTGCTAGTCTCCCACACGCATACAAGGCCTGTAGTATTCAAGTTCATCACATAAACTAATTGTTACCCTACTAACAGGTGTGAATTAAAAACTGAAAGAGAAAAAGAAAAAAAAAAGAAGAAGAAAAAGGTTTAGCAATAATAAAATTTTGCATATTTTGAATGAAATTGTTTTAAAAAATGCGATAAATATGTGATGCGCAGAAAATGAGAGGTTACAAAGGTACGGTGTTATACAGAGCTTAAAATTGATACTAAAATTTACTTATATTTTATTAAATTATTGAAAATATTTAAATATGTGGTGCGACATGCCGATCCAAGTGGAGTTTGATAATCCATTGAAAAACCATTCCTCAAAAGAGGTTTAAGCCTCCAGTTGCACAAGCACTGATGGTGCGTTCTATTATCCGCAAGTTTCTTAAAAATCTCTGTGTATCTGGACAACTAACTCATACATTAAAATTAAAAATTGGATGTCCAAATTTCCTTTTAAGTATTTTTCAATTGCCTAATCAGTGCAATTTTAACCAGGTTAAAAATTACATTAATGCATAAAAGTATCATTGAAGAAATAATGGTCAACCTTATACTTCAATACAAGATTTTTATCGATAAGCAAATAAAACTTCAAGTATTCGTTAATATTATCGAAGTTCTTTCTGTTTATGAGAATGGGCGAACCCGCGATGGAGGATACTAGTATATTTGTATACAGACTTAAATAATAATGAACAAAAAAAAATACATTAATATTTTAAAAATTGGTAATACTTTTTAACTAGCACTATTCGTACATCAGTAGACATTCATTGCCTCTGTGCAAGCTTCCTTAATAAGTTACTTTTGTTTTTTTCATTTAGTTCATTTGTAAAAGGTTGCACAATCATTCGTGATAATGCTGACTAAACATGAGTAATTATAGCGTATGTAAGGCAGGAGAATGGCCAGAATAAAACGTTTTAAAATGTCGTGTTACGAAATGATGTTGTTTTTCTTGGTAAGTGAGCATAATTCGGTACAGTTTTCATTATGTACCAAAATAAATACAATGTTGAATCCAAAAATAAGTTTCAGCATCTGAATGAATACATTGTAATTCTTTTTTTTTTCGTCGTGTAGAATATTAAAGCCCCCGCTACACATTTCAACGCCGCTATCGACTACCCCTGCTCCCACGCGGACATAAATAGAATCGGAACCAGGGCAAAAGCAGGGTACCGGAACCTTCTAATTCACCGAAGGCAGGTGACAACAAAGGAGGAGTGAATAATGAAAAAGAGATAGGGGAGGCTGTGGAACCGTGGCCTTCTTGATATATGCCTCGGGCCTCGGGTTCTAATATATGCAACAGCTCCCCTAATGTTTAACACCGCCCTCATCTATCGCCCCTGGTCCCAATACACTTCATCCTCCCCCTGCCAGGGGTTCTATTTATCGCAGGAGAGAGGTTATATATCGCGAATCGGATTCAACAATGTCATTTCAAAAGATATAAAATGTAAAATATCTATTCAGGAACTGCATTTAATTATTTCTTTATTTCACGTAGATAGATTTGAGTTAGACTGACGTACCGATTTTTAGACCAGATGGACAAAGACTATTAAGAAACTCTTATGGATAACGGACTGCATTATCAGTGCTTGCAACTAAAACCCTATGAATCATATTTTACACATAATATCAAAAAACATATCATCGACATTTTGATTTGGTAATAATTTCTAACCATAAAAGTATATCACATTGTGGCTTCACAAAAGGCAAACAACTCAACATTGTACATTCAAATTTTTATTATTCTGAATATTATAGCTAAAAGTTTCTAGAACTATGAAGATGATGTAGTAAAATATGATCTGGATAGGTTCAGCAGTTTCAAACTGCATTGCGGAATGGTACTAAACATATATCGGTTGGCTTCAATGTATAGCTCTATACAACACCTTATCTTTGTGACCTTTCTTGAATAGCGTTCAACCCCTATCGGTAAATTTTCAAACTTCACTGCGCACCACACATTTATTGCTTTTTTTTTATAGCAAATTAATGAAAAAACGGTTGATTTTATTGTTGCTAAACCATCCTGGAACTATAAAGATATTGCGGTCAAACTTTGATACAGATTGGCTAGTGATCACAAAAGAAAAATTGCTTGTAATAGTATAGATTAAAAAAATACCAAAGACGCGACAAAGAAAACATGACCGAATTTTTTTAATAATCATTATTAACGTTTCAAGAATGCAGGAAATAGATTATCTCCAGTTTTCTTTGGTGGATCCAGTAAGTCTCCTTTTATTTGTTCTTGACGGTACCAAATTTCATCTAGAGGTGTAAGCCACAACCGAAAGTTTCCTGATTTTGCTTTCTTAGAAACTTCAGTTTTCGTTTTTTGTCTGAAGAAACTACACCGGGGCACAATTTGGTACAATAGTGGATATTCACGAACTGTTCAAAGGTGGCAAGTGGTGATAGTCAGGTATGCCATTTTTTTCTGGGAGTTGGAGCTTGGGGTATCAGGAAGCTGTTGTTTATAGATATCCTATAAAGAGGAGTTTGAATGTGCTTCATTAACCATTTCCAGCATAAATATAATGCTGTTTTCGCTTACTGCAAAGGAATGCTTCACTCTCATCAGAGCTCGATTCATATTCCTGTCGGCAAGCAAATAAATAACGTCGGTAATACTCAACAAATCGACAATTAAAGAATATAAGGGAACTTGTGGCCCATTGTTGCCTCAACCACTTCTGTTTTTTTTTGTTTTTTTTAATTTCTCAAATTTCACTGGTTAACAAGTCAATATTCTGAACTTCTGATTGCATCAATTCATCTTAGATAGTAAAATAATGAAAATACATTCTCAATTATATGAACAAACATTAGGAAGACATTGCAGTAGAGCACACTTTTCACAGAGGCTCTAGAGCCTCGTTTACACGAGGCCAGTAGGGAGGAATGTAACTTGGAGCAAGTTACTTGGTCTGGCAAGGGCAAGTATCTCTATCCCACATCTTTAATTACCTTTTTAAAGCACATTTACCTCTGTACCTTTTGCATTTTACAGACCCAACTTGGCACTTAACTTGCAACTGACTGAAACATGTGTAAACACTACTTGCCATTTGCCCTTGCCTGACCAAGTAACTTGCTCCAAGTTACTTTACTTCCTTGTGTAAATGAGCCTTATTAGACGTTTTTGCGAAAACCCAGTTTCCATAGTACGGCTGCTATTACCATATTTTTTGCCGAAATAAAGTAAATTATAAAATGTTTTTGATTTAATTTGTCATCATTATTTTGTTCCACTTATTTAGAAACGATCTAACTGGCTTAATACTGCCCATACACATTCCATTTCAAAGTGTACCTTTTATTATTGTGAAGCCAATTTTTTTTTTTTTTAATCTTGAAGGGAATCCTGTTTCTTTAGACGGGCCCCTCGGAGATATATGATATATGAAAAGATGGAGTCGAGGGTCCATGTGTAGTTTAATCTGAAATGGACCCCCAAATCCTGGTCCATCGGCCCATATAACACCCGCCCCTTTTATGTTCTCTTCTATTTATGTGGTGGTATTAAAGGGACCGGTCAACTTTCGTCTGAATTAACTCTCTCTCCCTTTCGCTCGCTCGTTCCAGTCTTGATATTGCCTCTTTTTTGCATAAGCTTTCTTCCCTTCTGGTTTTATTGCTTTAAATATTCTTGAAAAACCAGCGTATCATTCTCCAAACTTTTGGGCACCTTTTACCGTGTAACATAGTTCATATCTATTTCTTATTATGCTATGTCATTATTTAAAATTGGAATCAATGACGCGGTTTGAGAAATGCGCTAGGATCTCCTAGACTCTAGACCAGTCCTCACACAGTGGAGGAGGAACTAGCTGAAGGGTCCTTAGCCTTTGTTGACACGTGGGAATGTGTGATTTTTTTTCTTAATTATTTGTTTTATTTTGGTATTATAACTGTATTTAATATATACATTTTTTTATTGTATCCATTAATTTATTTATATTCTTCCTTCATAATTCTCTTGCTGAAGAGGTCGATTAGTCAAAATTTTGCACTAAAATCAAAAGTTTTGCATCTCTATTATTAGGTGGTTTAGTTCTCAACAAATTTTCTAAGATCTTAACAAACTAAAGCAATATTTATACTATAATTATCGTAAGAATACCTGAATACAATTAAAATTTACGTTATCTTTCCTTCTATACTATAATTTAATATAAGAAAGTTTACTTCCAACATTATTACTGGAATGTATTTTATATGACAGTGACAATAATTAATGTAAAATCAGTTATTGACACCCTAGGGATATCTTTTAAAATATTGACAGAATTTAAAATACTACAACACAGTTAAATTGTAGGATTTAATAGTTATTTATTTGACAAGAGTGTAAAGAAGTACTTTTACTCACTCGACGCAAGGTTTACACGCACGAGCGAGCGAAGCGAAGCGAGTGCTGTAAAATGCCGAGAGTGAGTAAAATGCTTTATACTCGAGTTAAATATTACATTTTTTCTCCAACCGTTAAAAAACAAAACAAATATGAAAATTTTTTTAATCAACAAAAAACAGTGGACAAATTTCGGCGTTGACTGAAAGGACCCTGGGAATTCTAATAAAAGTTCATTTAATATATCTTTAAATTAAATAATAATGAACTTTGTATTAAGGTATGTATTAAGGTGGCACTGACATTTTACTTTACACTCTAGAGAATTAAGTTAAACTTTTTACACACTAGAGAATAAAATGGAACGTTAATCAGTTGTTTTTAATTGAATAATATTCCCATTATTTAACGGTTGCAGAAAAAAGGAATTTTATCAGACATTTTTTTTTTTTAATTTTTTTTTTTAGTAATTTCTAAGTATGGGTGTTAAGAACTATCTGAGGTATCAATAACTGTCCGGTTTAGCTCATTCTAAAACCTCCATTTGCGTAAATAGATACTTTAAGGTCTTATTTAGAAGATTGATTTAGATTTTAGTTTAAGCCTAATTTATCTAAATTTTGTCGATCTTAAATTATAGGAATGACTATGATGAGTCTATAACATTAACCCTCCAGTTCCTAGAGGCACCTCTGGGGTGCCTAATTTTTAAACGGGTTTAATTTCTTATATCACATTTTTGGTCTGATTTTCTCTCTGATAACATCCACATGAACTAACCTGCAGTTTATTCCATAGAACCAACCCTTGGTTGCTTTAGTGTTTTTGTTTACAAGTTAAAAGTGAGGTTATCTAGCAATCAGACAGGTGTGCAGGACAGGTGCTTTTCGGATTTATTATGGCAGGAAAAACCTAAGTTACAATGAATATTTTGAATGGTTTCTACTTGAGAAAGTTCTAACTATGGAGAAGAAGATAGTCAGGGATGCAGTCAAAGTAACACCACGTCAAAGGAGAATTCTTCTTCAAAGTGTTACTTTGACTGCATCCCTGACTATCTTCTTCTCCATTCATCATCCAGTCAACCATACTTTTATCATCAAAGTTCTAATTATTGTCTAGGGGCTGTAATTTTGAAGATAATTGTAATCATTTAGTTAGAAAATGAGCCGTTTTCATTCTGAGGTGCCTCTGGGATATTGTGACCACTTCATTCACCATCTGATTATCTCAAGATTTCTTATTTTCCTCCTTTTTTATTTTCCTAAACTACCTAATTTTCCTACTTTTTCTTGTGTTTTTCAACTAATTCATAATTAAATAAATCACTGGCGCCTAGAGGTACCGGGTTTGAAATCCTAGAGGAACCTGGGCGTGCCACCATTTTTTTTTTGCAAAAAATATGCATTATATTTTTTTGATTTCATTAAAACTTTATGAATAAAAAAAAATTAAGGATGCTAAAAAAAAACAATTTAAAAAATAGTTCAACCAGGCCCTGGGAACTGGAGGGTTAAGTTGAAACTGTATGTAAAACTTTTTTTTTTATAGTTTTGTATATTCTTATTTAAGTGAACTAAGCGATAGTGAAAATTGAATTTTAAGTCAATTATAGAAAGTTTTTTTTACAATTTTTGTCAATTTATTTATTAAGTTCTATAATATTAATTATTTTACTTATGTTTGATAATGTTTTTTGATGGTCATTATTATTTCTTCACTATAATATATTTTAAAAGATTATATAAATCCGTATATAATCTATCATTTAAGTTATTCTACTCCTTTCAAAGTAGAACTTTTAGTTTTATGCCTCGTCTGCTTTATAGCTTATTTCATGGCTATAAAAAAGTTTTTTTTGTATCTTACCTTCTGAGACACATTCGTTTTAAAGTCTTCGGAAAGTAGTGTTCGGAATCTTAGAATCTAAATTGGACAATGTTTTAAACTCGGCAGTATTTTTTTTTTGTTTTTTCAGAGATAACCAAGAACTTCTAACTTCTTATTACTTGGGCTAGTCTCGAACGAGTATCGAATCACATAAACCTACTTACTTTTTCTCTGTCGCCCGATAAACTTGACAACCAGTGTGCTCTGACCTGGTTACCATGGGTTCTGAATTTTAAAAAAAATATGAAAAATTTCAATGTTTTGATGATATCGTCAAATTTAATTAATTTTAATATAAACAAACTAAATAATAATTTAATAGTTAATACCCATCTTCAATGAGAAAAATAACATGTCTCTCAAAATACTGTTAAAAATGTGTTAAGCTACTCTGACTGTGTGTGTTTTTTTTTTTTTTTTTTTTTTTCATATTTGGTCCCATTTTCAGTCATACATTTAGTCCAGTCAATGAGTGCTGAAATGAGGGGTGTTGAGTGCATGGAATATGCGATAATTTTTGACTTCATAGCTTCGTTAGGAATAGTTGGAAGGTAAACATACTAAAAGTCCCCGCCCCTGGGAGGTGAGCTAACGGTGGGAGAGGGGAGAAGGTCCCAATTTTGTTTTTCGATTATATCTCGAAAACGGTGGACTCTAGAAAAATAGGTAGTAGACCAAATTAAAGCTGATTAAATTTCCTATAAAATTAATTATATACGTATTCGTAGAAATTCCAACGGTTTTCGAGATATACGTTATTAAAAATCGACGATTTTAGAATTTAAAAAAATGTTTACCTCGCTTTTTGCTAAACATTTGAAGCAAATACCAGAAGCGTATATATGAAATTATGGTATATTTAATGCTTTACAATTTTGATTTTTACGTTTTTTCTGAGAAACGATTGTGGAACGTAATAAAAGCAAAAGTTTGACAAAAAGTGAGGTGACTTTTGTTTTTTTCCGAAAATCGCCTATTTTCAATGACGTATACCTCGTAAACAGTTAGAATTACGACAAATTTATATATAGTATATTTTATAGTAAGTTCAATTAGCTTTTATGTTTACTTGAAACATATTTTTCTGGATTAAACAGTTTTCGAGATATTATAGAAAAACCAAAAAGAATGGAACTTCATCCCTCCCCCTCACCGGTAGCTCACCCCCCAGCGGCGGGGACTTTTAGTATGTTTTACCTTCTAACTATTTCTAACGAAGCTATGAAGTCAAAAATTATTGCATATTCCATGCACTCTATAATATGTTTATTGACTGGACTATTTGGTTTGTTGACAAGATTTCAATCGACCTTTTTGGGGCCCACCCACCCTCGATTAAACGGGTACCCTTAATTGGGGATAAACCTGGTTGTTGAGCAAGTATTTCAGCCAAATCTATATATAATTTTTGGTTGAGGTTTTTCAAACACTGTTGAAGCTTCTTTATAATGAATTTGAATTATTTTTTAACAATCTTTAAGATGTCGGCATTTATATTTATAAGTATTTTTATTTTGGCCTCTAATCTTACATGTAAAATAATGGCTCAAATTGGTCTAAATAAAAAAAATGTTTTAATTTTGATCTGCCTTTTCTTTGTTTGCAAACGTAATGAGGATGGTCGAATGTAGTATTTTTCAATGAAATATTAATTTTTTTTTATTTCTGATAGTTCCGGTTGCTTTCATATGCTCTTTGTCTTTATTTATATCTATATCTATACACGTCATTTTTCGTTTGTGATCACTGACCGCAAAAACTACTGGACCAATCTGTACTAAATTTTACCCAGATTAACTTTATATTTCCAGGAATGTTTATAAAATCAACCTTTTGATTTTGAATTAATTTGCTATTGAAAAAGAGATGTGTGTACAACAGATTGAGAAATGATCGGTAGGTGGTTGAACGCCATTCCACATCTGAGGTTACAAAGGTACAGTGTTAAACAGAGCTTAAAATTGATAATTTAGTTTAATGTTTCATTTAAATTAATAAAAAAGGTTAAAATATGTGGTGCGACATGTGGATCCCATGAAGTCTGAAAATCGACCGATATGTGGTTAGTGCTATTGAGCTAAGTTTACAATGGTAAATTTACTGAACCTATCCGGACCAAATTATAACTGCATCATTTTCATAGTTTTAGAAAAGTTTAGCAATAATAAAATTTACAATAATAAAACTTTATGTGTACAGTGTTGGGTTGCAGAAACGAGGTTTGCACCTCTGGTTTTGTGGTAAGGAATTAAAATCCAACTAGATGAAATCTATAAAATTATTCCTGTCGAATAAAAATTGATACCAATGAATGTATTAGGTGACAAAGTATTAACTATTTAAAGGAAAGTAACCAATAATCGTTTTAAAAATTTCTTCCCCTCGAAGAGAGTGAAAAATGATATTTTTTGTTTTTATTGCATAAACGTTTTTCAATGTTTTTGAGGGTGCTTAATTAGACGTCAATTTTTGTGTTAAAAAATCTATAGAGGTAGTTTGCTTGAAAATCTAATCATTTTAAATCCGCAATCAAAAATAAAAATCTTGGTGCAAGAATCATTTTTAAACTCGAGATATAAAATATTTTGATTTAATGATATTATATTTTTTTCCTCGGGTTCTAGGGCCCATTGGTCGGAACGGCAAAATACGTGTCTAATATTTTTTGACCAGGAACCTCAAAAAAAATTTCCAACAAGATCAGTGAGAGACTGAGTGTATTCTCCCCTTGTAAGTTAAGAATTCTGTATGCGTGAAAATATCATTTAAGAATTAATGCTCAATTGCATACTTCAATACACGATTTTAAGAATAAATTATATTTTTTAGTCAAAATTATCCAAGTTTACTAATGAGAAGCTATGATGGGAGATGCTAGTTATAATAAAGACTGAAAAAGTAAATTTCCAAAAAGGAAAATACAAGGTCCATACCGTGCCTTGTTAGATACAAATCCCTTTTTAGTGTTGAAATATCTTAACTTTGAAGGATGAAGCCTTAAGCTAAGCACTGAACAGCTGCTTGTAATAAGACGGGCCGGCAAAAGTTCTCTTCTAAAGAGGCGAAGGGTGGGAGCGATATGGAGTTAAATTAAGTTGGTTAAAAGAGGTGCTTCGAGTCTGTTAGTTAACGAAAGTGGTTAATGTTAGGAGTTGTTACGATAAGGCAGCGGGTCCCAATACTCCCTTCCCCCGCCTAATGGGTTGCCAACATTTAATTACCCCCCTCTCATTGTTAAGGACCGACTTCCCGTAGAGTTTTTAAATTGTATAAAGTCGAAATTAAACCCGTCCGTAGCGGTCCCCCTTTTCGGGACCAATTAAGAAAACCCCCAAAACGGAGTTTGAAGATGTTTTGGCTCGATAAAGTAAGACGTTTCAAAACTTGGGTGCCGCTCCTGGCTATATTTGCTGGCTTAGTGTAATTTTGGATAAACGAAATTCCGTGCCAAATACTTATTTTCTTATAATTATAAGCTGTATCATTAGTAATACTTGTCACAAATATTTAGTCAGGTTGATGTTCTCGACGCTTGCCAAATATCTTGGCAAATATCTAAGCGTGGTTCATTTTTTACTCATGCCAACGTTTTGAACAAATTATACCCATAGATAGTTAATGATGTCGTGTTAGGTAAGATTTTTAGTTCCTTCTGGAAGTTAACATACCTTACGAACTATGCTTAACTCCAGTTAACAGGAATGAGCCCTGTCAACCTTAATTGAATACCCTCGGTTCCCAAAAATCATTAGTGCGATCCAAGAATGTAGATTATAAAGGAGTTTAAACAGTAACTTAACAACCTTAACTATCTAAAGTAGAAGAAGTGTAGTGATTTACCATAATATTTATAGATATTTTAAGTTATTTACGATTAATTTTACTTTGGACTTAATAAAACTTTTATTTATTTATTTTTTAATGTTAATTTTTTTTTATGGCTCAACTAAACCTTCAAATTCTTCTCGTATCCAATCCTTACAATCCAAAATCCTTCGAAAAATTCTAAATGCTCCATACTTTGTTACCAATAAACTTATCCATAAAGATCTTAATGTCTCACATGTTGCTGATTTAGCCCAAACCAGATACCTATCCTTCATCGCAAACTCCAAAACCACACTAATCCTCTAGTTGCTCAACTTGCTTCTCGCTCCTTTTCCAATAATCCTCCGAGGCGTCAAAAAAGAAGATGGCCTAGAGATCTTCAAGTGTAGAATTTTAGTTGAAGTGCTACTGATGAGTAGTTCTTTTCAATTTTTTACATTTTATTGTAATTGTTGTGAACACATTTACTAGATGTATATATATTGTACTGCTGTAAATTTCAATCAAATTAAAATTTAAAAAAATTTAATTTTATTTAGTTATTTGTATATATTTTTTCTTATTCAAACAGAATCAAACCTTTTTCAGTGAACATGTTACAATATTTTTATGTTATCCTTAGAAAACTATTGTTATAAAAAAATCTTTAGTAGCCAAGTCATTGACTATCAAACTTATATCTAGAGAACTGAATCTACAAATAATCACTTATATCTTTGTTAAAGCCTAGAAGTTTTAATTTTTTTTTTTTTTGGTGAAATATATATATATATATATATATATATATATATATATATATATATATATATATATATATATATATATATATATATATATACAATGTACCTAGATAGTGATTAGTAGGTAACTAATAAAAACAATTACAATCCTATATTTGACAGGAAAATAAATTTTTTATTTCAGTTTTTCTGTGATTTATTTCAGGCATTATCGCAAATATGTTTACTGCAGTGATATAAAAAATAACTTACCTCCGCAAAATATACACTTTACGACTCAGTTTTTTTTTCCAACTCGTACTATCCACTTGCTTTTTCTTTTAGATTTTTGAATTCACTCGAAAAACGAATTAACAATTTTATTCAAATTTCACATCAAGTCCACAGTAACAGAAACAGTGTATTATACAGTTGCTAATTATCCTGCTTCTGTAGAGATGTCAAGAGATGTCGCTAATATTTTTATAGCTGTAGGAACGATGAAAATGGTTGTCCCACTTATGGTACTAGGAGCCTTTTATGGTTAATCCATTTTTTTTTATTTAGTTTTTTTTTTAGTTTTTCTATTTATTTATTTAGAAATTAATAAATTCTAAATCTAATCAAAGTTATTGTTTATTTGAGACTGAGATGCTTCATTTTAAGTTCATTATTATAAATTTGAAATTATCATCAGCAATGTTAATACATCAACATTTTTGGAGTAATAATTTTGAAACCATTGAAATTTAATTGCAGGGATTAGTTAAAAACAAATTTTGTTAGAAGAGATTTTTTGAATTGCTAACACTGTTAGCAGAATCCCTTTTTGATGGCTTAGTTCAAGTTTTTTTAAAATTATTTATTTCCATTATATATTTTGTATGATTGTAATCCATAATACTTATTACCTTCGAGAGAGGCAGTTTGTATAATAATAATAATTGTATAATGTATTAAAATAAAAAAGAAATTGTTCCACAAAATTGTAATTAACGATAAGTGAATGTGTAAACTTGGTGGTGAATGGATATTATTATCTTTACATTTTAATTCCATTCCGTCCATGAAAACAATCAAAGCAATTTTTGGAATCCTGGATGTTTTAAATAATTGGTACATTTAGTCAATACCCCGGGGCACAGAAGTCAATTTGTATTATATTTAATTTGTGAGCCTCGGAATTGGGTGGACGGTGAACAGAAAATCTCACTATGCAGCGTTTTAAAACCCGGCAAAAAAAAAAAAAAAAAAAAAAAAAAAATACCGACATGAATTAAAACTGGTGCAGAGATTGACTTAATATTTAAATGCTATGCATGTATTCTATTTTTATCCTCGTGAATTTCTAGTGCTTTACCAGGCATCAGTGTTTCACAGGGTATTTCACTCATCGGTGTTTTGCTTTTTTAATTTATGAAATGAAACAAACCTTTGTTTCAGCTAAAATTTATCATCATCTCCTATCATTAAATTCATCTTTGCTAAAAATTGTTTCTTTAACGAAATACAAATCTTTCTTGACTATATCTACTAGCGTGAATTTTAAAGTTAAAATCAAACCTGTAAGTAATTTAGAAATTTTCACTGCTTGGTGTTGTTTTTTCTTGTTCTTAAAAACTCGATTTGTATAGAATATTAGCTATTTGTATTTAGCTACATCAGAATATTTAGTAATATTAAAAAAATAATACCACTTGAACCATCTATTAATTGTTCCAAGGTTGTATTGTTTTTGAAGGTTTGTGTGCATAAATGATCACTTCAAATCTACTATGTATGACAGTCTTATTTTTGAATCAACGGAAATATAAGTTTCTTTCTGACTGGAAAAAACAATTGATCATAGATTTGTCTATCCAAATACTATATAGAATAAGTTTGTCTGCTAGACTTTTGAACCCATCAGTCTTTGTATCGTATCCTCATCAACTGTTGATTACATTGCCAAATGGTTCTCAATTTTTTTTTTTCTTTTGATCGATTTAAAGTTTAGAATAAAAAAGATCAAGTTATATAAACTAATAATTAAATTAACACTTAATGATTTAACACAACGTTGGGGGGGGGGGGGGGGATATAGTGGTTTCAAAAGTCTCTTAAGAAGAACATTAAATAACACAAAGTAAAATCATAACTGGCCGAGAGCTTTTAAATATAAAACAACATAGACAAAAGTGAATACAAATATACAAGACGAAATAGAAAAAGAAAAAAAAAATCTAAAGAAAAAAAAGAGAAAGAAAAAATAAATAGGCAATATAGGAGTTAATATTATGAACAAAATTACATTGAAAAATTATAAAAACATTTATCATAATCAAACTATTTAATTTTTATGTGTGACAGACTTTGTGATTAAATTATATGGTTACATACATGGTACATACCTCCATTTAAAATTTTGGGATTGCTAGAAAGCTTTAGTCTTTGTCATAGTACATAATCTTTGTCAAAAACTATTGCTATAATTTCATAATGAAATAATGAGAAGGATAGTAAAAGAAGCCACTATGAAACTAAAAAAATTTCTAAGCCCTCTGAGCAGTTATAGATTACCAAAACTTAATTACCAAAAAGAACATTTTTTTTTTTTTTATATCAAACCTAATTTTATCCGAATTCATTCGCAAAAACAACAAAGGAGTGATAGAAATCATTTAAAATTTAAATTATAGGTTTAGGTCTATTTTAGTGTCTGAGGCAATGATGACTAAGGCGTAAGTACATATCAAAAATCTTTGTGCCCTCTTACCTAATTATTATTTAAAGTTTTTTAATCGAAAAACAAATTTATTATAGATAAAATATGACTCCTTAGATTAATGGATGAATGGACTACAAAAAAATAAACAAATAAATATGTAATGTAATAAATTAGTTAAACTAATGCAATGTTAGTTCCTAATGATTTATTAATCGTTGTTTTGAAAAAAAAAAAAAGGAGGTTATAAATTTCTTATGATATTAAAATTTCATTATGTATGTTCACGTTCTAAGAAACCTGTTTATATAAATAGAAATAGATTCTAAAAAGCTAAATTAAATAAATAACTTTTTCATAATGTGCATTTACTGTGTTTCATTTATTATTCTATTTCTGTTGAAGGTAGTTTCTTCTTTCCTAGTTCTGTTGGAGTAGTCGGTCTTTAAATAAGTAATGCCAAATATTTTATTAACGGCAGAACATTTTGGAGCGTACAGTAGCTGAGTTCATTCTTATATTATGTTGATCTTATAGTTAGTTTTCTCAAACTAAAATAAATGTTTATTAAATATAATGTCATGTTTAATGCTGACGTTTCGGCCACAGTATTTATAGCCATCATTTGGTTCACATAAACAGATTGTAAGGGAATAAATTTTAAAAAAATACAGAAAATGAATAAATAGGAATAAAAAAATATAAGTTAAAAAAACTGATATATGATAACGATTGTGATGTAATGATAATTATGATAATATAAATAATATTAGATAAATGGCGGGTTTGAAATTTTAATCATATTTGAGTCATTAATCTTCATTCTAGAGTGACAAAAATCCCTTTAGAATTACAAAACTGTACCATGAATAATGATAAAAAGAAAATCCTATTTAATATTTTCTTTTTCCTTTTTCATTAATGAGTAAAATCGGTGTATAATAATTAGATAATTCGATTTCTAGGAATCGAATTTGGACTATCGATTCTGGATAACGATTCTTTTCTCAAGAATTGGTGGAATCGGGAAACCACATATCTCTGAAATTATGATTATATTTTTATATTTTAATTTTACTTTGTTACTGTTATTATTGTTTTATATACTTTTTTTCTATTATTTTCATTTATTTCGTATTGTACATATCGTGTGAATGAATCCATTAAGCGATTCGTATAACTTATTGTCCTCTTTGAGGCTGATATTAAAGTGTAAATTTAGCACGAAATTCTCAGATTCTATTTTAGATGCAGATAGACATCACAGTACACAATTTTGTAAATTGTACTTTAATGTTTAAAATTTAATATTATTATATTTAATAAATATGAAATTGTTTTTGTAGTATTAAGGAGATATAGAATTCTAAAGTTAGATTTAAAAATAGCCAGACAAGAAGTCAATAAAAGTTTTTAAATTTATTATTTTTATAAACAGTCTCTAAATGAAACGAACAACAATTAATGACAAAGCCTGAGAAGCAATAAATAAATGAAAATATGCGAGAATGATTTAATTGAAAACTAATAATATTACGTTAATAATAGTAGAATAATATTATATAAATAATATATGAAGTCTAATTATTTTTTATTTTCATTATTATTATTTATCTTCTCCCCTTATCATTCCTGTCTTGTCCTTATTCTTACCTTGCTGCTTTGCATTATTAGTGATTTATGTATCTGATCATTTCTATGCGGTTTTTTGTATATTGTTTTTTATCCATGCCATTCTGCATTCCAATTGTCATCTGTTTATCGGTCTGTTATTTTTTGTCACATCTAGTATTTTGTTCATTATAGCCCTGAAGAAGACATGCAAGGCAGGTCGAAACGTTGGCACTTATTAAAGATTTCTTCTTAGACGGGGTGTTCCTCGTTGACTGCATCCCTGATCTTCTCCATTCTGTGGTTGTTTTTGCTAAAAACGCGGCCCGTAGTGAAGAGCGATGAGGGAATTTTAAAGGCATAAAAACATTGGGATAAAGTTATTATATAGCGGTATAGGGAAAATATAGCTCTAATTTCGATAGCCTACCGCTAGAATGCGCGCCGGTAAGACAGTAAGTAGATAGATTTTAAGTAACTGTTAAAAGGAGCAAGCCACTTCTTTGAAAGTAATACCTCTTTATTTAACTTATACATTCTCATATATTTTGAGTTATATCTAGCCCGCTGAAAGAAAGATTTTATTCAAACCGTTAGGATTGAACCGACCTTCTGAATCGGCGGCTACGTGAGAGGGACTACTAACAATAAAAACGAGGGCTGTTTCCTGTAATTTTGAAGACTGGAATGGAGTCTCTTTGAGGAACGATAATTATATGGCTAATAATGGCTTTTAGCTTGGGCCTTGAAGGAGTGGCTGAAGGGGGTAGTCCGGGGGAGGGGGGTGCTTAGCGGAGGAGGGAAGAAAGGGCTTCGGTGGGGCTTGCAAGTTGTTAAGGACTTCCAACTTATGCCGCATGAATACTTGCAGCCTCTGAAACTTGTCTCGGTTATTTACTGCCAGGGGAGACCCGCCGACCTTAAAGATATGTCAAACTTTCTTCTTATACCGACATATAAAAGTTTTTTTTTTTTCTTTTCGACTACTGCTCGGAGAAGTGGCCGTTATTGGAAGAGACAGGAGCAAATTGCCCGGAATGGTAAAGGCATAGCATTACCTTTTGATGGAACCTATCGCCCTATATATCTTGTCCCGTTGACGTTATAAATTTCGGCAAAGTGGAACACTGACTTTTCCTCCCCCTTCCTTATTCGGCAGTTTTTTTACGCTACATTATTTTTCCGAACAAGGGATAATGGCTTTGTACAACTGTTGTCGTTGCCTATTCTCTATAAGCTGCCTTGACAAATATAAATTGTTAACTTTCTTTTTCTTCTCTCTTCTCCAGAGAATTGCTATATATTGAAGCAAGGTGCATTGCTTCCTTATCACTTCTCCCTCTTATTTTTTAAAAAATATATACTTTTCTCTTCCTTTAAATTCTTCTGGTGTCAAATGCTTTCAATCCAAATTCCTTCGCAAAACCCTCAACAATCTTTATTATATCATAAATAAACTTATTCATAAAGGTTTAATTACCCTCATAGATTGGCGAATTGGCCTAAACTAAATTTAATAAAAATTTATTTTTTATTGTTATATTTTTCTTATTCATTTTTCTTATTTTTTCATTAAATTGTGCTCTGTGTTGTCACTCAAAACGTAGAATATAGGCCTTCAAAATAGCAATGTTCAAACCTTAGTCTCATAAGTTCAAATAATTATTGTATTTAATAAATAACTTTGGAATTAGATAGTTCTTGATAAAACATGTTTTTTTTTTGTTATTTTTTTAAGTTTTGTAATTAGCAATTGATATTAACAGCACATAATAATACATGATTCTTTATATCCAATGACCTTTTTCGGACGAGTACCGGGAATTTCAGAGGCGAAGTTTGCTGTATCTTCGCTATATTTGTCCTGTATCTTATTTCTTGCTGGTTAGGTTTCTGTCCCGCATAATAAGAAGAAGTTGTACTCATAAATATGGAACCTTTTAATGTGTGTACACAAGGCTTCTTGTAAGGAATAAATTTGTCGCTTAACTACGCTGTGATGAAGATACTTCAAAATACCATCTTTGGGCCTTGAAAACAAGAACAATAAAAATACATATGCAAATGAGTGTTT
Organism: Euschistus heros; assembly: GCA_003667255.2. Lineage (NCBI taxonomy): Eukaryota > Metazoa > Arthropoda > Insecta > Hemiptera > Pentatomidae > Euschistus > Euschistus heros. The sequence continues at coordinate 1,897,872 of RCWM02000008.1, read as the reverse complement.
TTAAAATATTGAAAGGTATAAATAATTTCTTTGTTCATAAATTTTGATGTTCAAGGAGTTGGTAAATATATATTTTTCTTATTATGACCAAAGGAAAGGCCCACGATTTAAATAAAAATTTATTTGAAATAGAAGTTCTCATATAATGGAGGAAGACGAAGGAAATTCAACAATATAATACAAATAATTAAAGCACTCTGGTTTTCACTTCCTAATGAATCATTGCAATTACTTGATTAGATAGTGCTACACTGGCAATATGGGACTTGCGAACAAGTCGGAGTTAAAAAAAAAAAAAAAAAAAGAAGAAGAAGAAAACTTTGTACATTATATACAAGAAAATTTGAGATAAATGATTACAATGGAGTGTCAATAACATGTACTAGTAGAACTTGTAATAAAAGTTCTACATTAGAAGATTTCTTGGACACCTTTTTGAGGAAAATCGGGAATAGAGTGTGAAAAAAGTTGGGAGACCAGTGGATTCTATTAAGTATGGAGTTTACTATGATAGGATAGGTATCTGCTTAAGGCCAAGTCAGCAACATATGGAACATTAAGATCTTTATGGGTAAGTTTGTTTTGGGCATAATGAGAAACATTGAGGATTTTACCTAATGATTTTGAATTGTAATGATTGGATCGGAGAAGAATCGGAAGGTTTAGTGGAGCCTCAATGCTCAACTCCGTTTGTTCAAATGAGTGTAATTACTGTCACGTAAATAGGTCTTTTATAAATTATCGGGAGCTTTGATGGTCTGTTTAGTAAATGTTGTAGTGGTTGGAAACAACGAGCACTTTCTTGTTTTTTAAGTCTGGTATTGGTTTAATAATAAAATTTTCATTAAAATTCAGGAGCTATTTTCCATAACTGCTAACCTTTTTATCTAAGCTTTTTTTTATATTATGTTAATCATTCAAAAAACATTTAAAAAAAACATGGGCTATCTTTTATTTAAAAAAAATAAATTAATTAATTAAAGTTTTCAACTCAGTTAAAGTTTTTCACTCACTGTTGCTTTGAAGTTTAATTTATTCTATTTTATGAAATGAAATTCCAGAAGATATTTCTCTCGAAACGATTTTTCATTTATTTTTATCATTGATCTTCTAGATAACTTCGCACAACCATTAATGGTTGTTTTAATAATGCAGCAGGTCTCGGAAACCTTTAGGAAGATGTAATTTAAAAAAAGAATTTCCATTCTGAGCTAATGATAATCCACTAAGTAAAATTAAATTCATATCGGGTGACATCGGCAATGTTCGTAGCGCTTCGTTAATAGCTTAATATTAATGTAGCTTAATATTTATAATAATATTTTTTCTTCTGTTTTTTATAAACAAGCCGATGTCTTACGGAGTTTTTTTTTTAAAGAAAAATAAAGCCAAAGTCAGCAATTCACTTTACTTAGCTTAGAGAACTAGTCAAATTTGAAATAATGTATATATATACCAGGTATGCAAGTTTAAAATGTCGTTTTAATTCCAATTGAATGCGCTCTTAGCCTATTGAAGGATTTGCTTATCTCTAAACGCTATTTTGTTTGTTAGTCATTTGTTTACAAAAGTCAGTTGTTTTTAAGTCGTTTACGTGGACGTATCATACCTTTCTTTGGTGTTAAAAATGTCTAATTTTAAGCCAAATAAAGAGCATTTGCGGCATGTCATGATTTTCTTATTTAATCAAAAGAAAAAGGCATCTGAATGTCATCGAATTCTTGTTGAGACTTATGGCGATGTTGCTCCAACCGTCAGGACATGTGAACGTTGGTTTCAAAGTTTCAAACGTGGTGATTTTGATGTTACTGATCAAAAACGAGAAAATCGGCCAAAAAAGTTTGAGGACTTCGAATTGCAATCTTTATTAGACGAAGACAATACCCAAACCCAACAAATGATGGCAGAACAGTTGAATGTCACTAGGCAAGCCATTTCCGATCGCCTGAGAGCTATGGGAAAGATTCAAAAGGTTGGAAAATGGGTTCCACATGAATTGGACGAACGACAGATGGAAAAAAAAACGAAAAAACTGTGTGCGAAATGCTGCTTTTACGCCACGAAAGAAAGGGTTTTTTGCATCGAGTTGTAACTGGCGATGAAAAATGGATTTATTTTCAGAATCCCAAACGAAAAAAAAAAAATCATGGGTAACGCCAGGACAACCATCCTCATCGAGTGCAAGACCGGATCGTTTTGGGAAGAAGACAATGCTGTGTGTGTGGTGGGATCAGAAGGGAGTAGTCTACTACGAGAGCTTCTCAAACCCGCCGAAACAGTCAATACCGAGCGCTACCGACAACAAATGATCAATTTGAGTCACGCATTGATCGAAAAAACGCCCAGAATGGGCTCACAGGCACGCCAAAGTCATTCTTCAGCATGATAACGCTCCTGCACATTCAGCCAGATTGACTAAGGAAACGATTTCTTCGCTTGGTTGGGAACTCCTACCCCACCCGCCGTATTCACCTGACCTGGCGCCTTCTGATTATCACCTCTTCTCATCGATGGGACACTCATTGGCGGAAGCAACACTTCAACAATTTCGAAAACGTACGAAAATGGCTCGATGAATGGATTTCAAATAAAGATGAAGCATTCTTTTGGAATGGTATCCATATATTCCCCGAGAGATGGGCAAAATGTGTTGAAAGCGAGGGTCAGTACTTTGAATAAAATATATTATACTTTTTTTTAAATTACTGTGTATTTATTTTAAGAAATAAACGACATTTTAAACTTGCATACCTGGTATATATATATATATATATATATATATGTATATATAAAACACAAAAGTATACATAGTTGTATATAAATACCTATGTAAATCGCTAAAATAACAGTTTCCTTTTCGTGTTCCTACCTTTATACTACATTTCAATTAAGAATTAATGTTTTTTAGTTATGAGAGAAAACCAAAACTGTGATTAAAAAAAAAAAACCCTGAAATAACGTATTTTTATTTCATTTTCTTTTTCCACTCCCTTGAACGTGTTTTGTCACTTTTATATTTACAAGTGTGCTAAATTCGAATCGATGTTAAAAAAAAAAAAAAAACTTAAATAGAATTTTTTTCATGTATTTTTTAAACATTTTTTTTTTGTGATACAGTAATATATAAAATAATAATATTTAATACTGATAATCTCCCGTTGTATTGCCCGACAGTACTCGGCAAGCATCGTCTCATTGAATTTACCGCCATACCTTTTTTCCATTTGGGCTTTCACCTGATGAAATCGTTCTCCGTGTTGATCTGAGGCAGTATATAATAACAAAAAAGAAGCAAAGAAATAACAATAAAAGATAAAGAAATAAAATAATAATAATAATAAACAAATAGAAAGAAAGAAAAAAAAATAGTGATATACATAATAATAAAAAAATAACAAAAAAAAATATAAGAGGATAATAATATCATAAAGAAAAAATAAATAAATTAAGTATAGAAATAATGAAGTAATACAATCAAATCGCAGTAATAAGAACAGTAATTGGTGTTCTATCGAACAAGTAAATATGAGTCTTGGTTTCAACCTATGGGATGTTTTTGAACTCCTATGTTGAAGGCTACTGCACCTTTAACCGCTGCTTACTTGCTATGAAACCTGGTGAAGCATTTTTTGATGTAATCGTCTATTGATCTATGTCTAATTCACGGTGTAGTTAACTGTTTCTTACAAACCAGGGAGCATCTACAGAAATCCTCAGGACAAAAATGGCGCCTGATTGAGATATCCTGACTTTGGATTCGTGTTTAGTACACTTCAAAACATAATAAAACAACATTTTTGTTGAAGGGAGTATTTTTAATGCAGAGCAGTGTAATTCGATATCATAGTATCGATGGGTTCCCAGGAATAAGTGGAATCGAGAATCTAAATTATTTACGTTTTTTATGTCTATTTTTATTTATTCATTCTATTCGAAGGAATAAAAAAAAGGAAGTAAAGAAACGACTATTCTTACTAAAGAGAGACTTTGTAAAATAAAAGTTTTTCGGGATCTACTAGGTAAAACAAGGGGCGATGCCAGTTAGGACTAGTGACTGACTGAAACCAATTTAACCAGAGCCGATACAAGTTAAAAGTTGGAGAAGTTGGTAAGTAAGATGGAGTGGTCGATACTGTCAAAAGCTTTAGCCCCGCCCGCCTTCGCTCGGACGTAATTTTATTTCTCCCTAAAGTAACCCTAATGTCTTCAGTTATTTCGGGAGGGGGGAGGGGGGAGTAGGTTTTAGTTGCTTCTTATCTACCACTATCTGTCAGGATTAGGTGTTCAGCTTCCTCAAAATTGAGTGGGACCTTCAATTGGGGAGTTTGAGAACGAAACCTTTTAGTGGCCCGGCATTCTTTTGTTGTTAAGACTGAACAATGTTAGTGGTATGTAATTAAATATTATTTAATTTATAAATGTATTAAAATTATATTATATTAATTTTATAATTATTGATCAAATATCTGAATTTTACTTATGAAGCATATTTTTAACATAGCACTGCATTTTTCCACTTTTTATTAAATTTTTTCTCCTCTTGAGGTTCGACCTCTAAAACCTCTTGTAAAAATCTATTATATATCATATACTAGCATACCCCGTCGCGCTTTCGCCCGTTCTCATACATGAAGAACTTACAAGGGGACGTTTGGAGTTGTAACTCACAGATTTGAATGCCGATTTTTGTATGGGTTGTAAGAGACCTATTATAGTGCATAACTAGAGTTATAGCCGCCAATGAGCATTAGGAGCCGAAAAAAAAAATATGAAAATCACGTTGTTTTTTTTCTCAGCTCTCATTCAAGATTGAGAAATGATTCTTTCACGTTTAATTGCAATTATGTATGCTTTTTGATATAAAAATGACAAAAAAACTTCATGAAAACTCCAAAAAAATGACATAATTCCAAGGAAATCCGCTGTAACTCAGTGGAAACTTGTTTTCATGAACAACTGACCTCAAATCTCGATTTAGCGCACCATAAAACCCTTATATGTGAAACTTAATCAACATAAAAAAAATATTGATATTTTACCCCTTTCGAGGAGGTTAAAATTTTAAAGTTGCGATTTCATCAAAAATTTGTAAAAGCCATAAAAACTGCTGTGTTCAACCGATTACAATAGTACCTGCATCACAAGAATAAACATACATTCCGATTTTTATCCACGCTTGTAACATTGGATTTACTCCAGATTTTAGTGGACAAAAACTGATGTGAATGAAAAAATCCGAGGTCAGCTATAACTTGAGATATTTCAATAAGCGGAAATCCTGCGACCTCCGGATTTGGGCTAAACTATGCAGTTTTATGGCTTCTAGATGTCCTTAAAATTTGGTCTTAATCGGTGGCAAAATATGTCAGATAGCGCAAATTATTTACATTTTTTCAGAAATTGACAGCCCCTTCCTTCTAAAATCCTACAATGATTTTTTTTTTGTCTCCTAATGCTCATTGGCGGCTATAACTCTAGTTTATCACTACTATAGGTCTCTTACTACCCATACAAAATCGGCATTCAAATCTGTGAGTTACAGTTCCAAACGTCCCCTTGTTAGATTATTTTAATTAATAATTGAATTTAATTTGTTCGTCGATGAAAATCTTGTATTGAAGTATTGAATTTAGCATTACTTCTTCAATAATATTTAACGCATGACAGTAATTTTAACCTTAAAATTGCATTGATTAGTTGTTTGAAGATTACGTAAAAGCATAATTAGACATCTAATTTGGCAGAAATAATTTTATCGAACCATCTGGTTCGATTTAAATTTCTAACCATAAGAGTGTATGAAAGTTTTGCAAACCTCGTTTCTAGCACTATACAATTTAATCAGTATTATTATAGTAAAATTTATTATCATAAACCTTCCTAGAACTATGAAAATGTTGGGTAGTTAAAGTTTGGTACAGTTGGGTTTCATTATTTTATCATTGGAAACACTGTTGCAGAATGGCCACATATTGGTCATTTGAATTGAAAATAACTAAATTTTATAATAATTTTCTAGCTAAACATAACACCGTACTTTTATAACCTCGCCACCTATCCGTCGATTATTAAGCTCCTGCACCACATACCTATTTATCGCTTTTATATGACAGTATGATTAAAATTCTTCATATTTTATTGTTGCTAAACGTTCCCCGGACTATGAAGATGATGTAGTTGAAGTTTGGTAAAGATTGGTTCAGTAGTTTTTGCGGTTAGTGATCACAAACGAAAATTGGCTTGTCCTTTTATATAATAGTGTAGATTAATAGTTACTTACTTATTAGAGTAATAGTTATAATAGTAATAGAGATTAATAGTTATTATTTAGTTTTAGAGGTCTAACCTGAAGGTAAACAGTTTTCAGCAGTGTTTGTTTTAAATATGTGCGTTCAGGGGGTATAATTGACATAATTGAAATAATTTTATTATATTTTCTATGTTGTACAGATGGAGATTTTCTGTCCATTAATATTTCATTTCCTATGTATAAATGGATTTATTATCATTTATATTGCTAATTGTAATACCTAGGACACACCTGTAGACCACGTTGCACAACCTGTTTATAGACTTGTTAAGCGTCTACACAATGATGTAAATTTCTCAGTCTCATCTTCGCAGTCCACCTTGAATAAGTAGGGTTAATTGGAAATGAAAATTAGCTAAAATAATTCTTTTTTATTACGTTTTTATTAACTTCACCTGTATGTAACGGAATATTTCATCGTAATTTCCAGCGATCTGAGTAACTTGAAAATAACTATACAATAATTGCACAACTTTGTTCTAATGTTTTCATTTATTTTAGTTAAATTACCCTCAAAATTAGGGTCTGCCTTGCAAAAGGTGAAGCAGTAGGTGTTATGTTTTTATATGATCCAGTTGTATGTGTCCTGAGAATAAAATATCAAAAATTAAACTTTATTTGACAAGGGAAGAATGTTTAAGGGGCAAAAAAATACCCAAACTTTTTGTAGATTTTGGAAAAAAAAAAAATAATAATGCTTTCAATCAAAAAAGGTTTTATTCACAAAATCAAAGTTTATTGAATTTTGGGTCTAAAGATATCCCTCCCTTAAGCTGAATTTGATTTACGTGTTTGACCATAATCCATTGTCAAACATCGAAGAATTTAGCCCACTTTAAAAATTTAGTTTTCGTCATGTTTAAGAATATACAGCGTAGAAATGGCTGATTCAATCGAAACACGCTATTTAAAAAATATTGTAGATCATAATATTTCGTGCAAGATAGGATTTTTTAAAGTAAAAATTTGGCCATTCCTACTCTAAGATATATATATAAAAAAAAGCAATAATTGTTGGTTGATTTTGGATATACTGTGTTAAAAATGCAAACAAATCATGAATTGTACAGGGAAATTAAAAGGTGTGACTGCTGCAAATTGTTCACCACACTTTTTAGTTAGGTTTTCTATAAAAGCGTGTTTTTTAAACTATAATAATTTTTTATTTGTTAACTCTTTCTCCTTTAAGGATTACAATTGGACCTATGGAACCCTAGGTCACACCAGTGTCCTCCATCACGGAGCACCGCATTGTTCCATAGAAACATAGGGTTCTCCTATCAGTACTTTATCTATGAGGGCCGCCAGGGTGTAATTGGTAGGATAAGATCTGCAATCTAATCTTGGTTTATGTTGACTTTCGTTTAGGTTTTACCAGTCGCCAGATTTTGGAACTCGGTTTGACGCAAGTATTATGCTATAGTTATAAGAATGCAAAAACATAGCTTAAAAACAACTTAAGGGCAACAAAAACTTGATGAGTAAATAATTAATTTATTTAATCTTATATTTTTATCACAATCATCACGGTTTTATTTATATTTTTTTCAATACATGTTATTTATATTTGAATTATTTTTTTTTTTTTTTTTTTTTTTTTTTTTTTTTTTTTTTTTTAATATAACATATATTTTCTTGGATATAAATTATTAATTTATGTTTTTATTTGTTTCAGGTGAGTCGTTTGTAAAATGATTAATCTCTTGAAAAAGTGAGTATTTTTTTTTTTTTTTTTTTTTTTTTACTACCTGTTGCACAACAGTTTGATTTAGTTGCCAGATGTATTTGTCTTTTATCTTATTTTATGATGATTCGACTTATTGTGATATTTGTCACGAAACATATTACGACAGTGCACGTACAAAAGTAGTTTTACTTAAAAGAAATTTTTTTTTTTTAAATTATATAAAGTGAATGGAACTAATTGTAACTGAAAAGTTCCTTCATAGATTATTTTTTCTGTTTAGGAAATGGAGACACGCTTTTTATGTGTTCGAAGAGCTCACCACGTGCAATGGTGTCTTGGACTTCCAACTCAGAAAAATCAATATTTGGTTATAATAGAAATTTTTGACATCGCATTAATGAAATCTATATACCAATATATACCTACATCGCCAACGCGAAAATAAATGTTAATGAATGTAAAATGAGATATCAATATAATTAACCCATAAAGACTGACTTTTGACGTAGTGACTGGTTGAGGACCAATATAAGAATAAATTATGACCCAAATTAAAAGCAAACAAAGGATTAAATTTTGTTTTTCACGCAATATAAATAATCAGGATTTTTTTTCTAATTCTTCTTTAGATTTGTTCGAATATTATTGTATCGTCTGAAGCTTTGAGTATTTTTCGTTGACCCTATGATTTTTTTCTTATATAACATCTAATATTAAAGATAGATTTGTCAAAAAAATTTGTGCTTCCCCACAAAATGATTTTTGGCGCTAGATTGCTATTCTGAACTACAGTGCGCTGTGTAAGATGTTCGTGAGCCATTGTAGGCTGAGCGAGAGCGCTCAAGCTGTTAACAACTTCATGAAACCGAAACCTGTTACGTTGTTTATGAAATTTCTTAGAGAAACAGTAACTGTTACGTATTTTTGTTATTACAGACGTTCATCCTAAAAAATGCTTTAAGTCGTCCAGTATATAGCCAATGGAGCCTCCATCCATGGCTTGACCTTGGGAGAATTCAGTTACTTTGTAATTTTTCCCTTAATTATTTGTTGATATTTACAACTGTATACATTATATACAACAAGTAAATTTGAACAAAATTATTACAATGACATGTCAGTAACATGTAAAGAACTCACTCACTTGGCCATTGGATCATTCATTTACTATGAAATGAGTGGGTATGGATCTGTTTTTTTGGACCAGCAACAGAACATGTCCTTATGGATAAGTTTGTGGCATAATAGGGATTTCGTATTGTAAAAATTGGATACGAGAATATTGGAAGGCTTAGTGGAGTCCAAAATCTTGACTTCGTAGGGTAAACTAGACAGTTATTGACACCCTTAAGAAAATATTCGTACTAAAATTATAGAAAGAATAGTTCAATAAAGCTGAAATTTTTCTTTAATTACTATACCTCAAGCTAAGCAATAAAGTCCACACCAAACATTATTCCTGGAATGAATTTTACAAGATAGTGGCAATAAATAATGTAATATCTGTTATTGACACCCTCAGGGTATCAAAGTACGGACAAAATTGAAAGTACTTTTACAAAGTTGAGTTGTAGGGTTTAAAAGGAATATTATGATTTTTATTGTAATTTTGAAGATAGGGTGTCTGGTTTATCCTATGTCCAAATGGGTCTAATTACTGCAATGTAAATAAGTCATGGGTAATTTATTGGGAGCTTTGAACGCTTGTCTATTAAATGCGGGAGTAGTAGGAAACAACGAGCATTTCCTCCGTCTGCTAAGTCTGGTATGTTTTTGGGATTTAAATTTTTAACTTTATGCATAGAAAAATTTTGCCATAGCGCATTTAAAAGGGTGTTATTAAGCTCGGATACAGAGGTGGCCTAAGCCACTAAGCCGAGAAAGAGGGAGGAAATGACAGGCGATCGGCGGAGACAGAGCCAGCTAAAATATATATTAGAGAGTATCGACGTAGCGCTCCCCGAGGACGTCATGCGAGGCTATACACCGCCCATCAATTATTTCTCTAAGCCACTTGCCAACCAATCAATACTACACTCTCTCCTCTCTCTAATTTAGCTCTCTCCTGGGGGGGGGGAGAGGTAGTTGAGAGGTGTGGTAGTCCATCCAGCGAAAGGGGTTGTGGGGATCGGTGTTGGGGTAGGGCACTAATGGAAATTTAAATGTTTGATTTAGGGAAATCTGTAAAAAAAAACTAGTATATATATTTTCTTTTTAGGCGCGGTGCAAACTGGAGAAACTTGTTTCTTGTAACTAGTTTCTTGAAGAATGAAACTGAAGTTGCTTACAACAGATAAATAAGATTAACACAGGTTAGTACACACAGCGTTTCATGAAACTTCAGTTTCATTCATTTCATGAAACCCAGTTTCAAGAAATTCGTTAAAGCGGTTTCCTTTTGCTTCAGTTTTACTTTTCATCGGTCCAAGTGTATTTTATTTTTTCATTCATTTTCTTATAATGATTTTCTTCATTTAATAATGATTTTCCATAATTTTAAATTGCCATACCTTATCAACATAGTTCACATTGTTACATACTACTTGGCAATGAAAAATATTTCGAAGTAATAAAACTATTTTGTCTTATCTCACTGTAATTGTTAATTTTTCCAGCACTTAGAGCTAAACCTCCAAACGGTGTCCTTTGTTATTAGTGGGTTCACAAGTTCTAACAAGCGATCAAAAAGTTGCTTCGAAATCCTAAAAAAAAATCCTTTAATTTATCAGGATCTCTGCTAAGTTCGCGAGCTACAACAAAACAGCTGTGTTGCCGATCCCTGATCAACGGGTGAAACCAGTATATACTTTCTTTTTTTTTTCTTATTTCTTACCCACCACTACAATACAAGCACATCGTCGTCAGTATCCATCACGAAACCGGTGGAAAACCGTAGCTTCTGTGCGCACATTGCAATGAAACGTTTTTCTTGAAATTACGTGAAATCAGTTTTATGAAAGAAGTTTCTTCAGTGTGCACCGCGCCCTAAGATTTTAAAATCGATTGGGAACTAATTTAATTGTAATCTGTACAGTTATATTTACATTTTTATAAAAGGAAGCACCAATTTTTCTCTAATCGAATCCTTACAATACTAAATCCTCCGTAGGAGCCGTAATGCTTTGATTGGCCTAAACCAGATACCTATACTCCCATGATAAATTTCATAGTTACTCGAATCCATTAGGTTCCTAACGTACTTTCTACTCGATTTCCGATTACTCTCCGAGTTGCCTGAAATGAAGATGATGTTTTGATCGGTTCCGTGTGATTTGGCATCAATTCTGTTGGGTATTTTCTATATTTAATTATTTGTATAGAAGTTTTTCGATATTCGGATAGGCGTCTTCTTTGACCGTCTGGACGGTTTTGTTTAGTAAAAGTAGAGGAAAAGGTGTAAATATGGGAACTCTCTTTTTGTTTTGATTTAAAGTTATTTTTAACTTAAAAAATTCTAAGTCCAGAATGAACAACAATTTGCACAATAACTCAAGCTGCATTCACACTAGTTGAAAAAATGGTTCCAACTGCTCACTGCTATCTTATATTAGCAAATGGTTTCAGAGACAGTCCTCGCCACCAGTCTTCAATATTTCCCTTAGTCAGTTGGGAGGGGTGCCCATATTTACACCAGTGCCCGTTTTTACCCCTTTTCCTCTTTACGTTAGGTTTCTTTTTTTATTCTTATTCTAGACTTATCTGGAGCTACGGAGTAGAACTGTGTGGTGCAGCATAACTTCAAACATCAAACGCATCTAGTATTTTCAGTATACACTTCATATTTTTAAAGCCTTGTTAATCATCTAAATTCTCTGGCTCAAGCCTTAACCATCGAAACTCATCTCTGTAAGTCTTCTTGCTGGTTAGAGTGGTGAGAATTCGATGTGTTCATTATTCAAAGTAAACTTTTACACTCAATCAAAATATATTATTTGTTGAAGACCAAAGGTTTTACTCCTTAGAATAAAAGATGAAACCGTTACGTTTCTATATGATTAGTTACTTGTATTGTATTTGTATCAAATGTTTGTATAGACTAGCGATATATGTCAGTTTTTTTTTTTTAATAAGATGCAGATATTGCACATCATGTATCAGTTTGTACAATGGATGTTTGCCTGTATAAATGAAAGGGAAAAAGTTTATTTGTTACCCCTTGTAACAAATTGTTATGGTTCTTTTTCAAGAATGATAAAAAAAAATATTGTATATTTTGTAGTATACAGATTGTACCATTAGGATTTATTTTATATTTATTTATTCCATTAGCAGAGTGTTTTCTTTTTTTTATGTTTGCTCTCTTTATTTTTGGTTATTATTTATGAATAAAGTATCTTTATTCTTATTATTATTATCTATATTGTTTATGCGTATGAGCCTCTGAGGACTACGCAACGCATTTTCTTGTTTTGAGCCATTTTGATCTTCCATATATCTTTCTTTTTCTCACTTAGTGCTTTCGAACATTTGGTTCCTGTTTTCACTTTCCCATTTGTCTACCTTATGTCTTAATTGTGTTCTATCTGTTCTATCTCTCTTTGTTATTCCAACTTCCCTAAGATCCTTCGTTACTTCAGTTATCCATCCCATATTCCTGATCTTTTCTGTATATTCCATGATCTGTTTAGTTAGACGTGAGTTGTCCGTTTTTAAGTGCTCAAATAATCTCAACCTTTTCTTCTTAATGTCGTGTGAAGTATGTTTGATATTTCTTCACTCTCTCTCTGCTTAGCCTATATCCTTCGCCCGTCTTCTTCGGCCACAATATCTTTCTGATGATTTATATTACTTGTATTACTTTTTATTTATTTTTTTAAAATTTTAATCTATCTTGGACCACATATAATTGTATTTAGTTATTCTTTGAGCAACTTTGTCACAGGATAAAATATTTTTTTTATTCTATTCTAAAATGAATTAGAAAATTTATCAATTTTAAGAATCGGGTAGATAAACGAATTTTTGTTCACGCACCATAATGTTTTTTCTACTTCCTGATATTCTCATCCTTTTTTGGACTTGATTTATCCTGTTTTCACGGTACAAGTTCTTACGTTAAGTAGCAATATACCGTCACTAATGCGGTAGTTCTTTTAACCGCGCGGCGTTTGGAAGTAGTGTTGTTGAGAGTTTTGGCATCTCAAAGTCGCTTATACATAAAAGATGCGAGGATAGGGGAGGGGGTGTTGCTAGTGATACGAGACCTGTGCCGGCGGCTAATTCACTTTCGAGGCCATTACCGACTCCCGCCCTCGACTAATCGACAATCTGCGATCAGCGAAATTGAATTGCCCCCGCTCAGTCGAGAAAACTATCTCAGGCACTCTCCGCTCCTCCAAGAACTGCAATCTGGAAGGGTCATGAAATAATGTATTAGTTTTTTTTAATTATATTCTAAAGAGGTAATGAAAAAGATTTTCTTTCCATGGACGCCATTTTGTTCGTAGTATGCTAGGAAAGTATTCTATAGCAATGGGTGCCATTCTCTAACGAACAATTGTATCCTTCAAGTCTTAAATAAATTTTATGTCTCGTTAAAATACAGTAAATTCTCGCTTGCCAACGATGAAAATCATTATTATATACGTGTAAAATTTATTTAAAACAAGAAAAAAATTTTCGTCAGTATCCTTTAAAAATTAAATTAAATTTCCTACCCTGAATATTTAATTAATAGTTTATATGATGTACCATTTCCATATTTATGAGTAATCACATATAACTAATCGTTTTGTAAACATTATTTATTGATGTATGGGCCATTCTCATGGCAGTGATTTTTCACTGTCCTGCTGGACTTAAGATGGAACTAAAACTTCCAAATCAATATTTTTGGTGGATTTTAACGTACACCGACCCCTTAAAGTTGGTGCATACAGCCTAGTTTCCAAAAAATATTTTTGTTATTTTTCTATAGCTACAAAAAGGCTTATAAACTCATGACTTTCACTTGTCCCTTGCTATAGTATGAGATTTCAAGGAAGTTATTTAAGTATTTATGTTTAGAAAACTTATGTTTTTATTTTCTGGAGTATGAGACCATATATTGAAGAATAAATTAACATGCTTTTAAACATTTTTAAACTATAAAGGGAAACTGAAAATTCCGTTTTCGTTTTGTCCCTCGGTTTGGCCTCAGGACCGTCACACTAAATAGTTATTTAAATATTCTCTACAAGAATAAGCTAGTGCTAATTATTGCTATCTACAGAGTAATTCGTGAGGTTATCTTCATAAGTGATGTGTGTGGAAGACATTTTTTGGTGTATTTTCTAAGATTTGCATCAATACAGGGTAAGTTTTCTTCCTTGTACTTTTTCATACTCACGACCGTCACGCGTTTTTAAAATGATTCGTATTTTTTAAAAGCTCCTGGACTCCATATTTGATTATTTGTAGATGTATACAACTGATTAGTCAAACTAGCCGTTTAGGTAAGGTTTTGGTGTTGCAATTAGCATTAATTTAAGGGAGGTTCCTCACGTCCGTTACACTCACGACCGTCACACCAATTTTTTTTTTAAATTTTAAATTGTTACTTATTAATGTACCAACACTTTTATACGTATGAAACATCACTGAATTGGGTTCCTTTTTGGCGGGGGGTTGAGGGGGAGCGGAATCGGACTTCGAAACAACTCAACCGATTTTCGTCAAATTTTATATCAGAGTTATAAACCTATTTCCTAACACTTTCATAAGGGTGAAACATCAATAATTTAAGTTTTTTTTTTTTTAGGGGGGGGGGGTCAGATTTAAAAACAACTAAACCTTAATATTTCTTTTTATGGCATTACTCCTATTTATCTTTTATTTTCTTCAACAAGTTTCGGAGTACATGTTGAAACCCATATGTTGAACCTGCTGCCGTCAAAACCCCGTGTGCCTGAAAAGGCAAGGTAGTGGGAGGGGGGGAAAGAAAAAAAAAAAAAAAAAAAAAAAAAAAAAAAAAAAAAAAAAGGAAAAAAAAAAAAAAAAAAAAAAAAAAAAAAAGGAGAAAAAAAAAAAAAAAAAAAAAAAAGAAGTTTTGTAGAACATTGCTCCATCTTCAGGATAACTGTGATTTCCCTCTCATAGTAATAAGTACATGTCCATACCGACCCTCAGTTGGACATGCACATAGAGTTATGCCTTAAAAAGAAATATTAAAAATTTAATCTCATTCAATAAAATAGTTGAACAACTAAACTGTTTTTTTTTTTGTAAAATTCTTTCAGAATTGATCACAATTTTTTTATTACTTTAATTTTTTATGTATCAATAATAAATTTTATTATTTTATTTATTTAGTTTTATCCATTTGAGGACATTAATAATTTTTTAATACGAAAAAAAAAATGTTTAAAGAAAGAGTAACGGTCAAGAGCGTTTCTATGAAAAGCTCTATAAAATGCTTCAAAACAGTGGTAAATAGAAAAAAGAAATCGGCCCCACCTGGGAATTCAATAAATAAAAGGTATATTATAATAGAAAACTCAAAAATAATAAAAATGTAAGCAACTTTTAAAATATAATTTTTTTTTAAATTTTAGCTGAGGCTATAAGAATGACCCGTATACTGTATACAATATTTACAACAAGTAAATCCTTCGAAAATGGTTACTATGACATATAAAAAAAACAAAAAAAAAAAAAAAAATATGAAGGTATTTTAGATGGAAACTAGTTCAAAAGTTTTTAATCCCCCATATATAAAATTTACATTAAAAAACAATAATATATATATATATATATATATATATATATATATATATATATATATATATATATAATATAATAAACCATTACTTATTAATACGATTAGGATACGTACCTTAGAATGAATACATACTTAGGGCCCTTATTTGTACTATGCGTTATTTTAAGTGAGTAATACAAGCATTTTTTTTATAATTTATTCTGTTGTAATATTGTTTTCCCTTCCAAAGTAACCCTATGGAAGAGGTGTTTATTTGATAAATAATACATCAGGCTCCATGCAATTTGCATACTAAATGATTTGCTTGTTCAAATGAGATTTATAATGTACATGTAGTTTATAATGATATACTTATGAAATACGATACAAAATACAATACATATAAGTACGAGAAAAAACATATATAAAAATAAACAATTTAAAAAATATATATATACAATGAAAAAATACATATGGTACAGAATCCAATAATATATAAATAAGTCACAAAAACATATTTAAAATGAAATCTATGAAAATAATGGTAGAGAATGGCACCTACAGGATACGGCACAATGATGAGCTGTATAAATACCAGGAGGATATCCTGACAGGCATAAGGAATAGGCGACTCGCATTTTATGGGCACTTGGCCCGCATGAATCCTAAAAGATTATCAAACAGAATATTTACTGTGGCAGGTAGAGGCAAGGCTTCCAAGCGCAAGTGGATCACAACAGTGAAGCCGGACCTGGAACAACTAGGGATCCCACTCGATAAAACGAAGGACCGATTGCAGTTCCGACAAGCTGTTCTACAGGGAGTTTTTCCAGTATCCCTTACCATTAAGAAGACTACAGGAACCAAATGGACAAAAGAGAGAAAGCTGGCCCATAGTCAGAAAATGAAAGAATACTGAAATAAGGAAGAAGTTCCTTACCGAAAAGTAGCTACGAGCGCGTGGTCCGTAGTGGCCATTTTCCAATTTGATTATAAGGCAATTTCCATATTTGATTATGGAAAATAATCAAGATTAACTGGTGTTTTTAAATCCTTTCATTTTTCTACAGTTCAAGACAATTTTTTTTATATTTCACTCTTTACTCAATTTTGTAATTTTTGTATACTTTACTCTCTTGGAGTGGCCATTTGTCACCTCTCTTTACTATGCTCCTGATCAAACTGTGTCTGTCCTTTTCAATTGGAGGGCAATCGTATGGAATGTTTACAAGCATATATAAATATTTAAAATGGTATTACTTGCTAAGAGGTAGCTTGACCTTTTTAACAGCTACTTTTCGCTAACCTGTTACTGTATTACCGGCGCGCATTCTAGCTTTACCAATACGAAATTAGAACTCAATTTTCCCTTTATCACCACCAAATTAGCCCAGAAGTGTTCCAGTCTTTAAAACTCCCTCACCGCTCTTCACTACGGTCTGTGTTTTTAGCAATAGCAATCACTGAATATCCATTTATTATTATATATCACATTTAAACATAAAATAAATACATTATACTCATATATTATTTATCCATATAATTTACTATATTATATTATAATATACTGTATTCATCATATAAATAATATACTTCATTTACTATTTATATAACATTATTCTGCTATAATAACATAATATTATTGGTTATCAATTAAACCACTCTCACACTTTGCCATTTGTTTATGGCTTCTTAGGGTTTTTAATATTGTCATTTTTTTATAAATTTTTGTTGATTTTATTTAGAGACTTTTTACAAAAATAATAAATTTAATATTATAACAACAATATAATATTTATTAAATTAAATTAAATTTTAAACATTGAATTAGATTTTACAAAACCATGTAGTCTGATTTATATTTGCATCTTGAATAGAATCTGAGGATCTCTTACTGAAAGGAGGGTAATTCGTAAGTTTTCGAATGGCTACCTCTAGAATGCGCGCTGCTAAAAAACTAACTGGTTACAGAGAAGTAACTGTTAAAAGGAGCAAGCCCCCTTTTCGCAAGTTATACAAAAAATAAAATTAATTTATCAAAATTTATTGATCTTTATTTATTTAATATTTTACTCGTCATGAAATAAGTTTTTTTTTTTTTTTTTTTTTTTTTTTTTTTTATGTTACAACCACTAAAAAATTGTAACAATCACCGATTGTGCAAGTCACAGATATGAATAAATTTTCCCCTATATTTCAGAATAAAGTATGTAATTTTCCCCCTCACAATGGATAGGGAGGGTAGGAGAGATTAAACGGTGATTTGTTAGCGAGCGCTGGTTAAGGGGAAGCAGTAACCGTTATGTAGGGCTTAAACGCTCCAGAGCGTTGGAGCGCCTTGTCTCTAGCCAACTTCCCCGCGGTTTATATTTTATCATAACCTTGGCAAATTTCGATATTTTGTCCCATAACCTTACACCGTTACGTCTTCCTTCTGCCTTTAAACCCCTAATGTTGCAGCTTCCTGATTTACAGTTTATTATCTTTTGAACATCTTATTAACCGTAGAAAAAAAAGTATTAACAAATTGTAAAACCCACGAATAAAGAGCGAGATGTCATATTATTTTAGTAATATAGTAAATTCAGATAACATCTCGCGTATTACACTGTTATACATCAAAATACTCCCTTCAACATAAATGTTTAATTATGTTTTGAAGTTGACACGAATCCGAAGTCAGAAAATCTCGATCAGGCATCATTTTTTTGTTGTCAAATCTATGTTTTAGGTTGAAAAATGAGAGGGTTTTTTCCGATATTGCGAGCTTTTCTTTATAACTGAAACTTTTAACAAAAAATTAAAAAATCCTATCTGATTTTAAGACTTTTATAACGTTTTACAAAATGAAAAAAAAAATTGGAGAGCATAAGTATCAGGCTTTGTTGCATAAATAAAATTTTTGAAAAATTGTTTTTATCACATAAACAGGTTGCAATAAACAGGTATCCTCAAAAATTCATTTTTTTGTTTTTCTCTGAATTTCTTTCCTCCCGACTTAGTAGCAGGTTCAGATGAACATAGATTTCAGCAAAATATAGCCCAAATGGAAAGAATGTATAGCGGTAAATGCAGTGAGAAGATGCTTGCCGACTACTGTTGGGCACTACAACGTGGAGTAGAGTACAAAAAGTTAAATATACGCATTAATTATGTTCAGTATTAATTTTTTTTTTATATATTAGTGTTTTTCACCAAAAAAAAGTGTTGAAAAAAATATATGAAAATAGTGCTGATTTAGTTTTGTTTGTTTTAAACAATCTGTAAACTCTATAAAATGGTGCATGGTAGATTTTTTTTACAATTAATCCTAATTCAGCACACTTGTAAATATAAAAGTCACTAAAAATGTTCATAGGAGTGGAAACGCCCCCCCCCCCCCCCCCCCCCCCCCAAAAAAAAAAAAAAAAACCTATTTTAGGTTTTTCGAAAACCACGTCTATTTTCTCAAAAACGACATTGGATCGAATTTTTTTTAGATACGAATTCAGCACACATAAAAATATAAAAACCAGGAACAATTTCTAATATCTATACTATTATATAAAAGGAAAATCCATTTTTCGATTTTGATCACTAACAAAGAAAACTATTGAACCAATCTGTACCAAATTTTGATATGTTAAACCATCGCATCTACATCATAGTGAAGAAACTAAGCATGCAGTGTTACTAAGTTCTTCCCAACCACCTCATTTTCCAGACCTATTCCCAAAATATATCCATCTGTTCAAAAATTTGAATAACTTTCTTAAAGTTATCTTCTGATGATCGTTTTAAAAAAGCATTTTACAAATTATGAGCATTACATAAAAGTAAATCAAAGACAAGGAAGGGGTGCCACTGGGCGTTATCTCTCCTCAAATTTAACATGCTATTTTTTGTTTATATTTATATATCAGCACATCCGCTGATTGTCGATTATTTTTTTGACAGGTGTGGATGTAAAAATAAAATGTAGGAAAAAAAAAGAAAAAAAAAAGAAGCACTTTATGACCATATTTCTTGAAAAATACCTAAATCGTGATTTTGATAAGTTGATAATACTTAAGAAAAAATATATAGGAATTGGGGATAAATATTTTGCATTGATATGTTTTGATTTCATTAAGCCCTCTTACTAAATAACTTGTCCTGTGAAAACGTACATTTCATATGAAACGATCCTAATTAATTATAGAGAATATGCGATATTGTGAACCATTTTCCACTTTATGCAATTTGAATCTATTATACACTGCCTCCTTGATGGTATTATAAGCTTTAGAATGTGATATAATTCCGTTCCTGGTAGGACAAGAAAGCATTCACTGCAGTCCCTGAGCGAGATCTCTCATCCTCTTTTGGTCAACTGTTACTTGAAGTGGAGAGGCCATATCCGCTACTAAGGTCCTTGAGCCCGTTAGCCTCATCTGTCCACTGCCTTCTAGATATTTAGCCGCTAACCCTAAGTTATATAACATCTTCTTAACTTTATATAATGCGTATTTATTTTTATTATTTGCTTATGTATTTATATTATATGACCAGTATTCAAATAAGACATACTCTATTTTATAAAAAACATGGACGTGCATATTATCGACTGTTGTTTTATCTGATCGTTAAACTTTTCAATAAAACATTTTTTTCCTTGTAAAAACGAACCTTTTCCAAATAATTCCGCCATTTAATTCAACTTAAAATATTTAAGAGACCTTTCAACTCGAGAAATGGTTAATAAATAATAAATATTTTGATAGCCTAGTTATAACCGTTTTAATTAAGCTATTTAACATAACAGATAATATTCTTTATTGTTCATTAGTTAACTTTAGCTTTAATGTTAACTGATAATTGAAGCCATTGTTGAAAGAAGGTATTAACTCACTTTTATTAAAGAAAAGTTTTTTATTTTTACGTTTTACACTTGTTTTTTTTTATCAATTTCAAATACAATTATTTAATTTATGTTCCATGAATGGTTATTGATTAAGGGTCTTTTAGATTTATAAAGTTACTAGCACCCCCTGTCGTGGCTTCGCCTACTCTCATAAGTTAAGATTTTTAAACCCGATAATAATTAAGCAATAATTGAAATTTTATTTGTTTATTTATAAAGATCTTGTATTGAAGTGTGCTATTGAGCATTATTTATTCATTGATTAATCATCATTAATTGATAAAAGTAATTGATTACATTAGTAACGTTGAACGCTTCAAATTTTAATACTGATTTCTTTCTGACTCATTTACACAGTTGTGATACGACGCCAACCCCAATGGCCATAAACGATGAAAAATAATTTGTGAAACGAATTCATAATTAATATATACGAGGAATCGAGATGGAAAAAGGCAGAAGGAAAAAGCGAACATGGACATAACCCCTACAGAGTCACTTTCCGCGCCGGTGAGTTACCAGCTCGGTGTGTATCGTCCGTTTTATGCTTCGACCTTTATGAAGTTACCCGTAAAATATAAAATACTTCCACTGGCCCCATATTTTCTCTCGTGTTCATGGTGGCTCCAATTTTTTTATTTGAATATTTCAAAACTTTTTCCAGTGTGGAATAAAAAAAAAAAAAAAATTCCAAACGTCCTGAATTCATTGTCATTGTCCAGAGCATTTAGACCTTGTTCCTTTTAAATATTTCAGCTTATTATTTTTATTTGTAAAAATATAAAAAATTAATTTTATTTGTTTTTTCTATTTACAGAATCCAGACTTTGTAACAGGAGTTTAATCAATTTATATTTTCTTTTGTCCATGATTATAAAAACATGGTTTTTATTACATATTTATACATCTTAATTGAATTTATAATTTTATTATAAATTTTGACTTCTATGTCACTTAAATTTTAGTAAAATTACTTTATTCAAATCCGTCGGAAAAATAAATTCAAAATTAATTAATATTCTCAATTTAAATATTTTGAATGTTTTAATATAATTCTGTTATTTCGTCCCTACAACTCCGAAGTATCAAATGTAAAAACACATTCTTTGTATTACTTAATCAATTGCTTCAGGACTGATATACGTTTTAGGGAATTCTCAAATCTGAATTCACTCTGTAAAGGGGAGGAATAACCCTGACAATGAGTCGATTATAAAAACTATTTGATTATGCCAAATCAATGAAACGATTCGCTAAAGATGGAATGTAAAAACCGACTATTTTCACATTCGATGCTTTGCGAAATTTGTACAAACGCTACAAACATGAGAGACAGTCCCATCTTATGATTCACTTGATAACCGAACAATTATATATATGGATCTATTTCTTGTCTGTTACTATTATTTTGGTGACGTTTCGAGACTATATTGTTCTCATAATTATACCAATGTTACTGATGGATATGTTATTGGTATCTACTGATACACACTTTTCTTTTAATTCACAATATTGTACATAAGCTACATAAATATTAAAAAGTACACAATCTCCGATTTGAGCTACATCCATTTTGCTGCAAACTCTTCAATTGATTACTCCTGCAAGTTATAAGAAGCCACCTTTACCTTTAGATTTTTAAATCATGTTATATATTTATTTTATTTTTTTTAAATTCTTATATATATGTCCATATTTTGATATTCTTTTTATTTATATGTAATTAAGAGATGGATGTCTTCTTATCTTATTGCACTTTAGTTTGGGGGTAAAAATTTATAAAAATAAAAGTTTTCAATTTTTATATTTATTTTCTGTAAAATAAATATACATTTGTAATATACAAATGAACAAAATAATATATCCATTAAACGTAATACATAATGTATATTATGACATGAAAATGACTTGCAAAGCTAAAAAAGTTAGCCCTTCTATTAAAGTCAGGAGTTCCCCGGGCCATCTTCTTTTTAAGCATTTTGGAGGAATATATAAAATTGGTTGGGAAGAAAATTGACAGATCAGTGAATTTAGAGTGTATGGAGTTATAAATTTTAAAATAGTCAAAAAATATCTGAATGATTTATTCTGGAAGTCTTGTCTTAACATCTTCTAGGGTAAACCAGACAGTTATTGACACCCTATCTTAAAATAAAAAAAAATATATATATATATATATATATATATATATATATATATATATATATATATATATATATATTTATGTATATTTAGCCAAAAAAAGAAGTTCATAAAATTCCTTTTAAATCCTTCAACTCAACTGTGTAGAAGTACTTTCAATTCATTCTGTATTTTAAAAGATATCCACAGGGTGTCAATAACTGATTTTACATTAGTTATTGTAGCTATCTTGTAAAATACATTCCAGGAATGATGTTTCGGGTAAATTTTCTGGTGTAGCTTAAACTATAGTACTTAAAAAAATAAGACTGCAAATTTAAATTTATAGAGAGAATAGCTCTCTGTAATAGTATGAATATTTTCAAATATTTCTTTAAGGGTGTCTGGTTTACGCAACTATGTTTTTAATTTGTTTTTAAATTTCAGTTACTCTTTGTTTTTTTTTTAAATTATTATTTATGTTGATTTGTAATTTTTGAAATGGTTTTCTAATTTTTTATGTTTTGGTCCTGTTACATAGTTTATATATTTCTTCTTTTTTTTCCCCTCTTGATTCAAGGAAATTTTAAAAAGCGTTATTTTTTTAAAATGGGATTATTCTTATTATAATTTTAAACTTCAAAGAATAATTCTAGCGTGTTGTTCGCATGCTACCTAACCTTTTGCGTGCCCCAAACAATTACAATATGACACGCTTAATTAATAATATTTAGCCTTAGAAATCCGAGGCTCTTAACTGCGAAAAGTTCATGTTACCTAAGTAATGGTACCCCGGGGCAACAAACAAGAGCCGTGTTTTTCCCGAAGGCATAAGAAATTCGCTCAGGGGCCAATAATAAGATTAATGTCGGAAAAGCAGGAAAAGGTAAGCTGATAGGAGGCTAATGGAATGGAGGGAGGGGAAAAGGAGGGAGGAGGGGGAGTGTAAGAAATAGAGAGGTTGGGATCTGTAATTTATGTAGCCCTGTGCCAGATGGAACTATTTCTCTTCTTCGGGGGTAGATCTCAGCCTGATTTATAACTGACAAAAAAAAAAAAAAAAAAAAAAAAAAAAAAAAAAGCTTTAGGTGAAAAAGTGGCTGAGGAAGTGGGATCCTTAGGCTCTGGGATCCGACTCGTGGGGTCAGCCACCATTTACATAGCCAAGTCCTCGGGATTTCCCCTTCCCGGGGGGAGATTTTCTCGGACAGCATCATATCATACCTTACTTATTTCGTGCATGTTTAAGGTGCGATAACGTATAGATAATAATTGTGAAACATAATTAGTTCATATGGGAGAAAAATTAAGAATCGCTTAAGATACTTTTAAAAAGATTGCACAACATATATCTCAAGTCTCTAAAAAGCATTACCTATTTTATGATAGTTAAAAATGACACTAGTCAACTAAAAAAAATTAGCATGGATATGTCTTTGGGGACTATACTATTTTCTAGCCCTGTGTGTGTTGTCGAATCGAAACTTTCACGAAGGTTTCCTGATAAGAAACTTAATAGAGAATACATAACATCTGTCGCTAAGACCTACCGTTTCGGAGCTATATTGGTTTGAATAAAAAAAAATGTCACGTTTGCTTTTTATATCTTACCCGTCACTTCGCTCTTATTACATATATCAACGAAAATAAAAATTGAAGTTTTATTAGTTTATCGATAAAAATCTTGTATAGAAGTATATAATTTAATAATATTTTCACGCATAACATTACTTTTTAAATTGGTTAAAATTGCACTGATTAGGTGTTTGAAGATTACGTTAAAACATAATTAGACGTCTGATTTTTAATTTTAATGTATGAATTCCTCAAGGTAGTATCCTTGGTCCCATCTTTTATACCGTATATACAGCTGATATCCCAACTCATCCTAATACTATCCTCACAACTTATGCTGATGACACAAGCTTGTTATCAGTCAATGATGATCCATTTGCTGCATCCCAGACACTCCAGTCACATATCATTTCCCTTGAAGAATGGTGTCATAACTGGAGAGTTAAGATAAATCCCAGCAAATAACCTTTACCCTACATCGAAAACCTACCTCATCCTGTCCTCCTGTATCCTTTAATGGAGTACCATTAAATAATGTAGAACAGATAAGATACCTTGGATTTTATCTGGTCAAGAGACTTATCTGGAACTCTCGTACGAGATTGAAAATACAAGAAGCTGCACGTCGATTTCGTCTACTACAACAACTACTTGACAAACGTTAAAATATCCCGATTCACTACATAAACTCATATATTTGACGATTATCAGACCTATTTGGACTTACGGTATAGAGTTATGGGGATCCACCAAACCATCGAATTCTTCCCGCATCCAATCACTCCAATCTAAACTCCTTCGAAAAATCCTTGATGCTCCTTACTTTGTCACAAATGATTGATCCACAATGACCTCAATATCCCATATGTTGCTGATTTGGCACGAACCAGATTCCTTTCCTTTCATCCTTGTTGCACAACTTGCTTCCCATTCCATTCCTGGCAATCCTCCGAGGCGTCTGAAAAGAAGATGGCCTCGTGATCTTCTTTTGTAAATATTCATTAGTGTACTGCCAATGGGTAGTTCCTCTACAATTTTTATTCATGTCAATATATCTCATATATACCGCATATTTACTGGATGTGTTTTCTAATACAGTTGTAAATTTCTATTAATAAAAGAATAAAAAATAAAATAAAAAAATGTATGAATTGGTAGTCCAGATGGATTAAAACTATTAAGTAACTAGCGGATAATGGACTGCATTATTATTGCTGACATCTAGAGGCCCATGAACCATATTTTGACACACAATATCAAAAAGCGAAGAATCTATATTTTGATTTAATAATAACTTTATTTGGCAGAAATAATATTATTGATTTCATCTGGTTGGATCTTAATTTCTATCCATAATAGTATATGACAATGTGAGAAACCTCGTTTTTCCCCACTCAATATTGTACATTTAAATTTTTATTATTGCTGATCCTTATTAGACCAATGAACTAGGAGTAGGTTGGTTCCTACGCGAAAAAAACTTATTAAATTTATTGGAAGCTTTGAACATCTAGAAAATATTGAAGTTGCCTATAAAGGACGAGTAGTTTCTTGTCATATTATTCTTCTGTTTGGATTTCAATTCAAGACGATTGTCCAGGTAGAATCTTAGGTAGTGTATTTGTCTACATGGATTAATGGGACATTATGAAAGGATACTTTTAAAGTGGAAGTCCTAGATTTACGAAGAATGATAAAGGTTTTTTGATAAGCTTTTTTTGGATTTATTTTATTTTGAAATTCTCTAATTTCGTCACCCTTCTTGCAGGTTGTTCTTGTTTGGGCCCAATCTGCAACTTATAGTACATTTAGATCGTTATGGATAAGTTTATTTGTGAGATAATAATGAGCATTGAGGATTCTACGAAGCATTTTGAATTCTAAGGCCCGCCGCAAGTTGAAGCGCAGTTTTATGAAGCAGTTTCAAAATGGCGAGCATGCCTGGTAGTACATGGTGTAGTGAAATGGCTATGAATGAGCTAGTACTGATGGATTTAAGTTCAGAATCCGAATCTTAAAATGAGTTACAGCTTGTCTTACGAACTTAAAACAGGAGAAAAATTTATATTTGGGGAGAAGAAAAATTTATGGGGAATTCGCCTTACCTAAAGAATAAAATAATGAAAATTTTACCAAGTATTTTCGGTTATCCCGCGACCAATTTAAAGAAGTACATGAGATATTAAAGAAAAAAATCGACCGGGCACCATTTGAAATCAAGGTGGATAGTGTTGGCGTTGTGAAGGCAGTTTGTGTATTGCACAATATATAATAATATAAGTTTTATTCAAATGATTTAACAGTAATATTAAATATTTATACATGTTTTGGTTATAAAACAATTTACACTACATAGTGAGCTTAGCTAAATTTGATATAATTTAGAATGCATTTATTTCAACAGTAGGAAAATTAGCCACTTCCTCCCGTTTCTCCTTCAAATTATTTTTCATATAATCTGCATGGCTTGTATCATACAACAGGCGATGATTTCGCACATTCTCAATTAATTTTTCTTTTATTTTTACAAAAGTCACGGTGACAGTCGGTGAAAAAATGCGGCATGCAAACTGCGGTACAACATGCAGGGTTCCTATAATTTCTGGGTTTCACAGAAACTCACTGTGAGTCACAGCTCTTCAAGACACGAAGCTGCAGCTCAACTTGCGGCGGGCCTAAGCATTAGATACGTGAGGAATTTAAAGGTTTAGTGACGCCCTAAACCTCTGAACTATGTGTCCAAACGGGCCTGATTGCTATTAAGTATATAATTTTTTTATAACTAATTGGGAGCTTTGAACGCTTGTTTAGTAAATGCCGGGGTAGTAGTAAACAACGAGTAATTTTTTTGTTTTTTATGTATATTATGTGAATTCCTGGTTAGTCATTTGTCTAAGTGGAGTTCTGGGTAATCCTTTCAATATTAATCTATATAAAACGTCCTAATACAGTCTTATATACTATTATTCTAGATATTATCTATTATAGTATTCATTCAGTTTTCGATTATTACCTCCAACACGCCAACTTTCTCCGGAAGATATAATTCGATTCGTTGTAGAACTTTGCCCTAGGAGCAGTTCAATTATTTAGTAGTTCAATTGAGCCTTCGCCTCTGTTTTAAAATGCAGTTGAGCAGAGGGCGCGTGCTGCCGCAACACGTGAATTCATGAATAGATTATTTTCATCACAACCTGACGCCTGATACTCCTGTTACTCGTAAATATTTTCCGGTGATTTATCTAATTTTCTAAATTGGTTAAAAATAATTTTCCGAACTAAGATTCGGAGCGGGAGGTCCAAGTACTGGATTCCATGAATACTTATGGGTTTGTAAGAGATGGGAATGGGTTTAAGGATTTTAATTTGATTGTATACGTGTATATTTGAAGAGCTATGTTGAATGACTGAGTGAATATATTGAAAGAGATCTTGGGTGGGATCAGTCAGAAAAAAAATGTAGGCAATGTTTCAAAATTAACTAACATATTTTATTTTATTTGCCAACGTTTCGCCCAAATGTTTTGTGGCTATTATCAGGGCTAAAACAAAAAAATGTTTGAAGTAATAAAAAAGAGAAGAAAGAAAACAAAATATATAAATAAAATTAAAAACACAACAAAATGTAAAATCAAATAAATAGATAATATAGATGATAATAGGGTAACTAAACAATTTGAAATTATCTGAAAAAAAATTAGATAAATTATACAATAATAAAGAAAATGGATAAAAAAAAAAAATGAAATCTATTATATATTTTTTTGTTTGATAAACAACATGAATTTTTGTACGTAAATAGTTGTCATTATATAGTTGTTAAATAAAATTGTCTAAATAGGTCTCATTTTTTTTCTTTCATCTAGTATGTTTACTTCATTCTGTTTTTATTTACAATTTTCTTAACATTATATCTTGTTTATTTTAACTGTATTTTATATTAACATCTTTATAATGTCAACTTTTCGCATACAAAAATTCTTATTATTTATATTATTTCTTATTATATTCCATTTTTTGTTTTTATTTTCTTTATCTTTACTTTTTTTTCTCGTTACAGACCAGCTAAGGACCACGTTTAAGCCACCAAGTTAGCTTTACGCTTTCTCCAATACTCCTTCATCTGTTCACTTTTCTCTTTCCTCTCTTCTGCCGTCCATTTTCTCCCCTGTCTTTTTGGAGCTGTTTTTTTTTTGGAAGCCTTCTCTTTCTTTTATATTGTTTCTATAGTTTGTTCTGTCTTCAATTTCTTCTTTTAAATCTTCCTGTACCTTCTGAAGCCAATTGGGTTTGCCTTTCAATCTTTCAAAATGTTTTACTATTTTTCTTGTTAATCTGCTTGGACTCATTCTTTGTATGTGCCCATAGAACATTAGTCTCCTTTTCCTAATTTCATCTGTTTTTTTTTCTACTTCTGTGCTACTTCATAATTTGGAAGTTTCTCCCATTGTTCTGTTTCCTAATATCTTCTTCACAATCTTTCTTTCCCTTCTGATTTCTTTATCTTTGTTCAATTTATCTACTTTTTTTTTTTCAATTCATCTCAAATTGTTGAGTTACTATTTTATTATTTTTCATTTTACATGCTTATTTTATTTATTTATTTTTTTTTTGATAATTCTTTGTTTTTCAGCCCTGATGATTGCCATAAACAATGTTTCAGCCGAAACGTTTTGGCAAATAAAATATGTTTGTTAATTTTCAAACATTGCCTAAAAATGTTTTCTGACTGATCCCATCCAATACCCCTTTCAGTTGTTATAACTTATAATATCAGCTATCAAGTTTTTTAGTTGCTTAATCAACTCCGTAAATAGTTTACCTTTTCAGCGAGTGGTCATAAGCACACTATTTAATTTTTTTTTTTTTTTTTTTTAATGCAAAAAAGACTGATCATGCAAAGCTTCACTTTTGGACTCTTCGTTCTTCAGTCCACTTAGTCCACGCTTTTTTCTTCTTTAAGTATTATTATTATTTAGTTATTCATATTTTATTTTTATTGTTTAATCATCTGCGTAAGGCTCAGAAGGCCGATGTGAAAATAAAATAAAATTTAAAAAATATTAATAAAGTTTTATGAGATGCTGTTATCATCAGTTAGTATCCTGCCAATCATAGATTAATCTCATGCATTATATGTTTACTTATTGAAGTATATTTTTCATTCAGTGATTGCGAATTACAATTCGCTATTAGCCCGGTGCACTAAGGCAGGGAGATAGAACCCCCCCCCTTTCCCCCTTCCTAACTAAGCAATGTGTTCTGCCTGGTTTCCTTCCCTTTTAATTAACATGCTTTGTGTTGCCCTAGCCTTGCGAGTGTGTCCTTTTAATTAAATATCTTATCCTTATTTAACCCGTCCTTATCCTCCTTCCCCATCTTTCGGGGCTTTATTTGCAAGTTTAACCTCCCGGTTTATAAGATCATACATTCTCTAACCCCTTAATCAACCTTGCGTAATGCCTCACACCTTGATTCCTGTTTCAAATGCCGCTACGATTTATTCAGCTGCTATGTTATTCTCGTGAGTTTGGGAGGACCTCGAGTTACTAGCAGCCCTTTCGAGGGCTTTAAAATAATTAAATTATACTATCGTATTATAATTACTATAGTATAATTAATTAAAAAAGGTACTATCGGTAGTAAATGGGAATGATTACTATTAGGATGGATCAATCATTTCCCACTTTAAATTTTTTTATTGGAAGACTAGTTTCAAATGTTGAACTTTCATCATCAGTTATAAAACATACAAAATTATATAAACAGCAGCACTTTGTTATGTAGATTATATATATTGAATTAGGATTGAGGATATATATATATATAACGAATCTGGAATGAGATGATAAGAGAAAGAATGGTTAAGAGGAATATTCTGGAGGAAATGGAGGGGAGACTGAGATGGTTCGGCCATATTAAAAGAATGAAGAATAGAATAATCCCCAAAATAACTTATGAATGGGAAGCAGAGGGGAGGAGAAGGAGAGGTTGGCCTCGCATCAGGTGGAGAGATGTTGTGGCTATAAGTATGGCTGGCCGGGAATTAACGGAAGAAGAAGCGATGGACAGAGAGGAATGGAGGAACCGGCTGAGGGGGGAGTTTGGTTGAAGGAAACTTCGAATAGTGAAGAAAAATCCTTACAATGAAAAAGAAGAAGAATTAGGATTGATGAATTAATTGCCACATTTAATGGAATTATTTTATTAGAAAACTATTTACACAATTTTCAACACATACCCACTATTTTAAATGGATTATATATACCAAAGTTTTCAAAAATGTTATCTATCGTGGAAAGGCAAAGGGTTATATTTTTTAATCCTAAAGAAATGCCGATTGAATAAAAAAAAAAGAGAGAGGAAAGGAAAAAAAAAATAATAAAATGAAAAAATAAAAATAAGTAGATAAAATGAAAAATAATAGAGTAACTCAACAATTTGAAAGGTTGCAACAACAATTTTAGAGATTTCTCCTATGACTCATTCGATTTTTCCGTTCCTTTTGGAAACAAATTTAAAATACCTAACTAACCTTCGGAGTAGAATTTTAATAATTGCGTTGTGAAAAATTGATTAAAATTTGCTTCTCAATATTGGTCTGAAAGTATTTATGTGGGTTTTACTGGTATTTTTGATGTAATTTTAGAGTAATTACAGAATTTTGATAAACGATCAAAAATGATCCAGTAGATTCTAAATGGATTTCTAAATTGTTAATGTTAAAAAAAAAAAAAGAAAAAAAAATACACAGTTTTTACTACATTTAATCTTTTTATTTATTTTATATATTTAATTTGTTTCTATTTTGGAAGATCTCCGAAAACAGCTCTTCCAAATGATTGGCAGCATTGGTTTATTTATTCAGATGAACTTGTCATTATTAGCAGTTTATTTTATTTACATCACCGCCTGGAATAATAGATTCTCTCAGTCTTTATGACTTGTCTGTCTTGGAGGGACCGGGTTTCAATTTCCTCTGTCAGTCTAGGATCTTAAGTACTCTTAAGAGTACTTCTGCTCTTAAAAACCGTCTACGACGGACATTTGTGATTGTCCAGGAAAAAAAAAATAGGACAAAATCGTTAAAAAAAAGGAAACTTGAATTCAAGACTGTTGGCTTTAACAGTATTGAAATGTATCAACAAATAAACTGTCTAATGAAGGTAATTTTTTTCGGGTTTCTACGGTTCAGTACTATGGAAATATTTTGGTTATTAGTGACATACACACATATATCTTTTAGTAACTAAAAATACCTATTATAAAAACAATAGAAACGGTTTTAATCCTCTGAACATTGTGTTTTCATTTCATTCCGTATACTTCTGCAAATAGTACGTGCTCTTTATCTTCAAAGGATTTGTGTATTGAGAAGTAACGTTATTGATAATTCCGATATACAGTTAGTTCTCTAAGGATTTTCTGGACTCTGATAAACTACAAATGGGGCAACTACACTCTTGCCGGGCATAAAAACTTATCAGCTACTTATACCTATTGGTTTAGGGAGGTCTCTGCAATCGTCTTTAGGACGATTACAAGGGAGAAGGAAGCCTTGAAAGGTTGTCATATGATATGTAACGCAGCTCGCTGCCTCATTTTATTTGATTGCTTGACAGCCTTGAGAGAAATCAATTTTTGTATATTTTGTACGAAGTGGCAAACAGTGGAAAAAGCGCACGGTATCACTATCGACGAGGCGCTACACCAAAGGGCCCTTCAATGCACAACGAGATCTAATCCAACACTTCACTTTCACAATTCTTTTATAACTTTTTCCTGTAACCTCATATGTTAACATCCGTTTCAACTAGGATTTTGGTGTGTTGTATTGACATTTCGTGTTGTGTGTAAAAAAAACTGT
Organism: Euschistus heros; assembly: GCA_003667255.2. Classification (NCBI taxonomy): domain Eukaryota; kingdom Metazoa; phylum Arthropoda; class Insecta; order Hemiptera; family Pentatomidae; genus Euschistus; species Euschistus heros. The sequence continues at coordinate 1,865,752 of RCWM02000008.1, read as the reverse complement.
AAAGAGCTGTTAGAGAAGTTAACAACATGAGTTTTTCACATTTTTATAAATCGATGTTTTGTTATTTAATCTTCTCTAATGTGTGAATGCGTAGCACTATTTAACACTTAGTTTCTACATCGTTTTAGTCCACCTGTCTTATGTGGAAAATTTTCAGTTCACATATTGTGTCAAGGAATTCTTTGTAATATTATTTATTCCTCTAAGGTAAGGCAGATTGTTATACTGATTCAATAAAACACTTAAATCTAAAAATAAATGTTATAAAATATCAGAAGTTACAAAATTTCTTATTTTAATTTCCCTTATATGACGATAGCAGAAATTAATAGTATATAACTTTCGACATTTTTGTTTTATGTATTTATTATTAGTTATTTCCTCTTCCCTAACGTGAGAAAGTTTATAAGATTACATTACTTGTGGTTTAGCATTGTATTAATTCTGATTTACTATAATATTTATTCAGCATTGATTATTTGTTGTATACTTTAATATTTCTTTATTTCCACATAATTATTTTCTTATTTCTCATTTAAGTAGCTGAGAAGGTATAACTAAGGTTAATATTAATTTGCAAATAAAGTAGAATTCCCTTTCGGACGCGTCATGGGGCTGGAGCGTCTCGTTAAGAGTGATACCAAGCCGTGCTCCTGGGCCCGACTTCGAGTCCGGCTGAAGGCAGAAAATTAATTTTCTGTTGTTTCAGACGTAGATCGAGTTCGAGGTCGGGGGCCCTCCCACACCCAACCTCTTAAAAAGTGGATACCCTTAATTGGGGACGTATTTATCAACATAAATATAGTCACATATCTATAATTAAAACCTGACTAAAAAACAACATCAAACAGCTCTCACCACACATTACAGGCTATACTGTAACGAAAGATTCTTTTAAATTTGTTTCCCCCAAAATTATTCATCACGAACAAATTAATTTCAAAGGAAATGGTAACCATAAAAAATTAAAAAAAAAAAAATCTGAAACATCTGACCTTTAATTTCAACACAAGTTATTCCAATTTAATGCATTCAGACAAATATATATATATATATATATATATATATATATATATATATATATATATATATATATATATATATATATATATATATACACATTAATATACACTATATAAATCGTTTATCCATTTATATATTACACAAAAATACGAAAATCCCTTCTACCTGCATCTGAGAATACCACCAATTTTGGAAATACCAACACTCTTCTAAACCGTTACATTGGTTCAAAATTTTCCCAGTTCAGTTGTGTACTAGAATTAGTATAATTTAGTAGTAGATACCAATAACATATCCTTATTAAAATATATAGTAACAGTCACTATAAAAATATATTTTTAAAAATTCAATTTAAAATTCTTAATGACTCTTTATTTTAATTAAATAGAAAAAAAAAGACACCTATCAATTCTTTTCTGACAGCCAATTTACATCAAGCGAATTCACCGATATTTATAATTGCTTCTTTAGCTGCATCAGCGATAAGGATAGCTGCTGACGGGTCGCCGATTGCTCGCTGGATGTCTGATCCTAATCCGCGATGAATGGTCCTAATTTCGATGGCAACATTGTCAGGGAATAAGAGGGATAAATTAAACATTTCAAACCTGACATTACTTTATTGAAGTGATGATTAAGAAAATTCTTGCCTACGTCATACCCATTAAGGAAGAAGTGGACCAAGCTTATATGCCTAACGTCATCTCCTGATAGACTAATTAAAATTAAATCTTTGTTGGTGAGAAATCATTTTTAAAAAGTCATCGGTTAACCATTATTTTAAATTTATTTTTAGATATCATTATTTCTGTGTATAAACTGATAGATGTGCTAAAATTGAAGTAGTTGATAGATGAAAGGGTTATGTGACGCAAGAGTTATGTCTAAAATTCAGCTTCTCGACTGTTTCGTACATTACCTTGTTGGGTCCACTCCGGCGAGATATACAAATGGACCCCCTCCCCCGATCGACCACAATCCACCTAGGAGCTGACTCCCTCGGAATTATCGATAAAAAAGAGAGCGAGGATTGCTGGAGCCCGGCCAGAATGGAGAACTGGAGAACTAATGGATTTCCATTAGACAATGAGCGGTGGGAGCTGGATACCCCCCTTTATTGCTTTTCCATTCCGTCCTCCCATCCTAGGTAGGGCCCTCCTCTTGGCCGTGTTGGTATTATTTACAGGGCTGTCCGCTCTGGGCTGAGGGTGTCGTACTGCTCGGCCTGCGGGGTAGTGGCAGTCTGCAAGATATATAATGCTCAGCAACCTGCTACAAGGAATAAATTTCCATAAGTCAAAGAAAAAATTAATGTATGCTTAGGACCACACGCTGGATTGAAGTTTAAGCTTGTTTGGCCAATCTACATTCCCAAAGTAATTGAATGATAAAAGGAATGGAGAATTAAGTGAAATAACTTTTTTTTTTAATGAATATTCCTTTTAAGTGAATTTTATTTTTTAATAAAAAAGGTATTTTTATAAATAGTATGTATTGCATATGCATCTATGTAATGGCCAGCGCATACTACTGACGTATCAGAGCGCAGCGCAGCAGTGCGGATTTTCAAATTGAGTAGGTTATATAGGAAAATGCTTCATGCCAAAATAGTGTGCGTTGCCCCTACCTAACCAACTTAACCTAATCATGTCAGAAACTTCGCTCCGTCATTAGTTTGCGCTGGCTTTAACAATCCTATATTATTTTAATCTTAATAATTTTCTCTTGTATGACAGGTTGCTGCCACAAATAATTGATTTGAAAAATACCGAAAATTCAGTGTCAAACGCGTGATCCTAACAGATCTTGCCTTTGGAAACATCTCGGGAAATATTTATCCGACTTTGAAAGTTGACATGTCATTCGATTAAGTATTAATCTCTTAAGGTTTGTAGCGATCGTATTTTAAGAAATTAAAGTATCGCGAGCAATTGCAACTCTCTGTCGCTCTTCTGTAAGTCATAGCCTCTCATCGGAAAGAGCTACAATTTATAATAAGATGTCGTTTTAAAGAGGACGAAATAGGTCTCAGTTCTTTTCAGAACTTCTTCTTGTTTAAAACGGCATGCCAAAGACAATCGTTCCGTCAAAGACTTATCAGGAAAAGAACAGAGGAAGGCCTTAAACGCATTGCTCTGCGTGGTCCTCACTCCTGTAATTATTGTATATTGCATTGTCTTCTAGTTCTAAGATATGTTCCAAGTTTCAAGTATCTAGCTTATCGGGAAGGTAGTGAACAGATCTATATCTAAATACTTAATCTAAATCTGCTGGTATAGAGTACGTGGCGCGTGCTTGATTTTTTTACCCCATCCTAAAATGTACCCAACTTTTTGTAGGCCAAAAGAAGTTCACACTTCAGAAAGTTAAAAAGGTTTCCTACTATCCGATTCCTCTTATGGATTCTTAGACTTTCAAATTAATTTGGCGCGGTCGCCAAACGCTAATGGCCGAAGTTTCCTTCCAAAATTAATGCACTTTATCATAAAACATAAGCCACAGCTCTGCGGGCACAGGGCATTAATGTAATCCTGAACCAATTACGCTCAAGAGAGACTAGGTTTTAGTTTGGCTCAATCCGTTGTTAATAATGGCGGAGTAGTTGGAATTTAGAAGTTAAGAGCTCGGCGTAATCGAGGTCGCAAATCCGGAACTGTTGCTCGGAAATAGTTCTAAGCCATCTCCCATCTCCCTCCGCTGTTAAAGATTAGTTTTGGTTTTTCAATTTCCTGTTTGTAGTGAGGATATAAGGAAAGAAGTAAGTCGAAACATGAGCTGGTTAGCGATGGTACGATCTTTTATCGTGGTAGTTTTGCTCGAAGTACTTTGTTTGACCTTATTTAGACCAGTAATACAAAGCAATAACCTTGATACTTATAACATAAGGATGTAAAAAAAAAAAAAAAATTAAAACTTAATCTGACCAACTTCATAGGCGGATGCGAAGCCTCCTTTTTCAGTCGTATGTAGTTTAGAATACTTAAAATTATCCCAAAATTTCTTATGTGAAGTTATTTTATTGAAGAAAGATATATGTTGTTTCTTTTCTATACAATTGGAACTGTTAATTTGTTCTATGAGTCCAAAGGCTCATGTATCATTCAGAACAATGTTAGTGGAGTAACAACTGTCAAAATGTATTTCCGATTTAGTTTAGAAAGTAGAGAAATTGGTAAATTTAGAGATAAATTATTATGAGTTACTGAGTCGCTAGGTGGTATATCCTAGATTTAGATTTAGGTTATAACATATAGCAGCATATATTATTTGGATACCTTTCGTGTTAAATGACTTCAGTAAGCATAAGAAGATGGTCTGGAATGTAGTCAGTACAAAGAAAAAAACTTGTTGTGAAGTGCAGGTCTGTTTCAGGGTTAAAATAAACAATAACTAGATTTGTCCTATATTAAAACAAAAATACTTTGTTTTATGTATGTTTCTTAATAATCTCCAGTCTTTCCTCATGTTTGTTGTACCTATCTTTATTTTCTCTCTTGTCTACCTTATACCTCTATAATATCATTGATATCTGTACATTTTCTTATTCCTTAGTATTAATCTTATTATATCCACAATTACCGTTTCTTCTGTCTTTTTTAATTATTCGTTTATTATGTATTTTTATTTATTTTAAACTTTTAACATTGTCTTTATCAGATTTTTCCCCTCTCTTATATTTGCTATCTTGTTCTTGTCCTTGTACTTCTTCTTATGATCATATTTTTAATGTAGTGATTAATTTCAATAGTTATTGTTAATCTTGTATTATTATTATTATGAAATATATGTCATATTTTATTATGTTATTACCTCTTTTGGTGTACATTTGTAATTTAGTTTATTTGTCACTTTTTGTTATTTTTAAGTCACATCTATTTTTTTTTGTTCATTGTAGCCCTGAAGAACATCACAGGGCAGGTCTAAACGTCGGCACTGCATTAAAAGTTTTTTTACTTGGACGTTATTTTTTTTTTGTTTCTCATGGCTGGATCTCATATCATCTTCTTATATTTATTACATTTAATAATACCATTATTACATTAATTAGTATTTTTATGTATTTATCAAGCATAGTCTGAGAGGAAAGAAGGAAAATACAAAACTATGAAAATGGAAAGAGGTTGAACTCAATTATTTAAAAATAATTTACCGTTATTTCTTTTATTTTAGACTATAATTCAAATTGAGGCGTAGAATTCCAAAACCAGCCCAACTCTGTTTCCAGACTTTTTAAATTTTTTTTTTTTTTTAATAGATTTTCTCATCTTTAGGAGGAAGGTTTTCTTCAAAAATTAGTTTAATCACATTAAAAGCGGCCATGCAAATAAGACCTCTTCCCAATCCGGCCAGACATTTACCTTGATGGACCTAATGCGAATTTTTTTGAAAAATGGATTTGGAATTCTACATCTTGATTGTGATTCACAACACATTATGTTTCAAGTTATAAATATTAAAGAAATTAACAATGCTCCCTCTAAAAAACAATTTAATATAATACTGGCCCAGGGAGAAGCTATGCGGAGAGGAACAACTTTGACTACTTGCGCCATTACAAACTTGACCATTAAAACATCAAGTTGCGACCTGCCCAGCGCCATTAAAAAACGCTTAAGGAGGAGATGGGAAGGGGGCCTACTGCTTAAAAGGGGCATTAGCTTTTATAATAAAAAGTAAAGGATAACTACTGGAAGAACAGAACTTAAGAAGATAGGTTTTCATATCAAGGGGGAACTGGTTAGCAACAGTTGTTAATTGTCGATTATCTTTTCTTAGAACTACTTAAGTTCAAGATCCTTGTTCTTACTTAGTGAGAATAACCTTTGGGTGTCCTTTTTATTTCGAAATTTGGAAATGTTGGCATGTAATGGTTTAGTTGGTGGGATGCGTTATATTGCTTCGATTTGTTTTACGATGAGGATCAAATGACCAGTAAATGAAAACATGACCAAACCAACAATTGGGAACAATAGATAATTCGTTATAAATTTCATATTAAAAATATTTTTTTTGTATAAGTGTGAGACGATTATTATATGAGCATGGATGTCTTCTAACTGGGAGGGTCTGTACTTATTTTGTGTAACGTTTTTTTTACCCTCAACAAAAATGTATCATTTTGAAACGCTCTAGTCTATCGGTGTTGCTCGGATCGAAAATTCGCAGAGGGTTTCCTCTTCAAAACTTTAATATAGGATATTTTTTGTTATATATAACATTTATCGTTAGGACCTACCGTTCAGAAACTATATTGATCTGAATGAAAAAAGTTTCGTTTTCCTACATGATTTAAGTTTTGTGCTTCTTTTATTTTTTTACATGCTCTAACTCCCTTAGTGCTTTTCTGATCGCAAATTTTCCGACAATTCCCTGATCAGAAATTTAATGTAGGATACGTTTTTTTAACATTAAATATATAACATTTGTCACTAGGACCTACCATTTAAGAGCTACTTTAAAATAAAAAAAAAATCAAGTTTTAACGTTTTTAATACCTCAAAAATGTAACATTTTGACAAGCTATAGTTCCTCTGTGTTTCCTTATCAGAAATTAAATGGAAAATATTTTTTATATAACATTCGCCCCAAGGACCTAACCGTTTAGAAGCCATATTGGTTTGAATGAAAAAAAAAAAAAAAAAAAAAAACTACGTTTGAAACCTCTACTTTACCTCAACTTTGTTTATTTTGAACTAGCATCCCCAGTCACGGCTTCGCTCGCTCTTATAAGTAAAGAACTTAGGTTGGTTTAACTAATAATAGAAGTTTTATTTTTTAACAATAAAAATCTTATCATGCAGTTGAGAATTATTTCCTCACAATATTTCTATATATTTTCACTCAAAGCTGTAATTTTTAACCCGGTATTATAGCAAGGATTAGTTGGTTGAAATTTAATTAAAAGCATTATTGGATATTCAATCATTAATTCTAATCTAGGAGTTGGTTATTTAGATGGACAGAGACTTTTTGGGGAGAAACTCTGGCGGATAATGGACTGCATTATTAGTGCTTACAAACATATCAATAGAGATATTCTCATTTGGTTGGGTTTTCATTTCTAACTATAAAAGTTAATGACAGAGTGACAAAATTCTGCCTCTTAATACTGTTTATTTAAATTATTATTATAGTAAACTATACTATTTAAAACCTTCCTTGAACTATGAAGTTTTTACAATTAAAATTTGATACAGATGGGTTTAATAATTTTACCATTGCAAACTCTGGTGTAGAATGCCGCTAACCACATATCGTTCGATTATTAAACATCCCTAGGATCCACACGTCACACTAAATATTTATAACTTTTTTATGACAATTTATTTGAACTAAGCCAATTTTATTATCAGTGTCTAGATCTAACGTATATAAAACTGTACCGTTATAACCTCTCTTAAATGGCATTCGCCACATATTTACCGCTTTTTAGCAACAATGTAATAGAAAATATGTAAATTTACTTATTTCTAAATCTTCCTTCAACTATAAATATGATGTAGTTAAGATTTGGTAAAGATTGCTTCAGTAGTTTTTGTGGTCAGTGATCACAAACGAAAACTGGCTTGTCCTTTTATATAATAATATAGATATAGATTAATTTAGAACATATGTTTAATTGGTAATTGTTTACAAACACCTACACTGAAGTAGTATTTATAAAAAATAAATGTTATTTTGGTATTTTTGGGATACTTGTTCTGAAGCACCTAGAACCCCAACTCTGATTTAATTTTTTTTTTTTTTTTTTTTCTGAAACCTTCCTAAGGATATACTTAATAATTTCCCAATTTTTCACGGCGATTGGATGTATGGTTTTTGAATCTATCTAGTACAGACAGACACACATTCATTTATATATATATATATATATATATATATATATATATATATATATATATATATATATATATATATATATATGATTAATGTTAATTTAATTTAATTTAATTTAATTATTGTTTGAATTAATTTGATCCTTTTTTCATTCTAAAATATAAATTGGGAAAAACAGTCGATTACAGTTAGACATATACATGATCTATTGTTTTTCCCAGTTAGGAAGACATTTCTTTTTTTCTAATACATGTATGTTTATTGTACTCACCATTTTATAGTTTAATATTCTTTTTTGTAATAAAATATTGAAATGAAAAAACAATCTTTATTATTCTGAGAATATCAAAAATGTGTGATAAGTTTGTATAAAAGTCTCGCTATCTTAATTTAATACAAAGATATTACTATGCATAATAATAGTACATGTGTGTACAATTGAAAATAGAACTTGTGGTATAAGTATAAACATAAGAAAAATAAGAGAATACAAAAACAAACAAAAAAAAATAATAATAATTGCAATATGTTAAAGGTGGGCTGAGGCGCGTCAATCTCAACGCTGAAATAGTTGATATAATAATTATATGCTAACATAATGATTATAATGCATTCAGAAAAATATTCATAAAAATAGCGATATGTATTTACAAAATGAACCTAAATAAAAAACTTTTGTATTCATCGTTGATTGGATGGTTTAGTAGTAATGTTCCTGAAGTTTTATTTGTGTTCACTATATTTCTGTGTTTGAACACAGCAAGGGGGTTTGTTAAACATTTAAGATTATGTGGGTACTTTTAAAGGATTTTCAAAACTTTTTCCTCGTGGTTTGTTCAACATTTATCGTTAGGCGAACATACGCCCCAGGTTTCCGTTTCGTCATAGTGAATAGTGACACGTATTGATCGCCACGTATCGCGGCGCTTTGCCTTTGTTTCCCGTCTCGTTAAAGTGACATGACAACTACGAATAAATGATTTAAACGAGTCTTTAATCTTACGGTTCTTAAATAGCCTCTAATGTCTGCCTTCCAATATTGACACGGTCCATTTGTTTGTCTGAGGCTTTGTGGTTCACCTCTGTCCAGGGGTGATAGGTTAAACATTATGTCACTGTTGAATTTCGGGGTAGGTTATTGAGGATGGGGTATCGCATGTATGATTGGTATCGCATGATGGCACGAGTTCTTCGTTATTTTATAGACTAACATGGTAGAGGTATTGTATTTCGGAGTCTATTTTAATATCTAGGATTTTAAATGTTTTCGACTACTCTAACATTTACCCAATAAAAGCTTCCAATTAATTAATAAAAACTTATAAGTATGATCGTAATTAAACACATGTGGACATACGGAGTTGTGATTCGGAGCTCCACTAAACCTTCCAATCCTCGTATCAATCCTTACCATCCAAAATTCTTCGTAAAATCCTCAATTCGTCTTATTGTATCAAATAAACTTATCCATAAAGATCTAAATGTCTTGTATGTTGGACAATCAGCCTAACAAAGATACCTTTTCTCCTATGACAAGCTACAAACCCACTGGAATCCTCTAGTCTACCAACTGATTAGGTGGCCTTGGGACTTATTAACTTAAAAGATTAATTGAAGTACTACCGTCAGCTGGGTTCGCTTTGCTATATCGGGGTAAATTTTCCCACTTTTCAATTGTTAAATTGTACCATTTCTAAAGTAGGTTAGGCACTTGGGCACGAGTTCCAGTTGGACTGAAGGCAAACAATTTATTTTCTGTTATTTCGGTTGTGATCGGGAAACCCTCCTGTGGCACACTCATACTCTATAAAGTCGGTAATCTTATTGGAGAAGAAAACCTGGCAGTTGATCGTGATTTCGGCTAATTCTCCTCCTTTCACGGCCGTTGGCCCAGTAACAGTATATTTATACCTAATTAATGAACCAAAGTTTTTTTGTTTTTTTTATATCTAGGATTACACTCATATGTAATAAAGAGATTAGAAGTTAAAAAATACTCAGATTTAGTCGAAAATTTACATTCCCTACATTGAAGTAGCATTATAATCCTGCTATGAAATTGATATTTTTTCGAAGTGAAAATTCGTGACGGAGATGGTGTGCTCATTAGGGAAAGTGTTGAGAAAAACCAGCTCGTTAGAATAAGTGCCGTTGGAAAAAGGTTGGATTTTTCGAAATGTATCCGCTACGGTGAAAGGAGGTGTTTGGTTTAGGACCCCTTTGACCGAGCTCTATAGACATAATGAAAGAAGCGACGACTCAAGAGGAGGTCTCTTGAAAGAGAATGGTGCAGGAGGATGGAGGAGGGGAGTGGGAGGAGGGAGGCTGGACGTACAAAGGAGGCTGAAGATTATAAGGCCTTACTCTCTCCAGTCGCTCTTAGTGAGAATTAAAACTGAACCGGCAATCATTAACGTCTTCTCTGGCCCCGCCTCTTTTCTTTTTTTAGTTTTTTTCCTATTCCCTTTGCATATTTTCCACGGCTGTGCTGGATCCAGTACTTGCAAAGGAACGTTTTTACCTTGAAACCTATGGGAATCTTTTACTGTGCCTTCGGATCAATGTACTACCCTTTATTCTACATTTCATTCTTCTTGCCTTTGATACAGTTTGGTCTCAAAGTATTAGAGTCTCAAAGATTAGAGTGTTTAAGCTGCAGTCAGAGTTTAGCAGGGTTATACTGTTTTGGCCGACTGTTGTGCAAGGAAATAGTAATCTTTTACATATATCCCATTCAACTCAAGATGTTTCATACATGCATATAGTATAGGTTGACCCGATTAACTTAAACCGGAGAGATAGAACCTTGGCGTACTAAGTAATATTTAATCTATTATAATTCATTTTAGATTCAATTCTAGTTTGTACATTGTTTGAATTCTATTTTGTGTTATGTTTAACTTCCAGATCCACTTATAATTTCTTAATATTCATTTAGGGAATAAGTTCGTAGCGCTTTTAAATTTTATTTTATTTTACAAGGGTTTTTAGATGTTTGACAAAGTGTATTATATTCGATGAAAATACTATGGTTGTCTGTTTGATTTGTTGAGCAATGGTCAGGGATGCTGTCAGGTTGATAAATTACACATCCAAGTTTTAAAAGAATTAAAAATTTTTTTTTTTACTTGGATGTGTAATTCATCATATATAGCATACCTGATCATTTCTCAACTAGTGTATAATATTCATTCGATAAAGTTCTTCCTGCTTTACAGAACTGTGCTAACCTTCTTATTGATTAATTTATTTGTTTATTACTTTTGAGGCTTAGAAATGGTATATCCAGGAGGTTAAAAGAAATATTTTCGACATGTGCTCGTCTTCGCTTTTCATCGACTTAAGCAACTAGCGACATTTGCAAGGAATACGGAGAAGGCACTCTTTGCGAAGTTCAAATATGGCGATTTCGATGTCGATGACACGTCCCCCAGTATTCGATGAAGAGCGTCTCAACGCACTTTTGAAGGAGGACGATCACAAAGCAAGTCGTGAATTGGCAAAATAACAAAATAAATTAACCCCGATCTAGAAGCTATTCTTAATCATCTTCATTCAATGGGATATGACGAGAACCTGGGAGCCTGGGTGCCTCACGAGCTTAACGAAAACAACCAAGAAAATTGCCTTCAAATTGCTTCTCTATCGACAAGTCCTTAGCACAGGCCTTCTCGACAACGCCAGGCCCAAAGCCGCACTCCAAAAGCTTGAATAGGAGGTCCGTCAGCATCCGCCGTGTTCTTCAAATCTTGCACCCAGCTTTTCCGCTCTTTCTGGTATCATATGAGGGGTGTTACCTTTGACAATGAGGACAACTTTTACAACTGGTTTAACAACTTTTTCGATACCATACTGGGCGATTCTTGGTAGAACGGCATCGACGGTTGAAAAGTGAGAGTAGGCCGTAAACAGCAACGAAGAATACATAATTGATGAATTTATTGCTATAACTATTGATTTTGGTTTAAATAAAAGTCTTTAATAAAAACTCTACAAACTTATTCTCCAACCTAATATTTCATGCACTAAATATTAAATGATTTTAGCGATAGTTTTTTTTAAACTGAGGAATAAAACTAAATAATATCAACATTTGCGAGTTCACTAAAGTTGTGAACATGATTTGATAAGATACTCTTGCAATAAGGAAGTTTTTCATAGAATTCGGTACCAGTTAATTTAATCTGTGTCCCGGTACAACACGCCTGCTCGTTTCTCATCATTAACATATTTGATGTCACCTTGAAGTTATCCTTCTTCCTAGATAGAGGATTAATTCAAAAGTTTTCAAAGGTTGGGGGACAACCGGGGCCATCAAACAGTTAGAGGACGGCGCCTAGTAACTAACAGAGAACTGAGGCAATGCATAATACAATAGGAAGGTCTATGAATTGTTCAGCTGCCAGCTATCGTTCCTCCATGTAGGATGAGTCCTCACGGCAGTTCTTGAATCGGATCCTTCTCGATGAATAAGTAAAATATTCAATAGGGACTAAATTGAAATAGTCCACAGCTCTTGATTGTATTGTAGGGTCTGTCATGTCCTTTTGTGTCGCAGAAACAAGAATATGCTAAATGGAAGTCTTTCTTACTGCTAAAAGAATTGAAAAATATTGTTTTAGGCACCCCATGATACCAATAGAAGGAACAATGCAATGAAGATTGATTGATTATTTGCCACTCATGTTGGAATATTTGGAACCTTAGCAGTAATAAAATCGTCTGAAACCAATCCAGATTTTGGTTTAAATGGAAGATAAATATTTCCTACAGGATTTTTAATTTGTTTCTAAAAGGGACAGTTCAGGATTCTAGTAAGGAACGGAGGAGTGGCGGTCGAAAAATTGATATGTTTAACCGTCTAACCGTAGTTCAAGTTTTTGTCAATTTTATAAAAAAAAAATTGCTTACCATTTGGTCAGTTAAATTTTGAAAGTTGCGATTTTTTATTGTTCTATTTAGATGAAATTTCGTGTTTAAGGATTATTTTGAATACCAAATTAGAATCTGACGTCATTTGTTGTGTACCTAAATCTATAAAGGTAGTTTTTTATTTCATTTTATAAAAAAAAATTGCTTACCATTTGGTCTGTTAAATTTTGAAAGTTGCGATTTTTTATTGTTCTATTTAGATGAAATTTCGTGTTTAAGGGTTATTTTGAATACCAATTTAGAATCTGGCGTCATTTGTTGTGTACCTAAATCTATAAAGGTAGTTTGCTTAAATATCTAATCAGTTTTTTTTAGAATGATAAGCTAAATCAACCTTTACAATCTAGAAGCAGCTGTATTTTTTGTTAAAACTACTCTCAGTTTATAATTTTTTAAACTTGAGGTATAAAATAAATAAGTTAGATGCTATTTCATTAGTCGGAACAGCAAAACCATGTATATTTTTAATGTTTCCACCCTTGTTAGTCTGTACTAGGTCCTGATGGCTTTTAAAAATCCTTTTTAAAAAACATTAATATACAGGGTGAGTATCTCTTAAAACTCAGCGCTCACTGCTTTTCATAAAAACAATCCACAAAACTGCAAAGCTCTCAAAAACTTACAAATTTAATAAGCTTTCAAATGATATGTTAAAAGTAAATGATTTTGTTTTAATTTCATGGAGAAATTTACTTTTGAAACCGAAAAAACATGGTGTTCTCATTTAGCATACAAATCAGGTACTTTGGTAAATAAGACATTATGATAATCGCTTGATGAAAATCTGTATCTATATATATAAAAATGAATGTGTGTGTGTCTGTCTGTTCTCGATAGATTCAAAAACCATACATCCAATCACCGTGAAAATTTGGGAAGTTATAAGTTATCCCCGGAAAGGTTTTTGTAAATTTTTATTTAAATCAGAGTTGGGGTTCAAGAAATATCCCAAAAATATCAAAATAATATTTATTTTTTATAAATATTACTTTAGTGCAGGTGTTATTAAACTCTCAAAATACAAATTTTGGTGCATTAATCAATGTGGATATAATTTTTTAAACTTGAGGTATAAAATAAATAAGTTAGATGCTATTTCATTAGTCGGAACAGCAAAATACATGTCTATTTTTTAATGTTTCCACCCTTGTTAGTCTGTACTAGGTCCTGATGGCTTTTAAAATCCTTTTTAAAAAACATTAATATATATAATTTATGTAGCTAAGTGCTTATGTTTGAAATTTATTGTATGTTTTTAGAACTGATGGTAAATGATTAATATTCGAGACTAGTCTTCGGACTAAAAAATTACACTAGGAACGTTTTGCAATGGCAATTAATTACGAATTGTCTAATTCGTGGAATATATTGTGTTATATCCTTTTCTATTGTTGTTTTATTTTATTAAATTGTTTTATATCAAAAATATTACAAGCTGTCTCTTTCAAGGTTTATGTGTTATATGGATGACAATTCCATTCAGTTGGTTTATTAAAAAAGAACAATGACAAAAATAAATTAGAATATTTTATATTTGTATTCGATTCATATCATATTCATACATATTAGTAGTAAATTCATTAGCTGTTATTGGATTAAGAAGTCAAAGAACAATGGCGGAGGATAATATCAAACTGCCCCAATTACCCCTGTGACGTCATTCTCCCTCCTCTCCCCCCCCTCTCCCCGAAGGCACTAGAACCGACTAAAGAGGCGAAGGAAGTCAGCAGTTTGCTATTGGCTAAGGAAGAGCTGAGCCAGTGGTTGAGATTAGCCACTGATTAAGCATGCCTCCTAGGAGGGCCTTCCTTGGATTAATTTCCATCGATCAATGTCCCTCCCTCCCTGTATCAGCGCACAGTTTTTCATTTTTCTTTATCTCCCGCTATCTCTTAGCCGGCTCATCTCGGAAAAACAATCTGGATTTCTTTCCCCATCCATTAACCTCTATCCTCGGGACCTCCCGGACCCCGGGGACCCTATCACAGGAAGTGCACCGTAGGAGGAAACTATCCCACGTTAAATGTATCCTATCACTGTTCTTTCCTCTTTTCAATTTCCCTATCTCCGCTTTCCTTTATATCGAGAGAGTATCCCGTATCTAAACAACTTCGGATTGAATGGTTCGATCAGGCTTGTTTTTGTTATTGGCTTATCTTGATGGTCTTTTCGTTAATGCAGAGTGAGTTAATCAATTCCAGTTGTCGAAAAGGAAGCAAAAATATTGTTCTAAGCGTAAATTCTTTTAGATTTCTTTATATACAAAAATCAATAGAGGATTTAAATATTTCCAAAAGCGATTTTTAATGGTAATATACCTATCCACAAAGATCTTAACGTTCCATATGTTGCTCATTTGGCCGAAATCAAATACTAGTCCTTTCATAGCAAACTCTATCTTACTCGAATCCACTAGTCTCCCAACTTGCATCACACTCAATTCCCGATAATCCTCTGGGGTGTCTTAAAAACAGTTAGCCACGAGACTTAATAATGTTCAACTTTTATCGAAGTGCAACTAATGAGTTCTTAAGTAGATCTTTCATTACATGTTATTGACATAGTATTGTAATAGTTTTCCCAAATGTACTTATTGTGTATAATGGATACAGTTGTAAATTTTAATAAATAGTTTTTAAAAAACGGTGATCTTAATAAAATATTATTGAGTAGGTTTTGGAAGACGTCAAGAAGAGGACTTAATAGCTATAATCCAACCATATAACGGGGGTTTGCAGAAGAAGATATAGGTTTTTAGGAATCGTAAACGAACTGGTCGAATAAGCAGGAAGACAGACTCTCAGTAAGATGTTTCTTAATGAGGAGATTACGAAAACAGATCTCTCATCCGTATCCTTTTCAATCTCCAGTTTTCAGGCACACATGATGTGGCTATTGTTTCACTGAATGTGTTGTGTCCTTGTAGTTTGTCTTGCAATCGTTTATTGCTTAAGCGGATGTTTTAAAAAATTGATATTGGAGAACATTCTTTGCCAATGACGATTGGTGGTTGTAGAAAAATTTGACATGAAATATCCGATTATTTTAATCTTTATGTTTAGGGAAGATTAAAGCGTTCCCTGTTGTTGGCAAAATACTTAATTTATATTAATAAGTTTATTTATCCAACTGTGTTAATTTATTTTTTCCCCGGTAGGTTTACAGATTTTTGTTTCCATTGTGCACGAGTAATTTTATTTTATGAAGTCAAACTTGACAAGCTCTCCAATCAATGAAGCTATTGGTGAAGGGAGTCATAATAAAGACCATTCATCTAATCGTTGGTTTATGAAATTTGTTTTAGAAGATTTTTCCATGTTGGTCTCCATTTTTGTTCGGGGAGTAACTACCAATTTAATGTAATTAATGAGAAATTATCAATACTACATCGTACTTCCAATTAATTGATGAAATGTTGTTTGAAATTTGATCAAACAGTTCTTAACAGGCTCTGTTATAATAACTCTTAACTTGTATGTTTCACTTCTTTTCTCTCACTTTCTCTCTCTCTCTCTCTCTCTCTCTCTCTCTCTCTCTATCTATCTATCTATCTCTCTATCTATCTATTTCTCTCTCCATATTACTTATATCTTTTTGGGGGAAGAGGCTTAACGTCCTTATGTACTAGGACATGAAGGACGGTTATCCTACAGGTTACCAACCTATTCTAGCCAAGGTGGGAAGGTCAATATTCGTCCGCCACGAAATAAATTTAAACCAGCCTAGGTGGGATTCGAATCCTTGCCCCAACTCGCTCAGCCATCGAATCCCCTTTTTATAGTTTTTTTCTTTATTATTGACATGCTAGATATTTTAAAATAACTTGATAGCTTTTTTAAGTTCCCGTCATTCTTCCTTATCTTGATTAAAAGTTTGTATACGGTTGAATGCTATTTTCGGACCATTTCTATACGAAACCGAAGAGAACCCTCCAATAATATTGGAAATTGTACTTAAAATTCTGAGTATATCCACGCTCAGCATAAATAAGGGATTGGAAGCGGAGAGGGGGTCTCTCTTAAATAGCTTTGCCGTCTTTCAAAAGGTTAAGAAGCTGTTGCCTATGCAGAAACATATTATCATATAATATATTCAGAAAATTGCATGAAAGTTGTATAGAGAAATTTCAATATACTGATGGAAAATGCCTTTGAATATTGGGGGGTGGGGCATAAGAATTTACCCTGGGGGAAAGGACTAGAGGGGGGGGGGTTACTTCCTTTAAGGCTCCGATACTGAATGCAAAATGATCAATCGTACCAACCTCCGCTTGATACATTCAGGGGGATATTTTTTATGAATTGGAAATTTCTTTTTTTCATTATATTTTTCAGAGATTGAAAATCAATAATTACTTAACTATGGTTTCTAGATTTCATTTTTAGTTATTATTATCACTTTTTGTAATATTTACTTTATTAAAAATGTAGTCTCGGTAAATAATTGGCCCAGTCCAACATTTCCACATTTGAATATAGCACTTTTAAATTTAAATAATATTTATATATTATTGATCGTCTACATAGGTAACTGGTTTGTAACACCACTGAATATATTTATCTCTTAGTCAGGGACGAGTTATTGTTTATGCCCTCTCCAGTGTGGTTCGGTGGCCCCGAAGAAGACCTGCAAGGCGGGTCGAAACTTTGGCACTCAATTAAATTATTTCTACTTAGACGTGGTGTTTCTGTTTTATTGCATCCGTGATTATCTTCTCCTATAATATATTACATTTTATGTTGTATCTTAAATAATTTGAGTTTTTTTTCTTGTTTTTTTTTTTAAATTATTATTATTGTACGTATTGTATGAATGAATTCAGTACTATTTATATTAATTATTGCCCTTTAGTGAGGCAGATTCTAATATTTATTCCCTAAAACGCTTTTTAAAAAAATGTAGAATAGGTTAGTGTTCAGGTAGGATTAACCCGTTTATATTTTCATTTTTATTTAATCTTAATGATTTCCTTTTTAACGTAACATAAAGACCTTTTTAAAAAAATGAAAAATATAAGTTAAATTTAAATCTCTTCTTAAGTCTGATGGATCTGAATCAAATGATTTATTTTTTTTAAGATTTCCTCGTTATACTAAGCGTCAGCATTCGTACTCTTTGGTTGGTGCTTAAACTTCTGTCTTCCCCAATCAATCCGAACCCTCGCTACATGAACATTGGCTTTGAGAGCATACCCGTAGATGATGAAGCGTAGCCGATGTATCGCTCCACCGCTATTTATAAATAGCTCAAAGCCTGCCCCGGACGCCCTAAAGCAGACCAGAATTTATTAGCCTGTCGTGGAGATGGATTTTAGTTGCCTCGGGGGAGCTTTTCATTTTGTTCACTAAATTTAGGGGCTTTAGTAGCGCTACCTTCGCCTACCCTAACCCACTGTATTAAACCATAATGCCCTATTGCCCCCATTTTAACTAATGATTTTACTTTCCGTTGGTTTTAGTACCCATTAATCTATTGGGTTTTTACCATAAAATTTACGGGCTTTTGTATCTTAAATGTTTAGGACTTTTATGCCATTTAACTACAAGAGCATCCCAACACCTATTTAGACATACGGGATTGAGATATTAAGACTCCACTAAATTATCTAAAAAATCTCGTATCCCATCCTTGCAAATACTGTTAGGTAAAAGGAAACTATTAAATTAAACACAACTATGCTCTTGAAAACTGGTAACGACGTACGGTCTGCTAAGTAATCTCGATAAAACGAAATATATGGTTAATAGTTGAAATGGAAAAAATTTCGGTGATGTAGAAATTTCCGGGATTAAATTTGAACTGGTTGATCAATTGTAATATATAGGGTCTACGATATCAAGAAAAAAATGAATTCAAGTGGAAATAAGGACAACGGTTAAAAACCAGTAATACTTGTTATTTCTCTGTCGTAAAACTACTCTGTTCGCGCTTAATGTCCAGAATTTTATATATAACACTATAGGACATAGACTATTATGCTACCAGCAGTTCTCTACGGATGCGAAACGTGGTTTCTCACGTTAAGGGAGGAGGAGTGCGTTAAATTTTTCGAAAATAAAGCACTACGTAGAATATTTGTTTCAAAAAAAAGATGAAGAAACGAGAGAATCTAGAAGGCTCCACAAAGCAGAACCGTGGTTATATATCCGGTATATATAGTTGAGGTAATAGCTGTGAGACGGTTGAAATGGGCTTGTGAAGTCGTTTGGTTTAGTAATGGCCATATTCCGAAAAAGATAATCAGTTTTGAGCTGTCGAGTAAACGGCAGAGAGTGTAGAAGGAGATGTAGATGAGAGGATTACGGCAGTGCAGATTTTAGGAATTTTGATGTTGAAGGGGTTGGATGGAGATAAGTGTGTGGTCAACGGTTGGGGGTATCTGCATTGAACTTTCGGGTTTGCTGAGGCTGATTCATAACGCTGAAACACTATTCATATCGTATACATTTCTTACAATCCAATACGCTTCGAAATATCCTTGGTGGCCCTTACTTTGTCACAAGTAAACTTATCCATCCATGATTAACTACATAACCACTCGAATCCACTAATCTACCAACTCGCTTTCCACTCAATTAACGATAACCCTCCGCGTCGTCTGAAAATAATAGGCCTCAAGACCTCCTCATATATAAATATTTTTAAACAAAGTACTACCTGTGGGTAGTTGATTTACAAGCAACTGACATGTTATTATAATCACATTTACTTGATGTATTTTTTTGTATTGTATATTTCAATAAGTATATATATATAAAAATGAATTTCTTTTTTTTTTTTTTTTTTTTTTTTTTTTTTTTTTTTTTTTTTTTTTTGACGGAATGAAGTTTTGGATTGATTCCTGACAAAATATTTAATTTCTATGGATAAAACCTACTTATCCTCTATTTACTGACAAGGTTTGTTTATTATCCAAGTCAGCATACAAATTTTAGAGAGCAAGGTATATCTATCAAGCTTTTGGCGAAGATTGTTGTAATGAAAGGATTATTCGTCGATGGTTTTTAAAATATTCTTTGGGAGGTTTTAGTATGGTTGTCTATTACTGGGATTATTTATTTGTCCACCGATTAAGAAATCATCGATTGTATCAAACTTTGATCAAACAACAGTCGCTACTCGTGAACAGAAAATAACCCTTCCTTTGTATTATAACGGCAACGTACGGCCTCATTTTTTTCTTTTAATTTTTTAAGTAAACTATGTAAAATAACATTCTATTTTTCCATGATTAGATTTAACCTAAATTTTGTTTTTGTTTCAGGTATTTATTTATGCAGCAATTCGATATTCATTCAAAGTCCAGTGAGTATATTTTATTTCTTGTTGCTTGTTTCTTGTATATATGATTCGTCAATCGGTTATTTTCTGTTATATATGTTATAATAGTTTCGGTTATATATACCAGATGAAGCTTTACAATAAAAGTATGACTATATATATATATAAATTATTTTCTCATATTTTTTATTCAGCAGAAATAATTTTATTGATTTCATATGTTTGGATGACGGGTAGTTAAGTGCAATTTGGTGAATAACCAAAATCTTTTTTCTTTTTTTTTTTCATTCGTGTCTAATGGGCTACATTATCCGGTTATTACAGTAATAAATACTATATTGTTAATCATCATGGAAACAACTCGAATCTTTGAATTCAGGTTTTCCCGTTACAGACTACTTTAACATTTACTAGACAAACGTTCAAAGCTCCCAATTAATTACAAAAGACTCATTTACAGTTAACTTTGGGGCTCTACTAAACCATCCAATTCATCTCGTATCCAATCCTTACAATCCAAAATCCTTCGAAAAATCCTTAATGCTCCTTACTTTGTCACCAATGAACTTATCCATAAAGATCTTAGTGTTCCATATGTTTCTGATTTAGCCCAAATCAGATACCTATCCTTCCATAGTAAGCTCCATAACCACTCCAATCCACTAGTCTCCCAACTTGCTTTCTCCTCCATCCCTGATAATCCTCCGAGGCGTCTGAAAAGGCCTAAAGACCTTTTAGTGTAGATTTTATTGAAGTGCTACTAGTGAGTAGTTCTTCACAAGTTATTTCCATGTTATTGTATTCACTGTCAACACATTTACTTCTTGTACATTATTTTGTACCGTTGTAAATATCAATGGATGGGGGAAAAAAAAAAAAGAAGGTTTTCCTAACATACAATTTTTGCACTCTAAACAGAATTCACAGGTGCCACATATTTATTTTATTTTTTTACATTCCTTTGAATTTTTTAGCGTACTCTAAGACGGTTTCCTTGATTCTCTGGGCTCCTCACTTCCCCTCCCATAACGTTTTTTTACGCCAGTGTTTGTAAGATATATGATTAATGGAGTTTTAACACGAAATTAAAATTGTTAGGAACAATTTCGTTGTGATATTGATCACAATGGAAAGCTTGTTGATTATGATATAAGTTTTCTTGGCATATAGTGTTGTGAACGATTTATCATAGAGATGTTTACATAACATACAAGCGGGAGCTTCTAGTTCACCGCATGTATATTGGTTGCCCGCAAGGCGATTGGTGTCGTTAGGTCGGTCACAAAAGGAAGGAACGGAGCTCGCAAATTGGAGGTTGATAGTGAGATTTACATAAGTCACCATAACGAGCCGTCTTCTCTCCTGTCGCTAAGGAAAACCGCTCCCCTCAGTACCCACGTCTTCAAAGGTAATACCACAAATAGCATTGAGGACATGTTTTCCCAGACAGTATTTTTAAAAAAAATATGTTATTGAAAATACGAATGGGTATTACCGAAGAAATAAATCTTATGATAATATATTATCTGAATAAATGAAAAATGATAGACCGGCACAATGCAAATTTGATTGGAAAGACATGACTTTGTTTTCTAACCCATTTTATAGTATCATCCGCCTTGATATGATATATGAAAAGATATGTTCTTAAGTTTGGTCTCATTTTTTAGTGTATCCTTTTCTAAATACGTATTAAGTAGTCTGGCAGCCGAAAAACGTCGGAAACATGACGCCAGACCGGTTTTTATGTCGCAGAAAACCGACCCAAAAAGAGAAAAAAAAAAAATATATCCAACGTATGTTGTTAAGACTCAAAACAGTAGTAAAAATCCATGTTTGCAACCCTCAAAACCAAAAGTGATTTATGTATTACTCGAAAAATCGTAACATTTTTGCACTATTTTCATTTTTTCGCTTATATGTCTTAAAATATGAAAATTTGCTGGACAAAGCATATTTGCAATATTAAAGAGCTCTAAATTTATGCCAGTTAAACTTAATTGCGTCTCTGTAAATTAATTTATTGCGGAGATAGAGCTCTCCAAAAATGGTGAGTTTTCA
Organism: Euschistus heros; assembly: GCA_003667255.2. Classification (NCBI taxonomy): domain Eukaryota; kingdom Metazoa; phylum Arthropoda; class Insecta; order Hemiptera; family Pentatomidae; genus Euschistus; species Euschistus heros. The sequence continues at coordinate 1,843,618 of RCWM02000008.1, read as the reverse complement.
TTAAATTTGAAATTTTTCTGTTAAGAGTCAAGCTCTCGGTCAGTCTGCAATAAGAGTTAGATCTACAAATAAAATAACGCATTAATTCTTACTGCATCAACGGTTAATAAGGTCGATTAGATACACTCTTAATACTCCCTCAACAAAGTTACATTGCTAACATAATAATTAGCGCATTGTTGATTCTCAAGTAATCTAGACATGTTAACTATTTCCAGACTGGTGCCTTTCTGGTCCCATACTATTGTCCAGTTTATGAACCCTAAGCCTTTAAGGAGGTTTAAACCCATCATAAAACTATCAAGTTCTTAAATTTTACATTTAGCCATCAAGACAGCCATCTTCACAACTTCACAGTTTCATGGCCTCTTTTCACTTGATAATCTTCTGCCCTCCTTCAATGGTATATTAACCCAAATTGTATTATTACATTTTTTTTTTTGTAATGAATCGTATAAATAGAAGTACTTATGAAGTATGATTGTCTCTAGAGTAACGCAAAGGTCTCAGTTACAACATTATTTGGATGTCGATTAAACTCTTGTGTTATTCATTATGTAAAACCACATTAAATAGTGTGTAAAACCATACTTTTAACTAATTTTTTTTTTTTTTTTATACTTTACTTTTTCTTTTAATTTTTTCTTTAGTTTCTCTTTCAATAAAAAATTATGCTGTTATTAACAATAATTCCTCATAATTTGGGATAAAGAGGTGTTAACACATATTAATTACCTTTGTAATTTTATATATATGCAGTTCAGAATTTAAGAGTGGAGGAAGCAATAAGTTAATTTTTATACAATACAGAGTCTTCAGGCAAAGGTAGCCCATGAGTGCTGACACATAGGCTAGTTCGGTACATAGCAGTGGACAATATTCAAGCATATTCTTGTATAATTATTGTTATCGATAACTATCATAACCCGGCCCCAGGGTTATATATTATACTAACAGCTTGTTTTATTTACAGGTATTAGGGTCTCCCAATTCTTATTGAGTTTCTATCACTTACGAATCTTTTCTCAGATTCTCAGACTTTTTTTTTTTCGCTCCGCCCTATTATTCAGCGCTTCTAGGGTTTTAGAAAAGGTATGACGCCCTACAAGATTTAAATTTATATCTACTGCTAAAAATATGTGTATCTGTACAGGAGTACTTTATTTAATACAAAAGTCAAACCAAACTTAGATTTATTTTTAAATAGCATACCCCGTCGCGGCTTCGCCCGCTCTCATTAATAAAGAACTAAGATCATTTTAACTAATAATTAAACTTTATGTTTATCGATGAAAATCTTGTATTTGTAAGTATGGAATTTAGCATTATATTTTCAGTAATATTTTGAAGCATGGCAGTAATTTTTAACCTGGTAAAAATTGCATTGATTAGGTATTTGAAGAGTACGTAAAAGTACAATTGGACATCCAATTTGGCAGAAATAATTTATTGATCCATCTGGTTGGATTTTAATTTTTTATCATAAAAGTATATGACAGTTTAGCAAACCTTGTTTCTGGCACTTAAGACTATAAATTTTAATTGCTATTATAGTAAAATTTATTATTATAAACCTTCCTAGAACTATGAAGATGTAGTTAAAATTTGATACAGTTGGGTTTAATAGTTTTACCATTGCAAACTCTGTTGCAGAATGGCCACATATTAGTCGATTTTTAATCTGCATTGGGATCCACATGTCGCTCAATATATTTTTGACTTTTTTAATAACAATTAAATTCAAAATAAGTAAATTTTATTACAAATTTCTAGCTCTATATAACACTGTACCTTTTTAACCTCTCTCGAATGGTACTCGCCATCTATCGGTTGATTTTCAAACTTCAAACTGCGCTCCACATATTTATTGTTTTTTTTATAGCAATATAATTTAAAATCTTTAAATTATATATTATTGTTCCTTGAGGGGTCACCTGTGGTGTAGAGGTTAGCATAGCAACCTACTAAACCCAAGATCGCGGGTTCGCAGCCCGGCAGATGACCTTAGGATTTTTTAAAGGGAGTAAAAAATCCTTAGCTATGCGTCCTTCGGAAGGGAATAAAAAGGGGGTCCCGAGCCTGTGCGATGTCAGGTACTCGTTAAAGATCCCTATCCTAATTATACCTGGATAGGCAAAATTTAGGACTCCCACCGTAGCATCGTCCGATTAGCCATAGCAGCATAAAGTGACGTTAAAAAATAAAAAAAAAAAAAAAAACCTTCCTTGAACTATGAATATGATGTCGTTAAAATTGGGTGCAGATAAGTTTAGTAGTTTCCGCGGTTAGTGATCACAAACAAAAAATAATATAATCCTTTTATATAATGGTATGTCAAGATGTAAAGATGTCAACGATTTTCTGTACATCCAGATTTTTTTTTATTAGCATATGGTGTTTTAATGGCTATAATTTATAGTTAACGCTATCCTATGGGAACTAGATCTGTTGTCAGTTGCTATTGGTGAGATAAATCTCTACAAGAAGGAAAGGAGACGGATAGACTGCGGAATAAGATTGGGCCGACTGGTGATTAGTGCTTGGGTCGTTTGTCACCGGGGCGTTGGGTAGCAGTACCCATTAGTTGTCCCCTTTAGCCAATATTTACTTTAGCAAACCGCTCTTTCTGTCCGATTAGTTTCTATCTCCGTTTCCAATAATTATTGTGTATTTTTTTTCTAAATGTTCTTCAGAAAGAGAACTTCACGTTCATTCCGTGATTCGAATGAAATTATATCGAGCCTTAAAATACAAACTAGAAGTCATTCTGTAGATAATTCAAACTCTGAATTTTTTTCTTTATAATCGGTTAACAGCTTGAAGGTTAAGAACTAGACGAGAATACAGGTACCTGTAATCTCAGCAGTTACCTTTATTAAGTACATTACCTATATTACTTAATTAAATGGCTTTGTTCATTAATTTTACTTATGGTGTTACATAACCTTTATTATTCAATTACTTTGTAATCCAATTAATTCTGTGGAACTTGTGAATAGTAGGATAAGTGCCAAAAATTTTTTTAATGAAAAATTTCTTGCACAATGATTCGGAAATGAGTATTCATCCCTGTATTACCCTCATAAATAAGTCCACAAATTAAGAAAAGTAACAGCTTTCTAGTGATAACCATAACCCAAATTCACATTAAAAAAAAAAACAACACAAAATATGCAATGCGACTATTCACAGGTCCACAGAGTTATTGGGTTACTTTTTACTAGAAATAAATGTAATTGAATTACCGTCACATGTAAATTACTTCAATTCAAAAAGTAACTCAATTCGGTTTAACTGTAATTTATTTACTTTTCAGGAAGTATTTGAATTATTTAGTTAATTCAAATAGTAATGGAATTATTAAGAATGCTTTTAATAAGTATTAATTATCTAAACATCATCGCAACCCCTTAAATGTATGTAGCGTCATCCGGGCTAAATTTTAATTTAAAAATACTGTTTAGTAAAATTGAAGATTAATTTAATTAATCGTGATTACTATTAATTAAATCCTTGTTATATTAATTATTTTATATTAATCTTATCAGAATAAATCTTACGATCATTAAATTAGTTCGATTAAAAAGCAACGTTTCAATTTTTTTTTTTTATTACCTAAATGAAATTAAAACAAAAAATGACATTTGAGCTAAACATCAATTTCTAAAAAACAAAACAAATAAAATTACTGTTAAGAAAAATATTTTGGTAAAAGTTGAATAAATAAATAAAATAAATATTTCATTAAATAATACCCAACATAAATTAATATTTATATATAATATTTACATTTTTAATCATGTTAAAAAAATATTAATTTTTATTTAAGTATATATTTATTAGTTCGCAAAATTAAAATTATACTACCTTCTTTCCGTTTTTTTGCATCAATTTTCTCATTAACTGACGATTTACCTTATCATGCTTTTATAAACAAAATATCACTACAGTTAATTACTTCCAATTAATTAATTTTTAAAAAAGTATACTAGTTTCTATTGCTGTAATTATGAATGAATTTATATTTTATAATTAATTAACTAGAGGATCTTAATTTTTAAAAAAATCCTACTTTATAATTACATGGAAGTTATAAACGTTTGTTCAAACAATTATTGTCGTTTTATCACTTTTAGTTATCATGACCTGTTACGTTGAGGGAGTATTCATTTCCCAAGTATTTATCGATCCTGTTGCGTGAGTATATGCCAGTCGTTGGTAAAAATTATGAACGAGCTTCAGGTCTACTATCTGTTCCTAGATCTAACGAAATTAACATCTGCTTGAACCAGGTGTATTGTAGTATTGTTCTCATGTACCTAGGATAATTATTTTAAAGATATACTTAACGCCTGGAGCAACTGTCATTACCAGGTGTCCCTAGGATCAGGCACAGATCTTGTAACGGAAACACATTTTTTTTTTTTTTTTTTTTCAACCGATTTTGTCGACACATATTTAAATACGGTAAAAAAAAAAAAAAAAAAAAAATTATATTCCAGATGAAAAAACTAGCAATTACTTTAGGATTGAAACTTACTTGTAATGGAGTGATTTCATGTGAATAATCCAATTTAATGTATTTTTATTTGTTAACAATTTTCATGGCAAATTTCAGGAAAGAAATTTCCTGATTATTTTGAAATTAATACCTTTTTTTTTATTTTTATTTTTTTTTATAACTTTTGTTGAATAAATGCTATAATCTGCCTCAACTTAAGGTTATAAGTAATACGGATAGTTTTGAATCCATTAGTACGATATGTAACAAACAAAAAATTGATGAAAGAGAAGGAAAAAAGAAAATGAACCTTAAACTATACTATGTATAATTTGAAGTAAAGAAATATAAAAAATATGATAACTGTAAGATTAAAAACATTAATTAAATGCTGAATATACAATCATACTCGTTTTACTGAATATTAACTTAGTATAGGATTTGGTGAATTTGTTCCTGCTCTTATGGAGGGATAAATCAGGTCCAAACATATCCCAGCACTACTCTTTCAGCTGTGTAACTATTTAAAAATCCATTGGAGGCTGAGCGAGAGCACTATAGTACAGTCACTCAGAGGCTGAGTAGAGGAGTACTGTCATTATTAATCATGTTCTGTAATAAAAAATAAGATCCTATGTATCCGCAAAAAAAAAAAGTATACCTGACTTTTTGTCAAACCTTTGCTTCAAGTGCCAGAAACGTATATATTAAATTAAAGTAAGTTTAATGTTCTACAAATTCGATTTGGACAGTTTTCCTGAGAAACGATTGTGGAAGACACTAGAAGCAAATATTTGACAAAAAGTGAGGAAAAAATTATTTTTTTTTTAGAAAATTACCGATTTTCAATAACGTATATCTCGAAAACAGTTAGATGTTCGACAAATATGTATGAAATAAATTTTATAGGATATTTAATTAGCTTTAATTTTGATTTGAAACATATTTTTGTAGAGTCCACCGTTTTTGAAATATAATTGAAAACCCAAAACTGAGACCTTCTCCACTCCCTCCACCGTTAGCTGGGGCGGGGACTATTAGTGTGTTTATCTTCTAACTGCTCCTAACAAAGTCCTAAGGTCAAAAATAATCGCATATTTCATGCACTCTACAATATGTTTATTGACTGGACTAAAGATTTTTATGAAATTTTGAAAATTATTGTACTTAAATTTAAAAAATAAATGATTACAAAATAACTTTCTGATTTGATATAAAAATGTATGTCTCATTTCAAATCAAACTTCCTTGTCATTCTGTCAGTAATTTCTTTTTTTGCATGGACCTATGGTAACTAAGCCTTGGTTCTATGTTATATGTGAGAGGTGCTTTTATTCCTAATATTTCATATTATTCAACTACTTTTCAGTTCCAGTTTACCCTAATCAATTTAATATATGTTATGTTAAGAATATATGAAGTGGCCGGATTCCTCGTCCTCGAGAAACGCCGACCGGACTTAGCGAGGCAATCCATCTGCAGCTGGTCAGCCTGTCATCGCCCCTCCCTCGTCCCTGGGGATCCCCTACTGTCTTCGTTATTAATGTATCCTACAAATCTACCGCTCAGGGTCTTACTTTCTTATATAAAAAAAAAAAAATCCTGTTATATTTTTACTAACACTGTTTCAACTATTCGTTTTAACATGACGAACGTATATATCTATAAACGAAAAATTACTAAATGGCAATTGATTTAGAAAGTCATAGATTCAATATTAATTAATATAATATATTGATTATAATCAAAATTTAAATATATATAATGTAGAAATATTCATCTATAATAATCAGAATAAAAATGATTAACAGAAAAAAAAAAAAACACTAGAATTGTTTTGGTTTTTATTTTTAAAATCTTATTTTTTCCTGAAAAATGGCAGTTTTATCTACTTTAGTTTAGCGTAGAAACAAAAACAATGATATTTTCTTAATCAGCATTAAATTTTATTAGCCCAGACTATGATATATATCACGTTCTGATTGCAATTGTATCATGGATGATTACACTATCATGGCTTCTAAGGTGCTCCAGTGGGGAGTGAGGAATTTTCAAAAACTATTAAAAATTTAGGTTTTAATAAATAAATAAATTGTTTGTGTTTTGCGCGTTAAAAGGCCCCCAAAAAGTTTAAAATTGAATACTGATTAAGAAAATATCATTGTTTTTGTTTTTACGCTAAACCAAAGTAGAAAAAACTGCCATTTTTCAGAAAAAAAGTAAGATTTAAAAAAAAATAAATTCTATCTCATAGAATTAGCATTAGCATTAAATGTTTAACTTTTAGGGGCCTTTTAACGCGCAAAACACAAAATATTTATTACAACATAAATTTTTAGTAGTTTCTGAAAATTCCTCACTTCCCACTGGAGCACCCTAGAAGCCGTCAAATTTGCCAAAAACTGCGGAATTTAGTTACCTTTTTAATGGTGTAACCCATGATACAATAGAAAAGTTCTATCTGCTCAACAGATTGAGATAGGAAACTCGTTTCTGCGCCATTCTACCCCGCTTATGCAGTATTAATTTTTTTTTTTTTTTTTTACATTATGCCTGGAACACCCTGTATAATAGTTCATAATTTACATTAATTATTGTAAAAATGAAATCGAATTATTCATGAAAGCACTTTATGGTTTGTGTTTTGTTTTTTATAATATTCTTTTTACTCTAATTTAATAAAAAAAAAAAAAAAAAAAAAAACCCTCAATTTTTCCCTGGCTGGGGGAATTAAAAGGATCAAAGTACTTCAATTAATAATTAAATTAAATTAACCACTAATAATTAATCGAATCATTATTTTATAAAACAATTAAATAAATAAATATATAAATATAAAATAAATAAATAAAGTCCATCGACCTTTATTGGTTCCAACGAACCAATATAGCTCCTAAACGGTAAGTCCCAGCGATAAATGTTATATAACCAAAAATGTTTTCCATTAAATTTCGACTAACAGAGCCAGAGCGTGTCATAATGTCAGATTTTTTAGTGTTTTTAAAAAAAAAAGAAGAAAAAAAAAAAAAAAAAAAAAAAACCCTTACACCTTAAAAGTATATACCCCTAGTGAAAATAAATATCCATGTCTGAATGTATAAATAACGGTCTTCATACGTCACTTAGTAATAGTTCTCCTGAGGATTTAGACATGGTACACTATAATAAGGAATAATTGAATGAACCCTAGTACAATATAACGGAAACTGAATTTGACCTTATTGATTTGTTGTTGCATACTAAGGTACGTTAAAAAGACTATACAAAACACTTATCTAATGTTGAAATTGAATTATTAATTATATTAATAATTACTTAATCAGTAAATATTTTCATATTGAAGGTACCCCGAAATTCCGAACGTCAACTAAAAAATTGCTTGAAAAATCCTAGCATTAGTAATTTAAAGGTTGAAGTCTTAAAAATAAATATTTCAATCTTAGCTCTAAATTATTAAGAAGAGATCTCTTTTTGATAAGATATTCGCCGTCAAGGTTTCCAATCCTCAAAAACACTCAAAAGTTTATTGCCAAGGAGTTATGTTAATTTTTTCTTTTCCTTTTTTTTTCCCAAGTATGCAAATTCGGTTTTGCCAACTAATTTCATGCTCCTTCGAGTTACTTTGTATGCTGGTGGAACTGTTATAATTTCACAGCCGGGTGCCCTTTCATCTGCTCGCCTCTGGCTCACTGAACTTAATCCAGCTTTCCCCCTTCTTGTCTTTTTATTTACCGAATAAAACTTCAATTTCTCCTTTTTAAATTCAGTTTGTTATCATTTTATACTTTTAGGCAATATCGCCGCTTTCTACGGTCCTGGTATTTCAAGTGGTTCCTTTGATAATGTTATTCCCTACACAGTGGGGATGAGGTAAACCTGTTTAAGTATGTAGGTTTTTTGATTCATTAGTTAGAGTTTAATAAGAATTATTAAAAATGACAAAACATTATTTCATTATGCTGACCTTTTGGCTATAACATTGATGACAAGCATCACGGCTATATGTCAGATACTGAATAAAGAGATATGTATATGTATATTTATATACACATACATATATATATATATATATATATATATATATATATATATATATATATATATATATATATATATATATATAACTCCTTGAACTTGAATTCCCTTCTTTTTCGGCTATTCTTCCTTCTTACCTCCCAGAGTCTCATCATTCTTTTGAAATGCTTTTTCTTCCGCTCCTCCGTCCACTGTTTTTATTTCAGTCCAGTATTCGTTACGATCTTCAAAATTTTGTAAATTGATCAGCCACAAGCCCCTTTGTGCCTCCTTTAACCATCCTGTGCCACATTTGCTTGTTTTTATAACATTGAATAATCTCTTTTCTAAACTGGAGCTTTCCATCCTGTAGATCCAGTACTTAGGTATAGATGTAAGCTCAAATCATAACAACAGAAGAGAAGGAGTTGTTATAACAATACTTAGAATAGGCCCTACCCAACTTACTCCTGGTTATCTTATAATAAAGGACAGTCTGCCGAAGTGCGTAATGTGCAATAATATACAATTAACAATGGGACTTATTCTAGAGGACTATTCTCGATGGGATAGTTATTTTCAGGAAGTACGAATACCAAGAAACGTGCAAACTATTCTTAGTGATAGGAGTAATAATATAGATGAAATTCGCAAAGTAGATTGGAGGACGGACACTAAAGACCCTTGATGTAGAGTGTACATAAGAATTTTAACCTAACCTACCTAAATGAAATCACCTACAAAATTTAGTAGTGGATTTACGTGAATAGAGCACAACTTAGATTAGAAGATTACTTTGTTACTAAAGTAAAACAACAATTGGTTTTCTACATAAAAGAAATACAAAAAATTGCTGCTCCAAAAATCACTTTATGAATCAAAACACATTAACTAATAGATTATAATGTTACATATATACTGTCATATAATTAATATAATTATCATATAAAAGCCCTTTTTCGTTTGTGATCATCAACCGCGAAAACTACTTAACCAATATGTACCAAATTTTAACCACATCATCTGCTTAGTTCAAGAAAGGATTATCAATAATGAAATTTAAAGATTTTCTATCATATTGCCATAAAAAAGCGATAAATATGTGGTGCGCAGTGAAGTTTGATAATCAACCGATAGGTGGCGAACACCATTCGAGAGAGGTTACAAAGTACGATATTATATAGAGCCAGAAATTATTAATGAAATTTATTTATTTTTAGTTCAATTGTTATTAAAAACAACTGCGAATATATGGAGCGATATGTGGATCCTAGTGATGTTTAAAAATCGACCTATGTGTGGCCATTCTGCAACAAAGTTTGCAATGGAAAAACTATTAAATCCAACTGTACCAAATTTTAACTATATCTTCATAGTTCTAGGAGGTTTATAATAATACATTTTACTATAACAATAACAATTAAAACGTATAGCCATGAGTGCCAGAAACGAGGTTTGCCAAACTGTCATATACATTTATGGTTAGAAATTAAAATCCTTATGTATCGATAGAATTTTTTCTCCAAAATCGGAAGTCTAATTATACTTTTCTACATTATATCTGCCATGAGTGAAAATATCATTGATGAAGTATTGATAAATACCTAAATGAAATTCAATTATTAGTTAAAATAATCTGTTCTTTATTTATGAGAGCGGGCGAAGCCGCGACGAAGAATGCTAGTTTAAAATAATTAAATATTAATCTATTTTGGAAAGAATTATAATGTTATATTGAATATCATTATCAGTACAAAAATAAATTAAATAAACGTTTATTTATTTTTATTAATGTAAATTATAAACGTTAATTAATGTTTGGGTTTTTCATTATTTACATAAAGAGGATAATGAAATCTCACAATTGTTTATTCATTCGACATAATTAATCTGTACGAATGAAAAAGATAAATTTATTTATTACTCGAGTCACTATCCCACTATTATTTTTCCTCAGCTCGTAGTAGCCCGCTTCAGCGTGACAGATATAGAGAGCCGTGGGCGGCGTTCCTTCTATGATTGCTTGTTTGCTTTTCTTGACAGTTTTCCTCGACAACTTTCCTCTCCTGATTTCCCAAGTGGAACTCAGTTTCTACAGGGAGCTTTGGAAATCATCCCGTTCCGAATATGTATGACGTATTACCCGATATGAGTAATCATGGAGCTTCGTAGGGGAATAGGAATAACCATCGTATTGTGTGCGGATGTTATGAACTTGGAGTTGTAACAAATATTGAGGCAGAAGAAAAGTTTAATGTCTAACAGCAAAAAACATAATATCTCTCCGATTGTATCGACAGTTGAAACCTTGTTTTTCACCTAGATTTTCCGTATGCTAGCATCTAAATTTATGAAGAAAAAAAAAAAGAATAGATTTTTCAAAATTATAGCTACGTTATAGCAGTGCTTACTAACGGTACATTGGGTAAGGAAATAACAATACAAACAATACACGTTTTGATGAAATATTTTTAAAAATAAGGAATTTAAAAAAAAAACTTGACTGAAAAGCAGTTTAAACAAAAATCTTGTTTTCCTTCCTAATCATAGCCCAAATGCATCTCTTTTATAAATTTTTTTTTATTATCGATTGTAGGACATTTGAGATAGATCTCAACCGTTTAGGGGCTGATCCGTTCTCGAACCAGTTTATTTGGACTACAGCACTTGTGAAATCACAATAAATATCCGATGAAAATTTATAAAACCATGATATATCAATGTATCGTGTATAAATACACATCCCTAGTCAAAATCAAATCATTGTTAGTTGAAATTTTTGCTATTACTGTTTTCACGTACGAACAATTTAGTCCAGTCAACAATTATATTGTAGAGTGCATGAAATATGCGATTATTTTATACCTCAGGGTTTAGTCATGGTAGTTAAAATGAACATACTAAAAGTCCCCGCTGGGGGGGTGAGGGGAGAAGGTCCCAATTTTCGAATTTTTCGATTATATCTCGAAAATGTTGAACTCTAAAAAAATATGTTCCAGATCATGATTAAAGCTAATTAAATTTCGTATAAAATTGATTCCATACATATTTGTCCAACATCCAACTGTTTTCGAGATATTCGTTATTGAAAATCGATAATTTTCTAAATAAAATAATTTTTACCTCAATTTTTGTCAAACATTTGCTTCTAGTGCCTTTTATGATCGTTTCTCAGAATAATTTTCAAAATAAAAAAAAAATATGTATCAAAATTTCATTAATTCTTTTTCTTTTTTTTAAACATATTTTACTACACTGTTTTCGAGATATAATCAAAAACACCCCCCGCCACCATAAGCTCACCCCCAGGGGCGGGTACTTTTAGTATGTTTATCCTCTAACTACTCTTAACCAAACCCTGAGGTCAAAAATAATCGCTTATTGACTGGACTAACTGTCATTGGTGCATGATTCCGAACTCTGATACGTCTTGTCAGCATATCCCAAACATTCTCTATCGAATTAAGATCCGATCTTCTTGCAGGTATACGCATAAGATTAATTCCTACTTCCTTGAAGCATTTTTACACTATACCAGCAGGTCTCGCATCATCTTGAAGATGAAGAATTTTTATCAATAAAGGGAGGAAATGGTATTACATATGTCCATGACACATCTACTCTTGAATCTACCGCCATAAATGACTGCTGTAAATCAACTGTTTTGTCTTAATGACTTATATCTACCATGCTTTGAAAATAATCGTTTCAAATTATTTTTAATTATAGATAGTTTTCCTAATGTTCTCTATAGTGGAAGAAGTTCTAGCCTGGTTGGTCCCTTGGAGTCAGGGCTCCATTAGGGAATTGGGGGAGGGGAGGGAGACTGGGTAGGCACTTGAATAATCAAGCAGGAGTCCGGTCTCGGTTATTTAACTATGATAATCTCTTACTAACAACAATTTTGTTACAGATTCGGTAAGCATTGTCTTTTTTTATAGAAATTCTGTGCAATACACAAGTCAATGTTTCTTGCCCGTACTTAGCCACAAAATCGGAATAGATAAAAAATTAGAATTTGTGAAAAATAATTGAAATAAAAAAAAGAAAATCACCATTAAATTCATCAAAAGACTAAAGCGACAAGAAACTGCTTGTCGCTACAGACTACTTCTACATTTACTAGACAAACGACCAAACCTCCCAATTCATTACAAAAGATTTATTTACATGACTGTTATTAGACCTATTTGGACGTACGGAGTTGAGCTTTGGGGCTCTACTAAACCATCCAATTCATCTCGTATCCAATCCTTACAATCCAAAATCCTTCGAAAAATCCTAAATGCTCCTTACTTTGTCACCAATAAGCTTATCCACAATGACCTTAATGTTCCATATATTGCTAAGTTAGCCCAAACCAGATATCTATCCTTTCATAGTCAGCTCCATAACCACTCAAATCCATTAGTTTCTCAACTTGCTTCCCATTCCATTCCCGATAATCCTCCGAGGCGTCTGGAAAGAAGATGGCCTAGGATTTTCTAGAGTAGAATTTTATTGAAGTGCTACTGATGAGTAGTTCTTTTCAAGTTTTTACATGTAATTGTACTCGTTATCAGCTCATTTACTTATGTACATATTTGTATAGTTGTAAATTTCAATAAATTGTGATATATATATATATATATATATATATATATATATATAATATATAATATATATATATATATATATATATATAGCAAAATCTGAACATTTAAAACAACTATAAAAAGAGGTATAAAGAAGATTAACGGGCTATCTTACTAAGGAAAATGTTTAAAAAATACGAATAATAATGTTTAAATAAAACGAAAATTACTTATTAAATTAAGATTTTTTTTTTTTTTTTACATAAACCCTTAATCTACCCTTAAACCCTTCAATTCATAAAATGAGATTTAAATCGAAATTTATTTATTTGTGAAATGAGTCAATAATTTTTTTTAAGCAGTTTAAAATATGACTTTGAAGGATATTTGAAGGGTGTCCTGGAGAAAAAATACCCAATAACCATAGTTCTGTAAAAAATCTAAAATTACTAAGTCTGTATTTTTGTTCATTGGGAACGGGTTCTTAAAATATGGCCATCATCTTCCTAACCTCTATGGGACCGCCTTAATGGTGATGGTATGATGTATGTACATGGGACAAGCCAACCGTTGGCGATGAAATCTCTGTTTCAATTTTTTTGGACATTCTCCCTTCTAGCCTAACATTCAAAATTCGTATCGAATCCTTAAAATTCAAATTCCTTCGTGAAATTCTCAATGTTTCTTATTATGTCACCAAAAAACTTATCCATAATGATCTATGCTTCCATGATAAGCTTATGACTCATGACCTCTTCTGGTGTAGATTTTATTGGGCACTGCTGATGGTTAGTTTTATTACAAGTACAGTGGAGGGTCGAAAATCCGAACTTCAATTATCAAACCGTTCAACTAACGGAACCTTTTTTTTTTTTTTTTTTTTTGGATGTAATTTTAATTGAATTTATCGTCTAATTACTTGTTTGTATTGTTAAAATAGTTTTTATTTAAAAATGCAATTAAATGCAAAATGTTTTTTTTCCATTATTGTCTCATAAGGGGTATAATATCTATATTTATTTCTGAGAAACAGCAAAAAATGAACTTCCATACTTGACTACATTTTAGTTTACTGAGAACGGTATACTTTATTGACCATTTCAATTGTTTCTTTCAATATCTTCTAGATCATTTGATTCGTAATAGATCTGACTTTAAGTCTTAAATCGATCTTTGTGAGGTATACATCGCCTTTGTGATCACGTTTTTTTTTTTAAAAACTACGTGTCATCATCTATGTTCACAAAATGGTAACTACAGGTCTTTTTATTTAAAGATAAAATGGAAATCATTACGTGGCTAAAAATAAAACTTAATCGGGTCAGACATAAGCTATTATGTCAGGGTTGGTAAATCGACAATAACGGAAATTTAAAAAATTTCTAAATCAATCGTCAGGTACCCCATAATCGTTACCGTGAGACTCGCAGTTTGAGTCGTAAAACTTTGAAAAAAGTGATAAGTGAACTGTTGAAAGATGGTGTTTACAAATAATAATTTTTTAAAACGAATTTCGACTATCAGAATTTTTATTTATACGAACCATCCCTGACATTAGTTCGAATAATCGATGCTCTACAGTAATTGTATGATTGTATGTTACATTATACGCATACTTTTTGGGTCGGTCGGGACCCCAAATTGGGAGAAAACCCTGGTTGTTAAATGTTATTTCGGCTCCGTTTCCTTTGTACAGAACCTTGGATCATTTTTTTTAACAGTCTTTCTAACGTAATTTTTTAGGGTATATAAATTTATTTTGGATAATGCTACAGTAATTGTTATAGTCACTTTAAACATTATTTAACTTTTTATGTTTACTTATTTTGGCTCAGAGCGGGAAGTACCCTTTCGGTGTTAATTTTTTAAAAAATAATTGAAGGTTTTACTGCAAAAAGGAGGTAATCCAGTTATCCATTGAAAATAAAACAAACTTTCAGCTAACTGTATCATTACAACTAACAATTCGAGCTTAGTCATCTAAAAATATAAATATTTATTTTTTCAAAATTTCACATAAGCTCCGATCTCTGTACGTCTTTTGGAATACTTTCTAGTATCATTATTTTTTTTTTTTACCTATGATTATATATGAATTATGTTATAACTAATTACATATCCGTTATAATGTCCATCCCGTACCGTGAGTACACTCAAGCCAATAATAATAGCCCTGGTATAAGATACAATAGGAACTGCCAACTCCAGGGTACATCCCCGATGGGTCTCATCTGTGCTCCAAGAACAGTGTGCTGCCACATGTTCCGTCACAAAGGCCTAATCACACGTTGAGATGGCATATGGTGTGCCACCACATTGATGTATTCGCAGGGTCACAGTCTGTTTGAAGCATTCAGTGTTGTGGTTGAACCTCATCAAATTGGATCTGGATGAGGTGGATGAGGATTTCTTTTTTTCTTTTTAATTGTTCTAGTCGCAAAATTAATAATAATAATAGTATTTTATACTTTTGTTAAAATTATTGTTTTTTTGTCATAGTTAAAAAATATTAATTCTTAATGAAATGTAATATAAAGGTTGGAACAAGAAAATTAAACTGCTATTGTAGCAATTTACATGTAAGGATACTTTGTGACCAATAAACTTATCCATAAAGAACTTAATGTTCGATATGTTGCTGAATTAGCCCTAACCTGATACCTATCCTTTCATAGTAAGCTCCATAACCACTCTAATCCACTAGACTCCCAACTTGCTTCCCACTCCATTCCCGATAATCCTCCGAGGCGTCAGAAAAGAAGATGGCTTAGAGACCTTTTAGTGTAGATTTTATTGAAATGCTACTAGTGAGTAGTTATTCACAAGTTATTTACATGCCTTTGTATTTACTATCTACACATTTACTTGATGTATATTATTTTGTACAGTTGTAAATATCAATAAATAGGGGGGGGGGTTAGTATTTTACGTAAATGTATATGAAGTCCGTAAACACGATATCTTTTTTCCGCGTAATTGAATTTCATTAACTATCTAAGCTAAATGAATTGCTGGTTTTGCTTTATTTTTCTATGTTACAAAAAAAAACAGTTAAATACTACCTACATTCAGCTGAATCAATTTAATTACATCTTTGTAATGAAAATAAACATGAACATTGGTTATTTCGTTAAATAAACAATGTAAAAAATAAATAAATTAACCTGTATAACTTGAGGAGAAAAGAAATATTTATTAAAAAAAAAAAAAAACATCGGTTGGGAAATGAAATAAAAGCAATTAAAATTAAAATAAAGAGAATTTTTTTTTTTGTTTTCAGATGAATTGTTAAAGTAATTAAAGCTGCTCTTTGAAACCTTAATTTTATTCTGAAAATAATAATAATATCAATTTAGAATATTGTAAACTTTTATAAACATATTTCAGAACCAAATGAATTCTTATATTTTCAATATTTATCCAATTAGTGAATAAATAAAATAAAATTACCACCTCTTTTGGTTTTTTCTTGCATCTAACGAAAGCTTTTGTTAAACTACTATGTAAAAATTATATATATTGTTTAAAAAAATTTTAAGTTAATATTTTAGAAATGCCTTTTTCAATTCTTTGAAATTAAAAAAATAAATTTTTTCTTTATCTATTTAAAATCTACTGCTTTTCCCAATTGACAATTTATTATTAAAATTATCAAATCAGTTAAATTAATTTATTAATTAATGATTAATTATTAATTATATTAATTGGCTAAAATTAATTAATTTAAATTGGATTAGTTAATTTTAATAATTGGTTAAAATTAATAATTAATGATTATTCGAAACAAACAAACTTGAGTGATAATAGTTGTTTCAAATGTGACTTTTTTTTTCGTTCTAACCAATATAGCTCCTAAACGGTCCAAGTGTCAAATATTATATAACAAGAAATATTCCCCTTTAAATGTCTGACAAGAGAGCTTTTATCAAATTTTCGATACGAGCAACACCAACGGAGGATCGTGTCAAAATGTTGCGTTATTAAAGGTGAAAAAAAAACATTACAAAAATAATATTACAGACCCTCAGCCGAAAGACATATCCATGTCAAATAAAGAAAAATATTTTAGGTGAAAAATATAATCAGTGGATCTATAATTTATCTGTTTTACTTTTTAGATGTAGTAAACAGTAACCTAATTTTTTACAAGTTCAAATTAATTTTTATGATACGATATGATAGCCAATTCATAGTTTCTTTCTCAAGTTTTAGTAGATCTTGGGATGTATAAACCAGCTTGTACCATTCAAGGCTGTTATTCTACAATTACCTACGAACATCTCTGTGGTATTCTTGTTTATTCTATCCAACCATCTGGTTTCGGTCTCCCATGTGGTCTCGTACCTAATATGGTATTCATGGTTGTGTTGAAACCGTCTGATGGATTGCTTCTAGGCTTATGACTCTTATTCGTGGAGTGATGAGAATCTTTTAGTAATTCATGATTTTTCACTCCCTATCGTATTCTTACTATAGGATGGGCTCTTTATCCACGGGAAGTGGTTTCCAACGATATAAAAATAGCGAAATCACCTGTGTTATTTTAAGAATTTTTTTAAATATTTATCACAGGATTTGTAGTACCTAGAATATTTTACTAACGTCATTAAATTTAAAAAAAGGTGAAACATATGTAAATGTAACTGAAAAGTCGTATAACTGTTTCGATATTAATTTTTTTTTTTTTTTTTTTAAAAAAAAACAATTTTTCCAAAATGAGCTTTAACGATTACTGCATCATAATATAATGAAATAGGATTGGTGAGTTTTAAAATAGTTGGTAAATATGACTTTTAAGATATTAAGAGGTCATTCAAATTTAAAAAAAATAATAATAAGATTTATTAAATCAAATAATGTTTATAATGTTTTTTTTGCCCAAGCTTCGGTTATAACCGTGGTGGGTTATCACCAAGGCAGATAACAAAGAAAACTATTAATAAAATATAACCATTCCAGTCGCTGCCCAAGGGAACTAGAAGTATTAACATATTATGTACTTAAAACTGTTTAATTATATTTTTTATTTTTATTTTTATTTTTTTTTGATAATTTGCAGATATGATTGTCAAACAAAGTTTGGTGGAAAAATCAAAATAAATAATAATTTAAGAAATCTCATTTATTTTGCAATTTTATTGATTACAAAAATGTTTCCTTAGACATCTCTAATTTTAATACCAGAAATACATTTTATAATCCCCCTCGCAGGTTATAAAGGCTGTGCCCTCGAGATCCACAGTAAAAGTCCTGGTAATGGCCAGCTCCCTTACTCAGTGACTGTAGTGTAGCGCTTTCACTCAGCCTCCACTGTGTACCAGTTGTACCAGTTACTCTGTGTCGGGATCTCTTTGTACCTTACTTGACCCTTTGTAAGAGGGAGACATTTTTAGATCGTTGATCCCTAGATCGAGTTTATATTTTCCATTTAGAGAATGATTGTATTTCTGACTTTTAGTTCAAAACCAATATTGTCCTCTTTGGAACAGATAGTAATACAAACTCAATAAAAGTTTTAAATAAAATACCAGAAATGTTTTCATAATTCCATCTTTATGAAATCAAACAACAATTAGATATTTTACCTAAACTACAGGTCACGATAGATCACGTACATATCATTTCATAAACTATAATAGAAGAATTGACCTGTTTATTCTCAGTAAACATGCAGATTTTTCGTATTTCAGAATTTGAACACTAAAAAAAAATATATTGATGAGGTATGTATCGACACTGACAGTGATAAAGACGTAGATTATTAAGGTGTGCCTTGAATGCACTCATTAACTACCTACGTTTCGGCCTACAATGCAAGCCTTCATATCCGGTCTAGAAGAAAAACAAACTAAAATATGTGACAAAGAAAGAGAATGAATATCAAAAAATATAAGGATAGAATAATACGTTATATTATAAAAAAAGAAAAAAAAGAAAAATAAATTCATCAACTATATCGTTGAACTGCCTTCTAATATATTATATTTATGTATTTACTCATATTTTATCGTGATGTATCCACTTGGCCTTTATAGTAATATCTTTTTTTTTCTTTATCAAAACAAAAGAAACAAAAGTATTTATTATATTTATGTTTAACTTACTATTCTTTATTTTTGTATTGTTTTTGTTTTCATTCTATCCCTGATAAAGGTTAGCATTATAGGCCGAATTGTTGGCACAAGAAATTAAAATTCACATTTGAATTTTGTTTTCATGACTGTAAACCTTAACTAAAAAAAAAAAGAATTAAAAATATTTCAGGTTTTATCGATTTTTCAGTTATCAGAAGGATGTTCCTCCATTATTATCCTTTTAGTTTTCTTCCTTAAGGATACACATATGTAAATGTGTAAAAAAATATTTTTTTTTCTTTCAGAACTTAACAATTTTTAATTATCGTCCTTAAGGATACTATTTTGAAATATTCCAGGATTTAACGGTTTTTATGTTACGCCCAAAAAGATACCGTTTTTCAGATCTACCAGGATTTGACGATTTTTGGTGGCTGAAGGACATCCTTGGCCCCTCTCCTTCCCCACTAACTAATTTTCGTCCTTAAACATACTATTTTAAGATGGCGAAAGGACATGTTTAGGCCATATATTATATATATATATATATATATATATATATATATATATATATATATATATATATATATATATATATATATATTAGTTTGCGTTCTTATGAAATATTCCAGGATTTAACAGTTTTAAGTTATCCGGAAGTTATTTTCGACCTTATGGATACTATTTTAAGATATTCCGCCATCGTTGTTCTTTAAAATGACCTTCTAGGAACTGACGATTTTTGCCGGCCTAAAAATTATATCTTTTCTGGTTCTTTAAAGTTCCAGATAATATGTTATAGCAACAGCGGACCAAAAAGAAACACTTAAATGACATCCTGATATATCCCGTTCCAGACCACCGTCAGAAAAGTTTTAAAATGTGGAAATTGAGTACATGTCCAATCGGAAGTGAGTTTAGAAAAGACAGATCCGAAACCAGAAGACTGACAGCCTTTGGCAAATGACCAGAGGATGGAAGCAATAAACGTCAGTCGCTGGAGTGACTGCGGCTTCCACCAGCACACGTGCGACTCAGCCCCTTCGAATTCCTCCCAACTCAATGTTGCATTCCTGCCCTGTACTCAAAGATTTATTTCCTCTTTGGTCCTAAAATCTAAATGCGACAACAGGTTATCGGCGATTTGTCTTACATGCAGTCTTGTTATAGACTGTAAAAATAAAAATCCAACCTTAAGGGGATTATCTATTATTTCAAATCTTTATTTTAAAAAAAATACTTTGTAGCTTGAGCCTGTCTAGTAATTTAAAAACTGATTTAATCTTGTAAGAAAGTGAAATATGCTGAGGGCAAGTTCTACCTAATTGATCATGTACAGTAGAACCTCACTAATCCGACCCCTAAGTTACCCAATGGGTTGGATGGAACGGCCAACGGGATTAATCGGAGATTTCAATGGAGCATATATTTTTTATAAAATTGTTTTGTAATTATATTAAAAGCTATATATTAACATTTTAAAATTTCAGCTTTCCTTTAGAACCAACCGTGCAGCGGATATTTTGGGGAAACAGAAAATTTCGAAATATTATCGCTTTGATGCCACCAATTTGCAGTGGCACTTCAAGATCCAAAACTATAATTCGGACCCAAGCATAGCACTAAAAGAATATCAAAAAATATAAACTACCCTACCTTTTGAATAGCAAGATGTACAATTTTTTACTGGACTGTTAGGGACTCCACGAAAATATTGTTCTTCCACTTTCTGACTCCGTGAGACGGTCGGATTACACGGTGAGTCGGAATAGTGAAAGTTGGATAAGTGAGGTTCTATGTAATACGTTGTAATTGAAGAAAAAAAAATTAACATTATAGTTGAAGAAAAAGTGATATTAATAAAATCAAATATAGTTCCGTATTCACCAGTAGAACCCACAGGCTCCTTATCAGATAGACATGTGAGATAGAATACAAAGATTTATATTTTCAAAATCACTGGAACTTGTTTATTATTTACATTAAAAATAATTATATATTAAAGTATTATTAGTAATTAGTATTAAAAGTAATTATATATAATGCATAAATCTGTTCATGTCGTATAAGTACAATGGAACTTTTAATCCCAAGACCTATATACTATACTAGTCACAAGTTGATTAAAGTACGTGTGATTTCTAAGTTGAGCGGTGAACATCAAGCCAGTACGTGTTGGGCGGAATCTGCTTAAGAGCTTTGGCCACGTGATCTTAGTTCAGGAGCTGTGTTGTGTTGATTTTCGCCAGAGTCAGTATTTGTTTTAATACTGTTACAACAGTGTAATTGGCTTTGGTAGCATTAGGCCGAATAACGGACTTTCAGAATTATGTTATTTTTGGAGGAGGTTATTATCAAGTTTTACTTCGTTATATAATGCCTGTTATAACTTTTCATCAGTTATGATTTTATTTTTTAATTTTAATTTTCTAATTAGTAATATTTTAAATTTAATAAAAGTAATATACTAGCATCCCCGTCGCGGCTTCGCCCGCTATTAATAATTGAAGTGGTATTTGTTTGATACAAATCTTGTATTCTAGTATGTTAATCCACGAATCATATTTTTACATTCAACATCAAACACAAAGGACTTTGATACTGTAGTAATTTTTATTCAACTGAAATAATTTGATTGATTTTATCTGGTTGTATTTTAATTTCTGGCCTTAAAAGTATGTGACAGTGTGGCAAACCTCGTTTCCGCTGTTCAACATTGTACATTTAAATTTTTATTATTGTAAATTTTATTATTTCTAAACCTTCCTTGAACTATGAAAATGATGTAGTTACAATTTGATACAGATGGGTTCATTAGTTTTACCATTATAAACTCTATTGGGGAATATTGCCAACCACATATATTCGATTTTCAAACTTCACTGGAGTGCACACGTCGCATCACCTATCTTTCACCATCTTTTCAAAAATAATTATATGGATATAAATAATTTTATTATTATTTTCAAACTCTATACCTTTTTAGCCTCTTATGTAGAAAGCCGCTCGCCACCTATCGGTCAATTTTTAAACTTCCCTGCTATCCACATATTATCGCTTTTTCAATTTCAAATTAATTAAAAATTATTGAGTTTTTTAAGTGGCAAACCTTCTTCGAATTATATAGATGGTATGGTTAAAATTAGGTACAGATTGGTCCAGTAGTTTCCTGGGTTAGTGATCACAAACGAAAAATGCCTTGTCCTTTTATAGTCAAGATTCGTTTTTAACTTATTTTATTGCTGTGTATCCAATTAATCAAAAAATAATTTTATTTTATTTATTTGAGATAATTGAGCGTAAAACCTAAGTGTCTTCAACGCTCGTCTGCTCTTAATAGAAATTCAATTTCATTTATCTATATTTTATGATATAGTTTTTCTCTGTAAAGAAGAGCTATCACTTTTTCAATTATTTTTTCATCGTCCCCTAGCGCCTCTTGGGATGTCTCGAGGTATTCCTGATTCTGTTAACCTTTTGGTGTAGTTCGTGCACTCGGTAAACATATGGTATATTAAAAAGCCATTGCCACACATTTGGAAGGAGAATCCTCTCTGTTTATAAGGTGAAGGTGTGTAGTTCTTGAACGGCGTTGATATCACAAATACTTTTTAAAATTAACAATGAGTAATATTTCATGATACTCCTCAGAGCCCTTGACAGAAAATCTGGGAATCTGTAACCCTTCTTGGTGGTAGAGTTTTGGGTCTCCAACCTTACAATCTTCTCGTATCCAATCCTCACAATTCAAAATCCTTTGTAAAATGCTCAATGCTCCTTATTTATTATGTCACAAATAAACGTATCTAAAATGATCTAAATTCCCATACGTTGCAGATTTCTAGTATATCCTTAAGAAAGAAAACCAATTTGTTGGAAAGGGGTTTGGCCAAGGATGTCCTGCCGCCAAAAACCGTCAGATCCTGGCGGTTGGGCCGTCCAAAAAGAAGATTTATTTAGTACCAGTCCCTTAGTTTTTAATATTCTAGGTAAATACTCCTGACAAATAGAAATAAATAACTCCTATGTTAACTTCCAACCTCAAACTACCGACTAGGCGTGTTGGTTAGATTTTTTAAGGTGGGGACAATGGTAATAAAAAGGTTCAAAAAATATTTTTCTTTTTGTCTTGTCCTGATTCGGCCTTGTTGTTCTTGTGCCTTGTTTTGTCCGCTGGTATCACGATGTATTTAAACATAGTTCGTTAATTTTAAAACACTGAAAGTCTGTTGCGAGTTGGTTCCTGCTACAATGCCTCGAGTACAATTATTAGTAATTATAATCAATATTAAAAAAGTGATGCCCAGTAAGCGTTAAAGGGCGATTATAGTTACACTAAAATAAATATGAGTTTAATAAATATTATATAAGCCATGGTGAAGGACGACAGGTGCTGAATGAAATCTATTTCCGAGAGATAGCCGTGTAATGGGCCCAGTGGGAAGATGGCAGGTCGCGGGCCGAACAGCTGTTAGCGGGAGGATAAATTACAAATTACCAAAGGTAGTATGAATTATACAAATGGCGGGGGGATTATGGTCCCCTCCCCTCCCCTCCTCCCTGTGCCCCCTCCCCTAAGGAGTATTAGCCTCTTCTCAGGCCATTAACTGGCAAATAATTCAGCATTTGGCCCGCCAGAGAGCCCGCGGTCGCCTATCAGTGGCTATAGGCAATTACATTATTTACAGCTGATGCCCTTTGTGAATTCCGGACTATTCTTCTCTCCTATCTATCCGCTTATTATTAATAAATTGGTCGATTGTGGGGTTGTAATTTATTAAGTTTATTTACCGCAATCTTGCGCTCGAACTAAGGAAGTACCTGATGTTCTAGGTGTATGAATGATTTATCTATAGTTGCTTTGGAGCAATTCTGTACCATTTAGGAAAAATAGATAAGTTGTTTTTTTGTCTAAAATGGGGGAAATACTCTGGGTAACACCTTTCACCAAGCAACCATACTAAATTGGTGGTCTACACATCGTTATGTCAATGGTATCCTTTGTTTGGGTTTTTTTATACACAATCCTCGGTTCTTCGTCGCGTCCGGTTTAGCATTAATCTAAAGAGGTGCTAGGTAAGGACTTGCCCAACAAATTATAAATAATTTTAGAATGGTTAATTAATTTGTAAATTCTTCTCAAGAGGTTTTGCATTTGACTAAATAATTTAGGTATGCTAATTATAAAGAAGAAGTAATATAAAGGTCTGAAACCAACACGCTCACAGACTTCTTGGTAGTTTGTGACTGGAAGTTAAGTTGGGATACAAGTGCTTATCCAGAATATTATAAAGTTAGGGATAGACTCAAAACATTATCTTTTATGTTAGGCCCAGCAGATTTCTATAACTTATAAGGGTTGTCGATGCCTGGATCCTTTTGTTAAAAGATGTGAGGAGTACTGCGTACCACGCCAAATATTCGTATTAATTTAAAAATAGCTATATGCATTTCAATATAAACTTTTAGACAAAATTAGCGCCTTGTTTTTCCTATTCGTCACGTTTTTTGTTTTATTTTTTAAATAGGCAATAGATAATTTTTTTTTCATCAACTTGATCAACACTAGAAGAGTGTAGTAGGAATGCAAGAAAAATGTTACAATCAGCTTTAATATAAGAAAAAATCACGAACTAAGGGAATTATTATCCTTACAGAGTCTTGTTTAAATTTACAACTATCCCAGCAAATAACCTTTACCCTACGTCGAAAACCTACCTCATCCTGTCCTCCTGTATCCTTTAATGGACTACCATTAACTCATGTAGAACAGATAAGATACCTTGGATTTTATCTGGACAAGAGACTTACTAGGAACCCTCGTACAAGATTGAAAAAACAAGAAGCTGCACGTCGATTTCGACTGCTGTAACACCAACTTGATAAACGTTAAAATATCCCGATTCACTACATAAACTCATATATTTGACGATTATCAGACCTATTTAGACTTACGGTAAAGAGTTATGGGGATCCGCCAAACAATCGAATCCTCCCCTCATCCAATCACTCCAATCCAAAATCTTCGAAAAATCCTTCATGCTTCTTATTTTGTCACAATGACCTTGATATCCCATAGTCGCAGATTTGGCGCGAACCAGATACCTTTCCTTTCTTAATAAACTCAGTCCTGATCCAAATCCACTTGTTGCACAACTTGCTTTCCATTTCATTCCTGACAATCCTACGAGGCGTCTGAAAAAAAGATGGTCTCGGGATCTTCTTCTTTGGCAATATTTCATTAGAGTACTACCATTGTGTAGTTCCTCTACACGTTTTCAGT
Source organism: Euschistus heros (assembly GCA_003667255.2). Lineage (NCBI taxonomy): Eukaryota > Metazoa > Arthropoda > Insecta > Hemiptera > Pentatomidae > Euschistus > Euschistus heros. The sequence goes on along the minus strand of RCWM02000008.1, from coordinate 1,818,172 downwards.
ATGTCTTTATTTTTCATTGTAATCCGCTTATTTACTAGATTTATTTGTAATACAGTTGTAAATTATCAACAAAAGAATAAAAAAAAATTTACAACTTTAATATTTGGTAATACCTCTTCTATTTGGTCTAACGACTTGGTTTTCCCATGTTTCCATCAGTGCGTTTTGAAGCTCAGCAAGCGCTGTTGGTGCAGAATTTCGAGCTGTGATACGCCTCTTCAGCATAGCCTAAAGATGCTCTATCCAATGAACGTCCTGACTTCTTGCAGGATATTAAACAAAACATGTAACTGTATTTATCAATTACATATCCCTTCGAGTTAAATCTATAAATGTTTAAAAAACGGATAATTATCTGGTTTCGATTTAATATAAAATTAATGCAACCAGTTATTTTGGTTGGTTACAGTGAAATGTATTGCCTGCCTAGATAGATACGTGTGCTGTGTTAAATTTAGCTACCAATTCAAAATTGAACGCATCACTCAATAAATTGTTTCTTTTTTATTATTGAATTTCAATGGCCTACCCCCGAGTATTCTCTTGCCGTATTTTTTCAACTAACGCCTTTTGTAGAACGTGTTTAGTTCTAAAAATACCTAAGCTACCATTACTGTTATTCAATGTTCCTTTCTATTTATATTATTAAATAATTGCTTTTCTGAAGAGGTATCGAAGCTGAGATCCTTTAGGTATTTAGATAGAATACAAGGAGAAGCAGTGGGGAACATTAAGTGATTCAGGCTTCTTTGATGATGACTGAGCTAGTGGATTAGTTGGCTAACTTTCCTCTAGCAACTTCCAACCCGCCCTGCTTTGGTTAATATTTTACACATGGCTGCCTGCTCCTCTTTAAATTTATAAACGGTTAAGCGGGGCCCCTGGAATTTTTCATTACTTCTGTCGATAACAGTTGAAAGCCTCTTGTTATCTCCTGAATTTTGATGTGTTGAATTTTAAAAGGAATGAATATGGTAACAGTATCCGGCCGGGACATTTCTGCAATATCAGTCGATTGGAATAGTAATGTTTTTACAATAGCTATGTTGGTAACAAAATTATTTTTTTAAATCTATTAATTAATTAATTTGAAATGGCTCATCAAAAAGTCTGTTGCCTTCATTTAACGCCTCTGGAAGATTTTCTTATTTTGCTTTTTAGCTCGAATTTCAATTTTTTTTAATCCAAGATTTTTCTGTCGCCAAAAGGAATTAACCATTAACCATCAATATGAAAAAATCAAACAAGTGTTAAAATCGTTTACAATAAACAGTCAAAACTTGAAAAGAACTACTACTAGACTCCTCGGAGGATTATCGGGAATAGAGTGGGAAGCAAGTCGGGAGTCTAGTGGATTTGATTGGTTATGGATCTTACTATGAAAGGATATCTGGTTTGGGCTAAATTGGCATCATATTGAACATTAAGATCTTTATGAATAAGTTTATTGTTGATAAAGTAAAGAGCATTTAGGATTTTTCGAAGCATTTTGGATTGTAAGGATTGTATACCAGATGGAGCCCTAAAGCTCAACTCCGTACATCCAAATAGGTCTAATCACAGTCATGTAAATAAGTCTTTTGGAATGAATTGGAAGTTTGAAAAATTTATTTATTTTTTCCTTAAAGGCAGATGGTTTTTAAAGGTCTTGGCCTAATCTATATATTTTTGTGAATTTTATTTAGATCCATTTTTTTTTCACTGACTATTAAACGTTTTAATTTACTGATATCGTTTCAGAGTGGTCTCAAACTTATGAGTGGCATTGTGTATAAAATTAGGGATGTTGCCTATAGTTGTAATTTTTTTCTAATTAATTAATTTGCATTATTAACTTTTATTGATTCTGTTCATAAACTTTTCTACGAGGGCTGTCGTGACGAGGAGTCTAACCGGGAAACCCAAGAGCTCCTGGGTATCGATTTCACTCTTCGATATTCGGTGTTGTTCATTGGAAGCAGCAACAGCGGCGGCAGCATATTGCTGTATTGCTGAGGGTGTTCTGCCCGCTCAGCCCCTTCTAGTAAATTACTCAATATAAATCAAGGTAGTCTGCCAGGCCGATTCTCAACAAGTCTCAGAACCCTTCTGATAAATATCCACTGGGATTTCGAGTGGTTGTATAAATGTTACTATTAAAAAAAAAAAAAAAAAAATGTGTGTACTTAACATTGTATGTCTGATTAAAATTTTGATTTATCTCTTCAATTAAATGAATTAGTATACCTTTACAATTTAGTATAAAAATAAATAAAATAAATGTTCCTATGAAGGGAAGTGCAGGAATGAAAATCTTATTTTTTCATCTCACGTTTGAAAAATGATATCCGCATTGTTATTTCACCAAAATATTTCTATTTTAGAGTAGGTCAAGTGGACCATTTCAATTTCAAAAAATTAAAATAAATTATCGAGTAAATTAATGGATTTTTTCATCCAAAAATGATGTCAGATTTTGAATTATCCAAACAAATGTATCTCAGGTTTAAAATATCGAAAACGAAACATCTTGTCTATTTCGACGTTTCTTATATGGATGGAAAGATTTTTATTTCCATGTTATAATTTTATTACCTTAACGTGATTGGGGTGAGGGAATCCAGTTTTTTTTCTAATTACTTGGGTTGTAAAAACGTTTCTACGTTATGTTATGTTGCCATATTATAAATTTGGTATAAATAGGTAAAGAGGTGATTTTGAGCAATTGTTTGAATGTATGCTTTTCCAAACGGATGCAATCAGTTTTGTGTAAACACAGTTTTCTTATTTACTTAGATCACTGAATGAAGCATGCTGTTTTCCAATATTTGAAATTCGAGCATTATTTGAAATTCGATGGGGCCGTTGAAAAAAATACTATTCAGTGATCTGGAATCTAAAAATTCTAATTAAAAATATGAAATAATTTTTACTGTATTTTTAAGCTACAGTCTAGGATATGTCGCAAAGGCTGAACATTCCTGGAAATGTTTAAATGGAAAGAAATATATTTGAATTTATATTACAGAAGAATCGGTGATAAAACGAAAAAATAAAACCCAATTTGGTTCTAGACTACTGTTGAAACTAGATATTAGATCGCGTATGGGAGTGTTAGAGGGAGTGAAAACTCCCGATTATGGGGTTTAACCCAGAACATCCAAATTTGTCAATTATACCTGTGTTTGGTTTTGTTAATGCTAAAGTGGATGTATAAGGAGTTATTTTAGTGGCGTTGGATGTTTCATGCCAGCGGATTGGCAGTCCATTTGCCTATTGTTGGTTGTCATTTATGCTAAGCGACTTGACGTTTCGTTTGCTTACACTGACAGCAGTTCTGAAAGCAGGCTGCCTGGGGGTGGGTGTGGCACGCAAACTGACATGTAAGGTAAATAGAGATATTGCATGTATTATCCATCCAATACTTTTATTTATCTCTCAGAATTTTGGCCCAGTTTACGGATCCTCTATGTTTAATAATTTCTTCTTTTGGTTGTGATTTATTTAATAATTTAGTAAGAATATTTTAAATTAATTGGAACATAATTGTATCCTAAAGTTGGGCCAATTCTAATCATTATATCAATTACCATATTATCGGCTGTAGCATTATTTTCTTATGCTCCAGTCATTCCTTCTCTCTCTCCTAGACACATAGATCCAACCCTTGGTATCTTCAGTCAACCTTGGCCTCTTAGTTCATTATTGCTACCAGTGATTAGAACATATATTAGATGATCTCCAAATCTATTTATCCTTTCCCAATTGTAACCTACTGCGAGCTACTAGAAAAATCCAGGAAGACTTGGATCGAATCTATAACTGGGCAGTGACGAACAAGTTTAGTTTAAATACTGAAAAGACCAAAGCGCTTGTAATAGGTTCGAGTTACCTCCTGAAAACCATGCCTCCTATTCCCACTATTTTCTTTCGACGTGATCCTATCAAATTCTACGCCTCAGTCAAAAATCTCGGAGTCATTTTCGATCAAACCCTATCCTGGAAAAACCACGTATCCGAAATTTCCCGTCGCACCATCCCAATCCTAAAACGTCTCAATTACGTTCGCCATCTTCACTCTTACGAAACCCGCAAATTAGTAGTTACTTTCCTTATCTTCCTCCACTTCGACTATTGCTGTGCTGTGTATGGGGGCGTTTCTGGTGACCTCGAGGCCAGACTCCAAAGACTACTTAACTGCTGCATTCGTTTTATTTTCGGGATCCCCAAGAACGCCCATGTTTCACAATTTTCTTTCCTACCGTCGCCAGTATTTTCTGGCATCCTTCCTCTACCAAACAGTGAAATCCCAACGCCTACTTTACATTTCTCAACTCCTTCATCTCAAAGTCTCTGTTCTTACTCGCCGAACCCTTTCTCGCCCATCAGATTTGTACACTCCTGCTCATTGCTCCGCTGCCTTCAACAGATCAATCCTAATCCGATCCTAGTCCCTATGGAACTCCATCCCTTACACCATTCGCCACTCAAACACCCTTTCCACTTTCAAATATCACTTATTTAACTACCTACTGTCCATCCAGATCCATGGAAACTGTGATTAGCCACTTAATAGTTATATAAAATATAAAAGTTTATGTACACGAAATTTTATTGTTTTTACAAAATTGATTCACAAAATGAATCAAAATATTTCTGTTTCTTTTTGTAAATATTTCTAAGTTTAATCTTTATTTGTCATCATTATTAATTACTATTTTATTATATTTAATAATATTTCATAACCATCTTGAGGCTCTGTAGGCCCCTGATTGTACATCATTTTTTATTCTTAAGGGACTTAAGGTCCCAGAATAAATAAAGAAATTTTTTATTTATTATTTATTTATATTCATTTAACTAATATTAAATAATGTAAACAGGAATCAAACCCACAACTTTACAACTTGGTTCTGAGAGACCCTCGAATCAATGCGTTTAGTCATTTATCTCTTCTTAGTATGGGGAACATATTTTCATTAATGATATCATATAAAGGTTGATGGATTTTGACTAACTGGAAAAAAAAAATTAAAATTTTCATTAGATCCTAACCTTTTCACGATATACAGCTTACACCCCGACTCATCTTAGCATTGTTCTCACCACTTACGCTGACACTTGTCTGATATCAGTAAATAACGATCCTTTTATAGAATCTAAACACTTCCTTTATATCACAAACCTTCAAGAATGGTGTCAAAAATGGATAATCTAAATAAATCCAAAAAATCACATCAGACAGGCTTTACCCTTTGTTGTAAACCTACCACTTCCTGTTTTGATGTATTATATAATAATAATTGAACAGATCCACTACCTAGAACTCCATCTGGACTAGCAAGTTAGATGGAATCCTCTTACGAAACCTAAAAGACAAGGAACTGCTCGTCGTTTTCGACCACTCCATTTACTAGACAAGCATTCAAAGCTCCCAATAAATTGCAAAAGACTTATTTACATGGCAGTAAGTAGATAGACCTATTTGGACATATAGAGTTAAGCTATCTGGCTCCACTAAACCTTCCTTCTGGTATCCAATCCTTACAATCCAAAATCTTTTCTAAAATCCTCACTGCTCCTTATTATGTCACTTATCAATAAAGATCTTAGTTTTACATGTTGCTGATTTGTCCTGAGCCAGTAAACTCCATCTTATTTAGAATTCACTAGTCTCCCAACTTAATTCCCGATAATGCTTCGAGGCGTTTGAAAAGATGGTCAAGGGAACTTCTAATATAGAAGTTTTACTGAAGGGCTACTAATGTGTAGTTCTTTACATGTTTTAGATATGCCATTCCTTCAAGTTTACTAGTTTAATATAATGCATAAAGTTCTAATCATGAATAAATATTTTTTAAAAAAAGTCATACTTTAATTTTAAATTATAAGCAATCTGATACATTAGATTCCACCCTAGGAGTTTATTAAGTTGTTATAACCACCTGCCTCTACCACTCTTCCCTCCCCCTGGCACTCACGGTATTAAGTGAATAGAGTCAGTTTCCCGTCAGAAGTGGCTTTTAGCCTTTATCTAAATAGCAGGAGTAAAGCCCTTCTTGTATTGTCCTATCGCGAACAAGGGAGAGAACGAGATAGAGAGAGCGAGAGAAAGAGAGAGGTGTGTGTGAGAGAGAGAGACTTGAAATTGGCGCTGTGTCATGGTGGAAGAAAATTGTTCTGAAATAAAGTTAGAATAAAGAAAACTCATTGAATCTCCCTTTAAGGGAGGGTAACATCCTTTTTTCTCGCTCCTTTGAATTTTATCTTTTCATTTTACAGAGCCCGGCCACCACTTTCGTTTTATTACAAGAGATAACAGAGATATTTCTTAATATTAAAGTTCTTAATCAGATTCAGAAAGACTCCATTTAAATTTCTTCAGGGATGCTTAAATTCTCGAATATAGTTCACGTTTTCAAATAAAACGTTAAGTTTACTTAACAATCTTTTGAGACCTGGAATAAATTAGGAAAATAAAATGATAAGATTCTCAATTTTGAGGAGTAACTTTTTAAAATTGTAACTTTCGAAATTATACCAACTATTCGGTGCAGATACTTTATGCGAACATAGATATACAATACTCGAGTGGCTTTTTCCTGAATTCCGACGCTAATACTTTCTTGGAGCTTTTGTATTTCAAACCCTAAAAACCTAAAACCCCTCCTAAAATGATGATCTACCTACTCTGCGTTCCTCTATCCACCTCTAAAATACCAGGACCCAACCTAACGATTTTTATACAATTTCTTAAAGAATGGCTTTTTAAAAGTATCTATTTTAGAAGGTCTTTTCAGACGTCTTGGAAGATTACCGGAAATAGAATGGCAAGTAAGTTGAGATAATAGTGGGTTTGAGTACTTATGGAGTTAACTATGAAAGGATAGATATCTAGTTTGGACTAAATCAGCAACATATGGAACATTAAGATCTTTATGGATAATTTTATTTGTAGCAATGTACGGAGCATTGAGAATTTTGGATTTTAAGGATTGGATAGGAGGTGAATTAGTAGGTTTAGTGGAGCCCCAAAGCTCGACTCCGTATATGCCGTATGTTAAAGAAGTCGAAAACGATGGGCAGTTTCTTGTCGTTTTAGTCTTGTATGTGGACTCCAAGTAAGACGTTTGTCGAGGTGGAGTCCTTGGTAGCGGATCTTTTCAACAGTGATTAGTGGAATATCATTAAAGGATACTGCAGGACTGAAAGTCGCAGGTTTAAGATTAAGGGTAAAGGTTATTTGATGGGATTTATTTGGCATTAGTCTAGAAGATGTTGGAGTAGACGGAACGCAATAAATTTAAATGAAAATAACAATTAATTCAACAAAGATTTGGGAATGAAACTAATCCGTTAAGTAGACATTGTTAATTAAATATTTATGAATTTTGATATGTAACGATAGGATATCTGTAGATTCAAATAGGTTTAATTGCTGTTAGGGTATGAACTTCTTGTAATTAATTAAATGTTCAAAAAATCGAAATCGACATGAAATTTCTTGTCTTTTTAATCTTGTATGTGGTTTCCTAGTAAGGCGTATGTTTAGACGGAGTCTTAAGTTGAGGGTCTATATAACGAGGATTAGTGGAATATTATATTAGAAATCTAAAGTTTTATTGTAAACGATATAATACTTTGAAAGGACGGTATTTCTTTGTAAATAGGGGTACGAAAACATAATAGCATGTACACATCTGACCCTAAAAACCACTACTTTAAAGTATGAAGATTATTTTTTTTTTTAAATAGATACGATACTCCATCCATCTATATTGAAGTGAAACCTATATCAATCATTTATTCTGAATAAAGTAATATTTTTGAACGACCCTTCGCTGCTGTAGCAGTCTTCCAAGAGAGAGGAGCCGATCCAAAGCAAGTCTAACGAAAATAGACAAGTTGCCCCCGGAGTGGAGGAAAAGTAAGTTAAAGCCATTACAAGTTATGAAGAGAAGTCAAAGATAACTCCACCTTACCATTCCAGCCCAGATTAAAACCCCAACGAAAAAGGACCCCTCTGGAGTTTCTCAACCTACCGCCCTATCTCAATGTCTTCACAACTTATTTAATTCTTCGATGGAGATTTCACTTCCATAAAGCCGTTCCTTTTTTTTCGACTTAAGTTAGGGAAGTCGAAATTAAAGTATAGATTATTTTAGTGGAAATTGTTGAGGGGGGAGGGGTGCGATCAGTAGAAACAAAATGTTTCTTTATCGCTGACGTTTTGATTATTTTTAAGCCTCGTCACACACACACACAAAAAAAACTCAATTTCTCCTCACTGACAAAAACAATAAATCTTTGATATGTATAATCCACTGCTTTTTCCCTGTTTAAATTTTAGAATTAAAAGGATCAAATTACTTAAAACAAATTAAAATAATGTAATTCAATTAACGTATAACGATAATTCGAAATAAAGAAAGCTGAGAGAAAATTGGGGTTTCAATCGTGACTTTTTTCGTTCTAAGTGATATACATAGCTCCTAAATGGTAAGTCCTAGTAACAAATTTTATATAACAAAAAATAGTTTCCATTAAATTTCTGATCAGAAAACTGTTAGCGAAAAATTTGATCCGAACAACACCGACAAAGGTAAAGTGTTTCAATATGTTGTATTATTGAGGGTAAAAAAAAAATAAAATTATAGACCCCCAGCCGAAAGGCATATTCAAGATGTCAAAATAAAGAAAAATGTTGAAGGTGAAAATAAAATCAGTGGTTCAGTAATCGGTTTTACTTTTTAGATCTTTTATACTGTGTTCATTTGATACTAGTTTAATTAATTTGTGTGATATGATATGATAGCTAATAATTTATTACACAAGTTCTTGATCTTGGAATGTATAAACCAGGTATAATGTATAAACCATTCAGGGCTGTTATTCTCAAATTATCTACTTCTCTTTTGTATTTGATTTATTCTATCCAACCATCTGGTTTTGGTCTCCCATGTGGTTCGAGCTTTTTTGACAAGAAGTAACTTGATAAAAAAGCTCGAACAGAATTAATGTAAACAAATCGTGACTTTTTCTATTGAAACCAACATAAGGAGATATTATCTCCTTAACGGTAGGTCATAGCAAAAAATTTTATAACAAAAACTATAATGCATTAAATTTTTGATCAGGGAACTATCTGCTTGAATTATATAAATTATCGATTTGAGGAACACCAGCAGTGCTAGGTGGTGTCAAAATATTATATTTTCTTTGAGGGTGAAAAATATGTTACAAAAAATCTTTTAATATCCTTCCGAAAGACATTCGAGCTTTGTTTATTTACATCCTATAATGAATACTATCATTGTTTAAAATTTTTTTAATATTGTTATGCACGGCCCCATGTTTCTAAAGCATTGTATTTCGTATTGGATTGTCATTTTCAGTGTGTTGAAGAACGAGAAGGGGTTTTTGTGTGTGTGTGTGTGTGTGTGTGTGTGAGAGAGAGAGAGAGAGAGAGAGAGAGAGAGAGAGAGAGAGAGAGAGAGAGAGAGAGAGAGAGAGAGAGAGAGAGAGAGAGAGAGAGAGAGAGAGAGAGAGAGAGAGAGAGAGAGGGAGGGAGAGAATGTCAGGGCAGAGGAAAGGGAACGTGAATAAAACATACAAGGAGTGCCCTAATGATAATATAGGGGATGGTTGGTGTGTTGACCCGCTGCCTGATTTAGGGCTGCTCGTGGAAAAACGGTTTAAAATAAGATGAAAAATGGGTCGGGGCCCCCAAACCAAGCGGAAAATACCTCCCCCCCCCCTCCACCTCTCCACCGAACATCTCTTATATTCAGCATAAATAGCGTTAAAAGGTAATAATTCATTTTTATCTTGAAGGGATATTCTTGGGGTAGATTTACATGTTTTATCTTGCCCTTTGACTCCCCATCAGGTTATTTTAGTTAGGGAGCTCGGAGATCTTAGATCATTAATGTAACATATTTCTTCCGGGTGAGGAAGTCGTCAGCTTTCAACTGGCGAAAAAAATGTTGATTTATAAGTTAGATAGGGGTTGGTTGTTGGATGAATAATCTATTAGCATCCTCAGGCAGTGGTCGTAACTATTAGAAACATTAGGATACTTAACTATTTAACAGATGGGTTCATTTGTTTAGCAAAATGTTGCGTTAGGTAAACGTTTTTTATATCTTGCACAATACATAACTTATAATAGATATATGTAGCATGTTATATGATTACTTTAAGAGGGAAATCGAAAACAAACCTAAACTTTTGTGACATTAAACAGTAATTTTCATTAGTGCTGACCTATCTTCTATAATTAACAATAAAATACGTTTAATGGCTAGTAATCAGAAGGTAATTATAATGTTATGATTTTTTAATATAAAATAATAAATATAGAACGTGTGGATTGTTAATTATTCAGTGCATAAAAGAAGAATATAAGCCTTGTTCTATGCAATTTTTTTTTTTTTTTTTTTTTTTTTTTTTTTTTTAAGCTAGTTTATATTATCTTACACCCTTTTTTAATTTTTTTAATTTTCTTTTTTTTAATGTATTCTGCTTTATTATTAATTTTTCACCAATGTTTCTTCTCTGTTGCAGGTATGTAACTTACGCTGGTGTTAATGTTAGCAATCTTACATCTGTGAGTATAAATTTCGCTTTCTTTCTTGCAATGTCGCTCAGTTAATTTGTTTATTCCTATTGTATTATTATTTATGATAATAATTATTATTAATAATTAAGTATGAGGTTGATGATGTTTAATTACATAAACTGCCACGCCAGCTCCTAGGACTTAGCTAAGATACACAACCCGCCAGACCGCGCTGTCACGCAGGCTACGACAATGTATGCATTTTTTTGTCTTCCTATGCTACGTCTACTTAACACATTTAAAGTTTTTTTTTTGACATAGATATATTTTTTGGCTGGGGGGTCTGTGCTCTTTTGGTGTAACGTTTTTTTCTCATTCAAAAATGTAAAATTTTGACAAGCTCTAGCTCTGTTGGTGTTGCTTGCATCGAAAATTTTACGACAATTCCCTCGTCAAAAATGTTGTAATGTAGAATGCTTTTTGATAACACTTTTCTCTAGGACCTACCGTTGAAGTTTTATTTGTTTATCAATAAAATGTTTTATATAAGTATGCAATTGAATATTATTTCTCCAATATCTTCACGCATAGCAGTGATTTTCAACTGCACAGTTTAGTTTTTTGAAGATTTAGTAAAATTATAATTGTACATCAAAATATTTTTTTAATTTTAATGTATGAGCTGGTAATCGAGATGGACAGAAACTATTTAAAAACTCTTGAAGATAACGGACTGCATTATCAGTTCTTACAATTAAAGGCTTATGAATCATATCTTTACACACAATATAAAAAAGCAAAGGATTGATATTTTGTTTTGGTTATAAATTTTGTTCGGCTGAAATAATTTAATTGATTTCATCTAGTTGGATTTTAGTTTCTTACCATACAAGTGTAGCGAAGCTCGTTTCTACTATTCGAAATTGTATATTTTAATAATTTTTATTGTGAATTATATTACTGCTAAATCTTCCTTGAATATGAGGTAGATAAAACATGGTGCAAATGGGTTCAGTAGTTTTACCATTGTAAACGCTCTTGCGGAATGGTTCTAACCACAATTGGGTCGATTTTCAAACTTCACTTGAATCCACGTATGGATCGACATCCATGTCGATCCACGTATTTTAATTTTTTTTACATAATTTAATTGAATGAATGAAATAAATGAAAAATAATCTTTATTCTGGGACACCTTGTCCCCTAAGAATAACATGAAAGTACAATCAAAAAGTATTATTGTCTGGCTGCTGACTATCAGGCAGCAACTTAGAATAGTATAAATTATATACATATAAATATATAAGGTGGAATTTTAGATTTAAAAACAAATCTTCGGGTTTATATGAAAAAAAAAAAAAATAAAGAAAGAAAAAGTAACATTCTTATACTAATCTACTATTACATAATTTCGGAAGACTGATTATTGAGGAAGTGGATGAATAAATTATGTTTAAAAGAAGTACGAGAAGGAGCAATGCGGATCGAAATGGGTATGGAATTCCAAAATAAAGCTGCACGATTAATAAAGGATTTTTCAAAGGAAGCGGTTCGATGAGAAGGGATATACAGATCTATAGGCTGGGATCTAGTGTTCAAAAGATGAATGGAAGAACGAAGGGCAAGGATGTCGTAAATGTACGAAGGTTTTTTGGACTTTAAGGATTGCAATATAACGGAACCAAGGAGGTATTGTCGCCGAAAACTTGGATAAAGTTGAATTTAATAAATAATTAGTAAATTTTATTATCGATATCAAGCTCTATATAATATCTTTGTAACTCACATGTAGAATGGCGCCCGCCACACATAGGTAAAATTTTCCACATACTATCTATTTTTGTAATAATAATTTAATTGACAATAAATAGATTTTGTTATTGTTAAACCATCGGGGAACTATAAAGATGGCCTAGTTAAAACTTGCCTAGTGTTACAAATGAACGTGGTTAGTGGTTAGTGTAAACAGACGAAAAATGGTTTGTTCTTTTATATAATAGTATAGATGTATACATACATAATTACAGTTTTGAATTTAAACACTTCTTCTGGAGTACATTCTGGATTTTTTTTTAAAGAAAAATTCCTGATAGATAGTATAGACTTCACATTTTCGTAAATATACCTGGTTTTGGTTTCACTATTTTTATGTCGTGCCCGACCTAGACCCCCAAGGTGCTGACTAGCCCCGTAGCCATGAACCTGCAGTGGTAGATCCTTTGTCGATGGAGGCAGGCTAACATTTGGGTGACCTTCTCAAGCTCCAGCCACGATTGGAAAGGTGGCGCCTGCCATTTGGTTACTGGCTGATATCGCCCTCTCTCGAATGGCATATCACATTCAATATGAGGGCGGTTGTTCTCTTCTTAGCATCGTTCGCTCTTATGTGGATTGTCCGGTAAGGAGGTGAGTCAAGAGACCATAAGAAGGTGTATGGCAGAAGAAGGACAAGCAAAAATCTATTTATCAGTATGGCTAACAGAAAGAAATTTTATATATATATATATATATATATATATATATATATAATCTATAGCTAAATAAAAGGTTCGCGGGACTGAGTTTTTAAAAAGATGCTTTATTCTGAATTACATACATTGATCAAGAAAAAACACAATTTATAACTTAATACAGAAACTTCGTGTTGAACATCTGTAAGTCCTAACGCATGACTGCAGAGTGTCGCTGAGGCCAGGTGGAGGTGGCCTTTTTATAGGGTTATTTAGGAGAGGGGATATCGTACATTTGTTTATTATTCCTAATACCATTGGGTTTCCATAACTATATATATATATATATATATATATATATATATATATATATATATATATATATCAATATATCAATTTATTGAAATTTACAACTGTACATCAAGTAAATGAGCTAATAACGATTAAAATGGCATGTAATAACTTGAAAAGAACTACTCATCAGTAGCACTTCAATAAAAATTATGCACTAGAAGATCTCTAGGCCATCTTCTTTTCAGACGCCTCGGAGGATTATCGGGAATGGAGTGGGAAGCAAGTTGAGAAACTAATGGATTTGAGTGGTTACGGAGCTTACTATGAAAGGATTAGTATCTAGTTTGGGCTAACTCAGCAACATATGGAACATTTAGGCCTTTATGGATAAGTTTATTGGTGACAAATCAACGGGCATTTAGGATTTTTCGAAGGATTGAATACGAGATGAATTGGATGGTTTAGTAGAGCCCTAAAGCTCAACTCTGTACGTCCAAATAGGTCTAATAATAGTCATGTAAATAAGTCTTTTGTAATGAATTGGGAGGTTTGATTTTTTGTCTAGTAAATGTTGAAGTAGTCTGTAACGACGAGCAGTTTCATTGTCGTTTTAATCTTGGAAGAAAATGTTAAATTTTTGCTATAGAATTTGTCAATAATATTTTTTAGTCTTTCAAACATTCTGTAAAGACAACCTAATCAACGAATATATAAAACATAATCATAATAACAATACTGGATTGTATTGGGTTTTTGCTTCTTACTATTAGTAACTAGTTAAAAGAAGTTAATTACCGTATATTTACGAATACTTTTGCAAGACACTGGATGAAGAAAATTGACTACAGCAACTATTATTTTTTAAAAATTAGTATTTAGTTTGAATTTAAACTTAATTTTATTTGGTTAATATTTAGTTGCACTTTGCCTTGTTTAGGACTGACTACTATCAAGAATTAAGGTCTCCAAACAATAGGAAGAATATAAATCTTTGTTGTGGCACAACTTGTCCCCTAAGAATAACAAAAAGAATTATTCAAAGACCTGGCTACAATGATTGTTGACGACTAACGTCTATGAATTATAGCAATATAGTAAAAAATAGAAGAAGAAATATAATACTTATATACACATTTTTTAAAATTTGCTCGAAAATTTCTTTAAATATAAACAAATTTACTAATCAAAATACTCTCTATTACTTTAAATACATTTCTGCCAACGTGTTAGTAATTTTTCTATAAGTAGAAGTTTGAGTGATATGTATTAACAAATACTTCTATAAACTAATTTTATACCAAATTTTGACTATGGATTTTTTTGTTTTATATCTTAAAAAGTGATCTAAGTTTCTAAAAAAAATTCTAGCTGGTTTGCGGCTAGTCAGGCCAGTCAGGCTGTTTGATAACTAAAGACTGGATTTTGTCAGTATAATTTTTAAAAACGTGCAATAAAAATTAGCCAAATATGCAAAAACTTGCTATTAAAAAAAAAAAACACATTGAAAGTTTCTTGTGTAGGCCCTCCCCCCAATTAATATTAAAAATATTGGAAACAATCAAATGCTATCGTGTCTTACTCATGAAATGATAGAATGCACATACTTGAGTTGCAATGAGCATCCCCTAGATATTTTCTATCGATCCAATTGAATAATTGCAAGAACAGGAAAACAAAATTTTTTCCCGTCTGATTTTAATTCTATTTACGTTTTTTTTTTTTTTTTCTAAATGTTAATTTTTTGACGATTGGTCTCATCAGGCATTTTCACTATTACTTGTACTTGTTTACCGAACTAAACTCTACCGTAGAATGAAATGAAAATACGAATCGTAATAAAAAGATATCGTTGTTCAACATCATACAATTTCTTTAACGAGTTCCTAGAAATAATTGGAAACCATTGCTTTTTTTTTTTTTTATTTCTTGTAACTTATATGTTATTGTTGATAATTTCAAAATAATTCGCTATTTTCTAAAAATGAAAAATAAAATAAAAATTAATATTTTTAATGATATATCAAAGAGTGCACTTTCGTGCACTTAAAACCTAAAATGTGCAAATTTGTGCATTTGAACGGGAATCCAGTCTTCACTTATAACTTACCTCAAACATATCCATTTAATGGCCTCGTTGTTAATAATGTTTACTATGTTGTTATCATGATCATGCCCTGCAACTAAGTAGGAATTTTCTTGTATTCGACGCACTCACCAGCTTTCTGTTAGATTTCTGAAGTTCCTTCATCGCTGTGATTGTGTCAGGACCGTGTGTTGATTTGATTTCTTTATAAAATCCCATTCTTTTTCTATTGATATTTTCCATTATTGACTTAATGTGTTATGTCGTGTGCGAAGAATACAAGGAAATTCTTACTTTGGTGCAGGGCATGAAAATGAGAACAATATAGTCTCGAAACTTCGCTAAAATATGTTATTTTATTGACTTAACCTCAAGAACCTTATTAATCATATATAAACACATGCACATGCACACAACACATATATATACATGCACATATATATAATTAAAAAAATAAAGTCGCAATCCTTTATGGCATTCGAAACTTTAGATAAAAAATTCCAATAGAAGTAGCGATTAATTCATCAAACCTAAAATAGAAATCGTTTGTTCCTGCAGAGCTGATGTCAGGTAACTCGGAAATGGAGCCTAAAGAAATGGAGAGTCTCAGTTTAAAAAATGTAAATTGTTATATTAGAAAAACAAATAATAATAAAGTTTTATAATGACCAGATACTGTATCGTATAGTTTCAACTCTTAATGCTTGTTTCTTTATGAAAGGAAAAACAAATCCTCCTAATTTACTTTTTTCATTGTGTGTACTATTAAAAGGTCTATTAAAAATTAACTAGTCAGAACCATATTTCTTCCTGCTCTAGTCAGATATGCAAGTATTGTTGATTTTATGAAGGGCCTAAGGTTGTAAAGATTAGATCAGAGAGCAATTACAAGGGTTTCGTTAAACCCAATACCGGATCTCTTTATAGTTTTCATGATGGTCTTTTAATTGTCTTGAATTTGTGCAATAATAACGTGGTTAAAGTTTTTTGTAATTATAAACCAATCGTTAATTATTATCATTTTCATTTTATTTGGCCTCTTATTTAGAAAAATAAATCTAATATTTTTTTTTTCTAAATATATATGTCTTTAGGCTGGGTGTTTACACATTTTTTGGTATAACGTTTTTTTCACAGTCAAAAATGTAATTATTTGACGAGCTCTAGCTCTATTGCTGTTGCTAGGATCAAAAATTTGACAATATTTTAGCATATATTTAATGGATATTATTTTTTGTTTTATAACATTTGTCGCTAGGACCTGCCGTTTAGAAACTATGTTTGTTTGAATTAAAAACGTCACGTTGTAACGTTTTTTCACTATAAAACTTTTTTTACCGTAATAAATGTAACATTTCGACACGTTCTAGCTTTGTCGGTGTTGCTGAGATATAAAACTTTTTTATGGTTTTATTATCGGAACTTTAATAGAAAATAGTTTTGTTACTTGGCATTTGTAGCAAATAAGATCGGTTTTGGAGCTGTATTGGTTTGAATGAAAAAAAAAATCACTTTTTGCCAACATTGTGTTGGGTTTTTTTTTTTGGTAGGCTCTAGCTCTGTTAGTGTTTCTCGGATCAAAAATTTGTTTCCGTATCAGAAACGTAGGAATATTCTTTGTTATATAACACAGAATTTTTAATTATTATTAATTATATTATTAACTGTTTTATTTAATTATAAAAAACGTTTAACAATGAAAAATCTGTATTTCGTTAAAATTTCTCGTTAATTCGACCTTTTGGTTGTTCCACCCTTGGCCTTTTAGGAATCGGATTTGCAAATTTCTACTGTATTTTTGCCGTACGATTTTTTTTCCCGGATGTACTAGAATACCGTACAATCAGAATCCAGATTAGCGGGATTCAACTGTATTGCTTGTTTCATCAGATCTGCAACTTATATCCTGCGCAATTATCGAATGGATTAATCCCCTGGAGAACAATAAAAATCCAGGAGAGATACAGAGAGACATGTTCAGAAAGGAGTTCGGGGGGTCATTGTTAGCGACAAAGAGTGTATTGAGCCATTGTTAGGCCCAAGGTTATTACCTAACCCGGCTGTAATTATTTTGTGACGCAAAGGCTCGATGCCGAGGTGCTATACCCGATTCGCTTTCAACACTGTCGGGTCGTTGTAGTGAACTGGGCCAATATCATTATCGGTTAATCAGCCGAATGATCCGCGATTACTTTTTGAATTGGCGTCTTTATTAGATTATAAATAAATGACGTTTCAATTTAGATTAGCTTTAACAGCGATAATTTGAAATGAGATGGAAATACATTTTATTCTGGGGCCATGGCCCCATGAGGATAATTATAATGAACAATGTAATTGGGATGTAGCTGTCTTCTAGTATTCTATCCATAGTAGAATTAAATTATGGTAATACAAATTAATATTACATATTATAAATCCTCCTAATATTATTTGATTAAATCTTATTATAATGTAATCTCAGATAATACCTAATATAGGTTAAAACAAGATAAATAGAAAAATAAAATTAAAATTATGTTTTCGACAAGTAACTGCCCCTCGTTTCAGACTACTTCAACATTTACTAGACAAACGTTCAAAGCTCCCAATTAATTACAAAAGACTCATATACATGACTGTGATTAGACCTATTTGGACGTACGGAGTTGAGCTTTGGGGCTCCACTAAACCATCCAATTCATCTCGTATTCAATCCTTACAATCCGAAATCCTTCGAAAAATCCTCAATGTTCCTTATTTTGCCACCAATAAACTTATCCATAAAGATCTTAATGTTCCATATGTTGCTGATTTAGCCTACACCAGATGCCTATCCTTGCTTAGTAAGCTCCGTAACCACTCAAATCCGTTAGTTTCCAACTTGCTTCCCACTCCATTCCTGATAATCCTCCGAGCCGTCTGAAACGAAGATGGCCTTGAGACCTTCTAGTGTAGAATTTATAATAAAGTGCTACTGATGAGTAGTTCTTTTCAAGTTTTAACATGTTATTATAATCGTTGTCAATACATTTACTTGAAGTATATATTTTGTACAGTTGAAAATTTCAATCAATGTATATATAAAAAAAAAGTTATGTTTTAAACATTTATATCTTACTAGCATTCCCCGTCGCACATACATAGATTTTAATGATTTAGACGGCCAAAAGTATTTTTTTAAGAATCAATATGGTATTTATGGTATCTATAGTATCTATACAGGGGGGGGGTGACCCCCAAAATCCGATTAATCCTTCAGCTTTTTTATCTTTTAGTCTTTTCGTAATTTTTTATTTATTTTTTGTACTTTGAATCATTTATACTCTAAACGGAGATTGGCCCAATGTTAGAGCATTTAGAGTATAAATAATTCAAAGTACAAAAATTAAAAAAAAAAAAATTTCGAAAAGATAAAAAAGCTAAAGGACGAGTTATAAGCTTAGGAGTGCGCCGAGGTCCGACATGTACACACTTGTTCACTATCGAATTTTGACTGTTCGAAAGGCGGGGGGAGAGGATGTTATATTGTACATAGAACTGTTTACTCACCAATTGTATAGATGCCTTACCATTATATTGATTCTTAAAAAAATACTTTTGGCCGTCTAAATCATTAAAATCTATGTATGTGCGTCGCTTCACCCGCTATCATAAATGAAGAACTTTTCCTCCATCTCAATACAGGGTTAGTACGCCATTACTTCAACGGTCTCCGATATCTAAGTATTTTATCTGAAAAAAAAACTCTTAAAAATACTAAGTATTATTTCCTTTTTCATTCATTTTCTTGGAACACAAGTTTCTTGAATTTGGATTAAGCAGCTCACCTTAAATCGAAATTTTTCTTTTCCCCTTGAATCTACCTATCATTCCTATGTTATTTTACCTCTACATATCGAAGGATTGGTTAAGAAGACCTTGATATATCGAATTTTCGAAGATTCCTTAGCTTACACCGCACCTCCACATATCGAAGTTTTTATCGGAAAACCTCTATAAATCGAAGTCTATCTGTTAAATAAGCAGATTTTGCTATCAAAGATTCTACGAAGAATTAACTGTAACTCCCGTCCTGACATTTGTTTTCGGTTTGTTTCAGTTTCCGATAAAGCAATTATGCTATACGTTTCGTTTTCTGTTTGTAGTATTGGTACAAACTTTATACTTTGTATTATTTTTAAAATTTTAATAATATATTTCCCATTTCTTTCATTTTCTCGGAACACAAGTTTCTTGAATTTGGATTTAGCACCACACCTTCAAAAAAAAAATAAAAACAATAAAAAAAATAAAATAAAAAAATAACAATAGTAGTTTCCTTTCCGTTTTCGTAACTTGCTATTATTTTTCAATTAAGAAATAATATATTTTATTCATGACTCGATACCAAAACTGTGATTCTTTATTGAGTATCGTCGTAGTTATCGAATTCGTTTTATCGAAGTTTGATAATTAATTAGAAAAAAGTGTTCCTGTTCCTGAACTGAATAACAAACGTTTTTATTTCGATCAACCTTTTTTTAGACTTTGAAATATATATGAATAAAACTAGCCGTTTTCTTCTGACTAGTTGTTGACTACAGAAGCCGATTAGTTGGTAGCTACTTGTCGGCTTTTCTCTACTTAAATTGTATAGATTTTTTTTTTTTATTGAGATCCATGGTTTGTTTAAATGTCTTTTTATATTTTCTTTCCAATTGCAAATCAATATTTAAATGCTGTATCAATTTTAGCCACTTTATTTAAGGCTATTTATTGGTTAATAGTGGTAGTATATTCTTTTTTTCTTTTTTTTTTTAATCTATAAATATTGTGGCCTTGAAATCTTCCCCTATTCCCTATCTCTCTTTTATTGAGAATAGAATCACCAATTAAACTCATTCGTATATTTAAAAATAAATAGTCCTAAGCTAGTTAATAGTGCCGTAAAGAAGGTATTAATCCGGGCAGTATAACTTTATCGTTCCGATGTGGATTTGCCTTTATAAACCTTTTTTACGGCTCTTACAGTCATTGCGGCCTTTATTGCATCTGTTCGTCGGCTCCATGTCTTATTTGAAACTTTATTGCACTTCTTTGACTAATTTTTACAAACAGAATACATTAAGTATTTTAAACAATTCGTTATTTTTACTATCATTTATAGTTTGTATTCATAGAGTTATTTTAATAGGAAGATTAAATTTTACTGTTACGACTGACCCCTTACCTAGTTCAGTCGACTCTCGTTAACTCAGACCTTGATGACCCGAAATATTCGATATCTCGATTTTTATTTTCTTCTATATTTTACATCTATAAGTAGAAGAGAAACATAAATTACCTCTGTAACTCGAAGTTAAGTTGATAAGTCAAAACCGCGGCGTATATGTCGCAACGTAGAGAACAATAAAGATGTACTAGGCAGTGTATTTCCTTCGATTGTTTCAATCGAAAATATGGGTGACAAACGTGTTGCCTACTGTCTAGAGAAGAAAAAGCTCTAATATAAGTTATTTGTTCTATCATTTTATTTTGAAACCGAAGTATTGGTAGGATCTAGAATCCCCTTCTTGGTACCGAATCAATACTTGTATTTAAAAAGTGACGCAACTCAGGAATCTATAATTTTAATTTACCGTCATGTTTACGTTCAATAGTCTTCTATAGAATGTAAAAAATGGATCGAATTAACTTCAAATCCTACCTGATACATCTCACTGAATCAAAAGATAATTCAGGTACACATTCGATATCTCGTACAAGACAGAATTTTACATTTCTTTAATGCAGGTTTTTTGTTTTGTTAGTTTTTAGATGTGATATTCCTCAAAGTAAATATGTATTCGAATAATAATTATGTATAAAGAATTTATAATTACTCTGACATAACCATAACCATCAGTGAATAAAGAGATAATACAAATAGTTTTATTAATTGATCTAAATTAAACATATGGCGGTTGTTTAACAATTAAGCAATTTAATGTTTAATGGTTCATAAACAAACAATCAATATATTCCCTAATTGTTATGATAGCTAATTTAATGATTATCCTAATTATAACTGTTTTATTTATAATACTTAAGATGAATATATACAGAGGAAGAGAGAGCACAAATACACTCCAGTGTCATTCCTTCTTCCACACTTACAGTTATGGTTTTTTGTTCACACTAACTATATTTTGCCATTAGTTTACAGGTATATCTGGGGTTTTTTTTCTCTTCTGTTTGTTAAACTCTTAACAAAACACTCTTTCTCGCATATGATGTGATGCGCAAGCGCCATCATCACGTCTGTCACTATACATTACACAGAAACACCTGCGATATTTATCTGTGTTTATTATTATCCAAAAAGTCTGAACTAATAAAAGAAAATATATTCGTTCCCAAATTCGCTGTACGTTATGTTTAAATAAATGGAACCGTAGTGGAAGATCTGTTACAGTATCAACGTTTCATCCCTCGGAGATGTAAATAGGAACCCGCTGCTCTCAAAATACCACAAACGGATGCGGGTAGGAATCCTTTTAATCTAACTTCTTGAAAACCCTCTTATCCCATCTATCTCAGGCGTCCTTTGCTTTTTCAAGAACCCCTCTCCCATCCCATCTTCTTAGAGTTCGTCGGCCAATAATAATCCTGGAGAATATTGCTCGTGTATAAATTCCCCGACAAGGGCAGTTCCACTGTATAAAGAGGGCCCTTTCCAGCCCTTCAAAGGAGTATAGAGTATCGGAAGAGTACCTCTGATAGCGATATCATGGAGAAACTGGAACGATCCAATATGAAGACGCTAGTCTTTTTCCCTCTTCTCCAGAATTCAATTACCTGCGAAGGAGAATAAGACCCCTCTTTTCCCCTCTTCTCCAAGACCTTGTTTTCATTTGTTTAATTGATAGACTGAAATCCTACTCCTTCCTCTTTCATTTGTTATTTATTTATTTATTTTTTATTCCTCTTTGTTCTTCTATTTAAATTACAGTGGGGTTAATTATATTTCTTGAAAGTTCCCCATGTTTTAATTGTCCGTTTTCAATGATTTGTTACTTTTCTCTTTTGTAGAAATAATCGTAACACTTAGTTCTTGGAAATTCATAATTATATTTAATTAAAGAACATTTTCTTGTTGAAGGGAGTGTTCTTAGCTCCTCTAAAAGAAAATTAAATCTTGGATCAAGGTTCTTTTGGACTAGAATTGATTGTGAATTCCGCAAAAAAAGAAGAAAAAAAAATCTCCGTTTCAAGTTAAATTTCATATAAACAAGACTTTTTATTTTTATTTTTTATTTAAAAATTCTTTGATTTTGCTGTGCTAAACAGAAAATGACTTTCTAACATTTGGTTATACTGTGATATCTTAGTAATTTATCGACCATGAACATCTCGGAAAGTACTTCAGAAACTTGACGTTTTCTTTTTTTTACTGTGAAACTTTTTAAGTTATTCAACTTAAAAAATATCTTTTTTGCATAGCTCAGCAAACGTATGATGATCATTTTACGAGTCGTGTTGTCTTGTTTCGACATTCCATCGATATATTTATTTAGGATATTCAATTTAATAGTACGTTATATTTATATTTTTCATTAGGTTTTACATTTAATTCAAAACAGAGTAATGAGTCCATTTCATGTGTTACATTTAATTGATCGGGGAACCACCAGTATGTAAACAAAATATGAGTAACAGTGGTATGACTTTAAAAACAGGTACATTAAAAATTCTGATCTCTTTCAATAATTCCAAAATTCTTGTTGAGGATATGGAAGGGAAACGTCGATATGCTTTGAAGTAAAATATTCTTTCCTTTCCTCTTTTTTATTTATGTGCTTGTCTAGTCTTTGTTTTGTTTTTTTTATCGTTTCACCCGACTTTGGGATACGTTGGACCAATCACTTCTGAATGCTCTATGCCTTTTTTTCAACCCAGTATTCCTTCATTCTTTCTGATCTTGCTTTCCTCTCCTCTTCAGAGATTTGGATTGTTCGTTTCGTTTTGATTTTGAATTGGAGCCTCTCTTTTTTTGCATACTTTCTGTGATACGGAGTTCGTTTGAGTCCTTCTCTGTTTCTTTAAAACAAATTGGTTTGGTGTTTTTGTTGCGGAAGTAGTCAAAACATTTTTTGATCAGTCTATTTGGGTTTATTCTGAGGATGTGTCCATAAAAATCAATTCTTCTCTTCCTCATTGTGCCTGAAAGTTTCTCAATTTTTTGGTAAAGGGATTCATTTCCAGTGTGGACTAATTTGTTGTTCTGAAATTTGGAGCCTAGAATTTTTGTTAATATTTTCATTTCTTTGATCTCTAGCCGTTGGTAATGGACAGTGATTCAGCTGCATTTAGCGCTTCTGGTGTAATTACTGTGTAATGTCTTATTTTTGTATTCTATGAAGGACTTTTTGTTGTAGGTGTTTTTGGTGAGTTGGTGTGCCAGTTCAACTTTATTTCTTCTAGATTCCATTGCTATTTTCTCTGGGCTATTCCAGCTGATCCATTCTCCAAGATATTTGAACTCCTTGATTATTTTTATTTTTTGTTCGCCCACTTTAAGATGTTTGATGGGTTTCCTATGTTTGTTATTATTTTGGTCTTCTCGAAAGAAATTTAAGGACCTAGTTTTTTGTTTGTTTTTGTAGTTTATTATTTTTTTGTTTTTGATGACTGATTCCATTCAACATATCATATCCTCCTCAATATATCATTTGGTCATTTAACATAGCCGTTAGAGTAATTAGAGTTTTTTTATGACGGTTCGTTTCTCAGTGGACCGTCCCTCCATCTTTCAGTCTAATGCTTGTAATGCTCGTTCAATGATTGTATAATGTTTTGTTTGTCTATCAAATGTTTTGTGATAAAAAATAATGATCCATATAACGTTAATAAAATTTTTCTTGTAAGCAAAACAGATGCAATGTACAGGAATATAATTGGTAGGAGTGATATTGGGTAGCGGCCGGCCGTAAGGTACCCTAATGCGGGGCGGACTATAATCTGATCTGCGTGACTCCATTGCCAGAGATTCCTGTTATTTATTTTTGCCTTTATTTAGACCGGCTCAGATTGCTCGTTACAAATGATGCTCCCGGATTTATTACCTGTTTTATCGTTACCTTTTAGCCGGCTGGGAAATATTGGTCGAGCTAAATCATATGTTCCTCGCAAAATGGTTCTCTCGTGTCCGCCCTCCCATATTTTAAGACCCGTGGGGCTAGAGCAGTGTATTCCTTAGAAACAAATCACGTAGTCTGATAAGGGAATTTATCGCTGGTACTAAAAAAAACATTGAAGACTAAAAAAAAAAAAAACTTAATACTTAATTGTACATGTTCTGAATATCTTTATAATATTTAATAACATACAAACTTTTTATATCAGATTTCCTACTTCTAAATATATAGTCGCCTATCAATCATACACATCAATGATCAATTTTTTTTTTTTATAAATATATTGTTATTTTCAAATGTACACTTTACAATATAAACTCCCCGTCAAAAGTATCGTAACACTTTAAAATATTTGAATTTTATAAAAACGTATTTTTTTTCATAATAAAGAAAGTTTCTGAAGTCTATAATAAACATTTCTAAACTAGACATAAATAATTTTTATCAAACTAAATTACAATACTTCTTCAAATAAACAAGAAATATAGAAAACTTAATTTTTATAATTTTCATTTTGTACAATTTTAACTTTTAAATTTTGAATTTATATTTAATAAGACTTATTTCTTGCCCGCTCTGGCTTGAATGACTGCTTCCACTAGTCTTTGCATACTTGCAAATAACGAAACGAGTGATAAACATGGACTGAAGGAAATTTGAAAAAAAAAAATATCTAAAAATTAATTCAATGTAATTAACAGGGAAAAACATTGATGTGTCTAATCCTTAATGTCTCACGTTTAATAAATAATAATTATATGAATATAAACCAAGTATGGATTGAGGTAAAAACCAGGAAAAATCTCGAGAATTATCGGTGTTATTTTATTATTTGAGAATTATTTGACGAGGAGTTTATTTCATTTCGCCTGGCTAAAAAATATTGGGGCACAGACACCTGAAGGAAAATTGAACTTAATGCCGAGAAAAAAAAAAAATAAAAAAAAGGACTGTAATGCAAAACGTCTAGTTTTCGATGTGAAAGATTATCTAGATAACGACGGTGTCAATTAATTTCAATTAAATGATCAAATTTTCAATTTCAAGTTCTCGTATTATATCCCAAGCTATTGTCTTTGGAAAATAATAATAATAATGATCTTTATTTGTTAATAAAATTTACAGAATTTATCTCTACCTTATGTCATCAGTATGAAAATTATTCATAATTTTAGGGACTCTATAGATTCATATAGAACTTAATTGTAAATAACGAAACGAATGATAAACATGGACTGAAGGAAATTTGAAAAAAATAATTAAAATTCCATCGTTTGTTATTAACAGGAAAAAACATTGATAGGTCTAATCCTTAATGTCCCACGTTTGATAAATAATATTAATATGAATATAAACCAAGTATGGATTATACTGAAAACCAGGAAAATCTTTGACGGGAGGTTATATAAAACAAGAAAATTTGAGGAAAATTATTAGAGCATGTAAATAATTTGTAAAGAACTAGTCACTAGTAGCACTTTAGTAAAAGTTCTAGATTACAAGGTATATTGGCCAGCTTCTTTTCAGACGCTCGGAGGATTATAAGAAATTGTGTGAAGTGACTTGAGAGACAAGTGGATTTTAGTGGGTATGGAGATTACTATAAAAAGATAGGTATCTGGTTCGGGCTAAATCAGCAAAATATGGAACATTAAGATCTTTGCGGATAAGTTTATTGGCTACAAATTATGGAGCATTTTGGATTTTTTGAAGGATTTCGAGTTGTAAATATTGGATACGAGATGGATTGGATGGTTTAGTGGAGCCCCAGAGCTCAACTTCGTATGTCCTAATGGGTCTAATTACTGTCAAGGAATAAGTCTTTCGTAATTTATTGGGAGCATTGGACGCTTGTCTAGTAAATGTTGAAGTTGTTGAAAACAACGAGCAGATTTAAGTAATAAATATAATGTAGAATAATTGTAAATATAAATACAGTGTAAATAAAAATTCACTTAATTAAATACATTTCTGTACCATTAAGGAAAAACTAGATAAGTTCATTTTTGTTCACAATAAGATAAATACTTTGGGAAACCCATATTGGTGTCCTACTCATTATGTATAAGTGGGCAAGTTGTAATGACAATGGTATCCTTTTATAACATTGACATTACAACTTACCTACTTTTTTAGCAATAGGGTCAAGTGGGGAACAGTTTTACAAAAAAACTGATCTCTCAGTAATGCATAAATATGAAACTTTTTTTTTTTTTGCATAAATTAAGCGAGTGATTAAAGAATATTTTAGGAGTCCATAAAAGTTGTATAAACAGGAGCCTAATACCATGTTGCCATATGCTCCGCAAGTTATAGCTATAGAGCTATTAACGTCTCGTCATTAATTTTATGGTGTTAATCAATCAGACGGTTTGCTAGGGACGAAGCATAAACCCGTGTATAAAGTGCTCTAACTACACAGCCTAAGTGCCGTTTCATGCCCCATGCCTAGTCCTCAGCGCACACCGCAAGTATATTGGTGTCAGTACTTAATTTCACGGTTTACGATAGTGTAACCTCTTCTATCTACTCAGGTCAGCCTAATTGATGTATTGCTTTTTAAAATTTATTCCATGCCTGGAGTAGAAAAAACTACTAAATAGTTTTCGCTTAGAGAGGAAGGAATATAATTATTTTTTTTCAATTAATTATTTCTCGATTTTAACTTTAATTTTATCGCTGGACATGTATGCACTTCCCCACATATCTAGAACATGCATTTTATTATGTGCTCAGATGTGATTTTGGTTACTTATATTTGTAATATGGTTTATTTATTTAAAAAAAAGAAAAAAAAAAGAAAAGATTTGTGAGGATTTTAATAAGGTTATTGGTACAATTTTTACGAAATTTAATTTTATCTATTTCAATATGTTCCTATTTTATGTTTGAAAATATAATTTGTTAGAGCAAAGGCACCAGTAGTAGACACTGTTGTGAGACTTGCAGTAATTTTAGTTGTAGTTCAATAAATTCGGCTAAAGTTCTTCCCCTCCCCCTACATATGACTAATAGCAGTCTCATTGAACCTAAATCCTTTTTAAAATAACTCTTGATTTTATGTTAAGGTAGTTGATGTTAAGGTAGTTTTTATACATATTTTGAGAACATATTTTTTCACTAATAGTGAGACACCTGTGTAGCAGTAGTAGACACAGAAATTCACCAGTAGTTGACACATCACTTACAAAATATATTTAATTTATTTTTCATGAAATGTGTTTGTTTGTTTTTTAAAGGATCTTGGATTTTAAATAGTAGAAAACTTGAATAATTAAAAAAAAAACATATTTCTATTTAAACTAGGAAGGTAAAAAATAATAAAAACTTTTACTTTCATTGTTGTCTTAATGAATCATGTCCAATCTCTTTGCTTTCTCAAATAAACTTCATTCAACAGGAATAATACAAGTAGCATATAAAAAAAAAGGAAGTTTATTCTTTAGCTATTGCTAGCTCAAACTAATTTCATACAACGAAAATTCAAAAATCTTCATTTTCAAAATTGAATAACGAATCATATTCAATCATTAATACCAAAAATTGAAATTTTCTAGTAGTAGACACCTTTGTCTACTACTGGAACAAGACAGAAGATCAGTGTCTCAGTAGTTTAAAGGTCCTTTTTGGGCTCATTCAAACAATCTTTACCATAAAAAATACATTATATACTGAGTTGCTTGAGTTCACTATCTTTACAAACAAAATCTGTAATGAAAAATTGTACCGATAAAAAAGTAATAGATGAAAATCAAACCAACTTCCCTAAGCTACTGTGGTTAAGGAAAGAGCCTTTATGCCACTGCTAATTGAAAAATGGCCGTAAATGCTGCACATAATAAGTACAGTGAAAGCTAAAGTTTAAACTGGGACTAAATTCAAATCGTTCTGATGTTTTTTTTAGTTGAAGTTACAAATTTCTACTGCTGGCTCAGTGTCTCCTGGTGTCTTTACCCTAATTGTTTTAGAAAAAAGTAGTGTTTAATTTTACAAGATTTTTTTTTTAATTTATAGCCGGGCTTAAATGATTGTTATATCTGACAAACTGTGAATTCATAATTATAATTATAGATTTAGGGCTAAACGATTTCGTTTAATTTTTTTTTGTTTACTGACCCCATCTTCCATGGTCTTGTTTGATTCAGGTTTCGAAGTATTCCTACTAAAATAAATTTAAAATTATATTACAAAAAAATACGTAACAAGACGTGTAGTCAGCAACTTACTATATGCTATTATAAAATTTAAGTAATTTTTTTTTTTAATTAATCAGCAAATGTGCTGAACTCCTAAAAGTAAAACATGAAATTGTCGCTTTTCGATTGATCAACATATTTCATTGTTAAGTAAATCTCTCATCCAACTCTCTATACATTTATGAAGTTCCTCGATTAGTTTGAACATCCAAACTTAAAACTAATTTTGACGTTACATAAAGTAATTTTGGATATTTTGTAAATCCTTTGTAAAATAAATATGCATTGTGAGGAAGATGTATCGTTGAAATTGTTTGCTGCTTAGGTTTCAGTCTCAAATGAGGTGATTTATGGTATGCATGAAAGCGGTACAAGAATTGAACCTTGGGGTACCCCAGAGTTTACACAAAGCGTACGACTTGGGAACTCTACAACACAGTAAAGGACGAAAAACAAGAAGATTTTATATACTACAATGGTATTGTGATTTTGATAGTTCTAACAGTATTTTATGAAAGACATTATTGGATTGTACCTAACTGAAGAAAAAAAATTGTATAAACGCAACCTTATTGGGATCCTGTCTAAATAGCCTTTTTGCTTTGATCTTCATTTTCAACTCGGGAATAAGGAAATATGTTCCTAATTTTTAATATTACAAGTTTTTATATTTATTCTTCATTAACTCTATTTTTAGGTTCTGTTGGTTTATGTAGGCCTTCTGCTTAGAGAGTGATGATATAACTCCCCGAAAATCAGTTTTTATTGGAAAGTTGAGTTCGTTGTTTCTTCTAGTTGTGGACACATTTTATTCTTATTTTAAAAAAATACAAAAACGTAGCAATTATGCATAGGAAAATTTTTCCTAAAAATAATAACAAATAATGTAGTATCATATCATTTATGTATCCCAGAGGTCATTCTTCTGTTGGCTCAGTTATTCATATGTATCACCACCTCCGTAAAGGGACCTCTCTCCGCGATAGTGTTGCTATGCGATACGGAAGGCCGTAGCTCGCCTCCCTCCTCAGAAATCCCGATCGTGGTTAATACCACCCAGGAACCGCCAGGCTTCGGAAGGGCTGAGTTATAGCGGAACCGGAACTAGTCGGTGTTGGGAAAAATATGGCCCTTCTAAAATAACCCTTCTCCCTGGGCCGGAATCTCTTAGAAATCATCCATGCTGTGTCGTTGGGCCATCTGTCTGTGTGTCCCCGGAAGGATGTATTCTTGGCTTCCTGTTTTCCACGGCCGCTCCATTTACCACAAGCCGACCCCTCATTTCCACCACCGTTAACCATATCCCTCCCACCCTACGCACAATACTCATATTTATTTATTTCAGGGTAATAAAGTGAGGCTTGTTCTTTTATTTGAGGTCTCGGCCTGCGGTTTGCCTTTATCATTGATAAAATAAAGATTTATGTGTGGCCGTTTTCTTCGAGGATTTGGGAAATTTATTGCTGCTATACTTTACGTGCTAATGTTAGTAAGCGACGATACATCCTCGCCTAAGAAGGTCATAGTAGTTGATTTAGTAGGGGGGGGATTGAAGGCAGTTGGTGTTAAAGAACTTTTGGATATCCATGATTACTTCAATTGTGTGTTCCTAATGTCAAAATTGTAATAGGTAAAATTAAAGTCGCATAACAATCTATTCTTATTCACATTAATAGAAGATAATTATTATCCACGTGCATAGCTTGAATTTAATAGTATAGAAAAATAATTTTATCAGTGGAAAAACTACCTTAACAATAACAAATAAGTACAGATATAAATACAATTCATCTGGTCAAAGAAAGATTAGAATGATTGTATTTAAAAAAAAATTAAAAATTATAATAGTTTGTTTTATTTATTTTTTTTTTTTATGATACCATCTAATCGCTTTCTCCAGTCGTCATGGTATTGTGCCAACCCCGTCCAGCTTTTTGATTCTCAAGACGTTTCCACTGTCTTCCGCTTCACCATCCGTCCACTTCAGCTTTGGTCTTCCTCTCCTTGTTCCATCAATTCGATGCGTCAACACTAAACACTATTGTTAAAACACTAAAAGACTTTTACCTTTTTTGTAACTCTGCCATACGCGACCACTCAAGGGTTAAACTATGTTGAATAGATCCGCTACCTAAGACCCTGTCTGGGCAAACATCATACTTGGAACCCACATACAGGAATAAAACGACAAGAAACGGCTCAGCGTTTTCGGCTTTTTCATCACTGACAAAGATTCATAGCTTCCAATTAATTTAAAAATACTTTTTTTACATGACGGTAATCAGACCTATTTGTAATATTATTTCTGCTATCCTTGCATTATGCCATGCATACCTCAGACGCCTTAACTTATTATCTCAACTTAATTTTTATCTAATTTTTCTAACCACATCAGTCTCTTCAAAGGGAAGGTACAGTTTTAGATTGGTGTGTCTCCTCCATAGCTCTTTTTCAGAATCTTTAAGAAAGATAATAATGATTAACAAATAAATAGTAACTAAATATTTACAGAGGAATAGAAAAATAATCATAATAATCTATAAATAAAACAAAACAAAATTCAGTTATAATTTAATTTAGTAGGTAGGTAGCAAGCATCACCTTGCCAGAGAAAATAGAATGAGGTACTGAAAATAGAGGGTTTTGAATATTGTAAGGGATTTTTCTGATATGATGGAAATGGTATTCGAGAGGACGGTTGAGCGAGGAAGATATAAGCGTTGAAATGCTACTATGAGGGGGGGGAGGTATGTGCAGGTCAGAAAGACGGGATCTTGTGTGCATTGAATCGACTGCAGATCTGAGTTTAAGCATACTGTTAATATAGAAAGGGTGAAGGGTATTGATAATTTGTTAAAGGAATGTTTCAAGGAAATATTGTGTGCGGAAAGTAGGATAAAACCAACTTAATGGGGATTGAGATGGGGACCGTGGGCGAAATCGAGATATCGAAGACAAACTCGGAAAAGCAGTTCGTGATTTGCTTCAAACTGCCCTGGAGCACCTTGGAGAGGCCAACATAAACCAATAAAGCCACCACGATTACTGATCCAACCAATTTAAAGCTACGGTTCGTAAGCTGTGCCTTCTCCATTATCGTTTCAGATTTCGTGATTTCAATTCAACATTATAAAATCTATCCATTTTTTCTATATGAATCGACTAAATTTTGCTGTTGGGATAACATACTATAAATTAATATATAACCTATGGAGCTACTAGAAAATAAAAAATGTACACTCCTTTAGAATTGAAGCAGACTCCTCAAAAATCTGTTTGAGGGTAGCTGGAGGAAAACTCATCAAATGTTCATTACGAGTTACTTTGACACCACACTCCCTTCCATAAAGCTTAGAAGGGCACTGATAATTTACTGGTTGACATACTTTGCCCGAGTTAAATAATATATTCTCTTTGATCAGACGTGTTTTCTTCTTGTAATTATAATTTCCTATAGTTCTAATCTTCAATGTTTAGTAATTTAGTTATAATATTATGAGTTCAGGGGTAACTATATTTTCAGATGTTATATTAGTTTTTGAAGAACTTACAATGTCAGACTTATAATACCGAGGCTATACTCTACTTCGGTGGTTATGTAGGCTCTGGTTGAATGAAGTTGTGTTTTTGCCAAACTTGTTTTTGGATTTACTATTAATTTTCGTATTAAATTTACAGTTATATGAGCTACAATCGCTAATAAAATTATGGATTTTAATATTGTAAAATCGGGTCCAGTTTTGTGAGGGAATGAATAACCTTTATGTTATCGACCAAATATATTAACTGAACGCCCATATTTGCGGAGGGTCTTCTTATTGTACTTCCCTCCAATAAAATAAATATATAAAAAAACATTCTTTCACGATACGAGGGAACGAGAACATTTACACCAAAGGTGGGAAATTCGAAAGGGAGCCCCCATCAATCAACCTGGAAGGACCTAAAGGAAGGGCGATGGGCCGATAGAGGAATTGAAAGAGAAAGGTAGAGACTTGAAAAAAAATAGGCTCCGATGAGGAAGCCATATAAAATGTTGGCAACAAGGAAACCCCACTCAATGCCTATAATAACAGGGCCAATAATGGAATGGAATCGAGGGAGAGAGGGAGAGGGAGAGGGAGGGAGAGAGGAAACAACACCGCGGTTAATATCGCTAAAAGGATCTCACCTGTTTCACCAACGCTCCCACCTCCCCGCTGGGTCCTATCTCCAGCTCTCTAATGAGACCTTTATTAATTATTTTAGAGAACTTTACTAAAGCGATTTCTGTTGTAACTCAAGTATCTGTTAAAATAATAGATTTCCCTTTACATCAACATCACTTTTATTCTAACTTTAAAAAATTTAAAGAACGGTTAAATAATTTTAATGTTTTTGGCTTACAACTAAATAGCTAACATATAGGGTGTCCAAAAAGAGTATCGGGTATTTGTTACTTCGATAAAACAAAAAAAGGTTATTGTTAATTATTACAATATAAAGTGGAATATTATTTGGAAAAGATGATGTTATCTAAATGGTGACCGTTATGCTGCTGGCACTCTTCTAATCGGGAACGAAGATTGGCGATCACATGCTGACACATAGCCCTCGGTATTGCTGCTGTTTCTGACTTGATGTTTTGCTTCAATTGTGTCAGGTTCGTCGGATTATTCCAATAGACCTTACGTTTATGGTATCCCCATGCAAAATATTCAAGTGGACTAAGGTCGGGGTTTCTGGGAGGCCAGTTGATGTTACCCTTACTCGAAATGACCTTATTAGGGAATAATTCGTTAACAGCTTTCATTGCTTGAGTTGAAACCTTGAAATTCCTGTAACTTTGGACCCAAAAAGTTTCGCAGCATATCGCAATAACGGTCACAATTCACATTGAGTGGTCGGCCTCGTCGATCTTCATGAAAATAAGGACCGATTATGCGTCTAGCATACATAGCGGTCCAAACAACGAATTTTTGGCTGTACAGGTGTCGTTAATGCTTTTGTTTCGGATTTTCCTCTGCCCAGTACCGACAATTCTGTTTATTGACATGACCATTCAGATGAAAATTTGCTTCATCACTTAAGAGTATGTTATCAAAATTGTTGAAGTAGTTTTTGTTTGTAACAAATACCCGATACTCTTTTTGGACACCCAAAAACTCAAGAACGCGGCTTCAACAAGATGGGGCCACTTGCCATACATCAAATCAAGCAATGGAAGCTGTTAACGAATTATCCCCTAATAAGATCATTTCGCGTAGGGGTAACATCAGCTGGCCTCCCAGAAGCCCCGACCTTAGTCCAGATGTCTCTATTGCATGGGGATACCTTAAAAGTAAGCTCGATTAGAATAATCCGACGAACCTGACACAATTGAAGCAAAACATCAAGTCAGAAACGGCAGCAATACCGAGAGCTATGTGTCACCATGTGATCGTCAATCTTCGTTCCCGATTAGAAGAGTGCCAGCAGCATAACGGTCACCATTTAGATAACATCATCTTTTCCAAATAATTTTCCACTTTATATTGTAATAATTAACAATAACCTTTTCTTTTTTTTTAAGCAGTTTTTGTTTTATCGAAGTAACAAATACCCGATACTCTTTTTGGACACCCTGTATAATTGTTATGATATAATATGATAAAGGCTTTAAAAGTAAGCAGTGCCGTTAGGACAAGTACACAGAGATAAGCGACGTAGAGTATAGCCTATGTAGTATAAGTGCTGATGTTAGTTATAGCATTGTAAGATTTTGAGATATATCCATCAAACAATAAGAATGTAGTAGTTACCTCTGAATTCTTAAGATCAAAACTAATTTACGAAACATAGAAGATAGGAAATACAGGAATTCTAAAAATCAGACCCTTACAGAAATTTCCATAGGTTTTGACTTAACTCATTTGGGACCAACGTTTCATTTATGGAACAAATTTTTAAAATTCATTATTATAGATTATATCAATGATTGAACTGCTTAAATTCCATGGTGATTTAATTTTCAGAAATATAATTACTTCTTTTAGCGTAATTTATACGGTCTCTTTAGTTTTCCAGATTTACATTTTAGAATTAGGAGGACCAAATTACTTACATTAAATTAGCTATTAGCGGTTATACGAAATCAACAAAGTTAAGAGAAAATATCGGTTTCAAACGATACTTTTTCCATTAAAAAAACAA
This sequence comes from Euschistus heros, assembly GCA_003667255.2. NCBI lineage: Eukaryota > Metazoa > Arthropoda > Insecta > Hemiptera > Pentatomidae > Euschistus > Euschistus heros. The sequence goes on along the minus strand of RCWM02000008.1, from coordinate 1,783,301 downwards.
TAATTAAATTTCCTAAACGGTAAGTACAAATGTTATATAATAAAAACTATTTCCTCCATTAAATTTATGATAGAAGGTGTTAAAATGACTGAAAAGAAAGTTATAACAAAAAAGTATACCCTCAGCCAAAAGACATCCATATCAAAAATTTTTCTTTTTAAAAATAGTGATTTTATCGTCAACAATTTTTTCCCTGCGAAGCACCGTTATTACTATAAAAAAATAAGTTAGTACTATATAAACCTCTTTCCATATATGTAGCATTGCAGACGTTTTGTATATGGTAACGTTTTATTTGATTGCAGTTATCTGACTCTATTAATGGATATTATACTAACTGCTGATATGAATATGATCGGGGTATAGCACAATCCTCCGATTGCATCCCCCATCACATAGATAGACATGTTCTTAATTTATTCCATTTACTGGACTTCTTCCTGTCAATTCGCTTTAATACGAGGCGAAAGAGAATGTGTTGATGTTTTCCAATTTGCATTTAATTTGTTTTCGAATTTCCCACACTTGGATGGGACGCCATTGCTGTATTGCAGACGACACGGCTGGAGGTGCTGCCGAAGTGCCCCCGGGCGACGTCAAGCCGATTAAATCATATTTCCAAGCTGTCAGGAGCAGCCCTCCCTCAAATCACATCACTCCTCCTCTCCCGTCTAATCCCCTCCGGATTAACTCTTTCCTTCAACGTCATTTCATCCCGCTTGCAAAAATTACAATGGAGCGCTATCGTCAGAATACCATATGCGCTCGTGGCTTGATGCTAGGCCGAAAAAACAATTTGGAGTGCCGAAGGGGCGGAAATAGGGGAGAAGCTGGTATACATCGAAAGCAGCATGCATAAATCAAATTCGACAGCTTCTCACATTTATAACATGTTTGCTGGTAGAGAATGTTCCAGGAATTATGTATTAGAGATTTGGTTAACGGAATAAAACTGCGTCGTCTATGGTCTGCTCTAAAACTATGGCGTTCTGATTTTGGTATATTTGGTATATGTTTGTATTAAGATGGTTCCGTATTTAGAAACAAAAAGATAAGACAATTTTTTATGAACTTCAGTATATTTTATTTAGATCCTTCGAACAAACTTCGATCAGTTTAAACTTTCCATCAATTGTTTATCAAAAATATACTAGGATAGTACTGTTTACAATAATTTTTTTTTTAATTTAAACTGGTAAGTAGCATATTTGTTTCTGCTTTTAATGTCTTGTAAAATTATATTGCTATGCCAGGTCCGTCTTTGAGTATGATCAAGTCTTTCTGCCCCCTGAAACTCAGTTAAGTCTTCACTTAAACTTTCTTATAATTCCTCAATCCAAAGACCCCCTTATGCTTTAAGGGTGCACGCTGTATATCCCACTCTCCTCTTTACTTTTGATTTCTTCGAAGCGATATTCTTATTCCGAATACTGCTTATACCATTTCTTGCCGACAAAGGATCTACCTTTCGCAAATATTAGACGGCATACTGCTGATAGGTGCTGCCCTATGCCGCCTTAACCGATTTTACTTAACTCCTTAAACGGGTATCACTTGTTTTGAAACTTTTGCAGTTTAATTATAATTGAAGGGTGTTAAGCTTGTAGAAGGAATGCCCGGTAACTATAGTTATCGGTAAGTAACTATAGTTCTAAACAAATTTCAAAATAAAATCACAAAATCTATATTCTTTCTAATTGGGAACGGGTTCTTAAACTGTAAGCCATGTGGAAATCCTTTTTCTAACTTCTACGAGTCCATCTTAAGTGATAGTACATGGGACAAGATAACAGGTGAACCTGAAATATCAGTTTTAGTTTTTTTTTGGACAGTTTTTTTTTTTTTTTTTTTTTCTCCCTGCTAGCTTGACACACTTCAATTTTTGTTTGTTATTTAGCTATAAGCAAATTACATTGTGGTCACATAATTGATGTTTTATTGGGTCATTTTTTTCAGCCAAGCTTTTAAAATAAAAGGAATATTGGGTTCTTTTCTCTCTTTTAGTTATTTTTTCAGGTATAAAAACGAAACTATTATAAATTTTTAGCTAGAGATATTTCAGTTCCAAACCCTTGGATAAGCACATACTGAATTATGTAGAAGAGAGGGGAGCTCACTTAGAGAGCTGACCCCTAGGAGCTGATAACACAGGTGCCCCGGCTGAGGGGGTGCCAAGGATCTGATGAGTGTCAGCGGCACTCCTCACGTCGGGGGCGGGAACCAGGGGTAGGGTGGGAAATTGACGAGGGTTAAGGAAGGGTATTTATGGAACCCTCTCCTTAGGAGTGTGGGAGGGGATTTTTATTAATCTTATCCCGTCCCAGAGAGTCTAATCCATCTTGGTGGGTTCTTCGGAATGAGGGTATGGTTTGATCATCTCTGTAGTTCAACATCAAGGAAGTTAGTCCTCGATCAGATATGAAATGCAGAATGTAGTCGATACGAAACTTTTTTAAAAAAAAATTAGGTATCAGATCAACGTAACGAATTATCTTATTATACGAATTATTGGAAACTATAAAACATAAAGTATGTTACCAGTCAGTGGGACCACCGATAGAATCAAAGCTTCCCAGCAAAAAAACTAAAACTACTTTTATACTTTTCCTTCAAAAATATTCAGTGCGATACATGCACTCTTTATAATTTGCAAAGTACACAATTTGATAAAAATTGTATACAGTAAAATTTACTAGTAATTCATGAAAAATCTTTAAACATTTTTTGTAAACGAAAGAAGAAAAAATTATTAGTGTTTTGAGCACTATTATGTTTGCAGTGATTTTTGGAAGTACATACTATAAAATATTGCATTGTACACCCATTGTGTCTTGATTTTACATAATATAATTCATGTAGACTTACAAAAAGTACTTACGGATTAGTTGGTGTATCATCTCGTTTTAAGAAGATGAAGAAGAATAAAATGAACTTTACATTTGCTCGGAAGATTGAAAATCCAGGAGGTAAGGAAATAGATGATATTAGGAAGTAAGAGTGAAGCTTTTTCGAATTGAGATGGGCTATGAATTCCATAAAAAGGAAGTGCGGTTAATAAAGGATTTTTCGAAGGATGCAATTCGATGCGCAGGAGTGTACATGTTGATGGTTTGGGTTCTAAAGGTGGATGGAGGAGCGCAGAGTAAGGAGGTCTTGAATATTGGTGGGAGTTTTTTGTTTTTCAAGGATTAACATTCAAGGAATTCAAGGATTAACTTCAAGGAAGTATTAACATCGGAAACTGGGGCAAAGCCACCCAATTTCAGAATACCTGTTAGGTATGTGAGAACGTCTATAAACCCCAAAAATAAGTCTAATAAAACAGTTCATTAGTCTTTTACATCTCATTTCAATCTCACTTGACAATCCTCCATATACTTATGCATCCGCGGTCAAAGTTTGGATAATTGCGAGATGATACCAAAAGTTATCGATTACCTAGTGGTAATGAATCGCGGTAATGGAAAAGTTGCTTAGTAATAGAAATAGATTTCCTCGTGATTTGGGAAATATGATTATTCCAAGAAAGATGTTGATTAAAAGTTACTCCCATATTTATAATGGAACTTTCGAAGGGAAGGGCTTTTAGCCAGATAGAGGTTTTGACCCGTTGAGGTTTTTACTTTATTATGTTCGCACATTTAAAACAATTGTCGATAATAACCTGTATTAAAACCAGATGGAAACTTTTTGGTTTCATCATTTCTGTTACATGCTGCGCGATGCACTCTAAGGAAATATTTGCATGTGTAATATAACTTCAGTATAGAAGTTTCGCTTCAATAGAATAAGTCCGCTAATAGTTGAGAATGATCAACATAAACTTTATCTGTATTGAGCATTAGTATGCGCAAAATATAATTTAACAAACAGGCCCCAATCATTCCTTTTCTTGACATGTTTGTTTTCAGATCCCGTAATTGGTTGCCTAATGCCTTGATCCTATTCACCAGCCATATTGAGCGGCGTTACTGCACTTGATACGACCCTGCTCCCTCCTTCCAGGCATCAAATTGAAGATTGGGGAGATATAGAGGAACATAAGCTGAGTATTACGGGACTAAGGGCGGTCTCGTCGCCTTGAAATTAAACTCAATCCTCCATCACTGGGTGGGGGGGGGGGGTTAGGTTAGGGAGCTCGGCGGGGTCCTTACTATTCCGTACTAACTACCACTTCCGCTTCATATATGTGCAATATCCTGGTACTGTCACCAATAATGAGGCACGTTGCAGGAATGTGCTCTAATGGTAAATTATCAGCATTTGTTTGAATGCTTTCCTATCATGGAGTAAAGTGTGATTCATAATGTTATTCGCTAGTCTTGTCAAAGAAAGAACAACTATTTGAGAGATTACCTTCGGACGTGTCTGTTTTAAAATTCCGACTGGAACGTAAAGTTATTTTCTCAAATAATAAGGAACAAAATAAATGGAAAAGAGTAATAATTAAATAAAATCGTTAAATATTTCAAAACAGTATCCTCAGGGACAACAATGGCGGAAGTTATTTTTCGGATAGCTTAAAAACCGTTAAAACAGCACACTTAAGGACGAAAACGTATTCTAATTGTGAAAGGAGAAAGTGGCCAAGGATGTGCTTCGGCCTCTAAAAATCGTCAGATGCTGGCAGATCTGCAATAAGGACACTGTTTTACAGATCTGCCAGGATCTGACGATTTTTTGAGGTCGAAGAACATCCTTGGCCACTCTCTCCTTCAACAATTAGAATTAGTTATCGTCCTTAAGGATGCTGTTTTAAGATGGCGGAATTTTATTAGTTTTTTTTCGTCCTTAAGGATGCTGTTACAACGGTTTTTAAGTTATCCGAAGGATAACTTCCGCCATTGTTGTCCTCCAGGATACTGTTTTAAAATATTTAGCGGTTTTTAGATGGCGGACTTCCGCCATTGTTATTCTTTTAAGGACACTGTTCTGAAATATTCGATGATTTACGAAATATTAAAATTAATTCCACCTGGACAGTTATCGGAACGTTCAATTAACAGAACTTTTTTTTTTTAAATTACTGAACTTGAACTTATTTGTATTGTTAAAATTATTTTTATTTAAAAGTAAAATATAATGATGAGGTATAGTTGACTGTTAAGTATTTAGAGAAGTAGATTGTTGGGGTATGCAGTCATAAAGATACACAGCAATTAAAAAAAAAGTTTTTTAATTTGCAATGCCAACATTTCAACTTGCATTGCAAGCCTTCAGCAGGGCTAGAAGTAGAAAACAAACAAAAAGGTATGACTAAATTGTAGAAGTGTAAAAAACAAAGGTATGACAAGAATAAATATATAAGAGTAAAGACAATATCTAAGGGTAAAGAAAGCAATACATAAGGCTATTGAAGTATGATTAAAATTAAAAAATATTAAAATGAGTGATTGTTAATTACAAAATTAATGAGTAAATTCAACAATATAATTGATAAGCATAATAACTGAGTAGATACCAAGTTAATGAAATAGTAAGGACCAGTTAATGAATTAATATCTAAAGGCCATGGAGAGTAATGCATACAGACTACTGAATTAATTTAAATTGAAAGGAACTTAAACAGAGTTATAGTTAATTAAAAGTTAATGAGTAAATACTGCAATATAATTGGTAAATATAAAAAAAAAAGTAGATACATATTCAGTGAGATGGTGAGCAAATACAAAAATTATGGGATAAAATTAATAACAAATATATATAGTTGATAGTACATATATAAAGTATTCCATTGAGATGTACAAAGCAGGAAAGGGGTGATAAATATTGGGGCATAAGTAATAAAATAATTATAAATGTACATTGATGAATGAGAAAATAAAGGAAAGAGGGGCAAATGTGAGAAAAGTAAAGGTTAGCAATATGTATCTTTATGACTACACACCCCAACAATCTACTTCTTTATAAAATATGATGAAAAACAAAATTATTTTTTCCACGATTTTTTATTTTTTCCATTTTTTGTTTTTAAGGGAAGCTCAATTTATTTCACAGAAACTATAAATAATGAACTTCTATACATACCTACAATTTTTTTTTTCTGAGAACTGTATACTTAATTAGACCATTTCATTTGTTTCTCTCAGTACCTTCCTAATTATTTGGTTGGTAATTGTATACATATTATACATCGCCTTTGTATTCATTTTAAGCCAAAATGGAAATTATTACGTGGCTAAAAACAAGTGAATCGGGTCAGACATTAGCCATTAATTTTTCAAGGTTTCAAGGTAAATCAACAATAACGGGAATCAAAAATAATTCTATATCAATCATCGGGTACTCCATAATCTTCACAGTGAGACAGGCAGTTTGAGTCTAAAACTTTTAAAAAAGTGAAAAGTGAACTGTTGGTAGATGCTGTTTACACATAATCATTTTTTAAAAATGAATTTCGATTATCCGAACACCTGGCAAGATTAGTTCGGATAATCAACGCCCTACTGTATTTAGAATCCTCATACGAGGCAAGTAACTGCTCGACGTTATGACTATTCCGACATTTACAAGACAACCGTTCAAAGCTCCCAATTAATTACAAAAGACTCATTTATGTGATAGTTATTAGACCCATTTGGGCATACGGAGTTAAGCTTTGGGGCTTCAATAAACCTACTGATTCTTCTCGTATCCTATCCTTACAATTTAAAATTCTTTGCAAAATCCTCAACGCTCCTTCTTACGAGTGTGTCATAAACAAACTTATCTGTAAAGTTCTTAATGTTCCATGTGTTACTGATTTGGCTCAAACCTGTTACCTATCCTTTCATAGCAAACTCCAAACCCACTCCAACTAGTCCACCGACTTGCATGACACTCAATTCCCGATAATCTTCCGAGGTGTCTGAAAAGAAGAGGGCCTCGGAACCTTCTCATATAGAACTTTTATTGATGTTCTACTTGCGGGTAATTCTTTACATGTTATTGTAATATTTTCCTCAAAATTACGTATTTTATATAATCTATACAGTTGTGACTATCAATAAATAATAAAAAACCAAAACAATTAACATAGAAAAAGTCATGTTTGCTAGATAATTATGATACGATATAATGACTGAATGAATGTGATACACGTCAATGGGTAATATATGTAACATATATATGTAGTGAACAATAATCTATATGAGACATTTTAACTATAAATTAAAATGAAATGTCGAACCAACTTGGGAACCATCTGTTTATCCGTCTCTGAGATTTGTGGAATTTCTCATTCATATCCTTAGAGTACTATTGTTAAGTTCCTGAAGCACATATATTTGAAACTTTGCTCCTAAGATTTAGTTTCTTAATATTCTTTAGCAATTTTAATCCAAATGAATATCTTCTAGACGTAGCAAAATAACGGTTGAACACGTTGATTTTATTTGTTCATTTGCTGGTCATGAATAAGGATATTTAGTTTGGTAACCTGTAGGATAGTCCGGCCTTCTAACCCTAGTTAAAGTACATTAATTATGTACTACTTGGAACAATGTAGCCTAGTTCTACGATATGAATCATAGATTCGCGAGACTGAAGCCGCGTGCTGACTCACTAGTGATGATTCACTAGAATTAGCTTGCAAATGAGTCATAATGGTTAAACAGAGCGTCAAAAGTGTTTTAATTTCTTTATGTTATTAATGAAAGGTTTGTTCTACCATTGCGGCGTTAATGATATCTTTCCATTAAAAGAATATTTCTTTGCTTATCGTACCATGATCGTCTGTTGTATCAGCTAATCGGGATGTTTTTTTTTTAGTTATACCAAACAGTATATATGAAAGTTTGTAGGTAGCTCTTGTCTACCTAACTGCCGGGGCCGAGTTCGAATCTGGCTGAAGACAGAAAATTTATTTCAGCCACGGCTCGACTTAAGTGGACAGATGCCCTTTATTGGGGAAAAATCTTTTGCGGTTGAGCGTGATTTCGATCAAATAACCGTGAACAGTACTTCCTTACCAAAGTACTCAAGACTTTGATAGCTCCTAGGGCCCGAACTATGAGATTTGTCAGGAGAGGCAAAAATTAGTAATTTACACAACTCCCTCCTCTCTCTCTCTCTCTCTCTCTCTCTCTCTCTCTCTCTCTCTCTCTCTCTCTCTCTCTCTCTCTCTCTCTCTCTCTCTCTCTCTCTCTCTCTCTCTCTCTCTCTCTCTCTCTCTCTCTCTCTCTTTCTCTCTCTCTCTCTCTCCATCAAAATATGTGTTATACGAATGAACCTGGTATACAGCATAATACAGTTTTATGCTATGCAAATAAAATTAAACAATATTGATTGTGATATTATGATTTTGGAAACATTAATAACTTTTTTTTTTACTTTTTTTTATAATCTTTTCAAATTTTGCCGCCCCCTGAAATGGGCACTCGGGGCACGTGCCCTTCCTCGCCCTAGTTCCGGGTCTCTTTAGGTTTTCTTTTTTTCTAGAACACTAATCTTAGCTTTTAGCATCTTAGGCAGCATGACTTTTTTATTCACTTTAATTTTTAATCTTTTAGTAGGAATTAAACCAAAGAAATACATAAGCATTACTCTGAAGGTTTTCCGACTAACTATTGACTTATTAGTTCTATATTATAAAATTTCAATTTTATACCATAATATTAAAAATGAATATTTCATCTCATGAAAATAGTACTTAAGACAATTCAGTTTGTTTATTAGGTGTACAATCATCCAGTGGGTTTCATTTTATTTATTTATTTTATTAAAGGGTCAGGTATATTCTTTATCGTGACCTAAGAATATGCTCCTGATAGATCTCACCAGTCCAAAGTCAATTTGGAGTCGTCAGAACATATATTGAATTCTCTCAAATTCTAATGCCTTAGGGTTTTTCCTTTTAAAAAGAGTGCTAAGCTTACTATTTTGGATCTGATACTGTTCGTATTTGTAAACTTTAAATACCTATTCTGAGCATAATTTCTAAATATATTTTAATTTTTAGACGCTGTTTAGATTACAAGCCCCAGGATTTTTATAATCAGAGATTTTTTTGCTCCTGTTTCTTCTTTGTTGGTAGTATGATTAATTATAGTATGCGATGTTTAAATAAGCATTTAGTGTTGGAATAATCTACAGTACACGGGAAACCAGATAGAGGAAGCAGTGAAGGTAAATTAGGGACTAATGGCTAGATGTTAAATCGGATTTGGATAATCTGCTGGTGCCCACTAACTGTAGCCCTAGGCTAATAGATCATTTGAGCCCGCCTAGTCTGTCCCTCACAATACCCCTTCAGCGGCCCATACCATCTTCTGTAGATTACATACTGCTTTCGATACTGTGTGGAATTTTAATTTTGATAATTTCTTTGTAAATCGACTTCGATTAATATTATTAGTAAGCAGATGTTATAAATTTTCTTTCTCTCTCTCTCTCTCTCTCTCTCTCTCTCTCTCTCACACACACTCTCTCTCTCTCTCTCTCTCACTCTTTTTCTCTCTCTCTCTCTCCCCTCTCTCTCTTTCGTCATCTAAGGACCACGATATTAATTTGTTTTGCTGGGAGTGGGCATTGATGTTTGCCCAGTACATGTGCATTCTCTGACTGTGTTGTTCTTTGTACTTACAATTAGTTCCATTATTCTTTTTCTTTCATATTCACTTTTTTGGTTTAATGTTTTTTTTTGTTGTTTTTTTTTTCAAAAATGTAACATTTTGATGCTGGTAGTGTGTGTTGCTCAGATCGAATATTTGCCATTATCAGAAGTATTATATTATAGTTATATGTATTTATGATCTATTGTGTTTCCCAGTCAGGGAGAAATTGAGTTTTTCATTAAATTAATTTCATTATGTATTCCTTATTACGAGGGTGAATCAAATATAAACGGTAATTTTCAAAATTATATTTATTGAATAATATTATACAGAAACTATACCTTCAACATTTTTCAATGTAGTCTCCTGCATTATCTACACACTTCTGCCACCGATTTGGAAGGTTGAATATTCCCTGTTCAAAAAAGACTGAGGGCGAGTTTTTAACCATTCGCGCACGAACTTTTTCGACGTCTTCATTGTTTTCAAATCGTTTTCCTCCAAGTGATTCTTTCAGGGGCGCAAACAAAAAATAGTCACAAGGGGACAGGTCTGGACTGTAAGGAGGGTGTTCGAGAGTTTCCCAGCCCATTTCTTCCAATTTATCCCTTGTCAACAATGCGGTGTGAGGCCTTGCGTTGTCATGGAGAAGGATGACATCTCTAATGGGCACACCTCGTCTTTTGTTCCGGTAACTGGTTTTTGCTGACTGTAGCACCTGGCAGTAGTAAGCCGCATTCACTGTTCGTTGATCGTGAAGAAAATCAATGAGTAGAACTCCCCTTGAGTAAAAAAAAAATTGTTGCAAGAACTTTTCCGGCTGAGAGACGAGTTTTGGCTTTCACTGGGCAGCCTTCATCCTTCCTTCGCCACTCCTTACTTGCCATTTTCGATTCGGGGGTGTAATGGTGGACCCACGTCTCATCACATGTGACGATGCGCCTCAAAAAATCTTGGAGGAAAACGATTTGAAAACAATGAAGACGTCGAAAAGCACGTGCGCGAATGGTTAAAAACTCGCCCTCAGTCTTTTTATGAACAGGGAATATTCAAGCTTCCAAATCGGTGGCAGAAGTGTGTAGATAATGCAGGAGACTACATTGAAAAATGTTGAAGGTATAGTTTCTGTATAATATTATTCAATAAATATAATTTTGAAAATTACCGTTTATATTTGATTCACCCTCGTACTTATTGCCGTTAAGTGATGCAGATTTAATATTACGCAATAATAGCTTTTCACGATTTAAAAAAGAAAAAAGAAAATCTACTAAATTAGTAAGTATCTTATCTTTATGTACATTTAAAGCTTTAATTATTTTTTAATTTAGTTAAACCTAATGAAATAATGAATGTTTTTTTTTTTGTTTTTTTTTTTTGCGTACCTGAGCTTAGAGATTTTTGTAATTTAAAGATCACATAGTCCTGAAAAATATTTTATTTTGAACTGGATTGAATTCAATTCGAATGTACTCGAAGATTTCAGTTAAATGAATGATTTCGTGATTTTTTCCCCACGGCTGAGCCCCTCTAACAGAAAATTAATTTTCGTGACGTAACAGAAGAAAAGGGGGATTGCGTTTCAATGTGACGCCATGCGGCAAAGAAGCAGACGGGGATGGGGAGGAGGTAAAAAGAGTCTATAATGTCGTGACGCAATATATAAAAGGCCCTGTAGAAAAGCTCAGTGGTAGATTATGAACTCACGTGAACCATTACGTCATAAAACGTAATAAGTCTTATGTCGATGGTCACAGCATGAGTTGACTGTAAATTCTTAATTATACAGAGCTTTTTTATCTTTTATTTATTTTGCGTTTGAACTGTTCTTGTAATCCTGTAAAATAAAATTTTATTTTTAATAATATGATTCAAATAACAAGAATGGTTAACCACCTATCCTTAGCCTCAATAATAATGGTTAATAGCCTATCCTTATATTCAAAAATTCTTCGTAAAATCCTTAATGCCCCTTGTTACGTCTCAAACAAACTTATCCATAATGCTTATAGTGTTCCATATGTTACTGATCTAGCCTATTCCGGATACCTATCCTTTCATAGCCAACTCCAAATCCACTTGATCTAGTCTACTGGACTTGCATCACACTCAATTACAAATAATCCTCTGAGGTGTCTGAAAAGAAGAAGGCCTCGAGTCCTTCTCATATAGAACTTTTATTGTGGTTAGTTCTATACATTTTATTGACATGCTATTGCAATCTTTTTCCTCAAAATTGCGTGTTTTATATAATCTATACAATTGTGACTATTAATAAATAAACTCCCCGTCAAAAGTATCGCAACACTTTGAAATATAGGAATTTTATAAAAACTTATTTTTTTTTCATAATAAACAAATGTTCTGAACTCTATAGTAAACATTCCTAAACTAAGCATAAACAATTTTAATAAAATAAATTACAATATGTCTTCCAATAAAAAAAAAGGTAAGAAAACTTACTTTTTAAAATTTTCATTTTTACAATTTTAACTTTTAACTTTTTAATGTATATTTAATAAGATATAAGACATTGCCCCCTCTGGCTTGAATGACTGCTTCCACTAGTCTTGGCATACTTGTAAATAACGGAACGAATGATAAACATGGATTGAAGGAAATTTGAAAAAAAAAAAAATTTAAAATTCCATCGTTTGTTATTAACTGGGAAAAAGATTGATGCATCTAATCCTTTATGTCTCACGTTTAATAAATAATATTAATATGAATATAAACCAAGTATATTCGTTAAGTACCACTTAATGACCATCTGTGAGGTTTTTCAGTCTATAATGGTGATACACGTATATGGGTAAGATGTGTAATATATATGTAGTGAGCAAAGATTTATTTTCTTAATATTCTTTGGCTATATAAATGATATCTTCAAGATGTAGCAAAATAGTAATAGGAGGCGTTGATTTTATTTGTTAGTCACGAATAAGGATATTTAGTTTAGTAACCTGTATGATAATCTGTCCTAACAAAATTTTATTTTTAATAATATCATTCAAATTGCAAGAATAGTTAACCACATTTTTACCGTGTGCAGACATTTCGGAAGATGGTCACAGTAAATCATTTTTTCTATTTTAAGACCTAACAATTATTTCCTAAAGATATTTTGTTTGATACCTCTCCAATGTCGTTGTCAGGAATATCGTTATTGAGAACTGTAAAGAATCCCTCGTTCGATAACTGATCAATGTCTTATGAAGAATGCAGCGGGAGCAGACCCAACTCGAGTCTAGACAAGTTTCTTCCCTCGTAAATAATTTCTCCTGCAGGGACGTAATTGCCGATGCCCGAGACGGAACCGATTGCATTTGGAAACCTTTTAAATTTTGAGAAGTCCTCAATGGGAGGCTGACCTTTAGGTTTCCTTTTATAATTCATCTTATAGGAATTCACTTCACTGCTTTTTCGTCCTTCGTGCCATTCAGTCACCTCATTTATTCCGATCAAGACTCTACAAGAGCATATGAATATGTTATAAGTTTTCAAGATCATTTGTGTTAAAAAATACAACATTGTCTATACTAACCACGAACGATCGATACTAAATTTTATCTACATTATCATCATAGTTCAAGGAAGGTTTAGAAATAAGAAAATGTGCCGATTTTCAATTAAATTATTCTTAAAAAGTGATAAATGTGGTATGCAGTGAAGTTTATAAATTTCCCGATAGGTGGCGAGCGCCATTCAATAGAGGTTACAAAGATACAGTGTTATATAGAGCTAGAATATTATGATAAAATTTAATTGTTTTCAATTAAATTGCTTTTAAAAACAATCATCTTTATACTTCTTGAAAGGTTTAGCAATAATCAAAATTTACTGTAGTTATAATTTAAATGTACAATGTTGAGAGGCAGAAACTAGGTTTGCCTCACTATGAAATCGATAAATTAATTCACTCGAATCGCCAAATCAAAATGTTGATCATTTGCTTTTTTCAGCGTGTGCAAAAATACGATTTATAGGCCTTTAGTTGTAAGCATTGATAATGGAGCCCATTACCCGTAAGAGTTTCTTAATAGTCTCTGTCCATCTGGGTTACCGATTCATAGATTAAAATTAAAAATTGGATGTCTAATTATGCTTTTACGTAATCTTCATACACCACAATTATACACAGTTAGTGCAATTTTTTAAAAAATTTTATTATTTTTTTTTTATTAGAATGATATTACGATCTAGGTCAATAATTAATAGAGGTGGCAATTATTCTGTTCGTTCAATATAAAAAGTAATAAAATAAACTCTGATTATACAAAGATAAAATAAAATATAAAATATAAATGAAAAATAATAAGAATAATATAGTTGACGGTTAAGTAAAATACATCTGTAATCGATTGTCTCCTCTCTTAACTGGTTCAGTCTCCTAGAAGAAGATCTGCAAGTCGAAACGTCGACACTCCGATAAAGCTTTTTATCTGGGCGTGTTTTCTTTTACACCTGACTGCACCCCTGATGATCTTCCTCTCATATATATTAATGATAAATAAATAAACATTTAGATTAATGTATAATATGTATATAAACAATCCTATGAGTTCTGAGCCAGACTTTTGTCTTGTGCCAATCTACCATTTTAATAGACAAGATAGGGCTGCAGAGCATTGCCCCTTTAACATTTTTTTCGCTTTAGTTGTCGATAGTTAAAAGATACTCGTAACTAACTATCGTGTAGTATAATCCGCAGCGCTGCGATCCGTCTGTAGAGTACGCTTGGTCTTAGATCTTACATAGAGGTATGTTATGGTTCTGTTAAAAGATAAGCATATTAGAAGGAAACTGATTGTTTCAGCTCTTTGAGGAAGCATAATCAAAACGCTATTTTTATTTACTGATTTTTTTTTGGACAACAGAGGTGAAACGAGGGATGTTATTTTAAATAAATTCGATGAATAGTTACCACACTTGAAACTATTATGATGAACATTTAGAAAGATTATTTTACTTGAAACAAAATCTTCCTAATTTGTTTGTTTCGTTGATAACAATGTAGGCCCTTCTTGTTGATTATCTTCTGACAGCCTTCCTGGTTCTATGAATATGTTCTGCGTATTTTGTAAGATAAACTCTTGGCTGAGGTTGTCGCCTAGCAGTAGATACCCGCTCCTCCGATGCCGCCCTTGGGCCAGCGATGAATATTCAGAAGGCAGCGGTAAACACCGACTGATACGACAGCTCTATAACGAAGCGCCGTCCTTCGCAGTGTGCGGTCACCGGTGAGCTTCGGTGAAAGTACATCCGTGGGAACTGAGGCACTCCCAGCATTCCTTCCTCAAGGACCCTCTTCTTCTTCGCTACCCTTCTTCCTGGAGCTCTTTGAAACCTCCTTGGCTGTGGGCTATGGGCTACAAGGATTTCTTATTAGGGTGGAGCGAAAATGGCCTTGAATTTGACAATCTGTAACAACATGAAGTTGAAATATGACGGTCTTTAGGTCGCACAAATCGTTTGAAGTTGTAAGTTTAAACAAAAATACCAAAATACATAATTTCTAAGTTTCCTTATATGCAAAGCCTTATTCTTAGTCAGAGGAATTCAAATATAATTAATAAAATATTTACTCCTTTGTTATCATTGTCGTGTGTCAATAATATTAAGAAATTACTCGTAGAAATTTCTTGTTGGAGTTTGTTCTAGTTTTCATTATCATGTCCTTCTGAAAGGCTTATTTAATTTACAGGTTGCGGTGTCTCACAATTTTTGCTAAGGTACTATACCTTATAAAACTTGGGGAAAAAATGTCATTACAAATTACATAATCCTCAGTTAAGGGTTGCTAACCATTATAATATAAAACTGTTTTTTAAAATTTCGGCTAAAGAGGATATATGACGATTTATGCTGCGACCTCAAGGTGAAATTTTCACACAATTTAGTTTTAGCCGATTTCGTATCGGATTTTCCTGTATCGGGGATTTTCAGGTTTTTAAACTTTTTTTTTCGATTTCCTGTTGCAGGGTTACTGCAATGTGAAAATACTCTTAAAATTAGAAATATTAATCCCTGACTGTATCCTTCCACAATCGAATATCGATGTAGAATTAAGCATAAGAGTTAATATTTATAAAAAATATTTTTTCTTTGTTTCTTCTTTCTTCTTCTTCTTTTTTTTTTTTTTTTTTTTTTTTTCTCTCATAATTTAATTTGTAATACTGATGTGCTGATTTTTAACTAATCTCAGCCAGACAATTTTACTTTTGTGCACTTTAATTATTCTTAGGGGACAGTCTGTCCCAGAATAAAGTTTATTTTTCATTTCATTTCATTTCAATTTATAATTGACGTGAATAGTAAAAATACTGAGAAGTCATAAATGGCAAGGTGTGAGTATGATATAATTGAAAACTAATACTGTTAATAGTTGTAAAAACTACAAGTGGTAGTTAACAACAGTGGCTGGATAAATGATCTATGGGATAAGATATTTGTTTTATGTTTTAAAATGATAAATAATAATAAATAGACATTCTGTGGATGCTTTTTATTAAAATCCCGGACGGTATTGGAGAATAATGGTGGATTTTAATAGACAGGGAAATCGGGAAAACATCGCTGCAAGGTTAGTATCTGGTGATAGGTGTTTTCCGAGATAGGGCAGGGCAAGCCAGCGTTTCGGTAGGAATACCAAAAAAAAAAAAGTATAATAAATAGTTTATATTATTTATTATGGAAAATATGTTGGGCATAAAAGTCATACTACATGTAGATAAATATATAACATATTTTAGTGTATCGATAAGGTACACCTTGGACCAGGGGCGCTCACACTGAAGGGGATTGTGAAGGAGTACGGTGGCCCGGAATCCGCTACCGTCAAAGGAAGTATTCTTATTGGCGGTGGACAACTATCCCTGCTATGGCTGCCATTCGGCCAACTAGGGCTCTCGGAAACTGTTCTTACCTGCCCTTCTTCAATCCTCTTCCTCGGACTCTTCAATTCTCTGAAATCCGTCTGAGAGTGGAGTCTGCCTTATTTTGACAATAGGTGGAGGGGTTCCTAAGAAGATGCGGAGGCACTGGACTTTTATCTTTACTGGGAAATCGTGAGTATCGAAAGTGTCCCCCCCCCCATCCAGAGAGGATTAGATTTTTCAGATTGTTATTTATATTTATAGCATTAATATTATATTGTAGACTTCATTTTATTCTGATATTGATATGTCTGTTGGTTGTGGATTTATACTTTTTCACATTCATTTTGATAAGTTCTAGGTCTGTTGGTATTGCTTAGATCGAACATTTAACGACAGCATTCTGCTCAGAAATTTAATGGAGAATAATTTTTGATATATAACATTTGTCGCTTGGACCAACCGTTAAGGAGCTATATTGGTTTGAATGAAAAAAGTTATGTATTCCTATATTTTTTAAATGCTGAGGCTTTTTTTGACAGGCAATAGCTCTGTTGGTATTGATCGGATTGAAAACTTGACAATAGCTCCCTCTTCATAATATTATTAGAGGAAATTTTTTGTCTATACTATTATATAAAAGGACAACCTGAATCAATCTGTACGAAATTTTAAGGAAGGTTTAGCAATAATAAAATTTACATATTTTCAATCATATTGCCATACAAAAGCGACAAATATGTGGTACGCAGTGAAGTTTGTTGATTGACCGACAGGAGGCGACCACCATTCGTGAGAGGTTACAAAGGTACGGTGTTATATAGAGCTGGAAATTCATGATTAAATTTACTTATTTTCAATTTATTTTTTATTAAAAAAGCTATAAATATATGATGCAACATGTGACTTCCAATGCAGTTTAAAAAACGCCGATATGTGGCCATTCTGCAAAAGAGTTTGCAATGGTGAAACTATTAAACCCAACTGTACCAAATTTTAACTACATCTTAACAGTTCTAGGACGGTTTATAATAATAAATTTTACTGTAATATAATTAGAAGGTACAGTCTCGAGTGCTAGAAATGAGGTTTGGCAAACTGTCATATACTTTTTTGATTACAAGTTAAAATCCAACCAGATGGATCGTTAAAATTATTTCTGCCAAATCGGATGTCTAATTATACATTTACATAATCTTCAAACACCTAATCAATGCAATTCTAACCAGGTTAAAAATTTCTGCCACGCGTGAAAATATCATTGAAGAAATAATGCTAACCTCCATACTTCTTTAAAGTCATTTAATATGTTGAATTGAAACATATGAGAATTAGAACTTGTAAATAAGTTGCAAGTCATAATGTTTACTATACATAAATATCATTACATTGAGAATGTTGTATTTTACCAACCATAATTTTTTTTTGTCCATCTCACCGTTATGATTTCATTAGTGTTTGATGGCGTACATACTTCTCGTTTTTATTTTATTTTTTTATTGCCTTTACGTTTTTCAGCAGAAAATGAAGGCTTGATAAAATTGCGTGTTTTAGTTTTGTGTATTTGAAACTTGCTTTCATCATCCTTTTGAAAAGGGTCTATTGAAAGCAAAGAGGAAAATTGGAAACCCAATTCAGCGAATGGGAATGTGTTTTTTTTTTTTTATTTTCCCTGTTTCCAGAATATTGATTTTGCTCCCCCCCCCCCTTTCTTTTAATATTTTTGAATCTTTATGAGGTACAGGTTGATTTATATATGTCTTAATAAGTTTAATTTTATTTTTTCATATTTTGGTCCGATAAATAGGCGAAAAATTCCACCCACTAATTTTTTTTCATTTTCTCGGCTTCAAGATTTATTCTGAATCACGTTTCTACGTCCTTAGGAACTTAAACCCAGGTATATGATAAGCATTAGGATTTTTGATACATTAATTTAAACAAAATCAAGCATATAATGAAAAAAAAAAAATGTTTTAGTTAATAATATGATTTTTTAGTTTTAGTTTGGGGCATATCCCTCAAGGACTTACCAAATAGTGATTTTGTTTGATAAGTTCTTGAGGGGTATACCTATACCCACCCCATCGAATACTAGACAGTGAAAGTAAGGGACAATAGATATATTATTAATTTAAAGCTGCAGATTGTTGCGGTATGCAGTCATAGATACAGAGCAATTAAAAATAATATATTAATTTAAAATGCATATTTTTTATTTTTAATTGCTGTGTATCTATGACTGCATACTCCAACAATCTACAGCTTTAAGTACTTTTCAGTCAACGAATACCCTATCAATTATTATTTTAAAATTGCTTTGTATCTTTTGTTTAAATACTTTTATATATGCAAGGAGTGAAGTTAAATTAGGGACTAATGGATATGCTCAAATACCCCTTGAGCGAAACATATCATCTGTAGATTACATACTGCTTTCGACACTGTATGCCTCTTAATTTTGGATAATTCCCTAGGAAATCGACTTCAATTAATATTATTAGTAAGCAGATGTTATAAATTTTCAACTTTCCTCATCATTAATAATCAAACTGACAAGTTATGATAACAGGTACTTAGTTACATTATTTTATTTTTTATTAATTTTTTTCATTCATGTATACTTTTTTTTTTTTTTTTTTTTTTTTTTTCATGGATATGTCTTTTGGCTGGGGGCCTGTAATTTTTTTGTAAATTTTTTTTAATTCTCAAAAATGTAACATATTGAATATTTGCTGACATTTTTCTTATCAGAAATTCAATGGAGAATATTTTCGTTTTACAAATTTGCCACTAGGATCCTACCGTTTGGGAGCTTTATTGGTTTAAATGAAAAAGTCACGTTTGAAACCTAATTTTCTCTTAACTTCGTTTATTCCAAATAATTATTATTAGTTAATTTAATTAATTATTAATTTTAGTAATTTTTATTTTTCTAATGCTAAAATGTATATTGTGAGAATTATGAAATTATAGATGGACATGATCTATTTTTTTTTTCCAGCCAGGAAGATATTGAGTTTTTTTTTTTTTTTTTTTTTTTTTTTTTTTTTTTTTTTTATTTATTTATTTGTAAGTGTATTAAATGTTACTAAGGCTAAAATTGTTTACATTTTTATTATACATTTATGTTATTTGTTTCAGGTATGGTTCACGCAGTTCATATGATGGCAGCTGGGTGAGGTGATCATTTCATATTGTTATGCATACTTCTTTTATATTGAATAATAGCAAAATAATTTGTGAATATGCTAGCTTTACTCACCTACAAAAACAATATAAGGGTGTTTGAGCATATCTAGCTAGCTCTTGCATTGCAAATCGTGTCAACAAAATTTTTCTATGATCTCTCCTGAAACCCCCGACTATTTGACTATTTTCAGTCTAGGAATGAGGTTCATTAAATTCACCACATTACCTAAAAAATAAACTCACTTTGAAATTAAATAAAACAAAAATTAATATGTGTGCTCTAGTATGTCCCTTCTCGGCTTCGCCCCCTCTCATAATTAAACTACTTAGATCATTTTAAATAATAATTGTTGTTTTATTTGTTTATTGATAAAAATCTTGTATTACTTTTATTATAGGATGATGTGGTTTATATTTGGTACTGGTTGGTTTTGTAATTTTCGCTGTTAGTGATCACAAATGGTTTGTTGTGTCATATAATAGTGTAGATATTAAACAAAAAGATTTATATTTATTTTTAACTAGTTTGTATAATTGAATTCATATCTAGTTCAGTTTGTTTGCGGGCGGGGAAACGAGGGACAAGCGGTGACATTAATCGATAAACACTCCATCAGAGATTAATTCTAGACTAATTGCTTCCAGTCTAAACTAACATAAATGTTTGTTAATTTAACGGCTATTATAATCCCTAAATTACCATTAGTTCTTTGGTGCATAATAATAAAAATAATCATGTAATATAATTATTCAGCGAAACGTAGTTTAGTTTAATACAGCGTTTAATATTGTAGGTAGGGATAGCGTTTAATATGGATAGATACATTATCTATCCAAAAAATAAATAAAAAGATATTGTTTTTTAATAAACCGGTATTTTCTTAAAAATATATGTACATTACGATTTGTCGGTTTATTTATATATTAAGAAATATAAAACATAACTATATATCTTAAAACTAAAAGTCACTAAACCTTATTAAATAGGTTTAAAAAGAGAAGTGTTTAATGTTTGGGACAGGAGCCTGGTGTAGGATTTTTGCTGTTTTTTTAAAATTTCTGAGGTGGATATGTTCTGTTTGAAAAGAGAAATCCCCAGTCTGCTTCTGACATATTAAGGAGCATTATATATAGTCCAGTCAATAAAGGCCTGAAATCGGGTGTAGAGTGCATTTTCTGTAATCCAAGGTTATTCTTCGGAAACATGTTCAGGGCAGTTAGAAAGTAAACATACTAAAAGTCCTGGAGTTTTCGGGCCTGGGAACAGGAAGGGGGGGGGGGTGGAGCGCTCATAATCTCGTAAACTGTGCGCCGCACAGTGGGCAAAAAATCCATTTCGGCGGCCAAAATTATTTTATTGCAGAAATATGTTTTAAATGACGTCCGATATACGGGAAAAATATTTTAAAAATTTTCATGAAAGTGGAAGAGTTCATAATAAATTACTGAATTGTCGACCTAAAATGCAAGGAGTACGGTTAAATGAAATGGCTGTAAACCCTCAATTGTTGATGATATTTCTTTAATATAATATGATACAAATGAGCTGTTTCTATATATTAACACAGCAAAATCATGTACGATCGATTATTTCAAAATTAAGTGCATTTTTGAAGACTTATTAAAAATAAGTCTTCAAAAACTAAAAGTAAAATTTTTGGAAAAATAGCCAGCATTTAAAAGGACGATGGAGTACGATGTCGAAACTTATATCACGTCGATGTCCATTATTTTGTGCTAATGAAATCCCAAAAATTATATCCGTTTCGATCCGTGCCTCATTATTACCCCCCTCCAAATCGCAATCGTTCCATTTTGTAAATTATTACTTCACACTTTTTTAGATCTGGTGGTGGTTTTTCAGGTACATAGGTACATTGTTATCATTGAATGTACTTCTGTACATCTTGACGAACATAACCAGGATACATACACAGGAGTATACATCATTTTCTGAATTTACATCATGTATTGAAAAACCTCCAAAACAACAAGTTTATTAAATAAATTATAAAAAATAAATTACTCTCTATGTTTATGCCCTTTAGGTATTTACATTTATCTGTAGGTATTATAAATCCCGTCAAGACATGGAGTAGTTGTTATTTACATTTAGACAGTTATTTTGTTGCTCTTGTTGGATTTCATTTGTTTACTACATATGCTATTACTTTTCTGCTACTGTCAATCAATTCGGTGTTATCTAACAGTGCTAGCATTTAAAAGTTCTTTTTATAATGTGGAGTTAAAGAAAATTAAGTGATTGTTTCTTCGATGATACTAAAGCGGATTATATTCAGTTTCGTCAGAGAGTATCTGAGCAGTTGGGATTAGAACCTGAAAAACTTTCAATAAATCTTAAAGGTATTCTCGGTCAGTTAAAATCCAGGTATGTATCCAGCAATTATAATAAAGTGTGTTTCGTTAAAAAAACATTCGGATTGGCTAGAAACCACTTTTTATTTGACAACAAACGATGATGATTTACCAGCAGGTCCGTCTACTTCCAGTCAAAGTGACCTAGGCGATCGCAGTCACGGATGTCCAACAAAAGCTTATAGTGAATGTTCTGAAAGAACGAAACGTCGAAAAAGAAGTGTCGTTAGGGCCAAATATCTTCATTAGAAATGAGCCTCTCTGAAATCATTTAATTTAAAGCAAAATCACGAAATAAAGAGAGGTGAAATTATCGATGCAGCATTGAAAGCTCTAAAGACGAAATGGATGACATTTATAACTTGATGTTCAATAAAACTCAAGCTCCTGAACTAAAATCAATATTATTCACCTATTATACCGGATAGTTTATTTTACACAAAACCTACCATCAAAACAGAAGTCATTCATTAAGGTTAGGGTATTTGTTTTTTTTTTTTTTTTTTTTTTTTGGAAGTATGTTAAGAAATCAAAAGTTTTTTTAACTATTAGCTAGTCCGCTTTAAATTTTTTAAATATTTTTTCCGTTAGTTGCACTTCATTTAGAACATATTTCGGCCGACGAAAAGATTTTTTTTGCCTACAGCATGTTGTATATAAAATCATTTCGGCGACCGAATCAATTTATTGCCTATAACACGTTGTATATGTGTGTACATCATGACAAACATCATCAAGAGCATACATCGTTTTCTGAAATTACATCATGTACCTGAAAAATCACCACCAGATCTAAAAAAAGTATGAAGTAATAATTTACAAAAAGGAACGGTTGCGATTTTGAGGGGGGTAATAATGAGGCACGGATCGAAACGGATATGATTTTGGGGATTTCATTAGCACAAAATAATGGACATCGACGTGATATAAGTTTCGACATCGTACTCCATCGTCCTTTTAAATGCTGGCTATTTTTCCAAAAAATTTACTTTTAGTTTTTGAAGACTTCTTTTAATGTCTTCAAAAATGCACTTAATTTTGAAATAATCGATCGTACATGATTTTGCTGTGTTAATATATAGAAACAGCTCATTTGTATCATATTATATTAAAGAAATATCACCAACAATTGAGGGTTTACAGCCATTTCATTTAACCACACTCCTTGCATATTAGGTCGACAATTCAGTAATTTATTATGAACTCTTCCACTTTCATGAAAATTTTTTAAATATTTTTCCCGTATATCGGACGTCATTTAAAACATATTTCTGCAATAAAATAATTTTGGCCGCCGAAATGGATTTTTTGCCCACTGTGCGCCGTATGAAAAAATGACTATTTACTAAGTTAATGTTATTCAAATTCTGTACAAGTTTTACTATATATACATTTTTCATATTCTGTACCGTTTTCCAGGTATACGGCAAATGTGAACATATTTGAAAACAAAAATTTCACCTTACGTTTCTGTTAAACTTCCCTCCTTTTCTTCTAAAGCGTTCATTCTATAACAGAAGTATTCATATATAATATTGTAGAAAATTAAATTTCCTTCAAAAGTTACATAATTTTAACTTTTCTTGGTAACACAAACATACCAAAGTCCTTTACATTTGGAAGAACTATCTAAAAGGGCATTTCCTTTAAAAAAAAAAAATTATAGGAGTATCAATTTTGTGGTCACTGCTATATATTGTGTATCAATATTTACAGCTCATAAAATTTTGTATATGGAATATATTTTTGTGTTTGTAATATTTTACAGTGTAATTAGAACCTCCCATCGTCCATATATCTGATCAAAACGGACGTGTTCAGAATCAAACTAAAATTTATTTTTTATTATTATAAATACACCGAAGCCTCTTGGTTTCGAATGTACAGGGTGTCCCAGACATAGTGTAAAAAAAAATAAAAAAGGGTAATACTGCATGCTAAACGGGGTAGAATGGCGCAGAAACTAGTTTCATATCTCAATCTGTTAATGAGATAGATTTTTTTTTTGTTTTTATTTTAAAATCATACTTTTTTCTAAAAAATGGCAGTTTTCTCTACTTTGATTTAGCGTAGAAACAAAAACGAAGATATTTTCTTAATCAGCATTAAATTTTCTAAAATATGAAATAGGTCTAGTTATTTTGAATCCACTTTTAGGGGAT
The DNA here is from genome assembly GCA_003667255.2 of Euschistus heros. Lineage (NCBI taxonomy): Eukaryota > Metazoa > Arthropoda > Insecta > Hemiptera > Pentatomidae > Euschistus > Euschistus heros. Next base: position 1,759,163 of record RCWM02000008.1, on the reverse strand, counting down.
CTTTTAACTCGCAAAACACAAAACATTTAGTAAAACTTAGTAATCTTTGAAAATTCCTCACTCCCCCCTGGAACACCCTAGAAGCCGTCAAATTTCCTAAAAACTGCAGAATTTAGTTAGCTTTTTAGTGGTGTAATCCATGATACAATTGCACCTCACCTTTTGAGCCTAAAAGAAGTTTTACTGATGAAAAACACACTAGAGAATAAATACTTGACGGCTTCACGTACCTACCTACTAGATAGAAGAAAAGTATTAGTTATTTTATCTCTTGTCCATATGCATGAGGGGTAAAGAGTTGTGAAGGTGGCAAGCCCTACCTCCCTCTCCCCCTCGCCCAAAAAAAAATCTAATTTTAGGGAGTTAAGGGGGGTGACCCAATTCTTGCTGATTACCTAATATAACATAAACGATTTTTTTTTTTTTTTACTCTTTTTTTAAAGTATAAAAAATAACAATTTAGGATTACTTGGAGAAATAAAATAAACCAACAGAAAAATGACATTTCATAATGTGCCCTGTTACTCATTAGCCCAGACTATGATATCACGTTCTGATTGGAATTAGTGTTATCAAGCACAGCAAAGATCATAAGAAGTTTTCCTCTCATTTTATGACTGCATCAATTGCCATTCGCTCTTCAGCCATGGACTTCACTACAAGTGAGTACGCAGATATGATTTTGTCTTTAGATATGTTCTGCAATGGCAATGCGCTAGCACCTCAGAGGGAGTATCAGAACCAATACCCAAATCGTCGGAATTCAAGCTAGTAATCAGCAAGAATTTGGGTCACCCCCCTTAACTCCCTAAAATAAGATTTTTTTTTTTAGGGGGAGGAGGGGGAGGGAGGGCTTGCCACCTTCACAGCTCTTTACTCCTCATACATATGGACAAGAGATAAAATAACTAATACTTTTATTCTATCTAGTAGGTAGTTACATGAAGCCATCAAGTATTTATTCTCTAGTGTGTTTTTTATCAGTAAAACTTCTTTTAGGCTCAAAAGGTGAGGTGCAATTGTATCATGGGTTACACCACTAAAAAGCTAACTAAATTCTGCAGTGTTTAGGAAATTTGACGGCTTCTAGGGTGCCCCAGCGGAGAGTGGGGAATTTTCAAAAACTACTAAAAAAACTACTAAGTTTTACTAAATGTTTTGTGTTTTGCGCGTTAAAAGATCCCCTTAAAGTGGATTCAAAATAACTAGACCTATTTCATATTTTAGAAAATTAATGCTGATTAAGAAAATATCTTCGTTTTCGTTTCTACGCTAAACCAAAGTAGAGAAGACTGCCATTTTTTTAGAAAAAAAAAAGTAAGATTTTAAAAATAAAAACAAAAAAAATTCTATCTCCTCAACAGATTGAGATATGAAACTAGTTTCTGCGCCATTCTACCCATTTTTTTTTTTTTTTTTTTTTTTTTTTTTTTTTTATACACTATGTCTGGGACACCCTGTATATATATATATACATACACACATACATATATCGATTTATTTTAGCTGCATGGTTTTTTTTTTTTTTTTTTTTTTTTTTAAGTATTGTTATGTAATCATGGATTTAATTTGTTTTTCCCCAAAAATCACCTATTTTCAATAGTGTATATCTCGTAAACGGTAAGAATTACGACAAATTTATGTATAATAAATTTTATAGTTAATTTAATTAGCTTTTATGTTTATTTGAAACATATTTTTTTAGAATCAACAGTTTTCGAGATATTATAGAAAAAACAAATAAATGGAACTTCTCCCCTCCCCCCCACCTGAACTATAAGTCCAGAAATAAAAAAAATTAAAAAAATTAAAATAAGTACAGAAAGAAATAAAATTAGTTAAATTTGGGCAGAGACATAATGAATAAATGAAATGAAAAAATAAAATAAAGAAGTGTCAATAATAAAACAGCGATAATGTATACACTGATACTAAATAAATGTAGAAACAGGAAAATAAGAAAACATTCTATTAATAAAATAATAAATAGGTTCTTTTGAGATAGTGCTTATTATATAAGTTCACTGTGGGAATTAGTATAGATTAGTATGTAGTATGGAATTGCTGAAATAATAAAAATGAACCTTCTAAAAGTTGATTAGTACGTTAAATCGATTGATCTATGTATCATTTTGTTTTCCTGTAGCTGCTTGATTTATTGCCAATGATATTATTAGTTATATAAATTATAAAAAATAAACATTTTACTTATAACTGCGGATTCGTGCCAGGGCCTAATCCTACTCATGAAGGAGCTAGTTCTCAGGCTAATACGACCATGGTTTGCCAGGGGCTTACTCTTACACCATCCGCGCAATATCGCCAGTTCCTCATTCGACTCAGTCCTGAATACTCTGCTTCTGCCTGGTATATGTGGTCCTGTGTACACTCTGCTACACTTCGGATTATTTCTCTCAGATCGTCCTAGGTACAATATTCCAGGAGTGTCATAACATGGTGGGATTGTAAATAAAATAAGATTATTAATGTGCATTTATATAGTGTATTTATCAGTTACTAGTGCATTATAAATTATAATACAATTTTTAAAATGTCCAAAGAATAATAAAAATAATCAAGAACACTATTTAGAAAAAAATAAAGCCAGTTTTTTAGCCGTCACAAATTAGTAACTTTCCTTTCAGTTCCCTCTTTAATACAATTTTTTCTTCTTTTCCTAAGTCATAAAAATAAATCAAAATACAACAAACCTATCCAGATTTAATATATTTTTTTTAAACAACTTTCCTCCGCTGCTCAGTCCATAATGTTATATTTCCAGCAGAGGCCATACTAGATAATTTGTGGCGACTAATTAACTGTTTTTGTTTTCCTAACTAGAATTTTTTTTATTATTATTCTTTGGACATTACTAAGGTTCGTTTGAAGTCCAGGCTTCATAAGCGATTACCCTTGCCATTTTACAAGAGTTAGAAGTATGTTCCTTTTTTTTTTTTTCTTTCTTTAATTCTTTCATTTTCTTTTTCTGGTGCTCATGACGTACTCCAACCCTGAAAACGTAACAGATTCTGTAAAATTCATTTCCCAACAATAAGCTCTGTTTTCTGTAATTTTATTAAGGGTGGAATTTTCCGAAGCATTCAGCATTATACTTTGGATCTAAACTCTGTGTAACAGTTTTATAGTCAATCTTATTACTCCTCCATATTAAGGAGTTTGGTGCATTGCCTTGTTTTTCCGCTAGTTCTACTCTTTTCATCTCGCTTCTTGTTAAAATTGGTGCGATGCTTGGCGATGTTGCAAAATCATCCACTCTTTGCAGTTGTTATATTATAGGCAACCAATTTTGTTTATATTAATCGATATTATTTTTTTGTAACCTCTGCAGTTTGATGTTATTGTTAGAAAAATAAAGTGTATTTTTGATTTGTGTTAAACTTGTTCCCACCTATTCCTGCGTGAAGTTGCTTTTCATAAACCACTAACACATCTATATTCTGGCCCTTACCAAGTCTTAAGTCTAGGCGATAAGATATTTACTCATTTGATCGGCAATAGAGAAGTTACTGTCACCCTCGATCTTCTCAAACCTGCCCATATCCTGTCTAGTGACACACATACGGAAACCACTATAATAAAACTACCAAACTATCAAGCATAAACACTACCCAATAAAGACCATGTCACCGTCTGGACAACCCCAGGGATCAAATCATCAGGAGGACGGTTACAGAGCAAGGAGCGGACGTTTGGTGAAGAAGGTGATATGTGACTCCGTCACTAGGGGAAGTGATGTAGCGGTGACTACTTAACTTAGAAAATATTAGTTGTATTATTTAGTTTTTGCGCTTTACGGACTACTTTTATGTGTTGTGATGGCAACCAATTTTGTTTATATTTATCGATATTATTTCTTAGTAACCTCCTCAGTTGGTGTTATCGTTAGAAAAAATAAAGTGTATTTTTGTTTTGTATTAACTGATTCACTTATAAATTCAAACCAATCATTCTCGACATATTCATATTTAATCATATTCGTACACCCTTTATAATTATTCAGGATATTAAATTATTCAGGCGACGTATTTAGGTTTTTTTAAATTATTTGTTATTACAGAATTTATTGCCGTGCTGCTCTAAAAGGGCATGAAAGAGGGATTGTTATTCGTGTAAAAGCTGTGGAGATGTCGGTTAGAGGGTGTATTCATCCGCTGAGAGGTAGATTTTCCCTTAAAAGCCCATAGAATTTATTCAGATTGAAATATTAACGGGTGGTTCGGGGAACTGAGGGGCGGAGGGTACTATTGAAGTTTACATTAGTTAGTAAAAATAAACACGACGAGCAAAGAAAAAAATTTGTAACGAGGCTGTGAATATCCATGAGGAGAGCGGCTCGGCTATTAGTATTCCTCTTCAAAGAATAAAGTTTTCCATCGCGTTTGTTTCTCTCTTTTGTTTTTTATTTGTCTTTTTTTTTCAGTTCCATCCATAGCGCTCCACATTTTTTTAATTGTCTTGATCAAATTCATATTTCTGTTGACGTTTTCCATTGACAGAAATACTCTGGTTGTACTTCAGGTTTATATATATATATCCATCATCATAAGCCTATCCTCTTTTGTGCGGTGTGTGGCTTCCTTTTATAGAGTCTGGACCAAATGCCTCGTTCTTGAACCAGCTCTTTTCTGCTCCATTCAATTCCTCGCTTCCGGAATGTGTCCCTAACACCGTCCTCCCAGGTGGTGCGGGCTCTTCCTCTGAGCCTTCTTTATTCCATTGGTGTCTCTTATGTTTTTCTGGCGATTCTCTCTTGATGCATCCTGAGGAGGTATCCGAACTATCTTAGTTTGGCTCCTTCAGGATGGTCTCTGCCAATTTTTAAATAAGGCAGTTCCAGTTAGGACACAGAAACCTGCAACCCATCCGATTTTCCTTGTTAGCCTTTGGTGATGACCTCGTCTTGCTAGCTGCTAATGACCGAGACCTCCAAAACAACATAAATGTACTCCAAGAGGAACTAACAAAAATTAGTATGAGAATCAATTCCGGGAAAGCTAAGTGTATGAGAATAGGAAAGAAACCCGGAAGAATAATGAGAGTACTGAGAGTTGGCGGGGAGAGATTGGAGCAGGTAAAAAGTTTTAAATACACACACACACACACACACACACACACACACACACACACACACACACACACACACACACACACACACACACACACATATATATATATATACATACACGCTTTGGTTCGGATGTACGTAAAACTTCTCCTTCCACCTATTTCCTCTCCTGTTTTGTAGGAAAAAAAGGTTTAGAACATTAAATTTTTTTTTTGGGGGGATTTCGATAATTTATGGTTTAGAACCAAACCTTATTGGATTCTACATTGAAAAGTCTCTTGGCCTCTTCTTCTCAGCTGGATTATAGGAAATTAAGTGTGAAGGAAGTTGGGAGAATAGTGGGCTCGAGTGGGTATGGTGTTTACTATGAAGGAAGGTGTTTAGTCCAAAGCTTTCCGGTTTAGTCCAAAGCTCAACTCTGTATGTCTAAATGGGTCTAGTTATGTCATGTAAATAAATCGTTTGTAATTTGTGGAGAGCTTTGAACGCTTGCCTAGTAAATGTCGAAGTATTCTGAAATTAATAGAGTCAAAATGAAATTACATTGAGCACTTAAGTCCTAGTTGGGCCTTGGCTCCACAGAGAATCGACAGCCATTCCTGTCCATCTTCTGCCTTCCTCTTCCAGCCACCTCAGTCTGCCCCTTTTTCCTTCCGGCCTGCCGTACATCATCTTTTTTGGGAGCCTGTCTTTAGGCATCCTTTGCACGTATCTAAGCAATCTTCCTACTTTGACTATAGAAACGACTTTTGGCCTAACTTAATAAACACCACAGTTATGCTGACTAATCCCGAATTTTACATTCCGGTTGTCTATCCTTGAGCGATGAGTTAAACTTAAGTGAAATTTCCCACCGCATTTTCTATCTTATATTTTTTTATTGAACACTTTTTGTTTTTTAAACAACTACGGATAAATGAACTGTTACTTTTATACTACTCAGTAACATCAAATTAACTTGTCTCTATTTCACGAATTCTGAGATTACGCAAAAATCCAACTCCAATTTGGGTTGATGTTCCTTTGATTATTTTTTATGCAGCCTTCCACACTCACTTTTCCCCCTCCCTTCCCCCCCCTCCTGCTTCCTAAACAACCTCTAGGAGCAGACTAAATCGTAGATCAGGGGGGGGGGGGGGGTAGAAGATACCCCGCTATCTGTAAGGCACCACTAATGGCTGTGTAAGACCTCCCTCATTATCTATCCCTCCTTATCACTCTTCCCTCCACTAACTACCGTTCAGTCGTCCCCCTCCTCTTCCCTTTTGTCTTCCTTTTCAACTTTGTTTTAGTCCTTTATGGCTATATATATTTCTTATACCGTTTGGAATAAACCCTTTATCAAACCTAAAAATGTAATTGTGTTATTAAGGATTGTAAATAGGTAAAGGTAAAATATCGGACAAAGTTTTAAAGGGGCTGGCTGAATTTAGTTTCGGATGTAAGATTTGCTATGTGAGCTACTATACTCACTAAAGGAAAATAATGAGTGAATACAGAATAAATAAAATATATAAGTTTAATTTAATTGATTTTGATGTTTGGGCTGCTGAATTTTGAAACTGCTTCAAAAAATAATTTTTTAGTTTTTAGTATCTAAATTGGTAATTATAGTATAGATCGGAGTGAACGTATAATAAATAACTATAAACCAGTTTGTGGAGAATAGGTTTTTGACTTACTGTATTCTTCAGGAGGCAGCTTCGCAAATCATTTTTTATGTACATTGTTATATTATATTGCTATATAATCTGCAAAAATATAAACATTTGCTCTGAAAACAAAGTTTGAGTTATACACGTAGTGTAGATGTGCCCTTAAGAATTCGTCCGGTTCCTGAGTTAACTCATTCATTGTGTAATCAAATTTGTGTTGGCACTCACCTAATGAAGAGGAAGAATTTAACCTAGGAGCGAAAGGTGATCTTATTTTATGTTTTTATATCGATGAGGTATTTGTTCACTGTGAAACTAATGTAAGGTCATGTAAAGTTCGGGTGTGCAGTTTTGCATACTTAATAAAAATATAAATTTTAATTTACTTTGCCGACGTTTTAGCCTACACTGTAAGCCTTCATCGGGGTTTTAAAAAAAAGAAAATCACGATACTCAATACTCTTGCTTAATAGTCCCGATTTCTTCATTAAATATTCACCTATTCAATTATCCATCCTTTTTTTATTTTTTAATTAAATTTTTATGTATAGTTGTAAATGGCTGGCTGATGTTTTCAATGTTTTTATTTTTTCAGAACTGTAGATAAATGTTAAACATTTTAAACTAGAAAAAATGCCATAGAAGTAACAAATAATTCATTTTTGTTTTTATTAATGTTGGTTGAGTTATACCTCCGACCACGAAATCTTCTTCCATTCGATTTTTCATTAATTCAAAATTTTCATATGGAACATTTCAACAATATAGAAGTTATTGAACAATATAATAACCCAAAGGGGGAGTGAAGGTATAATTCTTTAAGTAACAGAGGAAAGTTAGTGAACTGAAACTTTTGTATCAAGTATTGTCAAAGGGGGAGACCATTTTTAAGAGCTGTTCCGTGTTGTGGACTTACTAATTGCTTTCGAAAGTTTTTGATATCCAGTCATATCCTACTCTACCCTCTCCCTGTTGTCTAGTCGCTCCATTCCCCGGTTATCAGGATTGACATATACAGACATACAAACACACACACAAACACATTATTTATTTATTTATTTATTTATTTATTTATTTACAATTTACAAAATTACAATTCATCTTTTTTAAAAAAAGAAAGGTTTAATATTTTTTATGGAACGAAACATCCCGATCATGCTATAGATGACTGTTTATTATGATTCTGGTTAGTTAAAATTTTTTTGGCTTAGTGCCACTTAATCGGTTTAAACTCGTCGAATATTTTTTGTTTTCTTTATATTTCTGAGTTTTGAAAATGATTGGTGACGCTTTCATTGCCAGACCTGATTTTAAAATTAGAAATTAATTCCTTCCTTCAACGTACTTCCTAATTATCCGTTCCTATCTCAGTGATAGAACTTTCTAAGTAAACCATAAATTTTCTTAATCTACCCTCTTTACCCAATCTGCCGGTGTTCCTCATGGTAGTATCCTAGCCCCCATCCTCTACACGCTGTATACAACTGACATCCCAACGCATCCTACCACTGTCCTCACAACTTATGCTGATGACGCATGTTTATTATCAGTAAAAAATGATCCTTTCATTGCCCCCAAACACTCTAATCCCATATCCTAAACATTCAAGAATGGTGTCAAAAATGGAGAATCAAAATGAACCCAAACAAATCTCACCAAATAACCTTTACCCTTCGTCGTAAACCCTACGACTTCCTGTCCTAAAGTATCCTTCAATGATATTCCACTAATTCCTGTCGAACAGATCCGCTACCTAGGACTTCACTTGGACAAACGTCTTACTTGAAATCCACTTACAAGATAAAGCGATAAGAAACTGCTCGTCGTTAAAGACTTCTTCAACATTTACTAGACAAACGATTAAACCTCCCAATTCATTTCAACATTTGGACACGCTGTAGCTGCTTCATTCGTTCTGTATGGATTGAAACTTTGACAGTTTCCTTATCAGAAATTTAATGGAAAATATTTTTTGTTATTAGGATTGATCCTTCTATTGATGGCATTTAATGCGTCCTTCTACCATGCGTACCTCAAGTGATTTTTTGTTATATAGCATTTGTCTATAGTAGATACCGTTTAGGAGCTGTAGAAGTTTGAATTGAAAAAGTGACGTTTTACCTACATTTTTTTTTAGTATTAGGACTTTTCTGACATGCTGTGTTGGTATTGCCAGGATCGAAAAATTGCCGACAGTTTCCTTATCAGAAGCTGTAGGTTTTTCCCAATTTATGGAGAAACTGAGTTATTTTTCTTTTCATATTATTTTTAAATACAGACATATACAAAAGTCAATTTAATTTATTTTTATAACAATAATATAAAATTCTATGAACATATTGTTGAAAATCAGAACATATATTAAGTTCTGCAGTGGAAATGGAGACTCTTTTCCTTATTGCCTGTTTGACGAAGTGACAAGCGCCTGCTTATTGTCAACCTTGAATACAAATATATTCACGCTCTTGCTTGGAATTTCGTTCTAGGAAGGTGAATCAACCTTGTGAGTAGTAACTCAATTTTGAATTATGAAGGTAGGTCTCTCTGACCTCCGATGACCCTGTTCCATCCACCATCAAATATCAAACATGCAATCCTATGTGTATTAAGCAGCTCGTAAAGTGAAATTGATCAAAGCTCTCTATAATGAAATGTACTTAATTAGTTCGTATCTGACCCCTCTATATAGACCATATAGCCCCAAGTCGTAAATTATATGAGTGACGTCATGTATTTTCTGCTGATCGTAATTAAGTTCCTCCGTCGTTAAATTATGTTTGGTATATGTGTTATTTTAATTATATTGTAAATATTCGTGTGTGTGTGTTTGTGTGCGTTAAGTAAGGTTCTTGAGGTTCGGTCAATATTTTCAATTTCATTATTTAAATTATTGATTTTATTTATCGCACTATTTATTTCAATGTTTAACATACTTTTCAGGAATCTATTCCCTACTTTTTTTAGTTCTATGTTATACTTCTTGTCAATATTACATACGGAATGAAGGTTACGGAAAGTGTTAGTAATGTGGGATGAAAATATGTTTTCTGACCTGCATCATAGTAGGAATGTACTTGTATTTTTGGCACTCGCCAGTTCTCTGTTAAATTTCTGAAGTTCCTTCAACACTGTGATGGCTTCTGGACCGTTGGTTGTCTTGAAATGGATTGAAACTGTATGAACCTGTTGGTAAAATCCCATTCTTCCCCTATAGACATTTTCTGGTTTTGACTAGATATGTTAATATATATAAATTTGTATTTCTACAGTAGGAGGGCTCTTGGTCGTCTTCTTTTTAAGCGCCTTGGAGGATTATCGGGGATTGAGTATGTTGGTGTTTTACTCTTAATTACTGGTTTTGGCCAAATCAACTTTACATGAAACATTTAGATTTTTTTGGATACGTTTTATTGTGACACAATTACGAACATTTTGCGAAGGATTTAGGATTGTAAGGATCGGGTACGAGAAGATCTACTAGAGCTTCAAGGCTCACTTCCGTATTTCCAAATGAGTTTAATCACTGTCACGTAAATAAGTATTTTGTAATTAATTAGGGGCTTTGAACGCTTGTCTAGTAAATGTTGAAGTAGTCGGAAACGACTAGCAGTTTCTTGACTTATAAGTTTTCATGTGCCATTAAAGAAAATAAATATTATTCATTACCAGAGACATTAAGTTTGATTAAAAGATAATTATAGTAAGAAATACAGTTTCTGCTCTAGAAAACCCCTAGAAGGGACCTATTAAACCTCAAATTATTTGGAGTTGTAAACTTACACATTCAAAAGTGTAACATTATGTTACGCTCTAGCTCTGTTGGTATTGCTCTGATCAAATATTTGACGACAGTTCCCTTGTCAGAAGTTTAATTGAGAATATTTTTGTGTTCTATAACATTTACCACTAGGACCTACCGTTTAGGAGCTATATTGGTTTTTAAAGTCAAGTTGTAATGTTTTTTTTTCACCATCAAATACGTAACGAACATTTTACGACAGTTTCATCATCAGAAGCAGTAGATATAAAATCAGTAAATTATAGATAGATATATCCATGATCTATTGTTATATAAAGTCAGGGAGGAATCGAGTTTTTTTTTTCTTTTTAGAAAAATTCCAAAGAAAATTGTATCCATAGTGGATTATATAATCGTAATAAAGTCTGTCATCACTGCTTTTAAATGTGTCGCCTAGTTGCAAAACCGGCCATCTCCAAAAACCAAAATTTTTCAGGAGAGCTGATTTTCTGTTACATCACGCCAAAACGAAGTAGGAAGAAAATCTCTTCGGTTTTTAGTGGCACAAGGGTAGTGTGTTTGAAAGCACTTTTTGAAATGGAAGGGGCAAGTGGAGGGGGTGAGTTACTCAATTTTTTATTTTGGATTTGGCCACTTTTGCATCTCATTTTGTAGTTGGCCGGTTTTGCAATGAATTAGAACTTAAAAATCACTAAATTTAATGAAAATGTTGGGTTTTTTGGGATGCAAATGAACAAAACTTTCTTCTATAAGTGAATATTATTTGAAAAAAATAAACTCTGAAATGTTGTGGTGTAACTCAAACATCTAGACGGAAAAACTGGCGATAGTTATTTTTAAAGTAATAAGTTCCGAAAATGGATGGAGAGAAACGGAAGGCAGAAGTTGAAAAAGAATTTCTGAAAAAAGTAATTTAGAAAAATATAAACATTCAGAAACTTATACTCTTGCGGCATTATCGTCTTCAACAAGCTAACACATTTCTTCCTGATATTCTTCTTCATCCCTCTCATCTACTTGTCTGCTTCCTCCTCCTTGAGCAGCTGATGCTACGACGTTGCAGTAAAAAATCAAACGATCTGTAGAAAACCTCCCCTTGAACTAGCACCTTATTATTTTGTTTGGTTCTGAAAAATCTCTTCGTTGGGGTGACTTTGAAGTGCCATAGTGGAGGGTGTTTGAGGAGGGCATTACTGGGACTCTTCCTATCAAGATTTGTGTAGTCTCTTCCTGGCTTGAACACAGTTCCACTTTCCGAGAGAACGCCGTAAAACTCTGAAGGCTGAACGAGAGTCTCGATTTTCTTTAACTTCTTCTCAATTTAGGTAAAAACCCGTTCTGGAGGGGTTTGTTTCTTCTCCATGTTGCATGGTATCTTTGTCTTTTTCTTGCTAAATTAGCTGGAACTTCTAAAAACTTCTCCATAAAGATCGAATGAAAAGTGTACGAAACGATAAAGGCAAAAACTACAGGAAAAGCAGGAGCAGACTGATAGTTACCTGATAAGAGGACTTCTTGATCTGGAACAACAGCGCGATCTAGCGGATGTGGAGATGTCCGGTTTTGAAACTCACTCACGGAAGGATTTGGCCGGTTTTGCAGCACAGTGTTTTTCAAACGCAGGTTTAACAAGGATTTGACGGATTTTTGCGAGGTTTCTTGTTTCCAATAGATGGAAAATGTATCTTAGGACTCAGAAAACTGAAAAAACGTGTTTCTCAAAATTGAGGAGTTGGCCGGTTTTGCAACTAGACGACACAAATAACGTATTTCTTTTTTAATAATATAATTTGCACATAAATTTAACTAAATAATTTTGTAGAGCGGCCTTCGTTTTGGACTAATCATAGCTGAAAAATATCCCAGCCTCGATATTTGACCTAGCATGCCAGTCCTATCTCAGCATTATATGGATGATTTAAAAATTTCGGTACAATTTAAGTCACAACGGTATTTTGAAAATTGTACTGAACATAAAAATTTTGATTTTAGTTCACATGGTCAAGTACCCATTGTACCATTATGGACTCCCAACAATATATGTCTACATATATAACCGGAGTAATTGACGTTTATGTATAGCATTTACACTCACTCCCTAGGTTGTCACAACTTGAAAATGCTTGCATTTCGAAAATAATTAAGGCCTTCTCTTACGCTTTTTTTCTAGTTTAAAAATATTAATAGGTACTGTTTTCTATTTTTTATCCGAAAATAATTTTGTAATTGATATTTAGCATTCTTAGCCCTATATAAAACATAAAGAAGTGTCAAAACTCTCTAGTTCACTCCCTAGTTTATTTTTGAAAATCTCTCCAACGCTCTCTAAAAGGAAAATTTGAGTGGTGTTTTGTATTGGGCATCACTATTTCTGGTAGACCTGTCTACTGCCATCTGTTTCAAGACGCAGAGTTCGATGGTAGACAAGTAGAGGTGTATTGGCTCCGCTCGGTACTGTGTTTTATTCAACCTAGTCTGAAGGTTTTAAAGTAGATATCATAGTACGTACCTAAATGGCTGAAGATGTAATTCATGTATACACCCCAAGTTTATAATATACCTCGTTAATGTCGTCGCTTTTCTTCTTTTTTTAATGTAATAAATATTTAAAATTATAGTCGTGTTTTTTTCACTCCCTAGATTTAATACTTATTATTTATTTAATATATCAAGAAATATTGCAGATTATGTATGTTCACTTCACAGACAAACTTCATGCACCTAAGAGAAAAAATATGTTAAAAAAAAAAAAAAATCAATTCACATGATTTATTTAGCGAACATTTTGTTTAATTGGAATTGTCTTGTACTAGGTTAAAGAAACTAAACTAGATCGCGATGTAAATAAGATGTCTTGAGAATGTAGTTTACTAAATCTGTTCATGTAACATGTAGGAATAGTAGAGGACATCTAGCCCAGCGTTATCTCCTGGTAGAAGAGCCCAATCTGCATTAATTAACTCCTGAAGGCCTCGAGAGAAGAGAACGAGCGGCCGTCCACATAAAATCCGACCAGAGCGCCAGGATTGCCTTAGACTACCTTTCACAAGGGTTCGTGACGGGGACGACCTTAAGCGATCCCGCCGTGCCCTGGAGCCAACAGTATCCATTCCTTGTTTCTTCAATGGGACCAATACCCGCCGAGAGGGGTATTCGCCACCAGGCTTCACGATGTAGCATGCGTTCAGAAGTCGGTGTCCTCCTAGGAACCATATAGGGATTCAGCAATAAGAGAACCTAACGGGCTGGCGTAACACTAAGGCCATACGTGACTGGAAAGTCACCTGCAATAAGATAGGCAAGCTCCCTGGCTTCGGTTCTAATACAAGGGATCTCTGGCTCGTGTGACCACTAACAGAAACTTGTTGCGACTTCCTCGGTCACGTGCTCTTAACAATCAATATGAAGCATAGTTAAATTATGAAGGCTAATGCAGAGTGACTTTGAGAAAGCGCATAATACTGGATGTAAAAATTTAACATAAAGGCTTATATTTATTATATACTAGTATACCTCGTTGCGGCTTCGCCTGGTCTCATAAGAAAAGAAGTTATATAATTTTAACTTATAATTGAAGTTTATTCGTTTATCGATAAAAATATTCTATTATAGCATCCAATTGAGCATTATTTCTTCAATTATATATTCACACATAGCAGTAATTTTTAGCCTGTTAGTAAATTTTTATTTATAAAATTGCACCTATTAGATATATGAAAATTACGTAAAATCATAATTAGACATCCATTTTTTTATTTTAATTAATGAGTTTCCCCTTATTGAACGACAATATAATGAAAATATGTATATTTTATTATTGTTAAACCTTCCTTAAACTATGAAGACTATTTAGTCAAACTTTGGTACAGATAGGTTTAGTAGTTTTCGCAGTTATTTATCACTAAAGGCCGGATTTCGTGCAGTACAAATTAGTCAAACGTGCAATTCAACCTTCTGATGATTCTACTAGAAACAACTGTTAACATGAAATGAATTGCAACCGTATAAAAGTATTATTTTTATCATGGAACATGGTTTACCGGTGTCCTAGCTGGTCTAAAGCGATACGTTTTGGGGGAACGCGAGGGCGCAGAGTTGGACGAATGGCCAATCTAGGAGCAAAAAAATCATAATAAAAATTAATGAAACTATTGTGATAGGTGTTTAGTTAAGTAGTTTATGCAACATTATTAAAGGTTCCTCCGTTTTTATGAGATGAATTTCAAGGTTAAAACAACGATCATATTAGTAACTAACTCGACCGGTCAAATTTTGTTAAAACTATCGATTATTTCAATCTAAATTTGTGTATCATCGTATTGATATTTTTTCATTATTCTTTTGAAATTAGTGAACGTAGACGATCGTTATACCAGTAAGCCATTCTCAAAATAATTTTTTAATAATTTAACCTATTTCATAATTTTTTTTTTTAAAGTGCCGTAAACTAATTTATTTTTTAAACTAAAAAGATCTATTATTAAAAAGTACCTCTCTGAAATTCATGGTAGAGGTCTCTTAGAAGGTATATGAAATATCATGAAACATTTTATCTGCTTTCTTGTCTGAAAACGAATTTCCAATTCCGCGAAGAGAGTTATTTCGTACTTGGCTAAACTGGAAGGGCATTGATTTAATATATATTACTATATTTGAAACACTTAAATTAGAGGATATTATTCCAACATCTTCAGCTGCACTGAAGAGATATTTAAAATTGGTAGTTACGAAATATAAAACGAAATAATAAGAGGCTGGAAAACCCAGGACAGTTGTATTACATTTTGTTGACTCGTTATATGTGAAACCGTTATAATTAATTAATTAAATATTTTCAGCGGCAGTTGAAGATAGTTGTGGGATCATAATACACTATTATTATATTAGTCCTCACCCCAGTCGGCAGATGTCACTCTTCAACTACTAATTAGGCAGAAGGTGTCTATTCTTTATTATAAGCACATAGTAATGAAAATGAGTAAATATTTTCGTTTTTTAATATTTAAATTGTTTTATTTATTTATTGATAGCTGTTTGCTTGTTTTGTGGGGTTGTTTATTAGTATTTCATTGTTGATTTTTTTCAAAAATACACTAAGCAAAAAAAAAATTAAAATAACTAAATTAAGAGATATGATTGTTGGGGTAGGCAGTCATAGATACACAGCAAATCAAAATAATATTTAAATTTATAATGCCCCTTTTGAACAGATCCACTACCTAGAATTCCACTTGAACAAATGTCTTACTTGGAATCCACATACAAGACAAAAACGATAAGAAACTGCTCGCCGTTAAAAAGACTACTTCAAAATTTTCTTGTCAAACGATCAAAGTTACCAATTACAAAAGACTCAATTACATGACTGTGATTAGAGCTATTTGGACGTAAGGAGTTCAGCTTTGGAGCTCCACTAAACCATCCAATTCATCCCGTATCCAATCCTTGCAATCCAAAATCTTTCGAAAAATCCTCAATATTTATGCTGCTGATTTAGCCCAGACCAGATACCTATCCTTCCATACTAAGCTCCATAAGCACTCCAATCCCAACTTGCTTCCCACTAAATTCCTTTATCTACCTTTTAGTGTAGATTTTTATTGAAGTGCTACTATAAAGTAGTTCTTCACAAGTTATTTACATGCCATTGTATTCACTATCAACACATTTACTTGATGTATATGTTTTTGTACAGTTGTAAATATCAATAAATGAGGGGGAAAAAAAAATAATGCCGACGTTTCGACTTGCATTGCAAGCCTTCATCAGAGGTAGAAGAAAAAAAAACAAGGAAAAAGGTATGACTAAATTGTAGAAAATATATAGAAACACAAAAAAAAAAAAAATTATTATTTTTATACTTTTGTTGTTTTTTTAAATATATTTTCTACAATTTATTCAAACCTTTTTCCTTGTTTTTTTTTCTTCTAGCCCCGATGAAGGCTTGCAATACAAGTCGAAATGTCGGTATTGTAAATTTAAATATTATTGTTTATCTATGACTACCTACCCCAACTATCTAAATCTCTAAATACTTCACAGTCAACTAATACCTCATGAATAACTAAATTAAAATATTCGGGGGTCACCTGTGGTGTAGTGGTTAGCATAGCAACCTACTAAACCCAAGATCGCGGGTTCGCAGCCCGGCACATTTTTGGAAGTAAAATAAATAAATTCTGCTCAATGAAATTTAATACATTTCAGAAATAATTAAGTACATTATAAAAAATGTGTTTTTTCACAGTTGATACTTTGCTGTTGTAGAGACGATATCATTGAAGAAATGATGATAATTAATTGCGTGCTACAATACAACATAGTTAAATTAAACTTGAATTATTAGTTGAAATTGTCTAATTTCTTTATTTGTAGGAGCGGACGAAGCCGCGACGGGAGATGCTAGTTATAAATAAAATTTGATTCATTTCGGTCGCGTATTTTGTAAAATCAAGCCCGGCCTCGTGAGGGAATCAATAAGCATTATGTCATCTTCATCATTACACTTCGGCAAGCCCTACCTGTTCCCTCCCTCCCCTTTCTACCCTCCCCCCTATCGCGACTGCACAGCCTACGCTCTTATGTTATCCTGCCCACATGGACTTCGAGCTTAACGGTTCGTTTAACTTCTTTCAGCCTTTCAGAGCCGCTGAGCCGAAATGGGAAATCTGAAAAAGCAACCGCCCAGCAAAATAATTCATTGTTGGCCGGATTTCGGCCGAACCGAGTCATTGTACGTAATTACAATGTGTTATAACTGTTCCCTTTCAGCTAGATAAAAATCGTATTATTAAAAACAGTAACCTCGATTTGTTTTTCCATAGTGACTTAAATCTAGGGGGTTTTTGTTTTTCAGTTCGTTATTTTAAAACATTTAGGTGATTGAAAAAAAATCAGAATCAACAAATTTTTCTTTTACTTTGTCTTTGACGATATTTTTTAAATTTTTTTTTGTTAACACCGATAAATAAATAATAAATAAAGGCTTAGCGACCTGCTTTTCCTATTTCACTTTATTCTTTCATTTTATGTTATTTCCCCCCAATATTCACATATTTGGTTCTCCTTATTTCCTTTCCCTTTTCTTTTTTTTTTCCCTTCCGTTTCT
This sequence comes from Euschistus heros, assembly GCA_003667255.2. Lineage (NCBI taxonomy): Eukaryota > Metazoa > Arthropoda > Insecta > Hemiptera > Pentatomidae > Euschistus > Euschistus heros. Next base: position 1,741,554 of record RCWM02000008.1, on the reverse strand, counting down.
CTCTCTCTCTCTCTCTCTACAATGAATACTACTCTTGCCTACCACACATTCATATACATATATGCACATAGTTCAAGTGATAGCAGCGAGACGCTTAAAATGGACATGTAAAGTCGTTGGGTTTAATAATGACCGATTTCCGAAAAAAGTAATTAGTTTTGAGCCGTCAGTTAAACGACCGAGGGGTAGACCGAAACGACGATGGGAGGATATCGTCAGAGCCGACCTGGGGGATTTAGGTTTTGGAGGAGTGGGTTGGAGGGAAGTGTGCGGTCGACGGTTGGTGGTGTCGGCATTGAACCGATAAATAAATAATAAATAAAGGCTTAGCGACCATCTGGTTTATATAAAATTAGTCTTATTTGAATATATTTTACTAGTTTCGCCCGCTCGTATAAAGAAAGATCTTAGATTGTTTTAACTAATGATTGAATTTTATTTGTATATCGATAAAAATCTTATATTGAAGTATGAAATTTAGCATTATTTCTTTAATGATATTTTCACGCATGGCAGTAATTTTTAACCTGGTTAAAATTGCATTGATTTGGTGTTTGAAAAGAGTAAAAGCATGATTAGACATCCAATTTGGCTAAAATAATTTTATCGACCCATCGAGTTGGATTTTAATTTCTAACCATAAAAGTATATGATAGTTTGGCAGACCTCGTTTCTGGCAGTCAATACTGTACATTTTGATTATTTTTCAAGTATAGCATAGTAGTGCTTTATTATAGCTAAACCTTCCTAGAAGTATGGAGGTGTAGTTAAAATTTTGTACAGTTGGGTTTAATAGTTTTACCATTTAAACCTCTATTGCCGAATGGCCACATATCGGTCGATTTTAAACTGCACTGGGATCCACACTTCGTTTCATACATTTATAGCTTTTTAAATAGCAATTGAATTGAACATAAGTAAATTTTATCATAAATTTCTAGCTCTATATAACATCGTACCTTTGTAACTTCCCACGAATAGTGCTCGCCACCTATCGGTTGATTATCAAAGTTCACTGCGCACCACAAATTTGTCGCTTTTTTATGGCAATATAATTGAAAATATGTAAATTTCATTATTGCTAAACCTCCATTGAACTATGGAGATGATGTGGTTAATATTTGATACAGATTGTTTTAGTAGTTTTCGCGGTTAGTGATCACAATCGAAAAATAGCTTGTCCTTTTATATAATAGTGTAGACGTATTTTTATCATGTGTTTACTTTATGATGAAAAAAAAAATTTTATAAAATGCTATTCAGAAAATGGCTACCGTTAATGATTTGCAGTTGAAGTTTATATTTATTCTTTATTTTGCAACCCTAATAATCCTCATTAATTATTTTAAGAAATGGACTTGAGGAGATGATTTGTCCATTTACGAATCCATCATTTTCCGAAACATAAATACAAGAAGTATATTTATAAATTTAAACATGAAGAGTAGCTAAAGAAGAAAGATACTGCAGTGTTATCAAACTAGTTCAGTTTCTCCCTAACTAGGAAATCGACTATAATATGCTGCTTTTCACAATTTAAATTTGGAATGAAAGTATCAAACTAATTTAATTTAAAAATTAATTTAAATTAACAATTAATCATTATTAGAAATAAATGAAGTTGAGAGGAAGAAAGTAGTGGTTTGAAGCGTGATTTTTTTCATTCAAACTAAAAAATATTCTCTTTTAAATTTCTGACCAGTAAACTAACGGTAAATTTTCGATACGATCAACACCAAATGTAGAAACTTTCCATTTGTTGAAACCAATATAACTTATAAATGGTCGATCCTAGCAAAAAACGTTATATTAAAAAAAAAAAAACAGGGGTACGGATTCTTGTCATATTTTCGATCTAAGCAACACCAGCAGAGCTAGAGCGTGCCAAAATGTTAGATTTTTGTGTGTGAAAAAATTCTACTCAAAAGAAGTATAGCCCCAGCCAAATGACATATCCATATCAAAATATATTGCATGCTTGTTGGCTCATTTATTAATGCATGTTTACAAAATTTATTTCAGTGTTTAAATGTTAATTTTTTTTAATGAAGAAAAAACAAGTCCATAAAGAGGAATTTGCGAAATTTCGCTGATTGTAACTGTTGATAATTCCAAGACGGTCTTGTAAATTCTTAAGCTATGCTTTTTGTACCGCATAAAAGTTGGAAAAGAGAGACTTGGAAGGATAATTAAGGGAAGGATATATTGTCTGTTAAGGAAGAGGGCGTTGTTGCTGGAACAAGGGAGTAGAGGAAGGAGTAACCGTAGGAGAGAGGTAGACGAATCCTTGTAAAGTAGATTTAAGGAGAAGAACGGGGAGATAAATACTGGGATCCCTTATATCGGGGACAGCCCCCCCGACGTCAGACAATGACTGCTGTAGTCCTTACATCCTCTCCTCCCAGGATCCGTTTAGTTGCTAGCCTCTTTAACGGCGCCTTGGTCTTTTGTCCTCGCTGGGTATTCTGAGAAAATGGAGCTAAGGAGGGTTAGTGGGGGGTAGGCTTTCAGGGATCTTAATTGATCGTAATTTTTTTTTTTTTAGGGGTAACATGCCGTTGCGTATTTCAATCTCTACGTAATGTTAGGTTGTAAAAAATGTTTTTATCCTCAATTTTACATCCACACCTGCCGCTCAGCCTGTAAAATTAAGAGGATACGATCGGAATATAATAAAATTGGCATGCCAGGCATGAGGGAGTCATTTGCCAGCGTCCTACTTTTAACATGATTTGTTTCAAGTGATAAAAAAAAAAAAAAAAAAAAAAAAAAAAAAAAAAAACCATCTATTTCGACTGTATTGCTTTGCTTTCTTTTAAGTTCTTGACTTTTATACACACTCGGCCACGACAAGTATATTTTGAAATAGCTATGGTTCCAAAATATTATCATATATCTATCTTTCGTTTCTTTGAACTTAAAGGGTGGCATCCGCGGCTAGGTCTTCGCAGTAGCCCACTAAGGAGGATTCCTTAGGTTTGAGCAGTATCAATATTTATTTATTTTAATAGTTGATTGTTGTTAACATTATTTAAGAATGTGTATAGCGATAGCAATCACATTTGTGTTTAAGATATGAAGCGTAGAATTCCAAAACCAGCCAAGTCCGGTTTCCTGATTTTTTTTTTTTGTCTTTGTCTTTTCAATAGTTTTTCTAATGGATTATTTATAGGTGAAAGAATTAGTTAAATCTTCCAAAATTAGTTAAATCACATTGGCAACGGGCATACAAAAAGTAAGGCCTCTTCTCAATCCAGTCTTATCTTTATTTATCTTTATCGACCAGTTGTTTTTTTTTCAGAAATAGACTTTGCTGGTTTTCGAATTCTACGTTTCATATATTGATATTTTTTGTAACCTTCTCCATTGTGCTTTGTCGATGGCCAAGCGAGTTGGTGGAGAGTCTCAGCCAAGAAGGTCTTCTTGGTACAGTAGGCCGTGGTTTGGAATCCCACCTAGGAGTGTTAAAATTTATTTCGTGGTGGACCTTCCCACTATAGCTAGAATAGGTTGGTAAACTGTATGATAACCCGTCCTTCTACCACTTGGAGTACATAAGGACATTATACCCGAAATAAAAAATAATTTGAAGGTTTATTTCTTTAAAACACATTCGTTTGTAGAGACTTTCTGGTTCGTTTTCAAATTCAAACCCATCATTCTTGAGATGTATTTTATTTTTTTATTTTGATAAAAACCATTTTGATAAAAACCTTAATTGTAATGTTTATGTGATTTTTTTTTTAAAAAACCTATAAAGTTTGCCAATTACTATCTTAATTCATTTTTTTTTTTAATATGCTGGCTGAAGAAGTTGAATTTAAAAATAATTGGTATTTCTTTTATTAGTAAATTATTCTTTAAGAGTAATAGATTATGAAACATTAATTTCCTGTACATTGCAAGATTTTTCTTTGTGAAATCAACTTGAAACCTAATAAATTGTTTAAGATTTTTTTTTTTAACTGATATTACTGTGTAAATCGAAATGTAAAAGCTAGTTCTTTAAGAGTATTAGCGATTTCCACTTTTTTTTAATTTCTTGGTTAAAATTAGTTTGCGATACTAATGAAAATACTGGGAGTAATAAAATAAAAATGAAATAATTTAAAGATAGCATTATAAGATTGGGCAATCGGTGGCGGTAAAGCCCCCAGCGGAGCGGTGGCTTAAAATTCCATCTAGGGGAGGGTCGGAATGGAGCTCTGGTAATTCTCGTTTTTTCTCCCCTCCCCCATCACCTCCCCCCTCCCTAATGAGCCGCTCCTTTCCGAAATAAATAAAACAGAAGACCGCTGCTGCGATTTAAATCTGTTCAGAAGTTATCTGCATCACTCTATGGGACTTCCTGTACGGTCTTGTCAACTAGCGCTATGATAGTAGTCATTGAAGATTGCTTAATTTTCTGTATTAAGGATATAATAGAAAAATAATTTTGTTTTCGGATAAAGTCCCTTAAGTGCATAAAAAAAAAAATTAGTTACACCTGGTCAGAGGCACAATACAATGAAAAAATAAAGTTAGGATTGATGAATTAAATGCCACTTCTATTGAGTATATAATTTTAAATTATCTCTCACTGAGTACCAATGGTTAATTTCAAATCTTACCCATTGACGTCTAGCATGGTGAGTGGCTTTCGACGCTGCTCTTGTTTGTGCTCCGCTTCTTAGTTGCACGTATCTGGGAATGAGGTCTTCTCTTGAGCACGTCTGGTTAAACCAAATATTTTTGTTAGCGATGGCGTATTTAAGTCTAAGTTTGGAAAACCAATAAGCTGCATCCTTCCGGCTTGCAGTCTTCAGTTCTGCAACAACTTTTTCTGATAATGTGTTAAATCTTGATATGCTGAGTTTTGATCGATTATACGTAGCAGCCTGGCTGGCTTCAGAATCACTTGAGGTACGCATGATGATATAGAAGGATCAATTCTAATTGTATTGATCCTTCTATATCATCATGCGTACCTCAAGTGAAAAAATAAAGAAGAAATAGTAAAATAACAATGATAATGTATGGCCAGATAAAGAAAGTTTCTAATTTCAAATATTTAGGGGAAATCATCCAGCCCAATGCTTTAGATAAAAAAGGAAATAAAACAAGAGCAAGAAAAGTGCAAATTGCATTCCAGCTAACAAGGAATGTGTACTAAAAAAGCCAGTATCTATTAACGCTAAAATCAGACTTTATAACACCGTGATTAAGCCGGAGTGTCTGTATGCATCTGAATGTTTTGCAATGAACACCAACAAGGAATTGGAAGCTATAGCAAGGAAGGAGCGAAAAATCAGAGTACTTGGGCCGAGGTTCGAAAATGGGACTTGGAAGCTTAGAAGTAATAGAGAAGTGTATGACAAAGATAAGGAAGTGGGAGATACTATGAGGAAGAGGAAAAGTAAGTTTCTATGCCCATTTGAAAGGAATGAACGATGAAAGGCTGACAAAGAAAATATTAATGTTTTTGAAAAAGAACCCAAAACCCAAATTACAAAATTCAACGCTTTGAGGGATTTGAAAGAAAGAAGAGAAGAAAATTCTGGAGGAGCAGTGTGGACAGAGGATGAAGTCATATTGGCAGAAGAGGAAGAAGGGTGAACACAATAAAAGAAATGTACATTGTACTATTGTTGTTTAACGCGGTCCCTAGACGGTCAAAATCGAAGGGAAAAAATGATAATGTATAAATAGATACTAATTTAATATATGGAGAAGTAAATATGTATAGAAGTACTTAAATGTTATTTTCAGGGCAAGGAAATATTATACTGAGTAGTATCTAAATTGTGCAAAAAGTTATTGAAAGTGTTCCAAATGTGTTGATTGATATCAAGCTTGATTGATATTTTCAATGTACGTGAGAAGGAAGATTGTCAGCAAGCGTCGCCTTGGATAAGCATGAGGTACTGGAAATAGAGGAATTTAAATGTTTTCAGGGATTTTGCTTGTCTGATATGAGGAGAATGGAATTCTAGAGGATGGTTAAGCGGAAGAGGAAGTAACGTTGGAAGTGCATTAGTTCTGATGGATGGGGTGTATAGAATATATTGTATTTGATAATTTCTTCATACGCAAGGTCTGAAAATTATTCAGTTATGGTGCAAGATGTTAGCAACACATATTTTTCCCAATGGGAAGCGCAGTGAAATATTGATTAATATTAATTATTATTATAGTTGGATGGCTTAAAGGGGGGTGGGCATCTTGTTATGTATTTATATCTATTATGACAATTAAAAGCGTAAGGGTGAGTGCCACCTACTGTTTCCTTACTGGCTATAATTTGAGGGAAGAGTTTCAAATAAGTAAAATATTCAAAGGAAGAAATGCAAAGACTGAATGGAGGAGGGTATGCGATTATTTAAGATGTGGCTTGGAACATTAGAGGCTCTCTTTTTTGGAGGAGCTTGAGATGAAGGAGATGCTTGAGAAAGCTGACCATGATGGATGTGGAAGACCAGGTAGAACCGAACCTAGCGTTGCCAGTGGAGATCTTAACTCTTTAGACAAGTACCCTATAATATCAATAACTCATGATGTAACTAGTGGATAATGTGGATAGTTTTCTGATCAACGATTAGATTAATTGTAAAATTATAGTTTATTTTACTTTATAATATCATTAAATGTTAATTATTATTATTCACCAAACTGCCACTACGTTAAATAGAATTGGTTTGCGTGATAGTAAAAATGGAATAAATCAGACATCATTTAATAGATGGGAACTGATGTGTCATTACGGACTATACCTAATATTGACAAGTTATTGGATAAACTCCCAAGCGGTGTGGAACAACAAATCAAAATGATCGAACACTTTGTTTTGTAATTTAGAACAACTAATACAATGCTTGATATCTCTCCATGTAAGAACGAACAATGTGGGTAATTTTCCTCCTACTTTTCTAATCTCTATACGCTAATCGCCGTTTAAAATTTCAGTTCAATATATATTTACAACTGAATAAGATGGCAGATTCTCCTTCCCTTAAAAAATTAAATGTGGAGTATTATAGATAAGCTACGTGTTGTAATCTGAATATGGGACCTCTAATCACTTCCCATAGAAACATGACCATTTGCATAACGCTCATTCATGTAATTCTTTAGCTTACTTTATTTTATAAATACCCTGATTGCCTGGCCTCACGTATCAAACCTTCGGAGAAGATCTTTTTAATTATTAAATTACTCTAAAATTATTTATAATTTGTCAGGCAAGAAAGTCCAGACTGGTATCTCTTTAGATTAATGCTGATTCAGACGTGACAGAGCGTTGGGTATAGCTATGGTCTCTTGTCTCTGGTGATTTGTTTTTTATTAATTTCTCCTAAAGTTGTCTGATAACGCTATATAGTATTTACTTCAAGACTTTTAGTTTTCTTTTTTAACAAGTCTTGACTTATGGCGAGTACTTAAACTAAACCTAAACCCCACCTGACAACCCAGAGGACAGCCTAGCCAGATAATACGAATGAGAGAAGATAAATATATTTGTAGAGAAGATCTGAGACGGAGAGGAAGTAGATTGATGAGAAGGGCGTTGTTTATGTTGGACCGACTGAGGAAGATCCCCTGATTAACGAGCCAGCCCTTAATGACCCTTTTACGGCTCCCTTCGCCAGCCTTAGGGCCAGGATTAGGGTAGCCCAGCGGTCGCTCCTATCTTCTGGTCCAGTCTTTGTCCCTTCTTAGCCGCTTACTGTTTTTCTTAATTAATACCGATTTGTGGGCCTGGGGTTTTATCTTTTATCTGGCAATAGGAAGACTTAATTTAGTGGCTCTTTGTCCTCCCTGGATATAGATAGTCCTGGGAACACTGCATTGGAGGTAAGCCTTACTTTCGCATAGGCTTTAGGTCAAGTAAGTTGTAACCTTCCTATTATCTGTTCCTTCTTAACTCAGACAATATTATTATTAGTTATATTTATTGTACCTTTGAAGTCCACATTTGTCAAATACAGAATTGACAATCAGCGGATGTGCTGAGATATAAATACAAAAAATAGCGCATTAGGCTTGATGCGAGATGCCCAGTGGCACTATCTGAAACCCTTCCTTGTCTTGGATTTACTTTTATGTAAGATCTCTCATTCAGTTTCTTTTCAGCCTCTTCCTGGTATTCTTCAACATGAGAGATATTACTATTCTATTACTGAGTTTGTTTAGGTGTCCACTTAATTTTTCATGAAACAGCTTTTGGTGTGTCAGTACATGTCTATTGACTGTTGGTATGCGTCGGTCAGCGTTTTATTTATTTTTTATTTGTTTTATTGTTAACGTATCATGGTGCTTCTGTTATTAGTCTTAATGTTTCGGACTGAAAAATTTATAATATTTTTATCTGTGCCTGTTCAGCAGTGCAATACATTTGTGATGTGTAAGTCCTTGAAGTTCTTAATAAGTGTTTGTATGTCATTAATTTTTGTCTTATTTGAAATTTAAATTTTTTCTTGAAATTTGAGTACATTCGGTTTAGTCTCATATTTAATGGAATCAGTTTTTTTTTAATATGTTGGTCCGTAATTCTCCTATCTAATAATGTTAGTTCTCGGTATTGTATTTTGTCTTTTTGTGGAATTGGGACATAGTTAATATCAACGGAAGGCATGATTCGTGTAGAAAAAGTAAACATAATGGGACTTTTGAAGATTTAGTCGTGTCTAAACTTTACACCAGCCTTGTACCTCTTATAAGTGGTGTATGTTCAATGATGACTTTAGTAAATTTTCAATAATAATTTAGAACATTATTCGTTTTACGTTTTAATATTTATTCAATGTTAGTATTTTTTTGGTGTAAGCCCCAATACTAATTCAGTTATCTTGACGACTAGTCGTTGAAATTCTATTTTATATGTTACAATCTGTAATATTTATATATAAATACGTCTTTTATATTGTGTTATATGGTAATATGAATTGAAGTATTTATTTAATTACAATAGACACCCCCTTGTTCATCGGTTCCGCGAATGGCACTTCGTCGGATAAGAGAAATCATCAGATAACAGAATCATTAATTACAATTAGTAAAACATATGGATTATGAAAATTAAAAAAAAAATATTATTAGGTTAGAAGGTTTCCGTGAAAAATATGGTCGTGCGCTAAAATAAATGTATTCAATATCTATAATAAATTACATTATTTTATTTTATACCCTTTGAAAAGCATGTGACAGAACTTACGCCTTGACTAGGTACATAGGACAGTCTTAAAAGATAGGCTTTGTTGATAGTACTGTTTTCTAGTGCTAACACTTAGATGCGGTTTCTTTGGCCATCAGGTGGCTCTGTCCAAGTCGAAGTCGAGCGATGACCACTTCTTCTTTTCGTGAAAGCATTGAACTTAAGTCCCATCCTTTTGTATTGGCCTAATTAATCTTACAAGGGGACGTTTGCAGTTGTAACTCACAGATTTGAATGCCGATTTTTGTGTGGGCAGTAGGGACCTATAATAGTGCAAAACTAGAGTTATAGCCGCCAATGTTCATTAGGAGCCGAGATAAAAATTAAAATATGAAAATCACGTTTTATTTTTTTTCTCAGCTCTCAGTCAAGATAGAGAAATGATTCTTTAACGTTTAATTGCAGTTATGTATGCTATTAGATATAAAAATACTTCCGTTATGCTCAAAACACGACCCGGCTTTAGGGTACTCAAAAACTCCAAAAAAATGACAAAATTCCAATACAATCCGCTGTAAATCAGTAGAAACTTTTTTTCGTGAACAACTGACCTCAAATCTCGAATTAACGCACCGTAAAACACTTATTGTGAAATTTTATGAAAATAAAAAAAATATTGATTTTTTACCCCTTTTCAAGGAGGTTAAAATTTTGAAGTTGAGATTTCATCAACAATTTCTATCGGCCATCACTGGAATCAGCATACATTCTGCTTTTTATCCATGTGTATGACATTGGATTTATTGTAGATTTTAGTGGACATAAAACTGATGTGAATGAAAACATCCAAGGTCAGCTATAACTTTATTTCAGATATTTCTTCTAAAACGTCTTATTTATATGATATAGGTGAGGGCAATTTTTAAACTAAAAACTGATATTATTTTCAAATTCCTCATCTCAAAAAACATTTAGAAACTTAATTTTGTCGAAATAAAAAAAACAATTTTTCTTCCTTTAAAATTTTGTAGGCTTTTCAGTACGCAAGGGGCTGTCAATTTCTGAAAAAAATGTAAATAATTTGCGCTATATCACATATTTCGCCACCGATTAAGACCAAATTTCAAGGTCATCTAGAAAACGTAAAACTGCATAGTTTAGCATAAATCCGGAGGTGACAGGATTTCCCCTAATTGAACTATCTCAAGTTATAGCTGACCTTGGATGTTTTCATTCACATCAGTTTTATGTCCACTAAAAACTACAGTAAAACCAATGTCGTACACATGGATAAAAAGCAGAATGTATGCTGATTCTAGTGATGGCCGATAGAAATTGTTGATGAAATCTCAACTTCGAAATTTTAACCTCCTTGAAAAGGGGTAAAAAATCAATATTTTTTTTTTATTTTGATAAAATTTCACATATAAGTGTTTTAGAGTACGTTAATTCGAGGTTTGAGGTCAGTTGTTCACGAAAAAAAGTTTCCACTAATTTACAGCGGATTGTATTGGAATTTTGTCATTTTTTTGGAGTTTTTGAGTACCCTGAAGCCGGGTTGTGTTTTGAGCGTAACGGAAGTATTTTTATATCCAATAGCATACATAACTGCAATAAATCGTGAAAGAATCATTTCTCTATCTTGACTGAGAACTGAGAAAAAAAATAAAACGTGATTTTCATTTTTTATTTTTTTATCTCGGCTCCTAATGCTCATTGGTGGCTATAACTTTAGTTTTGCACTATTATAGGTCCCTACTGCCCACACAAAAATCGACATTCAAATCTGTGAGTTACAACTGTAAACGTCCTTTTGTTATTTTATTATACTTCGTCTCACAAACTTTGCCTTTTGTGTTATAAAAGAGCCTTATGAGGTTGAACAAATTCTGTTGGATCATGATCTTGGGCATTATTGAGAGGGTTTCTCATCTTTGGTACTGCTTTAGATTGTTATCCAGAGATGCAGGTTAGGAAAATATTCCATAAAATCACTAGTGACGGTGCATTATTCTGAGACCAGTCATACGGAAACCCGCGGACGAGTGAATTGTTCCTATATAAAGAGCGAGAGCGGCTCAAGGCAGAGAGGAAGCAGCTCAACAGCTCCGTTCGATTACTCACTCCGTTGGCTGGGAATTTCTTTCCCACCTCTTCCATCAATCTCGGCCGGCGAAATCATTTTCTGTTTTATGATTTATATCCGGGCCTCACGATATGGGTCCCCCCTGTTTAATCGCAACCATTTCTGGTCCCCCCTAGCGCTGTGGGGAGGGCTCCTTCTTCGCTAAAGTTTGCCGTTTCACAAAATATAAAATATCGTGAATATCTCCTCGCGATGGTGATCTTTGAATTGAACACTATAAAACTAAAATGTATTTAATAAAAAAAACTTACTAATGGATTGAAATTTGAGACAAATAATGTAAATTAATAACACTTTAACTTAGCATTTCACAGGTTCACTTTATCTGTTTAGCTACTGATAAAATACCTGAATAAAAAACAAGAACAAAAATAAAAAAATATATATAATTGTTAAAAAAATCATTTCGGTGGTTGTGATGAAGTAAGCCGATTCAACTTTAAAACAGAACCTTCAAAGCAGAATTTTTAGTTTCTGCGTAGCTTAAATTAGGTTTTAATTTTTTTTTATAACGCCCTAAAGTATCTATTCCAGCGCTATATTACAGGATCAGACCAAAAAATGATCAAACCTTGTCATCTAGTTTTCAAAAAAATAAATTTTGGATCGGACTAAATGTTTCGGAGATATAGCCAAAAGAGTTTTTTGTGGAAAAGTGCGACTTACCGCTTGTTAGCCAATCTCTTAAAATTTTCCCTCCCCCACAGCTCTTAAACTCTTGATCTGACAAAAAAAGTGAATAATACCCAATATGTTGCAAATTTCAATTGCTTTAATATTGTATAGAACACAAAATGTGCTACAAGTTACGGTTTCCGAGTTCTTTAATCAAACAGCTAAAAACATTAAATTTTCAACCCTTTTCCTCCCTTTTCCGCCCAAACCCTTCGCTTTTTCGTGGAAGAGACTTTTTACCACATTTAGAGGAAATGGTGAAGCCTTTCCAGCAGCCTGACCTTATTATTTTTGGAGTTCATGTTCCGATGCTATTTTACCTGTACTCTAATGGTGTTGCTAAAGCCGTTACAGAATTTTGGAAAAAAACCAATATCCTATATTGTGCACAATTTTGGCTTTTTCTCGACAGCCATTTATGTAATCATTTTGATTAATGAATACAACATTAATAAATACCGGGATGTCCCTCTCGTTTTTCTAAATAATTACTTTTTACTGTAAATAAAATAAAAAAATAAAATAAAATGTTGAGAAATTTGTACTTTTCACATCAATAATTACGAAATTGTGAGGTTATACATGCCGTTAGGTTATGGTTTTGCTTAAAATCATTTCGTAATATATTGTATGTTATATAAAGTGAATCGAAAATTTAATCAGAAAAAGAAACTGAAAACAAAAACATCTTTATTCAGGAAATGCAATTAAAAACAAAAAATCTTAATTTGTATTTAGTATTTAGTAGTTAAGGATGTACAGTTACTGACCCAACGGTTGTGAAAGGAGGAGATTTGGCCTAAATATCAACAGCCAGGTTTTTCCCCAAGTATGGATACCGACTTTTTAGAGGCTGGGTGTACCCCTGGAGGTCTTCCGACCTCGAAGTCGAGCCACAACCGAAATAACAAAAAATAAATTTTCTGCCTTCAGTCCGACATGAAGTTGGGGAGCTTGGTTGTCAAATGCTTCATTTAAAAAATAATAAAAATAAAAACGGTAAACTTTAAGTATATATTTGCATAAAGGATATTTTATATAAATGTCATTAAAAAAATCTCCATTCAAACAATGTTTACTCTTTAAGAATTGACGAAAATTACTTCACACATTCCAATTAGTAGTACAACGGATATTTACTTTTTAAATGCTTAAGATATTAAGCACATGTTTGATTGATTGAATTATATGTTTGGTTAGAACCATAGTGTATTATCTAGACCTTACACCAGCAGCTTTATCTTCAAGCATAGTACAAATGAATACATTGCAGATAATCCTGAAAGACTAAAAATTAATGACCTAGAACTCTAGCTTATTAACTAAAATGTTTTTAACACGTGGTCTGGACCACGTTTTGTAAGATAAAAAGGTCATTGATCCAGTGTCGATAGAGAGCAGAAATTGTTAATGATAAGGATTTAAAGTCCTATTCAGAGGAGCCAACACGTTGGGAAAAATGTATCGAGGGGAAAGATGAGTATTTTGATCAATAAAATTATAAACATTTATTTTGTAGTTTTATTTTGAACACTTTAACCTGCGTCTATTTCCGGACAAACCTATGATGAATAAAGTTGGGTTATGATTCATATAGAGGATAGGTGGACCTTAAAAAAACATTTATTGGTACAGTTTACCTATTCCTAGAAAACTCTTTATATCCCCCAGTCCTATTCTGGCAAACTCTGGACAACTGTAGAATTGAGAAGGTTTGGGATAGGAGCGGAGACTGGAAGAGCTGCCCTTATGAATGGAATGCTAAGGCTAGGGCAGCTGATATCTCACTGCGAGGGGGGCCCATTTATCACAAAGGCCATTTGTTAAAAGTTCCCCCAACACTCTCCCCCGGATCCATCATGTCCCATTTTTTCCCCTCCTCATTCCCTCTCCTAATACAATATCCTTTGGTAGCCGAGGCTAAAGGTGATGTACAAGCTGCTTTATTTATCTTGTCTTATTTACTGGATATTTGTCACTTAGCCGGCTGGGTAACTCCACTGTCGTCTTCTGTTATGTCGCGTTTATAACATTTTGGACGATTTATAAGCATGTTTGGCTAAGGATCATTTAATATGTATATATCAGTCATCCCAGTGAACAATTGGTTAAGTTGAATTTTGACGAAAATGTGTTGAATAACTATATTTTAAAATGAACATCTTAGTTGAACACCAAGCTGAAAAACCTCCACGATTTTTTTCAGTCACTCAACTCATTTTGGTTAAAATTTGACTTAACCACTTTTTCACTGGTATAACAGATACATTCCGTAGGCTCTCTCTTATCCGGGGCTTGCAAATGAGGAAATTTACTTCGTTTAAATAATATTTAATGATTAGGTTTTATTTTGTGCCATTTGTGTATATTTGGACGCGGTAGCTCAGTAAGGTACTTGCTCCCAGACCCGAATTCGAGTCCGACTGAAGACCAAATATTTATATTCTGTTATTTCGGCCAAGGAACGAATTCGAGGTCGGGAGACAATCTTGGGGCAGGCACAGCTCCAATGATGGGGGTACCCTTAATTGGACAAAAATTTATTTTTAAAAACAATATAAATAGATAGATAATAATACAATGCATTATAAAATATATTTATAACTACTCTGTTTTACAGATTTGCCAGAATCTGACGATTTTTTGAGGCCGAAGGACATCCTTGGCCACTCTGCTTCCACAATTAGAATTAGCTTTCGTCTTTAAATATGCTGTTAGGAAATATTCCAGGATGTAACTGTTTTCAAGTTATCCTAAGGATAACTTCCACCATTGGTGTCCTTGAGGATACTGTTTTACAGATCTGCCAGGATCTGACGTTTTTTGAGGCCGAAGGATATTCTTGGCCACTCTCCTTCCACAACTAGAATTAGTTTTTGTCTTCAAGGATGCTGTTTTAAGATGGCGGAAGGACACCCTTGGCCACTTATAAAATAGTTTTCGTCCTTAAGTATACGGTTCGGAAATATTCCAGGATATTGCAGAAGTTATGATTATGCTTAATTGTTCATTAAAAAATTCATAAGATGTTGAATTTCTTATATTAAAAATTAATTATATGAAACATCATCATCGGATATTCCTTCTTATTTTATCACACATATCAAATTATATGCATTTGAATGAATGCTTATAAGAAGAATGCTTATAATTACAATGAATGCTTATAAGAAGATGCTTACTGACTACTGTTGGACACTACAACAGAAGACACATGATGTAGAATACAAAAGGAAAATATTTACATTTTAATTGTATTCATTATTAAATATTATTATTTTATATATTACTGATTTTCACCAAAAGAATTATAAAAATATATGAGAAAAAGTACTATTTCTGTTGTCTTTTTTTTTTTTTTAAACAACCTTCAATCTCTAAATAATTGTGTTTGGTAGAACTTTTTTTTACTATTGATTCGAATTCAGCACACTTATAAGTATAAAAGTCACATAAAATGTTCATGGTACTGAAAAAAAAAAAATTGTAAAGACGCTATTTCAGGTTATTCAGAAATAACGTCTAATTTTTCAAAACTGATGCTAGTTAAAATTTGTTTGCCTTCATATTCCAATTCAACACACATAAAAATATAATAATCAGAAAAAATTTCTCGAAGGAGCGAAGTTTTTCTTTTTTTTTGTAGAACTGTGTTACCGTAGCCAGACTCTTTATGTTATTCTCAAAACATTATTGCTGTGCCATTTAATCATTTCCAAATTCATACATATCCAGACCATTATACCATAATTTACAGTGTGCAATATCAGCCTCAATAGCTGCAAAATAAGTTATAAGCAAGTACACTACCATTTATTATAGAGGATTATTCACCATTGTCATCAGTTTGTTCCATTCCCGAAGCAGTTTCAAAACGGCCTCGGTTGATCCTTTAAGTCGATACCCCTAACCCATCAGAAATAGCTTGCGTAAGGAAGATGGTAAATGTGCAATTTGGAGAGATGGGGTGGTGGGGGGGAGAGGATTATGTAAAGCGGAGCGAACCCACTGTTGAATTGTGATTACGGATTAGGACAGTCGGCTATCGGGCTAGTTAATGTCCCAGCCTGGGGGGGGGGGGCGATGGGGGGAACCCCGTGCATAATACTGTCCCCGATAACTTGAGGGCTATATTTTAGTGTTCCGTCCTCTTCCGATGATCATTTGTATTCCATCCCGCCCTTGGCCTCATCTTTATTCTCTTTCTTTCCGACATCGCAACGATTTAAGTCGAAAGAGCAAGCCTAGGACAGTAACGAGCTTGAATAAATTCCGATGTTATTTTAAATTTACAAAACAGTATCACGTCTTTGTCAGGCGTCTACTTTATGTATGGTGACTTTAAACACTCAGCGTTCTTGAGACCTCCATTTCATATGAGAGTTGAATTTTCCTTAACCGCACAAATATAAAATTGTTAGCTTTTTTTTTACGAATTAATAACATTTGTTTATTTTAATGATTTACCTATTACTAGGGCCGTGAAGTACAGTTGAAGCTCGATAATTCTTCATGAGTGGTGGAGAGGGTGTGACGAAATAACAGAATTGACGAAATACAGAATTTTGCTGGTAAAGTGACAAAAAAGCAATTTAAACTATATAATTGTAATTTGTTTTGTAATTTATTGAATATTAAAACAAACAGATGAACATTATA
Source organism: Euschistus heros (assembly GCA_003667255.2). NCBI lineage: Eukaryota > Metazoa > Arthropoda > Insecta > Hemiptera > Pentatomidae > Euschistus > Euschistus heros. The sequence continues at coordinate 1,724,944 of RCWM02000008.1, read as the reverse complement.
CATATTGCACCTGAGCGAAAATGACAAAAAAAGTGAAGAATTAGAAACGTCATTGTCATCATCTTTTTCATCACTAGCTTTATTTTGAGGACTCAGCGCTTTTTCAATAATTCCATTGTCATTTAAAATTTGATATCTTACATCCTTACTATCCATGTTTAACCAGCTGGTTACCTCTTGCATATCTTTTCTCATTTTATAACCTGGAGCGGAAGTTGCTGGGCTAGATGCTAATGTTTTTGTAGGAAGAGCTTTCCAGTATTAATTGATTCGGGGAATTCGTCAACTGCACTCATACTTCCTTTCATCTCTTACTACAATCAATGGAGGGATCGACTCCGGGTTTCTTTTGTTTGTTTTTTCTATGAAATGATTTCAGAATGTATAAATATAGGCGTATTTTTTTAGTGGCAAACCAAATTAGGCGGTTTAAAGATTAAATAAGTATTAAGGGGAAAAATGAATTACATACGTATTTAATTTTGTTATTTAAAGTGGCCAATTATTTTTAAAAAATAAATAAATAAAACCGGACGAATTACAGAGTAAGACGAATTATCGAGTGAGGAAATAACGAGTTTCCACTGTATATGCATTTTAATATTTCTCCTAGCTCAATAAAACATCTGCTATCACCAAAATGTATTATGTTTTTAGGCATTTAGAATCTATTAATGTGGTTTTTATTTTGCATATTTTTACACATTTTGAACAGTAGTTGCATATTGATCTACGTACCCGGTATATTAGCATTTTACATTTGAATTTTTTTATTATTCTAAAAAGACAAAAAATATGTATATATTTATATATTATTGATCCTAATGAATAGAATGAGTATTGTGACTAATAAGAATCGTGGAACATTTTCTTCATGGTGAATAAGTGTTGCAGAAACGATTCTTTGTAGTCACTAAACTCATTTTACTCAAAATTCGACTTAACTACGTATTCACTGGGATCGCAGATATCGTCTGCTTGGAGATAAAAGTCACGAAGTGCAATTTTTTTTCGAATTCGACAAGAAGTCATTTTGTGTTGATATTACCATTTCCCTTACGTTTAAAAAAGTAACCAAGCGAGTATAACTACTATATAGCACATTAGAGTATGGGAGAATTCACTATATAACTATCTTAGGAAATTTTTAATAAGCATATTCCGATTTCCAGAGCACATTGAAACGGAATATATTTGTTTTTTTTTATTTTTACTTTTACCTCCAAGCAGACGATATATATATATATATATATATATATATATATATATATATATATATATATATATATATAAACCTAAAAATAGCTATGGAAACTCCTATTATTTTTTCCGGCTAATGGACGATTTGATGTTTTTCCAAACTGCTGATTCTTCCCTTTGCGCGAACTTTTGATCGCATTTCCTTCTCTTAGAACCGTTTTATCGGATTGGGTTCTCGTTCTCGCTCAAATACTTGGAATATTACTTCACTTTTCTTATTTCTCTTCTTCCTACCATCATCGCACCCTTTGAAATTATTAGTGAGTATGGAAGAAACATAGTTATCCAATTTCATTAACATCCCCTGAGCCATTATTCAGTACATATTTAGTTCCCCCCCAAATTAAAAAATTATGTTCAGTACATATTTAGTTCCCCCCCAAATTAAAAAATTATGTTCTAACTGTTAACGCATTTTGACATTGCTGATAATTTAGAAAGAAACATAATTATTAAATTTTATCATAATCGGGTATTGATCCTTATCCAAAAACATGTTCTTTTTCCACTGGAGCATTTCCCTTTTTATTATTTGGCGATAAGGCGGTGAACAGAATATTTAAAATTATGTTTTTGATATTACTTTAACCATTTTAATGATTATTTATTTATTCATTTATTTTTTAATAAGGAACTAAAAGACTCTTTAGCTAACTAAACTAAACGTAAACAGTGTAAACAAAAATAGAGCTCAACATTGGCAGAGTACCCAGCTAGTTCCAGAAATTTTGGCCCCTATGTTTGTTTTGGAAAAAAAGTGTTCGGTCTCCATTGCGTTGTTTAGTAATTTAGGAGTTTTGGATTTAAATTATTATTCTTCCTTATGCCTCACACGATATTGTGTTAATTTATTTTATTTTTTTATTTATTTTTTTTTTTTTAAATTTTGCTTATTCTCTGATTGTCTGTTGTTGACAGGTGTGAATAAATGAATATGAAATACCCGTCAAAAGTATCGCAACACTATACAAATAAAATATTTGAAATATTCGAATTTCACAAAAACGACTGTTTTTTCATAATAAAGAAAGGTTCTGAAGTCTATAATGAACATTTTTAAACTAAAAAAAAAACAGCAAGTTTTAGTAAAATAAATTATAATATTTCTTCCAATAAAAAAAAAAGTTAGAAAACTTACTTTTTAAAATGTTCCTTTTTTTTCAAATTAAACTTTAAAATTATGTTTTTAATTTTCATTTAATAAGACGTGTTGCCCCCTCTGGCTTGTTTGACTGCTTTCAATAGTCTCGGCATACTTGTAAAATGATTTTGAAGAAAATAACGAAACAAAAAATAAACATTTCAATATCCACTAAAGTCGGGAAAGAATTAAAAAAATTAGGTTTAAACCCTGCATTTAAAATAGATAAACCATTGTCATCATACTTACCTTCACCGAAAGAAAAAATAGACCCTTTCCAAAAAAGCGGCGTATACGAATTAAAATGTAATGACTGTGAAGCAAAATACACGGGAAAAACCGGACGATCAGTAAATCAAAGAGTAAATGAACATATAAGAGCATACACTAATAAGACCCAAAATTCCAATTTCGCTATCCATCTAAATGAAAATTACCACAAATTTAATATAGACTTGGGAGTAAAAATACTACATCATACCAAAATTAAATACTTTTGAATCACTAGAAATAATAAAATCGTTTAAAACCGATCCAGATTTTTATTTAAATGATCAGATATACATATCCAAATGCCCCATTTTCAATTTGTTTACCATAGGAACAGAAAAATCCAATGAGTCATAAGGGAAACCCCATTGTATATCAAAAATTTAACCTACCTGTCCCCTTCTACTTCTCACGAATTCAGTGAGAAGTCCATTTCTGTTTTAGTTACATCGAAGATGAGTGCCCATGTTTGATTTCTTGTATTACCTTTTTAAAAACTTTAGTATATATAATCCATGTCACATAGTACTGATGTGTTGAAACAATTTTGTTTGTTTTAGAACTGAAGATGAATGTTTAGCATTCGAAACTAGTTTTCTAATAAAATAATCACAATAGAAGTGGAAAATAATTCATCAATCCTAATTGAAAAGAAATTTGAAAAAAATAACATAAAATTCCATCGTTTGTTATTAAATGGTAAAGATCAATGATGTGTCTGATCCCTTATGTCTCTCATTCAACAAATTATATTAATATAAATATAAGCGAGGTGTGGATGAAGGTCAAAACCAAGAAAATCTGGAGAATTATAGGTTTGCAATACTTTTGACGGGGAGTGTAGTTAAAAGATATATATATATTATTTTTTTATATGCAGTTATATTTATGTTGTGTAGTTCATTTTTAATGGATTCATATTTTTGTTCAATACTGTTCTACATCAGTGGAATGAGATAAATAATGACCTAGGCGGAGAACACTGTACAAACAGCCGCAAAATTACTAGCTATGTTTAACTACCATTACAGCTGAACCAACTACTGTTTCATGCATTCTGGAAATATACTCACGGAACTGTAAATATAATTTATGATCAGAGGGTAATATGAACTACAGTGGACAAAACCGGGAGGAGAAAGGAGGTCACCCCGGGTAAGGAGTGCGTATAGATAGCGGGAGGGTACCAACAGTCCCAACTCGGTCTCTTCTATTCTTCTTATCTTTATTGCTTTCTTTCTTCTCCGTCTTTTATCTTTTCCATTTCATATTGAACGGGAGGAGGGGGTGATGGGGGGATCGCGAATGCTACACTTGTTTGTCGTTTAGCCCCGGGGTGGCGACTGCTCCTCTTTGCTGACCTTAGGTTATTGGACCGGCTATATATGTGGACCAGATGGGCGCATGGAAGGTATTGGGGAGGAGTGGGGTATTGAGGACCGGCGGGGTCTATGTGAATGTAGTTGACCCAAATAAGAACTAAGTTTAAGTTATATTTCGTCTGCTTGGAGGTAAAAGTTAAGTAAGCAATATAAAAATGGGAATATGCTCATTAAAAATTTCTCAGATAGTTACATAGTGAATTTTCATATTTTCTAATGTGCATATACAGCAGTCATATTCACTTGGTGACTTTTTATACTTATGATAAGTGATAATATCAGTACACAATGACTTTTTCTCGAATTTAGAACAACTGGCACTTAGTGATTTTTACCTCCAAGGAGATTTGTTAACCGGATAAATCTCACACAAGTTGTTGCCATACAAGTAGCAGTTGGGTATTAAAGCTGTGATATTTATTTCTCCTGGAGGAGTTAGATACATATAGTTACTCTTCTCAGGGGAAGGGATTTCTGAGTAAGCATAAGTAAACCACTAAACTACACCTGCAAAAAAGTTAGAGAAACAAGTTTCCTGATATCCTGAAAATATTTTTTAATCATTTCAACAAATAGTTTTTTTATTGATATACTACAAAGAAACTGTTCGGCATGTAACCGTTTTATTTTTGTTTATTAATTTTTTTATATAGCACCAGTTATATTCGAATTTTTTTTATATGTTTTTTGTCGAAGTCATTTTTTTTTTTTTTTTTTTTTTAAGAACGATTACTATTAAATTGTTTTGGCAATGAAAACATAAAGAGATCATTAACAATCACAGAAAAAATTAACATTCAACAATTAAGTTTAACTTGTTTGCTTGTAGTGTAATACTTGTATATCCTTTATTTATTATTATTGTTATTTTAATTAAACATTGTTGCTTCTTTTTTATTATTTACACAAGTAACTGATTTGTATGCCAAATGAGAACACCGTGTTTTTTCAGTTTCAAAATTAAATTTCTCCATGAAAAACGGTAATTTTTTAAAAACGGTAAGCGTTGAAGTAATATAAGACATTGTGACTTCCAAATAAGGTGAAGATCAAGCTGTTCTTTAGATACCAAGTTTGTAAAATTCAAGGTTACGGGTATTCAGTTATTATAGAAAATTTAATGCTAAATCTTCAAACTTTGAAAAATATTTAAACAAAATGGAGATATTACAGCTTTTATGGAAAAAAACGTGGTTTCCTCAAAAAAGTCTTTGATTTATCGTATATCTGCAACGGATTGGAATAGAAAGGTGAGATCTGCAGCATTTTGCTACATTTTTTATCTAGTTTCACCCAATTTTTTTTTTACAGAGATACTCACCCTGTGTATATATATATTTGTTTGTTTTAAAAACTATTTTCCACCAATGATTTTAATGTATCAACGACTTATTGATGAAAAACAACTTTTGCTAGGTTAATCAACTTTATGAACAAAAAATGTTTGCATATTCCTAAGAACTGTATTTTGAGGTATAATTTTATTCTTAACTAGTGTATGACTGGTTAAAAAAATTAAGGAGGAAACTATATGGTTACAAAAATTAGTTTAAAAGATTAAGGAGGAAACTATGTGGTTACAAAAATTAGTGTTTTAAGACAAACTCAATTACACAAGAAGTTAATTTTTTTGGTTTAGGTTCAAGTAGCGTTTTATTGTTCGAATTTTCCCGTCAAATTTAGATAAGGTATTTGCATTTTAATTGTTTTCTGAACTGAAGTTAACATCGACCTGTAAGCTGTTTATGTATTTTACTTAGAACTATTATTGATTGCTTTTCACCTTTATCATTCTTTCAAGAAAATTATAGCCTCATTCAACCACTTTCTTAACTCTAAGGTGCCCATTAGGCGCTACCCAGAACGGTTTGTTGGAATTAATAATTCGCCAGTGGCCAGTTGCGATAATTGCCCGTAACATTTCCAGTAATTGCCGTCCACTGCCACATTGATGATTGCATCTCGTTTGCGTTCCACTCAGCGGTTCAATGATTCAGCGGTCCGTGGAAGCCCTAAATTTCGATGGCGCGATCTGAAACAATTATCTCAGTTATTTATTATTATAAAGGCCTTGATCGATGAGAAAGACCTTCTACTACCGATAGATTTAATTTTTATTTTTTTTAAATTGAAACTTTGTATAAAAATATATTATACATTGAAACGAAATACGATGATAATCATGAAAAACCCATTGGTAACTTATAAAGGTAGATTTAAATTTTAACATTGAAACTACCTTTAAAATTTGTTGAATCGCGTCTAAAAACGCGTGTCCATATTGGTAAATATACTAAAAGGAATTATTACCTTTTATCGATGGATACAGATAAATTAGCATTGAACTTTGAAGTCCAAAAATAAAACGTTATGACTGTTGGAAACTGTTCACCCCCTTAGCTTTAAATATGGTTTTTACCATGAAAGACTTTTTAGTCTTCCTCGAAATGGCCTCTGGTTTGGACTGGGGAGGTGGGAAAGGGTTGAAAATCGTATTTTCTTAGCTATTTGATCAAGTGACTCGGAAACCGTTACTTTTAGCACGTTTTGTGTTTGTACAATATTAAAAAAAATCAAATTTGCAACAAATTTGGTTATATCATTTTTTTTCTCTGATCAATAGTTTTAGAATCATACTTCTCCGCGAAAACACGTTTGTCGGTCACTGTTTTGCCTATAACAGTGAAATTATTTATCGGATACAAAATTTATTTTTTTTATCTGAAAGCTTGTTAAATTTACTATAGGTTCTTAATTATGAAATAGGACAATTCTCGTAAAACAGCCATGCCATCACGATAAAGTACCGCGTACTGTTGTGGAAAAACTCGTTTTTGACAGTAGATTTCTCGCTATTACTCCAAAAATATTTTATCCTAAATTTATTTTTCCACACCTAACCTGGTTAAATTTACTATCAGATCCAAATTATAACATTTGGATTAAATTCCGTGAAAAACCCACGCCAAGACGCTAAATACCGCGTACTGATATGAGGTTTGATTAAATTCTGCAAAATAGCCACGCCAGCTCACTGAAATGGTCATATTTTGCCAATACATACACATTTAGCATCCTTGAATGAGTATTTCACGGAATCAAAAATTCTCCATGTCATTTTTACGAGAGAATCTAAATTTGCTTTTATTGATGTTTCTGTCCCATAAAGGATTAATAGTTTCAATGCTGAGTTGTAATGTCTAAATGTTTTATTTATGGGTACATTTTTCTGCTACATATTTTTTATTAAAAATCTCATTCTTATAAAAATCATAACGTTTTTATTATTATTTATTTTTTGTTGAGTTATACTTATTTAATTTAAATGTTCAGACTATAATGTAAATTTACATTATTACTGGATTTTTATTTTGAAATGTCGAGTGAACATTGTGATCTGTTACTATGAGGAATCTTTATTAAACATTTATATAATATTTTTTTCTTTAAAAGATAAATTGCTTGTTCACATTTTCTGTATTTAAAAAATTATTTTTCACTATTTTATGAACTATTTCAAATCAACCTGGTATAAAATACTTCTTATCACGCGAAGTAATGTTGTTTTAATTATTAATCAATTAGTGTACTCGTGGTGAATCGAACCTGGCACACAGTTATCTAGGAGCCTGCTGCTTGGGGACAGATGCTTGTCCAGATGTACATTTAATTGGGTTTATGTTGCTGATTACATCAGTTTGCCTGTTACAAGTGATAACATTGAGACAGTATTATCTCCGCCAGAGTGGTAGCTAGGTATTCCTAGTAAATTGATACGGATTCATACACGTCTCAGTTTTTTCCTCTCCAACATGAAATAATAGAATTTCTCTTGTGAAATTTTATCTCGCTTGTTCGGTTAGTTGTCAGTTCAGTTCCAGCGAGGGCAAAACTTTTTCTAGTTTTTACTGTTGACCGCTGAAAAAAATAAATTGTTTGAATTATTTTTCTGACCTTACTTTCCGGTATCTGCGTTTATTTTCGTCTATGTTTAATTTGTTAATAGGTCTAGCCTATTTGGAAAACCTAAATCAATTATCGAACAATTATTGTAACATATTTCGGTAAAAATATTTCTCTTCATCAGGAACATCTTTAAACTCTAGTCACATTGTCTATAAATAATGTCATAAGTAGTTTATTTCTTTTATTAGTGAAATTTATTTTTTATTTCAAGGAGCATGGTTGGAAGAACGAAGGTTCCAATCAAATATTTCTATTTATTTACGTGTTTCTTTTGAAATAGAAAAACATTTCAGTGTGGCTAGAGAATTGTTCGAGGTGTTTATTTCTGATTATGGGAAATATATTTCCGACACATTTTGAATTAATTGTTCAACAGCTAATAACTAGAAATTTAAGTCAAAGTGTAACAAATAGCAACTATCCTCCCTCTATATTAGGCATGTAATTATATTTTCTTTTTATTAATTTAGCGATGTATCAACATAAATCACAAGATAATAATTTATTTAAGAAAATCTTAAACTTTTTTTTTTTAGGGTACCATAATATATGACGATATTGTGTAAAAAGGTTGTCTTTTTTGTTTTAAAGGAAACAAATCAATATTGCGAACTAGATTTTTAAGATATGGAGGGAACGTTACACCTTTGTGGGCGAAAAAAACGTTATAAATTTACTTTTTTTCATTCAAACCAATATAGCTACTTAACGGTTTTAGCTATAAATGTTAAATAACAGAAAATATTCTCCATTAAATTTCCGAGTACATTGCCGGCAAATTTTTGATCCAAGCAATACCAACTGGGCTAGATTGTGCCAAAATGAGTGTGAAAAAACGTTACACCAAAAAATTATACATATATAAAATGACATGTAGGGTTAACCAGACAGTTATTGACACCCTTAAGGAAATATTCATTCTATAATCATAGAAAGAAGAATAGTGCAATAAATTTGAAATTTGCAGTATTTTTTTCCCTAATTACTGTACTTTAAGCTAAGCAAGAAGGTTTATACCAAACATTATTCCTGAAATATATTTTGGAGTATGGAATATATTACAAGTTAGTGACAAAAAATAAGGCAAAATCAGTTATTGATAACATATGGATATCTTTTAAAATACGGACATAATTGAAAGTACTTTTACACAGTTGAGTTGTAGGATTTAAAAGGAATTTTATCATTTTTTTTGTAATTTTTTTTTTTTTGTAATTTTTAAGATAGAGTGTTAATAACTGTCTGGGGTTTCAATAACAGTTTGTTTTACGCTACATGGAAAAAAAATTGTTGAGGTCTTAACTTAAAGAGTTTTTGAATTTTTAGCTTGAAAAAGTTTCATTAAACAAATGTGCCCGAGTACTTACTTAAAGGCAAGGAGAAATGTCCCGTAATGAGATGGTAATGTAAGGCCCTTTGATGTGGATCCTAGCGCCATTAGTTGCAACTAGTTGCCTAGATGAGGGGATAGTTTTCTATGCTAAGTATGTCGTCAGGAATGGTAGCGGCGGTATGATGGCACTTTAGCCGAATGTCATTACATTCTTGGAGGAATTTATTTTGAGGGGCGGGCGGAACATTCTCTAATAAATTCTCCCTCACCCTTCCTCCTCTTAATGCAATATCTCTTGGAGGCGGCTTATTTTTCACTCTATTATAATTAGCCATTAAGAGCTGAATTTATCCTCGTCATGGAAAATTCCACCCCCGGGCGTGTATAGGTAATTTTCACAGGACACGGTTCCAGGAGTGGTTTTTCCTTTCTTCCCCTGAGGGTGGGTCCTTTCACTGGCGGACCTAGCGTAAGTACTGATTTCACTGTAGCCTGCGCCCTTTGCTCTTTAGTAGTGATAATTACAAAGCGAAGTGATCTCATTTTAATAATTGAATACCCACCCTCCACCGTGTCCTATAATTCATGTACATTTTTTAAAAAGAAACAAAAGAAGAAGGATTTGAATCCTAGAGGCCCTCGAGGATTGAATTAATTAGATATGAAGATTAGATCTTTTGATGTTGCGATAAAAAGTGTGTGCGTCCTGCGAAGTGCTGAGGTTAATTATTGTGATACAAAGTCCTGTTTGCAGCACCCCCTACCCCCTTTGTTTTGAGCTGCCTACTTTGGGGAAGAGGATACTACACTTTTAGGATTCACAGGGAGCTTTTACTGTTCATTTGAGGGCTTTGTGTGCTTTAATTTAATTAGAAAATTAATAATAATAAACCAAAAGCAAATGTTAGTAAGTAATACACTGCTGGTTTCCAAGTATAGTAGAACCTTACTTATCCGACCCCTAAGGGACCATTAGGTAGAGCGGAACGTTCAAAGCGTAGGATTAACCGAAGAATACTATGAAACACATGTTTTTTTTTAGTTAAAAGTAATTGAATCGTACATTATATACGCTAAGCCGTGGTGCACACTGGAGAAACTGGTTTCATGAAACAATATCTACAATATTTCCTCATAATCTTCGCTGTCTTCTTCTTCTGTGTCATACCTATTTTCAAAAGGACCAGAAATAAGATTTAAAGGCTCTGTCGGTAGTGGCTTAATTTTTTTCTTTCGTAGTTTTCGTTTACTTGTTAGAACTGGGTTTGAACAAAAAGATAATAAATATATCCTGGTTAGATTTTTCTTGACTACGATTCCGTAAGGGATATTCACGAAATTTTTTAAATCCTTGTTACGAGCTTCCTGTGCTTCCTCGCTTAACTGCCTTAGGCAACATGGCTCAAGATATTATTTTTGTACCCTGTATAAGAAACTTGTGGAGGATTGGTGACATCGGGTACCATGTATACTTTTCTACATAATACTTTGCAGTACCATGAGCAAACTCTTGATAGGCATTAGTATTTATTTTGTGCCAACTTGATATTGCTATCAGTATTGTATGAAGCCTTTTAATTAGTTCAGCGTCAACTCCGGTAATTTCTGACGAAATATCAGAATGAGAAAAAAATCGCCTAGCCGTATTTCCATCTTTATTATTTAGGCATGCCAACAATCAAACCACATTTTTTCTTAGAACTTTTTTGGATTCGACTCTTGGGTTTCTTTAACAACTTTTTTGTCTTCACTGCTGTGGGCTTGCCATTTTGTTAGTGGAAGCTTGTAGTATAGGTGTATAGGAAAGGAAATAAAATGGTTTTTTCTGACGCTGGGGCACGATTTTTCAACGATACCATAATATTTAGATAATGTACTAGAAGATAGTGGGAAAAAATATGTTTGGACGGGTTCGGAAGGCTACTAAATCCTTCGCTACAGATAAATTAAAACCAGTAATCTTATTTTTTTATATTATTAAGACAAATATAATACTATATTTCAGAATCATATACCTGAAGATGATGATTCCATGTCATAAAAATATACAAGTATTAAATCTGTATGTAAAAGAAAATAACGATCTGTTAATAACAAATTGATGCGGACATTGATATTGATGCCACTGAACTTTGTCCGCTTTCACCGATTATCAGTACAAAACATGGTCGTTATCGGCTTGAGGAATTACATTATTTTGTTCTGCAGAGCTTTAACGAACAGATAATTAAGTCATCACGTTGAAAGTAAAATTTTAGTTTTTGGACTTGTGTTTAGGTGGTGACTGAGAAATAAGAAAACAAATACGCAAGTACTGGGTTCACCCGTTGATCAGGGATTGGCTGGAACAGCTGTTTTATTGTAGCTCGCGAACTAAGCAAAAATCCTGATAAATTTAAGTATTTTTTTTAAGGATGTCGAAGCCTCTTTTTGATCGCTTTTTAGAACTTGTGGATCTACTAGTAACAAAGGATACCGACTGGAGGTTAGCTATAAGTGCCGAAGGAAGAATTATAAATTACACTGAGATAAATGAAAACAGTTTTATTACTTCAAAATATTTATAATAATTGTCAAGTAGTAATAATATGAACTATGTTGCTAAGGTATGGTCATTCAAAGTGATGGAAACTCATTATAAATGAATAAAATAAAAAAATCTAACTAATAAATGTAGTGCAACAACTTCTCTTGGTCTCGATATCTTTCAGAGGTCCTAGCATTTTGCCCGCTTGGATGAGTATCAACATGTTTCATTTCTTGTCATACATTAAAAAAAAATTAATGTTTGGAATGTATGTAGCAAGGTGCTAATGCTATGAAATGTTTCTAGAACTGATGAATGTTTAACATTCTAAACTATTCTTCGAATAAAAAAAACCCAATAGAAACGGCAATTAATTCATAAATTCTAAGAGATCAAATGGGCGACCCCATTCTCAAGGATCTATTTTATTATTTTTATGGCCCAGTTTTATTATATATGTAGTATCAGCAGTGCAGTTAGGTTCAATCTCTAGGCATAAATGCCGGTGAATGTCAGATTGATGTTTTAACCTTCTTTATTATCCCATTACCTCAACGAGCGTGGATGTTGTAATAAAAAGTAAAATTTTATTTCCTGGAGAGATGCCGTTTTCTTTAAATTCTATATGTAGCTATTTACTTTTATGGGTGCATCTAAAAATTTATTGCCATCTCTGCGCTTTATTTTAGTTATTTTATCTATTTTATGACATAACGTGCTAAGTGTCCCAATTGCATTTACTGGACATCTGACATATTTTTCTAAACCTTTTTTTTATTTTTATTAAGTAATTGATATTGAAGTGAACACTCTTTTTTAACCATACTTCTGGTTATTTTTTGTTTCTTTGTTTTTTTAATATTTTACTTATAGATTGTTGAATAGAAATGTATTTTGTGGAATAAAAATTTTTGTATAATATAAACATTTATATTTTTACAAATTTTGATAGGTATTGTTTTTTTGTTTTTTTTAATTTAACCTTCTTTAGTAGGGTGTTGGACTCTTTCTACTTTGAATCAATGCCTCACATCGGCACTAATATACTCCTTATTAAACTCATTATGTTATGTATTATATACAGTTTATCATAAATTATACAGTGCATTATTTAATTAGAACACGATATTGGATAAGTTATGATTATGCACAATGTAACTGTTCATATTCCGTTCATTAAAAAATTCAATTCATAGGATTTTGAATTTCGTCTATTAAATTATTAATTACATGAAACCTCATCGGATATTCTCCGTCTTTCTTATTTTAACGCTTATTTAATTATATGCATTAAAGTGAATAAAACATTTTGTGTTAATGTCATCCTCTGTAATAAATATTTATAACTACTATCTTTATTCGTTATATGAAATATACTAATGGATTTCAATTCATTTTCAGGTATGAGGACTTTTACATTGGATGTACGATTATGTAAGTACCATAGTGCGTTTGGATTTTGGATTCCTTAGTTGTTATTAATATTTTTTTATTATTGAAACAATCTGAATGTCTGGCCTTGTTTTCATCGTCTTGTAATTAAAAAATAAAATAGTCCTAATAAAATAAATAAAATAGCTGTCTTGAAGATTTTTTATATTTTTTATATCAATGTATATAAAATCGAACAATACTTATTGTGAGATAAATTATAGTAAAATGTATTCCTGAAATAAAGAAAAAAATATTACCTTGGTGTTTTGCTGGTTGTCGTTGAAAAGTGCGAAGTTCAATCACCTTGAAATCAAGTAAACTTTAAACTTTAAAAACGTTTTTGAATATCTGAGCTGTGAAAAATTAGTTAAATTGTGTTTCGAAAATGGCATTTTTAGAATCATTTCATGATTTTGGAAAAATATGAAAAATTCTCAATTGAAAAGTGCAGTATTGAAGGGTTGTGTCATATTTTGTGTCAAAAAATTCTACTCTAGAAGGTCTCTGGGCCATCTTCTTTTCAGACGCCTCGGAGGATTATCAGGAATGGTGTGGGAAGCAAGTTGAGAAATTAGGGGATTTGCGTAGTTATGTAGCTTACTATGAATGGATAGATATCTGGTTTGGGCTAAATCTGCAACATATGGAACATTAAGATCTTTATGCATATGTTTATTGTTGACAACGTAAGGTGCATTGAGGATTTTTCGAAGGATTTTGGATTGTAAGGATTGGATACGAGATGAATTGGATGGTTTATTGGAGCCTTAAAGCTCAACTCCGTACGTCCAGATAGGTCTAATCACTGTCATGTATATTAGTCTTATGTAATTAATTGGGAGGTTTGAACGTTTGTCTAGTTATTGTTAAAGTAATCTGTAACGACGAGCAGCTTCTTGTCGTTTTAGTCTTGTATGTGGATAGCTAGGAATTTAATTTTATATTTATTTTTTGAATGAGCACTTAGGCAAGTGTTAAAAGTTTCTTTAATATTACTACAAAATAATAGATATTTTACGCTCATTTATCCCATGTCTTGCACTCAAGTGGCAGTACTGTGAGTCTTCATATGTGTAGTTCAGTTATTCTCCTGAGGTCCAACAGATTCCATGTAAGGTTTTTTTCCGTACCTCAGACTAAGAGGTCAAAATTAGAATCCTTCTGAAAAGAGCTTGCAGTTTTGTAGAATGTGGTCAGAATTCAACTCAGCTTCCCCACTCTGGCAAAGGGGACTGGAGGCAATAGGGAACTTGCTTAGCAGGTGGGCTCTAAGCATATTGTGCCCTCTTCGTAAGTGGAAGATGATGGCCGCCGTGAGTTGGAAAACGGAAGCGACCGAGTTCGTGATGTGATTGCCTCCTGGTCTATTAAAGTGCTATGACTTCTTCAAGGCTGCGGACATTAAATCAATTTATATCTCCTATGATTTAAAAAACAATTGTCAACTTAGCTGTATAAAAAAAGAACTTTTTTGATTTTTATTTTCAAATAAGCTCTTGTTGAAACAATAATGACTATATGTATATAAACATTAGAATGATCAAATAATTCAGTATTATTGTGAAAAAATAGTTGTACTTTGACATCATCTAAAATAACTAAAAAAAAAAAATTGCATCACTTAAAATGTCATAGCAAAGAGTTTACATTTTGTGAAAGATACATTACGGAACAAAACGGCAATCGCCATATTAAATGATAATGTACAATTACGGCCAGTGAAATGCTCTTTTTTATTTTTTATTTCTTTCTGCATTTCTTCCAAAGTTTACGTTTCAATGGTACAAATAATAAATACAGTTTTATGGACGAATACCCTTCAGCATATCTTACTTGGCTTTTCTTTTTTTTACATACTTATTCAAGCTGTCTCTCATAAGGTTTTTTATAACTGTTTATTGATACTTATATGTGCATTATACACAACAAGTAAGTTTGAGAAAAAATATTACTATGACATGTCAGTAACATGTTAAAAAATACACTGGTAACACTAGTAGCACTAATAAAAATTTACATTAGGTCTCTTGGCCATCTTCTTTTCTAGAACCTCCGAGGATTATCGGGAATGGAGTGGGAAGCAAGTTGAGAAACTAGTGGATTCAAGTGGGTATGGATATTACTATGAAATGATAGGTATCTGGATTGGTTCAAATCAGCAACTTGTGGAACATCAAGATGTTAATGGATTTTGTTTGTGACATAATAAGGAGCAGTGAGGATTATAAAGGATTTTGAATTGTAAGGATTTTATACGAGGAGACTTTGAAGGTTTATTAGAGCCCCAAACCTTAACTCCGTATTTTCAAAAGAGTCTAATTACTGTCATGTAATTATTGTGTCTTTTGTTATTTATTAGGAGCTTTGTCTATTAAATGCTGAAGCAGTTTTTTGTCTTTTAAGTCAGGTGTGTTTCTCATAAGTTAAATCCAGTTTCATGCAGTTCTTCGGCATGAGATATCTGTCAACTATACATTAATTTATTTTTATATTTAATTACGAAGCATTTTATAGTGCGTCCGTATGTTTTAATTGATCGTTTGTTTAGCTAGGTGAGTGTGTGTACTTTTGTTACTTACAAACCTCTTGTGTTGTTATTCTAAAAATATTGAAAAATAATTTCAGATAATTTTTTTTTTTTTTTTTATATAAACGTTATTTGATTTATATAGTTATTTACATGTGCTTGTAATCATTATCCTCAAATTTATTTCTTGTATATTGTATTCAGTTGTAAATATCAATAGATATATATTTTTTTTAAATGATAAAGATGTCATGAATTAGATTTTTTTTTTCCTAACTTAAGATGAAATTATCTAACAGTTTTATTAGGAATGCTTCAAGATAAATCCTGAGAACAAATAAGCAACTATCAGGTGGAATGTGCCCCTCATAAATATCCATAAATGAATGTTGGACCTATACAAATGTTTGCAGTACAACTTCCTGGGAGATAGTAACAAATAATCTAAAATATTTTGTTCTTCAAGAATTCCACTAAAAATATTTTTTTCACAAAATACCGTTATAAAATTAATGCTAACAATGATAAAGTAAGAATGATTGCAATAACAATATTTTTAAATTAAAATATGCCTCATTAGTTATTTCATATTTACCTAACTCTGTTATTTAAATAAGGAAACAATAAAAAAAGGTAACATTCGAAAAATCAGTTTAGTGCTGAACCAATTTTTTTTTTTAATTAATGTTTTGTACTATATGTTTTTGATGTAATACACCCCATATCATGTTCATGGAACGATTTTCATTTTTTTTTTTTTTTTTTTTTTTTTTTTTTTTTTTATAACGTATTGTTTAATCTCATATTTAAGTATTACTATATAAACAAAACAACTTTTGTCCTGATTATTAAAAAAAATAAATAAAAATTAAATAGTCCGCCAACAACCTGTATAACCTGCCTCTTGACCTTTTGCCATCTTATAAAATAGTGCGGGCAGCACCAAATCTACAGGAAATATTTCTGGTATCAATCGACCGTCTGCTTGAAAGACTTCATGGCTTCTTACAGACCTACCAATCTCCTTTCAATAGAATGTCGTTCCACGTCCGTTCAAAATATGAAGCCAGCAATATGTCCTGGTTACAACGCTCCAATAAGAATAGCAAATATAAAAATCTGTGTAATATTATGGGAGTTCATTCGTAGTGGCATTATTGCTTAATCATTTTAGTTTGAAAATACTATGTTTTAATACCAAGTTTAAAAATGAATATCTTGCTTAAACACTTATTTATCATATATAAGCACAGAATACAGAATATAGTAGAAGCGGCAGAGACAGCAAAGCCGTACGGTCCCCGTGGCTCCAGATCAGCCGGCTCTCCCCCCACCACCTCCACCCCGGGCTGCTCCACCTCAGACTTATTTACAACTTTATCATGTAATATTTAGGCTTCAACTCTTACGAATTTTATTGGATTCCATCTAATTGTTCAGAAATTTATCACATTCATGCATAGGTAGGTAGTTTAAGAACGAAAATAAAACAGAATATTACCAAAAGAAAATTACTAATTTCCTAATTTTCGATCTTATTTTATTTTTATGAATATTATCATTGATATTTTTCAAAAAATGGTGGATTCGGACTCATTCTGATCGATCTTATTAGCAATGAGTAATGAGAGCCATCTTCTAAAAAATGTGAAAATCTAGAAAAGAGTTTCTCTCAAGGTATTGTTTTAGAAGTAACGAAAGCAAATTTTCTATTCTCTATTTAATTAGTAATTTTCTTTTTCTTCGCACGGTTTAGTAGACTGTAATTGTAGGAACAGTTTTTCTTCTTATACCGCAAAACGTTTCGGCGTAGGTTTAAATTTGTTTTTTCTTTTTCAACCTGTATTTTTTTTTTTTGGTTAGAAGGTGAATTTTCAGTGAAGCTTAATGAATCAGCTGTATTTCGAAGCTGTACAGATCTTTCATCAAGTTGTTTTTTTGAGCTCGTTTATGTTTTTATTAGTGATCTCTAACATTTTTTAAATCTCTTTTTATTTGGAGACCTAATATTTTTCAATGGGGTCGCAAGCCTTTTTATTGGCCCCCTTTCCTAAAAAAAAAAAAAAAAAAAAAAAAAAAAAAAAAAAAAAAAAAAAAAAAAAAAAAAAAAAAATCAACATCAAATATTTAAGTTTAAATACCTACGTATGTTGGTAAAGCAGGGGGAAAACGTAAAAAGTTATATATACCTTTATAATCGTCTGTCTCACATGATCTGGGAAATCAAAAAACCGACTGAATTGCACCTTTCCTAAGATTTACTCGAAATGGAGAAGATCTGTCAAAATCGTCATCTTTAAAATGTTTTGAACAAATAACACTTGTATTTGTTGGCTTCCATTTTTCTTGCCTCAGGGCTTGAACCTACTTATTTCGTTCCTCTTCAGCTGAACGGAAGCTGATGAAAAAATAAAAGGTAAAATTGGAACTGTTTACCTTTTAAAGATTTATTCAAATTTAAAACTATATTATTGATGTAAAACGTCTTCTTAAGGTTTAATGTTTAACATTTCAAACTAGTTTTCAAATAAATATAATTTCAATAGAATTAGCAATTAATTTATCAATCCTAATTGAATATACAGAATATTCTGTATTATGTGGTTACAATATCTATTTTTTTTAATATAGGGGAGTTTAACAATAAAGTTAAAAAAGCTCCACAATAAACATATTTTTACTGTGGCGAAAGGGAAGGAAGATATGTTTCTCAATTTATTGAAAAACTAAATTGTGTACGTTTAAAATTGTTATTGGAGGGTTTAAATCCTTGTTGGACTCTTTCCTAGAACATCCAAACGCGGCACAACACGACATTATTTAATCCAATTGAGAAATAAAAAGATAAAAAACACATAAACACAACAGAGACCTAACAATTAGCAATTGTTCCAAAAAAACACGGGAAAAACAGTGGTACTGATAGGGACAGCCGGGGTTGAGGTGGTGGGGATAGCGCTCCTTGCCGGGAGCCATCTCCCCCCACCTACCCACCGCTTCTATTATATTCTGTATTCTGTGTATATAAGACACTTCCAGGTTTCTGTCTAGTCACTTAACTCATTTTGGTCAAAATTCGACCTAAACACATATTCATTGGGATGACAAATACGTTAGATTTTTTTATATTTTAATTTTAATTTCTACTTACAATATTTATAATTTATAATAATAGTTTATTAATTTATAATATAATAATATCTTTGTTCTGGAACGCAAAAAGGAGACTGTTGTACCTTGATACAATTGACATTGCTCTTGTTGTTGTTGCACTGCAGCAGATATTTTGCTAGTTATGTTTGTTCGCGAATTCGTCAATGTACTTTCATCTCTCCCGGAGAAGAGTTTCTTTGTTTTTACTGACAGATTTTTTAAAATTTTCGCTGCCCTGTTTTAGATTAGATACTCCTTGGGAAGGTGTCCAGTCGATTCAGGTTAAAGATAGAATTTGGATTGATTCGCATGCTCTTTTTCCAATGGCGTATCATCCTCTACCTTGAAACATTAAGGGTCTTGTATCTTGAAACAGATCTCTACGGAGTTGAAACCTCTTGTTCATTGAAAAACTTAATTTTTTCACAACTTATTTTGAAGAATACCTAATTAACATTATTGGGAATTTGATCATTTACAACTATTGGTTAATACCTCG
This sequence comes from Euschistus heros, assembly GCA_003667255.2. NCBI lineage: Eukaryota > Metazoa > Arthropoda > Insecta > Hemiptera > Pentatomidae > Euschistus > Euschistus heros. The sequence goes on along the minus strand of RCWM02000008.1, from coordinate 1,705,452 downwards.
ACAGACCACCAAAAGAAAAAAACTTATATCGGCTTAGTTAGTGGTGCTAACACAAAAAATCAGTGTTTTAATGTGCAACAGTCTCCTACAACCAGACAATAGTACCATATTGTTACACTCTTTTATTATTCATGGAGGACGATGTGTCCTTAAATAATTTTTTTTTTTTTTTTATCGTTTTCCTTTCGATTTCCATTCTTTAAAAAAAAAAATAATGCTTAATTAATAAACTGCATATCGAGTTATAAATTATGTATGAAATTTGGCCTGTAACTAAGAATATGTACGCCGGGACTAAGAGGGCCCTAGATGACTACGGACTATTGCATTAGGGCAATCTCTAAATTGGGAGCGGGTGCACGGGCTAAATTCTAATAAGGCTAGTTAGTGAGGGGTGGGGGGAGGAGGGAAGGGGAGGGGGTAGAACAGCACACTTTAATAACGCTCAGAATTAAGCCGGCAGTCCTATCTTGGACGTCATCTCGGCTGTTAGTCGGTCCCGTGAACCAGTTCCTAGGAGCGGGGAGGGTCTAGATTCGGCCGTTGGGATAAATGAATTTATCTTATGGACCAGGATCCCCTGGCTATCTCATCTAATTAATGGCTCTCTGTTCCTAGCCATTATCAACTTGGGGCTCGTAATGGTCTCTAATGGCAGTCATAGCTTGCCCTTCCGAGTGGACAAGTCCTTTTCGTTCTCAGCGGAGGCAATCGATGAGAAGTGGGTTTCTTGCGAAAGGAAATGTATATATAAAAAAACATAAGTGGAATTAAAAAAAGTTCTTTGTTATTGTTTAAAATAGTAAGATGTATTTGGTAGTACAAAAAATAATGCAAATTTATTGTTTTAAGAATAATGACACACTCATCCTTCTACTTCAGCTATAGAAGATTATATACAGACTTGAGCATACCCGCTGTACCATATTCACACTTCCTACAAACGATTTTATGACATTCTTCAAGGACGCTACAACAAACTAATTCAAAACATGGCGACTTTGGAAATGGCTTAGTATACCCGAAGAAGGCTGAAGAAGAGCTGGCTTAGAGGTCTTCTAAGATGAATCTAAACAAATGCAAAACTGGAGTACCGATGTGTGCTGGACTCCACAGGCCTGACATGCCTATTTTATACAGTTTTATGTCAAATCCGCTTATAGTCTCGGTTTGAGCGACAGGTGTGAACAAATAAAAACATGTAGGCTAAAGAAAGAATAACATGGAACATGTTTTAGTGATTGCCTCCTTGGGTGTCAATGCCCATATCGCTCATTCGCTGCAACAATGACATAACTCAAAAACAAGCTTTTGAGTTATGCTGAGCTTTTGACCATATATTGAACCACGCGATGTAGTTTTAGTCGGTAGAACGTTATATTTGAGCTTCAACTATTCACTAAGAGAGAGCAGGATATGTCACCATTGTATGTCTATAGATCGTCCTGTGCTTTATTCACAAGACTGTCCTGCAAAATTGAAGTTTTTGAGTTATGTCGTTGTTGCAGGAAATGAGCGATATGTTTTCTATTTTTTTTATCACTTGTGATTAAGTTTACTGTTGGAGATAAATTTTCAAATATAATAGCTTAGTCCTGCTGACCGTCTGTGCCCATGAGTTCTTAATTTTTTTCTGCTTACCTGTATGATTTTAAATTTTAAAAATTAATGGTTATTCAAAATGAACAAAGTTGAATAAAAACAATGGTTCAAACGTGACTTTTTTATATTCAACCAATATAGTTCCTTAACGGTAGGTCCCAGCGACAAATCTTATATAACAAAAAATATATTTCATTTAATCTCTGATAAGTTGACATTTAGCATGTCAAAGAAGCCCCTACACTTAAAAAAAGAGTTTTTAAAGGTGATTTTTTTTATTCAAAATAATATAGTTTCTAAAGAGTAGGTTCTAGCGACAAATGTTATATAAAAAAGAATTTTCTCAATTATACTTCTGACGAGGAAACTGTCGTCAAATTTTCGATCCGATCAACAACTGAGCTAGAGCGTGTCTACGTTAATGATGCTTCCATGCACGTTAGCTAGGATTTTTTTAAAGCCCTGTGTTATGTTCTTTGCTGGAAATATGAATGATGTTAGCAGATACCCTCCATTGAGTCATATATAGATATATTTTTTTACTACCCCTTGTGATATTATTTAGGACCTATTATTTTTTAAAAATAAATTTTCTGTTAGGTTTATTACCTGGCTAACTGGTAGGGCGGAGCATATTGGGCCAGGACAGGTTTGAGGTATATGAGTGATGATTTGACCGGACGCCAGTAGCGCTAAGGATGGAAAACTGTCCCTATTTCCATATATATTGGCAGGGCTTTAGTCTATAGATGGTTCTCCTCCCGTCTATATCAACATCCCATTCTATCTCTCTATGTCATAGCTACTCTCCATTTTATCATCCCCGGCAACCTTATCCTCGCTAAGCCTATATCACCTCCTTCGGGGGTTCAACCCAAGGCTCTCTACCTTCCTCCGCCCTAATCCTATTTTCTGGATTCCCCAAGGAATTTTATTTAAACCAAATATACAGAATCTGGGAAGTATTGAGGCATAAATCTGATCGCTTCTGTTATTGGAAATAGTAATTTTGAGGTGAAGTTAAATTGGAGAATTACTTCAGTTGCGGGAAAAAAGTATTCATTTTGAGCTGCTAATTGATTCTTTGATTTTCTTATAAACTGACTAAATTTGCAATCAGACGCTATATATTAAATTGATACAAAGTCATGTAAAATACCAATGCCAGCTCACCAAATCCTCGTACTGTTGTGAAATCCAAGTTTTTTTGGCACATTTTTCGTTATTACCCCAAAACTATTCTTCCGATCCAAAATATGTTTTTCTCAACTGATAGCTGACTAAATTTGCAATCAGGCCCATATATTAAATTAATATAAAATCATGTAAAATATCAATGCTAGCACACCAAAACCTCGTACCGTTGTGAAATCCAAGTTTTTTGGCACATTTTTCGTTATTACCCCAAAAATTTTCTTCTGATCCAAAATTTATTTTTATCAACTGATAGCTGCCTAAATTTGCAATAAGACCCATATATTAAATTGATATAAAGTCATGTAAAATACCAATGCCAGGTACCAAAACCTCGTACTGTTGTGAAATCCAAGTTTTTTGACACATTTTTCGTTATTACCCCAAAAGTTTTCTTCCGATCCAAAATTTATTTTTCTCAACTAATAGCTGACTAAATTTCCAATCAGACCCATATATTAAATTGATATAAAGTCAGGTAAAATGCAAATGCCAGCACACCAAAACCTCGTACTGTTGTAAAATCCAAGTTTTTTAGAACAATTTTCGCTATAACCCCCAAACTATTTGTTTTATCCAAAATTTATTTTTTTCAATGAAAGCTTACTAAATTTACAATCAAATCAAATTATATAATGATGAATGAATCCCGCAAAATACCCACGCCAGCCCACTGTAACATGTAAAATTGTTATGTTTTTACCAAAACATACACATTTAGCCTGCTGGCATGGATTTCAATTAAATATTCATGTATAAAATGTGATATCATATTTAGTCAAATTTCAGTTGAAAAAAGTAAATTTTGGTTTAGACAAATTGTTTTGGACTAATATCGAAAAATAATCTAAATAATTTGTATTTAACAACAGAACTTGTTTTTTAGCGTGCTGGCACGGGTATTTTACAGAGCTTGATCAAAGTTTTATATATGGGGTCTGATTGCAAATTTAGTCAGCTATCAGTTGAGAAAAATAAATTTTGGATTGGACGAGTAGTTTTGGGGTTATAATGAAAAATGTACCAAAAAACTTGGATTTTACAACAGTTCGGGGTTTTAGCGTGCTGGCACGGGAACTTTACATGACTTTATATAAAATTTCATATATGAGGTCTGATAGATAATTTAGCCAGCTATCAATTGAAAGAATAATAAATTTTGGATCGGACGAATAGTTTTGGTGTTATAACGAAATATGTGCCAAAAACTTTAACTTTACAATAGTACGGATTTTTAGCGTGCTGGCATGGGTATTTTAAATAACTTTATATACATTATATAGATAAATTATATTATATTATACAAATAAATTTTATGTATAATGTCTGAAAGGAAATTTAGTCAGCTAAATTTTGGATTAGAGTTATAACCGACAACGGAAAAGTACCAACTGCTTCTTTTCACGAAGAAGTGCGACTTATATCAAGTTAGTCAATCTTTGGTGGCCAAACCGCTCTAAAACTATTGATTTGAGAACAAAATGACTATTACAAAATTTGTTGCAAAGTTGATTTGCTTGAATAACGTATAATAGAACTCAAAATATACTAAAAGTAACGATTTCCGAACTTCTAAGAAATACTATTTTCAACCTCTTTCCCCCACTGTCATTTTTGCGGCACTCACCTTTATTGGAAAATTCATAAATTTTCATTCATAACAGTGGACAGGTTACACCCATCCATTACAAAAAAAGGGTGAAATAACTCGGTATGTTTTCCTATCGGGCTCTTGGTCTATCATTTTACAAATCAATTAACTGGACTACTATACAAGTTTTATACGAATTTTGTTCCAGGATAGTACATATTTCATAACTTTATAAGTTGAAATATTATTCTTTTTTAATTATGTGGCCGGTATTTATATTATTACTGTTCATATATATTAATTGGTATTTTTTATGAATTAATGATCGGTTATTTATAATATTCAAATAAGTATGGGTCTTCTTTTAATCCTGGAAGTTTCCATGTATATATATATATATTTAAATTTTTTTTTTTTTATGGTGTAAAAAGGGAGTAAATCCAAAAATATGTATAATTCAGGTGATTATTTTTTTGAAACAATTATTATTGAATCATACGTTTTTAAACATCAGAAAGACATCTGTAAAATATTGTTCAGCTTTCCTAAACTTCAAATTTTTAAACAATTTAAATACATTGGATTTATCCCAATCTGCAAGGGGAAATTAAAAAAAAAGGCAATAAATAAGAAAAAACTCCTGACAATTAACACATTCTATTGTTTTATTAATTTAACATTGAACAAACTTTGATGAAAAAAATAAGTACTAAAATAAACAAAGTTGATCCAAAAAAATTCCTCGAGATTTCTTTAAATTTTTCATATATATATTTTTTTTAAATCCAACACTAGTCTTGAGTTTGAGCCAGTCATTGAATCAATTAACAGATTCTGAAGGGGTTCGAACTTTATCGATAGTGGAGTAGAACATGTTTAAGAAAAATCTTATATCACTGCGGCCAATAATGGACCATTTTAGTTGTTTGGGCTTGAGGTATTTACACTCAAGTATCCGGGCACAAGTTCCAGGAGCAGCATATCTATTGAAGTTCAATTTTATTAAATTAGATTGGCATCGGCAGATGTAAGAACAGATAGAAAATGGTAAATGAAGATTGTACAAACCTCTGAGGTTTTGACAGAGTCCGCTTCCAATTAGCTTCATTCCCAGATTTTTTTTCGACCCTGTTATATTTATTTCAGGATGTCTCTCCATATTTAGCACAATAAATTGATTAACCCACGTGTAAAAATATATCGACAACTAAAACCTTTTCATGTACATTACTATGTACTTTTGTTACGATTCTCAAACTCAAAACAAACTTTGAAGGTAAAATTAGATTGGATTTAGCATGTTTTGAAGGGTGAACGATTTACCAACTTATAGAGGACGCTAACTTTGTGAAAAAAAAACAACAAAAAAAAAAGAATTAAAAATGATAAAAAATGGATTTACCCTCTTTTGCATCTCCACGCCTCATGTGATGTAATTAGTGAAAAAAAATTATACTTATATATATATATATATATATATATATATATATATATATATATATATTTTTTTTTTTGTTTGACTGGAAAACATTATTTTTAATTTCAGCTCTTCAATCATTTACTTCAGTATATTATTGCTAGGACTCACAGCATTTTTTTACGACTCACAAGTATCCGGTAACTATTCTTTTTTTCATTTTTGAATTCACACCAAGCCCACAGTTACCACATATATTCTCAATGATTTGTATTATACAGATGCTAAATATCCTACGCTTCTATAAAGATGTGAAGAGATGTCGCTGCTAATATTTTTATAGCTGTGAGAAAGATAAAAATGGTTATCCCGCATAAGGTTTTGGGTTCCTTGTAGACCAAAAAAGTATAGATCCACAGCTAAAACACTGTCGAAATTGATGTAATACTTTTTATAGTGAAGATAAAATATTCATATATTTCACAAATAAAATATTCTGTTATGTATTAATAAAATTTTTTGTTAAAATATTTTCACTCGTTCTTCATATGAGGTGAACCAGAAATACATGTTTCGAATTTCATAGCAGTACAAGTCCCCTGCGGTAAATCAAGCCAGCAGAGCCATTAAATATTCCCTATCCCTCATCAGCTAAGAGACACAGAACCCAACCCAGAAGATTAACATGACCTTTCACCCGACATGAAAGGTGAAGGTCACAATCAAACACCCCCCTCCCCCCATGTCATCTCTTGTTCCACTGCTAATTGTCGATGGTGTCTCCTTTCGGCGGAGGCTATATGGACCGAAACCTTGCCTCTTGCCTAACAACTAGTCCCCCTGACCTTTCTCCTGCTATATATGGCTTCCTATTAAGAACATCCAGTCACCTCATGGTCATCGGGGCGGCGCTGTTAATAGAAGAGGAATTATGTACTTTGTTCAGGAGAATATATGGCTCTCCCCATATATACACCACGTATATCAGGAGAAGTTTGGATAATCCAGCTGATTATGTATTTGTTTATATCTATACTAGTATATAAATGGGTTTTTATAAAAGCCATTTTTCGTATGTGATCACTTACTACAAAAACTACTGAATCTTCAGAGTTCCAGGAAGAATTAGCAATAATAAAGTCTACTGATTTCCGATTAATTGTTTATTAAAAAAGCAATTATATGGCGATAACATTGAAGTTTGGAAATTGACCGACAGGTGGCGAGCGCCATTCTAAATGAGAGCTTGAAATTGAAAATAAAATTTAATTTTTTTCAATGAAATTCATATTAAAAAAATGTAATTATGAAATGAAAAAAATCATCTTTATTCTGGGGCATATTGTCCCCTATGAATAACAAATATGTATAATAAGGTTGTATAATAGTCTGGCTATCTTAATTCCAAACAAAAATAATAATATGTGTAAAAGAAGATATATGTGTGTACAATAATAAAATAAAACTTTGCTATGAATTATATACATAAGAAAAGAAGAGAGAAAAATTTAAGACAAAAGAATAATAATAACAAAATGCTGATATAATAATTACAATGCAGAAAAATAAAGAAATCAATAAAATAAAATAAATATAGTGAATAGAAAAGAAAATATATATATATATATATATATATATATATATATATATATATATATATATATATATATAGATAGATAGATAGATATTGTTCGCGCCAATCGGCGCTTTTGTGAGGGGGGGAAAGGAGAAAAACTTTAATATACTGTTCATTGACGCACTCTATGGATCTCTGGGCAACTAGCCCTTATCTGCGTTAATCCTTACTAGAATATTCCTATTTTTTCTAGCATCTGTGCTCCAGTACGCACCTATTTAAATTGCCCAAGACCTCATGGTCTTCCATCACTTTTTTGACCAAGACAAAATAGTCTTCCAGGACCCTGTTCCTTTTTTAAAAGTGATCTTATTTCCTGTGCCAGTCAGTAAAGATTTAGTTATTCCCTTAATGAGTGGTGATACAAGAGGAGGAGAGCCTGAACAAATTTTGCAGCCTGGGAGAAGCATTCGCCAGACGATTTCGGAGGCCTCCGTACAGACCGTCGACGGCAATAACAAGGTGAGAAGTTTCTTATGTATTATTTGTTTATGCTACCTTCTCAATAATATCTCCCCAAAGGTGCGAAACCTCGTTTTGATACTTTCCTATACAGTCCACTTTCGCGAGGCCGAGGCCAGTTTTTCGCATCGGACATTATCATTCTTTTCCTATACAGATATAAAATTTAAGAACTATTTGAATGTTAATAAGACAAAATAATTACAAGTACCTAAAAACATATATTTACACATCTACTTACTGTCCTCTTATATTATATACCTATATAATAAGGAAAAACAAGTTTTTATGGAGACAAATGATTAAAATTGATAAATTTACAAATAATTATTGAATTATTCATTGATATCGGATATAGTTGAGATTGACTAACTTGATTTTTAATAATTACACATATTGGCGGCGTCTAACTGGAATTTAAGGAGATATTGGAATAGGTGAGTTTTGAACGAGTTCAAAAAGGAGAAGTATGTCTAATTTCAGGAGGGATAGATTTAATAACAGTTTTGATATAAAAAATGGTTTCGAACTCAAAGGTAAACTGAATGAATTGGATTACAATCAAAACATAGAAATATGTAGTTTTGATGTAACAAATTTGTATACCAACATTCCAATAGACCTAAGCCTAAAAATTATAGATGAAAATTGGAAAGAAATAGAACCATATACAAATATTAAAAAAAAAAATGTATATGGAAGGGTTAAAAATTTGTTACACAATAACTACTTCCAATATGATAACAGTTTTTATAGACAAATTGACGGGATTGCAATGGGTTCTAGTCTGGGTGTAAACATAAGTGGTATCACCTTGAACCACTTAATTAAAAAAAATGTTTAAGCAATAGCGTAATAAATCAACCAATATTATTGGTAAAATATATAGATGATTTGTTAATAATAACAGAAAATAAAAAAGAGATGGAGATACTATATGATGAATTCAACAAAATGAATAAAAAAATTAAGTTTACAAAAGAAGAAATGTCAAATAATGAAATTAAATACCTAAATTTATTAATAATAAAGAATAAAAATGCTATAAATACTAAATGGATACAAAAAGAAAAATCCAGCAATAGAATTTTAAACTTCTTCAGTAATCACCCAATATACCAAAAACTAAACACAATAGACAATTACATTAATACAGCAATAAAACTAACGGATCAAATATACCTAAATGAAATAAAACAAGAAATTATAAACAACCTAACAGATAATATGGTCCCGTATAAGATAATAAATAAAAGCTGGTATAAAAATATAAATAAAACAAAAATAAAAGATATAGAAATTATTGGAAATAATAATGATACTGACAAAAATAGTAAAATTATCATAGGAAATAATAACAATAAAAGTAACAACACTGATATAGCAAGCAGTAAAACAGGCAAGATAAATGAACAATTGAAAATCACTGACTTCTACCATAAAAAACAAAGTACTGTTGAAGAACTTAATGATAGTATAAAAGAGAACACAGTAGAAACAATGCCAAAAACATCTAACATAATTTTAAAAAAAACTTATAACAGAGTGAATTACATCCCAAAACTTACAAGACAATTGATTAATAATTTAAATAATGAAAATTTTAAAATTAACGGTGCTTTATATAATAATAATAAAAGTAAATAGTGGTGACAATACAAATAATAGAATGGAAGTAGAATGGTAAAATAGGAACTAAATGAATAGGCCAGAAGCTGACAATAAATAAACAAAACAATAATTGAACATTGCCCAGTGGTGTCAGTGTAGAGGATGACCAGTGAGAATATCACAGTGTAAGGTAATAAAAACCAAAAATGTTAAATTATGTAATTATATAGTGAAGAATTGTAAAATAACATAACATAATGATTGTAGAACCTGAAGATGGAGCAACATGACAAGCTCCGAAACATGTAGTAAATGAATAAAGCAAATGAGGAGTTATGCCTTTTAATATAATAACTAGATATTAATCTCCTTGAATGAAACATATATAGGAGGGATAGAGTTCCAGAGGGTAGTGGATCGAGCTTGGAAGGAGTGTTGGTATAATGCTGTTCGGTGGAAAGGAGTATATAGGTCAAAGGAAGGTGATCTTGTTGTGACTTGGAAGGGGACAGAAGACTTGAATTGCAATAGGCTATATTATATATAAAGGGTAATTATGTGGTGCAACATGTGGATCCTCGCGAAGTTCCGCAATACAGTATAGAATAATAAAACTACTGAATCGATCAGTACCGTTAATTCCTAGGTCTAGGGATATTTGGCAATAATAAAATTAACAATATCAAAAATTAAAATGTACAATGTTGAGTGATAAAAACAAGGTTTGCCAATCATTCATAATGGACTGCAATACCTGTGCTTGCAACTAAAGCCCGATGTATCATATTTTTATACAAAATATCAAAAATCAAAGGATCGACATTTTGATTTGATAATAATTTTAATATGGCAGAAATAAGTTTATTGATTTCATTTGGTTGGATTTTTATTTCTAAACATAAAAGTATACTTTTATGTCTTTGTTCATTTTGATTACCTACTCATACATTACAATAAAAAAATTGATGTCAAATTACACTTTTATGTAATCTCCAACCAGACATCAGTTGTTGTTTATTGTATATTGGTTATTCGTTATGAAATGTTTTTCACATTTCTTTTAAACTCAAAAAACTTCTAGAAATAGATTTATATATATTTCTGGAAAATAAAATTTTTAACTTATGCTGATTCATTGTTTAGAAAATTTGGGAGAAGTTATTACATTATTCTCTTCACATCAAATTGCCTCACAACGATAGGACTATTGAGAGAGCAGCGATGAAGCAACTGTTCGCACACAGGATATTCGGCGGTCAATATACTGGACTGATAATGAGAACCGCAATGAAGGCAAAGAGCTCCCTCAGCTTTGTGAATCAAATCCATCAAACGCAATCTGACAATGATATAATCAAGTAATCTATGAGATCAAAGCCTGCCCCAACGGTTGCAATCTGGCGGCTCTGTCATTCTCTAAATTGGGAATCAGTAATCTTTAATTCTGTTCTAGTTCGAGCTTGAACTGGATCGTTACAAATATCTCTTTACGGATCCGACATAATAGTTATAATTAGTTCTTCACAGTGGCAATTGATTCGATCATCTTCCTAAGATTGTAAAGAAAAATAATCAAGGGTTTAAATACTTACCGAGTGGTTAACTCCAGTAAATATTATAGATATATCAGCAGTCTAAGACATCCTAAGTAGTACTTGATTTCCCCAGATTTTCCAACGAACAGTTACGCATGGCTAAAAAAAAAGAAACCCCTCTTAGGTGGAACTGCGGGCATATGAAGGATAATTTCCTTCCCATGAGTTCGCGCATGCGCAATTGAACTGCATTTCTGTGAAAGCACTATAGTGACGCTGCTGAGAGTGCAGCACTAAGATCTCTTTGAGCCTGGTTTAACCTGAGACGCTGTTGTATATCGCTCATGGGTTGCAATATTGGCACAACTCAAAAAATCATTTTGGTTTAAAGGTTTAAAGTTTTTATTGCAAACGAAAATGCACAGGAAATGCTTTAGTTTGCTTAAGCGAAATCATTATACCTTCTCTTGTTTCAGCAAACTAAAGCATTTCCTATACATTTTCGTTTGCAATGAAAACTTTAAACCCATTTATTTCAAAAAATGATTTTTCGAGTTGTGCCACTATTGCAGCCCATAAGCGATATATAGTATGACTGTATTTATTCATAAATTTTATTTTTTATAATTTTCATTGTACGTATTCTATGAATAAATTGATTGTTGTCTATATTATTCATTGCCCTTCAAAGAGGCAGCTTCTGATATTTATTCAGTAATTGATTAAAACAAATGGAAATAATTGTTTCCAAAAAAACAATAGTTAAAAACAAAGCTAGATAAATAAGATACATAAATGTATTTAAACCTGTTCATGTTTCGATGAGCAATAAAGCACAACTCTCGTCGTCTGGCCTTCCGTAAATGATTTGTGACAACACCATGTTCTACAAATAAATGATTGGACTTTTGCATTGATGAGTTCCAGAATATATTAAAATATAAATTTTTGTAAAATGAAATTGTTCCATTGACAGGTTGTCATCGTTTTAACCCAATGGCTGAATGTTACGGACAGCCAAGTTACAATCCAATTTATGACATTTCATTAATTCTGCTTTTGACAACTCTTGCTATATGAATAATTCACTACATATAGTATAGAGTGAAAATGTTTTATAAATATTACCAACTTTGAACTGTTAAATTTACATGAAATTCGACGATGGAATATATCATCGTTGCCATTATTATCCCTTTTACCAATTTAAATTTGTTTCGAACTTTTGTAATTTATTTTTATTTATTTCATTTTATAATAAGTTATCAGATGAATTCGTGCATATACAATATGCTTGTTGTTCGTTTAATATAAGCTGGTATATTCATGAATATTTCCGTAATAAATTTAATATCTGAATAATAAAAGTATATATTACTTTATATATGATAATAATATTTCGTAACCAACCAAAATAATTGGTTTCATTAATTTTGTTCATGATTTAAAACCAGATAATTAAACAAATCAAAAAGAAAATATTTGATTTAACTTAAAGAGGTATTAAATTGATCAATACAGTTAGTTACATGTTTACTTTATTTGAATAAATTAATGATTATTACTTTAAAAAAGAACAATCGCGGAGTATCCTGCGACTGTCTAAAATCGTTAGATCTGAACCAAGTTCTTCCGAAAAGGACGGAAATTAATTCGTCGGGAAGGAGAGTGGCCATGGATGCCCTTAGGCCGTCATAAATCGTTAGAATCTGGCAGATCTGAAACCAGCATCTTTCAGGTAGACTCGGACAAAGTTCAATCATGATTGGATATTTGGCAACTGATTTCTTGGAATCAATCACCTAATTTAACTATGATTAAACATAGCTGTTCATTATTTAATCAATTAATGATTCAGTTCACTGATTAATTTAGATGATTCATTCCAGAAAATTAGTTGTCATATATTTAATCCTGATACAATGTTGCCCAACTCAGCCTGTCTTGCTTACTTAAAATTATATATGAACTATGACATGCACAAGATAATTTAAAAATATTTACCGCCTTTTAAACATGCCATTAAATGAACAAAATTATAATATAGAAATGCACTCCATGTCGACTATAACCAATAAAGGATCCAGTAAAATCACGATCGACAATATTTAAAAAAAAAAAATCCATAAAATACTATGAATAATATATACTCAACATCCCCAGAGGATAAAGCTACCCCTAAGAAATATATTTTGATACCATATTACGGCTCAATATCCACCAAAGTCGGAAAGGAATTAAAAAAAAAAAAAAATAGGTTTAATTCCTGCATTTAAAGTAGATAAACCATTGTCATCTTATTCCCTTTCTCCCAGACAAAATAGACCCTTTCCAAAAAAGCGGTGCTTACGAACTAAAATCTAATGACTATGAAGTTAAATACACGAGAAAAACTGATCGGCAAATCAAAGAGTAAAAGAACACATAACAATAGCAAGACCCAAAATTCCTATTTCGCTATCCATCTGAATAAAAATTACCATAAATTCATTAAAGACTCGGGAGTAAAAATAATACATCAATATTCATTAATCATTAGAAAAGATAAAATCGTTTAAATCCGATCCAGATTTCTGTTTAAATGACCAGATAAACATTTCCAATACCCCGTTTTAAATTTTTTAACTACAGGAAAGGAAAAATCCAATGAACCGTAGGAAAAATCCCAAGATAAATATCCCAAAAATTTAATCTACCTGGCCCTTCTCTCTTTAACGATAGATATGTTTCCGATGTCTGTTACGTCTCCTCAGGTGAGTACCAATATTTTATTTTTTACATTTTTTTATATCTTACATTTTTGAAAGCTTTAGTATATATAATTCGTGTAACATAGTGCTGATGTGTTGAAAATTTTGTATGTTTTAGTTTAGAACTGATGATGAATTATTAGCATTTGAAACTAGTTTTCTAATAAAATAATTCCAATAGAAGTTACAATTAATTCATCAATCCTAATAGGTCTATTTCATTTTAGTTTTGTTTGTGCATTTTTTTTTTTACCAAGTTGGGCAATTTATATTTTTAATTTACTGCATTATTTATTGTTTTATTTATATATATTGGTTCTAAAATCATTCTGCTGTGTGTTTTTTTCTCATATTTCAGTATTTTTACGTTATCATAATCAAAATTATGGTATAACTTTTGTGTATGGTCTAAAAGTGCAATTTTACTTTTATTTTTTTTTTTTTTTTTTTTTTTTACCTAATTTATTACAATCATATTTTTATTTTGATATAACTACACAATGACTTTTACCTCCAAGGAGAGGATTTGTTAAGGCCTATTCACACTCAGCCGTGCCGGGCCGTGACAGTGATTCTGGCAGACGTGATCTCACGGTGTTTTCAATTTACACTGGTCAGTATTTTCTCTGTACTCTGACAGTGCAGTTACAATTATTGCATTCATTCTGGATGAAGAAAAAGAATAAACGAGAAGAAAGCGAAAGTGGGTTCATGAAGCATAGAAAAAAAGAATAACAGAAGAAGAATTCGCTACAATTTACATCGACCAACATTTTTTGAATATTTCAGAATGTCTGAAAATTCGTTTAACATACTGCTGAATATGCTGGAAGTTGATGTAGAAAAGCAAGATACGCACTGAAATAAAATAATCTCCAAGAGTTTTTTTTAAGGTGAGTGTGGGGTAATATTAAATAAAAGTCAGATGTGCGCGCACTAATTCAATTAGTTTTTCATTATCCATGTTTTCGACCAAAAATATCAAAATATTGACGCAGTTACAGAAAAACACTGCCGTGAAAATCGAAAAATATCGGTGACAAACAATTTGATTATCACGGTACGGCGCACAGTGGGACGAAACAGTGTTTTTTCTAGACATCGCAATTTGAGCCTCTAAACATTTTTACATCGACTTCAAATATCATATGGGTATGTTTTCAAGGGTGTAGAATTTGAATCTGAAGTCTGTTTTTGCCTATAATTTTAAGATTTTGCTCTGTTAACCAATAGTGTATCCAAAAATCCAATTTTTGTTTGTTCGTGTTTTGATTAGAGGGATATTATTTTCTTTGATTTTTGATGTGCTCTATCGAATTTAAAAAAATCTGCAAATCAATCAGTTTACCCTTATGTGAGTTATACGTGTTGTATGCCTTTTTCGTCGAACGGACTTTTTTAAATATTTAAGAAATCAGGGTTTGTCGAAGCTATCAAAACATGTATCTGGATACAGACTGATGGTGATCATTAAAAAAAAAAAGTTGCTGCCTAAAGCTATCAAAACATGTTTTACAGACTGATGGTTCATTGCTGCCTATTGGCTATTGTTGGCATTTGTTAACAACAAACGACTATGCAATAACTAAGACTATTTGTGGATCACGTTGAGATCATGGAGCACAGCGAATAAGCTGTCTATATAATTTTACCTACTCCTAATAATATATACTTTTTTCTTCTATTTTTTCTCTTTTCTATTCATTTATATATTTTTTTATTCAATTATTTTTTTCTCCAATCTTTATTCTATTCATCAATTAGCGTATAAATTCATTTGATAATTATTGCTTAAATTTCATCTTAACTCAATTATTTTAAATTAAAGTTAAATTATTTTAGTATTATTCTAAAAATATTTTATGTATTATTATAAAAATATTTTATGTATTATTATAAAAATATTTTGTATAAATATTTATTTAAATATGCGTTATGTCGAGAAATATATACATGAGAACGCGTAGAAATATATGCATCTATTGCTGTGCGCCTATCACCATTACTGCAATGTGGAAAAACGTAAGAAAAGAAAATAACTAAGACTAAACATTTTGAAATTAACGAAATACAATTCTACACTAAAAATGACGAATATTGTTTTGTTTTTTATAACTGGGAAAGGTACAAATAAAAATAAAGAAAGGTTGATGGTTTAATTAGGTCGAATTACAACATTAGAAATATATAAACTAGGCTTAACCACGGGTTAATTCGGCCATATTCGGAAAATAATGGAACGTATTTATCTCATTAAATACCTAAGGTAAAACATATAGTACCAGTCTATGAAGTCAATTTTTTGGACCAACTTACCAACAATTTAACAAACAAATTGGTACTCCAAATGTCATTGTTTATAAAATCAAATTTGGACGTTTTCTTCAACACGCAATAATGTACTCGAAACACACTGAAAGTTACTCCAAATGTCATTGTTTTACAAAATCCTAATTATTTCTAATGATAAAATCATCACTACTAATTTTTTTTTTACTTTGAATAGACTAGTACGAAATAATAAGTAATTTTTTATTTGAGATTATGAGGTATAATTATCAGTAAAATTTGAAATGTTACAGGAACAATAATAATCACTAAATACGATTTCGTGTATTTTCATTACCTTTTTATTTTAAAAACAGCATTTTCACAATGTATTTCTGAAAAATTTCAAAAATTCCCATATTTTCTTATTCTTAAGATGTTAAAAGATGGTGCAAAGTGGTCGGAGATTGCAATAAAATAGTTTCAATTTTTAGTGCATGTCAGGAAATTAGGGCCATTCGTCCGACTGTGCGGCGCCGTCGAGAGCACTGTCTCTGAAATGTTCCGGTCTAGTGTGGATCATTTCCTAATGCTGGGAAGAATTCTTTTAGTTTCGCCGAACGGATCACGGGCCGGCTATGGCACTGTCACATCACTGCTGAGTGTGAATAGGCCTTTAACCGGATAAATCCAGTTGTTGCTGTATAGGAATGTGATACATGTAGTTACTATTATCTGGGCAGAGGATCTCTGAGTAAGCTTTAGTCAACCAAATCGACATCTGCATGAAATAATACAGAAATAATTTATAAATAATATAATAATAAAAAATAAATGTCTGGAATCCTAAAAATATTTTAAAATAGTTTTTAATAAAATAATTCCAATAGAAGTGACAATTAATTCATCAATCCTAATTAAAAAATGTAGATATCACTGGAGTTAAATAAAGTTTTTTTTTTTTTTTTTTATTTTTTTTTTTTTTTATTTAACATTTTCCCATATTATATATTATAAAGGTGAATAAGGAGGGTGACTCGCCCCAGTGTCTCATCGATCTCTACCCCGCTCCCCCGCCCAATTTCTTTTATGAAGTCGAGGATTGTGCCATAAAGCAGCCCTAATACCGTGCGTGCCAGTAAGCATAAATTTTACTGGGTCTCCTTTAGCAGGAATTGTATTTTTATCCTTAGGTGCCAGGGACAGTAATTTGCTCCAGTATCAGGTTTATGTTGCAGGGACGCGAACCATTCCTTCAATCGGAAAAAATAACAGAACCGTTGTAGAGGGGGGAAGCGGGTAGGGGGAGGAATTTTTTTTTTTATTGCGGGAGGTTGGGTCATAACTCTGAGAATTATTTTTTGGCCCCCGCCCCGTGTAGATAGGACCCCCTCCCCTCCCTCAGGCTATATATTGTATATAGGTGCCTAGATATTTTTCAGGATCATCTCTATTTATGGGTAATTAAATTAGATTGCTGAGGCTTTGGTTGTTATCGAAGTGGCGTCTGGATCCCCGCCGGATTGAGCTCAATCTACGGCTTTTTTTTTTCCTTATGCATCGAATGATTCTAGATTCAGGTGACTTCATATTTTTTTTAAATTTTAACGAAGAGTACTTATTTATGGCATTAAAAAGTAAGAACGTTAGAGAAGTTTTGGTTTTATATTGAATGAAACTTTTTTCTTTTTTTTTTATGTATTTCAAGGTTCTCTGAATAAACTAATAAATAAATGAATCTTAATGCTTATTTTAATAAAGAAACAAAAATACATAATCTTTCTCAAACATTTAAGATCATGGAATAATGAAAATTTTATTAAGAAAATAGTATTATGCATTTATTTTGTAACATTATTTTTTTCCTATTTATTTTATTGTTTAATTTTTTCACATTGTTATTTATTTTTATGAACCTGATACCGGTCTTTTCATAGTGAACTCCATACCCAATCGAATACACTAGTTTCCCAAATTGCTTCACACTCAATTCTCGATAGTCCTCCGAGGGGTCTGAAAAAAATATGGCCGAGAGACATTTACGGTTCTTTACGTGTTATTGACTCGTCATTGTAGATATAGTCTCAAATTTACTTGTTGTATTTATGTATACAGTTGTAAATATCAATAAAGTTACAATATATGTATATATTTTTAATTTTTTTCATATTATATGTGAGTTTTGTTTTGAATACTGTTATATTATGTTAACGATTTTTATTAGAAACTGCTTTAGTTACATGTTCAAGGGCTGGTTAAGATATATGAATGAATCAATTAGTTATTATTATTTTTTTTAAACTATTATTGAGTAAGTATTACAATTTGCCATAATGTAGGTAATGTTATTTGGATGGCTTTATAAACCCAGAATTAGTTATTAATGCCCTTTACTTTTTTATCAGTAATAATATACGAAGGCTTTAAACCTAGTATATATTAATACCCTTTTACTTTTTAAAAACTAATAAAATCTAGTATTTTAGGGAAATGACGAGATACCGTTTATGTTTTTGAGTCCATGGTATTATTTTTTTCACTTTAGGATGTTAGCCGTTAGGACTTGAAAATCAACTTTTGTCTAGCTTTTTGGATAATTTATTTTCATCATATATTTTATTTGAAGTAATCATTATTTCTTTACTGAAGTTGATAAATGTATTATTGATATATGTTTAATGAATGCTTTGCATCTCAGAACTAGTTGATAATTTGGTAATCTAATTTTATGCAGTTATTGGTTGTTGTTTTTTTTGTTGCTTAGTGTCCAATAGGTTGCAAACCTATTTTAGCCAGTGTAGGATGCTGAGATTCAATTTGGTACCAGGAGGAAATCGAACCCAGGACCCCAATGCACTCGGCCATTGTGATCCCTCCCCCTCCCGATGGAGATGTATTGTTCACGCTTGATCAAGAGACGTTGATGGGAGGATTGTTTAAGATCTCATCTGATGGATTTGGGCTTTCATGGTCGAGGGGAGGGGGTGGAAGGTTTGTGATTACATACCGATGGTGGTATCGGAATCAAGGCATATTATTTTATTTTTATGTTACTGCTAAAATTTAAATGGTTAGCTATTGCCTGTTACAGCATTTCATTGGCTTTTATTAGTATTGATTGTAAGGCCGCGGAACAAGATGGATGGAGAAAACTTATTGAGGAGGTGTGGTTCCAGCTTTAAGGACTGTTGTACCGTAAAATAAATAAATAGTTCTGCCAAAATCCCCCAGAAATTCCGCTAGGAACTTGTGACCGTCTGTTGATACCGATGATGAATTTAATGAAACATCAGTCTCTTCTCGAGATCACCAGACAGACAATCCCTCCATAAAACAAAGGAACCGTAATTAAAACAAAAGGAAAATAAGAGAGGACACTAGAAGTTAACGGGTGAATTGGGGGAATCTCCAAATCTATAGAACTGTTTTAGGATCAAGATGGATTTTTCATATTTTATGTATTCATTTTATTATAAGAAATCCCTTCATTTTACATTTACACTACGACGCAAGACCTGCCCGCCTATTTAGATTGACAACCAACCTTTACATCAAACTGAAAAAGTGACATACTTAGGACTTACGCTTGATAGAAGACTGACATGGGGCCCACACGTGAAGACAAAAAAACAGACATTACAGTTAAGACTGCGACTTCTGTACTCAGTACTTCACAGACGCTCAAAGCTACCTTTAAAACAGAAACTTAACATTTACAGTTACTTGCTAAAACCCATCTGGACGTATGCATCGCAAATTTATGGACCGGCCAAAAGAACACATATTCAGAAAATACAAACATTTCAATCGAAACTCCTAAGACTGATAACAGACTCCCCTCCTTATGTTTCAAACGATACCCTACATACAGACTTACGTATTCCGTTAAGACCCATATCCATAAACTTTATCGACAATTTCATGAAAAACTACGTGGACACACTAACAAACAGATACATAATATGTCAACAGTACAAATTCCTGACATAATTCAACGGAGGCTGAAAAGGAAGTGGATGAGGGATCTCCTAGTCTAATCCCTAATAATTTAGTTTCACGCCTGTAGATTGTACCACTGGGTGCTGACTCCCTCATGCCTAATCATGTCTGTTGTTTGAATGTAACTTCACATTCACTGGTTTTCCATTTTGTACAGTTGTGAATTATTATGTTAAGAAAAATTATATTATATGAAGATAAATATAATAAAATGGTTTAGGAATTCTGTTAATAATATGAAATATTAGAATTATGTAATAATTGTGAAATTTTTGTAATTAATTAAGCATTATTGAGCTGTGCCTTACATATCATAGTCGACGTGGGAGGAGGGGGTAAAATACCCTATAGATACCTCTATTCCTTTCCCTTTCCCTCTTTCGGGAAAAACTCCTAGAGGCGGAGCCCCGTTTTTCGTCAGTGGTTCACAGTCGTTTTTTCCCTCCCCTACCAAAAGGGACGTAAGTCCAATTAAGGAAGCCAATAATTGGTCGGTTGGGTATTTAATTTTCCAGCTAACCGTCTTCCCCGCGGTGCCCTTCCCTTGATTGTTAATTAAATTCTGCCTAACTAATTATCGGGGGAGAACAGTTTTTTATCCTTCGCCCTCGTCATCCCTTTTACATTTAAATTAGCTCCCCAATCGTCTCGGAATTGGCGAATTATAACGGATAAAGAACTATCTCAATAACTATTATAGCATTGATTAAAGGCTTCAGAGGGTCCCGTTCAAGGATGATATTTCTCGAAGGCTACCTAAAAATTGTATGTTACACTTTTCTAAAGGAGCAGCTGTATATAGTTATATTGTATTCTGTAAAATAGATTATTTTAGTCGTTTAAAATTAAAACCCTTTATTCCATTTTTCAAAATTCTAAAAGTCAAAAAAACTTGATTACACTTTAAGTTTATCTTCAATATTGTGTTCTTGGAGTGGTCTTAAACATGTGAACTTTCAATTTCAACGCATGAGCAGAATATTTCTATTTTGTTTTAGACATAAAGGGTTTTGTCTTGAAATTCGGCCCTAAGATTAATTATTCGGTAATTTTTTACGAGTTTTCTTAAATAATTTATTAATTTTAGATTG
This sequence comes from Euschistus heros, assembly GCA_003667255.2. NCBI lineage: Eukaryota > Metazoa > Arthropoda > Insecta > Hemiptera > Pentatomidae > Euschistus > Euschistus heros. The sequence continues at coordinate 1,684,296 of RCWM02000008.1, read as the reverse complement.
TAAAAATATAAAATATGTTTCACCTTAGGTATATATTTTATCTTATTAACATTCATATCGGTCTTAAATTTTTTTTCTACATATATTTTTTCCTTTCTACTAACTAGATTTTTTTTATTTTGTTTATTTCTTTTTTATATTTCTTTGTTTTTCTATAAGGATTGTAATTATTATATTTTTTTTCTCTCTTCTTTTTTTATGTATGTATTTATAACAAAGTTCTATTTTCAATTGTACATACTTTTATCATCTTTTATACATATTATTATCTTTGTTTGGAACTAAGATACTCAGACTATTATACAACCTTAATATACATGTCTGTTATTCTTTGGGGACAATATGTCCCAAAATAAAGATTATTTTTCTTTTTATAATTGAAGGGTTTAGGGAATTAAGAGGTTATGTCACATTAAAAAAAATATAATAAAATCTAGTTCTTTAGATGAAGAATTTATAACTGAACTGACAAGTAAAAATATCTGAATATTTTAAAACAACTAGAAATAGAGATGTGAAGAAGAATTAAGAGGATATGCAACATTTTACCTGCTAAAGGAAAAAGTAAAAAAAAAAAAACTGGAACATTAATTACTCAAAATTGTGTTTTGTTACATAACCCCTTCATCGGCCAGGTCCTTTAATCTATTTAACAAAGTGCTGATGTTTTGATTTTTTTTAAATGTTTTTAGAACTGATCATTGTTTAACGTTCGAACCTAGTTTTCAAATAAAATTAATCCTTATAGAAGTGGCAGTTAATTCTTCAATCCTAATTGTATTGATCATTCTATATCATCTTGCGTACCTCAAGTTACAAATATACATAACTCGCATTTTTTCACAGAAATAGATGAAAATCTATATCCAAATGCGTCGATTTGATGTTGGTTTTTTTTTTTTTTTCAATTTATAACGATAATTTTTAAGCTGAAATGGTTTCTTTAAATACTAACCGTTAAATTTCCTCGTGAGTAGCACAAGTTCCTGTTTGAGCCGTCGGATAGGGCATCAAGAACGGAAAGTTAAGTACGCCCACTAAGTTGTAAGTTGTTAAGTACCCGTTAATGATCTCCTCTACTTAGTGCCCGGCTTGGTCAAATTTAAGCTCTACGGGTCGGAAGTCCGGGTACGGAAACAAGGCCGAGCAAATCAAAGTATGCAGTGTTTGTTTAAACAGTTTTAAAGTTTTATTTTTAATACCTATCTGATAAGTTAATTCGGTACAGAGATATTAAGTTTAAGTGTCTTTGATATGTATAAGTTTATTTTATTTTGTATAAAATTATTTTGTATACATTTTATATATAAGATGCTTTACATACTCAATAACTTAAATTGTTTCGAGGCACTTTAATGGCCAATGGGTCTAATAATTTTTTTTTTAATTCAATTTTTTCTTCAGAAACTCTACACTCCATCCTTCCTACTTAGTAGCTAAGGAGCTTAGAAAAAAAATTATAATTTTATTTTAGACGTTGAAAGCTTATTTTATTCTTGGAATACGCCTGATTTTAAGGAACTGGATATCTGGAGTACAAGCGATTCTCTTCCTTTAAGAATTAAATTATCGAATGGAAATTTTAAAAAAAAAATATTGAGTAAAAACAATCTCTTGTTACTCTTCCGATGGTCTTTTCCGCCCTTACTTTTCCCCATATCGATTTCAACCACTTCTAATCTGCTGGGGAAATCGAAGCGCCGCTTGTATATACTTTTTATCTCCAGCGCTTGACCTAAATTGAAACCGTTTTCTGATCCTTTATTGGCTCAAAAGCTGTTTGTATTCCCGTTTTCAATTATTCATTAGCTTCGATTTAAACCTACAATACCCTTGTGCTGTATACATGATATTCTGAGCATAGAAATTGATCGCGGTTTTCTGAAGTACGGAGTATGCAGGGTGAGTACCTCATAGTGGGAAAAAAAAGTCGGTGAAACTAGATCAAAAATGTAGAAAAATGCCGCAGACCTCACCTTTCTATTCCAATCCGTTGCAGATATACGATAAATCAAAGAATTTTTTGAGGAAACCAAGTTTTTTACCGTAAAAGCTGCAATATCTCCAATTTTTTAAAAATATTTTTCAAACTTTGACCACATTTTCGGATCTAGCATTAAATTTTCTATAAGAGCTGAGTACATGTAACCTTGAATTTTACAAACTTGGGATCTAAAGGACAGCTTGATCTTCACCTTATTTGGGAAAGTCACAATGTCTTATATTACTTTAACGCTTCGCCGAAAAAAAATATTCACATAACTGCAAATCTCACTAAAACTTGAAAATTTAATCAGCTTTCGAATGATATGTTGAAAGCAATGATTCTGTTTCGATTTTATGGAGATAATTACTTTTAAATCCGAAGAACATGGTGTTCTCATTCGGCTTACAAATCAGTTACTTGTGTAAATAAAACATTTTGACAATCCCCTGATAGAAATGTTCATTTTAAACATAATAAACTCTACATTGGAATAAAAAGCAAAGAAAAAAATGATTGTTTAATAGAAAATAAAGGAAAACTCATAATAAAGCGATACCAGATCAATGGATCTTATGTTATTACATTTATTTATTCTTATTATTTAGGATTTATTTTATTAGATTTTCAATGTAAGATTTAAAACCCAATGATAATGAATATAGACCTCAATTTTGCCGTTAGTTTCTGAATGCAGATTGTGTTGAAGAATACCACTTTTTGAGGTGAATTTTATGGGCAGATGAGTCTATTGCAGGGAAAGGCATTTCTACCTTTCCATGAGGGGTATCGTTGGTTTATTCATCATTGTTTTGCTGTCGAAAATTATGTTAAAATCATAGTTTTCAATTGTTTATTAGCTTCGATTTAAACCTACAATACTCTTGTGTTGTACAGATGATATTCTGAGCATTAGTAATTGGTCGCAGTTTTCTAAACCACGCAGTATATGCATATGTGAAATATTGACTTATTTACATCGGATTCCCTATGATACAGAGAACCTTATACTGGTTTATATTTCACGATATCTTGCAATTTACAAATGTATACAAAATAAAATGAAAATACAGGTTTTTTAATCAATTATTTATTTCCACAAACAAAGGCGACAAGACTGCATCAATTTTTAACCCATGGATCAATACGGACTTCGGTTTGATGCCAAGCCCTATCGAATTTTAAACAGAGCCATAATTGAAGAAGTGGCCAGCGGGATGGGAGCGAGGGGACATAACGACTAGGAATACAGAAGGTTCCCTTTGAATTAACCAAGAGCTGTAATGAAGGCGGTCCAATCGACTGAGCAAACAGGTACCCCCTGCCCCTCCTCTATGATAATAGGGCTTCATATATCTATCAACCTAGTCCAACAGTATGCTCTACTTTATGGCTTCGTCTATCCTCGGTATCAATCACTGAATACATTATACAGGCTGTTTCGAAATCACACTGGACAAATATAAAGGCGTTATTAGTAATCAAAAATGCACCAATAAAGCATAGACATAGCCAAAACGAATGCATGTCAAAAATGTAATATAAACCTTCGTTCTACAATTATTTCTAGGTTAACGCCATGGTCATAAAATCATATCTGTTAATTCTGCGAAACTAAACAAATGTGTGGTACCGCTGATTACAAAATTCGCATAACTTATCTATTTTACTTTAATTTCACTAATGAACTTCGCCGACAAATTTTTATTGACAAAACTTTGCATATTGATTAAAAAATAAAAAAATCCTTGGCTGCATACCCCAACAATCTACATCTCTAAATACTTCTCAGTCAACTAATACCTTACCAATATGAATACAAATATTCAGAGCACTTAACATAGGAAACAACAATCAGATATGACATCTCTACCCATCCGTCGTAGTACCAGAATTCTCGACTGTTCTAGTAGAAACTTCAATCACTCATCGCAGTCCTGACTGGCTTGCAATGCAAGTCGAAACGTCGGCATTATAAATTAAAATATTATTTTTGTTGCTGTGTATCCTTGACTGCATACCCCAACAATCTACATCTGTAGATATTATGTTTCGTTTGTTTATTTGGGCTTAACGTCCTTATGTATTCTTACTAGTGCAAGAAGGGCTGGTTATCCTACATGTTACCAAACTAGTTTAGGTGCTAAGGTCATGATTTATTTCGTAAGACCACCACGTAAAAGGTTTTAAACCAGCCCACAACCTGCAGTACCGAACGCACTGAGATAATATTACTTATTTATTTATTTTGGAGATCTCACGAGGACACCAAAATTGCCCATAGTTTAAGAAGCACCCGTATACACCTGGAGATAATGGAATTGTTTGTGATTTTATAAATCTGTTTAATGTTACAAGTAATATCTTCGGTCAGATGACCTGCAATATAAATTATAGCATAGACTAGTAAGGAAAAAAAATGATAGATTCTTGCCCCGTTATAAATAAAGGGGATGTAAACCGTTGGAAGGGGCCGTAAACAATAGAGATAAATTGAGCGTATATATAAGTCCATTTCTAAATTGAGCCAACAACTAATGTTTCAAAGGCGGCTCCCAATAAATTGAAGAGTGAATTATAACGGGCGAGTCAAGTTTTTATCCCAAGTCGGTTCTACTTGATAAGGAATTATGGCGGCCGGTGGCGACACGGTTTGCTGCCTTCAATGAAATAGCTCTTACCTAAGGGGCTATGTTTTAATCAAGATAAATTACTTTACTTTTTTTTTTATCCATAATTATGGATTCTCTTATCTGTGAGGGGGCGGCCCCTCCCGAGGCCATAAGGAACAAAATGGATATCGGATTACTTGGCATTCACCCAGTTGGAATTCATTTAATGGAGATTGATGAACAGGCATCTTCTCTCTTTTTTTTTTTTTTTTTTTTTTTTTTTCTTATGGAGTCCTCGTCGTTAGAAATCTTTTTAAATGTTTTTAGCTTCCGTTGGTGGGTGAATCGATTTAGATTCGCAGTGATATCTAGGTTAGAGTCAACACTTTTATCATAAAACTAAAAACAAAAAAAAATCTCTATTTCTCGCTGACTGGGAAAAACTATAGATCATGGATGTCTATATCTATAATCTACTGTTTTTCTCAATTTACATTTTAGAATTAATTGGATCAAATTACTTAAATTAGTAATTAAATTAGATTAACGATCAATGAAATTTACTACTGTACAAAATATATACATCAACTAAATGTGTTGATAGCGATTACAATAACATGTGAAAACTTGAATAGAACTACTTATTACTAGCACTTCAATAAAAATTCTACTCTAGATCTATAGGTCATCATTTCAGACGCATAGGAGAATAATCGGGAATGGAGTGGGAAGTTGAAAAACTTGCGGATTTCAGTGGTTATGGAGCTCACTTTGAAAGGATAGATATCTGGTTTGGGCTAAAGCAGCAACAAACGGAACATAAAGATCTGTATAGATAAGCTTATTGGTGACAAAGTAAGGAGCATTTAGAATCTTTCGAAGGATTGTAAGGATTGGATACGAGATGAATTGGATGATTTAGTGGAGTCCCAAAGCTCCTACCCATTTTGTTCAAATAGGTCTAATCAGTCATGTATATGTGTCTTGTGTAATTAATTGGGGGCTTTGAACGTTTGTCTAGTAAATGTTGAAGTAGTCTGTAACGACGGGCAGTTTCTTGTCGCTTTACTTTAGTCTTTGAAATAAATTTGAGAGAAAAAAGCTGTTTCAAATGTGACTTTTCTGTTCATTCAAACTATTTTGGATCCGAGTAACACCAACAGAACTAGTAGTCAAAGTGGGACTTTTATCATTCAAACCAATATAGCTCTTAAACTGTAGGTCCTAGCGATATATGTTATTTTACAAAAAGTATTCTACATTAAATTTCTGATCTAGAAACTAGTTTCACATGTTCGACCTGGTCAAGACTAACAGAGCTAGAGTGTGTCAAAATGAATCTGAATAAAACGTTACACTAAAAAAAGTATAAATCCCCGTCCTAAGGCCCGTGTTAAAAACACACACAAATTTAGTTTGATTTTAATTTTTTTAATGAAGCTTTGGTTTTTATTATAACTTATCTTATAATCGTTTTTCTTCTTGATAACTTTATGAATCGTTTTGATAATAATATCCAGAGAAAAACGAAACAATTGAAAAAAAAAAAAATTATTTTAAGTTAAAATTTAGTATTCAGATTTCTTTCATCTCATTAACTCCTCTTTTTATTTTTTATATTAAATTCATTGTTATAAAATAATTTTGTAAATTAAACTAATAATTATAATTATTGTTATATTTCCCTCCATCCAAAGGCGACATTTTGGAATGTTCAATCCCAAAATGTTGCTATGTTCTGTAAACATTGAAGAGACAAAAGTAAAACAAAAAAAATAGAAATTAGAGTGTTAGCAAAACAAGATAAGAGCAACTTCATGTAAATAACTAAATTAGACGAACAATTAAATTAATCAAATAAAATAAAACAGTTCTTATTGTCCTTACTCGAAGACGTTTCAGCATTTACTTCTGTGAGAAGGCACCCCTTCTACTAAGTTGATAGTCATTCTCTCAAAATTGATGTTATTAATAAAATTAAGAAGTTAGTCCTAATTAAATTTAGATCTCACAACATTAGTAGTGTTCAGCAATTTCATGAAAACTTTTTTTTGTTTTCATGCATACATAAAGGGGTAATTTTTTCGACGATCCAAAGGACAAAGAAATTAAGTTAGATACTTTACTTCGCTAAAATATCTTCAGATTTTTGTGAAGAAAATCATCTTATTTACAAAACAGTCTAATGGATAACTTTTCTCCTTTGGCTTCTTTGGCTAAGTAAAATTTCTCGGAAAATTTACCCTTTATGGATTACAAGAACCTAGCAATAAACGTTTTTCTATTACTCAATCGCTCAATTTATATTTAGGTATAATGCTGCTCTGAGAAGAAAAAGAAGATAAATGTTTGAAAAATAATAAAAAAATCCATTATCTCCAATAAACAAGCTTTTCAATGAAACTGATATTAAATTTTTTAGATGAATTGAATAATGTTCTAAGGTTATAATTTTAAAGGGTTCATAATAATTTTATATAAAACCCGTTTGCCCTTAGTAACTAACCAGATTCTAGGTAATTTATTTATAATATATGTTAAAATAAATGTTTATTTATGGCACACCCAGTCTCTGTGAGGTGGGCACTATTTTACATGGGTTTATAATATTTGCTTAAATTTCAATTCGTTCCCATAACCTGAGTTGTACTAGCAAGCCTATAGTCTTAAAAAAAAGAAATCTCTCTGACTGGGAAAAACAATAGGTCATGTATTTCGTCCCTACATCTACAAAGTATCGAACGTGAAAAAACACATTTTTTTAAAAAAATAATGACTATTACGTTATCTATTGCTTTAGGACTGATATTCGTTTTAGCGAATTCTCAAATCTGAATTCACTCCATAAAGAGAGGAATAACTCTGTCAAAGGGTCGATTATACAAACTATTCGATTATGCAAAATCAGTGTAACAAATCGATTCGTTATTCGAAGTTCAAATAACAACTAGATGAAAACGTACAAAAACGTCAATCTCATAGTGAACTCAAGCTCATAGTCGTCTTTCTATAATTCGTCAAAACGCACAGCAGCGACGTCGTCGGGTACACGGCGAAGAAGAATTTCTGAATGATATTAGAGATTTTGCTGATGATCCTTGCTCCATATGTCATAAAATGCTATATATTAAGCAAAGGTAAAAAGTTCCTTCTCAAGCCTTCTGGAATAACTATACAACTTCCTACCTAGATTTTCTTAATTTACCTGTATCCCTGAAACTACTGCACCGATTTTAATGAAACTTAAACTGTTCCCTAAGTTAAAGTGTAGCTAACTAAAATTAAAAAAAGTCATCTCGATATGACTTTTAATTTTCGAGAAATTCGTGGACAAACATGCATACACACATACACTTACGAAATTAAGCACAGGTGCTTGGAAGCCTAAATGGATCATCATACTCAAATATTATCCAATTCCAGCGATATTACATACATACATGTCAAATATATCAAATATAACCTCCTTTGTTAAAAACCGTTTTACATTCGATAGTTGGCAGTTATAGGGACAATATGACTATCTATAAGCTACTGTTTTCCCAATTTAAATTATAGAATCAAAAGGATCAAATCGCTTCAATTATTCAGTTGCACTTAGTTAATTTATTTTTGTAATTAATTAAACGTTTTATTTCCATTTAAGGCCCTTTCTTCTGTGAATGAATATTAGGCTCTTAAAGTCTCCCTTTTTAGTTCAAAAAGTATTGTAATAAAAGTTTAATTATGGAAATAACAATTATATTCATTATCAATTAGTTTTTATTTCTTAAAATTCCAAGTTAGACTAAAAAATTAACGGCAACTGTGCATGCACTCTCTCCTTTATTATATATAAAAAAAACTTTTCCCAGTATAAATTTTAGAATTAAAAGAATCAAATTATTTCAATCAATAATCAAATCAAGTTACATATTATTCATTATTCGAAATAAACAAAATTGAGAGAAAGTAGGGGGTTTCAAATTTGATGTTTTTCATTCAAACCAATAATTTGCGAGCTGAGCAACATCAAGACAAATGTGAAAAATACATTACACCAAAAATGATAGAAACTCCCATCCAAATGATATATCGATGTCAAAAAGTAAAAAAATAAAATAAAAAAAAAAAAATATATTACTTTTTTTTAAATCTTACATTTTTGTCACCCACTTTTTATATCTCATTACTCAATACTATCGATGTTTATTATGGATAATTATAATTATTACATAATTAAATTTTCTTTTGGAGTAACATTACATAATTGAGAGGGGGAAATTGATATTGCTGCTTAAATATTTTGATAAAATAATTATGAAAACGTGCCATTTTGTTAAAAGAAGTCTCATGTAACAAAGAGATACCTATCGCTCATAGATAATGCTCGTGTAGTCTAAGTCTCAATTATCAGGAGCTAACGAACTGGGGTAAGGTGACAAAGGGTTTCTGAAATGGATACGCTATTTTCTCAGAAATCACAATTTTGTTTCATATTTTCAAAAGTAAAATATTCACATTAACAATTTATTTTAAATAATTAAGGCTAACATACATGTCCTTGTAGCCATTTTACTGCACATTAAAATATCTTTAAAGTATAAAAAAAATAAATAAATTAACGATAATATTAGACAAAAGGATGACCGGCAGTCCAGACGCGAAGCAGAAACTCATTCCTTCACAAATACTTAGCATTTTTTATCCACTACTACAACATTGAAAAAAAAGACAAATACTAAATATTGACCAATCAGGAAAAAGTAGAAAAGTTGATTTTTGTGAAGATATATAATTTATTTTCTGTTATTTCGGTTGTGACTCGACATCGAGGTCGAGAAACCCTCCTGGGGCACACCCAGTCTCTGCAAAATGGGTACCCTTTTGTGATTGGGACCAAATCAGTTTTCACAACCCTTCTTTTACTAACAGTACAGCCTAACCAAAGTACTGAACCCAAGACCCTTCATGGGTTGTAGTGGTACAGGTTTATTTCAAGTTATTTTATTGTTATATCATAGATAGCAGTACAAATTTTAAATTATTGATCCAATCTGAATTTTTTGTCTCGCACTTGATAAAGGTGTCGTTCCACTTAACCAAGTCAAATAATGTGATAGATATTATCTGTTTTTTTTTTAGATTCATGCTTTGTCTTTCGGCCCTACTACTTTATTATGGCATTGCAAGTTATCTAATTTTACCATGTAATACTTAAGCATCTCGGGGACTTCTCTAAGCCCCGATATCTTAGCGCCAAAGTCCGCTAAGCCACTAAGGAACTCTCCCTACGAGCTATTTATTCAAATTGAAATCCACCCTCATTCAGCAAACGACTGCGCATAGGAAATGCTAACAGTTCTACTGTAATTACTGATGGGACAATAAGGTGCCTATACCATGGCAATAACGGATAAGCCGCAACTGATAACTGCACAACTGCCGTTTAGATAAGTGCGGATTACCGAGTGCCCCCTCCAGGCCCTACCCTCCGAGGGGAGCCACTTTGCCCGAATGTGCTGGGGTCCATTCCCACAATAGGGGGAATTATTAATGCACGTATATTATTTTTTAATAACCACGTATAAAATTAAATTTAACATGCAATATAATTTTTAAAAATACCATATTTAAATTATATCTAAAATATTTTTACGGTTATTTCTACTAGCTTCTGCATAATTCCGTTCCATGTCCATATTTATTATATAGAAAGATTAGAAGTAGTGTATTGGTCGGGCTTTACCCTTTACTTATGGGTGCCTTTATGTCCATACTTCCTAGGTGCACTCATATTTCAATCCTTAAGAACCAAAAAAACCTCCTATATCCATGATCCCCTTACTCTGCGCTCTTACATCCATTAAACACAAGAACCCAACCCATCAACACTTCTGAGCATAGAACTGCATCCCACAAAAATTTTTTTATCATAACGCGTTTCCTGTATTGTACTTATATGTTATTCTTAGGTGACAAGTTGTCCCAGAATAAAGTTTATTTTCTTCTTCCTCTTATCCTTCTTATATTATCTCATTATACATTATTTGTCAGATGTCTGTGGTGTTTAAAGGTCAACAACGGTTGTCACTCTGGCTGTAACATTTCCATAAGTGTACTAGTTCGTGGAAACTACTATGAATGGTAATAAAAATTCATATTTGCATAAATCTTTTAATCATCTGCACAATGCAATGGAAGACTTGTTATTTTTGAAATGATGATACAAAGCTATTCATTGTAGACTTTATTCAGCTGTACGTTTAACTGTCGGCAATACTTTTCAATTCTGTTGGATTGAGGATTGTTTTCCGTGGCAATGACCCTTTAATAAAAGCTTCGTCATCTATCAGCAGTGTATCAGGTATCTGTGATCGATGGCTCCTCATCGCCGTGTTTGTCGAGCTCAGGTTCGGTGGCGCAGGGCGGTCCGCAGAAAAAACAGTTCAATGAAACTACTGGTTTCAGTTAGCTCGTAGATCATACCGGAACGCTACAAACTTCTGATAGGACAAGATCGACTAATGCTACCGAACTGCCCAAGTGAGAAAGGGGAAAGTTTATCCTTTTGCAGTGAATGATTAAATTGTCTCTATTAGCCGGGATTAAAAAAACAGCAATACAAGTTGATTGTAATAAGGGAAGGTCTATGTGAATTGTCACAATCTCTCAAGAGGTTAGACCAAACGGTGTTTGGTTAACTAAATATTCGCTTGATTAAATTATTGTCCTAGCTTGAATATGTTTGGTAAATATACTAACGAGTTTGTGAAAATTAAGTGATGCATACTTCATACACGGGAGGCGTGGCATTTTCGTTAGGCTTTGGACTACTGACATCGGGTCCTGGGTTCGCATCTCGGTGAGGCCGATAATTATTTATCCTGTTCAACCGATAAATCTTGTCGGGAGGCCTTATTCTTGCACACTCAGCCCCTATAATATGGGTTCTCTCAAATGTGGAAAAAAGATTCTGGATTAATCACCACCTTGCGCAACTGTTGACCAATAAACATCACTGAACCCAAGTATGTTCAGCTATACAGACTCTCGAGATAATCCGGCCGTCCCGCGGAGTCCGGGGATGGAAGAACAATATTTTCGGGGAATCCCTAATAGTCCAGTAAAATTTTCCGTTGTGATTTTGTACGAAATGCAAGTTTTGGATCTTAAGGTGCCATCGCTAGTTAATTCGTTGCATCAAATATTTCTGACTTTTCTACGTTTTCCCAAAATATCTGTTGGATGATAAGTTCTAAAAAAGAGGTTGTTATATTTAAAATTACAGTAGACTAAATGTAATACAATTTGAGGGAAAAAATAAGCTCTCTGTATTAAACGAGGAACTAAGATACAAGCTTTTAAATTTTCGGAGTTCTCTCAAGATGTGGCAGGAAGTTTGAGTTTTTAACGGTTTTAGCTTTATACATCGTTAACATGGACGGTTAGAGATGTTTCGTAATGTACGGTTTTAAAAATAAGTTATTTTGCTGTGTACCAAATACAATACAGCGTTATTATGGTCAATGCTGACAATGCATAAATAGCTGATTAAAACATTTCTGTGCGAACATACAACATAGTCTATTGGTGTAAGTAACAGTCTATTTTGGTACGGGTTTTAATTTTAATTTTTTATTAGTTCATACAGCAGAAGCCTGATTTTATAGTCTTACGAATTCCTTCACCATTTAAAATGGTGATCTTTGCTACACTACTCCAACATTTACTAGACAAGGTTTCAAAACTTCCAATTAATTACAAATGACTTATTTACATGGCAGTACTTAAAGCAGTTTGGACATAGGAAGTTGTTCTACCATATAGGGCTTCACTAACCTTCCAATTCTTCTCTGATGAGTTCTCAAATCTCCAATCTCCATTTTTCTAATGATTATTATTGTACTAATCGTTTCTACTTGTCACGGGATAGGTGGCATGTCTGCTTTAAAAAAATAAAAAGAAAAAACATTTGATAGTTGATTTATCATCAAATTTAATGGTTTTTAAAGGAAAGAAATAAAGTGGATAGATAGGAATGCATCCTGACGTATGATAGGTTGACATGACTATCAACGGTGAACGGAAGCATCACTAACTTACATGGTTAATTTAAATAAATTTTTTATTGCAGCACATTGTATAAAATGCCACATTTTTATTCCTTGAATAGCTGAAGGGTGGAGGCAGATCATTAGGAGCCGGCTGGAGCTGGAGAAGTGGAGGCACTAAAAGGGTCGCCGATTGTCCGGCCTGACAGGAGTGCCATAGCCGACAGCTGCCAAACATAGGGCCATAGGGCAGGTAACAAATTGAGTCCTTCCAGCCCTCCAGCCCTTTCCCTTCTGTCTTTGAACTGTTCCAATTATCGGCCATGTGCCATATTTTTAGGGCTAGCCTCTTTATTCCGCCCTGCCAGCTCTGCTCCGGTTCCCATCTACTCCGCCGACGTGGGGTGTCAAATTAACTATCTTTCAATCTTTATGTACGGGGCTTCTTCTGACAGCTCCCTCCGGATGTCTATTACCTCGGAAGGGTCTGCTATTGAAGTCTTATTTGTCTTACTTTATAAAATATTGAGTCATCCGTCCTATTGTATTTATTTCTTTTTTTTTTTTTTTTTTTATCCATCTCCCAAGAGGCAGGTAAACGTTTTTCCCCGCTTCTTGGAAATTTAATATTTCATATCCAAGCCTTTTTATCTAACTTTCTCTGCATGTAAATGTAGAAAATGTTATCCAACAGATTGTTTTTTACTTCAACATAAGGTTTCCGAGTCTGGGCCTTTACTACCTTCCATTTTTCTATTTTACAGCAAGATTAAATATCTCTGAAGGTGTATTTTTCTATTTGTTTACTTCAGTTTATCTATTTGTTTTCCTTCCTTGTCTCTCTGAACCGTGACCGGTTATTTGTAATTACACACATTACCAAATTAAACAGTATGTTGAACTTATATTTAGGAATGAGGATGTAATTTGAATATATTATTATATGTATGATTAAAGGGAAACTATATGCACTGCCGGTCAAAAGTTTGAGACCACTCTGAGCCAAGGTAGGTAAATTTTAAAGTTTAATATCTCCCCTCCCCCTCTCTGTTGCTTTTTGATATACCTTAGTTATTTTTTTTTATTTACAATTGAAAACTCTTTTTTTCTCTAATGAGTTTTTCTCCACAATACAGAGATTCCGACTTATTCTATGGCGGAAAAAAAGGACTTATTTGATAAAAATTAAATTAAATTTGAAATGGCTTAACAAAAATCCATTTTGAGGCATTTGGAATCAATCTGAGTTATTTTTGTTTTTCATATTTGTGCATATTTTACCATAAGTGCGTATTTTTACATATTTGTAACTGAAATTTCATAATCATCTACATATTCGGCATTTTTATTTGCATATTTTGCCATTAATACATATTTAGAACTATAATTGCATATTTATTTACATATCTAGCATATCAGCATTTGACTATTTAATTTTTTTATGTTTCTGTGCAGATAAAAAAGTAAAATATAAATTCAAATTGAAAAATAACTATCAGAACCCTTCCTATTTTTTTTTTTTGTTTTCACCTAATGAATAAGCTCGAGTTTGTCCAAATGTTGATTCTTCCCTCTGTGCGAACTTTCGACCGCATTTGCTCCTCTTGAAATGCATTGCCCACCAAAACACATCCTATGTTAAAATGCCGAATATCACTCTTGTAAAGACAAAAGATCTATTTGGAAAAAGAAGTACGTATGTTCTCAATTAAGCCTTTTAAGTGTGATGGAGACGTTTTACATTGTGTTCGTTTTAATAAAGTTGTATTAACTACTACACGGTGTTTAGTAACGCAGCACATAAAAACAACAAAGTAAAAATAAAACCAAGGTTAGAAATAAAAATTCGAAAAAAATACTTGTGTTACACAAACTGCCACTGGGTGTTACACAAACTGCCACTGGATGAGAAAATTCTGGTTACATTTACTACCCAGACCTCTTATATGAAATTTCGATCAAGTCCCTTAAAACACCTATGTCAGCACACCTACTGTTGTGAGATCCTCTATTTTTCGGCACATTTCTCACTGTAGATATATATTTTATTATTTCATTATTCGAACTTAAATTTTAAGAATTTTGCCTAAAGGGGGAAAAAAAAAACTAGCTAGGGTAATTACTAATAATATTTTCCTTCAAAATATCCCTACGGCCGACACTTTCAGCTTAAAGGGGCAATCGAGAAAGTACGATAGGGCCATCAATCTTTTTGTTAATTAGGTTGGTGAGAAATTATAGGAGGAGAGTTCTTGGGGTGGGTTCTGCATTTATCTAGGCTAATTCACCTCCTAGTTTAACTAGAGTAAACTTTAATCGTTTTTAAAAAACCTCCTTAATCTCCATTTTTTGTTGTGTGTGTAGAGCAAATTGTTCGGTGTAAAAAGCTTTTAAAACATTTAATGGAAGCACTCACATTTTTTTTTATTAATCTGTTTAATGAAATTTACTGCTGCATAACAAAATATGCAGTAAATGGGCTTTATCTAGAATCTAATGAATGTATTAAAACATGTTAGCGAAAACCTATTTGAAGTACTCCAAACAACTATTATATGTATAGTACGTATTTCATTTCTATATACTTTTCCTCTTCTTGAGCATATTCTAATTATTTTTATTACTATAATTTATTTTTCTTATGTTAGCTCATATACTCAAAACTTCTATATTCAATTGCATTTACTATTTACTGAACGAACATATCTTATAATATATAATGTATATAATTATAGTAGCATCGCCCACCCTTGCAATGCAAATCATGTCAGCAAAAATATACTATGACCGTTCTCTGATGGAACACCTGACTATTTTCAGTCTAGGAATGAGGTTCATTAAATTTACATTTATAACCTAAAAACTCACTTTGAATAATCCTAGGATTTATTAGCATTTACCTGTGCTCTCAATTCTGACACTATTCTTCAGTGTTCTTGATGTGTGACAGCTATCTCATAATTTAATAAATATTATAAGGTAATAAATTAATTTTAATTTTTAATTCTCTGTTTCAGGTAAGAAATCATTACAGGAGTTTCCAAGCCAACAATTGAGGTATTTATGTCGTGATTTAAGATATTAAACAAATTATTTTCGAATATAATTTTCGTATTCATTACAAATTGCATGTCGGGGTTACCTCGAATCCGGCTTGGCACTTATCTAATATAGAATGTCAGTCAGAACCTATTCCTAGATAGATAATTAATATTCAGAAATTAAATAATTCATTTTTCTGAATTCTTTTATATCATACATCTCTCAAATATTTAACGTGAAGAAAGAAGAACTAAGTAAGTTTAAAAAAAAATAATAATAATAAAAAAAAATACATAAAAGTAATAATTGAATGTGATACGCTTGCTGGAATGGAGGCTTCGTTAACAAATAATAAATTATAAAATTAAAATAGTATAGTAATTAAATGATATATCATAACGTTCATGGAATACTACATATTTAGTGGTTTATTGTTAATTGTAATTAATAATTATAAATTGGTGAGGATTTTTTAAAGGTTTGCATATAAGGCAAATATATATAATGTTATATCACTCCCATCACGACCTAGAATCTTAGCTGATCACTTTTAAGAAGATTAACACTAGGTTTGGTCTTAATGGTTATCCAGAGTATTATTTAGTTGGGGTTGCTACAAAAACTCTCATAGGTACGGTACAGGTGAACTATCTTTCCTATGAATATTATAAAATCCCTAATTTTTAGCTAGTCGCTGATAACCTCCTTTTAACTCATCAATCTCTTGTATTTTTTAAAAAGGGACAAGGTATAGTAAAATATAAATATTATACAGTAAAATATAATATTTTACAATTTCGTATCTCTCAATTATAAAATTAAATTACCAGCAGTTGATTTTTATTTTCTTACTTTCTGTCAGATTACATCGCGCACTGTCTAAATGGAAATCACTGGTGAGAGTGAAGTAAATTGGATTTTATAAAGAACATAGATTTCCTCGAAGTTCTCTGAAAACCAATTTTGAATCCTTCCTTTGAAAATTTACTTTTTTCCTTACCTTTTATTTTTTTGCCTGCCTCAGATCTTTTTATTTATTCATTTTTATTTTTTTAGCGTATCACTTGATTTACGCAATTTACGTCCCTCTGAAATTGCTATAGGAATATTTGATGTTTTCTATCTTTCGTTTTTAAGTAATAATGATTATTTCAAAGTTCTTGTTGCAATTAGAATCTAAATACTGCAGTCAGTAGAAGAAAAATCGTAATGATGTTGAAATAGATTCGAATACATTTTACAAGAATAGCTAATTTAACTAAATCCAAAGCGACGTTTTTCTTATTTGCCATATATTTTTTTTACACGTGTAAAACATTGTGCAACAGTTTTTTAATGCCCAGTTATTTATTTATTTTAAAACAATTCCTTTTCTGGATGAAGAAAAAATGATGAGATTTTAAATTAAAAATTTTATTATATAATATATTGCTACAGAACAGTTTTTGTATGCTTCACCTACACCATCTTATCTACAAATAAATGATAATTTTTTTCAAAGATCAAATATTACTATTTAAATAAAAACATCAAGTTGTTTAATAGATGTGTTTCTTCAACAGATATAAAGGAATTTAGTATAGCTGAAGCAACAACCCTAGCCAATGTCAGAAAAATCAAAAAGTTAAGGAAGGTTTCCGTCACCATAATGTGAGACATTTATCCGGTGTACAAAAACTTCTGAGTGGAAGTACATGCTAGTGTGAATTTTAACTTTAACTGTATTCCCATGGGCCAGACTTGGATGCAAATTTTATATTCAAACTCCTTTGTTAAGATTTTTTTTTTAATCTAACATGCATTACTTTTTTTTTTAACCGTTGTATTAAGAACCGATATTCTTAAATCGGCATAACCTGACTTAAAATACAAATACCTGCTAGTCGTTTCTGACTATTCCGACATTTACTAGAGAAGCTTTCAAAGCTACCAATTAATTACAAAAGACTTATGTACATGTCAGTTATTATACCCGTTTGGACATACGTAGAGCAAATTTCGGGGTATACTCAACCTTCTAATTCTTCTCATATCAAATCCTTACAATCCACAATGCTCCTTATTACGTTGCGAACAAATTTATCCATAAAGATCCTTATGGATCAAATGCAGGTGATTGTGCCCAAACCAGATACCTACCCTTTCACAGTAAACTCCATATCCACTTGAATCCATTAGTCTCCCAACTTACTTCACACTCAATTTCCGATAATCTGAAAATAAGATGGCCAAAAGAACTTCTAATGTAGAACTATTATTGAAATGCTACTAGCGATAAGTTCTTTACATTGTAATAATTTTCCTCAAATTTACTTGTATATAATGCATACTGCTCGTCCTTTCTGCCCAAGCTGTAGTGCATAAGGACGTTACGCCCTTTAAAAAAAAAAATAATAATAAAAAAAAAGTTTAGTACTTTGGTATCCAAAATAGAAAAATATCGGTACCTTCATATCTATAATTGTAATAATAACAACGACCCTTATTTTATTACTATTGTACTTCTTTCAGCCGTATTTCTTCTCGATTTAGTTTATCAGAAGCAAAATTAAAATTGATAGAAGGGAGAGGATAGTTTTCCAACGATATTAGAGACCCAGCCTCGGCGTATTTAGGTTCCATTTTCACTCCAATAAAAAGCAAAAAAGGCTGTTCATTTGAAAGGCCCAAATGAATTGGTGCCCCTCGCGTGTTATAGCCTTTGTAAATTTCAGCGGCACAATCGGCGATAGGTCTAAATCGTGATAGTCGTTTGGGAAAGTTTCCTTATGAAAGGGCTAATATTTATGCCAATTCGGTTAAAAACCGCCGCTATAACTCGTTAAGTGCGGCAATGAAAGGGTCGCTTAAACAGGGGGCAGCAGCTGCTAGTGACCACCGGGGAGGAAGTGACGTGGGTTGGAAAATGTATGCGAGGGGGTCACGTCATATTAGCGTGTAAAGGTAAAAGGTAGGCTCATTTCCTGTTGGTCTGTTATCTGCGGCCTATAATATGGGTACCCGATCCATCATATCTCTTAATGCCCCAATTTCCAGTGTCCGCTTGGCGAGATACTGTGCGTGTTGATCAATTCTATCTGGGAGTGTCCTATATTATTGCCGACCGCCCCGTATCAGCCAACCAGGTTTATTTTTAGTATTTCATGTCTTTTTTATCTACCTAAACAGCTCATAAACCTGATACATGTAGTTTGTTTTCATACATATATATGAAGAAATTCAGTAAATCTCTTTCTTCTGGTATACTATTGCAACTCCATCCACGATAACTGAGTCAATTTCATTCATTCCTAGATGTCATTAAAAATATTCAGGATGCTTTTAACCTACAAGGCCTCCTGTACCTTATGCGGTACAACCATTTTTATCTTTCCTGCACCTATTAAAATGTTCGCAGCAACATCTCTTGACATCTTTAAATAAGTGTCGGATATTTTGCAACTGTATAATACAAATCATTGCGTATAGCTGTCGCTATTGTTTTTGTTATTATGGTCTTGGTGTGAAATTTGAATGAATGTGTTACGTTTGTGATTAGAAAAATCTAAAAAAAAACTAAGTAGTTCTGAGTCGGAAAAAAATAATGTGAGTCCTAACGAAGTGTATATTTCGCAGAGATAAGTTATGGTATATATGTCTACAGTAAACGTATTGGCAATAACAACTGAAGCAAAATACTGAAGAACTGAAATAAAATATTTTCCCGTCAAATATTGAATTATATTTTTTTTTTTTTTTGTTTTTCCCTAACTACTAATCACTAACTACTATTTTTCTCCTCCTATTTTTATTCACAACATAGAAAAAAATGAGCCTTCTAAGATTAACGGTGTGAAAGAAATACTGGATGTAAGACGCCTTAGGAAAACATCACCATATTAATAGTTTTATCTTTATAAACCAAAAGAAAATTCAAATAATAATAAATCAGAGAATAAAGCAATAAGCGGAGGACGTTGGCCGCTGAGAATGTTAACACAGCGGAGCCATACCTATAATGAAAAAACAGAGGAAGGAAGGATGAAGGGAAAAGCAAACAAGGCAATCTGTCTGATATGTCTCTCTTTTCTATTTTTATTTCTCCTCTTATCTTTTTCCTCCTAATTGCATTACCTTCCCTAACCATCCTCCGCCTCCACTCCCTTCCTAAAATCTCTCTGCAATCTCTTTGGTAAATGTTGAACCCTTAACATGCTTCAAGATCTTTTTCATCATGGAACGACGCTTCTTAAGAAGGGACTTTCCACGTAGTAATAGCTGTTTTTTTTTTTAATTTTTTTTTTTAATCAATAAAAAGTTTTATTTTATAAATATTACAAGCATCCTAAGTCAAGATAAATAAGTAATATGGGTGTTAATAAGTCCCTTTATACATTCTTTACAATAAAAAAACAATAACCCCTAATAACTATACTAGTAAATAACCTTCAACTACAGGGTATCACAATCCAAGATACGAAGTACAATATAACAAATAATAATGTTAGGAAATAAACTACAGCACAGAAAGAAAGAAAACACTATGTCACACTATGTATGCAAGCATCCCAGAGAACCTCGAACTAAAGTATAAAGAATGTGGCAGATCACAAGGCGTTGTCAGGAAAAAAAGAAATACAAATTATCGAAAGTGGACTTCAATTTTTCCGTTTTGAAACATATCTTCTGAAACCATTCTTTAGAATAATAAATTAATTTTAAATTAGTCTGAACAATATGTAAATAGATTTTTTTTTTTTTTTTTTTTTTTATCTTCATATTTAAACTCAACCAGAAAATGTATTGAAATTCTTAAATTATTCCGAACTTTAACACAGAATTGGAATTACTTAATTAGAACACTAGATTTGAATGTCAAAACTCATCAGGTCTAGAAACCTACAGACCTACAAAAACGTAACCGTTTTTATTTTGCAGATTATTTATAATAATTTATAAATGTAAGATAAGGAATCAAGTGTATGTAAGCATACGTCAAGGGAAGTTAGAGACATTGAAGACATTGGAATTTTATACAGCAGGAGGGTATATCATCATTTAAATGGAGCAACCTTTAGGTTTTTTTACATGAGTGTTCCTTTTATAAATTTTAAAATATTTGGTCATTTAAAAAAAAAAATGGATTGATTTTATGGGTGATTCTCAAGCTAATTTTCTAAAAATTTAAATGTTGATAAATCTTGCTGCAAACATTTGATACTTCCTGGAGGCTATCAGTGAGGATTATAGGTGGTACAGCAGCACATAAATCACTTTACTTTTTTTTTATATTTCAGTTTATAATTTTCACCCATGACAATGTGAATGCCCCCACACCAATATGAATTTACCCCTACACCAATGTGACTTTACACATGACAATGTGAAAAAGGGATCTTAGTAGTTTAAGGTTCAATTGTAAAAAATAAATAAAACAAGAAAACTTCCGCTTCATAACGAATAACAGTCTTTATTTAATGTTAAAGTATATTTTTATCATATAATTTAAATAATATCGCTGCAAATATCACATCAATTCACTTTCAATATCAATATTACACTCAATTTCGGCCATAGTACTCCTAAAATTATTTTAAAATAAATTTATAACGTTGTCGTGGTATCTTAACATTTGCATGGAATATAAAGATACCATGACAATGTTAAATGATAATGGCCATGACAATGTGAAAATAAGGTTAAAAATATTACCGCCGAAATACTATTTATTTATTTCGCATTTTGTCGGGAGTATTATTATGACAGCTGTAGCCTACTATCAAAAGGCATGAGCCCTGTTACAAATACCATAAATATTTGGTTCATCTGATTTACAGTGGACATGAAAATTTGAAAAATTAATATACTTGGTGTGATAAAATGAATAAGAGGTGGTGTTTACATAAAGATATTCTGACGTATAATGGTTGCGTGGTTACGAACTGATGCGTCCACGAGAAACGGCTACCTGCCACTGCAAATAAAAACTCAAAAATCCCTTCCGAATACATTTTCATAACATTTTTAGCAATGGCACGCCAATGTTAAGAAGTCAGAGGGACAAGAATAAAATAACTCGGGATTGGTTACTTGGGCATTATAATCTTTAAAAACACATTTTCACTTTCTCCCATCATTATATTTTTATATTAGTACCCATTATTGAAAATTCAAGGATAGGGATAAGCCACGGTCATTTTTATGTCGATTTATTTCAAAGTTGGAATACTTCGTCTTAAGTGCACGTCCAGATGTGTTCCCTTTAGTCTCTGGTTCAGTTATCGACCAAATTTTCCGGGATATTTAGGTTCACAGTCATTACAGTTTCGTTCAATTGTCATTTGGTTTTGGTTTTTTTAATTTTTAGTTACTTTTAAATTATAGTTCACGAGTAATGTTTCATTAACTTAATGTCTCATCAATTTCAATTTTATTATGATTTTTCCATTCTTGTGAAAAGCGCTTACATTTATACAAAATAAATCAAACGAAAAAATTAAATAAATAATAAAATCCCTAATCTGAATTCTCAAGAACTCAAGGTATTCCTTACAGCTGATTCAGTATTCATGGCGCAATCAGTCTTTTCATCTGTTAATTACTTTACTTTAGAGCGATTGCACTCAGTCAGTTAATTTATTTTTTTAATTACTTAAACGTTAAATTTCCATTTAAGGCCCGCTATTCAGTTGATGAATAACTCTTAAAAGTCTCCCTTTTTACTACAAAAAGGATTGTAATAAAAGTTTAATTATGGTTATAACAATTATATTAATTATCGATTAGTTTTGTGTTTCCTAAAATGGCAAGTTATACCGAAAAATTAACGTTGAAGCATTCGTCTCTTATACGAAATCAGATTTAATTAAAACTCGTTTTTATACTATTAAAAAAAAAAAAAAAAAAAAAAAATTTCTTCTTGAATGGCTGAAAACAATTGAACATTGATGTGTCTATGTATGATCTTCATCTGCTTTTCCTGATTTAAATTTTAGAATCAAAAGGATCAAATTATTTTAATTAAAATCTAAATTAAATTAACAATTAATCATCTTATGAAAAGAGAAAGCAGTTTCAAACGTGACAAAAGTTATATAACAAAAAATATTCTCCATTAAATTTCTGATAAGGAAAGTTTAGAGAAATTTTCGATCTGAGAACTGAAGCGTATCAAAATGTTACATTTTGTAATGTGAAAAAAACGTTATACTAGAAAAGTATATACCCCCTCCAAAAAACATATCCATGTAAATTAACAAGGAATAGTAAAAGGCTTGCTGGATTACCTCACTTCCTCAAAAAGTAATAATTATTTCAAATATTATAATTACTCACAATCAGATAATTATTCAACCCTACATTCAGCACGTTAGTTTCATTAGATATTCAAGGTCAAAGGTCACAAAATTCAGTTTTTTTCTAATATCTCGATTTCTATGCATCGGGCTTCAATCAAGAGGGTTACAAAACTTGTAGATAATAATATTCTCTTTAATGTTGGTTTTATTAATTATTATCTTAGGATTAACCGTTTTCGATTATCGTGCGGAGAAGGAGAAGTGGGCAACAGCTCGGACAAACAATTGCTTCTCATTGTCAGAAATATTGTCAGAAACAATATTGTAGAGCATTAAATTTACTTTAAATTCATATGTACGTTTTTGGCACTTAAATCAAATGTTTGACAAAAAGTGAGGTAATATTTGTTCTCTATAATTATATATTTTTAATAACGTGTATCTCGAACACCGTTGAAAGTTGGACACATATGTATAGAACAATTTTATAGGAAATTTTAATTGGCTTTAATTTTGATCTGTGCTTTATTTTTCTTGCTTCCACCGTTAACGAGCTATAATCGAAAAACCTTAAACATGGGCCTTCTCCCCTTCCCCCACAAGGGTTATTTTATCTTTTCCTATCTTGTTAAAAAAGAATCCCTTTTGTTTTACGCTTGGGCCCCAGGTCATTCTTCTATCCGATTTCTCAATTCAATTAATTCAAGTAATGAATTTCGTTCGTCTGTGTAATGGGTTTATTGTCGATGAAGTCAGGTGGACTTGAGTCATGTCTGAATGTAAAGGTGGGGTCCTAATGCCTGATTAATATTGCTCTGTTATCAACGCATGTTGCTGTTAACTTAGCTGGGCTAAGTGGCATATCGTGAGTGTAAATAATGTATAATGATGGAGGTTGTATTGACTTCTGTGGTACTCCGGATTTCAGTGAATGAATAGAGGAGATGTTCCGAATAACCGAGAGAAATTAATTTAGAAAGAAATCGTGCCTAGCTCAAATGATTGCGCTATATCTAGAAATGCACCTGTGGCATATAGTTGTTCCTTCATTAACATCGGTATTAACTGTTGAGTGATATGAACGAAATCCAAATCTATGCCTAGCCAGTACTTGTTATTCTGCCAGTAAGTCGAGTATTCGTTGGTAAAAATACTTTAGGATACAGAAGACTGATTGGTCGGTATGAAAAGGGTGAATTCGTGTTTTGTTTGGTTTATATTCATCGTGTTGATATGAAAATATTTCCATTGTACTTGGAGTTTCCGAGTAAAGTGTAGTGAGGAAGAAGCTCGGCGGTCATTAAAACAAAGTTTTTTTGTTTCGTGTTTTAGATTATCTTTAAAATTAGATTTTATTCTCTATAGGCATCTTTTCAATTGGATAAAATGAAATTTCAATATATTTTCACCATTATTTCAATACATACTAGGCTGATTGTTCTAGCTTATTTCTGTACAAACAACTCTAGTCTGGAGCATACACCAAAAAATAACATAATATATGTGGTACGTAAGCTCTCAAAACGAGGTTCACGTAATGTAGGCTGAGGATAAGCAATCAAAGCCACAATGGACATTATTTTTTTATATTAGATCAAAATAATAATCTAAGAATCAATTACATTGATTGTATATTTTCACCGCCATCTTGATCGATTACATATGATATTATTCATATATAACAGCTGTTCTCTTGTCGCCATGATAGCTTGCCTCCATCTGAGGTTCCGGTATTTTTTATTTAAATTTGCTCCTGTTAGGAGCTATATATGAAAGTTCTATGCTTGTTCTATTTCCTTAGTTCTCTGCGTTATAATGATTCTTTATAAATAAAATGTTGTTTGATTTAATTTAATTGAATCTTGTCGATAATATAATTCAAATAAAATACTTGCACTCTGTGTGCTAATCCATCCCCAAGTATTTTATCTGTTATTTATGCGTTATGCCAACTCCATCGGAAACAGAATTAAAATACAATTGTACACATACCAGACTTAAAAGACAAGAAACTGCTCGTCGTCATTGACTACTCCAACATTTACTAGACAAGCGTTCATAGCTCCCAATAAATTAGTAAAGACTTATTTAAATGACAGTAATTGAACACGTTTGGACATAGGCAGTTGAGCTTTGGGGCTTCACTAATCCTTAATATCCAAAGTCCTTTTTAAAATCTTAAATGCTTGTTATTATGTCACAAACAAACTTACCCATTAAGATCCAAACCAGTTACCTCTCCTTTCATAGTAAACTTTACACTTACTCGAATCCACTAGTCTTCCAACCTGTCTCACACACAATTTCGAGGCGTCTAAAAAGATGATGGCCATCTTCTTTCAGATGGCTAATGCAGAACTTTTATTGAAGTGCTCTTTGTGAGTAGACATGGCATTGTTATCGTTTTCCTCAAACATACTCTTTCTTAATTTATGCAGTTGTAAATATAAATAAATAACTAAGAGATAAAATAATATACAGTTATCGAAGAAAAATAAAGTTTACAAGTCAGTTATAATCAACTGTTAAAAATGAGTTGAATTTGTCATCCAGCGATTCTATTATTTTTTTTTTTTTAATTTATAATTAAAGATTTATGTAATTAGAGTGTATCTTTAATTCAACGCCTGAAAATGTAACATTATTCTTGTATCAGAGGTATTATAAAGTTAAAAGGACCTTAGCAATAAGCGAAAGGAAATAACAGTAAAAAGAAGCAATGTATATGAAAATTAAAGCAATATAAAAAATTATAAGCAAGTAGTAAGCTCGTAGGTATTTTTAATTCATGCTTCCATTGGGAATTCCTTTCGTTGAAGTGCTTCCTCTGTTATTGTATCCTATAAACTGCAGAGGTTGTTACAATGTCTGCTTTTAATGGAAGCAATGGGGTTTTTTTTTTGTTAATTTTATATACCCCTTAAACACACCTTCTTCAACTCGCCTACTGGGTACTCTTGAGCTGCTAAAAAATTTTTTTAAAGGCCATAATCCGCTTTAGAAAAAAAACGCGTATACAGAGAAAAAAGTTCATTTACCACACATAGTAGATTTTGTTCGTTTTTTCTCTGAAAATCCGATTTACTTCCCTTTTTTTTGTTTTTCTTTTGAAGTATCCTTATTACTCTCTAATTTTATATATGTGTTTTGTAATTGAAGCCTAGAATTCCAAAACCAACTAAGTTCCATTTTTGAAAATTTTTCACAGCTGTTCGATAAAGGTAAAGGCCAAACTGAATTAGGAAAGGTCCTTATTTTTCGTATTGCCGTTTTTAATGTGGTTTAACGACTTTTGAGAGAAAACTTTTTACCTAAAGATATTTATTATTTTTGGTATGTTTAATGAAAAAAAAATCATTCAGTTGAGTATACAACAGGACTGGGGCATTGCTGAAGTAAAAGTTAAGAATGAGGATTTCCAAAGATTTTTCTAGGTAAAGGTAGACGGAATTTCCGTATTTCTTTATAATAAATTGATAAATGGCTATTGATTTACGTATATATTATTATAAATGTATATTATTAATCTGAATGTATTAAATTGGAATAACGTGTTGAAATTTAGGACATCTGATTTTTTTTTTTTTATTCCGGGATTTTTAAATATTTCTAAAACATTTTTAATATTTCGATTAAAATTCTTTTGTTTATCGTGAATGATTCCTATTCTTGGTTCCCCCCAAAGTTATTCGCCACGAACAAAATGATTTTAAACGGAATATTAAAGAAATGATAACAATAGAAAAAATGTATCTATTTTTTTCTTATTGAATTGATATATCCGTTTAAATTGAATCCCAATTTAAACGTTATATTCACTTTAAAAAATTAATCATTTTTTTCTAGAACTATTACGAAATTGATGAAAAAGTTATTTTTTATTTAGTGAGCGTGGAAGTTTGACGGGAAATATATATTTGAGAGGAGGAGATGGGAAGATAGTGAGTCGGCGGCGGTATAAATCATAAATACTTTTTGTCTTCATAAGTCCCTTTTATATTTGCTTAATGGAAGATAGATGAGTTTACTCTATACCTCTTCCATAAATATTCTAGGTGTGAGCAATAAATTTAGTCTAGTTTCAAGTTTCTAAAACTATTTTTTCCATGAAGTTGACTTCGCAATAGCCTTGAAAAGCTGTTTTCGCTCAAATGGTATTTAAATCTTTCCTATATAAAGTAATGTGCAGTCTTTATTAATTTTATTTACTTGAATAACATCAATAATCCATTTATCTATTACTCCTAATTGACAACAAAAGGGAATAATTCAAATTTCTGAATACAAATGAAAACTACTTTAAAAAAAAAAAAAAAATGTATATATTTCGGACGATATGTATTGTTACAAGAACATTATTAAATCGTCGTCTTCTCATACTTCTTGGAACTCTTTCCACGTCATATTTTTTTATAAACAATTTATATTTTTAACCTTTGAAGGAGTTTCACACCAAAAAATCTTATTTAGAGACATTTTATGATAACTCTGTATAAACAACAAACTGGTCTTCGTTTCCGAATACTCCAACATTTACTAGATAATCGATCAAATCTCCCAACTAATTACAAAAGACTTATTTACATAACATTGTTATGATAACAGTAGTCAGACCCATTTGGACATATAGAGCATTGGGGCTTCACTAAAATTTCCGATTCTTCTTGTATCCAATCTGAAATTCTCAATGCTCCTTATGCTGATTTGGCCCAAATCCACTAGTCTCCCAACTTGCCTTACACTCAATTCCCGAAAATCTGACGAGTCGTTCGAAAAGATGGCCAAGTGTCCTATTATTGAACTGTTATTGTAGTGCTACTTCGGAGTAGTTCTTTACATGTAATTGGTATAATAATTTTCCACAAATTTACTTGAATATAATGTATACAGTTGTAAATATCAAACAATATTTACAAAAAATATATAGTTAAATTTAATATATAAAATCTGTTTATCAAAGTAGAACTAATGATTAATATCCAACATTCGAATCTTGTTTTCGAATAAAAAATAATCAATACTCCATTGGAAGTGACTAATAATCCATTGATCCTGAAGGGAATTTCATTCTACTGTATGGGGGAGGGGTTACTACGTTATTAAACGTTAAATAATAACGTAAACGTTATTATTTTTATTTTTTTAGATCAGATTTTGTCCGAGATTTTCCAGTTCTGAGGAAGATGGGGAAAGGATGCAAACCTTAGATAATTACGAATTTTCCTGAATGAAGGGAGAATAGAGAGCTAAGAGTTACACCAACCTGTTTTAAAATACCTGACCACTTATATCGAATATCATCCTTAAAAAAAATATATCGATATGACCCCGGTAGGCAGAGACCCCTTGTAATATAATGTAAATAAATGCCAGCGCCTTGTATATCGGGGTTAGCTCTCGGATTTTTTTCCCTTTTTTTTTTTTTTTTTTTTTTTTTTTTTTTTTTTTTTTAATAAAAGCAGTGCTGTTTTATTTTGCCGGCGGGTTAGGTTTAATTAGAATTTCGATGCGAGGGCTTAGAAGAGGCTGCAAGTTGACAGGGAATTTTCAACTCCTCTTCCCCCTCTTCTAGATTTATCATACCCCTCCTCCCCCCACTGTTGTCCTTCCTTCCGTTTTAATATTAGCCTCCATCGAATGGAATTAATAATCCAACTTGGCTGGGTCCCTTTAACTTTTTATTCGACTTCGAGTTTTTTGTCGGTCGCAGCTTGCGTGGAACCAACCCAACTTCCAACGTCCCTTCGAATCTTTCATTAAACAAAATAATATCTTATAAATATTATATTAATATACAAAATAATATAATTCCATTGAGGACGAACGTGAATTAGTGTTAGAAGTTCATGTTTTTTGTGACTTGTCACTAGAGGAATTTTTTATTACTGATAATGTGGAAGTAATGTCAAATATTTTGAGCAACCCTTATTGGGTCCTACTCATCATGTATAAGTATGCAAGTTGTAATGGCAATGGTATCCTTTTATACAATTGCCATTACAACTTGCCTACTTTTACAAGATGTGTAGGACACCAATATGGGTTGTCCAAAGTATTTATCTTATTGTGGGCAAAAATGAACTTATCTAACTTTTTCCCAAATGGTACAGAAATAATCCTAATAAACTGAATTAAAGGTACATGAACGTGTTATTATAACGATGGTCTGATTAAATTATACAAGTCAGATTTTCAATTAATATTGATAGTTTTATCTAAATTATGGAGATTCTTAATATGATTTTATTTTTGTTTTGTTTTTTAAAGTTAGTTATGCGATTGTTCCTTAAATCATGAAGAGATTTTGATGATTCTTTTAGGCCATACTTCAGAGGTGGCCCCTAAAAATATTTGTTGAAATAAACTCGTCGTTATTAACAAAAACAATAGTAAAACATCAACAGGCGGAAA
Organism: Euschistus heros; assembly: GCA_003667255.2. Lineage (NCBI taxonomy): Eukaryota > Metazoa > Arthropoda > Insecta > Hemiptera > Pentatomidae > Euschistus > Euschistus heros. Next base: position 1,654,937 of record RCWM02000008.1, on the reverse strand, counting down.
ACACTTATCACTGGCTGGAAAACTCCTTCCACTACAAATATATTAATCCATGGTGACTGAATGTAAATTATTTACAAAATAATTTACATATATAAACAAAAATACACTCTCTTACCACTAAAAATTGAAAAATGAAGTTAATTTTTAGAAGGAAAAAAAAAAACAATAACCGACTTCAAGATTTACGCCTCGGAGGATTGCCAGGAATCAAGTTGTGCTACAAGTGAATGTGGAGGGGGAGTAAGTTTATTATGAAAGGATAGGTATCTGGTTCGTGCCAAATCGGCGACATGTGGGATATTAAGGTCATTGTGGATTAATTCATTTGTGACAAAGTAAGGAGCATTAAGGATTTTACGAAGGATTTTGGATTGAAGTGATTGGATGCGGGAAGAATTTGATGGTTTGGTGGATCCCCATAACTCTATTCCGTAAGTCCAAATAGGTCTGATAATCGTCATATAGATGAGTTTCTTGTAGTGAATCGGGAGATTTGAACGTTTGTCTAGTAAGTGTTGTAGCAGTCGATATCGACGTGCAGCTTCTTGTCTTTTCAATCTTGTGTGAGGGTTCCAGGTAAGTCCCTTTTCCAGATAAAATCCCAGGTATCGTATTTGTTCGACATTATTTAGCGGTACACCATTAAAGGATACAGGAGGACAGGATGAGGTAGGTTTTCGACGGAGAGTAAAGGTTATTTGCTAGGATTTATCTTAACTCTCCAGTTGTGACACCATTCTTCAATGGAAGTTATATGTGACTAGAGTGTCTGGAAGCTTGAACAAAAAAATAATATTTCAATTACTTCGAGAATATTAAAGGGCAATCAACAAAATTATCGATACTTTAATAGCTGTTCAAAATTTATGATCAGTTATTTTTGGAGTTGGTGCCAAAAAGAATTCGAAAAAATAACTGGTTATCGTAAAGATTCTCTCATTATTTCCTCACCACTACACTGCTGCTTCGTATCAATCAAAAGTTAGTTGCTAAGGCAGGATCAAATTACTCTTTTTGGCTGGCACCGACTCCAGAAATAGGTGATCATAAATTGTGAATAGGTATCTGGTAAGTATCGATAATTCTGTTGATTGTCCTTTAATACTCTTTATTTCAAAGCAATTTAAATATTATTTTTTACTTTTTTGTTCAAGTTTATACATGTAGGTTTAACCTTGAAGTCGTTTTTTTTTTTCTAAATATGAAAAAAAAAAACGCGTTAAGATTTTTAAAAATTCTTATAGTTAATAATAAATTTTTATTCAGCTCTTTGATCTGTGAAAATTTAATACAACGGATTATACGTGAAATAGTTAATATTAACATAATTTTAATGTGGGTCTCTTTCTTCCTCTTTTCTAACGAAAACAACATAAACTTAATTTACATCTTATTAAGAGGAAACTAAAAATTTAAATGATATTCCTTGAATTAATATAAAATAAATTATTACTTAACTCTTCGCCAACAGGGTATATTAATTATTTAAAAAAATTCTGTATGAATTATAAAATAATTTATGGAAACAGCTTTTTATTATATAAAATATCTTAAAAGGCGTTTTTGTTTTCATTTTAAGCTTTAAATTTGTAATTTAATGGTGTTCTAAAGTAATGATAATATTTTCTTATAATTATATTTGAATACCATTCGGGTAGGAAATACCATATTTCTGAAAACAACGCGTCAAGTTCTGTTTTTCAATACATCATTCGAGTAGATAGACTATTGAGTTCTGTAGCTTATATCCCGGATTTAAATCCTATATAGCTATAGGTTAGCTCCCACCTTATATATAAAATTTACACAAGTTAAAAATCTTTTAAAGATGTAGAATATGAGTTATGAATCCTATTTCAATAATGAGTATGAACTGAACATCTGAGATTGTGATTAATTAACCGTACAAACACTTATCATTCCATCATCTTTTGTAACCAAAGATTCCACCCATAAAATAAAACTTTTACTAACCTATTTAATATTCACACTTCCGAACATAAGCAGTAGTACTTCACTTCATCAAGTACCTCACTCATATAAAAAATGTTTATGGTTACCGACTCAATAAGGTCAGAAAATGCCTTGATTAATTGTATCCGGAGTACCCTAAATTCTCATGAGTTCACTTACCCACATTGATAAATAAAGTTATATCAGACCACCAACTGGCTGATCGAGCAGCAAGAGAGGATCTCGAGCTACCAAGACAAGATATGATTATTCAAATCCATTAGACTTATGATAACCACTGGAAAAGAAAATTAAGGGTGGCAGTCTATGCGGGATCAGAGCCCACCGAACAAACAAAAGAGGATAAAGAAAAGGGAAAAATCATGCGTTTTTTTCTACTAAAGCAAACAAATACTCAAGATAAACAGCATGAAATCAACAATAAAAGATATTACACTATTCCATACATACAAACACTATCCGAAAGACTCAGAAAAACACGTCCACTTTATATTTATATTATAAACCAAACCCAAAAATATAAAAAAATTGGAATTACAGTCTAATATAGTTTACGAAATACCGTGTGAAGATAGTTCTGAAAAATCTTATTTCGGTTCATCGGAACAATATCTCAAACGGCGTGTTTTTCACTATAAATACACTGCACGTCTATAACTAAAACCCCGAATAAACCGGACCAAACAGCTCTCACTACACATTACAGGCAAAAAAAACATTCCTTTAAATTTGATTCCCCCTAAATTATTCACCATCAAAAAAAGAATTATAAACGAAATATTAAAGAGATGATAACCATAGAAAAATTTAAAAATCGCGCAATAATCAAAAAATCAAACGTCCTAAATCTAAACACCTGTTATTCCTATGTAATACATTCAGACTAATACAATACATATATAATAATACTCAGCATAAACCAATAACCATTTATCCATTTATATTCATACAGAAATATGAAAATTCAATTTACTTGCACCAGGGAAAAACCTTTTGGAAATTCCTATCCCTAACTTTTTTTTTTTTTTTCAAAAATTCCCCGTTGTATAGTTGTATACTAGAATTGTTAAATGTAGTAGATACCAATAGCATATCCATTGTAACATTGTAAGTAGTTTCATACTTTTCCATATTTTGTAATTATTATTATTATTATATGGGCACTACGGTCCTACAAGGACCCGATCCTTCTCCACAACGGACCACCAATCTCTTCAATTTTTTTTTTCCCCCCAGGTATTGAGCATCATTTCTGATTTTTTTGTTATGGGCCATGTTTCGCATCCATACATTACCACTGGTCTTACAATGTTCTTGTAAATAAGAATTTTCATTCTTTTAGAAAAAGAATCGAAGTTAAACACTTTTTGAAGGGTGAAATAGCACCTGTTTTTTTCTGCTATTCTTGCTCTTATTTCACTTTCAATTCTATTGTCTATTGTGACCAGGCTTCCCAAGTACTGGAACTGGTTTACAGACCTAAAATTATGATTTGTGAAAGTTACTTCTTCATTTTCTTCGGTTCTCCATCTTGACCTTTTCATGTAGACTATCTTATTCTCGTTCACTGCAAGACCCAGCTGTATAGCGGCCTCTTCGAATCCTTGGAAGGTATCTGATAACGCTGCTTGGGTTCTAGAAATTATAACTAGTTTTGCTAGGTGTTGTGGTAGGCGATTATATTAACTAGTTTTTTTTGGTATGCCCACATCTACCATAATTTTTAGGAGTATCTCTCTGTCCACACTGTCATATGTCTGAAAATCCACAAAGAAAAGATGCATTTCTACGTTGAATTCATGACACTTTTCAATTGCCTGCCTAAGGGAGAATATCTGGTCAACTGTTCATCTTCCGGGCCTGAAGCCTCCTTGGTATTCTCGTACAATACTTTCAGTGAATTCAGTGAACCTTTTTTGTAGAAGCACTGCCATTATTTTATTTATTGTACTTAAAAGAGAAATGCCTCTATAATTGTCGCATACTAACTTGTCTCCTTTTTTGTGTATGGGACATATTGCTGTTTTTGTCTAATCTTTGAGTATGTTTTCTTCTAGCCATGTATCAAATATTAAATTATAAATTTCTTCCTATACCTTATTACCACCATGTTTTAACATCTCTGTGGTTATCTCATCAAGCCCTGGCGACTTGTGATTCTTCATTGACATGAGAATTCATTGAGTTCCTTTAGATCTAGATTGTCTTTAGATATCTTATCAGCGGTTTCTGTGTTTAATAATTCACTAAAGTACTGGTTCCACCTTTCGAGAATGGCCGTCTTTTCTCCCAACAAATTTCCATCTTTCCTTTACACAATAATTATATATAGTTAATTAATCTAACGCATGATTTTATATATTTATATTATAGCTAACTTCATGTCATGAAATAACCTTTGTAACTTATATAATTTTATTGTAACCGTTTTTTCACTGTAGGGCATGATTATGAGAACAGTATAGTCGTAAAACGTCGCCAAAATAGTTGCTTTTATTTATTGACTGAACCTCAAGAACCTGTGTGTGTGTGTGTGTGTGTGTGTGTGTGTGTGTGTGTGCGTGTGCGTGTGCGTGTGCGTGTGCGTGTGTGTGTGTGTGTGTGTATGTATGTTATCCGTATAATGTTGAGACAGACATATTATAATCCGGGATTGTAGCGGCTTAGAGGGGACCCCAACTGGTCTTGCGGGGACGGTAATTTCGATTTGAGCCGGCTGATGCATGGATGCCTTAAAGCCCTCATTATGTCTGTCGGCCTTAATTAACAGTTTGTCAAATATTTGTTCTCTTAGGGCTCGTCTCGTCTCGTCCTCTGCGCTCTTGTTAAATTATTAATCAAATCTTAATTCCTCTACATTGTTTAAACTGTATGTTAGTTGCTTTTAAAATTTATTCTTAATTTATCTTGCATTGATTTTCTTAATTTTCGTATTTTGGTTTATTTAACTCTCTTCGGTAATCTGTCAGCTTCATGATTTGTTTTATGAATATAGAATAATGAACTGGTAACTTGATAATTAACAAGTTATTTTCTAGAGTTTTTGTCAAACCAGCTATTTAAACACAATTAAAGATCGCCTTAATTTTAAATCATTATCCGCGCAATCGGGTAAAAAAATAAGTATGTTTGCATTAACTGAAAGGTGATGTAAGATTTGACCAATATACGACTTGTAATGTAACATTTTTAAACACTCTAGCTCTGTTGGTATCGCAAATTGTTTAAGAGTTTTCTTGTCAGAAATTTAATGTAGAATATTTTTTGTTATTTTACATTTGCCGCTAGAACCTACCGTTTAGGAGCTATATTGGTTTGAATGGGTAAAGGTCACGTTCGAAACCCCTATTTTCTCTCTACTGTGTTCATTTCGAATAATTATTAATTGTCAAATTAATTTAATTCCTAATTGAAGTAATTTGACCCTTTCAATTCTAAATTGTAAATTGGGGAAAGTGATAGATTTCAGATTGACATATCCATGATCTATTGTTTTCCTAGTTTCTTTGATTTTCGTTGTAGTAAAAAATGAAGCACATAAAACGACTTAGGATTTTTCAATCCAAATCGTTCTACATATTACATCAGCAGCTTTATTTGCTATTAACACAACTTTACATACTGACTTTAGTAAACCAACAGCTAGCAAACACATACGTTCTCACTGTAACTCGATATAGGCAAAATATAACTTTATTCATTTTCAAGTCCAAGGGGCAGATGTTATGCTACTCAAAATATTCTCCTTTAAATTTCTGACTGGGAAACATTCGTCAAATTTTCACTCCAAGCAACAAGAATAGAGCTAGAGCATGGTAAAATGTTACATTAAAATACCTATAGACCCCCAGCAGAAAGACATATCCATTTCAATAATTACGGGCTTGTAACGGATCATTCGACCGTTGGGGGCTTTCCATTGCTTTCACGAATGCTTTCATAACCAGAGTTTCGTTTATTTTATAAAAAAAAATAAAGGGGGAGGGGCGAAGTTGTGCAGCGTGTAGCGTACAGCTGCTGCATGTCGATTGTCCAAGTTCAGATATATTGGCCGGGAGCGCCGCTATCCTGGGCTGTGATTGCAATGCCCTGAATAGGGAATAAAAAGGACAGATAACCCCTAGTGATTTATCTCAGTCTTTTATTGAACAGGCTGCTAACATAGTCCGACCCCCCTGTCAGTTCGACTATCTGCTGTACTGTATCCACCAATATGATATCAGCTCATTGACATTAACAGCCCCGTTCTAATGACGTCACGTCACCAACTCCTGATAACCCCCATGGAAGATTTTATTTTTATGGACGGCTTGTTTATTCCCAGGTTCCATTGAGAAGGCCCCAGAGCTCGGTTCCAATTACTGGCTTTGGAATAACGCCTTTTCATATGAGGACTTTGAAGAGCCGTGGGTGAAAAAGCCCTTGTGAAGAAGGAGCTACTTTAGGGAAAAGAATTGGGATAATTCGGGGGAGAGGAAGCGGCCCATAACGAGTGTCTATTCTGCAGGGGTCCCTTTGACAAAACAAATCCCTTTGAATTTTTAACCAGGCCCTCGGGCACCGCTGCCGGTCTACTTAGGCCTCCTTAAATCTTTTATTTCTCAGCTCCTTCTTTTATAATGCTTTATCACGCCTCTCTTACAAATACTTGTGCGTGTCGCCCCTTTAGAACTTACCGCTTGTTCTTATCAATAGCCCTAAACGCCTGTTTTAATGATTTTGTTCCCGTTTATTGTCGATCTGAAAAGATTCCGCTTCTTGGAGTACATTTGGACTGTGGCTGCCTTGTAAAATATTTTATTAAAGGTGCGAAGGTTTCATTTTAGGGATGTCAAGTCTGTCGATTATTGAGATATGGATCGGTATTGAGAATCGAAAGGCCAAAGTGGATTCCGAATAGGGTTACAATTTCGACTTGCACGAGCTGAAGCTCCTAATTTTTTTTTTGTTATAGCCTTACGAGCTGCGCACGCTGCTATTCTTTATTTTGGTTAGTAAACATTTATCAAGGATTTAAATTATATAATTGTTTTGGATTTAACAGCAGGGGAGGACTGGTGTTAAGTCCTTTGCTCTTTTTTAAAACAATTTTCTAATAACAAACCTAACTTATTCAAAGTTAAAAAATCTAATAGAGTGACTACATCACTGAAAAAAAAGGGAGAGATTTTACAATAAATGGAAAATCAAAATTTATCAGGAAAAAACACAAGCTATACTATTTACAAAGAGACGGCCAAACAATATTCCCCAATTGACTGTAAACAAAACGCATATACCTTGGTCAACTCAGATTAAATATTTAGGACTTAACGATGTATAAAGGACTGACGTTAACTTCATCCACTGATTATGTGTACTATATACAACAGGGCTCTGTGTACTATATACCCATACGTTAATAGGAATTCTAAGCTTAGCACAGATAATAAACTGTTACTATATAAAGCCTGCTTATTTAAGAATGCATAGTTACAATTTTGTTTATTTTATTACTAGGATGTTATATTTTTATTCTTTTTATTCTTCGAAAGTTTTTTTTGCATATTCTTCTTTTATTATAAATTATGATTATATCAGCATATACTTAAGTTGTTTAATAGCATTTGATTTAAGTTTGAGAGTGTTATATTTTTGGTACAGCATTCAAAATTGTGAATTGTAAAAATTATATAAGAAATAAAAAAAAAATTAAACAATTAAGTGTGAAGTGTTAAGTTCAGTTTTAAAAGTCAACCAAACATTACTTCATACATTACTTCCGTGATATTCTCAGTTAAGGGCGGTTTTACTAGAATTTAAATGAGGCGTAGAATTCCAAAACCAACCATGTCAATCCCCTGTCCTCAAAACCAAGTAGAAAAATTATTTTTAAAAAAATCATCTGGAAATTGGACTTGGCTGGTTTTGGAATTCTACGTCTCAATTTATTTATTTTCTTTTTTGAAATTATGCGACTCTCTAAATCCTAAATCCTAAATTAATTATTTATATATATATATATATATATATATATATATATATATATATATATATAATCCTATCTATGTATAATCCTGGGTATTCATAGAAAAGGTTTTAGTTCAGCAGACAAGAGGTCCTTATAATAATTATTCTTTATTTATTCTGGGACGATAACTCCCGTAAGAATAAAAAAAAAATTGTTCAACCAAAGGCCTTCAGAGCCCTAAAATGATATTAATAAAAAGTAACAGAATTTTTAAAATAAGTTATTTACAAAAGCAATAAGATTTCTTGAATATAAATTGTTCATATTTTATACTACTAAAATGTGGCTATTGAATGTTTATAGAGGACAGGACCTGGGTGGTAGGTGGTTAAAGATGTGGTATTTGAAAGTGGAAAGGGTAATTTAATTATTGATGTTGAGAGGGATAGAGTTCCATAGAGAGGAGGATCGATCGGGTTGATGAGCAATTCTGCAACTGGAAAGTGGCTGAGCAATGAGCAGGAGAATACAAATCTGATTGACGGGGACGGGTTTGGCGGGTAAGAACTGAAGATTTGAGTCGGAGTTCGGAAATGTATTGTGGGCAATAGGATTGGACGGTTTGAAAGAGAAAGGAAATACCGATAACTAGTGTACAAGAGACATTTTTTTTCAATTACTTTTTACACCATAAATTACTAGAACAATTAAATTCAGGGAAACATTGAAAACTAGTTTATGATCCAAACTTCCTCTTTTTTTTTTCTTTTATTTCTTTTATATATATAATAATAAGAAGAAATCTAAATCATACAAATTTTCTATTTGTGTAATTTATTATAAAATACAGGGTCTTGAACGTATAAATTATTCGGGGAATAGCAAATGACTAGTATCATTAATTCTAAAAGATGGAATAAAAGAGCCAGGCTATTGTTTGCAGAATTAACTACGCCATTACAGATTCCGCCCCACTCCTTGTATTTACTTCTTCGAGAGCGTTCCATCCATTACTGAAAAGTTTTGAATTTAGAATACACTGATATCCTTCCTTTTGAATAATTACGCTTTTTTTCGACCTGTGCTCAACAACTGATCAAATAAGAGAATTTTCAATTAAAGAACTCGATGTATAAATTATCCGATTTTAAATGTTCGTTAAGAGCTTCCTTGCTTTAGTTGTTTTCAATTGGAGAGGAAACCCGGTTCGTCGACCTTTGCTGTCTGGACTAAATTAAATTGCAGGTAATGGATTGAAATGGCGCTTTAACGGTTGTTTACTTAGAGAGGCTTCTGTTAATTGGTGGACCGTAATTTTATTTAAATAAAAGATTTTGTAGTAGTCTCAAAAAAAAATATAGTGTTAATCACAAGTTTATAGATCACCCAAAAAAACTTACTTATACAAACTAGAAACTTATCAATCACAAACACTGCCACTAATTGCAGCATCTCTATGAAACCTATGTACCACGCGTAAGAACTCTACCTACAGACTTACACTTACCCTCTGTACTGGTCCACATCAAAACAAAAAGCAGTTTCCCTGGTTCGGAAAAGCTCGGCAGAGAAGTGGGGATTTCGAATCCCGACCGGGCAAATCTTTTCTCTTCAAAATAAAAACATATATTATCAACAACAAATCTAAAAAGCAGAATATTTCATGACCATCCATCCACAGATTTATACAAACATGGCTACAACAAATACTCCCATCAATACCTACCGAAGGCTTAAAAGGAGTTGGATAAGGGTCTAAGTCACAATCTAAAATAATGTCACGAGGAGAAATTACCAATGATTACAGGTCTTCCTGATGTTTCACATGTTATCTTGTATTCAGCATACTCGCTAATTGCCTTCAGCTTGAAGGCAAGGTAAGATTTAAAAAAATAAAGTAAAACAAAAAATATATATATTCCTATTTCATAATTAATATCTCAGAACATAATAACTTTGAAATAGGAATGAAATGAAAATAAATTTTATTCTGGGGCCATTGCCCCTAAAGAATAATTATAATGAACAATTAATGGCTGCCTAGCTGGCCTATGTATAATTTAGAAATATAGTAAAGCAAGAAAAATACCAATTAAATTAAATTAAGGAATTTAAAAGAAATATTAAATTACAATATAAAGTAATAAAAGTAATACTACTGTTTTAAAATATCACACGAAAAACAAATTATATCTTAACGTTAGAATTTAAAATAAGATACGAAAACAAAATAGGGAAAATAAAAATAAAAATCAATGAAAAAACAGTAAACAAAGCTAAGAAATATAAATCATCCGGAAAAATAGTGCATCCTTGTCTGATAAAATAATATAAATTATGCCGAAACCAATTATACAAATTTAGTGCAATATATAATAGTACAAAATCAGTATTATATTCAGAATATTTATATTTCATTTTAAAAAATATTTTCTTCATCGATATGACTATTAGATTGAATATCTAACAAGTAAACGAAAAGTCGGGATTTGAAGCTATTGTGAGTGGAGGAATGGCGAATGATGGAAAGGAGGGAGTTCCAGAAGTTAGAGGCTCTGGAAATAAAGGAACGTTTGAAGGATGTTGTGTTGAACTGAGTTAGGTAGAGGTCTGAGGAACGGGATCTGGTTTTGCGGGAACTCACTGATGATTTTAATGTTAATGCTTTCAGGATATAGGAAGGCGACTGAGATAATATGTTTTTGTTTATTTTTTTAAATATTAACTTGTCTTCAAGTTGAAGGAAATTAGCGAATATGCTGAATACAAGATTTAAAACATGAGGAAGACCAGTAAACATTGGTACTCAACCTAATGTAAAGGTTTGACTTTCTTACATAACAGTAATTAGACCTATTTTGACTTACATAACTTCGGTGCTCAACCATACAATCCAGTTCTTCCCGTATCCAGTCCTTACTATTCAAAATCCTTCGTAATATCCTCTATGCTTCTTCTTATGTGAAAGGGAAACCAATCAATAAATATCTTAACGTCCCACGTGTTTCTCATTTGGCCCTAACCAAGTACCTGTCCTTTCATAGTAAACTCCATTTCCACTCTGAACCACTAGTTTCCCAACTTGCTACACACTCTATTCCCGATAACCATCCGAGGCTTCCTAGAAGAAGATGGCCTAGGGACCTTCTAATGTAGATTTATTTAAATGCTACTAATGGCTGGTTTCTCTACAAGTTATATATTTCCTCACATTTACTTGATGTATGTATATATTGTAAAAATCAATAAATAAATAGAAAAAGAAAATTATATTACTGTTTTTCTAATACTCTATAACAGATTCCTTTCATTCATCCACCCCTGTACCCTCACTGTATATGTTCACTGTTTCAAATTCAAATATGAATTTGTGCCCTCAAAGTCAGGTTTCGTTCCACTGTGCGCCTGAAAAGAGGACGGCTTAGTTAGTTTCTAAGGTAGATCTTGTTGAAGTGCGACCAACACATAGTTTCTTGAGACGTTATAAGCTATAGACCTGTTATTGTAATAATATTTCCTCACATTTATTTATGTATATATATTAAATAGAAATAGAAAAAATATATATAGTTCCTTAAATAAATTAAGTAGTTGTTATAGCTTGCCTATAACGAGTAAAGCGACTATAATTAGCAATTTTCCTTATATAATTTTTTTTTTTTTTTTTTTTAATCTAGTATAGGTTCTGTATAAAAATTATTTAGCGATTCTGTTTAAATTTTTATTAAAGTTGTTTTACATAATGCCGTAGAGAGAAACCCCTCCCCTTCTGCTTCCACTCCCCCCTCCAGGACAGAGGATATCCTCCCCTCTTACTTGCTAGAAGAGCCGGTCTGCTCCAGTAGATCTGCTGAGGAGTGTTCTAAAAGAGGGCCCCATCTGAACGGCTATTGACTGGAATGGAGCACTATTCACCGGGGGGGGGGGGGGGGGGGGAGCTCACGAGTGTGTCATACCCCGGCAACATTACTTCCCTTTATGTAGCTCCTCCTCTCTCTCTCTGTCTCTCCATTATCCTTTATAATACCACTCCTCGTTCTTCTCTACCTAAAAAAGTCGCAGAAATGCCCCCTTTTTGGCTTATAGTTATTTCTTCTCGTCTTAGTTTGAATTTCAGATTGAATATGAAGCTGGGTTGTTGAATATATTTTGTCATAACTTGGACAAATAAAAAAAAAAAAAGAAACCAACCCTCTATGCGTGGGTTGAACGAATTCTTTCCTGGAGTATTTCGGTACATGGTACATGTTTTTACGGGTACTAACGGTTTCAAGAGTTTAACGGTCCTTTACCTCTCGTAACAATTGTTATTGTTCGTTATTAAGAACAAAAATTAATATTATCGCCGAAAGAGTGATTCCTTCTCATTCGAAATGATAAAGGACGTACAGTCAACTGAGGCTCTAGGATCAGGAGAGAAACCAATCTTAAAATGCCAAGAAGGCAAAACAAGATCCTTTCTTCTCGATTATTATTTTGTTTTTGTTTATAAGTATCTATATACGGTTGGAGGATAAGAGAAAACGTTTTTTTTTTTTAAATAATATTAATATTAATATTTTTAATATTACACTAGGGTCTAGTAATTCCTATCAAATTCCTGTACAGAACGTAGTAGTTCTTGTATAGACTTGGTGTTTGTACGTAATATCAACCTAAACTGAGATAATTTTTTTTTTTTATTTTACTATATTTTTGCATTATTTTATTTGTAATAACACTTTAGCTTTTTAATGTTGATGAATATGAATCGATTGCAAAGTGCTAAAAAAAAAAAAAAAAAAATCTTTGTATGCTTATGTAATAGAATAGTATACCATTGAAAAAACGTATGAATGTCGAAGAACTTTCTTATCAACAAATGACTAATTCTTCTTTTGATTTGCTCTGAAATTCTTTAGCTAACACATTCTAGGAATAACAGATCAGTCAGTAGGTCTGAAGTCTATTACCCATTTTTCTACATGTTCCCTTCTATCCTGAACCTCCCCTCCCCTTTAGCTGCTCAAATAACGCTGCAATCACTTTGCTCCCATTTCGACCCAGTTCCTTTTCAACAGCCCTCTCTACTCTTGAAGAGAAGCTGGCCGAAACTTATCTGCTGACGTTTGAATAGTTGGTTTTTTGTTGACACGGGAGGTAGGGGTCGGGCGTGGCTTTCCCCTTTCCCTGGAATTAGCTGATTTAAGGGCCGCTTTTGTGTAAAAAGTTGATTGAACATGTGCCTATTGAAAAGTTGTACATGTGCCACCCATCACCCTCTTCGTCGAAAAACTAATTAACTATGGCATATATTGGGGGAGAGTTTTCGTTATTGGGTGGGTGGCTTTGTTTACTCAATTCATGCTGTAGCCATTTTATTAGTTCTTCATAAAATAAATGAAAGTTATTTATTCTGGGACCTTAAGTCCCTTAAGAATTAACAAAGAACTATAAATCAATAAAGGGCATGTTCAATTTTGAAAGATTATTCCTCAATTAGCTATTTATCTTACTCTAATATTGGCAATGTAAGAAACTTTTTTTATTATTTTTTTTTTTTTTACAATTTATTGAAATTTACAACTGTACAAAATTCATACGTCAAGTAAATATGCTGTTAACTATTACAATAACGTGAACTTGTATGTGGATTCCAAGTAAGACGCTTGTCTTAGTGGAGTCCTAGGTATCGGATCTGTTCAACAGGGATTAGTGGATATCATTAATGGGGTAGGACAGGGAGTTGTGGGTTTACGACGATGAGAAAAGGTTATTTGGTGAGAATTTTTTGGATTTATTTTGATTCTCCATTTTTGACACCATTCTCGAAGGTTTAGGATATAAGATTGGAGTGTTTGGGAGGCAACGAAGGGATCATTGTTTACTGATAACACACATGTGTCATCAGCGTAAGTGGTGAGAAGACAGTGGTAGGATGAGTTGGAATGTTAGAAACTTTTAAGATAACATTCTGAATAATTTTTCAATATGTTTTATCTCCTCAAATTCCGAGAGGAGCTGATAGAACATATTTATGTATGCTGTGATGGCAAAATCCCGTGACGTAATGTCCTCTAATATTGAAATATTTATTTGATATATATACGCGTCATTACTGGAACAAAAAGGTATGTCTTAGCGATTCATTGATAGTAGTAAAAGGAATCATTCAAATACTAAACATATTGCTCTACTGATTTCGAAGGCTCATAGAAATCTAATAAAGTAGACTTGGGTTGGCGAATTAGTAAGGTAAAGTAAGAACTAATAAAGGGTAAAATTAAGAACACGTGTATAGTAGGGAAGGTCTTGATGTGATAAAGTTTTTACGACTCTTCACGATGCGATGGAATTTTCCATATTTCACATCCCTCACAGTCCTCGAACCCCAAAAGGCACAAAACGAATTGAAAAAAATACCACAGTGTCTGAACCGTCGTAAACATAAAGTGAAGGAGAATATCCGGACTGACATCTTTATCCCAGCCATTTTCCAGGCGACATATTATATAGGGATGGAGGAGGGGCCACATTTAATTATTTTTGTAAAGCCACAGCCCTGGATTAGGAGCTCCAGAGGAGAGAACTACATCATGCATATTTATTTCCAGGGGACCAAGTGACAATTAATTTTTGACACCCCTCCCCTCCATCCCCTCTCCTCGCTCTACCCCCACCCCGCCCGCCCCTAGGACAGCTAATCCCCTGGGCCGGGTAATATATTCATTGTTGTCTGGAGTCAAATCAGCTTCCCTACTTCATCTACATTTTTATAGCTTTCCTATTTAATATCGTCCCGGCACCGTTTTCGGTACGCTACCTCACCTCTGTCATGCCGTGCTATTAAACAAAATATTTAGGACGAAACAATCCTTAATAAATAGGTTAGTACTACCGAAATCATTACAATGTCTGTAAATGAAAGTGTTTTCGATAAATATTAAATGCCAAAACATGTATATTTAAAAAATATTTTGACGAATATTACAATCTGTTACTGCTAAAGGCAATAAGTAAGACACTCGTGTCTTATTTGCAAGAAAATCAAAATAATAATGAAACAAATAACTAAATTAGAAAAAATAGAAGAAAAAAAACTTAATTTCTTCCTGAATGGAAAAAAGCAATAGATCATGGTTATTTTACCTATAATCTATTTATATTTTCCCGATTTACTTTTTGAAATTAAAAGGATTAAATTACTTAAATTAAATTAAGAAACAAACTAACAAGGGGACGTTTGCAGTTGTAACTCACAGATTTGAATGCCGATTTTTTAGTGGGTAGTAGGGACCTATAATAGTGCAAAACTAGAGTTATAGGCGCCAATGTTCATTAGGAGCCGAGAAAATAAAAATAAAGTATGAGAATCACGTTTTATTTTTTTTCTCAGCTCTCAGTCAAGATAGAGAAATGATTCTTTCACGTTTAATTGCAGTTATGTATGATGTTAGATATGCTCAGAACACGACCCGGCTTTAGAGTGCTCAACAACAACTTTTTTTCATGAACAACTGACCTCAAATCTCGATTTAACGCACCTTAGATCTCTTATATGTGAAATTTTATCCAAATCAAAAAATATTGATTTTTTACCCCTTTCGAGGAAGTTCAAATTTTGAATATGTCATTTTAAAACGTCTTATTTATATAATATAGGTGAAGAAAATTTTTAAACTAAAAACTGATATTATTTTCAAATTCCTCATCTCAAAAAACATGTAGAAACTTAATTTTGTCGAAATCAAAAATAATTTTTTTTTACCTTTAAAATTGTGTAGGATTTCAGTAGGCAACAAGGAGCTGTCAATATCTGAAAAAATGTAAATAATTTGCGCTATCTCACATATTTTTCCACCGATTAAGACCAAATTTTGAGGTCATCTAGAAGACTTAAAACTGCATAGTTTAGCCCAAATCCGGAGGACGCAGGATTTCCCTTTATTGAAATATCTCATGTTATAGCTGACCTTGGATTTTTTCATTCACATCAGTTTTTGTCTACTAAACTCTGGAGTAAAACCAATGTTAAATGCATGGATAAAAAGCAGAATGTATGCTGATTCTAGTGATGCTATTAATATTGTAATCGGTTGATACAGCAGCTTAGCGACAAATGCTGTATAAGAAAACATATTTTCCATGAAATTAAAATCAGAAAACTGTCGTCAAATTTTCGATCCAAGCAACACCAACAGAGCTAGAGCATTTCAAAATGAGTTTGAAAAATCGTTTCACCAAAAACGTATTGGCCCCCACCCAAAAGACGTCCATTAAAAAAAAAAAAAGTTAATACATATTTACATTCATGCTAAGGAACCTCTCCCTATCCAGCTCCTTCCTAAGGGATTAATCATAGCTCCTGGAGTTCCTAGCGCTTCTCCCTCTCCGCTCGTGAGCAAGTGCAGATATAGTTAGAGCTCCTAAATTAAACAATATTAAGTAATAGCGCGAATTGTTTAATTACATTTGTATTTATTGAATCGATGAAAATTTGGGAAACCTCTTCACAAAGTACATTCCAGGGTCTGACAAATTTGTCCGTTGTAAAAGGTTGTCTGCTGAGGACCTCTATAGAAAACATGTTTACATATAAGCCTCAAAACTAATATATTAAAGTAAATAATATTTTAACAATATTTTCAATTTTATAATTTATACTCATAATACTGTGA
This sequence comes from Euschistus heros, assembly GCA_003667255.2. Lineage (NCBI taxonomy): Eukaryota > Metazoa > Arthropoda > Insecta > Hemiptera > Pentatomidae > Euschistus > Euschistus heros. Next base: position 1,638,356 of record RCWM02000008.1, on the reverse strand, counting down.
AACCTCGTTTTCGTTTTCTTCAACATCATTTGTTTTTCACTATATCAGCAATTTAAGTATTTCCATTATCCATTGATAATTTATCAATACTTTATTTATTGATCAATTTATTCTTACTTTTCTTTCATATTAAGGAATTCATGCAGTGCCGTTTTAATGATGTACGTAGAAGATGTTAAATCGTATAGAGGGAATTTCCATGAAAAAAAGTTTTTTAAATAAAAGGAAAATACTTAATCCTATTCGAACATGAAATTCCCTTCCTAACTTCAGTAAAAAACCCTTCAAACAAATAAAACGTGGAAGAATATAAAATAATAACTTTCAGATATTAGATACAATTAGTGCATTTAGTAACATTTTTACTTGAAATTTAATTCTAATTTCATCCTTATATATGAATTAATAAAAACAAAATATGTCAATTATAATTATTACACATAATTAAAAAATCATATTCTCCTTTATTAATGCAAACAAATTATAAATAAAAACATTGAATGTGATTTTCAACAATTCCTTATCTGTTTGTTCAGAATAGAAGATAAAATCTCGCGATGAAGCGAATTTCGTTGTTCATTGTTAGAGGGGTGCTCTTAGTAAAGAGGTAAAAATTCACTGACTGGGACCTTACAATATTGTCCGTTGGGAGGGATGTCCCTTAAAAGCCAGGCAAATAAGACAAAAAAAAAAGGTTAGCGTCCGAAAAAATTAAGAAGTTCTGATTTTCTGAAGTTCTGACTGATCGAATAATTCGATTGGAGGAGCAATAACAAAGCTGGATCGTGTCAAAATGTTGAAGTTTTGAGTGCGAAAAAAATGTTATACATTTTGACTGTGATAATTACGTTATACATGAAAGTTATATTCCCCCCCCCCCCCCCCAAAAAAATAAATAAAAAAAAAAAAAATAAAAAAAAAAAAAAAAAATAAAAATATATAATATATATATATATTATAATAAAAAAAATATATAAAAAAAATAACATATTCATTTCAATATATCTGCGGCATTTGTCAATAGTCTGTTAAGTGTGTAGTGTAGTGTTTTTGGGTTATGGATATCATGGGAAAGTTAATTTTTTCCCTCATTATTTCAGCCAAATTGACTTAGTAATACGGCTATCACAAATATGAATATTCATATGTAAATTATTGTGGAAAATATGTCGATTTAAAAAAAAAAAACACGTATATAGGAGGATATTTTTTCAAAGTACATACATCAAATATTTAGTCATATTTGGAGCACGTCAATCTATACTATACCACATCTTTCCTTAAGGACGAAAAACTAATAAAATTCCGCCATCTTAAAACAGCAGTCCTTAAGGACGAAAAAGCTAATTCTAATTGTGGATGGATAGAGTGGCCAGGGATGTCCTTCGGCCTCAAAAAATTGTCAGATCCTTGCAGATCTCTAAAACAGTGTCCTTATATGATTTTTTGATATGTTGTTAGGATACATGAGAGTAGTGTAAAACCAAGTTTGCAACTTCCAAAGACCTGTGCTAGCTCCGTGGTGGTCAAAGAACTTTGATTTTTTCCCAGTCTTTTCAGAATTTCGTAAATATCTCGAGAACCATGCATCGTACGAAAAATATCCTTTTCTTATTTTTTATAGTAGATAAACTTACCTACAATTTGAGCTCAAGATCTGCTCTGTAGCTCTAATAAGTTCGGAGATTCAGCTCTTCAAAGATGGGGTATTTTTTCCAAATATTTTCCAAGTCCACTTTAAGTCTACTGTTAAATAGGATATCGATTTCTATACTCGTCCTAGAGCATTTTTTCTATTGTAACTCTGTTGTACAGATTCCACACAAAGCGGAGATTCCAGTAGCTCTTTCGTGTTATTAAAAAATCGTCTGCCAAGAAGGATGGCACATAGCTTCCTCGTATTGGTAGATTATACGAGTACAACTGTCCAACTGGACAGTCTTAGTGAATCCGATCGCAACGAACTTATAGGAAACAACGCCGATACTAGTTCCTAACTACCTCGAAAGTGTCAACCGGATTCGACGATTAGTTAGCAAGCAACACATTTTTACAGAATCTCATGTGATTTCTAAGGATTGTGAAAAGCTTCCTATTGATTCGATTGCAACTAGATATGTAGGGGGACCATCTAGACTATAAACTACATACTACCTGGAAATTTTTTATTTTTATTTTTCAAGATGATGGATGCCGGACTATAGAGAGCCGGATTATCGAAGTCTTACTGTTTATAAAATAATGTTTCATATTTCCAAAAAAGCCGTTTTCATTTTGTGGATTAATATTATTTTTATTTTATTTTTCATATCATTAAATCTATAGGACCTTTTCCTCAATCAAGTTGAAACTCATTAAAAGGAAATGAAAAAACTTTAATGCCCCAGTTAAGGGTATTATCGCTGGACTCCTTTATCCTATAGTAATATTGATAATATAAACAGACTTAATTTCAAAATTTAGTTGTTTTAGCAATGGTCTGTTTTATTTAGTGCTATAAAACTAGTACCTATGTATACAACCATAAATCGAAACGTTGACGATAAAATATTTTATGTACTTTTCACCAATGAGCTAAAGAGCTCTAATCCTCGTAAAAGATTCTATTTTATAGGACGGTTCACAAAATTATTTTCACAATAAAATTCAAACAGACTCGGATCCATTACTACTTAACCTCCGCCTGCCTCCCTTAACCTCCTTTGTCTGAAAAAATGAAAATAAAAAAGGGATCTTGATATTTTTATAACCTTGATCCATGGAATTGCTTCATCATTTAATTTACTATAAATCATAAGAATAATATATGCAAGTATTAAGCAAATGTGCGTGACAAGATTCACAAGTGTTTAAAAATTGTTTTTATTTGAATTATTAATATATAAGAACAAAACTACGAGAAATTTCTTGCTGTTTTTGACTACTTCAATTTAATAACTATTGGGACTTGAGGGGATTTCCTTCGGCTCCACGAAACCAACCAAATCCTGACGTATTCAATCCTTACAATCCAAAATATTTCCAAAAAATTCAGTGTTCCTTTTAATGTCACAAATAAACTTATCCAAAATGATCTCAGTGTCATGATTTCGCCCAAACTAGATTCCTATCCTTCCATAATAAGCTCGATTCAACTTATCTTGGTCCTAATAACCCTCAGAGCCGGCGTAAAAAATATATCTTATAGCAACTAATTAATTTAAAGTTGCTTTAACTTGCTTATTTTGTTGCATTGTTCAAATGTGCTTATGAAAAAATAAAAATATTATAGAATTATTTTAAAAATAAGTTGCGATTAGATATAGAGGCATTTCGGAACTAAAAAAAAAATAGTTAATAAATACAATAATCAGGAAATAAGGAGTCCGACCGAAGGTAGAAAATTTATTTTCTATTATTTCGGCGCTGGATCGACTTCTTTAAAGTAACTACCCTTACGTGATTTAGGCCAGATCGCCTCCTTTCACTACCGTTGGCCCAGAAACAGTAGGTCTTTAGTTTAGCACTGAACCCAAGACCCTTCATAAGTTGTAGTGTTACAGGTTTCTCGTTTTACTTCAATCAGGAAATAAATTCGATGGTCACAGGCAGGGTATAAGTTGGTATGTCAAAAAATGGCCCAAATGAGTTTAGAGCACTATGATCGCCTCCTAAGCCTCCTACACTATTTAAATAAGTTGGTAACTCTTAGACCTATTTATTTCTGATTTGATGGAAATCGATGACGATGACATTTGATTTTTTTCTTCCTAAAGTAGAAACAATTGTTAGAAAAAAAAAATCATTTTGGTACTTTTTTATTATCCATTTTTATAAAAACATTTTCTTGTACATAGCTATTTTCCTGTAGTAGCTGCCTACATTATTTTCAGATCTGCATTTCGAAGATCTTTGTAATGGAATACATACAATTCCACATTATAAGAATCATGGTTCATAATATGGTGGGAACAAAGTCGAGCAGGTGAATAATTGAATGTTCTGATAAAACATCAGGTAACTAAAGTATTATCTCACTATTTTGGTGACATTGATGTCAATAAAAATTTATTTTCTCAAAAACTGGATTTACAGTGAAAGTTTAAACTTAAAAAAGTGCTGCTCTGAAAAATTTTGATTTTAGATATATCGACTTATTCCATGTTACCACCGAATGAGTTAGGAGAATTCACTTAGGAATTATCTGCAATATTTAATTAATGCAGCTATTTACGATGCAAGAAATGTACAAAAAGAGAAATTTAAGCACTCCAGCTATTTGGCCAAAGTAGGGTAGACGATGTGATTGTTTAATTAAGCTCATGTCAGATTTACAATTAACACAATATAGATAAAATGGCTTGAAAAATTAATACAATTAGTTGATTGTAATAAACAATCTGTCGTTGATGGTCCTCATTATATTTCGTTGTTGATGGGGAGCAGATTGGTTGGTTGAAGGCACATCATTAGTAGATTTGGTGAGGAGATGAACCCGGAATGGTAATTAAAGAATTCCTCGTCTGATTTAGCCACCGCCGAATATTCTCCTCTCACTTAATCAAATCTCGTCCTCTCTCTCCCCCTCCCCTCCTCTCTTGGAGGGGACATTCCTTAGGAAATATGAAACAGCCCCCTCGGCCGAGTCCTTTCCGAAATGGGAGTAAAAATTCTTCGGGGCTGAGGAAGGAAATTACTATTCGACCGGGGTTGACAGTTCGGTATCGAACCATTAGCCTACAGCTGACCATGCAATTTGCTTAAAGATGCAACTATTTATCAAAGCTAATACCTTTACCTACTTCAGTCTTAGTATTTTTTTGTTATTTATCCTCTATTTTCAATACTTATTAATCGTTAATTACTCACTGCGTTTTCTAAGGCCGGTAAGATATCCTTAATATTTGCTCCATGAGGTGATTCAACTACCTCTGCTGTTATAGGCACCACTGTTAATGAATTGAAACATCCTGACAGTGATTCATGTCATAAGATGGCCAGTTTCGCTACAATTGTCATGACAGGCCGTGGATTTGGGGTTATTTTTAATTCATTTAAAATAGCTTCACTCCTCATAAAACATTACATAGTTACATGTTTCGGGACCACCATGTTCCATCTTCAGACTAAAACATTGCTTACAATATCTTTCACTTTCATACAACAATACTACTAAATGAATCACTTAAAATTAACAATCCATTAACAATAATATTATTTACCAAACATTCTTCTGATGTGAACCACCAAGTCAATTGCACTGTTACATTTAACATACTTCAACCCATTAGGGTTCAAGGGTCCATTCCTTTTTCTGTTTATTGTTTATTTTTATTTTTATTTTTAAATTGGCCAATCTTATATTTTATATTTGTCTATTATATTAGCGTAAATTGTTCTTATTTTCTCTGTATCCATTTTATAGTTTATTGTTATTTTTAATGTTCATATTTAATTTATTATTACCCCTGCGTTCTCTAAGTATATATTATACTTAAGTGGAAAAAGCCAAAATCAATGAATTATTCATAAACCTTTTTTTATTAGCTATTATTTAAAAGTGCTTTCAAAGGCACACTGGGAATTACAGGTAAGAAATATTAGAGAAATAGATATCTTTAGAAATGAACATGTTGACAGTTTATGGTTTTAGTTTTTATCACTTAGTGGGTTGGAAAAAGAAACAGTATAATATGCCTAACAGGAGCATGCTGGAACCTTTGAGAGGTATGATAGAAAATGTAAGGGGAGGAAAAATGTCCCCTGTCCTTAAAGAGTCAGGAAATATATCAGCTCTCCATCACCCAAAAATGTCTGCTCCCTGGGTGAAGTTGAAACAGACGAATTCCGCTACACTATGAAGTCAGAAGCAGTAATGAAAATGTACTATCATCGACGTTAACACTGAGGAAGCCTTTCTGAACTAAATATTATTTTAACTATTGATATTAAAAGTAAGTATTGTTGAAATTTTAAATCCTGACCGAAATTTCAAGATACGCGAAAGAAAATAGAACATTCCATGGTAAGGGTTGGTCGTAACTGGCTGGTTAGATGGCTATCAGTGACTGAACGTAGCGAAGAACGGTTGGGGGAACGCAATTGCGAAGATAAGGGACACTGATTAGTATTAGCCAAGGTAGGGTCTTTAAGGGCGCCCTTACCTGCATCCCAATGGCTCTTATAGCTTTAGGTAGTTCTTTCTAAGTAACTGTTACATTTACATCAGTTCCGAATCTGGCCGGGCATGTTATTTTAACTGGATATGGATTTAAATATGAGTTACCGATCATAATAAAATATTTACAATATGTAAAAGCTGAAACTTAAGGAAACTAAAAATAATAAAACAGTATGAAGTATAAAACATGAATTGAAGAACATAATATTAGTTTTATGATCATAATTTATGCACTGAAAGGTAAAAAATTCTACCCTATTGATTTCTTCTATGTACTCTGCTAAAAGTTGCGTTATTTCTTCGGGTAGCATCAGCAATCAGCATCAAGCATAGCAGGCTGTAATATTGTGTTGAACAAAAATAATGCTGGTTTTTATATGTGAAAAACAATTATTATAATTTTGTGTGGTTTATGATCTTGTAATCAACAAATTGGTAGTTTTGCTAATGTTTTCTTCTACCAAAGCTCTCCATGTTCGTGGTCAACAACAGAAGCCCTTCCGCGGATCTTTGATATCAAAATCTACATGACCAAATTATTGTAACCATCGCTGCATTGTACATTCCCAATATTTCGTAGTCCTATAGGTACAATGACCTCTGTTATATCCTTCTTCCACTCTCCTCTGTCTGTTGCAAGGCGCCTCCAGTGCTTAGTGCCCATCTCCTTCAGGTTACCTTCCACGTCGTCCAATCATTTCAGATGGGATTTTCCTCTTCCTCTTTCACCTCCTGGTCTACCATAAAGTAACCTCTTAGGTATCCTGGGCTGGTCCAGCCTTTTTGCATGGCCCAACCATCGCAGCATCTTGAGCTGAATTACTTTTAAAATGTCCTTTTCAACAAATAATAATAATAAGAAAATGAACTTTATTCTGGGACAACTTTTCCCCTAAGAAAAACCTGTGATTAAAGTACATAGGACAATCATCTGGCTATGATAATTATTAATAATAAAAATTGATTGATGATTAAATTATGTGTTACATATTACATAAATATTCATGTTTTACATTCGCTCGGAAGATTAAAAATTCAGGAAGTAAAGATGTTAAAAGGAAGTAAGAGTGGAGCTTTTTCGAATTGAGATGGGCAATGAATTCCATAAAGAGGAAGCGCGGATAATAGAGGATTTTTCCGCAAAGTTGATGGTTTGGGTTCTAGTATTTAAGAGGTGGATGGAGGAGCGCAAAGTAAAGAGGTCATGAATATAGGTGGTTTTTTTTTTTTTGGTTTTCAAGGATTGAAATATGAGTGTATTTAGGAAGTATTGACGTCGGAAACTGGGGTAAAGCCACCCAATTTCAAAATGCCTTTGAGATATATAGGAACGTCTGGAGACCCCGAAAATAAATCTAATAAAACAGTTAGTCAGTCTTTTACATTTTTATAAATAAGTTCATTGATTCAAGGTTTGTCCTGATCCTCTTATCTGATTGGACTACAAATGTTACGCAGTACTTTTACGCAGCATCATTTTACTTTCTCTATTCAGGGATGAAGTCTCACATCCATATGGTAAATATTGGTTACAATATTGTTTAGTATAGAATAGATTGATCAATAAACCCAATATTTATTCAATAAAATAAATCGAAGTTAAAAGGAAAACGTAATGGACTTTGATCACAATTAAATATTTTTGGAAATTATTATAATTTTCAAAGCATTTCAAGGAGCCATGTTGGCTTAGAGAAGAAAATCTTTGTAATATAGTTATTTTCATTCTCCTCTACTTGGACGGCTACTCCCTCGAGTGAGAAAAACCTCCGAGTTATGAATTGTGGAAGGGGTTGTTGAATTTATGCAAGAAAGCCGTCCTTCATCCTCAACCACAACTTAAAGAAGGCATTATTAAATTTCATGAACCGGAGCGATACAAAGGCGAGCAGCGCCTCTTTCGGTTATATTTAAATTATTAGGGCTCAAAACATTAAAGGGCCGCGGATAATAAATATTCATTAGACCGTTATAAAAAGTGGCAATACTTCGTAGCGGAAACATTTCCCAGAATTTATATAAGGAGTTGCGGGAAGTAATCTTAATTATTAATTACAACTTTTATCGACTTTATAACAATCAACAAGGAAGAGGCGTTTAAATCATCAGAAGTCCTAACACATTGTTTACTCCAAGATACGAAATGAACTGCCACAGATGGGCGTTGGATAAATAAAATAAATTAAAGACATGAAAGGTGCCCTTCTGTTTATATCGACAATGTCTCAATGTCACAACGGGGGTGGGGACTTGGTTTATTGCGGAATAGGGTATTTTTAAAAAAACTGAATTTCTTCCTGACGTGGGAAGATAATTTATCATGGATAGGTTTAAAATTACATTTAAGACTAAAACGACAGGAAACTGCTCGTCGTTGCAGACTACTTCAACATTTACTAGACAATTGATCAAAGCTCCCAATTAATTACTAGACTCATAAACATGACTGTGATTAGACCTATTTGGACGTACGGAGTTGAGCTTTGGGGCTCTACTGAACCATCCAATTCATCTTGTATCCAATTCTAACAATCCAAAATCCTTCGACAAATCCTAAATGCCCCTTACTTTGTCACCAATAAGCTTATCCATAAAGATCTCAATGTTCCATATGTTGCTGATCCAGCCCAAACCAGATACCCATCCTTTCATAGTAAGCTCCATAACCACTCAAATCCGTTAATTTCTCAACTTGTTTCCCACTCCATTCCTCATGATCTTCCGAGGCGTCTGAAACGAAGCTGGCCTAGGGGCTTTCTAGCGTAGAATTTTAATTAAAGTACTATTGATGAGTAGTTCTTTTTAAGTTTTAACATGTTATTATTATCGCTGTCAATACATTTACTTGATGTGTATATTTTGTGCAGTTTTAAATTTCAATAAATGTATATATAAAAAAAACAAAAAAACATTACATTTAATGCTTTTTCCGATTTACATCTTAATATTTAAAGGATCAAATTACTTCAATTAATCATTAAATTAAATTAACGATTAATCGTTATTCGAAATGATCAAAGTTGAGAGATAGTAGGAGTTTGAAACGTGTTTTGTTTCGTTCAAACCAATATAGGTCCTAGCTACAAATTTTATATAACAAAAATATTCTCCATTAAACTGCTTATTATGAAACTGTCGTGTCGTAAAATTTTCGAAGCGAGCCACACCAACAGAGCTAGAGCGTGTCGAAAATGCCAAGCACTTAAAAAAATGTACGCAAAACGTTTTCATTCAAAACAATATCGCTCCTAAACGGTAGGCCCTACTCACAAATGTTATACATATAACAAAAAATATTCACCTTTAAACAAGGTACTGTCGTAATATTTTCAATCCAAATAACAACAGCCAAGATGGAACGTACCACCAAAATGTTACATTTTTGAGTGTGAAAAAAAAAGTCATCGAGCCAAAAAATTTCATCCATATCCATGTAAAAATTACAGTACCTAGAACTTACCGTCGGTAGGAAAATTACATAGGGTCAACATATTAAAAAGATATGGGCTTAAATTTGACAGAAACTAATGTACTCACTATTCAGGAAGAACTAAAAATTACAAATAAGGAAAAAAAATCTACACACACTTACTAAAACCTTTATGGAATCATGCATAAAAAAATTGCGGCATTGCTTAACAGGCTTACATTAAAATATTACAAAATTTTGTTATTTTGGGATGGTAAGTTGACAATAAGACTACACTAACTTTTTCATGATAAATTAAAAGGACACTTAAATAAACTTATCTATGGAAAGGCCACATTATCCCATGCCGAATAATACCTGGAGGTAACTGGTACGAAACTGAGTTAGAGACCTAGTTACATAATAGTAAATTGAAGACAAAGAAGGGGTGTCACTTTCTTTATATTTAATTTTTTTTTATGGTTCAGCACATCCGCTGAATTTCAATTTTGTATTTGGTAGGTGTATATTTCCTGAATAAAAGATAAAAAAAAAAATAGAATATTAATAGCATAATAGTACCGTTCCTTAAGTGATCGTTCATCCACAATACCTTGCAACTTGGATTACTCTCCTCATCGGGTTTGGGTCTGATAGCTAAAACTCAATAGGGGTGTGGGATCCGAACCCATACGTTTTGCTCAGAATGTTAAAGTATATGCCACTTACTATCAAGGCAATGCTAAACTATTGGAATGCCTTCCCTAGGAAAATTCAGTGGATCTAAGCCCGCCCACTAGATAAAGCGGGTAGTTGCTGACTAGCCAACCCTTTATCCTGGCTCGGAGCCATGAGGGAAGCAAGAGCCCTCCTAAAGAAGAATCAAACTAGCTTCTTCTTATACGACCTCAGCTAAATATTTTGTTCTATTTCTCTATGTTATAAATTAATAAAGGTATCCAGCTTCTTTTCGGACCTACGTCACCACTATTATATCCTTTATCTTTAATCTTAGCGCACGACAAAAATTCATTATTCATTATATTGACAGGATGATATTTATAATAAATGGCTATGGAAAACATAAAAGTTAACACCCATGTCAGTAGCGTTCTGGGATATCACTGGAATAATTTTTTTCGGATATTAAAAAAAATATTATACGTTTATTAATTACTTTCATCCCCCATTGCGGTTTCCACTGCTCTCATCAGTACAGAACTTAGATAATTTTAACTTATTGAGGTTTTATTTATTATCGATAATAATCTTACAATTATTATGCAATTGTGACTTATATCTTCAATGGCATTTTTTCTCACGCATAGCATTAATTTTTAACCTCGTACCTGGTTAAAGGTAACGTAAAAGCATAATTGGACATCCAATTTTTAATTTTTATGTATGACTTGGTAACCCTGATGAATTGCATTTTCAGTGCTTACAATTAAACGCTCATGGATCATATGTTTACACACGATGTCAAAAAAAAAAGGATCCAGATTTTGATTTAATAATAATTTGTATTTGGGAGTAATAATTTTTTTTATTATGTCTGGTTGATTTTAGTTTCTAGCCGTGAAAGTATATGACAGTGGGGCAAACCTTGTTTCTGTCACTCAACATTGTACGTTTAAAGTTTTTATTATTGCTAAACCAACAATGGAACTGATGTTAAAATGGGGCACAGATGGGTTCAGTATTTTTACAATCGAAACTGTACGATTTTTACCGATCGTCCAGTTTTTCCATTATTAAATCAAAGAGTAAATGAAGATATAAGAGCATACAATAATAAGACCCGAAATTCCAATATCGGTATCCATCTAAATGAAAATAGCCATAAATTTAATAAAGACTCTGGATTAAAAATAATACATTAAGTAAAAACCAGCCTAAAATTAAATATTTGTGGATCATTAGAAATAATAAAATCGTTTAAAACCGATCCAGATTTTTGTTTAAATGACCAAATAGACATTTTCAAGCGCCTTATTTTAAATTTGTTTCCAATAAGGAACGGAAATTGTTTCCAATGAGTCATGAGGGAAATCCCTTAGTAAACCACCAAAACTTTGTCTACCTGCCCCTTCCACTTTCCACGATGGATATATTTCAGATGTCTGTTAGATCCCCTCAGGTGAGTACCAACGTTTGATTTCTTGTCTTACATGTTTTGAAAACTTTAGTACATATATATTCCATAGTGCATAGTGCCATAGTACGTATAATATATAGTGCTGATGTGTTGACAATTTGTATGTTTTAGAACTTTTTTTATTATTCTTTATTGAAAATAAATTACATAAAGCCAAACTAGGCTAATAAAAACATAGGTACATGTTCGGATACACATCCATCTCACATGAAACAATAAGTAATAATAATAGAGGAATCTATAAACAAATGAATAATGCAAAAGAGATAAAACAGTAGGAAAACTTTTTAAAAAACCTACACAGCATAATAAACAATACTACTTAAATTAACAATTTATGAATAATAATAAATAATAGTTAAATTATAATCCAAGCATGGAGTGATAAGGATAAGAATATAAAACTTATACAATACAAAATACAAACAAAAAGATAATAAAACTACTTTTGTGAAATAATACAAAAATCAATCTATTTCTTAATAACTTTATGGTGTAAAAAGATATTTACACTACTCTAATTTATGTAATATTTTGTAATTTATAGACTTTAGTTTTATTTGTTAGTCTTCAAGTAATATGTGTTTTAATTGTGGGTAGATTGAGATCAGTGGATATTCTTGTGTATTTGGGGTAATTATTTATGATTCTCATGCAGATGTTTTGTATAACTTCCAGTTTTCTGTAATTTGTATTACAAGTATTGTACCAAACAGGTGATGCGTAGGTTATCATAAGTCTGATTACAGTTTTATATTGGATAAATTTGAGTGCTTATAGAAGTAAGGGGACATTTTACTAATCATATTTTTTATTTTGTTACATTTTTTATTTACATATGCCGTAAATGTGAGTGTTCGGTCTAGTTCTACACCAGGATATGTTGCTGTCTGTGCCCAAGGGTTATGGTAGTCTTCAATGGATATATAGTGGTCTATTGTAGGTCTGCGTTTTGTGAAAATTATTGTTGTCGATTTGTTTTTGTTAATTGTTTTAGAACTAAAGATGTATGTTTAGCATTCGAAACTAATATTCTAATAAAATAATTCCAATAGAAGTGGCAATTAATTCATGTCATTGTATACCTTTTTTTTTTTCTACTTCATTAGTTTATATCCAACACCTTCGAAAAGGAATTCAATTCCAGCCTACAACCTACAAGAATCGAACTCGATGGAATCGAAGAACCTCTCCAACAACTTTAATTAAAGGGGACCGAACGAAGAACACTCGAGGCCTTGGATCCCCGATCCAGGGGAGTCACGCCTTTAATATTTATAAATTCCTGCTTTAGAAACATTTGCGATCCCTCAATGAGGGCGACCCTAATATATAGGAATGGCGGCTGAGGCAGTTCGTTATCTGGTCGGATGGTCCTAGCAGGCTAGAGGGTAGTCCTTCAGTAATTGGCTATTCTTATTGTCAGGGGCGGTGATGTAGGGGGCAGTGGGCCGATATATAGCCTATACCGCTCTGCATCCCGGATCTACCTCTACCTTTCAACTTGTTACGGCTGATTTGGCCCTCAAAATAAATCTTCACCCGTTCCTGGATAATGTAGGACTATTTCTTGAAAAATGTTATTCCCCTTGGCCAGGGGGCGGGCGTCACGTTTCAGCCTCTTACTTTCCACACCCCTCCCCTTCCTCCCCTCCAAGCACTCAATGAAAAACTGTTTCCACTTTTTATTGAGCTGTCAATGTTTTTATTTCAACTTGGGTAGATCTTGAGTTCGAACTTCCTGGACAGAGAACACAGTCCTGGGAGGAAAAAAAAAATTGAACTTGATTCTTATATTTTTATGTGGGCGGAATTCTAATATGAAGACAAAAAAAAATCTTTTTTTGAAAAACCTGGAATAGTACATTTTTTTATCTTTTTTTTTTTTTAATTTCTTTTATTTTTTCAATCCCATGAACATTTTTCGTGACTTTTATATTTACAAGTGTGCTGGATTCGAATCAATAGTAAAAAAAAAAAAAAAAAAAAAAAAAAATACCGAGCACAGTTTTTTGAAGGTAGGAGGTTCTTTAAAAAATACAACTGAAATAGCACTTTTTTCTATGTAACAATGTTTTTGGTGAAAAACAGTAATATATAAAATAATAATATTTAATACTGGACATAATTAATGTGTATATTTTTTCCTTCTGTACTCTACATCACGTGCTTCCTGTTGTGGTGCCCAACAATAGTAGGTAAGCATCTTCTCCTTGAATTTACCGCTATACCTTTTTTCCATTTCGGCTATCTCCTAAAGAAATTGTTCTCCGTATTCTTCTAAAACTGCTCCCAAGTCAGGAGAGAAGAAATTCGAGTGTGAATCCAAAAAAAGGAATCTTTGAGGACATTTTGCAACCCATAGCCTTATATGAGAAAAGAAATTCTTCAACAATGTCATTTATGCATAAAAGCCTAATACTTATACTCTCAATTTTTTTCGTATCATAATACATCATTTAAGTTTCAAAATCGAATATGTTTTCTATTTTTTTCAATGGTAAAAAAATGCTTGAAATGTTTGAAAAACACCTAATTTTTCGACCTAAAGCACAAATGGTGCCTGATTGAGATTTTATGACTTTGGTTTCGTGTTCAACACACTTCAAAACATAATACAACTTTTTTGTTGAAGGGAGTATTTTGATGCACGACAGTGTAATTCATTAGAAATATAATACATATTTCTCTATTGGTTTAGCATTGATCTAAAGAAGAATGCTTGTCTAAACCTAGTTGCCTGACGAATTATGAATATTCTAGAGAATTGGTTTATATCATGATGAGCCCCGATTTTTATTTTACTTTAGTAGTAGACATCTTTATAATCCCTATTAGACGCCCCTTTCTGCTACTGGAACAATACATTTCCTGGCTAAAATTCAAAAATCATTATTTTTAAAATTGAATTATGGATCACATAAAGTGAAGGAATTTTCTAGTAGCAGACACTTTCGTCTACTACTGGAATAAACCAGTGTCCCAGTGGTAGACAGATCGTTTTTGGGCTCATTCAAATAAAATTTACCATAAATAAATACGTTATATAGTGAGTAGATTTACAAACAAAACTTGTAACGATAAAAGAATAATTGATGAAAATCAAACTAACCTCCCTAAGCTGGAATGGTTAAGGGAAGACCCTTTTATGACAATGCCAATTAAAAACTGAATATACGTTTCCACTGATGGCATAATCTCCTAATGATTTATAGTGGCTGAACAGTAGAAACTAAAGTTTAAAATGGGACCACATTCAAATCGTTCTCATGGGTTTGACGTTTATTTTTTCGGTTGAAGTTTCAAGTGTCTATTGTTGTTTCTATTATTGTTTTCAAGTGTCTAATGTTTTTCTATTGAGGAATTTGAGTGATGCGATAGACCGAGAGGAGAGCCAGATGTCAGAGCAAGGTATGTGGTAACAGGAGTGGATGCTTCAGGTGAAGACCTCAAGATCCTTAGCTGCGTTAATAAAAATGACAGGATGGCCATCCTCCCGCCGAAAACCAAACATACTTCAATTTTCCTGCAGCTTTCTTTTGTCATGCCATCCAATAGAGATGCCTATTGGTGGGAGTCATCTCCTCGCTGAGATAAATATGGTGGCAGTCATTTTCCTGCCAACCAATTGGGTATTTAACCAATTGGTAACCAATGGGTATAATATTTGGTTATTTCATTATGAAAAGTTACATTAATTTCAGCCAACTCGATTAGAAACATTTGTATTTAGTTTTAAATCGATTTGATAAAATTTAAAAATAGGAAAACGTGAAATCTGTTATAATTTACTAATTTTTCCCTTTTCATTTTGCGGACTTATTAAAACTCCAATATTTTCCATATTTTATATGGATGATTATTAATTTTTTTTTTTTTAATTCATGATAATAAAATACGTTTGTGTTCTGATTATTATTATTATACCATGTTTCCTAGTTAATAGTCTTAATCACTGATCAGATAAATTTTTTACACAATCCACTTTTCGACAATGAGGCCAATATGATAAGATTGCATTTAGTCGATCTAATCTAGGATTTGTAGATATCAAGGAAAATGTGTAAAATTCCAGTGGCTTGTTATTGGAATATTATTTCTGAATATATTGTAAAACGACGCTCTTATGAACTGTTCATATGAAATTATTCATTGCTGTTGATGGTGAGAACATAATACGATGTGTATATCGGACAAATAGAGACAGCCATGGAATGGAGTGCTCTACTAATGGTCTCATTAAGCTCCTTGGCAGCGATGCAAATATAAATATTTAAAGAACTCTTATTTTTTTATTTTCTCTTCTCAAACAAAAACACACTCATTCAAAAACGCTTCCCCATTTGGGAGCCTTTTGTCATTTATTTTTCTCGCTGTTTGCTTACTCCTCGATGCTAAATAAGACATCATTAGCAGCATGCTACGGAATTAATGAGCCGTGGTGCTGCGCAATGTTGTCCGTTGAGTGTCTGCTACCATTTGCTTCGGTTGGCATAGCTGTGCTCGTAACATTTCATTCGCTAGCTGATTAAAGTTTAAGTGTAATTTAGAACGGAAATTTCCTGATATTTTATGGAATGATCGTTGTATTCTTTTTGTGTATCTAATCTCGAAATCCGTTGGAAGTTCGACAAATATTTATACAAACAATTTTATAGGAAATTTAATTAGCTTTAATTTTTAATTGAAACATATTTTTCTGGAGTCCATTGTTGTCGAGATATAATCGAAAAATCCAAATATGGGACCTTGCACCCTCTCCTCACCGTTAGCTCACCCCCCCCCCCCCAGGTGCGGGGACGTTTAGTATTTTTATCTTCTAAATACTCCTAACGAAGCCCTGAGGTCAACAATAATCTCATATTTCATACATTCTACAGTATGATTACTGACTGGACTATTAAAATTTACAAATGTAGATTTACATATTTCTCGGCAACTAACATTTGAAGGAAAAATTAAAAAACCTTTTTATACCTTATAATTCATTTGACTGACATGCCAATCAATCATAACTCAGAAGTAGAACTTTATAAGGGAAGAAAAAGCTTCTTTGTACCAAATGAATTCCATCTCGGTTAAATAAAAACATTTTTAACGAAAATAAAAACGATTCCAGTCAACTTCGAAAAATCTGGAAGTGCGATTAAAATAAGAAAGGTAAAACTAAGGAGAAAAACATGAATCAAGGGCGAGGGTGATGGGGAGCGAGGAACTCAGCTTATATTTCTGTAACAGCTTTGATAGCTTTAAATTTTAAGGAAGCTTTTGATTCCGCATTTCGTCTTCACTTAAATTATTATATGACTTTCCTCAGTTTTCCTTTCATCAAATCTCTAAAAATGTCTTATAAATGTTATTTATTTTTGCTTGAATTACGAATTACTGCATATTAGCTTTTTACAGTCAGAAAAGGCTAATATCAACTTATCTTCAACGACAGTCAACCCATTACACGGAAATACGAAATCCAGCATTGTATTCCATAGGATTGAATACCTTGAGCCAAAACGTAAAACATAAGCGGTTCAGTTTAAACAAGTATCTACCCCTGTATCCAACACAAAAACTATAGACGCTAAAACTTGGGCTTAACATATATATAATTATTTACTTAAACCCCATAGGTCAAGCAAATGTACGGGGCAACCCGCCCTAGGTTGTTAAGCTGAATAGTGAAGTAAAGTAAAGAAAAAAGGAAAACAATGAAAAATGTTCTACTGAAAACTGTCAAATTGCGTCTCATCGACTTCTTTACGACATCCAGATATAATTTACTGACGAAATAAATAAATTTCTCTTTCAATAATTTTTTATTTTTTTGAAATGGTTACATTCGTTTAGTAAGTGTAAATTTCGAAGAAGACAAACTACATGGTCCTGGAAAATATCTGACTTAGTGAGAATATTATTGGTGGAAACGTGGCTAGATGCCGGGGGGGGGGGGGGGGGGGGGAAGGAAGATTATAGAATATATTTATCTTTGACCATCAATGATACTCTTCATAAGTTCTGTAGAAATATTAAACATTTAAAAAGTTTTCGTCCTTAAAGATAATATGTTGAAATATTCCAAGATTTTACGGTTTTAAAGTTATCCGGCGGATATTCCGTCATTGTTGTCCTTGATGATACTATTATTAAATATTCCAGGATTTAACGGTTTTTAAGTTAACCGAAGGATATTCCGCCATTGTTAACAAAGGAAAGTTGGTGATAGTTTTTCTACTCTATCAACTCCTTCTAATAATAAAAATAAATTCTGGAATATTTCAATGTGTTGTCCTCAAGGATGGAAACTAATACTTATGTGGCTCAAAGATGTCCTTCCACCATCTTAAAACAGTATCCTTAAGGATGAAAACTAATTCTAAGAGGGGAAAGTGAGTGGCCAAGGATGTCCTTCGACCGCCAAAAATCGTCAGATCCTGGCAGTCTGAAAAACAGATCAATTTAACACAATCAAATCGAAAATACTGAGATATATACTTTTAATCGAATCGTTTCCATTTCGTCTAAATTGTAAAATAAGGCATAGGATAGAGCTGCATGCGTTCCAAGAACTGTGCTCCCTGTCATGTTGAAATGACGATCACTCTAGGCCTTCTTAACTGGAAGAATACTGTTATAGGAAATGAAGTATCTTGCTTTGATATAATTCAAATATTACAATCACTAAGCGTTTTTAAAATTAATATTTTTAAGATGTACAAGGTGAAATATATGAAGGTGTAAATAATGTATAGGATGCCGGCCAAGTGTGAAGCCTTCCAATAGCGAAGGAGGCGGGCGGTAAGATTAGTTATAGGATTCCCAGCCGCTCCAACACACTCCCCGCTCCGGGTGGCATTCGATCTAAGGAGGTGTCGGGTGTCTTCTTGGAGGATGTCATTGGATCCAACGTCTTATCACATTACAGATGAAAATTGTCCGTATCAGATTTGATGTTCCCCCATGGCACCTTATGTATCCCAATCTACAGCTCTCCTCTGCCTTAGGTATTTCAAGTCCCATCCGAATATAATACCACTTCGTTTGAAGTAAGCCTTAATTGAAAAATTCGAGTCTTAACATACTACGAGTGCATTTATGATACAAGAAACTCAATTTCTCCCTGACTGGGAAAAACAATAGAAGATAGATATGTCAGTCGATAATATACTGCTTTTCCTAATTTACGTTTTAGAATTAAATGGATCATATTGCCTAAACTAATAATTAAATTAAATTAACAATCAATAACACAGGCGAACGATGAAAAAAACCATTTTTACTTAAAACCCCTTATGATTCTGTTTTTTAGGGTGCTAAATCCAAATATGACACTTATAAAGCCGTATCACCTACCATTTTTTCACATTTGCACATCAATATATTAATTTTTTTTGATTTATTACAGAATTTAACAGCTTTTATATACTACAAATAAAATTGTAAAATAATTTGTGCTGGATGTAGAAGAGTTGGCAGAACTGCTGAAACAGATATAGATATAGATGAGCAAGATAATGAAGAGTTCCAATGTGCTGCAGCAAATATAGAGCCTAAACTGTTTACTCAGATGGAGCTTAACGACTTAGTTAGGGATGTTGGGTTGAAAAAAGAAAAAGCTGAATTGCTTGGTTCTAGACTAAAAGAAAATAACTTGTTGGCAGTTGTAACTAGCATATATGTGTACAGGAAGAGAGAGTTTTCGAAATTTTTTGAACAAGAAGGTGATTTAGTGTACTGCTCAGACATTCCAGGTCAGATTAAAGAGTTTGGTGTTGAATACAAAAAAGAAGACTGGAGGCTGTTTATTGATTCTTCCAAAACTAGTTTAAAAGCTGTTTTATTACACAATAGTAACACTTCAGTATCTATACATGTTCGCCATTCTGTACCGATGAAGGAGAGCTATGAAAACCTAGAAATAGTGTTGAATAAAATTGGCTATTCGGCTCATGGTTGGATGATAAGTGGTGACTTGAAAGTAACATGCATGCTTCTTGGTCAGCAAGGCGGTTTTACCAAATTTCCATGTTTGGAAATGGGACAGTAGAGCAAGGGATCAACATTGGTGAAGAAAGATCTGGCCTGTGAGGGAGTCTTTAAAACCCTGCGAGAAGGGGGGTCTTTAAAATCTCCGCAAAAATCTTGTAGATCCTAGAAACATTCTCTTACCACCTCTACATATAAAGTTAGGCCTCATGAAACAGTTATATAATGCTTTTTTAAATTATATAAAAAAAGCAAATTTCTCAAAAACTATGGGCGACACAAAAAAACCAAGACCAGATTTGGATTCAGCTTACAATAATCTATAAAAATCAGCTATTAAAGTAAACGAAGTTTTCCAAAACATTTTTTTTTGTTGGCCTGTGTGATTATTCGAAATAAACAAAGTTTAGAAAAAAATACCAGTGACTAAATAATAAAAAATAACGTGACTTTTTTCATTCAAACCAATATAGCTCCTAAACGGTAGGCCCTAGTTACGAATATTATATAACAAATAAAGTCTTCATTGAATTTTTGACAAGATACTGTCGTAATATTTTTAATCCAAGTAACAACATCAAAGTTTGAACGTAGGCAAAGCTATTTCCATGTTAAAATTACAATACCTAGAACTTACATTTGGTAGGAAAATGACATAGGGTCAACATATTAAAAATATATGGGCTTAAATATATGACTGGAACTAATGTACTCACTGTTCAGGAAAAAATAAAAATTACAAATAAGAGAAAAAATAATGACCTACACACTTATTAAAACCTTAATGGCAGTATGTATCAAAAATTTACGCCACTGATTACCAGACTCACATAAACGGTAGGTCTAAGCGACGAATGTTATATTACAAAAAATATTCTCCATTAAATTTCTGATAAGGAAAATTCACGTAAATTTTCGATCCATGCCACACCAACAAAGCTAGAGCTTGTCGAAGCAGCCCCAACACTTAAAAATTTTGGCGAAACGGGACTTACTTCATCATCCAATATAGCTCCTAAACAGTAGTTCCTATCGACAAATTTTATGCCACAAAAAGTTTCTCCATTAAATTTCTGATCACAATACTATCATATTTTTTATCATAGCAAAACTAACAGAGCTAGAGCGAGTCAAAATGTTACATTTTTGAGTTAAGAAAAAGTTTCATAACAAAACAGTAGCCCCCAGCCAAATGACATATCCATCTTTTTTAAAAAAATCAATTTATTGAAATTAGCAACTGCACAAAATATATACATCTAGTAAATGATTTGATAACTATAACAATAACTTTTAAAAACTTGAAAAGAACTGCTCAACAGGAGCACTTTCTACACTAGAAGGTCTCTAGGCCATCTTCTTTTCAGACGCCTCGGAGGATTATCGGGAATGGAGTGGAAAGCAAGAAAGATTGGATCTGAGTGGTTATGGAGCTTACTATGAAAGGATAGGTTCTGGTTCGGGCTAAGTCAGAAACATATAGAACATCCAGATCTTTATGGATAAGTTTATTGGTATAAGGATTGGATACGAGATACATTGGATAGTTTAGTGGAACCCCAAAGCTCAACTCCACACGTCCAAATAGGTCTAATCACAGTCATGTAAATGAGTCTTTTGAAATTAATTGGAAGCTTTTAACGTTTGTCTAGTATACATATCCATCTAAAAAAAGAAAATAACATTCAATCATAAAAATATGAAATATCGATTATGTTACGTTTGGTTTAACAGAAGACTTAACACTACATGCAGTTCTGAAAGCACCTGCCTCTCTATTATTACAAGTTATTCGTTTTTAATAAAAGAAATAAGAACCGAAGGAGGCTTGATAATGAGGATGCACATAAGATGGCTCCGGCTATTGATAGAACCTGAACCAGCAGACTGGAGTCAGTAATAACCAGTGTAATCTGTCTGCCAGTTGGCGGAGCACCTGCTGTCTTCTATAATGGCATTTTAATGTCTGTCTGTATCCTTATGTCTGTTTAGTTTCTTTAACGATGGAGTATCAACCGTTTTCTTTTCTTTTAGTACAATTTCTGCAACTCAATAAAATTTTGTTTAATCCTCTATAATCATACATTACCATATATGTTCAATCATGTAGAATCTCAATTGGGTTTTCAACGTTGGAAAACAGGTCATTTTTAATTAGGCTGGAGAACTGGAAAACAAGCTTTTTCTGCTGTGTTTGAACTCTGTTGTTTAATTATAACTGATTGTTTTATGTAAAGCATATTTTTAATTATTAATGTATATGTTTTTTTGTTTTTTTTGCTTAGGCCATCTATGGACTACGATATTCAACTCTTACATTTGGGATGAGTTCTAACGTTTGCCCAGTAGTCACGCATCCTCTAGCTGTTGCTCTTTTCTTTCCTTTGTGCAGAGGTCGCCGTAGAGGTTTGTCCTGGAAGAGTTTGCTTTAGTATACTCCTTAGAGACGCTCTGTAGTTTATGTCTCCTTTTGTTATGATCAGTTCTTGTATGTCTTTGACCACTTCCCTCATGGAATGGAGTGGATGCATCCTGGAGACATGTCCATAAAATGATAGATGTCTCATTCTGGCAATGTCTGTGATTCTTTTCAGAATACCTATATAGTTACACCCTAGGTCGGTCCCAATACCTTCCTCGATATCTTTCTTTCTCGAATCTGTAGTTTTTCCACGAACCCTTTCCTTTTGAATATTAGACATTCAGAAGCATACAAAACTTCAGAACGAATAATTGTCCGGTAGTGTTTCATTTCGGTGTCTTGGAAGAGGCACTTTTTATTGTTGGTGTTCTTGGTCGATTGATACGCCGAATCTAATTTATCGACTCGAGATGATAGAGCCATTCTTTCTATATGTACTCTGTATATGTTTTTATTATTAGTTATGTCAACGAGACTTGAAAATTGTATTAATATGTCTTCTTGAAGTTTAATTTAAAATAACTCTTGCCATAGAAATATTTTTTGTGCGTTTCCATCTACGTTAGTTCACTAAGGATCAAGAGCAGTGACTAATCTGGACCTCTATTTTGTATTAAATAATAATACAAACCTATAATTGGTTCTATTAAATTCATTGGTTTGAATACAATTTAGTGAATGTAGAAACTACTTACAATGTTACTGGGCTATATGCTATTGGTGTCTACTACTAAAGTATAGTAATTCTGGTTCGCAACTGAACTGGGCAAATTTCTGAAATAGTAAAGTATAGAAGGTGGTTATTCCCGAAACTAGTGTTATCTCCATGTTCAGGTAGAAGGGATTTCCGTATTCCTGTTTCGTGTAATATATAAATGGATAAATGATTTATAAGTGTTGAGATCTAGGACGTCTTTAAATAACCTGTGTAAATTATTTAATTTTATTGTAACCTGTTTTTTCACCACAGGGCATGATTATGTGAAAAATATAGTCTTGAAACGTCGTTAAAATAAGTTGTTATGTTATTGACGGAACCTCAAGAACCTTATTAAACATATAATAATAATAGTCAAGAAATTATATCCATATATAATGTCATGTTTCTCAATTTTATTAATTAATATTCTATTTTTACCATTATTATTATTTAAAGTTTACTTTAGCAGTTAGTGGTATGGTTAAAATATTTTAAAGGTTTTGATCAACGAATACATCTCGATAACAATTAGATTCTTCCTGTAGGGAAATATACAGGGTGTTCGGAAGATCGTTGGCCAAAAAATTATCTCGGGTAGGGAGGTTCATTTTGAACCTATTTAAGGTCACTTACCTATATCCAAAGTACTTACGGTTTTTTTTTTTTTTTTTATGAATGTTTTTGTAAAAATGGCCAAATCGAAACATTTATGCCTTATAACTCCGTTGTTTACTGATATATCAACGCCATTTTCCCCCCTGTAATTACTAATACACTATCCATGTAAAATAAAAAAGATATGGTGCAAAAAACAAATACCAAAAAATGGGAGACCGTTATATCTTGTCAAAGGCAAAAATAAAAATTATGAACTTCAAGTTTAGGTTCAATAAAAAAAAAAGTAAGCGCAACAGCCAAATCCAAATAGTCTTAAAAACTTCTCTGTTTAATACTCTTTAAAAAAAATACCATTTGCAGGCACGCAGCACATCTATTTTTTTTTATTTTTTATAAAGTAACAAAAGGGTGCCACCAGCGCACACTGACAATAATAATGAATCGAATCATATGTTTTATGCACAACGTAACAAATAGTTGTGTTTCTTTATAGCACAGCTTAAACTGCATATTTTATCTTTCTTTCTCGGAATTTCGATTTTATCAGAGTAAACTTTATCTACATTTTTGTAAACAAAAATCAGGGAACAAAATTAAACTAATTTTAAATTATTCATAAATTTAATTTGTAGAGTATCACAGGTATTGCTCAAAATGATCTCCACTATTTCTAATAAAAGCACGATATCTTTTTCTTATTTCTGTGGTAGTTGTTCAAAAAATAAATTCTTCCTTCATTATGGTAAACGCGGCATTGATTTTTTAAATAAGTTCTTGTTTTGAAAAAGCCCACTACAACTTACCTGTAAGAGAATGTTTAAACAATTGTTTCCCACAATCCTGGATAGGAAGAGGGGGTCCAATTGAGTGGCCAGCACGGTCTCCAGACCTCACGCCGCTCGATTATTACGCCTGGGATCGTGTCAAAGATTTGGTTTATAATGAAGAATTGTTTTCAAGACAACTTATTTAAAAAATCAATGACGCATTTGCCATAATGAAGGAAGAATTTGTTTTGAGAACAACCACCACAGAAATGAGAAGAAGATATCGTGCTTGTATTATAAATAGTGGTGATCATTTTGAGCAATACCTGTGATACTCTACAAATTAAATTTATGAATAATTTAAAATTAGTTTAATTTTTTCCCTGATTATTGTTTACAAAAATTGTTGTTGGTTTTTACTATATTGTTGGACGTTTCGATCCCCGAACCTCATGGGATCATCTTCAGAAGAAGAGGTGTGAATGTAAATATATACCTATCCGGAAAACATGTACCATGTTCTATTGCTTTGATAGTTGATCTAAACTGAGATAAATTTTTTTTCTCCTGTACTCCGGCGAGTGATATTTTTATTAAAAGTAGGAAAAAAATTTAAATTGCATTCGAAGGACGGGTCGGAAGAAGGAGCGGAACTCATTATAAAAAGGGATTATTTTCTCTAAGATAAATTAATTAGGGAGCAGAGCCAAGTTTCTCTTTACCTTCCACGGACGGAGTTCTTTCGCTCCGCCGCTCGCTTCGCGTTAGATCACTCGCCATAAATTGTTTAATGTTGTTTTGACATTGTTTCTTGGGACCCCTTTTTTTGAGCTCACAATTTTTATAAATTTGATCGAAATTAAAAAGCATTGTATGTATGATTGCTCGTTTTCAGGAACAACCCAAATTATCGGGCCAGTGCTGAATTCATTTTATTATTGATTAATTAAAAGTTATAAAATTATTGAAGACCAATATTATTTGGAGAGACCAACCTAGATATAAATAAATGTGATTATTTAATAAATTATAAACCCTTATCAAATCAACTAATAATTTTATTTTTTTTTTTACTTGAAGATGTCTTTTGGCTGGGGGTCTTAACTTTTTTGGTGTAACGTTTTTTTCACATTCAAAAACTTAACATTTTGACTCGCTCTAGCTCTGTTGGTGTTCCTCGGATCAAAAATTTGACGACAGTTTTCCTAAATTCCTAAACAAATTTATTGGAGAATACTTTTGTTATATAACATTAATCGCTGGGACCTACACCGCTTAGGAAATACATTCGTTTGAATACAAAAAATCAAAGTTAAAACCGCTATTTTCTTTAAACTTTGTTTATTGCGAATAATCGTTGATTGATTAATTTAATTTAATTATTAGTTTAAGTAATTTTAATTACCTACTCTGATGATGGTTCGTTTTTGTTGAATCAAAAATTGTTTGTTTATCACAGATTCGCTCTCCTGATATTTTTATTGAACGTTACATCAAATAATTCATGTAAAAGCAAATTGATATTTTTTTAAAACTTTGAAAAAGAAGAGAAATCTCCCTTTGACTAGATATTTTTTTTTAAGGGCATTAAGTAATATGGATGGCATTCATGCTACATAGACTATGAAAATAAATTTAATAAAATCCTCATGTTATGCGAAATATAAAATAAAGCTAAAAAATAAAAATAAAGCAGAATAATGATAGCAGAAATTAAATAAACAAAATATAGTGAAACGTTTTTAATATAATTACGCATATTAAAAAGTTGATTTTTCAGTGCACTAAATCATTAATTGATTGTCTATTTCAGACTCATGGACTGACATTTACATTACACAAGAAATCACAGAAAATGCGGCAGTGAACTTTTAACGAATGCAGACTATTCATTGTCTACAGAACTATACTACAGACAAAACAGTACAGAAGACATTGGCCGGTGGATGGTCAATGTTTGATGAAGAATATGTTTAAAGATTTCAAAATATTTTTAAAAGATTCCAGACCAAAAATAGAGGATATTAATATAAGCTACGTTTAAAACATTAAAAGTTCATAAATTTTCTCTATTAAATATTTTTTAAGTATTTCTGATGATAAAATGTCTTTGTTGCTTGGTTTTATTGAATTTTAATGTGGTATGATTTCTTGTTCTATTCTTTATATTTAAATTTCGACAAATGTACTATGTATTAGTATATGTAAAAAATTAATAAAAACAAAATTTAAAATTACATGTGAATTTTATACTTTTTAGTTTATTGTGTACAGAAATAAATAAAATCCCTTCCAACAGTGTTACCGCTGGCAGCAAAACAAAAAAAAAAATCATTAATTGATTAAAAAATGAATTGAAAGATTTAATCATGATTAAATTACGCGTTAGATTCCAGGAAATTAGTTGTCAAATATTTAATCACGATTAAATTTTGCCTAACTCTGATTCTAAGAAACTGTGCCACAATATTCACTTATTACGCAACTGAGACAGCAGTGCTCGCTTTGGGACTGTGTAGCGTGATTGTATTAAAGTATTAAAAACTTTTAATACCCAATTTTATTTTATGTATTTCTAATCTCATTATTCTGCTTTAACAGTCTTTCGTTAAAGTTGGTGAGATTTTAATATACAATTATTCTATTAACCTTCATTGTGCAATGGGAAAACTTTATTGCTCTGCTAGAAAAGTAATGCAAGTTTGATCGTGAATATATATATATATATATATATATGTATATATATATATATATATATATATATATATATATATGTATCAATGTATCTTACTTATTACCTTTATTTTATTTATTTATATTATTTTTTTTTTCAGGTATGGGAAAAGTGGTATTGCATAGCTATAAAAAGTCTCCATTGCATGTAAGTAATAATTTTAATGTGTTCTTTTATTTAGGCATATTATTTTATTATTTTTTTTTTTTAATTTAAAGATTCCAGCTCTATAATAAATAGATTCATTCTCTTAAATTGCAATTAACAATTCTTAAATACATTTTTAGTCAATTTAATCGTGACTGATAAACAGCAAATTTACTTCATTGACATGAATTAGTGCATCGGATACCATTCTAGAAGGTACAGGTCTGTTTGCAATGTAGTTTTTAAGCTTAAATTAATTTTATCAGTCAGTTTTAGTGAGATTGTATCCGCTTTTATGTGAACTGAATATTTTTTATGTTACTGATGATTAATTAAAATTAATTGGTTAATTATTAACAATAATTTTTAAGGCTAAATGCTTGGTAAATCGCTTAAATGATTCTAGTTGTAAGAAAGTTATCAAAATATTTTCTTTTTTGTCTTAATGCGGTGTCTGAATCAGGGAAACAATCGTTTAACTATTCGTAAGCATGAAGGTATAGAAGGATCAAAACAATTAGGTATCAACTTGATATCTAGTCTTATTTTTTTTTTTATCTTTTTACTGATACTTACAACCGTAGAGAACATCTCTTATAAATGTGTGGAAATACAGTAATATGGCAATAATTTGGTAAGCAACAACTTTAATAAATGTTCTACACTAGAAGGTCTCGTGCCATCTTCTTTTCAGAAGCCTCGGAGGGTTATCGGGGATCGAATATGAAGCAATTTGAGAGACTAGTGTATTTGAGTGGTAATGGAATTTACAATGAAAGGATAGGTATCTGGTTTGGGCTGGATCAGCGATATATGCTACATTAAAATCTTTATAGATAAGTTTGTTTGTACCGTAATAAGGAGAATTGAGGATTTTTCGAATATTTTTTTTTATCGTAAGGATTGGATGCGAGAAGAAGATTTGGTGGTGTCCCAAAGCTCAACTCCATATGTTCAAATGGGTCTGATTACTGTCATGTAAAAAAGTTCTTTGTAATTTATTCGGAGCTTTGAATGCTTGTCTTATAAATGTTGGAGTAGTCAATAAAGCCGAGCAGTTTCTATTCTTTTAAGTCTGTTATGTCTTATGTTTAACAATACAACTTCACAATATACAACAACTTCTAACGGCCATAACAATTGCTGTGTTCAACCGATTACAATAGTATAAGCATCACAAGAATCAGCATACTGCTTTTTATCCATGCATATAACATTGGGTCTACTCCAGATTTTAGTGGACGGAAACTGATGTGAATAAAAAATTCCGAGGTCAACTATAATTTAAACTATGCAGTTTTACGGCTTCTAGATAACCTTAAAATTTAGTTCTAATCGGTGGTGAAATAAGTGAGATAGCGCAAATTAATAACGTTTTTTTAAAAAATTGACAGCATCTTGCCTTCTAAAATCTTACAAAATTTTATTTTTGATTCCTACAGAATTTGGTTCCTGCATGTTTTTTTGATATTAAGAATCTGAAAATGATCGGTTTTCAGTTTAAAAATTTCCCTCACCTATATTATATAAATGCAACGTTTTAAAATTATGATTATAAAATGATGATCTATTTTTATTATTATTTTAATTTTTACACAATTTTCAAATAAGATTTTTTTTTTTTAAATGTAGGTAAGGGGAGTTTTTTTTCAACCAAAACCTCATATTTCATTAATCTAAGGGTTTCAATGCAATTTGAAATAAAAATATAGGTGGAGAAAATTTTTAAACTAAAAACTGATATCATTTTCAGATTCCTCATCTCAAAAAAACAAGTAGAAACCCAATTTTGTCGAAACCAAAAATAGTTTTTTTTTACACTTAAACTTTTGTTTAAAGGCAAGACGCTGTCAATTTCTGAAAAAAAACGTAAATAATTTGCGCTATCTCACTTATTTCGCCACTGATTGGAACTTTAAGGCATGGGACATGTGAATATAAAAATAATAATATAAGGAGGTACATATAAGGAATAGAATAATAATAATAAAGTGTTTGTAAATTATATACATCAAGTAGGAAGAAGGAAGTGAAAACGAAATTTGGTAAAATCCAGGTGGTTAAGAGTTTTAAATATTTGGGCGAAATAATCAGCAGAAATTTATCAGAGAAAGAAAGCATGGAGTATAGGATTAAAAGATTGGAGAATTTATACTACCTAACGAGTAACATGTATAATAAAAATTCCTCTCCAAAAATGCCAAAATCAGACACTACAGTGGTAAAACCAGTGATATTGTACGGAACAGAAACCATGTACTTCCCAGTCTGGAGAAACTGCTAAAAATAGAAAGAAGGATTCTTAGGAGAATCCACGGGCCCAAAATAACACCGGAAGGATACAGGCTAAAATCCAACAGAGAAATTTACTGTGAAATCCCTGATCTGGAGACAGAGATGAGAGTTAGAAGACTCAGGTTTTATTGACATATGTACAGGATGGACGAACAAAGATTGAACAGACAAATTTTTAGCAAAATTATGGGATACAAATTTAACCAGGGCTATACATTCCAAATTAAATCTGAAGCACAAAGATTACACGAGAGATGTGCGAGGATATAGCTGAATTAAAAAAGTTCCTGAAAAACGCGGTGCTTGTGGTGGACAAGAAGAAATTTCCGTCTAAAAGATGGACGGAAGAAAGGAGTAAAAAGTTTAGTGAAATCCTCGAGCAAAAGTGGGCAAAAAGAAAAGAACTAAAAAATAAATAAAGAAGGTACATTGTAGTCGCGTAGTCCTTAAGGGCTGTTTCGCGTCATAAAAAAAAAATATATATATATACATCAAGTAAATGTGGTCAACTATATTTACTTTTTTTTTTTAATTCAATATTTATAATCTGTGTAACAAAGTCCTGATTTTTAATTTTTAGTATGTTTTTTTGAACTGATGATGACTAAATTCGAAAATAGTACTCAAATAGAAATTCTAATAGAAACGGCATGTAATTCATTAATACTGAATGAAAAATTATTTTATTATTTTTACTATAATTCGTATTGATCGTTGTACTTCTTCGAGTACTAGGAAAAAGTTTGCTGTTGCCACTTTTAGAATCGACAAGAACTCCTCTAGGGAGAAATGGGTTTCGCCTGCAATTGCACCGTTCCGATGGACTGGACTACCCTGCCCACTCTAAGACTGTAATGATGGGTAAAAGCAGCGTGCATTAGCGGAGGAGGATCGATGAGAGCTGAAGTGCAGCATGCAACCACTCTTGGTAATGCACCCGGTCGATGGGGGTTCGTTTTTAATTCACCGCTGCATGAACGTTCTCGATGGTACACATCAAACAACCCCTCCCCCTGAGCCAATATTGACGCTGTTCCATCCCGGAGGTTCTCCCGTTAATTTCGTTCCTGTGGGGGAGGGAGTGGGAGAGGAGAGAGGGGCCCTTATCGGGAGATTATGCGTGATACCGTGGCTCAACTATTAATCACGAACAGGCCTTTATCAAAATATTTTGGATGATAATAATTAAAAAATATAAAGTAATTATTGAGATATTAAAATTTTAAACTATTTATTGATATTTACAACTGTATACATATATACAATAAGTAAATCGGTACAATGACGTCTAAATAACATGTATAGAATCACTCACTAGTAGCACTTAAACGTTCTACATTTGAAGGTCTCTCGGTCATCTTCTTTTCAGATATATATATATATATATATTATATATATATATCTTTTTTTTTTAAAAAAAAAAAAAAAAAAAAAAAAAGGCCATATTCATTTCATCAGAAAGATTTATTTGTTGAATAGCATTATAAATACTAGCTCTCCCGTCGATGCTCCCCCCGCTGTCATAAGTAAAGAACTTTGATAACTGAACATAATAATTTAAATTTTATTTTTTTAATCGATAAATATCTTGTATAAATGATAATAAAAAATATATATTTTTTGCTTTTAGAAACAATTATAATGTTACCAACTTAGTTGATATATCATATTATGGAGAAAATTAACAACACCTACTTTAAAATCATTTGTAAGCCAGTTTTTAAAAATATCAAATGAAGTCAAACTTGAAGGTTCCTCAAATATAATTAATATCCTTCTATTAAAGAGTAAAAATTTTTTTATTTTTCATCAGTGAAGTAGCTGAAATCAATTAGATTTTCAGGTTAAAGATAAAAAAATTAAATGTAAGCACATTTAAAAAAAAAAAAATTAATTGTTCAATTTATGTTTTAAATGGCTATTGTTTAATAATAAACAAAGTCCGTGTGCACACTTTTTCCCTGTGTACAAAAATGTGATGATATAATGGGAATTTTTATATGTGGGTAGATAAAATTAACTATGTACACATTTTTTAGTAGGCAATAGAGCATTCTTCAATGATATTTCCATCTATAGCAGTAATTTTTAACCTGGTACTATTGCACTGAATAGGTTGGTAATCCACAGCGGCATAGTCTATTAAGAAATTTGAGGATAATGGACTGCATTATCAGAGCTTACAACCCCAAGCTTAAAGGCCCATGAATCATCTTTTTACACACGATATCAAAAAACTATGGATCATATGACATTTTGATTTCTAATAATTTTTATGCGGCATAGGTTTACTGATTCTATCCTGTTGGATTTAAATTTCTAACCTCAAACTTATATAGCAGAGTGGCAATGCTCGTTTTTGCTACAGAACATTGTAAATTTAAATTTTTATTATTGCTAAACCTTCCTAAGACTATGGAGATGGTGTGGTTAAAATTTGATACAGATTGGTTTTGTAGTGATCGTGGTTAGTGATCACAAACGAAAAATGGCTTGTTCTTTTATATATATATATATATATATATATATATATATATATATATATATATATATATATATATATATATATATATATATATATATAAGCCATATATATATATCATATATTATATATATATATATATATATTATATATATATATATATATATATATATATATATATATATATATATATATATACATATATTTATTTTTTTAATTTCAAAACCCCTATTTATGAAATATATACATTGCTGGGCATTTATATAACTTATACAAGCAAAAATTGATCATGCGCCTTTTTCTGTAACCAGATTACATTTTAAGGCGGTTCTGTGTTAAAGTTTACATTAATATGGATCATCATGAGGTTTATGAAGATGTTGGGATACATCTTTTTCTGATCCGATTCTTTAACTAAAATGTAAATAAACAAAAATATTATATACATATGTCCAAATATACAGTCATTTGCCAACGAACAGGAGGATGTGCGGGGGATAGACTTTGAAATAATGGGTCTTCTAGATCTTGAAGTGAGTCGAAAAACTTGATGTAGCGTCTGTTAATGAACTCTGATACTGTAGGTACATTAAATATTTGATGAAGCTCTGGTGGTTTCTTTGTATAATAGTAGAGATTAATTCTTTCAATTAAATAGCCATTAATTCACTAAAATGACTGAAAAACGTAATCATTATTAAATTAGGTGATTGATTCCACGAAATTTGTTGTCAAACAGCTATGATTAAATTTTGATTATTTTTTAGCTATGATTGAATTTCGCCCACCTTTGGTTCTATACACTTGCAAGACTTTGTGTTTGAATCCGAAATTTCTATATGTTTGTTTATTTATATAAGCATTATTAATCTATTTCGTGTTTAATACGACAGACCCGAACGCTGAGAGGTGTTAAGTTAAATAGTATTACACAATAAGTTGGTTTGGTTGTTTATCGGATGCTAAGCTGAGAACTAGACTATTACTGTTTGAGAACGGTAATTGGATTGCGGTCGGACTTCTCCGCGGGACAACAAGAGCTGGATTTAAATCGTTCCCCATCGATTAAGTAATTGATTTGATGGGAAAACTTTGTGAAGGCCGCCCCGCCGGACTTTGTTATACAAAACAGTGTCCTTGTACGGCTGGCGTTGTACCATGGTCTCTCAGTCTCTTTGGTCCCTTCTCAATAGACCAAAACTAATTTGGGTTTCCAGGGATCTATTTAATCCTTGGATAATACAGGAATTAATTGATATCTTACTTGAAGTAATCACGATGGTACAGAAGGATTAATGACATAATGATTCTTCATGCAGATACCATTATATAATATCCTAGACCAATCTGGAGTTTTCTGAGTAGAGATTTTTTATTAATTTATACAAAATTACTGCCAGAAGGTGTGGAAGAGGAGATCCCATAAGTAAGCCTTCTTCCTGTTTATATAATTATCTATCGTATTGGAAGTAGTTAGGATGCGAACTATCATATGATTGTAAAAATTGAAGAACTAGGGATTAGTTCTTCTAAAATTTCAATATTCTGAAGGTTTCAATTTTAACTAACAATTGCTAGACCAAAACGACAAGAAACTGCCCGTCGTTACTGACTACCTCAACATATACTAAATAAACTTTCAAAGCTTCTAATTAATTACAAAAGACTTATTTACATGACTATGATTAGAACTATTTGGAGTTGAGTTTAGGGGCTCCACTAAACCATCTAATTCATCTCGTATCCAATCTTTACAAAACAAAATCCTTTGAAAAACCCAAAATGCTCCTTACTTCGTCATCAATAATCTCATCCTTAAAGATCTTTATGTTCTACATGTTTCTGATTAGGCATAAACCAGATACCTATCCTTTCATAGTAAGCTCCATAACCACTCAAATCCTCTAATTTCTCAAATTGGTTCTCACACTATTCCCAATAATTCTCCGAGGCGTCTGAAAAAAAGATGGCCTAGAGACCTTTTAGTGTAAAATTTCTATTGAAGTGCTACTGATGAGTAGTTCTTTTTAAGTTTTGACATGTTATTGTAACACATTTACTTGATGTTTGAATTTTGTACTGTTGTAAATTTCAATAAATTAATATAAAAAATTAAGTTTGGTATGTTTATCGATAAAAATCTTTTATTGAAATGTGGGATTGAGAAATATTTGTTCAATGATATTTCAGTAATTTTTAACCTGCTACCAATGTACAGATTAGGTGGTTGAAGTTCACGTAAAAACATAATTTGACATCCAATTTTAAATTTTAATGTAATTTAAACTTGCAGAAAATGTATTATCAGTGCTTACAACTAAAAGCTCAGTAATTATATTTTTACTCACAATATCAAAAAGGATCGACATTTTGATTTGATAATTAATGTTATTCGGCAGAAATAATTTTTTGGTTTTATCTGGTTGGATTTTAATTTCTTACCTTACCGTATAAGTAGACTCTCACATCACTGGTATCCTGAGGTCAGGTGGCTTTATCCAAGTTATCGAAAATACTTACTCGGCACCTTTATATTCCAAGCTTTAAAGTCCAAAAAACCTTTGCACATTTACGACATCCTTGCCCTTTGTTCTTCTATTCGTCTTTTGAATACCAGATATGAGCCTGTAGATTTGTATATCCTTTCTCATCGAACTGTTTCCTTTGAAAAATCCTTTATTATTCGTGCAGCCATATTTTGGAATTCCATATTTATTTCAAGCAATTCGTAATGCTCCTTCTCTCACATCCTTTAAAAACAATTTATTCATCCACCTCCTCAATTATCAATATTCCGAAATTGTGTAATGATACATTAGTGTAAGAGTATTTCTTGTATCTCGAAGTGTTTTTCATGTTTCTTGTATATATCGAAGATTCGTTCTTAATCTTAAATTTCTATTTTATATATTTATAAGTATCTCATTGGTAATTTATTTCATAATTGTCTAAGTTTTAATCTAAAGAAGTTGCTACCTGAAATGTTCTCAGCCAGACAATAACACGTATTGTACCGTTATGTTATTCTATACAATGTTTATACAGTACATATACAAGGTGTCCCAGAATAAAGATTTTTTTTTCTTTCTATATGACATTGTGGTAAAACTCGTTTCTGCCCCTCAATGTGCATTTAAATTTTTATTTTTGTAAATTTTACTAATTTGACTGAACCTTTCTAGAACTCTTTAGATAAAATTTGGTACACATGGGTTCAGTAGTTTTTGTGGTTAGTAATCACAAACGAAAAATTGTTTGTTCTTCTTATGTAATACAAGAAATACAACTGAAAAATAAATATAATTATAAATGTTAAAAATATTTGTAAGAGTAGTTATTGTTCCGCTTCTAATTAAGATGGGCCATTTCCTTCAAACTCGATCCATATACACATTGGTGTTTTAAAAATTTTGTTCATAATTATCAGTTTTTAAAATTTAGTTTCAAGCATCACTGAGTTTTCGATAAACGCTCTTTGCATTTCATTATCGTCCTTCGTTTCCGAAAACTCGATTTCAAAGCCTGTATAAACTAATCAAACACCGGATCGTTTGACTATGCAGTTGAACTTCTTTCCTAGATATATAATTCAAGCTAATTTCTTTAGTTTCCATTCCGTTCGCTAACTTTATTTGCCAGCTACAAAACCAAATTGCCCCATTATTTAGGAATTATTAAAGGGAAGATTTCCGCGGGATTGTTGCCCAAGGGAGTTTCTAAATTACATATTTAAGTTTTGAAAAGAAGTGATCAATGTTTAGTCAGTGTAATTGTGTATGAGAACTGGAATGGTTGAGGATTGGAGGGGATAGGGATGGAGTGGGGGACGGGAGAGGGGGTTTCAGAACTATTCCATAGTACCTCATGAATTTTTAGCCCCCCCCCCCTATCCCTTGCAATTGTAACTTCTCGTTCCTCGATGCAAGAAAACTTACAACTTCTAGATTTCTCGGAACCTAGCTCCTTCCTCATTAATTTGCTGATTCGTGATAATTAAATTAAATTGTTTGGGTTTGATGGCTCCCTTTCAATATTCCATGGAAGTAACTTCAGGGATATCCAACTTCTAATTACATGGGAGTTGGATAATTAACGGATCGATAAGAACTTACGTACAATCAACAACTTTTGTTCTTACCTATAAATGACAAATCATGCGCTAAATTTTACAAATGCGTAATGATTTATGAAGATTCCGTTATTTATCATTACAAGCTTTTACGAATCGTGTATCTATAATTATCTAAACATTCAGTAGTGATAGATTAAATTATTGTTAAAACATTATTTAGTAATAGTTCTTTTTATTAAAATACCGATTTAAAAACAGAAATGGCGCTTCATCCCTAAATCCTTGTGATAATACAATAAAATGATACAACTTTATTTCACTTTTCATGTTTTAAGATTTTTTTTTTATTTTTGGGATAGTATGAGGTTGGCAGTCCTAAACATAAAAAAAAAAAAATCCTTTTTTTTTAGAACGATAATGAAATGAAAAGGCGATAGTCTTATCGATTTCATCATAATTTGACATTTCCAGGCGGAAACGATTCGAAATGTTTTGTTAGTTTTTTTTAACAGTGGCACATGTACCGCCGATCAGTATATGAAATAATCACTGAAATCCACTTGTTTCCCATTCCATTCCGATGCATCTGAAAAGAAGATGGTTTTGGTATATTTTTCTAATGTAAAACTTTTACTGCTACCAATTGGTGGGTAGTTCCTTATTTATTTATTTTTTTCCCCATCATTATAATATATGGGATGTTTATGTATGGATTTATAATAGTAAATTTCAATTAATATATGAAAAAAAAAATAAAATAAAAAAAATATATTTATTCCTATTTACAACTGGAAATATCTTTTGACAAGATTCAGCTATTTTTCGATGGACGATATAAATCGATTCTTTTTTGTATGGGAGCCATATTGTGGTTTTCCCGAGGGGATTTTGCTTTGAATGGAGAGGGTATTTTATAATGGGAGGTGCAGTTTTCTCACTCGCTTTAATTAAAGGTTATCACGAGATGTATTTCCCTCTCGCCGCTGTTTCGATTGGTATGACGCCTTTGAAAAACTATATTTATTATTTAGAAAGTCCCTCGGATTTTCACTACGCCAGGACCTCTGAGTACCGCTAAGGGGGCGAGTAGATCAATAATGACTGGAGAAACTTTTTGTACAAGCGGGGTTGGAGCGACTGCTGAGCAAGAAAAAGTGGATTTTAACAGATTGGGTGAAGGAGCCTACGGGAAGAATGATTTAAAGAATAGAAAAAAAGTTCTAGCCGAGGCAGAAGCTGGAGATATATATGGCGATTAAGAACCTCTGTTCCTAATTACATTACGGGAAATCTTTCTTTTAAGTTTTCTTTTGCTGGTATCAAATTTTATTGCTGAGAACCAAGTGGAAATCAAGTAAAAGAAACGTTTGAGATGCATTGTAATCCTTTTCTTGGATTTATTGTTTAACAATTTTTTAGTTATACATAACGACTTGCAACTGTTTCTTGGGTTAATCCTCATTTTATAGAACTAAATCAAGCATGGCGGGTTAACAGTCCGTTTACCGATCTAAAATAAACAGATATTTACTGCGTGGATCAGTATGTACTACCAGATATTTATTGCTTCAATCATCACTGCAGTATGCATATTAAAAAATGGTCTTGTTCGGTGACGAATCATAATTTGATTTACATTCTCCAGGTGGTCGGTTATGAATGCCAAAACGACCTGGAGAGCGGTTTACTAGATACAATAGTGTTTCTAAGTGGCTCTTTAATAGGTTGAGCTGGCATAGGTCTAGAAGCCTGCACAGAATTGCACATAATAAACAGGGGATCACTGACTACAGAGCGGTATGTGACATACATCTTAGAGGAATTTGTTATGCCATTTGGTCGATAAAATTGGTGATTTGCTATATATCGAAGAAAATGTGAGATCTCGCATTGTTGGTATAGTGAATGACTACATCCAAAAAGTAAGAATTAATCTTGTGCTTAAGAGGCGTATCTGAGCTCGAAATTATTTTCAAAACGCCCTTCCTCAAATAGACATTTAGTAAATGCCGAGATGATTAGAAGCTGTTAGACTAGTTTGAGGAGGTGTTACCAGATATTAAAGTTGTAATTTTTTGTTTTAAACATGTTTTTGTAAGCATGGAAATTCCATTATTTCATGATTTATTCTCACATTAAAATTAATTGTTACACATTTTTTCTTTTTTTCTTTCTTATTCACTCTTCGAATGTTGATCAAGTTACGAGAAACAAAAAAAAATATGTTATCTATCGCATAAATAAGAAAGGAAGAAATAATGATTTACTTGTCTTTTCCTCACGTACAATCATTATGATTTTTCTTGTAATTTCTACCATGTAAATACTTATGTTATGTTCTCAATTATAAGAATCATTTTACGATTACAAAAGTTAGTTCCGTTAGTTAATTTAATTTTTTTTTTTTTTTTAAATCAATCATTTATTGAGGAATTATTACAATCTGCCACGAATGTGGGCAATAAGTAATATTGATGACTTCGTGATTACATTCATACAGTATGTACAATAAGAGAAGAAATAAAAAATAAATAAAAAAGAAAATTAAATTAAATAGAACAAAAAAGAGCTATGCTGATATACATAAACAATATGCAATGTAGAATATACATACAAGTGAAATATATGAATATAAAAAAAAATATATTTACACATAAGACAAAATAATAATAATAAAATAAAATGAAAATAAATTGAATAAAAGTAAAATTAAAAATAAAGCTAAATTAAATTAAAAGTTAAAACTACATTCATACTTATATTTATACTATACTATATTTACAAGACACACTCATCCTAGGGATCTCCCAACCTACCCTGCCTCTCCACTCATGGAAGGACAGGCCCGGCACAGAGAGGTCCCAGCTCTTCTCTCTCAGCTGCGTCACTGGAGTTAAAGAAAACCCAGTGGAGGCTGAATGAGAGCGCAATGTACAGTCACTCAGGACATGAATTTTAAATTAAAACAATTTTCATTAATTATTGTTTGCTTAATTATTTCTATAATTATAATATTAAGATATTTGACTCGATATTGGATTAGATATATTCGATATTAGATATTGAAGGATAATTTAAGAATTGGAATTTCGAAAATATGGACTACCCTTTGACGTAAAATTAAGTGGGATCTCGTGGAAGCTTTACCAGCCGATACAGATTTTGTTTTAAGTTAACTGTTTGCGAATGCAATTAAAATATAAAAGTATTATAAAAAATATCTGACTTGGATAAGCCATTTTCTGTAGTTTTCTTGTGTAACGATTTTTTCATACTCATAAATATAACATAATGGAAAAAAATTGTTGTTGTATAACATTTGTCGCTAGTTCCTACCATTTTGGAGCTATATTGGTTTGAATGAAAAAAGTCACGTTTTACCTACATTTTTTAAAAACTTTTTTAACACCCATAAATCAAACGCTCCAACATTATTAGCGTTGCTCGGAGCGTAAATTTTTCGAGTTTTCTCATCAGAAATTTAATGAAGAATACAGAGAATAATTATTATATATAACATTTGTCGGTCGTACCTCCTGTTTAGGAGTGAAATGAAAAAAATCACCGTTGATGAATAAAGTGAAAAAAGTCACCTTTTGCCTTAATTTTTAAGTATTGGATCATTTTTGATACGCTCTAGTTCTGGTGGTGTTTCTACGATCGAAAATTTGACGTTGTTTCTTTATCGCAATCAATAGAGTCAATAGACATATCCAAGATCTATTGTTTTTTCCAATCTTGGAGAAATTATTTTTATATTATATTTCTCTCATTTTAATTATAACATTTCTATCTTTATCAATAATGATTTCTTTTCTATAATGCCATATCCCCTAAAATAATTGGACCCGTTCCCTACCATTCAGTTTAAATGGAACATAATTGTATCATCTGAATCCTTCCTGAAACTAAATTCATCCCGGCCCATTATTTCTGTTTAACAATGGCAGTGGAAAAAGGAAAACTTCTAAATTGTTTAACAAGGAACGATTCGAGTCCCTGAAGTAAATTGGCCGTAATCGGACCAAATTGCTGACGTTAATAATTATTCATTGTTGACGGGAGAACGTTTTAGGAAATGCCCGTCGGCAGCAAACTTTCTTCTATTCCTGTTCTATATAATTTATACAAAATCCAGAATTTTTGTTTCGACTTTTTTTTTAATATATTAATTTCATTCCATTGCAATAAATAAGTGAAATACATAAATAAAATATACTAATTCAATATTTCTATATTTAGTATGTAAATAATTTTTTTCTTATGGCCTATTGTCTACGAGTTATACTTAAAAAAAACAAAAAAAAAAAAAAAACTTATTAGAGTACTTTAAGTACATTTAGCAAATTTAAAATAGCAAAAGATATTGAAAACTCTGGTATAATTTAGTATGAAAAAAAAAAGTAAAACGTTACAGACTCTCCTGACCAACTTTCACGGAAATAATGAGGTCAATATTAACTATCTTTTATGATATCCCAACCACTTATTATTATTTTATAATGATTTATTTTATTATTTTTATAAATCAGTTTAACGTCGGAACGGGGTGTGGCGCACGCTTAAAATCGCCTAAAATTGCAAAAAAATAATTGGAAAGATATATTCTTGAGTTTGGTCTCATTTTTTAGTGTATCTTTTTCTAAATACGAATCAAGTGGTCTGGTCTGGCAGCCGAAAGCGTCGGAAACATGCTGCCAGATCGGTTTTTATATCGGGAAAAACTGACCCGAAAAGTTTTTAAAAAAATGTTTATCTACCATTTTTCAATATGTTGTTAGAACTCACAAGAGTAGTTGAAATCCAAGTTTGCAACCCTCAAAACCAAAAACGAGTTTTGTAGTACTCGAAAAAACACGACATTTTTGCACTATTTTCATTTTTTCGCTAATATCTTGTAAAATATGAAAATTTAGTGGACATAGTATATTTGCAATACTGAAGAGCACTACATGTTTGTCAAGTTAAGCATAATTGTGTCTCTGTAAATTAATTTATTGCGGAGATAGAGCTTTCCAAAAATGGTGAGTTTTACCAAAATTTGATATTTTTCTTTTGAGTCAAGTTTTCAGCCGGATACTGATGAAAGTACAGGTTTTACAAAAACACCTTTAGGAAATAATTTAAAGTAAATTTAATTAGCTTTTATTTGAGACCTAAAGGATTCCCGTAGGTGCTATAGTTTTAGAAGAAAAGATTGGAAAATCTGTTTTGGAAAAAAAATAATATAGACTGGTTTGACAAGTGTGTGAGTCGTTAGGAACAAACCTATTTAATTTTTAATTTATTAATCTTTATTTAAATTATGCCTGAGAACTGGATGTTGCAAGTCAAAGAAGGTAAGATAACTAAGATTTTCTAATATGCATCTTAATCGAAATAAGCTGAAACTGTTCAGTCCGGTCGCCATCTTGCCCTCCATTAATGCTTACTAAATCTTTCCTTTATAATTATATTTGTAATTCGAACTCGACTCGAACCCAGATACAATCTCACAGTCGGCTCTTAAGCAGCTAATACAACTGCAAATTGCTTTATTATGGAAATGAGAGAGGAGCTTTGTTTTGGCTCCTCGGTTCCGTAATACTTCTAATTAAAAGGAGATAAGTAGGCGGAAATAAAGAATTACAAAAGCCCCCTCCCAGAGAGGGGCCTCTTGTTTTATTCATTCCCTAAGACATAATTACTTACTACATTGTTTCAAAGGAGGGACGAGAGGGGGGATATTGTGTAAAGCCTTTCCGTCCCTTTGTGAGCGCTCATTCTTCGCGTTGTAATGAGCAAGTCGCCCTTAAGGGCCCTATCGGCAGGGAAGTCGGCCCGTTGAAATTCAGCTGCTGTAGGTGAATTTCTGAATTAATTATAATTATCGGCTGGCTAAAATTATGAGTGGGTTTTGATCCGGCCGCGGGGCGGGGTATACACTGCCCGCACGACTTCCCGGTCTTGCGTTCGTTTCGACCCCGCCCCTTCTCGCCTTACTACCAGCCTCAATGGATCTCAAATCATATAATTTATATTTTACACTTAGATATCTATTTATTTTTAAAGTAGGTTTCATGCCGATAGAGTTATTCAGTACATTTACAGGGTGATCAATATTCGATGGCCACCCACTTTTTTTTCCACAGTTTTTGAAATTTTCAAACGAAACTTTCAGGATCTTAACTGCGTCAAATAAAGTTTCTTTTCAGGTTATAGTCAACTCTCCAATTCTTCTCCAGCGACCCTAACTTTGGAATTCCCAATGGGATGTGGAATTTTTTATGACGGATTTCGATAGAAAATCAAATTTTGAATCGATTTTATACTGGTGAATTTTTTTATTCGGGGCTCCGTTTCGCCACGAATAGCGAAAAATCATTTTAAGAAAATAATCAGTCTAAAGCTGGTATTGAATGAATGAATAATTGAAAAGTTACCGTTTATTGAAAAAAAAAAAAAATATATTTATATATACCTGTAAAAAAAAAAAACCTGTACCAATGTCGATTCATAATCGACGAAAAAATTGCGTAAAAAAATATATTTATATATACAGGGTGTTCAAAAATTATTTTATTTTTGCAATACCAGTTTTAGACTGCTTATTTTCTTAAAATGATTTTTCACGATTTGGGGCGAAACGGTGCCCCGGATAAAAAAATTCATCGGTATAAAATCGATTCAAAATTTGATTTTCTATCGAAATCCGTCGTAAAAAATACCACATCCCATTGGGAATTCTAAAGTTAGGGTAGCTGGAGAAGGTTGGAGAGTAGACTATAACCTGAAAAGAAACTTTATTTGACACAGTTAAGACCCTGAGAGTTTCGTTTCAAAATTTTAAAAACTGTGGAAAATAAAGTGGGTGGGCATCGAATATTGAACACCCGTATATAGGAACCAATCATTAAAAAAAAATATTAAATTATATATTGATATTTACACCTGTATACGATATCAACCACCGTGAATTTAATTTAATTTCTGTTAGTCTAAATTTTATTAATTTAAATGAATTCTTTAATCTAGTGTTGAAGAACAATCGCTTACAAGAGGCCGAAATAGAACGATGTTTGGCTGTATAAAATGTGTTATCAGTTTGGGCAGAATAACTTTCAATGGTTAAACGTTAAAAGGTACATATTTGTTCCGAAATGGTGACTGGTAGGTGGGAAAAAATAAAAAAAAAAATAATGGATTGGAGGGACAGACATAGTCGTTTAAATAAATTTTTAAAAAATAAAAAATTAGGTGTGGCAAGAATGAAGGGCTGCTCTGACCATGAAGGCTGGATGGCGTCTAAAACATTCGTTGAATATAAGTAAAATTTAGTATCTATTTCAAGCTCTATGTAACACTGTACCTTGTAACCTTTCATGTGCAAAAGCGCTCGCCATCTGCCCGTCAGTTTTAAAACTTTGCTGTTATCCAAATATTATTGCTATTTTAATAACAAATTATTTAAAACTCAGTAGATTTTATTATTGCTAAACCTTTTTGGAACTATAAGTATATATGAGATAAAGTTTGGTATGGTCATTTTTTTTCTTTTTGCTTGGAGCCACCCAGGCTTTTGTTATTGAATATTCAACAGAGGTACGAAGGTAGTATGAAGTGCGCTCTAACCATGTAAATCCATATAAATATTTATTATGTGGCGTACAAGGATTGAGAGGGACAGGTACATGAGCTAAATGGGGACGTTGGAGATGGACTAAAGCGGGGGAGGCGGGGGGGGGGGGGGCTAAATTATATTGTAGATCGGCTTCCCGCCGGCGGCCATTATCCTCTTCCTCTGTCCTCCTCTTCCTGCTCCTAACTAGATAATGGCTCTGTCCACTCTCCCGCTCCTGTCTGCATCAATGGCCATTGTTCCCTAAACTCCTTCTACTGATAAACATTTTAACAAAATTTAATTGCTATATTAACATAACAGTGTTCTTTCGACAATATTGAATAAAATTTATTTATTTTTCTAAAAAATATTTAGAAAGATATTTGTTCCGAGGCAGAGATAGGCCGTCTAAATAAAAGAAAAAAAATAGAAAATTAGGTGTGGCAAGAATGAAGGGCTACTCCGACTAAGAAGGCTGGATGGCGTCTAGCCTCTAGTCTCTAGGACCTGTGTCGTGTGGAAGCGAGAGGATTGTACCGCAAGGCCGCGGACTGATAAAAAACTTATTTTATTAGTTATTAAAAAACTAAATGAGGAGGTCCAAGTCCTACTCTAAGGGCTGTTTTCATTTGTTTGAGATGTTTGAGCTCGTCTGTTCTTAATAGAAAGTTAATTTCATTTATCTATATTTTATGATATAGTTTTTCTCTGTAAAGGAGGGCTATCACTTTTTTAATTATTCATCGTTTCCCAGCGCCTTTGAGATGTCTCGAGGTATACCTGATTCAGTTAAGCTTTTGGTGTAGTAAGGGTACTCGGTAAACATATGGTATACTGAAAAACCATTGCAATACATTTCTCTTTTGGGAGAACTGTTGATTCATACATTTAAATAAATACATAAAATAAAAACTAATAAAATATAGAA
This sequence comes from Euschistus heros, assembly GCA_003667255.2. NCBI lineage: Eukaryota > Metazoa > Arthropoda > Insecta > Hemiptera > Pentatomidae > Euschistus > Euschistus heros. Next base: position 1,593,884 of record RCWM02000008.1, on the reverse strand, counting down.
TAAATAATATAAAACCACCGTTTTGTCTTAGAGATCAATATCTCTTATTTACATAACTTTTAGTATGTAAATATTTAATTTTCTGATGACAATTTCCGCAAAATGATTATTATTGCAGAAAACTAATAATAATATTTTGTCTCGTACATTTTTATTATTTATGGAAAAAATAGTATGATTTTCTATTACTGCAGGTCAGGAGGCTAGACGACAATGAACGGCATGCAATACAGGCTAAAACGTCAGCGCTCTATTTAAAGTATTTTAAGATGGGTGTGTTACTTTTTACTCCTAAAAGCATACCCTAAATCATGCTATCTGTGGTACATACTTATAAAAGATTTAAAGGAAAGACATGGATTATTGTGAATTGTGTGAAGTTAAGAACGATCCGATACGAATAATGATGTCATGCATAAAATATTCTTCCGAACGATATTATTTTATACATAAAATTAGAAATATAATAAATTAAGACAACCCTTCTTATATATAGATAATATCAAACCCTAATTCTGGACTAGAAGCGTTAGGCCATTTTATAAAATCCACTAGCATTAAATTGTAAAAAATTATATACTTTTCATTGATTAAGGTAAAAAAATAATTATTTTAAATAAATATTTCTTTAAAGTTGGTTAATGGCGTCTAGCTAAAGCCTGAAAATATAATTTTATAAAAAACTGCATTCCACACTCTTTCTTCATAAAATGTTATTATTATTGTAACAGCACATAATGTGTGAATGTAAATCGTACAGCTGTCTATATTACTTACTGTCCACATTTGTGGCAGATTGTATTAATTAGTCAATAAAAGATTCACATTAAAGAAAAATGTAATAAATGTAGGTTGCACTTGCCAGCAACTGGGAAGATAGTCCAAGCAAGCAGCTTGTGTCAGAAAAGGGCCTAACAAGGAAAGTTTTGGTGTAGTTTTAGTTTTGTTACTGCATAGTTTTTGGGGTACCGAATGCGAATATGATGTTTGCCAACAAAATTTCTGTTATGAAATTTTGATTATATCCTATAACGCCTAAGATACTCATTTAGCGTGCTGGGTATTTTATGTAATTTAATCAAATGTTAATATATAGGACCTAATATTGAATTTAACCAGCTTTGAAATGAATAAAAGAAATTGGAAATCGAACAAATAGTTTTGGAGTTATAGCGAAAAATGTTACTTTATGTGAGAAATGTTTTTTTTGGGGGGGATTTAAATAAAATTTCATAAACAGGATCTGATAGTAAATTTAATCAGCTTTGAGATGAAATAAATAAATTTGGTATCCAAGAAACCATATAATATCAAAAAGCTGCCAGGACTAAATGGAGGAGCTCTTGTGTTTCGTGAACTTACTGGATACCTGTAAATTCATATTACCCATCGATATTACACGCATTGTTAGTAATATTCATTGGCTAGGTGTACTCCAGAAGTTTTGAAGTATAAAAAAAAAATTAAATATTTATAGACTTATTCCTGGTTAGGACGGGTTGAACATTTCTATGATTATAAAATATTTCCAAAACAATGATCAATAAGCCTTCCTACAGTTCAAGTAGCAAAGAGGACTCCCCGTTTTCTTTTTCCTTTACACATAATCTAAGTTTTAATACCCCGTGGACATTAAAGGCTTGTAGTAGTGGCACATTTAATATTTATCGACCCAACACCTAATGGCCGTAACTACTAGGACCACGGCGACCTAGCCGCGGTAATCTAAAGATACGAGGCACTACATAAGAAGATAATCGTTGGCTGAGCTGGAGATGGAGTATGCTAATAGGGGAGGGGGTAGTGGAGGGGGAAGGGAAGGGTAGGGGGTGGTGGGGAGGGGCAATTGCTATTAGAGGAGCTACAATTATACTAACCTCCCCTAATGGCCTTACCCACCTCCTTCTCTTTAATCCATTTATAAACGAATTACAATTCCTTACTCTTATCCTACCTTCCTCAGCCTAGCTCTCCGATCCGATTTAAACCATTCGTGCAACCAAAGGTGTGGCTATGCATATATTTTGGTCACTCAGATGTGAATTTTTGCTACTGTTTATTTTTGGACAATGCAAATACACTTTTAGCTGGGGGTCTATATATATATTTTTAACCGACTCCAAAAAAGGAGGAGGTTCTGAATTCCACTGTATCTTAATTTATAATTTTTTTTGTATGTTTGTCACGTAATTATTCCGTCAATTATAAACCGATTTTTTTTTTTTTTTTTTTTTTTTTTTTATCAAGAGGTCATGCTTTAGAGATGGTCCAATAAAAATTTTATTGAAACCAACTCAGTACTTTAAAAAAACATACAAAAACAAACCATTAATAACAAATCACTCTTAAATAACCTTCCATTATAAACATATTACTCCATGGCAACTATATCCAAATTATTAACAAATATTATTTTAATATATAAACAAAAATACACTCACCACGTAAAAAAAAACGAATTCAATATTAAACCTTCATCTACAATTGAACTAAAACATAGAAAAAAAATATTTTAATTACTTCGAATCAAAGAGCATTATGGGACAACCAACGGAATCATCGATACTTATATGCCTAATCACAATTAACGATCAGTTATTTTTGGAGTCGGTGCCAATTAAAACAAACATAATTTGAATGAAAGCTATTAATTGTATAGATTACAACTATTTTATTCCGCCACACTGCTGTCTCGAGTCGTATGAAAGTTTGTTCACTCTGGGAAAAATTTAATATTTTTTTTAATCCTTCTCAGTATTGGTTTATTATGTTAAAAATAAAGTCGATGTTTATCTGTGAACACATTGGTTTTTTTTAGAACTTCTGGTTCGTTTTTACATTCACGCCAATTTAATTTTTTTGACATGCATATGTTTTTATTTTTATCAACTTTAATCAAAAATTCAGCTGGATGGGGACCTCTCAAACAGCGTTATAATTTTTAGAAGACCCTTCTCATCTATTTAGCTTGCAGCGCTGCAAGGTTGGACAACGCGATGAGCTTTGCTGTTCGGTGATATTCCTAGTCATTTCTTGTTGGGCGGTTAAGCATGGTTGGCTAGTCGAGTCAGATATTCGCTACCAATTAGCGTCACATCATTGGTTCAGTACTCCCATTTTTGTCCACCATAAAAAGAAATTCATAATATTTTCTTTAATATGTTAATTTAAAACATGAATGAAGATATAAAGTTGCTCTACTATGCAGTACAGGTAGCCTACATCAGTTTTTCAGTCCGACAGACATAAAGAGAGGAACCAGAAGCTGCTGATTGAGTTAGAAGATGTTTGCGACTATAATTATAGGACCCCCCCCCCACCATCCCTTTGCTGGGGTAATGAGCTCAAGCCTCTGAAGTCATGGCTGATATCTCGTTACCGCCGCCTTTCTGTTTGTCTCCCCGCCAGCCCTCCATTCCCAGCAATTGCTACCCCTAACTAACTTCGCCTCCTCCTAATGTGCTATATTACGCACATATCCAGAGGGTCGGGTGTGTTTTTTATACCTGAGATGGGGTATCAGCGAGTTTGACAGAATTTAAATATTTCATGATCTATACTGTTATATAAAAGGACAAGTTATTTCAAGGACAAGATTAGAGGAAGAAAAGACTTATCCATGTCAAAAAAATTAAATTGTATCAAGTATGATTACCGTAAATGTAAAAACGAACCATAAGTTCTCAAAAATCTGATGTGTTCGAAACACAAAATAAACATTGAATTTTTATTTTTTCGATGATAAACCGGTACTGAAAAGGCTTAAAAAAGAAACTCAATTTTCCCCAGACTGGGAAAAACAATAGATCATAGATCTCTGTTATATGTCTACATATCGCTATAGTGGCACAAATCGAATAATTTTTTAAGATATTTTTCTTTGCTAAGGAAAATGCATAAGAAATGTTTTAGTTCGCTTAACAAGACTTAAACGTTCAAAGCTTTAATTAGTTACAAAAGACTCATATACATGACCGTGATTAGACCTGTTTGGACATACGGAGTTGAGCTTTGAGGCTCCTTTTAAACCATCCAATTCATCTCTTATTTAATTCTTTCAATCCAAAAAAACAACAAATATTTATTTATTTAAATTTCGGATCAACAATAAATGTTATACACGAACTGTTTGATAAATAAATGTTATAAGCCAAGTATGTCTTGGTAAGCCCTAGGCTTTAATCTTCTTGTTATTGATGTTCCTAAGTTATACTCCTTTCAATCCAAAATCCTTCAAAAATCCTCAATGCTCCTTACTTTTTCACCGATAAACCTATCCATAATGTTCTATTTGTTGCTGATTTAGCCCTAACCAGATACCTATCCTTTCATAGTAAGCTCCATAGTCACTCAAACCCGTTAGTTTCTCAACTTGCTTCCCACTCCATTCCTGATAATCCTCCGAGGCGTCTGAAACGAAGATGGCCTAGATACCTTCTAGTGTACAAGTTTTAATAAAGTGAAACTGTTGAGTAGTTCTTTTCAAGTTTTAACATATTATAATCGTTGTCAATACATTTACTTGATGTATATATTCTGTACAGTTGTAAATTTCAATAAATGTATATTAAAAAAAAAAGTTTGCTTAAACAAAATTACCTTCAAGTTATACCTTCTCTCGTTCAAGCAAACTAAAGCATTTCCTATGCATTTTCCTTAGCAATGAAAACGTTTTTAAATGCACTTATCTCAAAAAATGATATTTCTAATTGTACCAGTATCGCAGCACATGAGCGATATACTCTACTTATTTTCCCGATTTACTTTATAGAATTAAAAGGATCAAATTACATAAATTAATAATTAGCATAAATTAGCAATCATTATTCATTATAAATTATTAATTATTATTCGAAATGAACATAGTTGAGAGGGAAACTGTCGATAAATTTTCGATCCGAGCAACATCAACAGAGCTAGAAGCCTCAGTCAAGAAAGCCTCAATATTTAAAAAATGTAGGCAAACGTGACCTTTTTCAATTCAAACCAATATGCTCCTAACCGGTAGGTCCTTGCGAAAAATGTTACAAAACATAAATATCATCCATTAACTTTCTGATAAGGAAACTGTCGTCAAATTTTAGATCAGATCAACTGCCAGTAGAGCTTGAGTGAGCCACAAGTTTTGAGTGTGAAAAAACCTTAATAATATTAGGTAATAATTAACCCAACCCCTAGGTAATAATTGACCTGAAATAAAGTCAAGAAGAGGTACTAATAGTTTGCCTCCTACCTAAAATATATTACTTCTTATGTAATCACCATATTAGGCAATATCATTTAGCCCGATGACTGATGTTACTTTAAAAATAATGTTAAAATCTTAAAAATCTTGGTATGTAATTACTTAAGAAAGAAGCTAAAAATAGTGAAAATGTTCTTTAAAAAACTAACCATTCCAAAATATTATATGTTTCAATAATATCCGTTCATAGAACCTTGAACGAGGTTCATTGGACTTTTCTTAGGAAGAAAATATTTTCTTAATTAATTTTAATTTGTCTGTATTTTTTCCGTTCTTTTTACTTTTGCTCAAACTTCTCCTTCCCTCCTCCCTCCTCTTTCTTCCCCCTGAGACAAGTCAATATTTATTTTCTGACCCTTTTAATTATTTTAACCTAATTACATTATTTTTTGGCATCGTTCCTAAGTCTCGGAGGAACTCGGAGTACTTTGGTAATTACGTTGGATCTCTGGTCTGGAACTGGCAGGGGTTCCATCCCGTAAATAAACTAATGGAACCTTCAACGAGAATTCTATAAAACAGGAATATTTTTACTAATAAAAGTTTTAATTTAATTTTTGAAAGTGATTTTTTGTAGAGGAAGTAAAGTCATTTTTGTGAGTTTTCTTTTTAAGTTTCAATTCGAAATTGAATTATTCGCTACTTGTTTTCTTTTGTTCATTAGAAGACTTATTTCAAAAGAAAAAATGAGGTTAAGAAATTCGCCTTTATTTCTATAAAAAATATAATATTTAAATCATCAATCAATATCATATAAATATTTGTTATATATATTTTATACTAAAAATTTGAAACAAGAAAGCAAATGCCTGTACCCGTCAAGGGAAGAAAAATCCAAGTATTGGGTTGGTGCAAAAATAATGCAGGTTTTGCACATTCATTTTGTTTAGGTAAGTGCTTTCATAGCAAAGATAATCATTCCAGTCTAGTTAATGAATGTTATTTTTCCTCAAGATTAGTTTAGATTTTGTGAATTTTTTTACGAGTTCAAACAAGTCGAAGTGTGGCCCAAACCGCGCCTAACATCAATGTTATTTGGGATATAGGAAGCATCAGTGAATGAATGTACAGTTTAGTGATGCTTTCAAAAATTTCGTCTTGGAGATTTTTATCTTGAAGATCGTAGTAGACCTTCTTTTGTTTATCACAACCGTTTGAGTGCTTTGGTATTATGTACTACAACTATGTCAGGAAGGACGCGCTATCCTAGAGGTTACCTACCTGTTCTAGCAAGGATAGAAAGGTCAAGATTCGTGAGTCCTCCATGCAATAGATTTCGTCCAGATAAAATTTAAGCCCTTGCCCCAACTCTCTTGGCCATAGAATCTCCTGTAAACCATTTTTTTATTGAATGCATCCTTATTAGTTTCTAATCCTTGTTTTGTTTGGTGTTTTTGATTTGGAAGGAGATATCACAGTTGTGTTATCGATAGATTTTGTGTTCCACCTGAAGATTACCCTAACAAAAGTCCGACGGCCATGAAGTCCCGTGTAGGTGAAGTTGCAGATAGTTGGGATGGTATATCGGCTCACTAGTTGGCTTATTAGTTTTGAGGTTGGCATTATTCGCCCACAACAAAGGGATCTAATTAAATTCGACCCCTAGGCCTACCGCGCTGTGTTATATGCTCTCTGTGTCCTGTCAACATCCAAGGTCTCCTCCACTAGTGAGTAGGCTCTCCATCGTATATTTGGCGGTATTCTTAATATTTATTACTTAATTAAAGAAAAATATTGATCGTTTAGTTATATAATATCCTCAATAAACGAATGAATTTTTCAAAATTAGTGAGAGGATGAAATGAAATGAAAAGAAACTAAAGGGCCTTGGAAGAATGATAATAATTAACAGTACACTGTTGGCCTAGCTGCTATATATAAATTTAAAAAAACAAACTATTTATTGATATTTACAACTGTACACAATATATTGGGTTGTTTCACATGAAATGTCCGATTTTATAATATTTGAAATACATAGAGGATTTTGCGAGTATCTGTTGTTTACTTCCTAAGTTCACATATCATAATCAAGCAGTTACTAATCCTCTACTTTTCTTTTATAAACATTAGCTTCCCAATCAATTACACACTGTTTAGTATACCTTCAAATATGAACATGGAAACACGCGATTTTCGTGTAATATTTTTTTATGAGTTTAAACTAGGTCGTTCGGCAGCTGAGGCTGCTAGAAACATCTGTAAGGCGTTTGGGGAAGGGAGTGTAAATGAACGAACCATTCGCCGTTGGTTTGCTAAGTTTTCGACTGGGGATACCAACTTGGAAAACCAGCCCCGAGGAAGACCTCCAACTGTAATTAGAGAGGTGAGATCATTACCTCTACAACCTACTCCAATGAAATTGGCCAAATGCACGAAAAATTATTGAAAAAAACAACCTGGATTGGTAAATCGGAAGGGCCCTATACTCCTACACGACAACGCTAGACCCCACGTTTCAAAACTTACCATGCATAAATTAAAAGAGCTGGGGTACGAAGTTCTTCCGCACCCACCATATTCTCCCGACTTGTCTCCAACAGATTATCACCTTTTCAGGAATTTAGACAACTTCTGCAGAGGAAAAATTTTTGCAAATGATGCTGAAATCAAAAGTGCGTTTTCAGATTTTGTTTCACTTCAAAGCTCAGAGTTTTTCAAATCCGGGATAAAAAAGTTATTGTCACGTTGGGAAAAATGTGTAGAAAAAGAAGGTAAATACTTCGAATAAAATTATATTGTTTTCATATTGTATTTTTACTAAAATCCCTTTACCTTGAAAACGGACATTTCATGTGAAACAACCCAATACAACAAGTAAATTTGATACAACAAGTAATAATGATAACAATGCCTTGTAAATAACTTGTGAAGAACTACTTACTAGTAACACTTCAATAAAAATTTTATATTAGAAGGTCCCTAGGCCATCTTCTATTCAGGCTCCTCGAATCCGATCGGCAATCAGAAGACCGAAATCAGGTAATTTTAACAAATTGATAGCATTTTAGAAAAAAGTAGGGCTTGCATAATACAACGGTAAAATAATAAAATTAAAAAAAAAATCGTTTTTTTACAATCGTTAGTTTTACGAAATCTATAAACGAATCTTTTTTAAATAAATTTATCAAAATTTACAACTGTACAAATATATACATAAAATAAATGTGTTAATAATTATTTAAATAACTTTAAAAATTTATAAAAAACTACTCATCAGTAGCACTTCAATAAAAACTCTACACTAGAAGATCTCTAGGCCATCTTCTTTTCAGACGCCTCGGAGGATTATCGGGAATGGAGTGGAAAGCAAGTTGAGAGACAAATGGATTTGAATGGTTATGGAGCTTTTTATGAAAGGATAGATATCTGGTTTGGGCTAAATCAGCAACATATGGAACATTAAGATCTTTATGCATAAGTTTATTGGTGACAAAGTAAGGAGCATTGAGGATTTTACGAAGGATTTTGGATAGTAAGGATTGAATACGAGATGAATTGGTTGGTTTAGTGGAGCCCCAAAGCTCAACTCCGTACGTCCAAATAGGTCTAATCACAGTCATGTATATGAGTCTTTTGTAATTAATTGGGAGCTTTGAACGTTTGTCTCGTAAATGTTGAAGTAGTCTGTAACGACGGGCAGTTTCTTGTCTTTTATGTTGATTCCTCGTAAGAACTTTGTCAAAGTGGAGTTTTAGGTAGAGGATCTGTTCTACAGAGATTAATGGGATATCGCTAAAGTGTACTGTAGGACAAGAAGTCGTAGGCTAACAACGAAAGGTATATATAAATTCAAAGGCATAGTACTAATGATAGATAACAATAGTAGAATTAATTTTAAATTAATACTACTTTCAAATTTTAAATGTTACAAGAAAAACAATAAAAATCTTAAGGTAAATAATTTAAAAAGAAGGTAAGATATTAATGATATAATTATGATTATAACAATAATAGTATGAGTTATGGCAAAATAAATATAAAACAAAATTAGAATTTTATTGTGAGCATTCTTATCTGATTGTAATACATATATGTTTCTTATATATGTCCATAGTAAATACCCTCTGTTTACTACAGAAATTATATGCGCTAGCAATAAAGAAACGTTTGAATGTTGCTTTGTTGAAGGGAGTTAGGTAAAAGGATCTGGTTTTGAGGGGACTCATCGATGACTATAATGTTAATGATTTGATAATTAAGAAGGAATATAATAATTATAGGGAGTTGACTGTGAGGAAAGAGATTTGTAAAGGAACGAACCAAAGAAGTATTGTCATTCGAAGGAGGGGAATAACTATTTCAATTTGGTCTACTGGTAGGAAATATGGTCAAGACGGGATATCCTTAGAACGAATCTCAGACAACAGTTCATAATCTTCTTCAATCTTGTGTCAAATGGTGAAATATGATGGAAGAATCTAGCTAGTTGGCGGATTTATTGTGGAAGGAAATTACGGGATCGGATTAGGAATCGAAGGGCGAAAATTATTCGTCGGGCAATAAAAGAGAATACATATACATTTATTTTTTAATTAAATGCAAACAAATGTATTTTTTACATCCATGCTTTAAAAGCTAACGACTTAGAATAAATTTTATTTGAATTAATCTCTCTAAAAGTTTTAAATTATGTAAACATCGTTTATTAATTTGTGTGAAAGTTCCAAGAGTATTTTCCATATTTTCCTTAATAATAAATTAAGGAAAATACTAAACCTTAAATACATCGTTACCCCATAGAATATTTAAAACGTAAATTTAAGTGAAATGTACTTTGGACTTTTTGAAGAATTTATCTCTTCACCCTCTTTATTTTTATTTTTATTATTTTAAAGAGGCACTTGATTAAGTTGTAGCACAAAGCCTTTGAAATAAGTTTAAGCAGTTAAACTTTTTGTTGTTATTTAAGTAAAAGAAGAAATAAAATTGTCCCTCTTTTTTTGGGTTTATAGATTTGCATGTTTGACGAGCACTAAAAGCTGAGCCTGTGTTTTCTCAGAATAAAACAGAACGCCATATCCATTTAATATTTATAAGAAGTATTACATTTGTTAGCCTTTCATGTTATTTAAATACGGGTTTAATACATTAAATTTGCGCATCTTGAATAAAAATAAATTAATTATCAATCAATAAATTATGTTAAATTGAAGTGATCAGAGATAGCTAAATTTGCCCTCTTAACAAAGTCAAGAAATTTCGGATGAGATCTTGGGTATTTTTTTAAATAGGCGCACGATTTTTTGAAACCATTAAATGATTACTTGACAAAATCTCAGTTAATTATAGTTCGAGAGATTTGGGAAGGCAACTGGCCCAAAGTAAAGGGTATAGGGCGTTGTCTGCTTGAGCCAATGACTTGAATCCACTGCTGCCGCTTCTCCTACCTGAGTATAAGGATAGGACATCTAAAGACAACATCGATATTTCTATGCTTATGACATCGAAAAATGAAACATCGATTCATCGAATAATAGTCATAGGTGTTTTGAACATCCATGGTATTTTATATATAATGTAAGCCAGGCTGTTAAGTTTTAACTAACCTTAGTAATATAATTGATATAGGTTTAATAAGCGGCAACAATGTTTTTTAAAGCATCGATATTTTTTATATTTATATTAAGCTGGATTACTAAGTTAACAAATAAATTTGTTTGAAAACATCAGTGATTCTTATATCTTTCAACTAATTCAAGTTAAATAATTTACATTAGTTAAATGAATGTTAAAGCCAATTATGTTTCTCATATTTATTGTAACTGATACTTATTGTTAGGATTACCTTTTGAATAATTTATGTTAGTTAACTGTGTTTAAGGAATTGGTTGAAAGCACCGAAATTTGTGATTATTAACATTTGTATTAAGTAAAACAAAAACATAGATGTTTTCCTACGATTCGTTTAGTATTAATTTAACTAACATTTAATATTTAAAAGGTAATCCTAATATTAACAGCGAACCCGAGATATTTCTGTTAGTCTGCATTGAAAAAGTTCAAAAGGGATTTCTAAGATTTAAGTAATTGTAAAAAAGAAAGGGGTATGACTTAAGTTTTATGTCTTTTATCTGACGCAATATAACCTGTATCCGTCGGCAGCAGATAGAACCGACAACGTCAGTCAACGCCTCTCCAAAACCTTGTGGCCATCCCTAATCTCACGAACTTTAATAATAAATTGATCCTTGTATTTTATTTAACTAAATATTTTACATTTTTAAAGTCAATTCTTCTCTACATTCCACTGATCCCTGTTGAACAGATCCGCTATCTAGGACTCCAACTTAACTAACGTTTAACTTGGAATCCACATACAAGACTAAAACGATATAGCCACATAAAGTCGAAAACTGCTCGTCGTTTTCGACTTCCTTAACATTACTAAACAAACGTTCAAAGCATCCCATTTCCTACAAAAGTCTCATTTATATGACAGTTATCAGGCCTATTTGGATATATGGAGTTGAGCTTTTGGGCTCTACTAAACCATCTAATTCATCCCCTATTCAATCCTTGCAATCCAAAATCCTACGAAAAATCCTTAGTACTCCCTATTTTATTACAAAAAAACTTATCCATATAGACCTTAATGTTCGGTATGTAGCAGATTTATCTCAAACCAGATACCTATTCTTTCATAGTAAGCTTAATAACTATTCTAATCCACTAGTCTCCCAACTTGCCTCACACTCCATTCCTGATAGTCCTCCGAGGCGCCTGAAAAGGAAATGGCCCATTTTCTAATATAAATTTTTATTGAAGTGTTACCAGTGAGTAGTTAGGATATTTACAAGTTATTTACATCATTATGATCAAATTTACTTGTTGTATATTATGTACAGTTGTAAATATCAATAAATAGTTTTAAAAAAATAAAAAGTTCTCAAAATCATCACACTACTTTCTTAATAGACGGTCAACAGTAAAACTTTACGGTGCTAGGGAATGGACTGATCCCATTATTCTCCCTCCTCCCCCTCTCTCCCTCCCCTCTCCCCCTTAGGCCTCGTTTATTCAGTTGCGACGTACGGTGTAAATCCTAACGCATTTTATTCCGGTGAATTTCTGTTAAAATTGAATTTCCAGACACCGCCATCGCTTAGACCGTTTCTTGCTCAGAGCGAATTTACAATTTCATATCCTCTCCTCTAGATGGCGTAATTTAAGGAGGGCCCTGGGTCGCCTCTTGATTAAATTGTCAGGAGATGGGAGAGCGGTTTGGGGTAATTCCCGTTGGCGTATGCCTCAGTAAACTTTCAACCACACCCCCGTCCTCTTAGGAGCGGGGGAAATTCTTATCGGCAAACTCCATTAGATTTTCACAAACTTACACCGGATTAAAACTTAAAAGCGAACATGGAGCGATTATTAAACACCCTAAGGCCATCGCTGCCGATAGGGGTGGGGAGGTTATCCTAAAGCAGAATACTCATTTGTAACGACTTAGAGCATAGCTTAGCGTGTTGAGAGGGGATAGGTGTGGAATTAAAATAAGAGGCACCCAAAGCGATACTAAAACTAGAATTATTTTCCAAAGGATTCCATTGCAAAGGTCTCGGGTATTTTTTACAATTGGCACACATTTCCAATAGATACATGCCAAAATAGATACCTAAAGATTTTATTAAAAACGTATGACGCTAATAACTGTTGAAATCGAACTAGTAGGCACTGTTTTTCAGAGTAATTGGATTTGTAATTAATTACGACAACCACCGAAATATAGAAAGTTTATTGCGGGGTAGGGCAATTTTAAAAAAAGTAAAAAAAAAAAACTCAATTTACCCCTGACTAAGAAAAACAATAGATCATGGATATGTTTATCTGTAATCCACTGCTTTCCTCAATTTACATTTTAGAATTAAAATTATCGTATTACTTAAATTAATAATTAAATTGAATTAACAATTAATCATTGTGGGAAATTAGTAAAGTTAAGAGAAAGCAGAAGGTTTTAAACATGAATTTTTTATTCAAAACCAATGTAGCTCTTAAACGGTAGGTCCTAGTGATAAATGTGATATAACAAAAAATATGTTCCATTAAATGTTTGATTACGAAATTGTTGGACATTATTTCGATCCGAGCTGGAGCGTGTCAAAAAAACCTGGAAACCTAAACAATGAATGCAAAACCTGGCATTTTGCATTCAAACCAGTATAGATCCTGACGGTAGGTCCTAGTGACCAATGTTATATAAGGTAAACCAGACAGTTATTGCTTGGAGTACGCATGATGATATTGAAGGATCAATACAATTGGGATTGATGAATTAACTGCCACTTCTATTGGAATTATTTTATTAAAATATTAGTTTCGAATGCTAAACATTTAGCTTCAGTTCTATTTTGTATGTTTTAGAAATGAAAATGAGTGTTTAGCATTCGAAACTAATATTCTAATAAAATAATTCCAAAAGAAGTGGAAATTAATTCATTGGGCAGTTATTGACACCCTTACTTAAAAATTATAAGTAGATATATATTTATTTATTTAATAAAAATAAAAATTTATTAAAAATACTCTCAATTCTGTCCGTTTTTTAAAATATATCCTGTGAATTACTGATATTACATTAGCTTTAGTCACTATCTGGTAAAATAAATTCCGTTAGTAATGGCGTGAACTAACAATCAATTGTTAGTCAAGTCTTCTACCAGACAACTATCACCCTGATGAAGACGTACAAGGCAGGTCGAAACGTCGGTACGCCAAATATAAAATTTTTTTATATGAAAACTTGGACGTGTTTATTTACCCCTCACCATTTCTTCACTTACATTAGCAACTTTACATTACATTCAGCAATAGAATCATCATTATTATTTATATAATTAGAGTATGAATATTTCCATTATATTTCTGATAAGGAAACTGTCCTCAAACATTCCATTCGAGAAACAGCAATAGGGCTTGTTACAAGTTAAAAATGTTATATTTTTTAGTCTGAAAAAAACGTATAAAAAAGTATAACTTCGGCCAAAAGTCGTATGTATTGTAATGGAAAAAAAAAAAAAAAAAAAAAAAAAAAAAAAAAAAGAATGGCTGCTTTACTTTCTGTATAGCCCGATAACTGAAGTCTCACTATATTTCTATTTGATTATTCAGATTACTGTTTTCCCAAGATTTTTTTGGAAATATATTTCTTTCTCTGAACAACCCCTCGAAGCCCTCCGGATCCCAGAGCCCTGGGGAGCTATGACATTAGCAAGGAAGGAGTTCGGGAGACCTTTACAGAGAAATGTCGCCAAATGTCAGTGGGGTCGTGTGCTACGTAACTCCTGCATCATAGGGATAGCTTTCCCGGCCAGAGGAAGTAGTGCCTTCGAGTATCGACGTCTACGGTCCCCTCCCCCGCCGGAACATGGTGCCTTCCGGATTGTGTTTTGCCGACTATCTTACTGCCATGGTGGCTGTGGCCAGGAATAAGTAAACGGATCGTGTTGTTTATTAGCGGCTTATCCGGTCCTCGCTCTGCCTCGGTCGGTATTTTTGTTTTGGTCCTCCCCTCAGGCTACATATTTCATCCCCTCTTTATGGTTAGTCCGCTTAGTTTGTTTATGCAGATACCTAACTGCAAAAAAAATATATAATAAATACATCGACAAATTCATAGCTAGTTATTCCAAAAAAAAAAAAAATTAAAATAAAAAATAACACGTAAAACCTTGTAGTTAGTTGTGCTCACTTTGTAATAAGAAAATTGTATAAAAAATAATAATAATAATAAAATACCATAAAAGTAAATGATTAGCTATGGGCATAATTAAGAATTTTGTTTATTTCCATTGTGCTTAAGTAGTCTTCTGCGTGGCAAGGAGCTGGATCGAACGGTATATAAAACTCAGTTTCGATTTTCGGTGGATTTGCTACGTTTTGCAATTAGGCGCCTCATATTTAGATTGTTACTACATATTTCACAACTTTAATTCCATCTTCAGGTTTCTCATTTGCTGGGGTTTATGCACATTGTCCTCCATCATAATATATATGAAGAGTTTTATATGGTGTGATTTTGTATAGGACAGTGCTTTATTTCTGAAATGCTTTTGCATCCTGAAGGAGCATCCATTAGCCGCCATTAATTTTCTTTGGATTTCCGGTAGCATTTTATTGTTCGCATTCACCTGAGAACCAAGATTAATAAATTCTCTCCCGTTCTGCAAGGTTAAATCTCCTACTTTTATGGCTCCTTTCCTGTGTGACCATTGTAACTTAAACCATTAGTAAACGTATACTTTTTTCATTTGATTATGTACATATAAATATGTTATATCAATTTTATGTACACCTGCCCATTATTGGTTTGCTGACCGTAAATATCCTGACTTCCATTCTTCTACCTAATTTCTTTTTAGGGAGTTACCGGCCCTTCAGGAAGAATTAATCTGTTTTGGGGAAGAAAACGAAAAGGAGGAAAGTTTTCTTAAAGATAAATTGATATTGAAAATTGAATTGAAAGATAAAACTTTCACTCTAAAGTTTTAACGAAGTGTTTCAACTCCAACTTCCAAGAGTAAAACCTTTTATTTTATATAGTTAACTACTGTTAAAGAGGAATAAGTTATAAAATAATAATCGATTAGCGGTATATCTAAAATGTTATAAAAATAAAAATGATATATTTAAGTGTAAAATGAAATATTTTAAAATGGTTAACTAAGGTTTAAATAAAAATTCGTTAACGGTAATAATTAAATATGTAATTTACATTATAAACATTAATAGTTGGGTGTCTTGGGCGTCTTTATCAAAAACTCGCAGAAAAAGTAAAAATTAAGGGAAATACGTTTTTATGAAATATATTTTTTTTATTAATTGATATTTACAACAGTACTAAAATACAATACTTAGCTGAGCTATGAATTTATTGGCATCTCAACGACTCACAAAGGTGCTACTCGTTGGTAGACTTCAAAAAATAATTTTGAATTTAAAATACATTTTATTGATCCCTGTAGAACAGATCCGCTTCCTAGGACTCCATCTGAACAAACGTCTTACTTGGAATCCACATTCAAATTAGAAACTGCTCGTCGTTTTCGATTCCTCATGCATTTACAGAACGAGCATTCAAAGCCTCCAATTAATTTCTAAAGACTTATTTGTATGCCAATAATTAGACCTATTTCGACTTATAGTGTTAAGCTTTAGGGTCCACTAAAACTTCCAATTCTTCTCGTATCCAATCCTTGCAATCCAAAATGCTTCTTAAAATCCTCAATGCTCCTTATTTTGTCATCAATAAACTTATCCATAAAGATCCCAATGTTCCATATGTTGCAGATATGGTCCAAACAATATACCTGTACTGACAAGCAACATACCCACTCGACTCCACTAGTCTTCCAACTTCTCAGTCAATTCCCGAAAACCCTCCGAGGTGTCTGAAAAGAGTTTCATTTATTAAAGCAACAGATACTCATCAGAACTACCCAGCTCTTCAAACGTTATTTACACTTCATCATGATCATTTCATCGCACATTTACTTATTTTAATTTTATAGTTGTGGATATAAGTTTTAAAAAATTAATAAAATCAAATGATTTAAATACAATAATTCACTAACGTTGGTTTCAGTTCTGGTAGATTACTTAAAAAAACACTGTGTGCTTATTCTTGTCTTAGATCTGAAATATTCGATTTATTTTACAAATTTCTTATTTGACCTAGTATTTCTTCCAGGATCTGCTTGTTATTATCCAATTACACTGTTTTTGCGTCTTCCGAGTATTATACTAATCATCATAGGCTTACCAGTAAGTATCGAAATACACAAGTAAATATATTTTCAACTCTTAATTAAAGCGATTAGTCTAATTATAACTCATTTATGATAAATGTTAATGCTCCTCTAGATTGCTGGAAGATGCCTTTGAAGCAAATTAAAGCTGGGAAAGGGAGTTAATCTTGAATGAGTTTAAAAGGCGCTCGCTGCTCGATTCGGAGCCCCAGCGGAGAGAAACATTCAATTTGTATTCCGCTTCTATGTTCATGTTTATTTTTTCATCTGGATATTTCTGGTTAGTGAGAGTATTCTGTTTGAAGGTTTAACCGTGCTCTGCTTTTCCATTGCTGTAAATTTATTTTTTTAGTGTTTTGTTTGTGTTCATCCCGGCCATATCGCATTGCTCTGATCTGCTGCAAGGGCTGTCATATAAGCTATAAAAATAGCAGAATCCATTTCTTACAAAAATATAATTAAATGCAGGCTGCAGTCCATAAGTTTGGATAGAACATCCTACAACATGCAAAATAAAAAAAATAAATATTATGGTAACAGAAACTCTTTATTTGTGTAATTCTTGAATCAGTTAACGCGATAAAATATTTTTAAAAAAACCGTAAATAACGAAAATAAATTAGAAATGATAACAATTTATCGTAAATTATAAAGGTGCAGTTGAACGTCGATTATCCGAACGTTCATTTAATGGAACCGTATTTTTTTTTTTTTTTTTTTTTTTAATTTAGACTTCTGTACCTGCATATTTGTTTACTGCGAACTTATATCATACTTACATACTTAAATCATTTAATTTATTTCTCTGAACCCCTTCCCATCTATTTCGATGATTATAGATAACTCAACTTCAATTTTAATTCGTTTTTTTGAGGTATACATCGCTTTTGGGTTCACTTTTGTTTTTAAATTACAGCACGTCTACAAAACGTAAGCGAGTGATACTTTTATTAGAAGACAAAATGAAACTATATATATATATATATATATATATATATATATATATATATATATATATATATATATATATATATAAAATTTCTTGACTGTTACTATTAAATGTTTCGTAAGGTTCTTGAGGTTCAGTCAATAAATAAAAACAACTATTTTGGCGACGTTTCGAGACTATTGTTCTCATAATCATGCCCTACAGTAAAAAAACAAGTTACAATAAAATTATATTATTTATGCAAGTTATTTCAAAACATAATGTTAGCTACAATCTAAGTATATAACATTATCTGTTAGAATAATAACTATCTATATATTGTAAGTAGTTTCATACTCCTCTATATTCTGTAATTATATATATTTTTGTTATTCTAACACATGTTGTTATATACTTATATTGTAGCTAACTTTTTTTTTTTTTTCACTGTGGGGCATGATTATGAGAACAATATAGTCTCGAAACGTCACCGAAATAGTTGTTTTTATTTATTGACTGAACCTCAAGAACCTTACCAATCATTTAAGCTAATTTCGATTATCCGAACCTGACAACATTAGTTCGGATAGTCGGCGCTCTACTGTAATATCTAAACTGCTGCGAAACAACTTTTCATTTCTACCATTATTATAACTCTGGGCATTCTATTATAACAGATTATACTTAAAGGATTAAGGACTACAACTACAATTGGTGCATTTGCTATTTTATTAATAAAATAATTATTTAACAAAACATGGAGAGATTATTTTGTTTTTCATTTACATAAACTCTTTAATTAATATTATTTTGTACAATAATGAAAAACCTAATTTTTTTACAAGTTGTCTTCATTTATTTTATTTCTAATCCCACTCATGTTGTTTGATGTATTTTTATTTTGCTGTTGTAACTTCTTTCTTAGAGCTGAAAATATCTAAAAACGGTTACCGTACATTTGGATAATTTTCAATAATAAGTTTTAAAGATTTCGGTTGAAATTTTACTAAGGAACCTTCATAATTATAATATTATTCAGTGTGTTAAATAAAAAAAAAGTAGGAATCTTTCAAAATGCAAAACGTTGGCCGGAAAAGCGTTGAAAATCTAATATGCCCAACATGTAGCGCTTTCAATATTGGGATGAGCTAGGAGGCTCTCCTAGAAAACCAATCATTGGAAACGGGGAGAGGCCAAGAACAAGATGGGAATTTCTAATGCCTACTGTCTTGTATTTTGCTAAAACTATAATTCATGAATACAAATTCTTGCTGTATAGTTAGCAAACATTAGGCGAACGTCTTCTCATTTCTATATGTTTAGTAACCAAGTTCAAAAGTTGAATAATTTTATGTGTGACGGGTGGAAACCTACCATTTCAGGCTATTATTAATATTTAAAACAAATCGTCTGCTATGAGAAAAGTCTAACTAAGTGCAATTTTTTCCAAATTCGAAATAAAGTCATTTTGATATTATCACTTCTTATAAGTATAAAAAGTCACCATGTGAATTATATCTGCTATACCTGCACATTAGAGACTGAGAATATTTATTATGTAACTATCTGAAAAAGTTTGTTACTTAATAACTCTTACCTTCAAGCAGAGGAAATAATCGTTTAATTTTTTTAATAAATTGGATATAGAAAAAAGTATTCATACTGAAATGAAAGTTTGCATGGCTTTCTTAAGAAAACCTAAAGTTAGAACAAACATACTGAAATAAAAAATGAAATTTTCAAGCAGGGATGAATTTTTAAAACGTCTTTTAAGCTAAACGTGAGGTACCCATGAAAGTTTTTCAGAACTAAACATGTATTTCAAATTCTTGGAATCTATTTTACAAGGTAGTGACAATAAATAATGTAAAATCAGTTATTGACACCCTATGGATATCTTTTAAAATACGGACAATATTGTATTATGTATTATTTTTTCAAAAATAATGTAGGATTTCAAGATTGGAAGTACTTTTATACAATTGAGTTGTAGGATTTAAAATGATCTTAATGATTTATGTTTTGGGCTAATTTTTTTTTTTATAATTTTGAATAACTGTCTCGTTTACCCTACTTATGTGGATATAAATATTAAGCTTCTGTCTGATACTACTCTGAGGCATTTTCTTTACATTTAAATCCGAATAGATTTATTTCCTTTACTCTATAGAGTACGCCCCAGGAGGGTCCCACTAGCCCTAAGATCGATCCTAGATAGATAACTAGGTAAAAAGTTATTTGTATCAATCGAACCTGGACCCGATGAGTCCAGTCCCTTACCATTTAGCTACATTCTCTATATAACAAACGTTTTACGTTTTTCTGATTACTTTTTTTTGTATGGATATCTTCATTTATTAATCCTCTTCCAAACAATAATGTTTTGATAGAATTCCGTTTGTACTGAGATGTGGAAGCGTAATTTTCGTCAGTTTAAATTCAGTTGGAACGGAAAATTCTACTAAGTCTGAAGTGATAGCTGTATGAGTGAACAGTTCAGTTGTGGTTTAAAAAATTTCGGCAGGTAGATTTCAGCCTTAAGGACAGAAAGGTATAGAACGACTGCACCCCTTTATTGATATGTCCTAAGAACTTACAGAGAATCTCTCAATCAGCAAATCGAACATTAACCACCTCAAGGCAGTTAATTGCTCCAGCTTAGAACGGCCACAAAAAAAAAATAATAAAATAAGCTTTTTTTAACTTAAGTCTAAAATAACGTAAGTCTAAAATAACAGTTAAAACACAGTTTAATAAAAATTACAGATTAGTTATTATATATCAACCTTATTTTTTTTATAACTGCTTAATACTTGATGGGATCCGACGAGAATGAAGATGGAACGCAGGGACCATGTCCTCACCAACTAATGAAAACTTAAACCGCCCATTTCACCTTTAATTAATTCAAGGCAAACTTTCCCCCTCCCCTCTCCTCCCCCTCCCCCCTGCAATATTTAGCATCCAAACTGCTGGTAATTACCTCCCGGGGAGCTAGTTAGCCTCAGCTTCAGCTTATTACTGTTTTGTTTGTTCCGGATTGGTTGCACGGAATTCGAAACACGATTCACGGCAGGATTTAAGGATTCATGCCAAACTTATCAAAAAGAACTTGAAGCTTAGTCTGAAGCGGTTACTATGGCTAACCAAAAGACTGAGGTCGAATCATAATGTTAAAGAGAGATTTATTCTGAGCCTATTTTTTGATATGGATCTAAACTTTTATGGTGTAACGTTTTTTTCACACTCAAAAATATAATGTCAAATGCTGTAGCTCTGTCAGTGTTGCTCGGATCGAAACTTTTAACGACTGTTCCTTTATTATAAATTTAATGAAATATATTTTTAATTTTATTACATTTGTTGCTAATTTTATGACCTACCGTTTAGGTGCTATATTGGTTTAAATGAAAAAAGTGTAGCATTTATTACACGCTCTAGACCTGTTGCTGTTTCTCTGATTAAAAAATTGTTGAGTTTCCCAGATCAGAAATTAATTAGAGACTTGTTTTTTTTTGTATTACATTTGTCTCTAGGGCCTGCCATTTAGAAGCTAAACATTTTTTAATAAAAAAATTCACGTATACCCACATTTTTTATTTGTTTGGGCTTTTTTGGCACACTCTAGCTCTTTTGGTGTTGCTCGGATCGAAAATTTGCCAATGGTTTCCTCATCAGAAATTTAATCAAAATTTTTGAAAGTTCAAAGGTCAAAACTTTTTTTGACAAATGTTATACAGGACCTACCGTTTAGGAGCAATATTGGTTTGATTAAAAAAAGTCACTATTTGAAACTACTAGTTCTTAAAAATTTGGTACAGTAGTTTTCGCGGTCAGTGATCACAAACGAAAAATGGCTTGTCCTTTGATATAATAGTATAGATTTTGGAACTTTTTTTTAGCTTTCATCATTTCAATATTCCCAGGAAATATACTGAAGTCTTATTAAGATCTTAAGCTATTAGATTTTGCATAAGCTTTACTTTTCACGATATCGTGCTCCCCAGACAGAAAGGGTTAACACGCTCTTTGCTAGGAAGGCGATTGTTTCAACTCGTTCGTGAAGGGTGCTACAAGATGCTGCGATAAGAGACAAAAGTCAGCTGTGAATGACATTATAATGACAGTGGATGATAGTTATTTATTACCCTGCTATTATCGTGAACCAGGAGCACATGTGAGTCAGTTCTTTAAGTGAAGCGGAGTAACCAGATAGGAGAAGGGACGATTCTGTTTCAGGCCAAGCCTTGCCTTTCATCGGGGTCAGTAATTAGGGCAGGATGTGTAAGTCGAGAAGGAGCGTCCTCGTAGTCCCCACGTGTCCTCATTATATCCTGTTTTCTGGATTTCTTAGGGAGGATGTCACAGAGTATGGAGTGACTCGGATTTCTGTCCTGCGTTTCACTTGGCAATATATATATTTTTTTTAGTGAAATTTTTTTAACTATCAAAAATCTAACATTGTGACACAAACGCTTTAGATCTCTTGGTGTTGCTCGGATTGAAAATTTGCTGGAAGTGGTGATCGTTCACCACGGAAACTACTGAACCATCATTATTTTTAGAAAGGTTTAGCAATAATAAAATCTACTGGTGTTCAATTAACTAGTTATTTAAAAAGTTATAGTAGGTATGTGAATAACAGTGAAGTTTGAAAATCGATAGGTGGCTAGTACCATTGTACCTAACATGAGAGGTTACAATGGTACGGTGATACCTTGAGCTTGACATTGATAGTAAAATTTGCATTGGTTCTTGTTTACAGTAGCCCCGCCAGTAACTTTATAATGTTACTAGCTTCTCCTGTTGCGGCTTCGCCTGCTCTCATGAGTAAAGAATTCAGATAATTTTAATTAATTCTATCATATTAAAATTATCTGAATTCTTTACAGATTTTTTTCTCTTTCTAGATAAAAAGAGATAAATATCTTGTATTGAATTATGCAATTGATCACAATATCTTCAATTTAAATGCATAGCAGTAATTTTGACCTAGTTAAAATTGCACTGATCACGTATATAAAAATTACGTAGAAGCATAATTGGACATCCAGTATTTAGTTTTAAATTTGGCTATCCAGAGGGACAGAAAGTACTAAGGAACTCCTGCGGGTAATGTACTGCATTATAAGGGCCTACAACTGATAAAGGCCCATGATTCATATTATTACAAATAATATCAAAAACCAAAGGATCGACATTTTGAATTGGTAATAATTTTGATTCTGCAGAAATAATATTATTGGTTGAATTAGAATTTCTAACCATAAAAGTATAAAAAAGTTTGGTAAACCTCGTTTCTTGCACTCAACAGTGTTCATTTAAATTTTTATTATTGTAAATTTTACTATAGCTAAACCTTTCTATAACTATGAAAATGAGTTAGGTATAATTTTGTACTGATGGTTGTTACATTTTTTAGTAACATCATCTCTAAAAGTATAAATCCCCAGCCAAAATACATATTCATTTCAGCATTGACGTAAATAGTTGGAAGAAATACATTGTCATAAGATTTTTGACTTATCAAAAATCAAAAATCTTAAGTTGGAATTGAGGGTTATGTTCGTGCACCAGGATTTTATAACAGCCTATTAGAGATTTTTAATTATTAGAATACTGTTTGTTGTTGTCTTTGTAACCTTATTACTCCATGGGTGTGTCTTGTTTCGATTCCTTTAGGCCTAGAGAAACGTCAGTTGAGGAAATGAAAAGATGATACACCCACAAAGCGTGTTGAAAAGTAATTTGAGTTTATAAAGTATCGCCCAATTTATAAACTATTCCTTAAAGTATCTTAAAATCCTTGGGGCTTTTCTAGGTCTCGGAAATTTATTTTAAAAGAGAGCTGTCTTTTTTAACCATAAATTGTGGTATTAGTGCCGATATCGGTGGCCCCATAAATGGGGTCAAGCTAGTTAGTTATAGCTTTTATTACTTTGTTTTCTTTAGCGTAGAGATACCACCCTCGTATCTTCCCCCTTAAAAGCGCTACATACTGGGCATCTTCAATTAAGAATATTGAATCAATACTTGTCTCGGTGCGGCGTCGATAGTCCTAAAATGTCGGCTCAGGGCAGCTATATATGGCGGAGGAGATACTATAGTTCTTTATATCTATCTATATTAACTATATATATATATATATATATATATATATATATATATATATATATATATATATATATATATATATATATATATATATATATATATTATATTATTATATAATAGGACAAGGAATTTTTCGTTTGTGATCACTAACTGCGAAAACTACTAAACCAATCTGTTCAAAATTTTAACAACATCATCAAGGAAGATTTAGCAATAAAAATAATGAAATTTACTTATATTCAATTAGATCATTACAAAAGATATAAATAGATGGTGCAAAGTTTAGATTCCACTGAAGTTTCAAATTTCAACTACCAACATCATTTTCATACTTCTAGGAAGGTTTAGCATTAGTAAAATTTACAATAATAAAAATTTAAATGTACAATGTTGAACAGCAGAAACGAGGTTTTCCCCAGTGCCATATTCTTTTACGGTTAGAAATTAAATTCCAACCAGATAAAATGAATTATTTCTGCCGAACGAAAAATATTACTTAATCAAAATTACAATCCTTTGCTTTTTGATATTGTGTAAATATATGATTCATCGGCCTTTAGTTGTAAGCACTGATAATGCAGTCAATAATTGTTTTTTGACCAAGGCATATATTTTTTTTAACGTATTGGAAATATGTTAATTAAATAAAACACAGCAGTATTTTTAAAAAATAAAGTTACAAAATTTTCAATTAATATTATTTATTTCAGTTTTGCGTTAGATGAGACATCTCTCAAGAATTTATTCAAAATCACTTTAGACCTTAGATTACAATGAACGTAAGAGGCATACCTTAACTATACTCATTGAAGGTTTCATAAATTTTAAGTTGCTTTGTAATATTTTCAATAATCTTCATCCGTTTCATATGCCCTGGTTAAAGTATATGGTAACGTTAGCACCTAAGAAATATTGAACTATAGATGAAAAAATCAATTGAGTAGGATCCTTTGCCTCTACGCAGGGTAAACCAGACAGTTATTGACACCCTTAAGGAAATATTCGAAAATATTCATTCTATAATTATAGAAACAATAGTTCAATAAAGTTGAAATTTGCAGTCATTTTTATTCCTAGATTGCATTTTACAAGATAGTTACAAAAAAATAAGGTAAAATCAGTTATTGACGACCTATGGATATATTTTAAAATACAGACAGAATTGAAAGGATTCTTACACTGTTGAGTTACAGGATTTTAAAGGAATTTTATATATATTTTTTTGCTAAATATTCCTTTTTTAATTTTTAAGATTAAGTGTCAATAACTGTCTGGTTTACCCTAATTAGAGGATTTTGAAAAAAAAAAAAATTAAAATTGTATACAACTAAAAAGTATGCAATTTAGACTTGAAAACTTTTTTTGGCAGCCAGAGTTTTAACCTGCGGTCTGTTGTCAGAAATTAAGTAACATATAATCTGACTACTCCAACTTTGACTAGCGTTTAAAGCTCCCAATCAATTAATAACGATTTAATTTACATGACTATAATTAGACCAATTCGGACATATGAGTTGAGCTTTGAGACTCCGTTTAACCTTCCAGTTCTTCTCGTACCCAATCCTTACAATGAAATCCTGCAGATTTGGCCCGAACTAGATACCTATTTTACCATAATGAATTCCATACGCACTCAAATCCACTAGTCTGCCAATTTGCCTACTCCATTCCTAATAATCCTCTGAGGCGTTTGAAAAGAAGACCAAAAGACCTTCCAATGTAGAACATTTTTTGAGTTCTTAGCATGTCATTAAAATCACTGTCCTCAAATTTACTTGTATATAAAGTATACAGTTTTAAATATCAATAAATAGTTTTAAAAATATATAAATATAAAGGAAAATGGAAACAATTCCTCCAAAAGGTGCGTGTAAGAAATTGAACCGATCAAAAATTGTTTAAAACATTGTATGGCTGAAAGGAAAAAGAACTGAGAGAAGGAAAAACGTACGAGCGAAGATGTAATAATATTAATATGTTATTCCTTTACAAGGAAACCTTTTAGCTTGACTTATTGAGACCTCGCTGAATCAAATATTGCTCAATGAAGGCTACTCAGCGATCTATTTCCTCTCGGCTTTCTATAAAGCTAAATGTTTCTTATCGCTGGGACTTATGACCGGCCCCAGTTGCTCGCTGGCACGAACTGAAAAGAGCAAAGGAATGTTATTGGTTAGTTGGGATATCGGGGGAGAATAGTCCCCCCTCCCCCTGGAAAACCAATTGGACGGTTGGAGGCTGAAAGGCCCCGGGTGAAATGTTAGAGAGGAAGGATTGAGGTGGAGCGGAGGGAGAATGGGGCGCGCTTTATGTTTCCTCTCCCCCCCCCCCCCCCCCCCCGATGTAGCTTCGATAAATCCGACCGGCTCCTCATCAATGCCGCTCCTGGAGTTTGTTATAAATGCAATTTAGTAATGGCCAGAGGAGCCCGAGTGGCAAAGTGCTCTGCCAATTTCCTCAACTTGGTTTTTACATCGAGATATATTGCTCTGATCCCGGGGCTATGCTAGCAGGCACCCACCCCTCTCTTGCCTTCAGAAAATGGAACTCCTGTATCTTGTTCTCATACTATTTTTTTTTTTTTAATGAGTATATATCTAAGCTAATTTTAATCTTTGGCCGCCAAGTCGCCACATACCACATATTAAACTTATTATGTTAAATATGATAAATATTATGACCGCATACTAAGTACAAGTGGTTGAAAAAATTTACTTCGGATTGCAAATAAAATTGAATGATTATATGAGGCGCCTAATTGCAAAACGTAGCAAATCCACCGAAAATCGAAATTGAGTTTTATATAAAGTTCGATCCAGCTCCTTGCCAGGCAGAAGGCTGACTAGGTTTTACGTTTGAAAACGAAGGAAAAGCTGTTCAAATTTACAATTAAAAATCACGTACTGTTGCAAAAGGGAGTAAATATAGCCATCACAATATAGCTGCCATATTATGCATATTATTTGTCAGATTTAGGAGACATAAACGAGGTGTAAGAAACTCAATTAGCGGTTAAGAAAAGTTACCTGTGATCGCAATTACTTTTGACTAGTCCATTTTTTAAATTATATTTCATTTCTTTGTATGTTAAACTAAACTAATAAAAGTTTTTAAACATTATAAAAAAAGTTTTCAGATATATATTTATTTTTAATTTTAAAGTTAACTACTAAAAAAACAGAGTCAATAATATTTTGATGCTACAACGTAATTTAATACTTTATTGTTTTTAATTTGTTCCCCAATACTCTAAAAAATAATCGTATTTATATATACAAATATTTTTTAATGAGAAATTGTTGTTTTTAACCATTTTCAAAGAAGTTTAAAAGTCTGTCTAGAAGTAAGATGAGGAAGAATAATAATTTGTTTAGGAAAATGTGTATTGTGATTACATAGACTAGTCCATGTATGTACATATGTCGTTTATTACTTTATTATCCATTTTTATTGTTTACCAAGCTATTAAGTAACATTGTTGAACGTAAAATCATTTTTTAATCCATCATTTCAATTCTATAAATCATCTCAGGACATGTATTTATTTCATTATCAAAAAGAAGTGTCTCAAACTGTTGCAAAACGGAGTAAGTACAGAATAAAAACTGGTCAACAGGGGCCCTTATTACGCATGCCCAGCTAGAACCATCTATTTTTCTGCTGATTGTAAAAGAAAAATTACATTCAAATCAATTGAGTATCATATCGCTATGGTTTTTGGCTTCTGGTGAAAATTTAGAAATTTGGTTTTGCTACGTTTTGCAACTGGATGCCTCATATATGGTATGTTATTTATAAGTGAGTCGTGAAATTATTCGTCAATTTTAAATCAAGAATACTTTTTCTTAGTTCTATATTTAAAATTATTTTCTCATGATATTCCACTAATCCCTGTTGAACAGATCCGCTACCTAGGACTCCACTTGGACAAACGTCTTTCATACTTGGAATCCACATACAAGACTAAAACGTCAAGAAGCTGCTCTTCTTTACAGACTACTTCAACATTTACATAACTATGGTTAAACCTATTCGGACGTACGGAGTTGAGCTTTGGAGCTCCACTGAAAAATCCGATTCATCTCGTATCCAATCCCTTCAATCCAAAATCCTTCTAAAAACCCTCAATGCTCCTTTGTGACCAATAAACTTATATATAAATATATTAATGTTCCATATGTTGCTGATTTAACACAAACCTATCCTTCCATAGTAAGCTCCATAACCACTCCAATCCACTAGTCTTTCAACTTGCTTCCCACTCCATTCCCGATAATCCTCCAAGGTGTCTGAAAAAACGATGACCTAGAGACCTTTTAGTGTAGACTTTATTGAAGTGCTACTAGTGAGTAGTTCTTCACATTTACTTGATGTATATTATTTTTTGTAGTTAACATTGATAAACGAAAAAATAAAAAATATAAATAAACATTATTTTCTTTTAAAGAATAATTAATAAAATAAGGCTCTCAAAGGTCGGCAAAAGGTATCAGAATTCTCATTTTTCCGTTGAATTGGAGTCGTGTTTTATAGAAATCTTGTCAATTCGTATAAAACTAATCCCCTTGGTATAACGAATTTTTTTTTATCATAGTTAATAAACTGTCTTTGAGGGCTTGATGGCCGAGCGAGTTGGGGCTAGGGTTTCAGCGAGCTTGGTACTGAAAGTCGTGGGTCCGAACCTCTGGTTAGAATAGATTGGTGACCTGTAGGATAACCTGTCTTTCCTGCCTTAGTTAAAGTACATAAGGACATTAAGCACCAATAAACAAAAATAAAAGCAACCTTATAATTTGTATTTTACTACCAATTATAGTTATTGAGTTATAATTGAGTTTTTTAGGATTCCGTCTGTTAATAACGGATGTTACCGACCCATGAAATAAATTGTATCAGCAATAAACAGTGGTGAAAAACAAATTAATGTTCAGAATCCATACTTCTGTATTTAATTAAATTTATTTAATTGCAGTGTTATTCATGTATACAAGTACCAATAAAAATAAATTGATTACGTAAAATAAATTGGAAAGTGCAATTTTTTGCAAATTCGAGATAAAGTCACCAAGTGAATATAACTGCTATATATGTATGTACAGAAAGAGAAAATTCACTATACGGGGTCACCTGTGGTGTAATGGTTAGCATAGCAACCTACTAAACCCAAGATCGCGGGTTCGCAGCCCGGCAGATGACCTTAGGATTTTTTAAAGGGAGTAAAAAATCCTTAGCTATGCCGTCCTTCGGAAGGGACGTAAAATGGGTGTGACGAGCCTGTGCGATGTCAGGTACTCGTTAAAGATCCCTATCCTAATTATGCCTGGATAGGCAAAATTTAGGACTCCCGCCGTAGCATCGTCCAATTAGCCATAGCAGCATAAAGTGACGTTAAACGAAATAAACAAACAAATTCACTATATATAAATATCTGAGAAATTCTTAATGATAATTTTTCCGTTTTTTTTTTTTTTTTCTCTATTGACAAACTTTGATTTTATTACTTAACGGCTTTTACCTCCAAGCTATGTATATTATAAAAAAAATAAAAATAAATTTAAACTTGCGGTATAACGTATTTTTTACTCTTTACGCCCGATTTAGCTATCGTAATCATGTCGATATATCTTACTTATTCTCTTTCCTCTTGTAGATACGATATATCAGGATTGTACTAAATTTAAAATGAGATTACTATTAACTTTCAATGCAGGGTTTTAATTATCCAGCCAGGGATATAAAATGATAGAATTAATATTGTAGGACTGTTTTACCAAGAGCTAAAGATTTATTTCTTTTTCTAGGTGTATTGTAAAAACAAAAGCTCTTTGATGTAATCGATTGAGTTTCCTCGATATTGGACCTTTGAGATCTCTAAGGCTGTTAATCGTAGCTGGTGGTTACGAGACAAGGCAGTGCAGACTCAAAGACTCGAGAGAGAAGAGCCCTAACTCCAATCCTGTAGCTCCCCAAAGGTTGACGACAATCGGAGAAGGGGGGGGGGTGTTTGCCCCCAGACAACCGGGGGGGGGGGGGGGACTTCCTCTCCGAAGAATTCTCATTAGCCAGAGGAAGCCCCGCCGTGGAAGTACCGCTAATGAGATCCGCACCTCGACAATCAACATGGAAACCTCAACAACAATTTCAACTCGGGTTGGAAAGGCTTCGGTTAAATTATTGTGCCTCTCAACTTCGGGGACGTTATTGTGTTCCTGGTCGATCGATTGTTGGAAATTTATTATTTACTGCTCTAGTGCTAATTGATTTAGCGATTGATGGGAATTTAAAGTTTATTCCAATCGTAATAATGCACGGATAATTTAGTTGTTCCTTGATATCTGACAACATTTGCAGCTTCTATGAAAGAAAAAATACAAAACATTTTTTTAAAATTATTACAAAGAATAAAACGACAAGAAACTGCTAGTCGCACATAGAGGTATTTAGCTAATCTAGGCCAAAAGTCGGTTTAATGAAATTCACAGAAGGAAAAAATAATCAAGGTGTTTCTAAAGTTAGATAAACAGGGGACATTATGTGACCCTTGTCCCTTCCCTGCAATACCTAAGTCGTAGGATAAGTCAAAACTGCCTCATCTCGTCAGGCCAACGGATCTCTCTCTGCTTTCAAAGTGTAATCACTTCAGTTTAAATGGGTTTTCTTATATTTAGTGATATTCTTTATAAATAGAGTTATTGATCTGAAAACTGCAGGTGCGGATACACACTTTTGAAGGGGTTTTATTTTATTAATGAATGTATCAGTACCATTTCGGCTGTTTGAAAAATATCCTATTTTTCGTTTATTTTTCACCACATTTTAGCATATTTTAATGTTTTTGTTGTACTTCAGGGTGCGTCCCGGCTGTTATTTTTAATTGTCCTCAAAGATTAGACTTTTTGTAAAATAATAATGACCAAATCAGCCGCACCTAGCAGCACCTTTTCGGTTTAAGTGGTGCCAAATATAACAATGAGGAAATTAAAAAAAAAAAAAATTAAAATTATTTTAATGGGATATTCAATTTTTATTAAATGTGTAATTTGGTTCAGGAGTAAGAGAAGTGTCCTGGAAATCACTGGACAATAAAATACAGGAGCAAAAGTTCCCAAATATTAAGTAAAATTTGAATATTTGAAGACATCTTTTGACTAGTGAGAACTATTCTATTGACCAGTTAAAGGACATGAAGTACCAATTTTACTATTTGAAATCGAAACTTAAACAGAGGTGAAAGGAAGATGGTAAAATGGAAAAAAACATTCCTTAAAAAAAGACGATTAGCTGCTGAAAACATTTCAATCATTTATTTTAATTAATTAAACTCATTAAAAAGCACCTTATTCACACTGGAAGACAATCTTTATACTGTGAAAGATATCCTGTCACTTACAATGATAGACCTGAATGTGTATAATGTCAACCATGAGGTCCTACATTTGTGGCGTAATCTTTAGAGAATTCAGTGTCTTAATAAAAAAATAAAATTCATTATCCAATTACGGTGCATAAAATTCTTATTCACGGTGCAACTTTGATAAAAAATGTCCGTGGTGGAATGTTTAAGTATGTTGAATAAACAATAATTTTTTTTTCCTTTCTTTTTTTTTTAATAAATATCCTTAAAATAATTTTTTCTAGTTAATTATTTTTTGACTGTAAACTAGGATTAAATCATTTTGGCCGCCTAGATTCATAATATACCCCTATGTGCGTCGTTACAGACTACTTCAACATTTACTAGGCAAACGATCAAACCTCCCAATTTATTACGAAAGACTTATTTACATGACTGTGATTAGACCTATTTGGACGTACGGAGTTGAGCTTTGGAGCTCCAATGAAAAATCCGATTCATCTCGTATCCAATCCTTACAATCCAAAATCCTTAGAAAAATCCTCAATGTTCCTTACTTTGTCACCAATAAACTTAACCATAAAGATCTTAATGTTCCATATATTGCTGATTTAGCCCAAACCTTATACCTATCCTTTCATAGTAAGCTCTATAACCACTCAAATCCGTTAGTTTCTCAACTTGCTTTCCACTCCTTAAAGATATAAAAGAAATTGAATTAAAATTGTACTAAAAACTTGTAAATTATTTTAATAAGATAATTCTTCTAATGAATGAAAACCTAATTCTTGAAACGATGTTTTCAATTATTTAAAAAAATTATTATTGAATTTTGTAACACCTCTTTTTTACAACTTTAGGTTACAATCCATGGAATCATGTAACTGCTGCTTAGTACTCTTCATTTATAATTATTTTTTATATAAAAAGATAATTTATTTTATTACAGCAGCTTATTTTTAAAAATATTTTTATGTATATAGTTATATTATTATTAAATTGTAATGTTTTAATTGGTGCAATTGAAAATATCTTAATTAGTGATGTATGGTGCATGTATTTGTCTTGGGTTGTTCACTGTACAATGTTATTGCATCCCGTATATGTTATATTCCACCTAGTTTAATATTTCTCTGTTATTTATTTGAAGTATGACTTTATTTGTTTTTCGTGTGATTCAACGTAATTTTTGTATTGATTGTTAAATGTAGTTTGACTTTTCTGTCTACAAATTAATATTTCAAAAACTTTTATGCATGGAATTTCTCGGGACTTTAATTAATTGTGATATGATCTTTAATATAGGTATGTAAAATTCACTTTTTCCTTTTCTGTTTATTGTCATCTTCATGAAATTTATTTATTTTACTCCAAAACATTTCTAAATAAATATTTTAGGCATTCTAATAGTTTATAAATATAATAATATTACTATGTAGGTAAAGTGAATCTTGGAGCCTTAGAATAAAAAAGAAAACTTAATAAAGTAATTTATTATTTATATTTATTAATTCTAAACGATAGGTTATAGCGACAAATGTGTTAAACAAAACATTTTTTCCATTAAATTTCTGTTTGGAAAAATTTCAAATTTTTGATCCGAGCATCACGAACAGAGCTAGAGCGGATCAAAAAAGCCTCAACACTTAAAAAATGTAGGCCTTCGTGGCGTTTTTCATTCAAACCAATTTAGCTAATAAAATATTCTCCATTAAATATGACAATTTAATTGAAAATAAGTAAAATTTATTATCAATGTCAAGCTCTAGATAACACCGTACCGCTGTAACCTCTCATGTAAAACGGCGCTCGCCACCTATCGGTCAATTTTCAAACTTCGCTGGTATCCACATAGGATAAACCAGACAGTTATTGACTTAAAAATTAGGGAAAAAAATATTTATGCAGAAAAAAAAATTTATAAAACTCCTTTTAAATCCTACAGCTCAACCGTGTAAAAGTACTTCCAATTCTGTCCGCATTTTAAAATATATCCATAGTGTGTTAATAACTGATTTTACTTAATTTCTTCTATCAAGGAGTATTTATATAATTTTTCAATTAATTTAAAATAGCTTCACTCCTCTTAAAACATTTATTACATAGTTACATGTTTCGGGACCACCTTGTCCCATCAACCAGAAGGATGTTAGTCTGAAGATAAGACAAGGTGGTCCCAAAACATGTAACTATGTAATAAATGTTTTAAGAGGAGTGAAGCTATTTTAAATTAATTGAAAATCTGATTTTACATTATTTATTGTCACTACCTTGTAGAATACATTCCAGTAATAATATTTGGTGTGGACTTTCTTGCTTAGCTTAAAGTATCGTGATTAAGGAAAAACGACTGAAAATTTCAACTTTATCGATTATTTTTTCTATGATTAGTGTATGAATATTTTCTTATGGGCGTCAATAGCTGGTTTACACTAATGTCTCTTTTTTAATAACAAATCAATCAAAAATCAGTAGATTTTTATTATTCCTAAACCGTACTGAAACTGAAAGGATGGTGGTAAAAGTTGGTACATACTGGTTCAGTAGTCTTCGTGGTTAGGTGATCACAAACGAAAAATGGCTTGTCCTTTTATATAATAGTATAGATGAACTATTATCATCTTTTCTTTTGGTATTTTAATTTCTTTTAGTTTCTATACCTCATATGTAGCTTTTTTTTTTTTTTTTTTTTTTTTTTTTTTTTTTTTTTTTTTTTTTTTTTTTTTTTTTTTTTTTTTTTTTTTTCTAATAGAACGGAAGTAGGCACGATAATGTCTTGCGCTCAAATAATTTATATCAAATTAAATTTTTAAGTTGATGCACCATAGTTAATCTTACGATATTGCTAGCTATTGCTTTAGTTCTAAATATAGTTATTTATTAATTGAGACGTTTTATTGTTCTAGAATGGAGTAAGTGGTTGACATATATTATCCCCCCACCCACCTGTGAGGTATGTCTGTCATCTATCTAGCGGCACATCATGACAATTTGTCTTGGCAGGCATGCTGCAGATGTTATAACATGTGTCACATAACATACCGCTTCGCTTTTCATAATACCTTCCCCTCACAGTCTCCTATTCAATTACACTAATGTGCATGAGATCGCATTTGCATGAGCTTCAGTTAACTACTTATTGGATTGGTGTTGTGTTGTGTAATACTCTGAGGGTTTGGCTAATTTACCACGTTCTACAAATTATATAGTAATTTATACTTTTTTTAAAAAAATAAAAATAAGCTTTAAAAAAACAATTGCATTTGAAAAATTAATAATCACACGATCTAATAAAAATTAAAGTAATACTTGAATTGAGTTGTTTTTTTATTTTATTTTATTTTTATTTTTATTTTTTTTTTTCCACTAAGCTGTCTTTAAATGAAAGGTCTTCTCAAAAGATTAGATAAATCACTTATAAAACGGCCATATAAAAAATAATTCCCCTTCCCATTCCAGTCTGACCTTTATCAAGCTGTAAAAAATGTTTTAAAAAATTATGCTTATCTGGTTTTGGAATTTTACGCTTTAATTTATTATCACGGTTGTTGAAGAAGCGGATAAGTCAAATTATTTTTAAAAACGAGTTGACTATTGACCTTCAAAACAAGATATTTAATACTTGCGGTATGAAAAAATTGAGTAATTGTGCTTCTTAATAAGGTCTTAAGTATCTATTTTGCTAAAAAAATTATTTTTTAAGCAATTAAAAAATTCAGAAAAACGATCAAAAGTATCCATCAAATTTTGATGGATGAATGAATTGCCACTTATGTTGGAATTATTTTATTAGAATACTAGTTTAGAATGCTAAATATTCATCTTCAGTTCTAAAACATACATTCAAAATTTTCAACACATCAGTACTATGTTTCAAGGATTATATATACTACAGTTTAGTATATAAACTGAAATTAATAATATTTTTTATTTTAAACTTAATCAATAACATTTAATGGTATATGCTTATTCTTGATGTAAAAAAAAATGTTACGGCCATTATTACAAAATCTAGTCGATTTTTGCTTAAATATTCGACTATCCAGCTACAGCCAATAAATTACCTAGTATTCAGTTATCCTTTGTTATACACCTAAGGTAAATAAGTAAAAAAATAAATAAAGGAATAAAATATAGAATTTTTTTATTAACAAATTTTTATCATACTGTCAATGATGGTCACCGTAGAAACAAAAAAATATACCTTTTAAAAATATAAGAAAAGAAAAATTAAAGAGTATGTGCATACATGTAGGTATAGAAAATAAAAAAACACAAGTTAATGAACATCGTAAGTGAACGACTATAATGGATTATAAAATAAGAACCCAAAATAAAATAATATGTACTAACAATCTATGTTGTTAAAAACATAAGTAAAATTTGATAGAAAAATATTGAATAAACTAATAATACTACTAGATCAGAAGAATTAAATATGTTGAAGGGTCGGTCCAAAACAGAGCAACTGTACCACGTGATCCTGAAACATCCCGAAAATGTCTGTCAAAAAATTATATTTGGCAAGGATTCGAATATCTTTCTTTGAACATACATTACCAATAGTCTACTCGCCAACTTTCTTCATTTAAATTTATATTTCATCTTATTAGCTTAAAATAAACGCTTCTATGCATTCCTCGCAGGGATTTCTTATTTCTTGAGTTGATCATTAATGACTCGAAGTAGATTTTAATCATGCTTAAATATCTATCTTGGTGAAGGACTGTGCTTTTAAAAGATTTGGTGTTGACAAACATAATAGTTGGGTTTATATATTGTATTTTTTCGGGTTGAGCAAGCTGTTTGTTAATAAATAAGCATGGCATTTTTTTATGTGTTGTTAAGTAGAGTTGTAATATCGAATATAGTATAAAAGTAATATATTGTTATATGGTATTGATATTGTTTTTTTGTTTTTTTATATATGCTCAGTTATAATTTTTTCTATGTATATTTAAGTAGAATGAGTGTCGCAATCTAAATTCCTCTATTTCATTAAATCATTTCAAATAAATGTCCGAAGTTTAAATTGATTTATATTAAAAAACAGAGTTGAAGTTGGTTAAGGTTCTCTGGAAATTTTAGCATTTAATTTGTATAATCTGATTCTATGTTGTTAAAATGTATCTATGTATTGTTCTATAGATGGTATGATGTTACTAACATTAATTACCTCGCTACATAATAATAAGTTCACATTTGATGAATTATTCTTTTGTGTGGATCTCAATACTTATCAATCAAGCTAAAATGCTTTTTTAGCTCTTAGCAGTTTACTACTAGAAAATAATTCTAAGATAGTGACTAGGATGTCATTAAGTGATTTTAAATTAGGAAAGAAGTAACAACCAGAAACATCATATAATTTAAGTGTAGGGAACATACCAGACTTAAAAGACAAAAACTGCTGGTCGTTCCGACTACTTCAACATCTATACAAGCATTCAACGCTCCCAAAGTATTACAAAGGACTTATTGACATGACAGTAATCAGATCTATTTGGACATACGGAGTTAAACTTTGGGGTTCTACTTAACCTTCCAATTCTTCTGGCATCCAATCCTTACAATGCAAAATCCTTCTAACAATCGTCAATTCTCCTTATTATGTCACAAACAAACTTATCCATAAAGATCTTAATGTTCCATTTGTTGCTGATTTGGTCCAAACCAGATTCCTATTATTTCATAGTAAACTCCGTACCCTCTCGAATCCACTAGTGTCCCAACTTTCTTCACTCTCAATTCACGATTGGGTAGAACTATTGAAGTGCTTAGTTCTTTACATGTTATTGACACATCATAGTAATAAGTTCCCTCAAATTTATTTGTTGTATATAATGTATACAGTTGTAAATATCAATAAATAGTTTAAAAAGGTGAAAGGTGTTGGGATCTAGAGTGTGCGTGGATGCATCGTTCAACGATGGGAAGATTTCAGCCTTGATTATAAAAACGATTGTGGCAGAACTACTTTTCTTAATGAAGATCTTCCGCGAGTTTATATCAATGAAAATCCTAAAACAACTGTACGAGAATTAAATAGAAACTCTCAAGTTAGCAAATCGAATAAATCTAACCGTCTCAAGGTTATTGGAAATCTTAAAAAAAAAAAAATTGGAAACTAAAATTTATGATGCATTAAACGACTACAAGAAAAAATCACTGTTGCGAAGACTTGGTCAATATGAAAATGTTGGAGCTTGGGTATGTAACTACTACCAGCTCTCCAGATCTCTCGACAGCTGATTGTCATAGTTTTTAAACACCATACTACTTTATAAAAATTAAAAAAATCATTTGGTCTTTTGCTAGATGTTGGTGGTAGGAGAATATAGTAGCAATATTGAAGGTAATTGGTTAAAGAGTCGAGGACGAACAAACAGGCTGATGGGGCAAGGAAAATAACTGAATTAGAGAGGGCCCTGTTTGCTGGTCCTCCCAATTAGAGAATGGTTCTCGAACCTTCGGGTTACGGTTGGTCATTATATCCTCTTGAGGCCGCCCTGTAATCTCTGTTGGCTGTCTTCTATCATCTGCAACCATCCATCTTAGGTCTGTCGGCTGGTCCCCAGGTGTCAGGGATCAACTCATAGTACGGATGGAAATATTATGGAGTATTCAATATTGCTACCCTATTATTTTCTAGAATATAATAGAAAAAATAATTTTATTCTGGGACAATGGCCTTTAAGAATAACATATAAGTACAAAAATAAAAGCAGTCACATCTGGTCAGAGACATAATGAAATAAAAAAATATTAACAAATTAGTGATAATATATACACAGTAGATTGTTAAATATATTGAAGGAAATTAAAAGAACACTATAAATAAGATAAAATAAAATGTTTTGGTACAATGATTTGAGTAATATGTACAATAGAGGTACTTAAATGTTATATTCGGAGGGAGTAAATTTATATTAAGTGGAATCTTAATCGTTGTATTTATATTCAGATCGTTGTAAATACTGTATAAAATAAGTTTAGCGGGGGTGTGTTGGAAAAAAAATAATAAAAGATTTTGCAAAGTGTGCAATTTTTCGATCCGAGTAACACCAACAGAGGAAGTTTGTCAAAAAAGTCCAAAATTAAAAAAATAAAATAAATAGACAAAACGTGACTTTTTTCATTTTAAGGGTAAAAAAAAACGCTACACCAAAAAAAGTATAGACCCCAGCCAAAAGACATATCCATGTCAAAATTTTAAATTCAGAATTTTGTATTTATTTCAACAGCTTGATTTGACATGGAAGTTATAACATTTAAGAGTAGCAGAGGGTGATAATATTTTTGAGATTAAATTCTAAATATATAGATAAGTGGCTTCTAGGAAAATCTATGATTCAGCTTTAGAGAAGCAACGGGTTGAAGCGTCTCTGCCTGTAAATTAACTCGTATATAGCTTCCGCGAAGAGATTTCTGTTGCAGAGTACGATATAATTCGTAAGACCTTTTTAAAAAAAAACAAAACACATTTTTTATGCTTTTGGATGATGACTATGCACTAGAATTAGAGTTTTTAATAATATAATGTGATTAAATCAAATTGTCATTTAGGCCAGATTTCTGAAAAGTGACGTGGCAATCAACGTGTTAATAATGGATTTCTCAGAATTTTTACTGTCGTAAGGTTTTCTTACGAATTGGCGTTGAACTAATTTCACTTTGATATAGTCACTTAAGAGTGAATTGATGATAATTTCAGTTTCAATACGAAGCGGGCGACCTGAAATGCTACGTACGCCTAGCGCATTCCTCATATACCGCATACCAACTTCTTCGATAGACTCTTCGAAAAACGTCCCAACTTTTCTTGCACAGGCCTCGATAATACATCCACTTAGACCCGGCTCCCGGTCGGAGGGAAGGTAAATATGGTGCGGTGCCGCTAGGGTAAGAACCGCTTCCTATGCAAGGGCGGTAACGGCACAGCCACTCCCAGCTCCAGGGATGGAAACCGACCAGTCATATAAGAAAAAGTGTTGAGGAATGGTCCAGTCATCTTCCTCCAGACCACTTCATTCTGCCTCCCATATCCAGCTATCTGGCCAGATCTGATCATCTTCGGGCTGGCACGCTTCATCAAGTAATGGGCAGTTCTCAACAAGAATATTCTCTTGAAGGACATTTATAATGATATACTAGCATCTTATAAGTAAAGAACTTAAATAATTTTAACTACTGATTGAAATATTAATCGTTTATCGATACAATGCAATTAATAAGCATTACTTTCATTGAACTTCCAATGACCCTGAAGGGTAGAGGCAAACCAAAAAAAAAGAAGCTTTATTTCCCCAATGATATCTTCAGGCATAGCTGTAATAGTTAGCCTGATTAGCCCGTCAAATAAGGAGTTTTATACAGCAAACTTCAGAAAGGAAGCAATGAAGCTGAATTTTTGCATTTATCTTTGTTTTGGCATTCTGAAGGGGAGAAGATTCCATGTTTTAGTTTTTT
The DNA here is from genome assembly GCA_003667255.2 of Euschistus heros. Lineage (NCBI taxonomy): Eukaryota > Metazoa > Arthropoda > Insecta > Hemiptera > Pentatomidae > Euschistus > Euschistus heros. Next base: position 1,554,024 of record RCWM02000008.1, on the reverse strand, counting down.
GATTATATCTCGAAAACTGTAAACTCCGATAACATATGGTACAAATCAAAATTGAAGCTTATTAAATTTCCTATAAAATTGTTTCTATACATATTTGTCCAACTCTCAACGGTTTTCGAGATATACGTTATTAAAAATCGATAATTATCGAGAAAATGGATAATTTTCAGCTTCATTGCTTCCTTTCCGAGTTGAAAACCTTATTTGACTGGGCTATGATTGGGTGCCTGAAGATTACGTAGAAGCATAATTAGACATGCAATTTTTTATTTTAATCTATTAGTTGGTAATTCAGTTGGACAGAAACTATTAACAAAATCTTGGAAAATTTCCTGTATTGATCAGTGCTTACAACTAAAGGCCCATGAATCATATTTTAAGACACTGTCATAAAACAAAAAAGTTGAGGCTAACCTCGTTTCTACCATTCAGCACTACATTTAAATTATTATTATTGTAAACTTACAATATATACAAAAATAAATTACATAAAGCTAAACTAGGCTAATAAAAACATAGGTACATGTTTGGATACACATCCATCTCACATGAAAAATAAGTAATGATAATAGAGGAATCTATAAACAAATGAATAATGCAAACAGTAGGAAAACTTTTTAAAAACCTACACAGCAAAATAAACAATACTAGTTAAATTAACAATTTATGAATAATTATTAATAATAGTCAAATTATAATCCAGTGATAAGGATACTAATAAAATACAAACAAAAATATAATAAAACTACTTTTGTGAAATAATACAAAAATCAATCTTTTTCTTAATAACTTTATGGTGTAAAAAGATATTTACACTACTCTAATTTATGTAATATTTTGTAATTTATAGAAATTAGTATTTTAGTCTTCAAATAATATGTGTTTTGTCCGTTTGTGTTTGTATCTTTTTAGAGTTTTCTTGTTGTAATTACCTATTTCTTGGATATTTGGGTTTTCAGATATAGCAGTTGATATGAAAAATTAGTTTGTTTGCGAATGAATATATTGTTTGATTGTGGGTAGATTGAGATCAGTGAGCATAGTGGATATTCTTGTGTATCTGGGGTAATTGTTTATGATTCTCATGCAGATGTTTTGTATAACTTCCAGTTTTCTGTAATTTGTATTACAAGTATTACTGGGGTCACCTGTGGTGTAGTGGTTAGCATAGCAACTTACTAAACCCATGATCGCGGGTTCGCAGCCCGGCAGATGACCTTAGGATTTTTTAAAGGGAGTAAAAAATCCTTAGCTATGCCGTCCTTCGGAAGGGACGTAAAATGGGGGTCCCGAGCCTGTGCGATGTTAGGTACTCGTTAGAGATCCCTATCCTAATTATACCTGGATAGGCAAAATTTAGGACTCCCAACGTAGCATCGTCCGATTAGCCATAGCAGCATAAAGTGACGTTAAACGAAATAAACAAGTATTACTCCAAACAGGTGCTGCGTAGGTTATCATAGGTCTGATTACAGTTTTATACAATATTAATTTGTTTCTATTGGATAAATTTGGGTGCTTATTGAAGTAAGGGGACATTTTACTAATCATATTTTTTATTTTGTTACATTTTTTATTTACACATGCCGTAAATGTTAGTGTTCGGTCTAGTTCTACACCATGATATGTTGCTGTTTGTTCCCTGCTATTACTATGAAGATAACGTTGTTAAAAATGGATACAGATGGGTTCAATAGTTTCACCATTTCTAACACTGTTACAGAATGGCGCTAGCATATGGTTCGAGTTTTATACATTACTGGGATCCACTCGTCACACCGCATATTTATATATATATATTTCTATAAAGCTGATTTTAGAGTTGTGTAACTTTTGAAATACATCATGCACTTTTTTTAAAACAGTTTAAAAAAAAATAAATGTTCTACGGAAATTGTTTATAATCTACCGGCCCCTAAAATTAAGTAATGTAGATTACAGCTAATGATATTACCGCAGGTTCGTTTTCATTACAGACCTTCCCATTCTGCCAGTTGATGGTAGGAGCCACCATATTCCGGAGAACCCCCCCCCCGTATATCCTTAATAATCTAAAAATTAACCAAAAGAGGAGCTAACGTGATGGGGCTAACAGTTTAGGGCTTAATATCGCTGCTAAAGCGATATGGATGGATAAAATTTGAATTTTCATATCGCCAGCTAACGACCGCAGTTAACTTTATCGCTCGCCGCTGATTACAAGGGTTCCCGCACCCACACTAAGGCGATCAGCTTATACCCCCCCCCCTTGCTCAACCATTATTATGGGGTCTACGTTGTGATTTTTTCTTTGTAATTAATTGTCAACCCTTTTTAGACCAATGATCCTATTTTTTAAAATAATTTGTAGACATTTTCTGTGATAAAAATTACTAAAAAACTATATAATTAAAAATAAATAAAAAAATTATATTCTGGGTTGCTGAATTTAAAATTAGTATCAAATATGACACCATGGTCTAATAGGATAAATGGGAATCAGAATGAAAAACTTTTTTTTTTTTTTTTTTTTTTTTTTTTTAGTCATTTATTTAAATTTACAACTGTATATATAAATATAACGCATCAAGTAAATATGGTGATAATTAAAGCCCGGATTTTCGTGCTAGAAAAATTCTGAAATGTGCAGTAAAAACTTGAAATCGTGCAAAATCGTGCAATAAAAACTTAAAATCATGCAAAATAAAATGCAAATGATAAAAAATGTTGAACAAACAATTTGCTAGTTACATTTCTTTCCAAAAAGTGGTTTTTATCTTAAAATTTATTGATCCGGTCCTTAGTAAGGGACCAGTTAAATAGACCTTGTCTAAAACGCAATAAGAACAAATCGCATCTGTTTATTGTACATGCTATACATAAGCTATGTGTACATATTATTTAGGAATACAAATATGTATATTGCAATTACAAATAAAAATAACCGTACATTTATGCTCTAAATCATTAAATAGGGATAAAAATTCAAGTTAAAAACTTACTCGAATTACTATGTGCATCAACTTGTGACTTTCTTTCGCTGCCGATAGCTTTGTCACAGGGCCCACAATATATTATTTTGCCACCGGATTTTAGTTCCGGATATTTTTCTATCCATCCTGGTATCTTTGAACTAACACTAGCTGAAATTTTAGGTATTTTAATGGAGACAACGTTACTCCTTAGAGGGAAGTCGGAAACTAAAAAAATTATTGCTTCCGATGAGAAAAGTTATGAGGGAGAGTCAAAATTTCTTGGAAGGTGGGGATCTAAGTCAATCTAAACGTTTCTAAGAACACTATAGAAGCGTATTCATTTTAACAGGCTTGGATTTTTTATATTTTTGTACTAAGAATAGTTTATATATCTTAAAAAAGAAAAATTATTATCTATATAATAATAAAATTATTCATTCTTCTAAAAGTTGCTACTTTTTCAAAAACAAGAAAGTGTTTTTGTGGGCATTCACGATTTGAATCCAGGAATTTTGTGCATTCAAACTGCAGAATGTGCAATTTTATGCATTAAAACAGCAGAATGTGTAATTTTATGCATTCAAACTGCAGAATGTGCAATTTTATGCAGTAACCCCCAAAATATGCAATTTTGTGCAATATTAAACTAGGTAAATTTGGGTCTAAACATCCTAATTCATATCAATAATTTGTCCCTGGCTGATTACGAGCTTGCAATAAAAAGATGCAATTGCACGAGAATCCGGGCTCTAGTGATAATGATAAAAATGACACGTCACTTTTTTTTAAAGCAACTACCAATGGTAGCACCTATAAAAGTTCTATATAATGAAGTATTAAAAAAAAGTTCTATATTAGAAGGTCCCGAGGCCATCTTCTTCTCAGGTGCCTCGGATGGTTATCTGGAATGGAGTGAGAAGCAAGTTGTGATACAAAACTAAAAAAAATAAATAAATAAATAAAAAAAAAAAAAAATGCATCCGTCTTATTATTGTATGCCCTTATATGTTGTTTTAATTTATGATTTACTCAAGTCTACTTTTTCTTGTATGTATAGTCTTACGGTTATTACATTTCAGTTCATTTACATCGCTTTATTTGGAAATGGTATATTTTGTAATTAGGTGAAGGAGAATAAACTAATTTTATGTATTCAAGGTTTTGATCTGATACTGTTAATAGGGAAAAATACAGCAAATAAATAAATAAAAATATTATAATATTAAGTGTGCCGGATCGATCCGTACATCTCTTAAATTATCAAGAGTTGCTTTTAACTTAAAAATAAATCTTTCTTACATAAGGAATAAATATGAGAAGTCTCTTTGGCTAAAGGCAGAAGGATCAGTCTAGATTTAGCCTACCCCCTCCCCATTACGAGAAATGAATAAATGCCCCTTAATATTATCCCAATATAACGTCGCAAATACATAATATTCGACATTAGAGGAAAGGTTGGCTTTGATAAAGGTCCCTCAACACTTTTCAACGGATCTATTCTTGGAAATGTAATAAAGTTGAAAGAGCAAGTCGCTGAACCCCCCTCCCTTTGACCGGTGGCGCGGCATTCTGGAAGCGCTACTCTCATTTCGTCGATAGGTGTCCTTTAATTAATGTTCTTGTCTGTCTCAGAAATTCCACGGGTTCTCTTCGCCTTCTTGTTTCTCTTTCCGAACAATGGATGGGTGTGTATTTTATATTTTCGTATTATTTTGTTTTGTGTTTTTTTTTTTTTTTTTTTTTTTTTTTTATTCTTCCCTCTCCCTCGTCCGCGAATATAAATTACTGGAATAAAGTGAAATATTTGCTGAAAAAAAAAAAATAAATAAAAAAGCTACGGACGCGACCCCTCTAGTACCTGTGGACTTCTTTTGATCATTAATTTTAATTTATTTTTACGCGTTCTTTAGAAATAAAACTAAGAGGTTCCATTTGAAAAAAATGTCCTTCCTGTTTGACAGGCTGAGACATTATTCGGATAAACAATTATTGCATAACAAACTATATCTATATTAAAAAAAAATATTATAGATATCAAATAATATAAATTAACGTCCTTATCTGTATAAAACAATAATGATATTAATACATTTTTTTTTAACACTCTATCTGAATATCGTTTTAAAATTAAATTAAATCTGTCTAAATCGTGAGGTTATTATTGGATTATGAGTAACGAATAATTTCTCTGTATAGACAAGTTTTTTACACCTGCAGGAATACCCCCAGTCTAATACTGTTCCTATGAATCCCCCATACGTGTGAAGATTTTAAAAATCGTGGCAAGTTATTTAGTTAGTCGGTACATCGGAACAAATAGTTTTATATCTCAAACGACGTGTGTATCAGCATATATACAGTCGCACGTCTGTAAATAAAAACCCGAATAAACCTGACCAAACACCTCTCACCACACATTACAGGCAAACAAAACACTTTTTAAATTTGATTCCCCCAAAATTATTCACCATGAACAAAATATATTTTAAAAATATATATATAATAAAGAAATGATAACCATAGAAAAAATGTATTTAAAAACCGCGCATTTATCAAAAAAAGCATCAGACGTTCTAAATCTCAACACATGTTATTCCAATTTAATACATTCAGACCGATAATATACATTTGCATTAATAAAACATCATATAAATCATTCATCCATTTTTAGTATATTAAAATACAAAAACGAAATATTTTTGTACCTGCATCTTGGGAATACCGCCAGTCCTTTTAACTTAATTTTTCCTAGGGAATCCCCGAAAAACTTAGTAACTGTTTTTTATTTGTACAAAAAACCACCTCAGGTGAGTTGTGCACTGAAATTGTTAGAATTCTTGTAAATATGTACCTATACATGTGTATTTTTGCTGTATAAGTGTAACTATATTGGCAAAACTCTATTGTTGCAGGTATAACACTTATTCAATAAAATAATTTCATTCATTCATTGACTAGAAGGTGACTATACTGAAGACTAGATATATAGTAGAAATATGTCGATTTCGATTGTAAAACAATAATTCAAGCTGAAGTTACTTATGTGTAACTCCACCTGTGTGGAGCTCAACTTGTGCAATTATATTCTCATGTAAGGGTATTAATAATATAGATTAAAAAAATATAGTGTGAAAAAAAATCCATTTAGAACAAAGGCTTTCAGAGACAAAAATAAAATACAAGACTAAAACCTCTGTCATAACCAATACTTCTAGTGGAGGAAGGGTTCAACGTACAAAGAGCTACAGAAAATATCCGGTTTCCCAAAGGGCGACAATAGCAAGAAAAAAAAAGGGCATAGGTTGGCAGCCCTGGAAACGTGAGCAGTGGACCGTGAAGGCCCGGAGATAGCATTCCCATCGCGTTTGGAACATTGTGCAGCATTAGGAGTGAGGTTAGGGTGGTGGGGGTAGGGGGTTGTGGTGGGGGGATGATAAATTTCCACTGCTTCAGGTAGTGTGGCATTGATGGTGGAAACATAATTATTCAAGAAGTGAGATAATGTCAAATGGATATTTAAAAAAAAAAAATTAGACTTTAAAATCGCCATTCTCTCATAACAGTAACAAATAGAAAAAATAATTGCATATCAGTTGTGGAACGCATTGTGACATAGAAGGATCAATACAATGAGAAATTTATAATTTATTTTTCACTTCAAGAGTTTGGCAAATTTTAATCACAGCTATTTGACAACTAAGTTCCTGGACTCAATCACCTAATTTAATAATGATTGAATATTTCAATCTAATTATCATTAGTTCACTGAAAAATTACGGAAAGATTTAAATTTCATTATTAAGTTAGGTGATTGATTCCAGGAAATTAAATGTCAAATAGATATGATTAAATTTTGATTAATTTTTAGCAATGATTAAATTTTACCCTACTCTGGTCACTTCTATCGAAATTTCGTTTATTATAAGATCAGTTTATTTTTGTTTGTTTTTAGAAATGATGGAAGTTGAACATTTCTCTTTGAATAAAAAATACCAATATAAATTCAAATAACTAATCAATTCCTAATAATTACGTAGGTATGCAATAAAAATATTAACAACCGAGAAAAGACTCATATACATGACTGTGATTAGACCTATTTGGACGTACGGATTTGAGCTTTGGTGCTCCACTAAACCATCCAATTCATCTCGTATTCAATCCTTACAATCCAAAATCCTTTGAAAAATCCTCAATGCTCCTTACTTTGTCACCAATAAACTTATCCATAAAGATCTTAATGTTCCATATGTTGCTGATTTAGCCCACACCAGATACCTATCCTTTTATAGTAAGCTCCATAATCACTCAAATCCGTTAGTTTCTCAACTTGCTTCCCACTCCATTCCTGGTAATCCTCCGAGGCGTCTCTGAAACGAAGATGGCCTAGAGACCTTATATATATATATATATATATATAATATATATATAATATCAAAATATATAATAATAAAACAACCGAGAATATCAAAAATTAAAACGATATTGTTTTTTTACTGGTAGCTATTGTATTTCTTCTTAAATAGCGTATTACGCGCATAATCACAAGCAACTGATATTATTTTACGATAGTTTTTATTGCTAGTCGACTCACCTTTTATGCTCACTTCTAAAACAGATCGACCATCATTATTTATTATTTTAAACCATTTCAGACTCAAAAAATTCGAAATACTCTCTTATTAGATGACGCTTTGAACGAGACTTGCTATATTATAATGGATCCACCTTCTGATAAAAAACCTTTGAGATAGAGACTTCTATAATCTCAGTAATTCTAGAATTTCCCTGAATCGCTGTACTTTTATAGTTTAGAAACTCAAATCTGCTCCTCGAGTCCACAAATCTACTCAAAGGAGGAAAACTTGGACTAACAATTGAGCCATTTGCCTGCACCATTAGAGCTCACCGCACTGGCTATAATAACTTCTTCTCCCCTGGAATACATCATGAGCCGCCGAGTGGATGGGCTGGCGCACGGCACACCGCGCCACATGTAACGCCGATCTGCTACAGACTGATTTATAAGGCAAAATTACAGAGCCTTATAGACCTTTAGCCTTTTACACCAGCCTAATAACCTCCATTCCATTCCTCATTACTCTACAACAGGTTCTATGATTAAATCTAAAACAATTCCACGTTACGAGGAGCTTAGTGAGTGTTAATGGATCTCGTAATTACACTGATACTGAGGGAAAATTATAAAACACCGACCAGCAGTAAACGTTTTTTAAAAATTATCCCAGGGATGTATAATAATGGAACGATATAGGGCCATTCTGCAACAGAGTTTGCAATGGTAAAACTATTAGACCCACCTGTACCGAAATTTAAACTACAAAATCTTCATAGCTCTAGGAAGTTTTAAAATAGTATAGTTTACTATAATAATAATTTAAATGTACAGTGTTAAGTTGCAGAGATTTGCCACACTGTCAATAACTTTTATATTTAGAAATTAAACTCCAAGCAGATGAAATCGATAACATTGTTTCTGCCGTACTAGAAATTATTGCCTTATCATAATTTCAAAGTCTTATTTTTTGATATTATGTGTAAAAAATTGGCGGCCTAACCTTATTTTTTGCCTATTATTAATAATTGAATATCCAATTATGCTTTTACGTAAATTTCAACGACCTATTCATTGTAATAGTAGCGGGTTAAAAATTACAGCTTTGCGTAAAAATATTTAGAAATATTGTGAGAAAATAATTCTCAACTGCATGATTCAGTACAAGATTTTTATTGTTAAATAGTAAAACTTCAACAATTAGATATCTAATACATCTAAGTTCTTTACTTATAAGTGCGGCCGAAGCCGCGCCTGGGGATGCTAGTATTATTATAAAAAAAATAAAAATAAAAACCCTGTACCACTTACAACCCATGAAGGGTCTCGGGTTCAGTACTTAGGTAGGCTGTACTGTTTCTGAGCCAACGGTGTGAGAGGAGGAGATTTGACCAGGATTCACGCTCAACCGCCAGGTTTTTCCCCAATTAAATGTACCCACTTTTCTAGAGGCTGGGTGTGCCTCAGGAGGGTCTCCTGATATCGAATTCGATCCACAGTTAAGATGACAGAATATAAGTTTTTTAAGTCAAGCGGCTTACCCACTGAACTGCCTCAGTATTAATATAAACGTTTATAATTTAAATACCTAGTGTTATGAAATAAAATCATTTATAATTTATAAGTAAAATATATTTTTCTGTAGTTTTTTTTAATAATAATATTTTTTGATCTTATTATTAAACATTAAACCTGCTGGTCTTAATATATAATAATATTGTAGTTATTATGCCGGTTGGGTTATTAAGCAGCACAAAGTTAGCCCTGGCGGCAGTTTGCTTTTAGAAGTACTTTTCATTAGTGACTTTGTTAATAAGTTGTGGAGTGGGGCACGGTGGAGATTAAGATAATTTTAGGGAGGGGCAGGAGGGGGGGCGCGGGTCCCGGCTCGTTTATCAATTATGATTTATTGTTTCCAATCAAGTGCCGCTCTTTGTCTCCGCTCCTTCCACTCATTTATCTTAGCTCTTCTCTCTCCTCTTCCAAGGTTTTCATTTTAGTATTTTTTTTTTTTTTAAATATAAGAATTTTTGGAGAATTATTCTCAGCTAATGGATCAATTCCGCTCTATTTGAAACCTGAACTATGATTTCCATTTTTTTTTTTTTTTTTTTTTTTTTTAATTTTCTATGGAGGTGTGATTAATTTCGAACTGACTTTTATGTTTAAATTCGTTCAAAAAATATTTAAGCGTGATAAAAGAAAATTTATCATGTTTTTAAATTGGGATTTTTTACCAGTGTTTCTTTAAGTACAGTGTTTTTTATTTTTTTATTTTATATTTATCTAGTGTAACATTTTTTTTTTCACTCAAAAATATAACATTTTGACACACTGTAAACTCTGTTGGATCTCTGTTGGAAGATGATTATAGATTAAGGGTTTTTATTGGGACGATCAACTTCCAGGTTATTACGCCCTTTTCATTTAAATGTTGAAAATTTGTTTTTATTCGTCCTGTATCATCATTTTCGTATTATATTTTATGGTAAAGTGAATGTTCTTTAAATAGATTTATAATTTTGTTTATAGAATTTCTTGAGTCCCCTAGAGCAAGTTCTGTGGATCGGGGTATTTTATTTTTTTCTAAGTCTTGTTGTAATAATGTGCAATCTTCTATTATGTGTTTAGTGTTCATTGGAGATTGACATCTTTCACAATGTGGTTGGGCCTCTTTTTTTGATTAGATATGCGTGAGTCAGGTTTGGGGTTGCCATGTGTCCGGCCTGTCCGGCATTTGTTAGGCTTTTTCGTCTTCTCGTTGAAAGTAACAATATTATAGCGTGGCGGAAATGCGACTGTGTTCAGATCTTGGAAACTCCTTCTCCTCTTACCTTTTGAACTGCGCACTCGCGCGCAGTTTTTTTTCAGCATTAGAATCAAGTACCACAATCAGTTCTTCTGTTTTCTGCATTATTCAGTCAGCGGAGACCGAATTTTTGGTGAGTTAATTTTATAATGTCTTTTACGTTGCACTATTATGCTATTTACAAACCTTAAATACCGTAAAACATAGATCATTTTCTTTCTGAACTCACTATGTCGAAAAGAAAATGTATATTTTCTGATACCCTAAAAAGTCAGTACAAGATGTTTAAATCTGGAAAATGCCATGGTATGCAACATGTTTTATTTGTGACCAAGTAATTTCAATAGGTAATAAGGGCAAAGCTGACTTAGAAAATCATTTAAAAACCGAAAAACATAAAATGAAGATTCAACGAAGCGTTAGAGCCTGCAGAATTAACATGTGCAGAATTTTATGATATGATTTCTAAGGAAAACGACGTTTTGGATAAAGTAGGTGAAAAACCAACAAACAGCTAAGAATTCATGGATTTTTATTATTTTTAGAAACATTTGAGATTACTTTATAATTGGCTTTTTAATTTTAATCTTTTTTTTTCTCTTTAGAAGATTGCCTATATTTTTATATTTGTATGATGAAAACTTTTAGTATACTGCCAAAGTTGAGTTGTATTTTTTTTATTTTTGTTTTATATAACTGAAGTCTATAGAAGACTGAAAATGTTTCTGGTAGTTATTAATTTTAATGGCATATATAAAGATCAAAAGATTAAGGATAGGACTATAAATAAGTGGTTAATGTTATAACTAAAAACTTAAAACTGTATTATAAATTATGTAAAATAACTTTGATTCATTAAAAATTATATGTAACTTATATTGACAGAGTTTTTTATTATTGAAGTTATTTCTAACTTTAAAGACGTACACCCGGCTTTATAAAAGGTATGTTTGGCTTTTAAAGATAATGTCCGGCTTTAATACATTGCCAAGTCCGGCTTTTGTATTTTAGGAGATGGTAACTCTAGTCAGGTTAGAATGTCCGATCCTCAGCCTTGTTGTAACAACTTCTTCTCTTCTGTTCCCTCTTGTAGCGCTTGTCCACTGCTTCGTACTTTTTTTTTATATTTCTTAGTTTGTTCGTCAGTGGAGTTTCGAACCACATGATTTCCCACTTTGTTTTTACTTTGTTCTTCAAAAACGCTTTAACATCATTCGGTTCTTATATTTTAAGTGGTGCGGTATTCATCACAGAAGCTTCTTTGGCAGGCACAAACTCTGTTGGTGCTGCTCGGATCGAAAATTTGACGAAAGGTTCTGAATCTGAAATATAATGGAAATATCTTTTGTTATACAGTGTAACCTCGATACATCGAGGTTCGATTTATTGAGGTGATTTCTGACTTCGATGTATAGAGGTTATTTGTCACTGCTGTAGCCATTTCACCACACACTCGTCGATACCTTGGAACTCGGGCCCTTTAAACCTCTTTGATAATGAAAAAGCCTGATTTTCACACTTTAGCCTATTTTTCAAAATTGTGGATAAGGTGTTCGCTCGTATTCCGAACTTTTTTGCAATGTCGTACTTTTTGTCAACCCTTGAATAATTTTCTATTTTTCTTTATAAGAAAGGCTTTACCGTTTTCGAGAATAAAAAAAAAATATTGAGGGACAACAGTGTGTTGCACAAGTGTTTTATCATAAACTGAAACAAACCAGAAACAGCTGTCACGAAGGGAGTTACAGTTAATCCTTCGTAGAATCTTTGATCAGTCTAAACTTTACTTATTTAACAAATCGACTTCAATATATTGAGGTTTTCCGACAAAAACTTCGTTTTGTAGAGGTGCGGTGTAAGCTAAGGAATCTTCGAAAATTCGATATATCAAGGTATTCTTAACCAATCCTTCGATATGTAGAGGTAAAAATAACATAGGAATGGTAGGCAGATTCAAGGGGAATAGAAAAACATCGATTTATCATGGAATTCTCTATATCGGGGTTCAACTGTGTAACATTTTTCGCTAAGACCTACAGTTTAGGAGCTACATTGGTTTGAATAACAAAATTCACGTTTTTCTAAAATTTTTTAAGCGTAGGTTTTTTTGACACGGTATAGCTCTATTGGTGTTACTCGGATAGAAATTTTGACGAGAGTATTCTTCTCAGAAATGTAATAGAGAATACTTTTTATTGTATAACATTTGTCGCTTGGACCTACGGTTTAGGAGCTATAATAGTTTGGATGGAAAAAGTGGCGCTTACCGTCATTTTTTTGTTGGATTTTTTTTTTCACACACTCCAGCTCTTTTGGTGTCGCTTATGACCATACACACTATACTCTACCGTTTAGGAGCTTTTTTGGTTCGGATGAAGAAAGTCATGTAAATATTCGTACTGTTGGGACCTATTTTTGCCGAAAATTTCTTGACTGTTTCCTTATCATAAGGAGTAGATTATCGATAGATATTTTTTTTTTTAATTGTTAGCCTCTGCTGATTACGATCTGAACTTTTGTATCTAACTGTAGAATCAAAAATGAATTTATGTAATTTATCTCTTAAATTAATTTATAGTAATGATGGTTCATAATCACCCGCCTCCATCGTCTAACTTCAAACTTTAAAAGTATAATGAATAACCATACTGTTTTTTGTTTTTTACACCTATGATTCATTGTGAGAGAAGCGCTGGGATCTCTTTAGACCTGTCTTATCCCTCCATAAGTGGAGGGCACTCTGGTTGGGGTATCTCTAGTATTTATCTATACTATTATATAAAAGGGCAAGGAATTTTTCGTTTGTGATCACTAACCGCGAAAACAATGAAAGTTTAGCAATAATTAAATATAAATATTTTCAATTATATTTCCATAAAAAAGCGATAAATATGTAGTGCGCAGTGAAGTTTGATAATCGGCCGATAGGTGGCCAACCATTCAAGAGAGGTTACAAAGGTACGGTGTTATATAGAGCAAGACGTTCATAATAAAATTTACTTATTTTCAATTCAATTGTTATTAAAAAAGCTATAAATATACGGAGGGACATGGGGAGTTTAAAAATCGACCGATGTGTAGCCATTTTGCAACAAAGCTCGCAATGATAAAACTATGAAACTCAACTGTATTAAATTTTAATTGCAACATCTTCATAGTTCTAGGAAGGTTTAAAGTAATAATAAATTTTGGTATAATAATGATTAAAATGTTAAGTGTAGAGTGGCAGAAACGAGGTTTGCCAATCATTTAATTTTATGGTTATAAAATACGAATAAAATCCAACCAGGTAGTTCGATAAAATTATTTCTGCTAAATTGGATGTCTAATAATGCTTTTAATTACTCTTCAAACACCTAATCAATGTCATTTTAACCAAGTTAAAAATTACTGCCATGCTTGAAAATATCATTGAAGAAATAATGCTAAATTCCATACTTCAATACAAGATTTTTATCAGTAAACCAATGGAATTCAATTATTAGTTAAAATAATCTAAGGTCTTTATGTATGAGATCGGGCGAGGCCGCGATGGGGTATGCTAGTTTTAAATAAAGTACGATTGTATTTTTATCTTTAAATTCAATGTTTTTGTTTTTACTATTATTTATTTTTTTTTTTTTTAATGTTATTTACTTTATTATATTTTTTCACTTTATATATATTATGGTTTGAGGTTCTTTATTTATTTTTGTCTCTCTTTTTCAATTATTCCTTATTGTTCTTATTGTGTGTGTGGATCTATAATGCCACTTATTGCCCTCTTTTCGGTAGGTTGTAATACTTTCTCAATAAAAGATTTTATAAAGGTTCGAAATTTTTTGGTGTAGGAACAGTTTGAGTTTCATATTTTAAATTTAAAATATAAATTCGGCGGTTGTAAAGAAGTACATTATTATTAACTTCAAAGCAGGATTTTGATATCTGCGTTGTGAAAAATTGTGCTTCTTATTAAAGCCTGAAACGACCCAGAAGGTTCCTGGTGATTAGAAACTGGCGGATGGATTCCTGACTGATGGATCCACATCTCAGCATATCTGAAATGAAATATTAATTGTTTACAATAAATATATCATAAATTTATATAATATATAATGTCATATTTATGTAATAGCAGTTAACTATCTTTGTTTTATAATATAAAATATGTAAGTACAATTTAATATTTACTGTATACTTTCTCATATTATCCATCCTGTAAAAGTTCAATTGGAAATCGTTAACAATAATTTTAAAAAAAAATGTACTCACAATTCAGACCATTCATATAATACGTAATAATAATTATAATTATTGGTGTATAAAATATAACAGAAGTATTTATTATAATCTTTAGATAATGAGTTGCTAAAAAAGTTCCACATGGATCAATATCGCTACCGTTTCTTAGTTCATAGGTATATACTATCCAACCGGAAAGTATTCCTTAGCTCTAAAATGTTCTGATGATTTTTTTTTACCTTTTAAATTTTTTATTAGCTTTTCTTCATGAACCGAACGTGTGGAAGTATGGCGCATAACAGTTTTAGAATATTCAGTGACCCTCCGGAATGTGAGGGTTAATATTTAACGACCTGACGAATGGTTGAATGAGTGTGAGTAATTTATTATGTGAAATTTTAAAAAATATATTTTTGACTCTTATTTTCTCAATCGTTTTGGTCTTTTTGTGTGCCATTTTAAAATAAATATAATTGATCAAATTTTAAGAATTACTTTGTTCAGCTGCGCTATATCCATCCTTTTAAATTTCTTCATTGGTTTAAGTTTCTCATATTTCTATGAAATTTTTAATAAATGAGGAAGTCAGAAATTTAGATGAAATAGCTCTAATATTTTCTTTTTCATTTTATCAGCATTCACATGTCATGTAAGTTTACCTTCATGTAAAATGTTGCCTGCTATCAATCGACTGGAATAGCAGTTTTTTATTTGTTTTATTTCTACTATAAATGCAAAAGATTTTTGTTCTGTTATCGAACATAGAACAATTATTTTTCGTACCTATATTTATGTATTTTAAACAAATTTAGCAAGCAGCGAAGTGCTGATTTGAGAATAATTATTAACTCTTTTTTATTCAGGTATAAAACTAAGACATGAATTTAAACTCCCCGTCAAAAGAATTGCGACACCCATAATTTTCGAGATTTCCCTGGTTATTACCTTAATCCATACCTGGTTTTTATTCATATTAATATTATTCATTAAACTTATTTATTATTTATTGTTTTTCCCCGTTAATAACAAGCGATGAAATTTTAGATTATTTTTTCAAATTTCCTTTAGTCCAAGTTAATCATTCTTTTCGTTATTTACAAGTATGCCAAGACTAGTGGAAGCAGTCATTCAAGCCAGAGGGTGCAATATCGCTCATTTGCTGCAAAAACGACATTTCTCAAAAACTTCATTTTGCAGAAGGACAGTCTTGTGAATGAAGTACAGGACGATCTGTATACATAGAATGGTGACATATCCTGCTCTCTCTTAGTGAATAGTTAAAGGTCAGATATAACCTTCTACCAACTAAAACTACATTGGTGGATGGTTCATTATACAGTCAAAATCTAAGTTACCAATAGAAGAAATTGTTAGGAGGAAACATTTCACTGATGGAAAAAACCCGAATCCCATAGATGTACGCAACTATCTACGGGGGAAGTTAAGAAAAAATTATAATTTTTGACAATGCCTATTGGAAATTTGGTACAGATCTGGCTTATACTTATGGAAAAGACTATTTCTTAGGATATAAATAGAGATATAATAAATTGTGTAAATATTAGATTATTAGGAAATATTAAATAGGTTATTTCAATAAGAGACCTCAACAAAGTTTAATCAGTTTAAAATATATAATTTATCAGTCTATAAATACTGTGAAAACAAGTTATAGAATGAATAAGTGTAAATTAAAATTAAAAGATTTTTAGTCAAAAGAAATTTTGTAATGGCCAAAGTTTTATAGAAAAAATAGCTAACAGTAATAAATAGCCTAAAGCTGCCAGGAATGATCAGTTAGAACAAAAAAGGAGCATCCCAATGAAAACATCATAAAGTTTGGATAGATTGATTTATTTTATTGTATATTTTTGTAGAAGTAATTAGGAACATTACTCGATTTTTTTGGAGTAGACGTTGTCCTCCTTTTATCAGGAAAGAACCCTGAAGTTAAAGAAGCCAAAAGGAACTTCTGTTGATACCCAGAACGATGGGAATTATAATTTGTAAGGATCCAAACGGAAGAAGAATTAAAATATTTTATTAAGTTAATGGGGCTCAATTATTATTTGTATTATTCAACTGTTATTAACTTACTGTACATATGATAACTTGTTAGGCTTATTTAAATTTATAAATGGTCATATTTAAAATAATAGAAAATGTTGAAGTAGAATATACATTCATCACTTGTATTAAATATCCGTTTAGTATGAAAATTGGTTTTATTGTTTTGTTATAAATGGTTGAGGTCAATGTTTAAGATTAGGTTTTTGGAAATTAGATCATAATTTTGATATTTATAAGGATTTTAATTAATTTACAATAGGGGTAAATTAGCACATAATTAGTGTTGTTTTTTAAAAGTTGTAGCGTGATTTTTGTAAATGTTTTTAGGTTTTGTTAAAAAGTTAGTGAAAGATTCATAAATGGTCCAAGATTTGATAAAGTTAATATAAAAATATTTGTGCGTAACATCGTATTATAAATAATAACATTAAAAAATATATTGTGTCATATAAGAAGATCCTTAAAAACAATGTAGGAGTTTAAATTGATTTTCCAATATGTTAAAAATAACATACCTACCTATAACCAAAGTATCATAAATTAGTTTACTGAAGTAGAGTCATTGTAAAGTTCTGGTTGACATATAGAAAATAGAAACAGGATCATTATTTTATATTTTGCATTGTATAACTTCATTTAGGAGAACGGATATGCGACTACCTGCAGTTCCAGGTATACCTCCGTACCGCGGCTATAGCTTGCAAACGGCGTAATGGACCACCTCAGGTAGCAAGCTCTTTTAATAGGGTTCACAGGAGCAACAACATCTGGTGTGAAGAAGTGAAGGTGACAATAGTTCCAAATAGTTATAACAATCATCAGTAGTAAGAACCACTTTAGCTTGGAAAAGAAAAAGGGTCAACAGCTCAAAGAATATTTTTATCACTTGCATGACATCAGAATAATCCCGTTCAGCAGACGCAACCAGAAACTTTTTTTTCAACTGGCTCAACAGAAATTAGAAACAGACGTTGAGTACTGAATCTACTCATAATGATTTTGTCTGAATTGCCTCCTGCAACTGCAAGAAGATCATTACTAGATATCTAGTTTTGTGTGGTGACAAGTGGTTGGACGCTAAAGTATTTTTCGCATTAAAAGTGAACAAAACCAACAGAGCCTTGTTCTACAGTGCCAGTGCCGTCAAACCAGAAGCTCCCTAAATATTTTTTCAATATATTATTTCATGAGTTTAATCACTGACTAATGAAGAAGTGAAAACTGTTTAGTTATTAGTTTATTTTATAAAATATGTTTAATTTGGTAAAAGGATGATGTTTAAATAGTGTAACATTGAAAAATCTTAAGTACATATGGTATACGTTAGAAATACGGTTGGTTACAGGGTTTGTAGAGCTTAAAAGGTATACATATAGCGCCTTGATTTTTTTCATATATTTCATAAATAGGATAAACGTTAATTTCATTTTGTATTTACTATCATTTGTTAGTATTAGTATTCATAAATATTGAGTTAACTGTGATGCTTTTATATAATTAAATTGGTCTAGAAAATATGTAGTTGATACTGTTGGTTTAGTTTGTCATTTCCAGTTGACAAATGTTTTTTTATATGCTTTATTTATATTAAAATTTGTAATATTTATGTAATTATTATTTATATTTTGATATTATTCTTAATTTATGTATGGCTATTTATTTGCCAATATAGACTTCTCTAAAGAAATAATGCTGCTAAATTTTAAGTAATTATTAAATTCACTGTTTAAACTCAAATTTGTAACCAAGTTTGTATTATATTCTAAATCACTGAAGGTCGGCATAGCTCAAAAGCTTGTTTTTGAATTATGTCGTTGCAGCAAATGAGCGATATGTCTTATTAAATATAAATTATTTTTTTATATCTATTTATTGAAATTTACAACTGTACATAATAACATACATCCAGTAAATATGATAATGACAAAAAATAATAAAATGACAATTGCTTGTGAAGCAACTACCCATTGGTAGCACTTCAATAAAATATAAATTTAAAAGTTAAAAATGAAAATTTTAAAAAGTAAGGCGCGGTGCACACTGGAGAAACCGGTTTCTAGAAACGCGTTTCTTAAAACATGGAGACGAAGTTGCTTGAAACTGAAAGATAGGATTAACGTAGGTTGGTGCACACAGCGGTTCTAGAAACCCGGTTTTTGAAATCCCGTTTCATGAAACTCTGTGTGCACCAACCTACTTTAATCCTATGTTTCAGTTTCAAGCAACTTCGTCTCCATGTTTTAAGTAACGCGTTTCTAGAAACCGGTTTCTCCAGTGTGCACAGCGCCTAAGTTTTCTAACTTTTTTTGTTTATTGGAAGAAATATTGTAATTTATTTTAATAAAAATTGTTAAGAATATTTATTATAGACTTCAGAGCCTTTCTTTATTATGAAAAAAATACGTTTTTATAAAATTCAATTATTTCAAACTGTTGTGATATTTTCGACGGGGAGTTTTATATTAGAAATATAATGTTGATAATGATCAAAGTTCCTTTTTTATGATTTTGATATCACAGGATATAGACCTGTTGAAAATGTCCGTGACTTTTGAAATATAGTAGTGAAATGTGATTGAAAAGACTGAAGATATTGTTTTTATGTGAACAGAGAAAGTAAAATCAGAGCTGATGTGAAAATATCGAAAGAGTAAACAAAGAAGGGATCCATGTTGTCCATGCTGAGAATAAACATTGTTTCCTGCACTACAGTGTATACTCGATATTTTACTTCTATCCTATCAGTTTTTCAATATGTCTTTTGTGTCAGCTAGGGTTAGTAAACAGTAAATAGTAATTCCTTAAGGACTCGAAACTACGATCAAATACCTCGGTATATAACTGCTTCCGCTGTCTTTTATCAAAAAGTTTTGAATTTTTCCTGTCATTTTAGACCAATAAATCGGTTTATCACTTAAACACGGTAACCTACCTCGGCTATAATAAAGTTTTTTCTGTCTAAATGTATCGGTTTTATCAAAATTCAAGCACTTATATAAATTGTTAATACATTTTCAAGTATTTTGTGATTTTAGAAGTATTCTAAAAATTCCTCGAAATAAGCTGCACCCTGAAGCGCGAAACGTATTTGTGAATACTAAATAAGAAGAGTTATCTAACTATAAAATAGTTTAGGCTATAACTGAAAAGGCTTTTAGAGATCAAAGCGACGTTTTCATGAGATGTAAAATTAATTTCTCCAAGAGATAAGAGACGCCTTGAATGGTAAATGCCAAGTTGGAAGCCCTTTTTTTGTCCCCCCTCCCTCTGCGGAATATTACATCATTAAAGGCTCCCGCCTCCTCGCAATGATTAAAAGGGTGGGGAGGAGTATAACAATAACTACTGTAGACTGTAGATACTCCTCATTGTTTTGTTTTATGTCCCTTTGTCAAGTCCTTCATAGCGATGCCATAACTAACATTCCTCAAATGATTCAACTCTCGCCCCAGGAGCCCGATCATTGTCTTGGAAGAGCGAGAGGACAGTATTAAATTACAATGTTGGGGTAGGAATACAGGAGTGGGACGTTTTACCATTTAATAATTATGTTTACTTAGAATCTGAAACGTGATCTAACAATGTTTAAGTTGATAAAGGAGTGTGAAGGTATGAGTGAACAAGATGTGCTGGGAAAGAGCTGCTTTAGGCGGAGAGACACCTTCATACCATTAATGCTCATACTTGGAAGAGAATTATCATGTTTAGAAGTCGAAATAATGAGCAATGTGATACCGAATGTTAAAATCTGATGTCAAGTTTCCGCTCCTTTGAAAAGTGAGTCTTATTCTCAACAGAACTGGAAAGCCCTGAATGTATTGTAAAATATTAAGGAAAACTTAAGAAAGGAATAAAAAGCAAAATTATTTTTCATTCTCGCTCAAATGGGAAAGTCAGGATTTTAAATTAATTCAGTGCCCTCCAGCTTCCAATAGAGAAATATTCCATAGACTTAATCTCACATACATAAAGAGAACAATAATAACAAGAAAACGAATCGTACAATTTAACTTTAGCTCTTTACAAATTGAGAAATTACCTATATACGACAAATCTACACAGTCGATTTTGAAAATTTAAGTTGCAATCATTGCTAAATATCTAGGAGAATATTTTGTATACCTCACTTTTTTGATGTATTATTTTAGTAAAATTTTAAAGGTCAGATTTTGGATGTAACGATGTTATGTTAGAAAAGTCTTCCACGTGCTGTAAAAACATTTTTTCCTGTGACCACGATGCAATATTCTGATAGAAAATCCGATTGTTAGATTCCGAGAAAAACTGGGAAAACGTTTGAGTGTTTTCGCTCTCTGTCGCATACTTGTGCGGTTTCACCTTAAATTTTGGAGAATGTGTTTGGCTTGACAAACTTATTTAATTATAATTATATAATTATTATCTTGTTTGATTTTATTAAAAACCGTGAGTTTAGTTAATAACATAAATCAGTATGTTTATCCCAATAAATGGTACTAACCTTACTAATTTTATGATCCACAAGCAGCGACGAAAAACGTTCGACCTTTTAGGAAACAAGTGACTGCGATGACCAGTAACAGTTGTCTGCATAAATTTTAATAGATAGATAAATTTAATAGATTTTCCCACATACTATGGAAAATAGAACTCATTGTCCAGCGGACTGGGTGAAAATCGTGGGGACATACAATTGTGAGATTAACTTTGATGAAAATAAGTGAAAACACGCGAGTTTCGATTCTCATGACGACATGTCAATGTTCCCACAAATAATAGCTATGGAACTCCTCATTATCGCAAACTGTTCTCCTTATTAAAAGTATAGGTTAATTCTAGATATAAAGTAACCATGATCTTCTTGACAGTTACTTTTTGTGTTACAATGACTAATTTATTCATTATATGGCGAAGTTCCATAGTTTATATACGTTTCTATTAATCCACTCACATCCCCGCCCAACTCCCTTCCCCTCTTCCAAGTTGGATAGACCTTAGAACGGTGTCAGCCGGAGAAGTTGGTTCCCTCCACCCTCCGATTGCAAACTGTTACTACATTCGGAGCAGTTAGCCATCTTGGAACGAACTATTTGAGGGTTGGAGCACTTCCTCAATCAGGAGCCAATCTGCTCCCCTCACCCCCCCCCCCTCCACCACCTCCACTCTCAGTATTACCGATTAGTTCCTTCTCCTTTACTTCCTCTAATATCAGCGCGTCCACCCTTAAATAAACTGATGCTTTACTTATTGTCGTTGTTTTTGTCAAATGGTATTTATTTACGTAATTATTAATATGAAAAAAAAAAGTAAAAACTAACTTTCCTACAATTTAAGTATGTAAAGAGATGATGTGGTGAGTAATGATACTAGATATCCTGAGAGGAAAAGAGGATTTTGATGCTTCGTAGGATTGCTAGGAATTAAATGGGAAGAAAGTCGGGAAAGAAGTGAATTTGGGTTAGTATTTGATTTATAATGAAAGGAAAGGTACTTGGTTCGTGCCAAATTTTGCGACTTATGGGATATCAAGGTCATTATGGATCAATAAATTTGTGACCAAGTAGGGATTACTCGAAGGAATTTGGATTGGAGAGATTCAATATGAGAAGAATTCGATGGTTTGGCCGAACCCTACAATTCTATTTAGTATCTATAAATGTATATCCTGTAAATCTATTCTGCCATCTGCGCAAAAGGATACTGTTTTTCAGATCTGCCATGATCTGACGATATTTGACGACCGAAAGACATCCTTAGCCACTCTCCTCCTCCACTTAGAATTGGTGTTCGTCCTTAAGGATACAATTTTAAAATATTCCAGGATTTAACAGTTTTTAAGTTATCCGAAGGATATTCCGCCATTGTCCTTAAGGACTTTATTATGAAATATTCCTGGATTTAAAAGTTTGTAAGTTATCCAAAGGATGTTCCACCATTGTTTTCCTTTTAGTAACCGTCCTTAAGGATACTATTCTGATATATTCCAGGATTTAAAGTTTTGATAATGATGATTTAGATAAGTTTTTTGTAGTGAATCGGGAGATTAGAACGTTTGTCAAGTGTTGGATCAGCCAAAATACTCACTCTTGAATGAAGGTGCTCTTTTCTAGATAAAATGCATAATATCGTATATGTTCAGTATTATTTAACAGGTCTGCTTTAAAGAATATATGAGAAAAGTACTAGATAGGTTTTCGTCGCAGGGTAAAGGTCATTTCCTGGAAATTATCTTAATTCTCCAGTTATGACACTCTTCAAGGGAAGTTTCTGCTTTATAAGCTGCAAACAATAGAATATTAAATGTACTTAATTCAATTTCGTATTCATGCTTTCTCAGTCGCATAAGGTATGGTAGTCGTGCCTATTTATTATATTAAACCGCTGCGATGTTCCCGTTACATTTTGTGTGGACGTTTGCTGTTTGCATATGGTCTATCTTCATCGGTATATGTTACAAACTTTTGTTAAATTGTAAAATATCTTTGTCAAAAACTCATGAATATTTATGTCGGCACGTGTCCTATGCAACCTAACGATTTTTAAAAGGGTTTTGTAATGACTGTATATACCTGTGTATGGGTGATTAGGAAAGGGACATAAATTAAAAATGTTTCAATAACGTCAAAAATATAATTTGAAATTACTACAAAGGACAATATGAGCTTCTCCTTTATAATTGTGGAATGGAGGGGCCCATAATAGCCGAAGGGGCCCGGCCCTGGTAGAGGAAGCCCAATTGGTCGGATATTAATGGTACGTTTTTATTCCAAATGAGTCGTATGTAAATTATCGTTCGGTCGGAGGGGATGAAAAAACTAGGGCGGGGGATAGTGGGGGTGGGTTGGTTTACGAGTGGCATTAGTAGAGACAATGCTCGACCAAACCTCAGCCTCGTTTAATTTCCTAAATTCAATTTGACTCCTCTTCCAAAGTACTTCCCCCTCTTCCCCCTCCATGCTCAATAATGTCCGACTCTTACCCCCTCCCTGTCCCCGGTATATATATTTTTGCTCCCTCCTATAAAATTAATAAACTTATTATTTCTCTCATTTTATATGTGTTTTAAATTGGAAGGGTTATGAATTAAGTTTTCTAGTATTGTTTTTTTTTTCTTTATAATAATGTTTGCAGATATAAATCAAGCACATACAATAGACTCCCCCTTATCCGCTGTTACAGTCAGACACTGAGACGGAACACTGAAATGATCTGTTATAATTAGAAAATAGTATCAATAATTAAAAAAATAGTTTTTAAGTTAAAAGATTTTACCTTAAAAATATGATGTATACCGTAGGTATTTAGTATGACAAAATTGCACATCTCTTGGTAGCTTTTTTTTTTTCGTTTCTAGAACACGTTTTATTTATTAATTTTTTAAAAACTAATTATAGTTAACTAAACTAGCATACCTCATCGCGGCTGCGCCCGCTCTCATAACTAAAGAACTTAAATAATTAAAGTTTTATTTCATAAAAATCTTGTGTTGAAGTATGAAATTAAGCATATCTTTAATGATATTTTTACCCTTAGCAGTAATTTTTAACTTGACAAGTGGTTGAATGATGATTACATAAAATCATAATTGGACATCCCATTTTTAATTGTAGTGTATGAGTTGGTAATCCAGATGGACAGGTGGTATTAAGAAAATCTTGCGGATTATGGACTGCATTATCCTTGCTTACCACTAAAGACCCAGGAACAGTGCCGCAAAACTCGTTTCTGCCACTCAACATTGTTCATTTTAATTTTTATTATTGTCAATTTGGTCATTGCTAAGCCTTTCTTGAACTATGATGAAGGCATATTATAATTTGGTTCAGATGGATTTAGTGGTTTTACCACTGGAAACTCTATTGCGGAATGTGCTAACCACAAAACGGTCGATTTTCAAACTTTACTGAAATCCACATATCGCACCACATAATTAAATCTTTTTAATACGCTTTTATTAACTTCACCTGCATGTAACGGAATCTTAATTTTCAACAATTTCCAGCTATCTGATTATCTTCAAAATTTGCACAACTTGGTTTTAATATTCTTACTTACTCGAAAGACTTATAATCTTCGATCTTATAATCGAAAGACCCCCAAATAGGGTGTCTGCCCTGCAAAAGGTGGAGTAGTAGGTTTTGTGATTCAGTATGGTCCAGGTGGGTCCTGAGAATAAAATATTAAGAATGTGACTACATTTGAAGGGGGGGGGGGCAAAAAACCCAACATTTTTGCATTTTTTTCAGATTTTTGCAAAAAGCATATACAAAAATGCTTTAAATCGAAAAATATATGATTTACAAAATTAAATTTTATTAAATTGTGCGTGTAATGACATCTCTTAAGCTGAATTTGATTTAGGCGTTTAGTCACAATCGATTGTCAAAAATCGACGAATTTCGCCAACTTTCCCAAAAAGTTAGTTTTGTTCATGTTTAAGAGTAACACAAAAATGGCTAATCCAATCTAAAAATGTTATATACTAATAGTTGTAGATCATTAGATTTTGTCTAAGGTTTAGTTCGGTTTGCTCTTAAAGCGTGTTTTTTTAACTATAATTTTTATTGATTATTTAATTCTACTTAGTAGGTATTTTCTTCGTTTGCTAGCGCGGAATAAGAGAGTGTTTACTGCATCTATGTCATATTCTAGTTGGATCTATGCTATACCTTAATTTTCTTCTTTTTTTTGTGTGTGGTTTCGTTTTTGGTTATTTCCTTAATTATGTTAATCCTTTTGAGATACAGTTAGCACTGTTTGCGATGGCTGTGGATTCCTCATAGAGGAAAAAAAAACACTCCAAGCTAAACAGTAATCGAACTGTTATAGGAGGAACTGGTCTGGCAAGCATTTTCGTCAACTACGACTATCAGTCCTACCTACCTACAGTGGGATGGCCATGAAGCATATATCAATTCACCCAGGTGGAAATCGAACCCACAACCTTCTGATCCGGGAACTCTGGGACCCTCGCCATCTCTTTCCCTCCAACTTGACCGTAAAAGTTTATTAAAAAAAAAAAAAAATGTTATATACTGTGCACAAAAAAAAATCTAGTAAATTTAAAGATAATGATCATAGTAAAATTTCTATTGCTTGTAAAGGAACTACATGTTAATAGCAATAAATGTTTTATTTTAGAAGGTACTGAGGCCTTATCGTTTTCATTTGCCTCGGAGCGTTATCGGGAACGGAATGGGAGTTGAGATACAAGTGGATTTGGGTGGGTATGTTTTTTATTATGAAGGGAAAGGTATTAAATTAGTGCCAAACCAACAACAAATAGAACATTATTACCTTGGATAAGTTTATTTGTGATAAAGTAAGGATTAATATGTTCTAATCTAAAAATTATTAAGATAACAAAAAATTCATATAATCGAAAACAACGAATGTCTTGTAAAATAACGTGTTTGAGAAGGAAGTATTCGTGTATTGGTAGATAGTAACAATAGTCTTCCGTGTATTAGGATGTGTAATATGCGCAGAATTAATGAGGAAATAAACTTGTGAAAGAAATCTTTCTATAATATAAGACTTATCCATTAAAAACTAGTTTCATTAACTACTTTTAGCGCTAAGCATCACCTTTACTTATACATGGCAGCCTAAGCAGTGCTTAAAAGAGACCCCAAAACTTCTCCCCCTACCGCATCGCAGTGATTAAAGCTAGTGAAGCTAGGCTAAGAGCCAGAAGTAAAGTTCTTTAGGATTCCTGCATTTATAATGACATGTGAGGCATAAGCGAGAACGATACTCACAGGTAAATCTTCTTTGGCATTCATTTACTTAAGGAGAGTTATGAAAGTAGATCTCTTCTCTTATCCACCTTCTTTTCAGCCTCCGTTTTGTATTTTCAGATGGCCGTTGCTACTATTAGTTTGTTTCCATGTCTTTGTAATTTTTTCTGGAATCGTTTTGTACTTAGTTTATATGTCTGCATATGTGTCTTATGTGTGTCATAAAAATCTGAGAAGCGACAGTCCTAAAGTCCGAAATGGTTTCAGTAAATATATATATTTAATGGTTTAATTTTAAGTTTTAACTAAATGACCTTGAAAATGCTTAGAAAAGGTGCTAGGTTGGAGATTAATACCGCCGGCAGTGTCCGAGGAGGGCGGTGATTAAGGACAGAGGGCCCTTATACAAAGGGAAGGGGTGGGGGAAGGGTGGAGGGGGTGGGGGTAATAAGGGAGGAGGGGGGCAGTCCTAACTCAGATAGATTGCCTTATAACTGGACAAATAGCAGCCCTTCTTCTCTCCTCTCTCCTCTCCTCTTTGTAGTCTTGTAGCCTGCATCTCTTTTAGCCTTTCTCTCTTCGTCCCTCCACGTTTGGTCTTTTCGGCCAGATATAGCTTGTAATCCAGTATATTTATTATGTGAATATGGTACTTATTGAGTTATAAAAACTTTGCCCTGAGACTTTGTTTTGAAGTTTCGAGTTAAGTTTTTAAAAAGGTAAGGCAAAGGCCGCGTGTTCGTAATTCGTAAATTATGTTTCTTAAATAGTTTGAATGTTATTATTTAAATGATTTGGTGTAAATAAATTTATAATAGACAACATATATATATTTTTATTTTTTTCATTTTAGTTTATTTTAACAAGATTTTTTTCTCATCTCCCTATCCGTATCTCCTTTCTTTTATATGTCCTTGACCTTACCGTACTGTATTTATTATCATTTTGTGTAACTGTTTTTTTCTATAGGCTTCATTTTGTTATTACACTGTAATTATTTTATATTGTATTTGACAGTTATATAAGGATGGAATTTTTATTCTTCTTTGTCTATTGCTTCTTTTTATATCCATTTGTGTTTATTTGTTATGTTATAGTCACATCCGTTTGGTTTTCTCCTTAGTTTTTTTTTAAAATTTAATATTGGTTTCATTTTTCTATTCATAGTCCTTGTTTCCCGTTCCTTTCTCCGTATATCCATTTTCTTCCCATCTGTTCATACCTTTTTACAACAGTTATCGATTGTCTCCTCTCCTAACTGGTTCGGTTAAGTTGGTCTACTGTCATTTTCTATCTCTTCATTTTAGTTATTTGTTTCCTCATATTTATTGCAACTATCTTTATTTTCTCCCTTTCCTTTCTTACATCGCAGTTATTGATTATTATGTATGTCCCTCTCCCCTGGTCATCACCTGATTATATAATCATAAACTTTCTTTCAGTCCACTTTCATTTTGTATTTATTATTTTATTTCCCTCTCTTATCTTTCATTTCTTGTTCTATTCCTTACCTTGCTTCTTTGTATCATTTTTTTTTTATGTATCTGTTCATTTCAAACGCTTTTTTTATAGTATTAGCTCTTTTGACAGCCATTTGTCATTTAGTTTATCTGTAAGTTATCATTTGGCCACTTCCAGTTTTTTGTTATTTTTAGCCCTGAAGAACACCTTCGAGACAGGTCGAAACATCGGCACTCCGTACAAGTTTTTTACTTTGACGTGTTTTTTTTTATTTTTCTTAGCAGCATCCCTGATCATCTTCTCCTTATATTTGTGTAAGAATTTAGCTTTTTACCACCTGAAAAAAAAAAAAAAAATAATGGGACATTTCTGTAATTAACAGCTTTTATTTTTCTTCTGAATTCATAGCAGTTTTTATTTAACAGTTATTATAAACCATTTACATGTATAGATTTTATGTATACTATTAAGTCCAGGCAACAAAGGGATAATATATATATATATATATATATATATATATATATATATATATATATATATATATATAGCCAATCATATAGTTAGCTGCTATTACCTCATAGCTGATTGGTTTAATATTTTAGAATTAACCAGAGTATACTTTTGTATCTTTTTGATTTAAAAATATGTGTTAAATTAATGATTAAGGTTTTCCTACTGGAATGGGAAACAAAAGAAAAGATAAAGTGGATAGAGAAGGTAGTAAGGTCGCTTCCATAATGGATATTGAAGCCTTTACTTATTTTATTGGCATCGATGAGTGGCTAAATAACCTCCCCCCTCTCCCCTCCTCTTCCCCCACCCCTTGTAGATTATATCAACCGGTCCATGTAAATCTCTTTTATTGTCCTTAATGCCTCCCAAATATTTATTGGAAGGAGTTGTTTGTCTGCGCCCCCTCCCCCCCACCCTTACCAAAATTGAATTCTTCTCGCCGGAATACAAACGAGGGTCTTTTACTCTCTTGCCTAATATTTCCTTTTATTTATTTTATTACCTTATTTTGGTTTTGTTGTCCCGATCCCGGTATCAGTATCAGCAGTAAGCCGATAGAGCCAATTCTCTCGGCCTAAGTTATCTCCTTACGTGCTCTCTTGTTTTCTGTTCTTCTGTTTTATTGCTATTATTCCTTTTTACGCAATATAGAAGGCAATGGTTTTTTGGCGTCACAATTCATTTACAATACCAAACATCTTTGGTAACACGTTCCAAATTTTCTATGCCGCAAGCCTAGGAAATAAACAAACTGATTGGTTAATTATGCGCCTTTTTTTTCCTTTAAATTTTTTATAATTAGATTTACTTTGCTACTTTTATATGTAACAGTTTTCATTTGTTATTTAAATTATTATAAACAAGCATCGGGTTTGTATCCAACAAAAAAGTTGAAATATGATAAAAGTCAAATCAAATAAATAAAATAATCTTTCAATTGTATTAAGGCGCGTGACCTCTCCGATTTTTATGATTTTTGGTACAGAAGTTATACTTACCAAGACCAGTTAAAATGTAAAACATTTTTCTGACTTTTGGTTTTAGAGTTATAGGCTTTCAAAAATCAAAAAAAAAAAAACTACTGTATTCTGTCCTCACTCAATATATTCAAAATTACGGCATTAAAAAAATATTTCACCTAGAGAGCTCAAATTTGCGATATTCGTTTCCATTTGAAATGCTTTTAATTTTGTATATGATTCGATATATATTATGTACATTTTGAATTTTTTCGAAACGTCCAAAAACTGTTTTTAAAATTCCCATAATACGTCCCCTTAGATTTTTTGGAGAAAAATAAATACGCGATTCATACTATAACATCCGGGCATAATTTCAGAATGGGGCAGAAATGAGTTCTTGATTTTGCCTGCTTTAATTAATATTGTTTAGTATTCTAAATTAATTGTATTTCTAATAAATGTGTGAATTCTTAAAATTATTACTTTAGAGGCACTGTAATGTCAATTATTATTAAACGTTTTTAGAGACTAAAACACTTTTTCTATTATTTTTATTCTTCCACTCTTTTACACCTGGTAAATTTAAATCCATTATATATATTTAATAGATTGATATAGAGCATCGATGGCAGAGCCAGCTGGGGTGTGGGTCTCAGCGCGTTCGTTACAGAAGGGAGTGGGTTCGAATCCTACCTGGGCGGTTTAAAATTTAAGTCCTTCCTGCCCTAGTTGGAGTACATAAGGGCCCAATAAACAACAACAAGAAAGCATTTTTATAAGCATAACAACAAGAATCAAACTTAAAATTAATAATTAAGTTTATTTATAAATCCAAGTATGTCAAACACCAAAACTAACGCAAAGAACAATGATAAAAGTAAAACCTATTTGTTATTGAATAAAACTATATGAATCATGAAGGTGATTTAAGGCCGAAATATGTATGATTTAGTGATTTTGCAATTGAAATTGTAAATATGAAAATTAAACTTAATTATTATTATTGTTAAAAAAATACTTTAGGGTCCTGTTTTAATAATTATTTGTTTGAATAATTATGTTTTATAATGTATTCCTTGTACTATCCCGCTGGCTCATTTGTTGACACTTCAAGATGTTATTCAAGAAATAAATAAGAGATGCGTAGACAATACCGTCAGTTTACCATTGTAGTGAGAAGATTTTGCCAAAGAGCCCCGAGAAACTAAATTGGAGACGGCTAAGAGTGAATTTCAACTTGGGCCGCTGAAGTTGTCTCGTTTAATATGGCCTACGCCGTGAGGAAGAGGGGGGGAGGTTAACAATTTAGTTTTTAACTCTCCCTCTCTAACAATCAACCAAATAATTAACCAACTCTCTCCCCTCCACGACCGTCTATCGGGTAGCTTTGTTAAAAATTTCATTGGCAGTGAAAGCCGGTTTTTCTTTTATAAAGGTACGGCTTGTTCGAATATAGAAAATATTTTCTACAGCTAGAAATCATATTTCTCTCAGAATGAAATAAACTTTATTAAATTTTCTTTTAATAATTTATTTTTTTGTATTCAGGATGCAGTATTTATTAGAGATATGCCGATTACGATTTCGGCCGATTAGTCTTTGCTTCCGTTTGAATTCGGGTGACCATCGGCAATGTTCGTGGCGCTTCTTTTATGATAGCTTTATAGTCGTCAGTATGTGTAGCTTTTTTTTTGTATTTATTTATTTTTTTTTCAAATTTCATACTTTATTTAAAATCAAGCTAATGGAGAAGTATTAAGGTGAGAGAAACTACATGAAGAGTTTGGAGAAAACACTCTTCCGGCGGAGTACATATAGCTATAGATATTTGTTTTTGTTATATATTTTCTTCTGTTTATTACAAACGGTTCGGTGTGTAACGAAGTGTGT
Organism: Euschistus heros; assembly: GCA_003667255.2. Taxonomy (NCBI): domain Eukaryota; kingdom Metazoa; phylum Arthropoda; class Insecta; order Hemiptera; family Pentatomidae; genus Euschistus; species Euschistus heros. The sequence goes on along the minus strand of RCWM02000008.1, from coordinate 1,522,849 downwards.
TTTTTTGAAAAATAAAGAAAAAGTCAGCAATTTACATAGCTTAAATAGTTAATTGTGCAAATCAGTTCGATTATTTTTTGAGAAAAAAGAGTTCCTATTACTATAATAAATAACAATATGTAGGGATAAATCTAAAATAAAAATTTTAATAAATATAAACATGTTTTCATTTCAATAAACACATTTCAAGCGTGGAAGTATAAATGAACAAACATTCTGTACGATTAGAACAACGTATTAATGCAGTGAAACTCCGATTAACGGATTTATTGGGGCCGAAATTGATCCGGATACCCAAAAATCCGAATAATTAGATTAACTATAGAATTAGGGTATTGAAATAAAAAATAGAGACATACGTCATGTTTTAACTATGTATTTTATTGAATAATTAAAAATGTGTCTGTCTATAAAATTATAATTATGTAACAAAAAAGTTTAGTTAACATATTGAAAATCGCGGATGTTCCGACACAGAATCCGCAAATTTTTTTCCGAGATTCGCCCATCCTAAGACGTTCTACAATGGACAGTTTTTCGGGCACAGTTAATACAACGCGTTTTCTTTTAGGTGTCATGACTCCTTAAGTTTATAAAAACACCACTCGCGACATGTCAGGCTTGACAAAACCCGTGTGGAATGGATGGATGTGCTATACTTCTAGAAATTCACTAAGTACGTTTGCTCAGAACCTGACTCTTTTTGTTCAAATCGATCCGGATAATCGGATAATCGGAGTACGGATAATTGTAGTTTCACTGTAATGTGTTACACTTCCCCATGCTTGTATCAACAGTGACTAATGGAGCCCAACTAATCCCTGTTTAAATTGAAAGGTTTATATATTCTATAATATAATATTTTAGAAGTTGATCTTGAATATAGGAAACTATTTTTCTCCCCGAAAAATGTAGAATAATTTTCAGAGTATTCTTTAGAAGAATAGACCAGCAGGTTATGAATAGAGTCCAAAAGGCCAATGGAATATTCTACCAAATATCCATGACACTTATTGGAAAACAGGAGTTGAGCAGGAAAGCAAAGATTCTGCTTTTTAAATCAGTTTTTCTCCCAGTACTACTGTATGGATCGGAAAGCTGGACATTCTTGGACCGCCATGCTAGCAGAATAGTTTCTGCGGAAATGAGATTCCTACGGAAAATATTAGGAAAAACCAGGCGAGACCGAATAAGGAATGAAAGGGTCCGAGGTGAACTAGGAGTTAGATCCGTTCTGGATACGATCAAGGAAAGACAATTGAAGTGGTTTGGTCATGTTAACAGAATGGGAGATGACCGTAAGGCCAGATGGCTATTAGAAGCAAGACCGGGAGGAAGGCGTCCTCAGGGCAGACCAAGGCTCATGTATGCAGACTTGATTGAGAGAATTGGCGCAGCAAGAGGAAGCACCATGCCGGAAATGAGAAGGCTTACACAGGACAGGGACCGTTGGACAAGATGGTCAGAGGATGCTACTCCACGCTTAACAGCACTCAGGAGATGGTGAGAGAAGAAGAAGAAGAGTACAATGAAAATAAATTTTATTGTATTCTTTAAGAGTACAATGCCAAAATATTCTTTGTTGTAAGCAGTACAATGCCAAAATAAATTATTATTGAAAATTACATTTTTTTTCTTAAAACTGGATGTTGTACTTAACATAAAGAGAAAACTTCCAATCCCCTCAGAAACATTTTTTTTTTTTCAATCAATTCATTGAAATTTACAAGGTTATAAAATCATACACATGAACCAAAATTGCCGAACAAGCGTGTAGCTTGAGGTACAAGTAGGACATTTATTGGAAAAAAATGTATAAACTACAATAAGTGTAAGTGCAACAAGAAAACAAGGTTGAAACTCTGAGACGCGATAAGAATGAGTTATCCCAGGCGTAAAAAACTAATTTTTAAATGAAATTCCAGAGAATTAAATAAATAGAAGCAGAACTTAAAATTAGCAATACAGATAGTATTGATAGGGAAAACATTTATGAACTGATGGCTCTTGCAGAAGATAAGAATTAGCATCATGCCAAAATGATGAGGGAATGATAAAAAAAATGGAATGATGAGGGGAGAAAACTTAGCTCTGGTAGAATGGAAGACATTTGGAGAATGTAAATAGGAAAGAATAGGAACAGAAATATATAGTATTTATATATTCAGACTATTCTATGCAAAATTCTTTATTGCGGATGATCTTGATCATAAGAATTGTGTTATTTTTTTTCTTCTTGGAATATTAAGTTTTATCTTTTCGTCTATTTTCAATGTATTACGAACTAAATAAAAGTTCTGGGCAACATCTAAGGAGATTTAACTGGAGTACCCCTCCTCTCTGGCTCTTCTTATTTCCCTGGGCTGTAGAAAAAGGAAGTATGCTAATTGAATCCGGTCCTTGATTTCCGCTCTTCTCCGCCAATTTCCGGCTCATACCACCCTCCAGCCTTCTAGTTTTCCCTCCCGTGCCCCGAGGTACCCAATTAAATCAGTCGTCATTCGGATTCCCTCGTGTACTGAAATTGCCGACGACAGTAAACATCTCATTAAAATGGGTGAGGTTTTTGGCTTAGCTTAAATCTTAAAGTATTTAATTTTTTTTTTTAATCCATTTATTGAAATTTAAAACTGTACAAAATATGTGCTTAAAGTAAATATTTTGATAACGATTACAATAACATGTATAAACCTGCTAAGAACTACTCTTAAGTAACACCAATAAAAATTCTACACTAGAAGTTCTCTTCGTCATCCTCTTTTCACACGCCGCGGAGGATTATCGGGAATGGAGTGAGAAGCAAGTTGAGAGAATAGTGGATTAGTGTGGTTATGGAATTTACCATGAAAGGATAGGATATCTGGCTTGGGCTAAATCAGCTTCATACGGGACATTAAGGATTCTGGATTCTAAGAGTTAGATACGGGAACAATTAGGAGCTTTAGTTGAGCCCCAAAGCGCAATTCCATATATCCAAATAGGTCTGATAACCGTCATGTAAATGAGTCTTTTGTAGTAAATCGGAAGGTTTTAACGTTCGTCTAGTAAATGTTGGAGAAGTCGAAAACGACGAGTTCGTTTTAGTCTTGTATGTGGATTCCAAGATAAATGTTTGTCCAAGTGGAGTCCTTGGTAGTGGATCATTCATCAGGGATCAGTGGGATATTATTATAGGATACTGCAGAGCAGGAAGGTCGTAGATTTACGACGTAAGGTAAAGTTTATTTGTCTTAAATTTTTTCTTCTTCCTTATTTTCTTTCTTTTGCCAACGGTGTATAATGGAGTGTTTTCTTAGAAAAATAAAGCAAAAATCAGCAATTATCTAATAAAAATATCTTACATGTAATTGTTAAGAAACAGGAATGTAAATTGCTAAAATAGCATTTTCCTTTTCTTGTTCCAACCTTTATACTACATTTCCATTGAAGATTAATATTGTTTAATTATGACTCGAAACCACAACTTCTTCTTCCAGTTGCTCAACAGACCATTAATGATCCTCCATCAACCTGACTGGCATCCTCCATCAACCACCGCCAGTCTGCTCGTCGTTGGGCAGCTCTCCTCCAATCCCCGACTCCTAGGATCCTCCTCGCATCCTCCTCTACTCCGTCCATCCATCTAAGGCGAGGTCTTCCTCTTCTCCTGGTTCTGTGTATATCCTCAATTACTTATATTTTAGGGATCTCATTCTCCGACATAGCAGCAACATGGCCGGTCGATCTCAGTCTTCCCAATCTCATGTGCCTAACTATATCCCGACTCTCCTAGGTCCATAAATACACCGCTTAATTCTTTCGTTCGTCCGATCGAGAGACTACCGACTACTACTACTGTAGTTCTTGACAGAAATTTACTTCTGAAGAATCTACCTATACCAAAGTAACACAGGTTGGCAATGAGTTTTTTCTCGTGATTTCTTTTGAAGTTTAATTATCTGCGGTTGCAAGTGACCCCAAGCAGATTAATTATTTCACTTGCTCTCAAGAATATCACCCAAACTGAACAGAATCTGCGGGGGACTATGTGTGTTGGTAATATAGTTCAAAACTATAACTGTGGTTAAGAAAAAATAATATGTTACTGTCATATTAGTATGTTATTGTCGGAAGTAATCGAAACAATTTATCTTTTATAATATCGTGATCTTTCTTAGCGTTTGATAATCGATTCCAAAAATGGTGTTTCTATTCCGGGAATAAAGAAGCAAAATGTATATTAAGAGAGCCTTTTGTTGCATTTATAAAATTTTCGAGAAAATATTCTCCACATAAGAATGAACAGTGATTTTTATGAAATAATATTATCTTTGATGATAAAAATATGTGAATCAAATATTTTATTGATATAATTAAGCTCTTTTTATAGCTGCTGGCCCTTTAATAACCGGTTCCTGGAAAAGGTTACCCTCCTGGAGTTTCCCGGAACTCTCAAGAGACCCTTATCTTTCATACTCAGAGCTCCTCGAGGAAGGGCACTTCCTAAGACCTGTACCCTTCTTCTGATTTATGATCCACTTCGTAGCGGCCTTCCAGCCACCAGCCACCCGATTCTATACAGTTTATGTCAGTTCGATCCATAAATTTTACTTTATAACATCCACTCGTTAGTATTTATAGGTTTATATAAAAATTTAAAATAAAAAATATTAAAATCAATCACTTCATACATAAATACGTTACCGCCTCCCAATATATCTGTGGCACATGTGCATAGTCGATTAAGTGCAAAAATTAATATTCATCTCTATATTCACAACTCAGAAATATAAGTTGTTACCAAAAAAATACAGAAACTTTGAGAGACAATAAGGAAGAGAAGAATAGATTTCTATGGACGCATAAGAATGAACCCAAATAGACTAACTAGAAAATTTTTTTACCACTTCCTCATCAAAAAGACCTAACCAAATTGGTTTAAGGAAACAGTGAAGGACTTGAACGAATTCCGTATCACAGAAAATATGCTCACAGATAAAATTCCAAAAAAAAAAAAACCAAAGACAGAAAAGAGAGGTTCGAGTTCAAAATCAAAACGAAACGAACAATCCAAATCTCTGAAGAGGAGAGGAAAGCAAGATCAGAATGAATGAAGCAATACTGGGCCAAAAGAAAGGTATAAGCATTCAGAAGTTATTGGTCCAACGTACCTCAACGTCGGGTGAAACGAAAAAAAAAAAAGACTCATAACTAATTCGATTATACCGAAATAAAGAAAAAAAAAATGAGCTTTTTAGTGATACTCATATCCCAAAATTTACAAACACCCTCGACACACAATTTTTTTTATGCACTTAACGGATTATTCAATTGTACTATATCTATTATTATTTAGCAACCTCACCCTGATTTACAAATTTAAAAAAAGGAAACTGTTGTAATGGTTTTGAAATATTGGAAAAAAAAAAAAAAAAAAATTATATATATATTTTTTCCCCCTTTTATAGTAACTCTATGGAAGGGTCTTATTTTTATATATTTTAAATGTTCCATGCGCATTCGTTTACTAACTTTAATTAGCTGGAGTCATGTTATTTAATTATTAAGGTAAATTACAAAAAATTAATTATTTATTACTGAGAATTGCAAATGATGCATTACAAATTAATAGTGTTATTATCAATTGATTATTAAAATAAAAACTGAGAAAAAAGGAAAAATATGAAATATAACAAAAAATCATAGGTAAAAATTAGCTGTAGCCGAAATAAAAGTTAAAAAATTGAAAACAATCAAGAATTATAACAAATTGACAAGTTGAATTTTCAGTGGATGCCTTAAATACTAAACTGGAATGCTTTTAAAAGGTGTCTAGTGCTTAGTGATTCTCGCCCGTCAGGCGCGCCAGGTATACCATTCTTCATAACATTTCCAATCCACAGTATTTAGGCGTGGGTGTTGATTCTTCATTTTGCATGCCTTCTAACCATCTGAACTGGTAGGAGGAATTACCGTTTTAATAATCTCTCTATAACGGTACTAAGTGTAGCTCTGTAAAATTACCTCTAATGATCTAGCCATCATTAACCACATTAAAACATCCAATAGGATGATACTTAGTCGAAATTTTTATTTAGATATATTATATTTTAATGGTGTAATGTATTGATGTACATTTTTTTTTTTTTTTTTTTTTTTTTTAGATGTAATGAAGTAAAAAAATATATAAATATATTCGGAAAATTAAATTTTAAGCCGAAGTAATAACTTACGATTGGAGAATTCGAATAAATCCAAACGTATTTCATCAAATAACCTTAGCGAAACCTTCAGAGTATCAATAATAACAAAAGATTTATATGGGTCATTATTCCATTATGGTACAATCGCTTGATTAAAATTTAGTACACAGATAATCTCGAACTTTATCCAAGATCCATTCATCCATTTCCTACATTTATATGATTATTTATATGTGTGGCTAGAAGGGAATAAGGGAGAAGAAGGGATATTTTGTTTTGCCTAAAGGTTGGAGGCAATACTGACCCACTACCATAAAGTCAGCCATGTTTTTAAAATTAAAAAATAACAAAAACATAGCAGATGAAAAATTAGAAAAAAATTTTTCTTTCCATTTTTTAAATTTTTTACTATATTTTATATATTTATATATTTTTTAACATCATATAATTTATCTAGATTTTTGCAGATATTTTAAAATTGTTTATAAACCCTATTATTTTTTGTTGTATTATTTAATTTATTTATTTATATAATTATTTCTTTCCTCTTTTTTATATCTGTATTCGACTGTTCTCCGATTTATCCGTAATAATGACAACCAATGATATGGCCGAAATTTTGGCAAATAAAATATGTTTGAAATTATCCAAAACTATGTTTTTTCTGACTGATCCCTCTCAACATCTTATTCAACAAAACAACCTAAGATCATACTAACTTTATGAAACTTGCCTCTAAACCTCCCTAAATAGGTTATTTACAGCTCACTTCAACGGGTCCTACTAGGAATAGTCTAACTGCTTTAAAATATGTTGAGGGGTCCCTGAACCAGAGGAACGCCCCCCCCCCCCCCCCCCGCTGACCACAGGACCTGGCTCAGCCGACCAATAGGAGTTCTGGTCAGATAATAGGATGAAGTCCCGTTCCCCTCCTCCTCTCCCCTCCCTCTATTGAAAACACTGTTATACGGATTAGCAGCCACTGATAAACAAAAAGCCACCAACAGGCTTTTGTTGTCCTTCCTCTGGATTAAAGCTCGTTTAAGGGATTTCCAGCTGTCGGGAAATGGTTCCTGCCTCAAATACAAACATCTGAAATTTTCCAGTGAACGGGAAAGTTTGTTGCTTCTACTTGGGTGGTTATATTGCTTAGGCAAAGAGCGGCTATGGATTTTAGCCTTCTCCTCACTCCCTGTATTTATTCTGTTTTAATTGAGCCTGACGTTAACATGCCCTTTTTGAATCTTCCTATTAATTTTTTTAAACACCGTTTTATTAGTATAAATAGGGTTTTGACATGGCTATGTCTTTTGGCTCGTGGTCTATACTTTTTTGTGTTTTTTTTTCAGAGTAAGATACCAGAGGATTGAATGGTTATAGAGTTTACTATGAAACGATAGATATATTGTTTGAGGTCAGTCAGAAACGTAAGGTAAATTAATATCTTTGTGTATAAGTTTATTGGTGACAGTGATCGTTGAGGATTTTTCTAAGGATTTGGGATTGCAAGGATTGAATACGAGATGGTTTAGTGGACCCCCAAAGCTCAACTTTATATATCCAAACGGATCTAATTACCGTCATGTTGATAAGTCTTTTGTATTTATTGGGACCTTCGAACGTTTTAGTCTTGTATGCGAATTATAAGTAAGACGTTTGTCCAGATAGAGTTCTAGGTAGTTCAACAGAGATTATTGAAATATCATTAAAGGAGAATTTATGACAGGAGGTCGTAGGCTTATGACGAAGGGTAAAAGTTATTTGATGAAATTTGTTTGAATTTATTTTATTTCACCATTTTTTAATTAGTTAATTTAAAAAAGAAAAAAATGTTAAGAGTCATCAGGAAGGAAAAAGTTTTTTTGGTCTAAATAAGACCATTAATTGTTGTTGGCTCGTTAATATTCCTCCGTTAAATGGTTTCTTCCTGTTCTTGTTTACGCTCTCAATGGTTTTCGTTTCTGCTCGGGTTGAGATCCCTTACCTGTTAGTAATGGCGGAGGTGGGAGTGCCAGCTGTTAGCATTAAAGCCATTAGTAGAAATTAATTTCAATAATTATCGCGCTTCCTTTCCCCTTCGGATGTTGAAGGAGCTCTTTAATTAAAAGGCTCGGTTAAAAGGAGGCTGTTAACGGCCAAAGAAATTCTGATTTTTTTTTTTTTATTTGCCTTTTTTTTTCGATTCGAGCTCTGGCTGTAAACGCTTTCCTCACCCTCTCGAGCCCCCCCCCCCCCCCCCTCCTCCACAGCCTCCTGACTTGGCAATACTTCCTCATTAACGAAAATCCGTTTATCAAGCTTCCTAAAAACCTGTTCATTTTTATTAATTATCCTTACAGCCGTTATCGACCTCAATACATTGCTCGGCTGACAGCTTAAAATTCCCTACCAAAATTATACAGCAAAGATGGGTTTCAGGCACTTTTATAACTTGATTAATTTTGTAGCTTAAATTCAATCTTAAATCCAAGTTGAAATACAAAATCACAAATTAGAAACCATTATTCTCAATGCTCCTTACTATATCACAAACTTATTCATAAAGACCTTAATGTTTCATATAATGCAGATTTTTCACGAGCAAGATGCCTATACTTTCATGGTAAACTCCATAGCCACTCAAAGCCACTAGTCTCTCAACTTGCTTGCCATTCTATTCCTGCTAACCCCCCGTCTAAAAAGAAGATGGTCTAGAGACCATATAGTGAAGAATACATATTGAAATTCTACTGATCGGTAGCTTCATTTAGTTATTGACATGTATTTATTTCTCAGACATTTACTATGTGCTTATTCTATGCAGTTGTAAATATCAAATAATAAATAAAAAATCATTTTCTTCGATAGACATCGTTTTCATAAACTTTTTACGACGCATAAAAAGTAATCTTTTAATCCATTCGATATACAAAGTAGAAAAATAGGGCTAACTGGGCATAAAAGCTGTATTTTAAAGATAATATCTGCAAGCAAACCACTTATATATTATTTTTAAAATTCATATTATTAAAACAAATACTGACCGGTTTATTGTTTCACAAACATCACACGCCTTGTATAATATTGTATTAAATAACATCTACTTGTTTTACTTCATTCAGTTTTACTGAGCTGATTGGCTGCATAATACTCCATATGGTAAGCTTATAACTTCAGTTCTTATACAAGGCTGTAAAGATATAAAACTGCTCTTCGTTTCCGACTAATTCAGCACTAACTTGGTTAAAGCTGTTACCCTTCTATCAATTTTAAAAGATTCATAAATTTAACTATCATATCAAGTCTATGTTAATTTTAAAATTTTTATTGAAATAAATTACAGGAAGCCAATGAGGCCAAAGAATAAATACTGAACCATCTGTTCAATATTCTGTTTCTGTACATCAAATATACTTCTTTCTTTTTTTTTCTTTTTTTTTATAATATTTACAACTGTATAGTACATAGTACAAAAGTTCTATATTAGGTATTGAGGTCATCTTCTTTTCAGACGCATTTCAGTGCATTTGAGTGGTTATGGAATTTACTTTTAAGGGATTGGGCTATGATCTTTGTGGATAACATTATGATCAACATTATGAAACATTATGATCTTTGTGGATAAGTTTGTTTGTGACAAAGTAAGGAGCATTGAGGATTTTTCGAAGGATTTTGGATTGTAAGGATTGGATTAGTTTAGTGGAGCCCCAGAGGTCAACTTTGTATGTCCAAATAGGTCTGATAACTGTCATATAAATGAATCTTTTGTTGTAAATCGGGAGTTCTGAGCGTTTGTCTAGTAAATGTTGAAATAGAAAACGACGAGCGGTTTCCTGTCGGTTTAGTCTGAGGATTCCAAGTTAAACGTTTGTCCAGTTGAATTCCTAGATGGGAGATCTGTTCAACAGAGATCAATGGAATAAATATACATTTAGATTTAAAAAAATAAAAACATTTAAATATTAAAAAAATAAAAACAGTAAAATATTATTTTGAGCAATTGATCTTAGGGACTTAACTAAACCATTATATCCTTTCTGTATCCAATCGTAAAGACTTTATGTAAAATCCTCAATGCTCCTCATTGTTTCACCAGAGAAATTATGATTATTGAACTTAATTTTTCGTATTTTGCTGATTTGTTACGAACCAGACCCTTACATTTTAAACTCAGAGCAATATGGTTATCTTTTGAATATCGACAATCCTTCCATGGGTTTAAAATAAAAATGCCCTTGAGCCCTTCTTATTTAGAGCTATCGATATTATGCAAGGTTATTTATTTTCAAGGTATTGTCTTTTCTTTTTTTTTTTTCACGAATCGGCCAGTAAGGACCACACGAATATCACTACTTATTCTTCTTCACACCTTCCGCCTGCCAATATTCTCTCATCCTCTTGGACTGTTCCTCTCGCTCTTCCTTAGTCGATTTTCTCCCTCGTCTCTCCTTCCCCACAAGAAACCTAACTTCATCTATTCTTCCTCAAAAAAGATCTCTTTCCAAGTAGACTTTATCCGCGATTTTTAGCCTGCCAAGTTCCGTTTTTATTTGTTTTATATATTATGTTATAATTATAATATTTTATTTATTATTTATAATATTTAATTGTTGGTAATTGAGCATTAAATCTGTATTAACGAATTGTATTAACAAATAATCACTTCCAAGTGATTTGTCCAATATCATTGCTTTTAGTGTTCATCTCCCGTCTCTCGGAATAACAGAATTGTTATCCTAGCCGCGGTCATCACCAGAAAACAACCGGAGATACTATTTGTTTTGAAAAGAGCACCCCGTCACTATACAAAACTGATCCAAACTGATGAGTTTTTTTTTTTTTTCAAGCAAATCCCTTTACGGATTCGAGTTAAAAGGGTTTGTGTATTTTTTTTTTCCTGTTTTTTTCCAGGAAGCTTTAGTTTGGGATTCTTTATTTTAAGCCGAGCGCTAGTAGGAGTAGACTAAAGTTTGCCAGATCTAAATGAGAAGGAACAAAAACAAGCACAAAGGGGCTGGCTGCCGGTCGCACTGGCTGAGCCTGCCACTGGAAAAAATATTTGTTCCCTGCCTGGTAGGGAACTCATCTTCCAGTCATCTCTCATTAGAAATGCATGGTGTGAAAAATACTATGTCATTTTAAGAATAGTGTAGTTGATAGTAAAAAATATAAGATAAAGATTGTCTGGTATGCAGTCAGCAGAAAGAAAAAACCGGTCCAATTTAAAAAAAAAAAGGTTTAATGAAGTGCTGACGTTTCGACCCGCCTTGCAGGTCTTCTTCAGGGCTAAAATTAACAAATTACTTGATGTGACCAAATGATAACAGATATTGGAGCATAACTAAATTAATATATATTTATTTTTAAGACTGCCTCTCATGTTTGTTTGTTCAATTTTCAAACTATTTATATATATATATATATATATATATATATATATATATATATATATATATATATATATATATATACCAGGTATGCAAGTTTAAAATGTCGTTTTAATTCCAATAGAATGCGCTCTTAGCCTATTGAAGGATTTGCTTATCTCTATTTTGTTTGTTAGTCATTTGTTTACAAAAGTCAGTTGTTTTTAAGTCGTTTACGTGGACGTATCATACCTTTCTTTGGTGTTAAAAATGTCTAATTTTAAGCCAAATAAAGAGCATTTGCGGCATGTCATGATTTTCTTATTTAATCAAAAGAAAAAGGCATCTGAATGTCATCGAATTCTTGTTGAGACTTATGGCGATGTTGCTCCAACCGTCAGGACATGTGAACGTTGGTTTCAAAGTTTCAAACGTGGTGATTTTGATGTTACTGATCAAAAACGAGAAAATCGACCAAAAAAGTTTGAGGACTTCGAATTGCAATCTTTATTAGACGAAGACAATACCCAAACCCAACAAATGATGGCAGAACAGTTGAATGTCACTAGGCAAGCCATTTCCGATCGCCTGAGAGCTATGGGAAAGATTCAAAAGGTTGGAAAATGGGTTCCACATGAATTGGACGAACGACAGACGGAAAAAAAAAAAAACTGTGTGCGAAATGCTGCTTTTACGCCACGAAAGAAAGGGTTTTTTGCATCGAGTTGTAACTGGCGATGAAAAATGGATTTATTTTCAGAATCCCAAACGAAAAAAATCATGGGTAACGCCAGGACAACCATCCACATCGAGTGCAAGACCGGATCGTTTTGGGAAGAAGACAATGCTGTGTGGGTGGTGGGATCAGAAGGGAGTAGTCTACTACGAGCTTCTCAAACCCGGCGAAACAGTCAATACCGAGCGCTACCGACAACAAATGATCAATTTGAGTCACGCATTGATCGAAAAACGCCCAGAATGGGCTCACAGGCACGCCAAAGTCATTCTTCAGCATGATAACGCTCCTGCACATTCAGCCAGATTGACTAAGGAAACGATTTCTTCGCTTGGTTGGGAACTCCTACCCCACCCGCCGTATTCACCTGACCTGGCGCCTTCTGATGATTATCACCTCTTCTCATCGATGGGACACTCATTGGCGGAGCAACACTTCAACAATTTCGAAAACGTACGAAAATGGCTCGATGAATGGATTTCAAATAAAGATGAAGCATTCTTTTGGAATGGTATCCATATATTGCCCGAGAGATGGACAAAATGTGTAGAAAACGAGGGTCAGTACTTTGAATAAAATATATTATACTTTTTTTTAAATTACTGTGTATATATTTTAAGAAATAAACGACATTTTAAACTTGCATACCTGGTATATATATTTGTTATGAAAAAGTTATGAGTTGAGCTACCTCATTTTTGCAGCATTCCCTTCGATAACTTAATCAACATGAATATCATGGTATAGCTGAAAAATAAAATAATAGTATAATTGAAATAAACAGTCACATTAAAAATTATTATAGTACAAAGAAGTACGGTTAGGAAAAGGACAAGAGAAGAATTATATGAGAGAGAAAAAAAATTCTTTGTCATTTATTTTCTCTCTTACCTTTCTTATACCGCTATTATTGATAACTGTATATTTCCTCGCTTATTCCCTGCTATTAATCTTGTTATATTCACAATAACTTTTCCATCTTCCCTCATTAAATTTTCATTTATTGTTTATTTCTATAAATTTTATATTTTTCACTAATTTTAGACTTTTAAAATAGAAACCTACTCAAACGTATAAATAAAGCCATTCGTAAAATTGTGAGAAACTACGATTCAGTCGATGTATTTAAGCTTCCAGAACTCTTCTGAAGTATTTATTTATGTTTACTTAATTAAGTAAAGAATTATAAAATTATTAGAATTATAAAATTTATAAGAAGTATAAAATTATGTTTACATAATTTTACAATATGTTGTTCAACGGTGATACCCGCAGAAGAGAAATACGTTTTATAGCAGGGGATGAACTGTTGTCTTAGTCAAGTATTTGTTTTATCGTGTGGAAAAATATTGTATTTATTGGTGTTTACAACTGTTCAATAATTCTTAAATTAGCGGAACTATGAATTAATAGCTATTATTCATTGGTATTACTTGAATAGAAGTTCTAAATTACGAGTTCCCTTGGCCATCTCCTTTTCAGACACAGGTTTATCTGGAATAGAAAGAGAAGCAAGTTGTGAGACTAGAGTATTCTTGTGGATAAGTTTCCGTTTTGTGGCGAATCAACATCATTATGGAGAAGTTTATCTGTGACGTATTATGCATTAATGAGGATTTTGGATTGTAAGGATTGAATAAGATTTTTTTTTTAATCTTTCTGCTTGGCTTTAATGCAATGCAGAGCGATGATATAATTTTGATCTATCATTTGGAAATTAAATTAACAGTGTGAGATATTCCAGGGGCTCATCTCCCGTCAGTGGGATTACCAAATACTCTACCTACCGTTATGGTTATTACCTGTTATACAGCAGAATATCAATAATATGCCATAACAAACAAAACATAGTGAGGCACTCAATAAACAACTAAGAGGTAAACCGACACCAAAAACGCCTACGCTCACGGAGAACATTGTTTATCCTATCGCTGTCCGTGATGTAAGTTACCAGAACCTAAACATAACATATATGACTCGCATATAATATTACACGTAGAGTGGAAAGAGAGTTTGTTTGCGTGTTTATATAATAATCTATCATAAGGACCGTATCGATTAATTATTTTGAAAATGCTTGCTTATATGTTGCACCACAACCCGAAGTGGGCTTGCTTCCGGAATAATGTTTCCCCATGTATCTCTGTCTCTAGCTTCTGTTTCCAATCTGTAACTCCTGGAGTATCCTTAAATCTTCTTCGATGTGCTGCTGCCATCATCATTATGGTCGGCCGTTCTTATAAACTGAACCACATAGTATTATATAAATAATACATCTCAACATTGGATTGTTGCTTCCACTTTCGTTTTTACATCAAGGACTAATCCAAAAACTATCCTTGACTAATAAATCTACCGTTCTAACGTCAATTGGTTTTCAGCAAAGTAGGAATTAGGGCTAATTAATTTGAAAATGACAATAAATAATTCTTTTAAAACGTTCTGGAGAAATTTTTATTGTTATTTTCTTTAACACATACTTGGGATCGAGTTAAGCTCGGATAATAAAATCCTCTGTTACCCCAAGAGAAATACATCAGAAAAAATAACATAGAGCAGAAGGAATGAAAACTTAAATCTATAATAGACTATGTTTGTAACAAGGCAAAACAGTTTAATTAAGGTGCAAAATGTAAGAGAGTCTATAGAGGAGCCTAATGCGGATCAGATCATTACCTGCTGAAAGCCATTTGCGTATTCCCATGGGTTGAAAAAACAAAAGGGACAGAACTTCCAGTGATAGCCACAACACTTTAAAAGATGAACACTTTAAGGTTTACTCCGGGATTACAAAGGAAACAGTGCTGCGGAAATTTACGATGTCCATGACGTCCTCGTTAAAGAAAAACTGCATCAGAGGTCCTTGGGGAAAAAGCAAGGAATATAAGAAGGAAAGAATGGATGACAGAAGATATTGTAAGGAGAGCAGAACAAAAAAAAAAGCAAACCTATCTCAAATGGCTCCAGCACAAAAAAAGAAGAAGACAGGAATCTATGTAAAGGAAAGGAGGAAATTACAGAAAACAGTAGGGCTGAAAAAAAATAGATCATGGGAAATAACGTGCGCCAGAACATACATATTTTTAATAACATACAATAATAATATACATAAGTAACATTATTACATATGTAAATCAAAAAGTTAGTGACTTGAAAAGAAATCACCAAGTTTACTTTGTTTAAGTACCGACTTACGAGGTGTGATCAAAAAGTTCCAGGACTGAATTTTTATACATTTATTCATACAACATACAGGTTATTCAAATTTGTCTCCTTCGAAGTACTCCCCTTGGGAAGCTACTCACTTTTCCCACCGGTGTTTCCACTGATCAAAGGCCCCAGAAAACTCTTCTTTTGTAAAGGTATTTAGCAGCTCCGTTGTTTTTTCTTTAATTTTGTCAACTGTTTGAAATCTTCGTCCTTTCAGGTGTCTCTTGAGCTTCGGTGTTGTTATATACACAGCTGTGTTCCTGTTGAGTCAGGCAATACAATGCTGCCAACCGCATCGCTGTGAGACATTGCATTCCCATAGTATATAAAAAGTCCTGGAACTTTTTGATCACACCTCGTATTACCTTTCACCTCACGATATCTATATTGTCTCAAAACCATAAAATCGAACGATTTTATATCACTTATTGCCTTCCAGATAGGATGAATACCCAAACCCAGAAATAGTTAATGATAGTTCGTTTCCTTGTAGACCGTCCTACCATACTATCTTGATATTTACCAGAACCTGACGATTTTTGATGGTCGCAGGATGTTCCACCGTTTTTGTCCTTTTGAAAATTGGTTACATATTTCCGATTATTTAAAAGATCACTCTTTCCTTTCGTTTAATCCTTTGGATATTCGTCGGGAGGATGTAGATGCAAATTTATAATGCGGAAAGACAATCATAATCAATTAAAAAAGGGAAGGCTTGGTTGATGGATACCTCGTTCGATCGAGAATCGGTTAATCGAGTCCCGAGTGTATTTTTTTAATTTTTCCAATTAAAATCTCATCTTACGAGTAGTTTTAATATTTTATTATAGTATTTTGCTTGCATACTTCAGAGTAATTATCAAATTATGTATTCATATTTTTTATTTTATTTTTCTCTAGTATTTATATGTTATATAAATTATGTTGTTGCGTGTAGTATCGTTGCATCGAAGAATGGTGTAGTTGTAAATTCAATATTCTAACCGATCAAAAAAGCCCAGAGCTTGAGCAGTAACGTTCTAATTAATTAAGAATTAAGCAAATTGGATTAAAAAAAAAAAAAAAAAAAAAAAAAAAAAAATTGGGAACTGACAATGGGGGCTGGTGTTCCATCCCTGCTCTTTAAGCTGATTGTGCTATCGATTCTCAACTACATCGCTCTAGAAATCAGATTAGGCACGTAGTGTCCTAATCGAGTTTAGTACTCACCCCTCCCTTACTTAGGCCTCCGGAAACTGATATAATTAGTTATCTAAAAATATATAACTTATCCTGTTTAAAAAATAAATTCGAGTATCAGCTAATAATATTACTAAATAATATTTAATTAGTAGGTCATTGAATAGTTTTGATATTTTCTGATTATAAACTAGATCAAGAATTGATGAATTATAATACCACCATTCCAATATTAAGCATTCATCTTTACTTCTAAAAACATGCAAACATTCAAAACATCATAAGTTTGATATTCAGATTTTATTTATCATATTAATTTAAAAATGTGATACAAAACATTAAATTATGTTGGCACTCAGCTATTTTGTCTTCATTATCATCGAGGAATAGAAATCATAGGATTCGTCTAAATCCACCTCGGCTAACGATCGTTAATGGTTAATACTTATATTTATCTACCTAAAACAAAAAAAAACACATCTAGTAAATGTAAATGTGATTATAACGTTCATAATAACATGTCAGTTGCTTGTAAAAATACTATCAACGTCTATATTAGAAGCTTTCTAGTCCTCGGAGGGTTTTCGAGAATAGAATCGAAAGCAAGTTGAGACACTAATAGATTTGAGTGGTTATGTAGAATAGAATAGAATAGAATAGAATAGAATAGAATAGAATAGAAAAACAAATTTTATTCTGGGACCAAGTCCCTTAAGAATAATAGTTACATAAGAGAACTTAAGTAATATCTGGCCTAGAGATTATAAGTTAGATAATAAAATAAAATAATTAAAAGTAAATGCAATTTTACTATAAAATAAGTAATCAAATGAAACAAAAATCTATACGCATATATAAACACATACACGCTACATACATACATAAACTATATTTACAATCAGTAAAAGAAAAAAATATTATATAAGAAATTGATTAAACAATATATTTCTGATGTTGTATCTAGTACAAGATGAAGAAAATAAAATGATGAAAAAAGAATAAAAATGAAAATTATTTCAATGATAGAGAAAACATTATCATATGAAAATTGTTTAAACAGGCTAAACTTTTAAATCTGATATCCTTGGGTGAAATTTATTAAAGCATCTATATAATTAGATAGCATCCGACTGGAGGGAGGAAAGGTGGTGGAAGAGGAGTGTTTTAAAAGTTCCCAGGTAGGATGCATTACGAATAGAAGGAGGAAGAGAATTCCAAAGAATAGCGGAGCGGGCAAGAAAGGAACGTTGGAAAGCAGTAGTTCTGTAGGATGGGGTGTAGAGATCGGATAGACGGGACCTTGTATGCAATAATTTGGATTGAGGACTTGAAATATAGGATTCTGTGAATAGACGGAGGGTTATGTGTGTTAAAAACTTTGGAAGAGGAATGAACCAAGGAAGTAATCTCTACGAAAGGAAGGCGAAAGCCAATTTAACTAGTTTACTATGAAAGGATAGGTATCTGGTTTGGGCTAAATCAGCAATTTATGGAACATTTATGTTATTTATGGATAAGTTTATTACTGACAAAGTTGAGGATTTTTCAAAGGATTTCGGATTACATGGATTTGATACGAGATGAATTAGTAGAGCCCCTGTTCTCAACTCCTTATGTCCAAATCGGTCTGATTTACTTTCATCTAAATGAGTCTTTTGTTAAAAAGAAGAAGTCGAAAACGACGAGCAGTTTCTTGTCGTTTTAGTTTTTTAAGTGGATTCCATGCTAAACGTTTGTCCAGTTGGAATCCTAGGTAGCAAATCATTTCAACTGGGATCAGTAGAATATTATGTAATTTTTATTAAATTTAATTTTGGGTTTGTATTATTTTAGTTTTTAATTATCTTCATCAATAAATCATTAAAAAAAAAAAAAAAAAAAAAAAAAAATTATATTGAGCATTGTACCCATTTTAAAATCATATTTCCACAATGATAAAAATCTTACTCTGCCTCTATTTTCTCACTAACCAGTGACGCGATACGGTGGGGAAAGTTGGTTTGAGAATCTCTATCCTGAATGTAAATGTTGTCAATATTTATGAATGTGTGTTTTTTGTTGTTGTTTTTTCTGTTTTTCTATTGTAACAATTTTTTTTCTTTTATTCTAATTAATTTTTCTTGATTTTATGATTTATTTGTAAATAATACATGAAAGATTATTCTAGAAGAGCACAATCACCTTTTGACTTTGATTGTGTTGGAATTTTTCAAAATTGTAAGTTAAATGATAATATGTTTTCTATTTTGATTAAATATATAACAATTAATGATTCGTTCTATAACTAATCATGTATTTTGTTTCTATTGCAGTGCGAACACCTCAACCACCTGAAAGACCATGGATACCGCTTGCCAGGCCGTCCACTACAAAACCGTCTTGTAAGTACTGGTCTAGTTTAGTTATAATTATTTTTATTATTGTTTAATTGATTTGAATTATTAATTATTAAAATTTACAATAAAAAACTTTAAAAATTATCATTTCTTCGGTAGACTATTTATAAAATATGTACATGGCCTATTGTTGGGTCTAGATTTAATCTTGGATACAACCTAACCTACTCCATGAGTTGGCTCCTCCCAAAAATGAATTTTCTCTTTTGACTTTGTTCCTTAACACGACCTATACAGGGATCATTTAAGCCCATTACGATTAATTATAAACGATTAATTATGAATTGTGTTGAGCATCTGTACTGACCCTTGCTTAATTGTTTAAATTATTCCTTATAATTATTGTATATCGAAATGTTGAGTGCATCTGTACATTATTAATAACCTAAATGTATTTTTAATTGTTATGCATAATGCATTGGAGGTTCAGTAAGTTCTCTCAAGGGCAATGAGTAATATGGATGAAAATGAACCCATTCATAAAATACGTAAAATGAAAGTATAAACTATATACGTAATTAAGGAATGAAGTAAACAAAATAAAAAATTCTCTATTTCTATATATCAATTTATTGAGATTTACAACCGTACAAATATATACATTAATTAAATGAGCTGATAACAATTACAATAACGTGTCAAAACTTGAAAAGAACTACTCATCAGTAGCACTTCAATAGAAATTCTACACAAGAAGATCTCTAGGCCATCTTCTTTTTAGGCGCCTCGGAGGATTATCGGGAATGGAGTGGAAAGCAAATCGATAAACTAATGGATTTGAGTGGTTATGGAGTTTACGATGAAAGCATAGGTATCTGGTTTGGGCTAACTCAGCAACGTATGGAACATTAAGGTCTTTATGGATAAGTTTATTGGTGACAGAGTAAGGGGCATTTAGGATTTTTCGAAGGATTTTGGATTGTAAGGATTGGATACGAGATGAATTGGATGGTTTAGTAGAGCTGCAAAGCTCAACTCCGTACGTCCAAATAGGTCTAATCACAGTCATGTAAATGAGTCTTTTGTTATTAATTGGGAGCTTTGATCGTTTGTCTAGTAAATGTTGAAGTAGTCTGTAACGACTAGCATTTTCTTGTCGCTTTAGTCTTGTATGTGGATTCCAAGTAAGACGTTTGTCCAAGTGGAGTCATAGGTAGCGGATCTGTTCAACAGGAATTAGTGGAATATTATTGAAGGATAGTGTAGGACAGGAAGTCGTAGGTTTACGACGACTGGTAAAGGGTAAAAAAAATCAATTCCTCCCTCACTAGGAAAACAAAAGATCATGGATATGTTTAAAATCTACTACTTTTATATCTACTTCTTCAGATGAGGAAACTGTCGGCGAATTTCCGAGATCCGAGCGACACCAACAGAGCTAGAGCGGGCCAAAAAGTTCCAACACTTAAAAAATGTTGGCAAATCGTGACTTTATTCATTCAAACCTCTCCTAAATCGGTCCTGGCGATGAATGTTATGTAACAAAAAAATGACCTCTATTAAATTTCTGATAGGGTAACTGTCGGTAAGTTATAGGGTAACTGTCGGCAAGTTATAGGGTAACTGTCGACAAGTTATAGGGTAACTGTCGGCAAGTTATAGGGTAACTGTCGGCAAGTTATAGGGTAACTGTCGGCAAGTTATAGGGTAACTGTCGGCAAGTTATAGGGTAACTGTCGGCAAGTTATAGGGTAACTGTCGGCAAGTTATAGGGTAACTGTCGGCAAGTTATAGGGTAACTGTCGGCAAGTTATAGGGTAACTGTCGGCAAGTTATAGGGTAACTGTCGGCAAGTTATAGGGTAACTGTCGGCAAGTTATAGGGTAACTGTCGGCAAGTTATAGGGTAACTGTCGGCAAGTTATAGGGTAACTGTTGGCAAGTTATAGGGTAACTGTCAGCAAGTTATAGGGTAACTGTCGGCAAGTTATAGGGTAACTGTCGGCAAGTTTCCAATCCAAGCAACAGAGCTGGATCGTGTCAAAATCTTACATTTTTTAGGGTGAAAAATCTTTACGAAAGGGTTCCTATTGCGACGCTTTAAGTTAACAAACTACAGGCCCCAGGCAAAAATCATATCCATGTCAAATTAAAATAAACAGTTTATAATTATACAGGAAATAATATAAATTGTAATAAATCATAATATAAAATAAATTAGTGTAATAATTGTAGAAACTAATAAACTAAAATTGAGAATGAAAAAGACGAAGGAAAAGACTGAAATCCGATCTTATTTTTTAAATAATATTTACGAGCATCCCGGGAAAATCCCGAACCAAACTTGTCCCTCCACTGTGGGAGGGCAAGCCAGGCTCAAACAGATCCCAGTGCTGCACTCTGAGTTGTGTCACTAGCAGAATTTATTAATAATTAAAGCCAAGTGTTTTGGCTTTTATTATTACAAAACAATAAATTAACTAGTTAATTAGTCAATATATTAACCATGTTTTAGAAAATAAGCAAAAACGATTTCTCGTCGCTGATATAACAAAAACTTTAAAAATGTAGGATATGCAGTCATAGATACACAGCAATTAAAAATAACATTTTAATTTATTATGCAGACGTTTCGACTTGAATTGCAAGCCTTCATCAGTGTTTCAGAGAGAGTGACATTCAGAAACTTTCTGTCAATGAGTTTCTGATTGCTTCTCTCTCTGAAACCCTGGCTTTCAATGCAAGTCGAAACGTCGGCATTATAAATTAAAATATTATCTTTAATTGCTGTGTATTTATGATTGCATATCCCAGCAATCTACATCTTTAAATACTAGTCAACTAATACCCTATCTATATATAAACAAACATTTTGTTTAAAAATCAAATATTAAATAATATTATGAATTTCTATATAATTTCATGAATTGTTTTTTAATTATCGAAATTTATAACTGTATACAACATTAATTCATAAATAAGCCGTTGTGAAACGGAATAAATGGCTTGAATTTGTGTTTATATAAATGGCATCATTTATATAAATTGTTTATTTTTAAAAACTTCACGGAGCAATTTTAAACTCAGACGCCGCTGAGAATTATAAGGCATTGTAATGAAGGAATGGTTGCGTGCTAAAAGATTTGTGAGATATTGCAGCAGATTGGGGAGGACTGATATCTGTGTTTTGTCTGATCATTTACCTCTGGGGTATTAAGGTCATTAGTTCATATGTAGCGATGCAATGAAGATTTTAGATTAGAAAGAGAGTGATACTTCAGCATGACAATATTTTGAGAGCTTTGGTGAATAAAAATACCAGAAAAGTTCGAAAGCTTGGAGAGTAAATAAAAACAAATCGAACGACGTCGACCACCTAATATTATCGTTATGAAATTATTAGAGTTATAAAATTCTGTTCAGGGGAGTAGAGATGGGTATAATATAAAAATATCGATATTTCAAATCGACAGTAGTTTTTTTTTTTTTAGCTCAATATAGATACACGATCGGTGACCAAAAATATCTATGAACCGATGGTCCGTATTTGTTTATGAATTGACATTTTAAATATTTCTACAATGTTACTATGATATTCCTATTTAATTTGTCGGTTTAGTTAATTTATTTCACAACATTATTAGAAACAAAATTATTTAAAATGTTTAAAATTAAAAGTAGTTTATCATGAATTAAACAGTTGGCAGTTGGTACAAATATTTAGTCAAATGTGTACTACGTGCAGATGCAACCAGTACCAACCAGTCTTGCCAACTGTTCCCTGCCCCTAACATGAAAAAATATTTAAAACAATTTTAATTAACAACTTTCTTGGTGCTTATATGTGTATAAATATGTGTGTGTTAAGTTATAGTAATATTAACTGTAGAAAGAGGGAAAGAAAAGAGACAGAGAAAAAAACGAGACATGTAGATATTATGAGGGAAATAAAATTAAAAGAAAAAAATTAAATGAAATTAATAGGAGAAAAAAAGGAAGAAAAAAAATATTAGTTTGTCTAGTACCTTGTATAACATATTATATCTCAAAATTATAACCGAATTATAAATATCATGAATTATTGTCATAATGTTATCTTTAATTAGATTAGTATGCTGTGTATGTAGCAACCCAATAAAGTTGGGCAGCAATACGTTTTTCACATCAATAAAACATATATTTCTCTATGTATTTTTGTATTTTGTATTTTCATCATAACGTACCTATCATACAGAATACGAGAAATATTTGTAAGGAAAAATATGGATATTTTTAATATATTGTGTACACCCACCTCTGCATAGGAGCCAAAACATTGATAGAAATTGAAATTGAATGAAAGTTTATCGTGATTAATAAAACTGTCTTCCTAAAATTACACCTTATTAACTAGTATTGCCCATATTTCCACACGTATTTCATAATTTTACTTCCCGCTTAATATTTTCTATTTCTTCGTTAGTTATGCATCAATTAAATTATCCATAAAATATATATTTGTTTTTATATATAGTTTATGCTAACTTTTATTGCCTCTAGAATTTATAAAATTTGTCCCCTTTTTCTTTTACCTTTTAGCATTAACTGTGTACTTTCAGGCTATAATACTATTTATAGTGCTATGCTTCAATCATAATTATTCATTTATTGCAATTTACTGTCTAACTGTTTTACTTTATTTATGTATTTTTTTAATAAATTATATCTACTCATCTTTTGTTATTATCTCTCTCTTTTTTTTAACAAAATATTTTTGATTTCATTTAATTATTTTTCTTGTTTTTTAACTTATTCTTTAATTTTCATACTGGTTTTCTCTTCACATAGTTTTTGAATTTTACCTTTTTTTTGGTTTTCTTTTAACCCTGATGAAGACTTACCGAAACTTCGGCACAATAAATTAATATTTGTCATTGTGCTCCCTTGACTTCACAAAGCAACTATCAACACCAACATTACTCTATAGTCAATTAAATCCCATCAAAATTTATTTTAAAAATATAAATCTATATTTATTTTCTGATAACCCAGTTTATAGTTAAAAAGCAATAGATCGCCTAAAAGCATACATATCACATCTATTTGTTGATCGATAAAAAAAGTGATCAAGATAAGCAATAAAGCGTATTAGCAAAATGCTAATCGCCTTAGGTGTTTCTGGTATTTTGTTCCAGCATGAGATATTAGTAAAACAAATAATAAAATTAGTATGGATGATGTATAAACATGATATCCCTATCGGAGTTGAGGTAAGACAGAGCAGGCTCACCGCCAGCTGTCAATCCAGGCCATGCCGGACTGATAGGCACTAACCCGCGGCGTCCGCACTGAATACTGATGTGTCTCTATCAAATCATCCCCCCACGTCTATATACCGTTCAATCTACCATTATACAATAGTATGTTAGTGGAAAATACTAATAGATCAGCTTTATTTACAATTAAAATTTTACATTTTGTGTCAAGTTTGTTAATTTCGAATATACATTAATGGTTAATCAATATCTATTCTATTATATAAAATGACAAGCCTTATTCCGTTTGTAATCACTAACCGCGAAAACAACTAAACCAATCAGTACCAAATTTTAACTACAACATCTACATAGTTCAAGAAAGGTTTATCAATAATAAAATTTACATATTTTTTTTATTAAATCGTTGTTAAAAAAGCGATAAATTAGTGGTGCGCAGTGAAGTTTGAAAATTGACCGATAGGTGGCGAGTTTCAAGACAGGTTACAAAGATACGGTGTTATATAGATTTAAAATTTGATTTAAAAAATTTGCTTATTTCTATCTATATTGCTATCGAAAAAGCTATAAATATGTGGTGTGTTGATCCCAGTGATGCATGAAAATTTTAACTACATTATCTTTATAGTTCTAGGAAGGTTTACAATAATAAAGTTTACCACAATAATCATTGAAATGGTACAGTGTTATGTGACAGAAAAGAGGTTTGCCACTCTGTACAAAAAAAATTTAAGGTTAGAAATTAAAGTCCAACCAAGAGTTTCTTAATAGTATCTGTCAGTCTGGATTCCAACATGAGTTGTTTTTTTTAAATTTTAATGTATGAATAATAAAATTAAAAATTGGATGTCCAGTTATGGTTTTATATAATCCTCAAACACCTAATCAGTAGAATTTTAACCAGGTTGAAGAAATAATGCTCAATAGCGCTCTTAAAAAAAAGATTTTATCGATAAAAAAAATTGAACTTCAATCGGGCGAAGCCGGGACGTGGAATGCTAATTATTATATAAAATGAAAAGTTACTTTTCGTTTGTGATCACTAACCACGAAAACTACTGAACTATTCTGTACCAAATTTTAAACACATCATCTATATAGATCCAGGAAGGTTTAGCAATAATAAAATCTAGTGATTTTCAGTTAAATTGCTATTAAATAAACGATAATGTATGGATAACAGTGAAGTTTGAAAGCCGACAGGTGGCGAGCGCCATTTTGTAAAAAAAAGGTTACAATATTACGGTGTTATAGATCTTGAAATTGATAATAATATTTTAAATATATGGTGGGACAAACAAAGTATAACTAGGTATATAATTTTTGTAGTTCTAGGAAAGTTTAGCACTAATAATATTTACAGTAGTAAAAATTTATATGTACAACGTTGAATGGCAGATAGATTTGCCACGCTATCATATCATTTTATGGTTAGAAATCTAAATCTAACCAGAGGAAATCAATAAAATTATATCTGCCGAATAAACATTATTACCTAAATAATATGACGGTCCTTTGCTTTTTGATATTGTGTATAAGAATATGATTCATGGGACTTTAATTGTAACCACAGGTATGCTAGTTTAATTTAATTATTGATTTAATTAATTTGATCCTTTTAATTCTAAAATGTATATTTGAAAAAACATTAGGATATAGATTGGCATATCCATGATCTATTGTTTTTCAATATATCATAGATCATTGAGTTATATATATATATATATATATATATATATATATATATATATATATATATATATATATATATATATATATATATATATATATATATATATATATATATACGATTTAAACTTAAATTTGAGAAAGTTTCATTTAATTCCGACATAAAAATGAAAGTTTAACTCTAGAAAGAACCTCATTGTTGAATTCTCAACTGGGACCGGGGCCAAGAAAAAAGAGCGTTATGCCCAGGAAATCGCTTTACACGGGAGATCTGCTATGTCCAAGTTTTCCCGTAATAAAGTGGGAGTTATTTGAGATTATTTTTTTCCAGAATCCGTATAAATTATTATTGGTCTTGTCTATTTAGGAATGTTAGTTGGCCATTTCATCTGCTCATTCGTACAAAATCATAATCTATTTAGTTTAACTGAATGAATGAATATATCTTATATTTTGTAAAAAATATATATAATTTCAAGAAGTTTGACTTCAAAACAAAACGCAATCAGTTAAAATAATTAAAAAATTAATATAAACACAAAATTCACTGATATTTAAATCACACTTAATAAATTAAACTTAAACATTTTGAGATACCTAATCCCTCTCTTCATTAAATGCGTTAATTACAAATCTATGCTATTATATAAAAGGACAAGCCATTTTTCGGTTGTGATCACTAACCGTGACAACTACAGAACTACCCTGTACCGCATTTTAACCACACCGTCTTCATAGTTCAAGGAAGGTTTAGCAATAATAAAATTAGAACATTTTCAATTATATTGCCACAAAAAACTGATAATTATGTAGTGCGCAGTGAAGTTTGATAATCAACCGATAGGTGGCGAACACCATTCGAGAAAGGTTACAAAGGTACCTTTCATTTTAACTGTTATTTAAAAAGCTATAAATATATGGAGCGACATGTGGGTCCCAGTCCAGTTTAAAAATCGACCGATATATTGCCATTTTGCAACAGAGTTTGCAATGGTGAAACTATTAAACCCAACTTTAACAAATGTTAACTACAACATCTTCATAGTTCTGGGAAGTTTTATAATAATAAATTTTACTATAATAATAATTAAAAAGTATAGTCTTGAGTGCCAGAAACGAGTTTTGCCAAACTGTCATATACTTTTATGGTTAGAAATTAAAATCCAACAAGATGGATCGATAAAATTATTTCTGCGGAATTGGATGTCTAATTATGCTTTTACGTACTCTGCAAACAACTAATCAATGCAATTTACTGCCATGCGTGAAAATATCATTGAGGAAGTAATGCTAAATTCCATACTTCAATACAAGATTGTTTTCGATAAACAAATAAAATTCAATTATTAGTTAAAATAATCTAAGTTATTTATGTATGAGAGCTGGCGAAGCCTTGTACTTGCTTTACATTCTTAAAAAGTAACAGATTTTCCAAGGTCAATTCGGGAGTAAGTTTGGGTAGGAGATAATCCGGAAATACTTTTGCCTCAGTTTTCTAATAGCTCAAAAAGCAAGTAAAACATTTGTGACATCATTGTTATTATCTGTTTCACAAAATTCACGCAATTAAATACTATTAAATTTTCTATGTTTGCCATTACACGATAATCGTGTGTTCTTTTTGTCGGCTATCCTCAGCTGAGCGAGAAATCTCTGTTTATCTATACAGGTGCAACTAGATCGGAATCTAGACTTATCTAATGATTCTTCATTGCATCTATTATGGTTATTACAAAAATCAGAGAGCCTGTTAAAACATATTTTTGGGAGATGATGGTCTTACATAGCCAATATTTTTATCCATCACTTAAGCATCCTTTTAAATATTTTTAAAATTACGTGAGCCATATCTGTCTCTACCCTTAAATAAGAGTTTGGCGTGTTCCGGGGTAACTTTAGTAAGACTTCACGTATTTTGATCTACCTTCCTCTAATAAATCCGAATATTCTCTTCCCCAGTTCTCAGATGAGTAAAGGAGTATGCTTTCCGATAGTGATTCGTACAGCTGACATTTAGTCTTCCAATTGACAGATTTACAGGCATGGAAGATGTTGGTTACCACTGCGTTTGCAGAAGAATGCTCTGTCATAGCCGGTTTGCAGGCCTTTCAAAATTTACCCTAAAAGAAATTGAAATGTCCTGATCTACACTATTATATACAAGGACAAGCCATTGTTCGTTTGTGATAACTAACTATGAAAACTACTGCACCAATCTGTACCAAATATTAACCTCACCATCTTTATGGTTTCAGGAAGGTTGGACCATGATAACATCTACTGATTTTCAATTAATTTGTTATTAAAAAAGCGATAATATGTAGATAATAATAACATTTTAAAATCGGCCGATAGGTCAATAGAGCGCCATTCTACATGAGAGGTTACAAAGGTATGGTGTTAAACAGAGCTTGAAATTGGTTAAAACATTTACTTATATTCAATTAAATTATTAAAAAAGATTTCAATATGTGGTGCGGAATGTGGAATCCAGTGAAGTTTAAAAATCGATTGATATAGAAGATAGCACAATTCCACAATTGAGTAGGCAATGGTAAAACTACTGAACCCATCTATGCCAAATTTTAACTATATCATTTTCATAGTTCTAGGAAGGTTTAGCAATAGTGAAATTTACTATAGTAAAAAATCAAATGTATAATGTTGAGTGGCGGAAACGAAATTTGCCATACTGTGGTACAATTTTATGTTAATTCAACCAAATAAAATGAATAAAATTATTTTTACCTAATAAAATAAAAATGTTGATCCTTTGCTTTTTGATATTATGTGTAAAAATATGATTCATAGATCTTTAGTCGCAAGCACTGATAAATCCATCACATTATCAGCAAGAGTTTCTTAATATTCTCTGCCCATCTGGATTACCAACTAATACATTAAATTTTAAAATAGGACGTCCAATTATGCTTTTACCAACCAGGTTTTAAATTACTGCTTTGTTTGAAAATGTCATTGAAGAAATAATGCTCAGTGCATACTTCAAAATAAGATTTTTATCGATAAACTAATAAAACTTCAATTATTAGTTTGAATTACGATAGTAGTCGAATAATTTTACAACCTCGATGACCTAGCCTTCGTACGTTAAACTCTTAAGCTTCCCTAAACGGTTGCCTTTCTGCGACACCATGATCTTAGTTTTGTCAGTGTTAACTGTAAGATAGCTAGACTTGCAATATTCTAACAAAATGTTTAGATTTGTTTGAGTAACCAGGTTGTTGAGAAAAAAACCGTATCGTCTTCGTATAAAAGAGCAACCGAGTCGATATGATTTATAATATTTGTATCAACCCCCACATCTTTTTTTTTTTTTTTTTTTTTTTAATTATATAAATTAAAATATGTTTAGTTGTTAATTTATTAGCGTTACTATTGTGTAAAATATTTGAAGGAAAAAAATAGAGGCTAAGTGGAGTGAAGAAAGGAAGCGGTAGCCTTAATGAAGGGCGGAGGGTATGGGAGAAGCCGGGCTGCCGGGCTAGTTGTCATTAATTGGATGGGGGAAAAGTGTGCCCAGTCATTATTTCTGTCAGGGTTTCCCCTCTCACAGATTTTTTTTTCTTGTATTTTCCTCGCTGTTTCTTTTACAACATTCTGTAATTTAAGAATATATCCAGGGAAATAAGTCAATGTAATACTTAACCAACTATCGTATCTGCAACTAGCATCTCCCGTCGCGGCTTCGCCCGCTCTCATAAATAAGAACTTGGGAAATTTTAACTAATAATCAAAGTTTTATTTCTTTATTAATAAAAAAGCTTTTCTAATTATATCTAATCTAATAATAACTTTAACTAGCTTTAAGATGGAAAAATATTTTTATTACTTGGAATTCTCAATAGTACAGGGTTTTAGCGTGATTGCATGTGTATTTATAGGGACTTGATTATAACTTCGTATACACAGTCTAATAGTTAATTCAACCAGTTTTAAGATGAAAAAAAGATATTTTGGATCGGACTAATAGATTCGTAGTTATAGCCAAAAGAGTAACGATAAACGTGTGCGGAGAAGACCGACTGACCACAAGTTAATCAATCTCTAAAGTGTTCCCAAGGCCATAACTTCGCGAAAAATGGTCCGATTTCGTTTTTGTTTTGTTTTTTTTATTTCGCACGTACTAAATCCTGCTACGATTAACTAAGGTAAGGTGGGGTAAGTGCGTTTTTTCCTGAAAAAAAGCTCAGCGGTTTTTCCCTGAAAACGTCCTTCTGGAACCTTATTTTGCTTGCTGCCGCCATCTAGACCGTGTTTGGAAACGGTGGTTTTTCTTACAGAAAAATTTATGATCTTTCAGATAAACACTGATTTTTTTTTTGGAGGCCTATTATGGCACGTTTTGTTTCGTCGGCTCCTAGATTATCACTTGTAAACTTCCATTTCTACAGTTCTAACTTGGATTGTATTGTTTAGTATGTTACAATTTTATTTACTTTTTTTTTTTCTTTACTACTTATTTCTTTCAATTTATAAATTATAAATTCCTAGCATACTCTGTCGCGGCTTCGCCCGCTCTCATAAACAAAGAACTTATTGTTTTAACTAATAATTGAATGTCATTTATTTATCGATAAAAATCTTGTATTTGTAAGTATGGAATTTAGCATTTTTTCTTCAACGATATTTTCACATATGGCAGTAATTTTTAACCTGGTTAAAATTGCATTGATAATATGTCTGAAGACTACATTAAACCATAATTAGACATCCAATTTGGTAGAAATAATTTTATCGATCCACATAGTTGGATTTTAATTCCTGACCATAAAAAGTATATGACAGTTTGGCAAACCTCGTTTCTGCCTCTCAAGACTATACTTTTTAATTATTATTATAGTAAGATTCATTATTATAAACTTCCTAGAACTGTGAAGATTATGTAGTTAACATTTGTTAAACTTAATTTAACATTTTGTTAAATAGTTTCACCATAGCAAACTCTGTTGCAAAATGGCCATATACCAGTAGATTTTTAAAACGCACTAGGATCCATATATTTATAGCTTTAATAACAATTGAATTGAAAATAAGTAAATTTTAACATAAATTTCTAACTCTATATAACACCAACTTTACAAACTCAGTACAACTTTGTAAACTCTCTCGAATGGTGCTCGCCACATATCGGTCGATTTTTAAACTTCACTGCGCACCATATATATATCGCTTTTTTATGGCAATATAATTGAAAATCTTTAAATTTTATTATTGCTAAACCTTCCTTAAACAATGAAGTTAGAGATAGGTTCAGTAGTTTTCGCGGTTAGTGATCACAAACGAAAAATGGCTTGTCCTTTTATATAATAGTATAGGTATAGATAAATAATAGAATATGTTTTCATGTTCAGCTAATTTAAATGTATTTGTAGAATAAAGGATAGTTAGCCAGTTTAACCTTCTCAAAATAATTACGGATCCGAACAATGAAATTTTTGGTTCGATATTTTTTATTAAATCCACATCGGTTTTAAAATAATCCTAATCGTATTTTCAGTAAAGCATAACCGGAAACATAGCTGGGAGAATGTAACAGAACCATTAAATCAGAGGGTGCGGGAGGCCTGGATATCAGCAGCATTCTAAACGCTCCACTGGAATTCCAGAGGATTGGCCATGCCTGGAGTATCCTCCCTTTGAACTCTGGAACAGAATGCAACTGTCTACGATAATAAAGTTGATTGAGAGGATTTTGGTGTTCTCTTTTAAAGGAAAAAATACAGGCGATTGGCTTGCGCTTTGTACAGGATTCAATTGTCTTATTTATGAACTTAATCATGTTGGTCGCAATTTTACGCTTACTTGATTTTATTTGATTAATGTTCATTAAAAACATGCTGATACGTTCCATATGCCCTGGTTAAAGAATATGGGGACCTAAACACCTAAAGAAAAATTACACTTTAAGCAGAGAAAATGAAAACAAAAATACGGAAATTTTTGCATCAGAATATTTATTTTTATATTATATTAAGTTTGCATTTTGTATTTAAAGTGTAGTAATAACGACATGTAATGGATATTTCAATTAAAATATATTTCTGCTTTGTATCCATTTAAATAAATTTTAACCCGTCAGGATTAAAAATGAATGATCTTGAAAAATAACTTCAGCTTCTAGATTAAATTTACAGTATTGACCAATGGGCTGTGAAGGAATGGAATGAAAAATAAACTTTATTCTGGGACATATTGCCTGTCACCATAGTAAATTCAACTGATGGTGTGGTTTTTTTTTTTTTTTTTTTTTTTTTTTTTTTTTTTTTTTTTTTTTTTTTTTTTTTTTTTTTTTTTTTGTCAATTTATCGATGAGCACATCATATTTTTCAAAATAAAATGCTAGAAAAAAAAAACTAACAATGAAATAATGAATATACTTTCATATGCATTCATCATTTACATATTCTGAAGATTGATTAACAAGAATATTGAGAAATAAAATGGTATTCAAGAGAAGTTGAAGATGAATCTTTCTTTGGAGGTTTTCAAGTTTCAAGAGGAGATAATATGAATAATAAAGACATTTCCAAACGAAGCAGTTCTAAGTGAGGAGGTATTCAGACTGAAAGGTTGTGGCTCACGGTAAATATACCAATAATATAGGAAGACTTTTTATTTTCGATGATTGGAATAGAAATTTACAGAGAAAATATTTCCATTTGAAATAAGGAAAAAGCCACACTTGCATAGAATAGCAGTAAGATACTTAAACCCCCAAAATTAATTTTATGAAACAGAAAATATATTTGAATCTAGAATAAGATATGGATATCCTCATGGGTTCAAAACCCTCTCTTAATCCCCTCCCCTATAATCCATTGCTTTCCAAAAAAGTTAACTAACACCTTGGTATAATTTTCTTCTCAGTCCTTAAAAAACAATAATCTTCTGATATTATTAATCACTTCTTCCTGTGATCCTCCATCTTTTCCTTTAATAAAAGATCTCAATCTACTTTGTATCAAATTAATTCCTTCAAAAATAGTTTATAGTCCATAGAACCTCATTTTAGAATCCCTTATCTATTTTATTTGATAATTCCTCCTCAATTATCATCTATCTGACAACAATATGTAAGAAACATATGTATGTATCTCCATACAGATCTGTTTTTAGTTGTTATTAAAATATTATGTATTTACATGTCTTTAGTTTTATGATATACAGTTGTTTTAAGATAAAAGTGTTTTATTTTTAATTCATGAAGATAGGCAAATGTTCCTTTATATGACAAACAATTATATTGTTTCATTTCAATTCTATCATAATCAAGAAATATAATAAAACTAAATAAATTATCCATCTCTCCATAGATTATTTGTAAATATTAAGTATATTTTATGTTATATATTAAAATTGTATTTATCTTTACAATAGATTTATAAAATTATAAATCTGTTCTAGGTTTGATGACAGTGATGTGCTACAACGTACTCTGCGACAAGTACGCTACAAGGCAGATGTATGGCTATTGTCCAACATGGGCTCTCGCCTGGGAATATAGGAAGAAAGCAATCCTGTCTGAAATAAGACATTATACAGCAGACATCATCAGTTTACAGGTATCATTATTTTTAATTTTAACTTCCAATCTTACAAATGAAATCACTATTAAGTATTCCACAATTGATCCATAAATATGTAATTTAAAAACCATGTTTTTGGTAACTTTGTATTCATTCTTTAATAGTAGGGTCAAGTGGATAACTGTGTAACAAAAGTAATTTTTATTTTTAGAAGAAAAAAAAACCGTTTATTATATCATCTTTTAATATTTACCATAAAATCAGCAGTCTTTAACTATCATATTATGGTTGAAATAATATCAAAAATATATTTAAACTACTTATTTTTTTAATTAGCTGAAATGAAAAATTTGTTACAGTGTGCCCAGGGGTGGGGTACAGTGTAGCAGCCATATAACAACATAGGGAATACTAAACATACATTAAACCAAATAAAGTATGAAAAATAGAAAACATTTAACCTAAATTATGTTTCTAAACAATTTTTTGGTTATCAAAATTAGACATTAAGAAATTTATAATATGAAAATATCTTTATCATTAGCATTGTAGACCGATGTCCATCTTCCATTTCTTATTCCGAATTATTTTCGATATTGCACACCTTGGAAAAAAACTGTTTCCCTCACCCTACTGTTTAAAACAACAATTTGTTAAAATTATATTAGTTAGAAATTGCAATAAACTTTGTCTACTATTCCAACACCAAATAATTGAAGATTTAAGGGAGTATATTCTTACTTATCAGAAATTATTCGTTTTCCACCAAGAACAAAACTTCTCCAACAAAATTTTTCACAGATGTTTCACAAAAAACATAAATTCAATTATTCTTCTATTTATCTTGCAATTTGATGTCCAATGAAATATTTTTAAGATGGGCGCACATGGGATTAACTTACAAATAAAGAGCCACCAAATTCATATTAATAAAGGGCCGATCTAGTCATGATATTACACTGTTCCTGACTTGACCCTACTAGACAAGTTTAATTTTTATAATTAATTTTATTTATTTCTAACCAGTAACATTAACTGAAATTGATTGCTTATGCTCCACAGGAAGTTGAGACTGATCAATTTTACAAATTCTTTTTACCTGAATTGAAAAGAGATGGTTATGATGGCATCTTTTCACCAAAATCAAGAGCCAAAACCATGGCAGAAAGTGAAAGAAAATATGTTGATGGCTGTGCCATATTCTACCGCACTGCCAAGTAAGTATACTTATCAAACACAAAGTATTGATTGATAATGCATAAACTGTTTTTAATTTTCCTATTTTTATAATATTAAAATCCCTGACACTCAAAGGATCTTCTTTTAATTCTAGTTGTATTCAAGCACTAATCTAAACTATTCCTTATATTCATGGTTCAGTTTCTATTTTGTTTTTTCATTAAATAAATATAGTTAATTCTACTTCTTAATTTGTGTCATTAAGGATGAACATTTTTGTGTCAGCATTGTTTTGACCTTAGATTTAAAACTTTTCATAAACTATCGTTCAATAGTAAGGATGAACATTTTTGTGTCAGCATTGTTTTGACCTTAGATTTAAAACTTTTCATAAACTATCGTTCGATAGTAGACTATATCTTTTATCTATCCTATATAAACACTTATTGTTAGTTCTACATCTTGTATATCTTACCCCATAGACTTATCATAATTACTCAGTCTAGAATTAAACAGCTAAATTACAGACACACAACAGATTCAACTGTATCTTAAAGAACTAGAAGTGTGTCATCAATATTATAAACTCAATAAGGAGTAGGGAATCACTGCTCTGAAAAACTACAAAAATTCAAGATGTACTATAATTAATAGTCAAAGGCTGTTATTCATACAATTTTCTATGTCTTATTATCCTCTTTACAATTTCTGGTTTTGCTCAAATGTTTTCAGGGAAACATTAAAGAAGAGGATAAATAAAATTTCAGAATTGATTTAAGGCGAAAAGCGCATTTTAAGTTTCTATAAACACGTACATTCAAGGTGAATAGTATATTTCAACTTAGAGTAAAACCCTAACAGTGATATAACTGACATATATGATGCTTAAAACTAAGATTTGGGAATACGAATCTAATCAGGATGATATTTTAAACAAAACCAAAAATTTAGAAAGAAAGTATAGAAAGTTGCATGGAATAACCAGGAAAATGCTTACCCAACTTTAATCAGAACTTGGAAGTCGACTAAATTAGTTTTCATTTTATTTCTTTACTACTTTTTTTTATTTAAGATTTTAAAATCACAATTATTTCAAAAATTATTATAATAAAAAATATCATCTCATGTTTTAAACCAAAAAATAATTAATAAACCAGAATTTTCTTTATAAGATGGAAAAAATAATTAATAAACCAGAATTTTCTTTATAAGATGGAAAAAATAATTCTTTTATTTCATTTTAAATTTTTGTGTTTGAATAGAAAAAATATACTTTAATTTCTTTATGATTACTTATTATTTTTATAATTTTTTTATGTTATGCTTCATGAAAGTAGAGTACAGAGATGTCAGTTGATATTGTTGGCACATTTACATAAAATGCCAGAGGAAAGACCTGGAAAATATTTTTAGGTATAAAATACTTTACACTAAAAGACACCGAAGAGCTAATAAAATAATAAGAAGCCTAAAACTGGGCTTGTGAAAACTATTTCATCCTCCTTAGTAAATTAAATAAAAATCAGTAAATTATAAGGATTTTGGAATCTGAATGATTATTAATTTTACTAGAAACAGAGGTCAACATTTTTTGTTTATAGAATTTCTACCTCATTTATATGTTCAGCTAAGGTTATAAACATGATTTTAAATTATATTAAATAATTTTAATTTTTTAAATTCTCTGATTAGAATATAGATTAATAAATTAAATATAAATTAATTGTAAATAACTTATATAAAAGTTCAGGTATTATCTTTAAATTACCTGTGATTGAGCAATTATTATATATTTTTTTATATTTCTTAATTTCATATTATATTAGATTAAGTATAATTAAATTTGCAGGGATGAAAGTTGATTTGAAACCATGTTCATTACTTTTTGACTTATTCCTAATATAATTTTCAATGATTATGTTGGTGTTTTCAATTATATTTAAAGATATCACCAAAATTCATAGTGATTCCAGTTCAATAGTCAAAGTTATCATCAAAAATTATTTTCCTATTTATTATATATAATTTTAAAAAATCACCCTGTTTTACAGATTTACACTGATCTCTGAACACTTAGTAGAATTTAACCAGCTTGCAATGGCAAACTCAGAAGGCTCAGATGACATGCTAAACAGGGTAATGCCAAAAGACAACATTGGCCTTGCGGCACTGCTTCGGACAAAGGAAGCTGCTTGGGAAAATCGTAAGTAAATTTATGCTGAGATATCTGCTTTACTTAACCATTTTTCAGTTATGATTACATTGAAAATATTGTGAATGTAATATAAACTCTATTTAACAGTATGATTGTAATTCAAAAATATTTTTTTATGTTAATGCATTTTGAATTCTATATCTGTGGTTGGATCATCAAGAACCATTTGAGTCCTTTCTAAAATTAATTACCTACACTAGGGTATCCTCTGGGCCTCATGAGGCTAACTGGGAAACTATTTCTAAAAAGAAATGCAAAACAAAGTGAAATTGGTTTCACAAAAATGTTTGTGAGATTGGTATTAATTATGATTGATTGATTAATCATAACACAACTATGAATATCTTGGTAGTTCTACCATGGAACCTGCTCTTTTAAAGTTGAATCATCAGCCATTTCTTACATTAAAAATGTCATAAAACTCTATATTACACCTACTGAACTTGTCTATTAAAAATAATGATTTGCTACCAATTGTGTTACATCATCTCTATCACTGATGTGGTTTCTATAGTAGTTTATCTAATTTTTATGTTTACAAAAATAAGAAATAATTAAGAATAATTAATGAGAAATTATATTACTTAAGATGAGATTTATTAATTAAATGACTTGAAAATATATCTTATATCATGGTGTTGCCAGTGATAAAAAAGTTAGGAAAATATAAGTTTGTTAGGTAATAAGAAAAGTCCATAATCTTCAAGGTAAACCAATCATTCTATTTGTTATTTCTGGCTTACTATTAGTTTATTTATAGATTAACTATTCCTCCACTTCATTATTGGTTCTGTAAAATCCTCCATTTAATTAGAACTTCTACAAATCATTTGGCACCTATCAAACCCATAATTTTCATATTGTATAACCCAATTTGGCAACTTATATCCAATTTATTCTCCAATTGTGAATTATCATACCAATAACTATTTTCAAATACAAATATGCATCTCATTTAAAATTGAATATATATATTTTTTAAACTTAAATCTTTGCTGTATATTAACATTTTTTATCTCCTAACTTATGCACTGTTTTCAGTTTTGGTTATTTTTCTACTGAAATTGTATTCATTCATGTTTTGTTTTGTTCAGCCTCACATTGTTTATAGTATTTTTCCATCATAATACCTTCTTTATCTTTATTATTCATGGGTGAAGAATTATCATCAATGATTAAATCAATGCTTCCTTGTCCTATTACTGATTTTTAATTTCTACTAAAAAAAAATGAGAGTCTTCTGATTAGTTATCTTTTGTTGGTTATAAAACTGTGGAAATTGACTTGTTCTATGAGTTTTAAAACATTAAAATATTCAAAGATATGCTTCTTAGGTAATTAGTTATTGTTGGTGCTCTTAAGTAATCAGGCTATTAATAATTAATTTTGCTATTGTTACAAAAATCATCTTGCATAAGAATGAAAATTTTACAAATGTCTTTTAAAAGAAACATCAGTAAAAATGACATATCTAGCTAGTAATAAAAAAGTGTTAAGAATTACCTTAGTCAAATTTCAATAGCAGTATTCAAAATCTAAAATTTTGGAGACAACTATTTATGAAAATATTTAAATGTTTTGAAACATTTACTATAGTGAACTATAAATTCAGTTTTGGTAATAAATTACAAATGTTAGTTACAATTTTCTTTTACATCAGTTTTCTGATAAAAACAAGTCAATTTTTAATTATGATTGAATGTTCATTTCTGTAATTGATCTATTTATTAATAATTGGCTTAACCATTTGTGGCTGAATATAATGGTCAGCGTTATTTCAGTTATTTTCTCTTCATTTCAGTTTTAAGTTAAATTAATTTTTGTTCTACGCTTCTTCCATATTGATGGATTAAATATTTATATTCCTTAAACATCTCACTCAAAGCCATCTTACATTTTAATTTTCTACAATTTAAATTTTTTATTTTTTTTTTTTTTGGGTTATGGATTTTTATTCAATTGAATAGTTATTCTATGTATTAATTATGTAATTATTACTGTTGAACATGACATTATTGATTATTTAGCTATTTAATTTCAATTCATCTTATCAAGTTTTTATTACTATTCGAAATATATTAAATCTTAAGTTTGGGTGGGAAAAAAAAAAAAAAAATCATATGTCGGGCCATGAACAAAAAAAAAAGTATTAATTCTTGGTAGGGATTAAAAAATATGTATGATTGAGGTTATATAATAGACTATCATATGTAGGCTTAACAACTCACTCGAAAATAAAATTAGGTTTCACCTAACCTTGGTGTTT
This sequence comes from Euschistus heros, assembly GCA_003667255.2. NCBI lineage: Eukaryota > Metazoa > Arthropoda > Insecta > Hemiptera > Pentatomidae > Euschistus > Euschistus heros. The sequence continues at coordinate 1,483,711 of RCWM02000008.1, read as the reverse complement.
TTAATATTACATATTTATAAATAGTTATATAGTGAATAATTGTCGTAATATGTTGAATCATATTATATCGTATTTTTGAATTAACCGCTCTTGGACACCGTCTAGTGCGCAGGTGACGTCATTAAAATGGCCACGTTCGTGTATTTGTGTCAACGTCTGGTGTAGATGTAGTTGTATCTGGTGTATTCACTTCAAAGTGATTAGTGCTTGGCGTAATGTCCGGACAGGCTCCCTATGGAAACAATTGGCAGCAAGAGGGATGGGAATGGTCTCAACCAATGCCTGCCAATCAATGGGAATATGCCAACCACCAATATGAAAATCAGCAACAACCGCCCGACCTACAGCCAGCTTATTTTAGATCAGAAGATATGGTTCTAGATGCAGATCAGCTTGCTTTTCAACAAGACAATTTCGAGCAGAACGCTGAAACCCAAAATTATCAGGAGCAATATGCTGCAAAAATGTCATTTTTCTATGACCAGCCACAAGGATACATGCAACCTGATGACACTTTGAAACCTCCCCCAGCTGCTAATAATGTATACCCGACAAATATTGAAGATGAACCACCTCTTTTAGAAGAGCTGGGTATATTTCCTGAACAAATAGCAGAAAGAGTGCTAGTTGTATTAGACCCATTCCATTCATCAGTTCCTCTGGGTGAATATGATTTAGGGGGGCCTTTAGTGTTTTGTTTGATTTTAGGTGTTACAATGCTTATCTCAGGTGGAAAAGTTAATTTTGGTTATGTGTATGGTATAGGAACTACTGGCTGCCTAATAATGTATTGCTTGTTAAATCTGATGATTCAAACTGGCAGTATTACATTTGTGTGCGTCGCATCAGTATTAGGTTACTGTCTCTTACCAGTGGTCATTTTATCCTTATTAGGCATAATATTTGTGCTGAAAAATATTATTGGATACGCGCTTGCAGGAATTGTCATATTTTGGGCAAGCTTAGCTGCTTCCAGGATATTTGTGACAATGTCTTCAGATGTAAGTCAAAGAGCTCTCATTGTGTATCCTTGTGTTTTGCTTTATGGAGTATTTACTCTTCTTGTTGTATTTTAAGTTTTATATGAAATGAAATGTATCAAATCAAAAGTCTATTTTATCATAATTAAAATGATGTGCTAATCCTCTCTTGATTACTGTTTTAAAATGTTATTTATTTTGTAAATAGTTTAATGTATTATCCCTAATTTTGTCAACTTTAAGTAAAATATATGTTATCAGAAATAATTGATCTTAAATTCTGTCAGGTTTAAAAGGACAATTTTATTTTATTATGGTTTTGTAAATTATTTGTGATATTATTTGCAAAAAATAAACTGTATATATTATATGTGAAGCCATTATTATTTTTACCTGTTTTTCTTATTTATTTTTACTCTAAAGTGATTAATTTAAAAAACAGATAATTCATATACTTAAGGAGAGTGCCAATATCTGCATTTTAATCTTACTTATCATCTCTCCCCTTAGACAATCAGGAATTAGTATTCATTTAAAACTGGCTACACATCATTTTCATGTCATTTTACTGATGTCCATGTTTATACTTTTTAAAAACTTAGATTTCTTGTAATTAAAAAAATTGACATCCTTAAATACATATATTTATTCCTTATTTAACATACTTATGAATTATAAAAATTCTTGATAGTGCTTTTATCATCTGTCAGATTCAACACAACTTTAATCATTCTATAAAATTACTTAATTAATTCTATAGAATTAGTTCTAATCATGATCCAATTAACAATAAAACTGTATGATGAATTGATTACTAGAAGAATGTAGACATAATATTTGTTTACAGCTTTCAACATAGTAATCTTAACAATAATAATGAAAAGTATTTTATAAAAAGTTTGATTATTTTACTAATTTATAATTTCAGTATTTTTGCATTGAAAAATTTATTATTGCATTTTTTATAACAAATGATAAAATGAACATTTCTTTGTATTAAAAGAAAATATAAAGTCCCTAATTGAAAACTTAAGTGATATACCTGATCTGAATAGATAGAACCTGAAATAAATTTAGATGAATTTTTAATTTTGTTTACTATTCTTTTAGTACATGGGTTATTGATTGTATGTAATACATCCATTTTATTAACATATGTGCCTTTTTAATAATTAGGGTTTAAACTGGACAATTTATAAGTGAGATTGCCAATTGAATAAACATTATATGCTAAAAATGTTGCATTGGTGAAAGAAGTTTTCTAACTAACATTTACAATCTTAATCTCTTAACGATTTGACTGAGGCAGTGCACTCAATATTATTAATTACCATATCACATTAATCAATTATTTGTAGTTGAATTTTCAATTTCTGTTATTAGTGATAAGTATGAATTGAAGTATTAATTTTTTTCTGAAATGTTGAATTAATATTATTAATGCAGTGCTATATCCCAGATAATAGAGACTTGTCTTACTCTGGTGAGTTTTGTGGTAAATTGTTTTTAAAGGGAGAGGGTTATCAACCTTCTACCCTCAAACTAGGTGGAGGTGCAGACTCCTATAATGTTACAGTCAATGTTTCATTAGGATGTAATCAGTTAATGTTGTAAAATTACTGTTTAAAAAAAAAAAAGAAAGATTTTATTATAATATTAATACAATATTCGGTACTTTTCTGTTTTCAATATGGTTGATCAGACATCAATATTATGTGTGGATTTAAGATGACATGAATTCAACCTAAAAAATATTTTTTGTTTATTTGTCTAGAGGTGTAAATCCCTAAAGGCCATCAACACTTATTCCTGAAAAAAATGGCATATAATTGGTGAAGAGTCAGTGGTTAAGTCTTTTCATCTGTGAAATATTTTTAGAATTTCAATACTGGAAGTGAAATTTTGTATAAATAACCATCAAACGAAAATAATAAGAGGAATAATTAGATGTGTAGAGTTGAAAAAACTAACATGATATAAGAATTAGATGTTGGCTTGAAATATCTAAATTACGTTTAGAGAAGGTTGTCCATTTTATATATGACTGGTCAAAGGATTTAACTTTCATTAGGTTTTCTGAAATTTAACTAGTTATGTCTCACAATTGTTTCATAGATTTTAGTAACTAAGGGAGGTATGTTTATGAAAAATTGAAAGTTACTTCTAAAATTGGTGGGAAAGGATTGTTAGTCAAAATTTATAAAATTTTATTTACTAAACTACAGAACAGTGCTTTGACAGATTTCTTCTCAGTAGTGGGGTTTTTGTGGTACTTAGCAGGAAAAAAATGAATGTTTCCTAATCCAGGTTCATTATAAAATCATTGAAACATTAATGGCAGTAATTAAAAAATATAACTTGCCTTATTCTGTAATTGTATCATACTGCTGGAAGTCATATCAAGATATTTGGAAAGAATACACACTTTTCATATTGAACCACAAGTTACTATATAAATTCAGAAACTATACAGCACACACATAAGATTGATGATTATTAGGTTAAAAATAACGAATCGTTACTAGAAAAAATATTTTATATTCTTATTTTACTTAGTAGAATTCATGTGGTAAAATTTATTTGATGATTCATTCCAGGAAATATCGAAACATATAAAACACCTTTACAGTAGCATAACCAATTTATTATTTATTTCTTTGTCCATTGCTTTATAATTAAACTAAATTAAATTTTATTTAAAGTGGGTTCCCTTAATTGAGTTGTCTTGGTAAAAGTTATTTGTTCTTATACTTATGACATATGTTTCATGTAGTTAAAATATATGTGTCATTTGTGAATAGTCATTTAAGTGAAAAATTCATATTTTAGAAAAAAACACAATTTTTCTCATAATGATTCAAAAATTAGTGTTTATCTCCATAATAACATCACAACTGTGATTGAGTACATTAGACTCAAATAAAGAGAAAAAAATAGCGTTAAGGTGATACCTATAACCCAAAATTCACAAAAACACTTAACACTCAAAATGCACTTAACCAACTATTCACAAGTGCCACAGATACAAGGCGTAGCTAAAACAATAATATTAAAATGAAGTGAGAACCTAACTGAAAAGTATGTAAGTAATAATCTACTTAATTTTTCTTTTTAATCTGCTAATCAATTTGGCTTTTTTTCATTGTGGTCCAACTATTACTTATATGAGATTAATAAATATGTATACAAAATATTAGGTTGTTTTGAAAAGGTGTATTGCAGCTTTTTAGACATACTTCTCTCACTTACCTGTTTACTAAATTCTTATTATGTTACAGCTATTTTTTATTTAATTTGAACTTGCATCATATGTGATAATGGTACATTTGAATAGTAATTGTTGTAACTTAATTATTTCATTGATATTATTAATAATGTAATGTTTTTGAGCCATGCTACGTTGATATTTCTTTTGTTATATATTTTTGCATTTATAATTTCACTATTTACTTTATTTCCAGTGCCCGGGAGGGACTGCAGCAATATCACAGATCAGGCCTTGCTGGTCTGCACGGCTCACATCCACTGGGATCCAGAGTTCTGTGATGTCAAACTAATTCAAGTGATGATGCTTTCTCATGCATTAAAGGGGGTCCTTGATGAAGCTTCGCTTCACCTTCGCCCGAATCTCTCACCCGTCCAGCTCCTTCTCTGTGGTGATTTCAACTCTTTACCGGACTCAGGTATGTTTATTTACATATTTTGTAACATTAGCAGATCTACATACAAGGTGTAGAATCCCAAATCCAACCAAGTTCATTTTTGAAAAATTTTCACAGCTGGTCGATAAAGGTCTGGCTGGATTAGGAAGAGGCCATATTTTTTGTATGGCCGTTTTATATTTGATTGAACTATATTTGGGAGATCTTCCACCTAAAGATAATCTAGAGGAAAAACTATAAACAAAAAAAAAATCTGAAAATTGGACTTGGCTAGTTTTGGAATTCTATGCCTTATATATTATATATATTTATTTTGGATTTCATTTACAAGTAAAAGTTTTCTTGTATATTGTTGAGCTGTTTTCTTAAACATTGTGTTTCCTTCTCCATTTTTCTTGTTACCAGCATTATCTTATTATTATCTTATTCACAACCATCTACTTTAATTAATAGATCTGTTAATATTCTTTTTTTAGTTACTTTAAAGGGCATTTGTTCTTTTGCTTACTTTAATAAATCTAAAAAAATTGTGCATAGTTAATATAATAGCAATGCTTATTCTATTTTAAAAACAAATTTAGAAAAAAAAAATGCATAATTTAGATTAGATATATCCCCTCTTGAAATGGCAGTAAAATATTGATGTTTCTTTTGTATTGAGGAGGTATGATAGCTCAGTGGGTCTTTAATCCTTAATTGAGTAAAAAACCTAGTGGTTGAGCATGATTTTGCCCAAATCTCCTCTTTTCACCACTGTTGGCATTGTAACAGTACATCCTTACCTATGTACTGAACCCGAGACCCTTTATGGGTTGTAGGTGGTACAGGGGTTTTTTTTTTTTTTTTTTTTTTTTTTTTTTTTTTTTTTTTTTTTTTTTTTTTTTTTTTTTTTTTTTTTGTATTCAAACCTACTTAGTATCTAAGGTAACTTCATTTTTGTTATGAAATAATCTTTAGTCTACTTGTAACATGTATTATATATTTTACTTATTTTCAGGCGTTATTGAGTTCCTTTCTTCGGGCAGAGTACTATCAGATCACCAGGACTTCAAGGACCTACCGTATAAGTCCGTCCTCCAAAAGATCTCGGGCTGCGACAAGCCCAACGAGTTCACACATTCCTTCAAACTTGCATCAGCGTATTCAGAAGATATTATGCCTTATACTAACTACACGTAAGTTCACTGTATCTATGTTTTTGTTTCGACCTTTATTATAATTATGTGAAAGTGAAAATTAAAAAATTAATATTGTCATTTATAAAAATTGTATTATACTTTGATGTAACATATTATCACTTGACTCTAACTGAGCTTTAGAGGGAATGAAACTTTACCTCTAAAAGACTATATTTAAAAAAATATAATTAATGTTGTACTATTATTTTATTCTGTTTTTCAAGCATTGAATTACTTATTGCTCTATTAGCTTTGCAGCTTGCCTTATAAACCCAAACCTTTGTTGGCAGGTTTCACTTCAAGGGTATAATAGACTATATCTTCTACTCAAAACAAAGCATGACACCGTTGGGCCTGTTGGGCCCCCTTGCGGCAGATTGGCTCAAGGAGAACAAAGTTATTGGCTGTCCACATCCCCACATACCCTCAGGTAAATTTTCATTTATTAATTTATTTCAAATTTTAATTATTTAATTGAAGATATTTAATTTTATTAAAACAAAATTATTTGATAAACACACAATTTCTCAAACAACGAAAGAGTTGTTACCTTATTTAGACTTTGAAAATAGAATACATTACTTTAAATTTGTGACGTAAGACCCTCATATCTAAGCATTTCTTCAGTGATTTTATGAGGTCAATCTTTAATTACACTGTTTGCACTTTTCTGGTCTGGACACTTATTGCTTAAAATTTTTATCAAGTATTTAGAATCATTCCTATTGGAAAATTTATTTTGTGTTGCACATGTACTATACTGAAAGGACAGAAAGAGAACTTGTTAATACTTCTTTCACATATGCCCTATTTCCTAGGTATATGACCTCCAAAACTTTACACAAAAAGCTTTTGATAGTAGACAAGCCTGACTAGGCTATTCAAATTCATTCTGTCAATTATTGAAAAGTATTAGAGGGCTTATTTTTGTCATTCTTAAATAAAATTGAAGCTCTCTTCAGTCAACAAGAAATCAAGAAAAAGTAACAATCGAGGAAAAGGTTTTTCGATATAATCGAACAGGGACGGAATCATTTGATATTATTACCAAACGTTTATTTAGTGAAAATAAATTTAAATGTCCGTATTACACTATGTAAGTAAGCCATATTCTTTGGTTAAATGATTTATACTTATACCAAATAATTTATACTTTTGGTGATAAAATGATATTAATCTATTGATGGGGTATTTGTTCACTGAGATATTAATATAGATGTAAGTTGTTGGAGTATACAGTCATAGCTACACAGCAATTAAAAGTAAAATTTAATTTATATTGCCAACGTTTCGACTTTCATTGCAAACCTTCATCAGGGCTAGAAGAAAAACAAAAAAAAAAGGTATGGAAAAAAAAGTAGAGAGTATTAAAAAAGATATTACAATAAAAGACAAGTGGCTAAGTAGTTAATGAGTAAATATAAAAGTAAAAAATAATGTAGGAAGTTGATAATATAGTTAATAAATAAATACTTAAATTATAACAATTAGATAGTAATCAAGGAATGATCCAGATTGAGGCATAAAAAGTATAATAATTATAAACGTACATAGTGGTGAAAAGGAAAAGAATAAAGGGAAACGTCAGCACTATAAATTAAAATTTATTTTTAATTTATATTAATCTATTTTTGCCTTTCAATAATAAAATGATATTTATTATGTTTGTTAATTATTGGTTTCTATTCTATTTCAGATCACTTCCCATTGTTGGTCGAACTGGAAATGACGCCCACTGCTCCAGTTCAGACTAACGGTATCATACCGACACGGAGGTAGCATATGGCAGAGGTCACCACTATCTCAACACAATAGTGCCTACCGAGTACAAAAACACCCAAACTATTTTATATAACAACTAATATTATATTTATACTTACGTACTATATTAATATTGACTCTTCATTGAGGTGTAACGACACAATTCTCAGTGCATTTTTTTTAAATAAGGAAACAAAAAGAAAAAATAAAACAAACTCTGTGTGATAAAACATAAATGTAGTTGAGTAAGAATTTATTTTTTCGAATAATTCGTGTGGGACACTCGACACTCTTAAATATTAATAACGGGCTTAAATTTAAAAGAAAAAAAGAAAAAAAAAAAAGAAAAGGGGGAAAAATATTGTCAAGAACTTTTATAATAGGAACAATAACTTTTAAGAAGAATGCACATAATCAAGTGGTGAGGAATGTCCTATCACCATAGTTACATCGAATAACCATTTCTTATGACAACCTTTATACATTCCCTTTGTCAGTGTGTTTTATCTTCATTTATTTTTCCCCTGTTATGCATTTTAATTAAGTGTTCACTATATTATCAGTGTTTTTTTTTTCTTTTTCATTTATTATCACGTTTATCAAAATTATGGTAGTCTTTATTGTATATGTATAATTTATTTACATTTCAGTGGTATAATGTACAAACTATCATTTAAGATGATTTGTATTTTATTTCGTTACTAAATGTGTGTATGTGCGCGCGCAATGGTATTATTATTGACAGGGTGATATGAAGACGGGGAATTGGGTATAGAACTTGTCCTCTGGTAGCTCCTCTCTCGTTCCACCCATCTTACTTAAATCACTACCATTTTAAGAAAGTTATTTCAAAACCTGGACAAATTTAATAGTTGAAATTATTTCTAACCATACCGCAATAGTTAGTTTTATAAATTTGGTGCATATAGTGTAAACCAAACAAAAAATAAGAAAAAAAAAAAAAAAAAAAAGAATGGTAATGGGTGTATTTTGTTTTAGAATTAATGTTGTTTAAATGTTATGATATATATTTCTTAGATCTATTTCAAAGACGAAGGAGTAAAAACAAAATTATTTACAAGAGCTGTCTAATTTGAAGCAAAGAGATGATGGTGCTGTGCCAAGAGCCTCTTTTTGCTGTGTTTGATAAAAATCGGCCTCAGTAGTTACTTTGCCTTATTATGTTAACTCTGTGATCCGTGTGATCTGCACTTTGATCCCCGCCTTTTGTTTTAATTCCATTGTCAATATTTTTGTTTTTTAAATCTATTGTGTACAAAGCACATGGAGATATCTTGGTTAGTTTAATTTAGTCTGTCTGTATTCAATGTCATTTTGACTTAGCATTGGTTTGTTATTTTATACGTAATGTATCTAATTGTTTGTCTGCATTCAAACAAATCATAGCTGTATTTTGTAAAATAATTGTTGTGAAATCCTGAAAAAAAACATAGGTTAAAATTGTTGTGAATTATAAAATTAATGATAAAATTTTGTTTGAATGGTTTTATATTATCTTTGAATAGTCATTGTGATGTATATTAACAGCAGCAGCTCATTCAGTCAAATCGAAATTCAATTTATTCCAATATATGCTTTCAATGTTTTTTTTATATATTACTCAATGCCTCTTTTAATACCGAGATATTATATAAATAAAAGAATTAGTTAAAGAAGCCAGACGTACTAAATTGAATAAACTATAACATTTTAGTTTGCCTCGGTTAAATTAGTATTTATTGATGTAATTAATGAAGGAAATAATGAATGTGAATTCATTTTAAATCTAGTATTGTACATAATAAATGTTTGCCAATCGCTCGATGTGTTGGAGAAGTCTATTTTAAGTAAATTGACTATATCCTGTTGAAATTTTATGAAAAATATATATTTACTCTTTATGGTTTAAATGATGATGATTAATTTGAAAACAAAAAAAAAATTGCTTTAGACTTTGGAATGTATCAAAATGAATATGCTGTGTGTTTTTTATATTTGTTTTAAAAAATTAATTTATTCTCTTGTATCTCACTGCAAATTTTATCATTATATTTTTTTCCCCTAATTTTAATCTCTGTACAATAATAGATAAAGGTTCGATGGATTGACAATATTTAAGAAAATATCATTGTTTTTGAAATTTCTATTTTTAAATATTAATTGAAAAGTTTAGATATTATTTTGTAGGTTGTGTTAATGAAATTGAAGTAAGGGTAGATAATATCTATGTTTAAATACAGTTTATTTTATACATGTCGATGTAAACAATTTTTGCGAAAAAGGTGAATTGTTAACGAAGGCTGTTTACTATAAAACTAGTTTTAAATAAGGTTATTATTATTATTATTATTATTATTAAGTACATATTTATTTAGTAGTAAGGTTTATTCAATTTAATGACTGGAAATATGTGATTATTATGCCTGATATGAATGAAGTTGATCTGATGTATGAATCAGTGGCTTTTTTTGTTAATATTTTTAATTTTCATATTTTTAACTTTTTTTTAATTTTAGCTTTACTTTTAATTTATTGATTTTAATTACCTTTGCCACAATTATCGTGAATTATAGACTTATCAGTTCAACGTTGTCGTTCTAATCAGGCGATAATTATTTATTGTTAAGGGTACTATGGTAAGCAGTCTTGTTTTCATTATTTTTTAATTGCATGCATATTGAATGGTTTTAGTATTTCCCTTAACATGGATTTCAATTGTATACCTTTGTAACCTTTGTAGGTGCTTTCACATAATTTTTGTCTTTGTTTAGTGTACCTGTCACCTCTAGGACGTTATTCATCTACCTAAAAATACCTTTTTGTATTCTAGGCATATGTTCAATTTGTCATTTTCAGTAATTTGTCAGTCTTTTCTCTCATTTCATTTTTTAAATATGTACTTGATACAGTGCATAAATTTAATACATTGAGTCCATGGTATCTTGTAGCACCTACTGCCTACAAAACTTATCATAATTTTTGGCTCAACTAAAGAAAAAATTGTTAAAAACACAAAAAAAAAATTAAAAAAAGATGAAATATATAAAATTCATCAACTTCCTTTTTATAGTATTAATTTACCTATGTCTTAGGATCTATGTCAAAAACTGTTCACTTATTGGAATTCGGGAACAGGTATCTATTTTTTTTTCTCAAAATAAAAAGTGTCGAATGATTCTTTTTTGGACTTTTTTTATTCATAAAACCCCATGATTTCCCTTAAGATAATTCCTGATTATTATTTGTTGTTTTAAGCATCCTTTATATTCATTGTTTGTTCCGCTAGTTTTAATCTATACAGAATGAATCAGTTGTTCCGCTGGCTCAGAGTCGTATCTGTTTCAATTTTCAGCTTAATATTCATTCTTAAATTATGTTATTTGGATTGATTTATTACTTCTGGTTTCCTTTAAAGATGCAAGTTTTTATGTGAATGTTTTAGGTTTGAAATCCATAATTAAAAAAATAAAAATCAAATCTGATCACAATTTTTAGAAATCATTTGATGGTTTTATTTTTATTGAGAGTGATCTTTATTTTTAATCATAAGTGAAAAAAAAAATTCATAACCTGATTATTATTTTTGTATTCAATTTTTAAGGTTATCAATAATAATTTTCGAGTAATAGTTTTTTAAATCAGAAATATAAATTTTTTTATATTAAAAATATACACATATTTATTATTATATTATTTATGTTATACCCTATCAGTCAGTGAGTGATCCAATCAATAATCATCAAATATTGATTTAAATTTTTATTTATTAATCAAGCATGATTTTTAAAGTAAGAATCAAATGTATAAAGATTTTTTTGGAAAAAATAATTATCAATTTCAAACACTGGTATGTTCACTTTCTGAATTTATAGATTTTATTATAAAGTTTAAACACACAGGTAATGGTTGAAGATCAGTAAATAAATTAAATAAACAATTGTGAATCTTATTTTTCCAATGTTTTGATCTTTCTTTCTGGTCCTGATAGGGTGTAATAACATAAATATGGATAGAAATAATTATGATGATGTGTCAGAAACAGGATGGTAAAAAAGGCCAGCATGAGAAACTAATTTTCCTCTACTTTTAAGTTTTCAAAAGGAAGGTACTTAAAATATACATGGCCCTGTAACAGAGAATAATGAATGGAGAATAAGGCACAACCATGAACTAACCAACTTATATAGGGCGCAGAATGTGGTGAAGTATATTAAGGTAGCAAGACCAAAACTGGATTTACACATGGGCAGGCAAGGCATTTGCCAAGACAAAAATTTATCTGCCTGTGGTGGCGGTGATTATAAATCCGGGCTGAGCAAAACCCAGTTCTAGTCCATAAAAATTGCTGCAATAAAAAACCAATTGGAAAAAGAAAAGGAGGGGGGGGGGGAACTGAAGTTGACATGGATGGATGCAATAATTGTCGAAGCCTGTTAGTTAATGGTATAGCCAAACATAAATTCCTATAGGTCAATCAAATAAAAACTCATCATTTCATCAAAATATTAATAAAAATTACTGTCATGTAATAAAAGAAACCTCTCTAAGGGTCAGGTGAAGCCCATTAAAGACAATAAAGAATTTTATGACCCACAGATCAATGTGCATTTTAGCATGGAGAGGGTAGATCAAAAACTCAGTATATTAATTATTTAAGCACTTTATTTATTCAGTCTCGTCATGAGGTTCTTCAGGCAATCTCTCCTATCATAATTGTGCCCTTGCCTCTCAGTTTGAGGTCATATAGTGTAGTAATATAATTGTATTTTCTTCATACAGTGATGTCCACTTAATGATATGGTGGTTAATTTAAATATGATTCCTTGAATTGTATAAAAAAGTAAAATTTATATCACCCTAACAAAAGATTGATGGAAAACTAACTATAACCAATAGGATGGACAATCAAAGAAAATGCTCTTCCTTAGTTAATTAATAATTTAACATTGATTTAAAATAAAAATGAAAAATATGTTTATAGAATTTGTGATAATGAAACAAATGAAAAAATATATTAAATTGTTCCACAAGTTAATAGGAATAACTTTACTACTTTAAAACGGGTTCGGTATAACAGACCAAAAATTTACTAAAACCTTCTCTTCTTCTTCTGGCGCTACAGACCAATGTGGTCCTTGGCCTGCTTCAACATCTGCTGCCACGTGACTGTCCTCCACCCAACCGACGCCCGCCTATCTCTTGTCCTCTTCCACTTTTTCCTTCCATCCAGCTCTAGGAAGGCTTTGATGGCCAAGATTTTCCATTTGTATACCTTTATCACCTGCCTGTCTTCATTCATTCATTTGAGATGGCCATACCATTTCAGCCTGCTTATTCGTATAAAGCTTGACAAGGACAGATCGTTGTAGATATCGTATACTTCTTTGTTAAGTACTTCGCCACGCTCCATCCTCATACACTCCGCCAAACATTCCTCGCAGCACCCTCCTCTCGAACCTGTCAAGTCTTTCGCATGTTATCTCGTTCATCACCCAGCATTCACCGCCATAACTGACAACCGGCCTGATTAGGGTTTTGTACATCCTGATCTTATTTTGGACGAGATCAAGTTGCTTCTTATTAGGTGGAGAAGAGCGTAGTAAGCCCTGTTTCCTGCCAGAATCCTTCTTTTGACTTTGTTAGTCATTAATGATCCTAGGTACGGGAATGCTGACACTATTTCAATGTTTTCTCCGTCTAAGTTGCAACAAGGTGGATGTTGCTGTCTCTTTCTCTCTACAACCATCAGTTTAGTTTTTCCAGTATTTATTTCAAGGCCGGCTACTCCGGCCTCCTTTTTCAAGGTAATATACGTCTTCGATTGCCTGCCTGCTTCTTCCCAATATCACTACATCGTCCGCATTGGCCATTAATTGCACTGATTTATTGATAATTGTGCTATTTTCCTCTATCCTCATTTTATTAATAACATTATCAAGAACTAAGTTGAATATCAAAGGGGCCAGTGCATCACCTTGTCTCAATCCATTTTTTATTTCTAAAGTCTTTGATAATTCTCCATTCACTCTTATTTGACAGTTGGTGTGCCTCATTGTCATCTTCGTTAAAACTATTAGTTTAGGAGGGATCTTTGCTTCTTCCATAGCCTTATAGACCACAGATCTGTATGTCGTGTCATATGCCGATCTGAAATCAATAAACAATTGCCATGTAGCCACATTATACTCCCACATCTTTTCATCAATCTGCCCGAGTTTGAAGATTTGATCAATGGTTGATCGATTCCTTCGGAAACCGCACTGGTATTCGCCAACCGCCATTTCATAATATGGGACAAGTAGACTGTATAATAACGCTGCAAAAATTTTATAGGCAACATCATTAAATCACCTTGCTTGGGAACCACTGTGATTATTCCACAGTTCCATTTTTCCGGCAAGTATTCTTCCTTCCATATCCTTTCTATGAGCCTGTGCATCTCTCTCAGCATGTCAGGGCCCATGTATTTGAAGATCTCAGCATTTATATTGTCCATGCCTGGTGATTTATTCCTCTTCATTTTAACTATTACTTCTTCCACTTCTTCAAATGTTGGAGGTATTTCTTCTTCCCATCCATTTTCTGTTTCACTGCGTGGGATCACCGCTGCTCCATTAACGCCATTGTCACCAGTCAATAATTCCTGGAAGTGTTCCTCCCATCTCTCCAGAACCTCTTTATTAGAAGTCAGCAATTGGCCTTCTTTGTTCTTTACCCAATTATTCGTAGGTACATATCCTTTCTTCATGACTCCTATTTTCCTGTAAAATTTTCTACTTTCATTCTTATTGGCCATCTCCTCTATGTTCTTCAACTGCTTCTCCAATGCTTGTTTTTTCTTCTTCTTGATTATCTTTTTCGCCTGTCGCCTTGTTTCCTGGTATTCCTATTCCTGCTGTCTTGTATGTTGCTGCAAGCACTTATGATGAGCAGAGTTTCTTTTTTCGATGGCTTTCTTGCATTCATTATTGAACCATCCATTTCTTCTTCTTGTTTCTATGCTTCCAATAGTTAATCCTTGAGCCATCTCCAGGTGATACTCATGCATTTTCCTTAAACTGTATTGAAATTTCTTCATTCTTTAGCTTTTCTGTATCCCAATTTTTCTTATGTGGATTGTGAGATCTCTTTTCAGTCCTTATTCTTAGTTTAAATTTCATTACTACAGGGTAAGGAATCAATGCAATGATCTGAATCAATGCATGGTCCCCTATAGCTCTTGACATCCCTTTTAAAGTTGTGGTGCCTATTATCAATACAGAAATGGTCTATCTGGTTTGCATTTCTTCCGTCAGGCGTTTGCTTATGGATATTCTTGAGCGGAAATACTAAAACCTACTTGACCAAAAGAAAAATCATTTAGTACATTTTTATATACCTAAATTCTAAATATGTATATTTTTACTATATATTTTTATTATATATCGTGGGTTCCAAGTGAAACAAACCACGTTGAAATTAGTGATTTCCAGACTTTCAGCTTTTCTACAACGCTGAATTGCTTAGTTTGATTATAATGCTACAAAAAAATAAAGTAATGAATTGAATCGTTTATTTCAGAAACTACCTAAGTGCACTTTTTTCAACTTTCGGAAAACTAAAAAAAAACTGTGCTTGGGTTCTTTCTGAAATAAACGGATTATTTTCAAGGCTGCCAAAAAGCATTGCTGATATGGAACATAAGTTATTTCGGCACTAAAAGATTTATCTTTAAATTGTACAGTACCAAAAAAATAGCATGTTTTGATATTTTGTCCCTTAGGTGGTTTCTGAAATAAACGATTCAATTACTGTTTAAATACAATAAATATATGCCACATTTCACTGATAGAAACATCTTTTTATGTTCAGTATAAAAAGATCCAAAAACAGATAATTTTGACAGTGTGTACCACTAATTATCCTGCGATCCAATTTTTCATGTAAAATATAATTTGAGCCTATTAAAATTGTATGTAACTTTGCACATATATAAAAACTTTTCAACTATTTAAAAAGTTATATTATGAAACAACAAATTATGTTCATTACTACTGAAAAAAACCTTGAGAACTCACAAATTGTATTTCCACCTGACTAGGAAAAACAATAAGATCATGGCTATGTTTATCATGGGAAGTGTGTTACAGTTCTTCAACAATCTTATTTAATAGCAAATGGGTATTAGTTTTCTTTGGATCACACCAACAGGATGCCCTGTATAAGTGGCATGCCCGCCAAGTAGGTTCCTCTAATGGACTTTTGAACCCAGTCTTGGTATCACATCCAAATCAACTTTCAATTACATTTCAAAATCAACTTTTTCCTTCTTTTGATCAATTTATATTTTAGAATTAAAATGATCAAATTGCTTAAATTAACCCTCCAAAGCCTAGAATTATTTTTGTGAAAATAATACAAAAAAATTATGAATTCCAACATCACGGGAGGGGGAGGTGTGATGAACATGTCATCATTCTCTGATTTAGGAATGCTATATACTTCAAGTTATGAAAAAAGTGTCAAACCCTGGAATACATCCAGCCGCCAAAGTCGTAGAGAGGAAGTAGTACTGACGAGACTCAGGATAGGCCACACCAGATTAACACACTCCCATCTTTTCACAAGGGGGGCTCCGCCCAGGTGCAAACACTGTTTTGGTATACTAACGGTGATACACATTTTAGGAATGTCCTTTTTTTACATCGCGCCTAAATAGCTTAGGACTAAATACAGACCTTCCAACAATCTTGGGAGACAACAATGAAAAAATAGAACTAGTGTTCAAATTTCTGAAATTGAGTGGTTTGTTGACAGAAGTTTGACATAAAAGATAAATAAGCAATAAAATATAATTCAATATGAAAGATATCAATAAAAATAAGATAAATAATACAATACAGATGTGGAGAATAAAATAAGAAAGAAAATATGGCGTTAATAACCTATGCAGTTGTACGCCATTAAAACAAAACAAACAAACAAACAAACTTCAAGTTATGAAATTTGATATATTTTCATTAGGATAGAAACAATTTTTAAAGTAGTTTATTGAATAAAATTTAAAATTAAACATTTTACAGCTGATAGGTAATATTAAAAATTAAACTTTTTAAAAATAATAGCGATTAACATTAAAATTAAAGGTGATATTCATTTTTTGTGATATGCATGGAAAAATTTTACACATAATCCTACCTTGCACTTAGCACAAATTGTGTTCACAGTACTCGAACAAGTTTCACTTGCGCTTGGAGATGGGTTCAACAAAGTGATCCATTGGACCATATTGTATTATTAACTGAAAATTTTGAATATCTGGGACTAAATCGGTGTTTTATATCTTTCTAGATTGCAAAAAACTGCTAATCTTGAATGGAGTTTCTCGCATATTTCATGTCTAGCTTGCCTGTAGATCAGGACACATATTAGTATACCGTACTGGTAAACAAACATTGCTACTCAATAAAAGTATGCCTATGGCAGCTTTGTTTATATCAATGCTAATCTGGGAATCAGGCATATTTATTTGACTCATCTCTAAGGAATATAAAAATGTCTTCTGTCAACAATTCAGGAAATTCTACAGGTATCATATCTCTGAACTGTTCATACGATGTTTTATTAAATTTATCATAAAAAATATTTTGCAAATCACCTTCAATCCATGTTAGTCCAGTCAATAAACATATTGTAGAGTGGGATCAGTGATTTTTGGGAAAAAAACAAAGGTTAACTAACTTTTTGTGAAACTTTTGCTTCTACCTTCCACGATCGTTTCTCAGGAAAAATGTAGAAATCAAAATTGAAGAGCATTAAATTTACTTTAATTTCATATATACGTTTCTGGTATTTGAAACAAATTTTAACAAAAAGTGAGGTAAACATTTTCTTAATCTCTAAAATTATCGATTTTTAATAAAGAATATCTCTAATATGGTTAGAATTACAACAAATTTATATAAAATTAATTTTAAAGGAAATTTAATTAGCTTTAATGTTTATTTGAAACATACTTTTCTAGAGTCAATTGTTTTTGAAATATAATCGAAAAACCAAAAAAATTGAACTTCTCCCCTCCCCCCCCCACCATTAGATCACCCCACAGGGTCGGGGACTTTTAGTATGTTTTACCTTCTAACTATTCCTAAGAAGCTATAAAGTAAAAAATTATCGCATATTCCATGCACTCTACACCCCTCATTGACTGGACTATGTTCTTTTTCTATTTTTCGCATGTTCAGTCTCTTTAAATGTTACTCCAAGCTATTATTTTATATTATATTATTTCTCAGAACAAACAATTTCTCCATCACTAGTTAACTGTCTAGCAGTTAGGGTGTCAGTGAGTCCTTCCTCATCTTCATCAGGACTGTCTTCAGACTGAAAATATGAAGCTGAATATTTTTTTTTCAAACTTGAGTTGTGTGCCCTAACTTCAAAGTCAAATGAAACGAAACATAATAAACTAAAATTTAAAAAATAAAATAAACACATAAAATGACTTACCATCCCATCCATGTCGAAATACATTGTAGGCTAATTTTCAAACTTTAAGATAAACATAAATAAGAACTGTTTCATTCAACTCACTGTTTGCACTAAACTGAATGAAAGAACCCCTTTCAGGTAAATGTAACAGTATGTAACACTTTGAAGGGTTAAATTAACAATTAATGATTATTTTAAATAAACAAAGTAGAGCAAAATAGCGATTTCAAATGTGACTTTTTTTCATTGAAATCAATATAGCAACTAAACAGAGTTAAGTTCCAAGCGACAAATGTTATAAACCAAAAAATATTTTCCATTAGATTTCTGATTAGGGAATCGTTGGCAAATTTTTGATCCGAGCAACACCAAAAGAGATAGAGTATGTAAAAATGTTATATTTTTGAGGGTGAAAAAAACATTACAATGTGACTTTTGTCATTTGAATCAATATAGCTCCTAAACAGTAGTTTCTTGCGATAAATGTTATACAACAAAAAAGTTTCTCGGTTATATTTCTGACAAGGAAACTCTTGTTAAATTTTCGATCAGAGCTAGAGGGTGCCAAAAAAAGCCCCAATATTAAAAAAATTATGGCAAACATGGCTTTACCAATCAAAACAATATAGCTCCTAAATGGTAGGTCCTACTGACAAATGTATAACAAAAAGTATTCTCCGTTAAATTTCTGATGGAAACTGCCATCAAATTTTCGATCAGAGCAACACCAACAGAGCTAGAGTGTGTCAAAATGTTGCATTTTTGAATGTGAAAAAAAATGTTACACCAAAAAAGTATAAACCTGCAGCCAAAAGACAGATTTATGAAAATTTGTTTTTTTTTTATCAAATTCATTATGGAACGACTCAAGTTGAAATACCCTCCTGTTGATTGTGTGATTGCTCACCAAAAATAACCCCTTCTAAAATTGTTGGTCAAGAAACAGTTCTTTCTTACCTCAATGCAAGATCTTACATGGGATTTAGTGGCAGAGGTTTTATAAAAATTACATTAAATGAATGAACAAAAGGGAAAACAATTTCAACAAATTTGAGGAAAGATTTTTAAAAATTTATTATCAACTCACTCGTAGAGTAACCTAAAAATAATGAAAATCAAAACCAAAAAAAAAAAAAAAAAAAAAAAAAAAAAAAAAAAAAAAACAAAAAAAAGTTAAATTATTAAATATCTTATATCTAAAAGGTCGGTAATAAACTGATATCAAAAATTTTCAATCATCAAATGCATGACATTTTTCTATAACAATTATTATACAATTGAATTTAAATATACATAAATAATGCAACACGTTTATTAATATTTATTTAGTTAATACGCTATACAGATTTGTAGAACAGGAGGTACGCCTGAGCTTGAAAAACTCTAGTTTCTTTAACTTCTGTGACGTGCGAATCACTTATACAGAACCACTGGCCACTGTCAACCTAATAACAAACATTATAATTATAATGAACATGAAATTTAAATATTTAAAATACAGTTCAAAGACAAAAAGTTTATATAGCTAAAATAATATCAAAGATCTCATGGAAGTATTATTTGAAGGGTGTTAGGCAAGAAGGGGGAATGTCCGGTAAACATAGTTCTGAGTTAACCGTAAAAGTAAATCACAAAGTCTATATTCTTTCTCATCGGGAATGTGTTCTTTACACTAAACCTACCATGACGGGTCAAATGATCCTTTCCGGACTTTATGGGAGAAGTTCTTGAAACAACATTCATTACTTTGCTTTTTGACTTTACTACTTTTATTAAAAAATATCAAAAGTGTTTTTTAAATATCCACTCCTCTCCAATTATGTATACAAGTGTCAAACTTCAAAAGATGTGAAAATATTCTTTCTAGCTTCCATGAGACCACACTAAGTGATGGTACATAGGACAAGCTAACAGTTTGCAAGGAAGTCTGTTTCAATTTCTTTTGGACGTTCCACCTTCTAGCATAACAACCTTCATTCGTAAAAATTAAAAATACAAACCTTTTAATAATAATAATTAGTTTTTATTTTTTAGATGTTTAATATGAGGAGTAGGGTTCCAAAACCAGCCAAGTCAAATTTAGATTATCTTTAGGTGGAATGTTTTCTCCCTAAAGTTGTTAAATTGCATTGAAAACAGTCTTACATAAAATAAAGTCTCTTCCTAACAGAACTTTAATTTTATCGACCAGCAGTGAAAATTTTTCAAAAATAGACTTGGCTGGTTTTGATATCCTATACCTCATATATACTTTGCTCATGTGAATGGAATATAGTTGTCTTGTAGAAGGAGCGGTTGGCGTTTTGGATTTTTTAGTTGATTCAGCCACACATGCATTTAGAGGCTTAACATGTATAATTTTAATGCAGCGTAAAGTTTTTAGACAAACTATTTGATATTAATAACAAACCATTTTCTTTAAGCTTTAATTGTAGAAATTAGGGTATAAACAAATATTGAAGCTCTTTTTTAAGAATTTATAAAATTGCATATTTTCCATTTTTTTTTTTTATTAATCTTATTATTTTTAATTAATCTTCTTTTTCTAGCTCTTTCCTCTAAGCAAAGGGCTTAAGAATCATTCCACCAACGCCAATTATTTCTGTACATGGCCATTTTTTGCATCTGGTTTACCAACTTTTCTTTTTGACCTCATTCCAAGAACTCTTGGTACATCAATTTGAGCCTGACTACCTCTCACTTTTCTTCTGATCTTGATTCGAAGAACTCTTGGTTCCGTGGCATTCCACAGAAATATCCAAAGCTCCAGTTGGCATTCTTCCACATAGCCCTTCAATAAGAAAAATGTTTTGTTCTTTGACTAATTCATTCCATGAGCAATTTCTTATTATTTACATTGTGTTCCTAAGGAATCTCATTTCTGTTGCAGTACTTCTCTTGAAGTGTTTTATCAAGGATAGTGAAATTCTATGACTATTCTATACATATATTAGTATTAAATCAATGTACTAAATATCCATATGCCTCTATTTTAAAGCAAAACTTTATTTCTTGGCAGGCATAAAATTATAGAATTTTTTTTTGTCTTTATTTTTATTTCAAAGAAAAAACACACCAATATAGTGAACATAACTGAAGTTTGTTATTTCACAGTACACTGATAATACTATAGAATGTTTTAAAAAATATTTTCCAGACCTTACATGACAAATTCTTCTCACGCTCCCAATTTAGTCAATTTAATATTCAAAGTAAATATTTTTCTAATCAATAAACTCTTGAATACGTCAGATAGTAAATAAAACATTCCTAAACCAGTGGGACTTGTGAAGAGTTAAATGCAACTATCGTATTTTAGAAAAAACACAAATTTCTTCCACTATAATTTACAATTCAGTATTCATCTCTGTAATAGCTTCATAACTAAGTCTATTAGATATAAATAAAGATGAAAAAAAAAAAAAATAATAATTTCTGGTGATACCCATAACCCAAACTTGACATACAAACTTTACACGCAAAATGTACTTCACCAACTATTTACAAGAGCCACAGCCTCCTCACGTTTTGTTTATAATTTCAGTTCTACTTATGCTGATGTAAAAAAATATATATATATAACAAATAATTTTTTTATAAAAAATAAAAATAAATAAGATAAATTACCTTAACATAGGCTACATAATGACCTCCGTTAAAGGTTCCGCTATGTTCTACAATCCCATAAAGACTATATACAAGTTTCTTTGGATTTTTCTTTTTAAGATCATCCTGAAAATAATAAAAAATTAAAAAAAAATCATAAAACCTTACACAAAATTTACTTTTACTTTTTGTCTAAATAACTTCATTTAGACATATGCAAGCAAACATTATTGTTTGATGAACATCCTCCATAAAAAAAATATTGTTATAAACAGATCAATAAGACAATGGACTTTTTGTTATCTCTCTACCAGTATAAATATTGAATATAAAATTTTATTGAAAATATGTTATTTTAAACAAGATATCATCTTAAAAGATTAAATGTTAACTCTGACTCATAAATTTATTAAATAGCAATTGGGAAAAGAACGTTGCCTCTTCTTCATTAAATAAAAAAATTATTTATAAGTAGTAAAAAAAAAAGTATATATATCTTATCATGAGAGTACAAAAATCTTATTTTTTATTACAGGGCACATTAGCATCAACTTGTCTTGTTATGACCTACAACCACAAGGCCGTCCATCATGAGAAACCAATTTTAAGTCTAGTATCAAGAGAAAACTAAAAAAAAAATTGGTACCAACCTAATTTTTTTTTAAGAGATGTATTTGTTGTATGGATGTATATTCTGTAAATTTATTTTGAGGGTCAGTAAAAGCAATAAGAATTAGGGGGAGGGCCTTAGTTCACTTGGTACGGAAGATTGTGGGTTCGAATACCCCACCTAAGCAGGTTAAAATTTAATTCGTGGTGGACCCATAAAATTAATTTTTACTTTCCCTGACTAGAATAGGTTAGTAACCTGTTGGATACCCATCTTTCTTGCCCTAGTTTTTTTAGTGCCCTAAACAACAATAATAAGAATTATTAAAGCTAACAACACATTATTTTACTATGCAAATGTTCTTGTTAGTCGTTAATCTTCTTTGTTTTTTATTTAAAAAAAAAAAAATGATAACTCCCACTCCTACCTTCAACTAATTGTTTTATATAGTAGTTTAGTTCCCTTTTTTATGTTGACTTGACCAATATGTTGGTTTTATTTTAATCTTTTCATCTGATATGTTTTTTGTTATAACGTTATTCCACTATATTTCTTTACACACTAATAATTTATTTTATTAAGTTATTAATATCCCATTGAATGCGTTAACAACGGCAGAATATCCATCTACCATCTTAAAAACTGATAAATCCTGGAATACTTCAAAATGTTATCCTTAAGGAAAAAAACTAAAAGGACAACAATGATGAAATATCCTTCCACCATATTAAAAACCGTTAAATCCTGAAATATTTCAAAATAGTATCCTTAAAGATGAAACCTAAAAGGACAACAATGGCGGAATATCCTTCAGATAACTTAAAAACCTTCAAATCCTGGAATATTTCAACATATTATCCTTGAGGACGATAACTAATTTACAGGGTGTCCCGAATTTAAATGGCAAAACTTCAGGAACTTATAGGGGACCGAAAAACTAAGAAAAAAAGTCCTTTAGAGATTTCTCGTTTCTGCTTAGTTTTAGAGAAAATCTCAAAAAAAGAAACAAAACAAAAATGTTACAGGTAGCGGTTATCACCTTTCAAAGTTCGTCAGGCTAGGCAGTGAGATATGTAAACACTTATGTTATCCTTTACATTCTTTTATTTGTTTACATTTTGGCTTCCTTCTAGGATTATAATTCCTACATCAGTCTTCAGTCAGTTACTCAGATATTTTTGTGTGAATAGCATCAGCCACAATGCTGATGCTATTCACACAATTTACTATTCACACGCATACATATTCTAATGTTGAATACACTGATATGATTTTTGTGTATGGTTTCTGTAACGGTAATGCTTTAGAAGCGGTGCGGGAGTATCCGCACCGATTTCCAAATAGAAGAGTGCCTAATCGACGAGTCTTTTTGTTAATTTTTAATAGACTACGATAGACTGGGTCATTCTTAATACGTAATGAAGGCGACCAATTCCAGGCAGCAATAAGAGCAGATTATCGGAAAAGAAATTGTGTCTAACGCCACTTCGATAACAATCCTGAGACTAGCATCCGAAGAGCATCTGCTGCATTAGCAATATCGTGGCAAGCAATATGGTGAACTTTGAAAGGTGATAATCGCTACCCATACCATCTTCAAAAAGTTCAGAATTTATTACCTCAAGATTATGTCAAGAGATTGAATTTTAGTAACTGGTTTCTTTACAAAATTCGCGGCGATAATTTATTTCCATTAAAAATTATATGGACCGATGAAGCTACCTTTACAAGAGGAGGAATTGTTTTCAGCATGAATTTGCTATTAATGTTTGGCTTGGAATTTGGAACGGATTACTGGTGGCACCATATTTTTTACCTGGAAGATTGAATGGTATCACATTTACACATTTTTTGGAGAACGACTTTTATAATTATTTAGATGACATTCCCTTTTTCTTTTTTTTTGAAACCGGCTATGGTGGCACCTCAGCCAAGAGGTGCATAGGCATTGTGCCTATGCCATTTGTCATGTACTATTTAGTACAGTCCTAGTGTTTTCATGTACCCTATTATGCTAATAGGGTCAATGTCCACACTCGGATCTAGGATGATTTCTTCCCCAAAGTGAAGAAATCTCCTCCTTGCCAATATCTCGCATTCGCATATGATATGGTAAGGCGTCTCATCCTCCCTATTGCAGAATCTGCAAATCGGTGAGGTCTTGATTTTCATTGTACAGAGATGTTTGTTCAATCTGCAATGCCCTGTATACATTTCTGTCAGATATTTGAGCTTGGCTCTGTCAAGATTGAGGAGTTTAGTACCTCTTTTCTTGCAGTGCCCCCCCAGAAACAGTTTTGACTGTCTCAGTTTTTCCGTGTGCCAGTTCCGAGAGGCGATGCTGTTATAGAGCCCTGCTATTTCACTTTTAGCTAGGCTCCATGCTATTCCACAGATAGGTTCAGGAGCAATAGGTTTGCTGTCCGAACCTTGTCTGGCCAGTTCATCAGCCTTCTCATTCCCTGCAATATTAGAGTGGCCTTTAACCCATTCTACCCAGATACTGTTGTTATCAGCCAGCTTATTGAGGTATGTTTTGCAGTCCTCAACCAGCTTAGATCTGGTTATGACATTACTCAGAGCCCCCAAGGCAGCTTGGCTGTCTGAGTAAATCTTTATGGTTCTGTTCCGTGTTCTATCCTCTATTAGTTGTTGTGCACAGAAACAGATTGCCATTACCTCAGCCTGGAATACTGAGGTATATTTCCCCCAGAGGGAGAGATGTGCTCTTTTTATCGCTTAATCTCCATATTCCTGCTCCTGACCCTTTCTTGGTTAGGGAGCCATCGGTGTGACATTCCCTTACAGCAGCGGATTGAAATGTGGTTCCAACTCGATGAATGTCCAGCTCATTATAGCAGAGTTGCTCGAGCTTGGCTGGATATAAATTATCCACAACAATGGATTGGACGTGGAGGAGTAGTACCTTGGCCATCCAGATCACCTGATATGACACCCATGGATTTCTTCGTATGGGGAACCTTGAAGCAGAAAGTTTATTCAGTGTCAATGAACTCAAGAGAGCAATTAAGAGACCGAATCATAGATGCAGTGCACCAAATATCATCAGAACAATGTTTAGCTGCAATTTATCAAGTGAGTGCTAGATGTAATGCTTGCATTGGTGCAAGAGGAAAACATTTTGAGCAATATTTACATTAAAAAAGAACATAACATTAATATAAATGTAAATTCATAAGTATAAAAATGAAAACTTGTTTTGTTTCTTTTTTTGCGATTTTCTCTAAAACTAAGAAAATCTCTAAAGGACTTTTTGTCTTAGTTTTTCGGTCCCCTATAAGTTCCTGAAGTTTTGCCATTTAAATTCGGGACACCCTGTATGTGTGGCCCAAAGATGTCCTTCCGCCATCTTAAAATAGTATCCTTAAAGACGAATACTAATTCTAAGTGGGGAAGGAGAGTTCTTCGGCTGCCAAAAATCGCCAAATCCTGGCAGATCTGAAAAACAGTATCCTTTTGGGCGTAATTGCAATTATTAATATTAATAACTCATTTACTACTTCATCACATATTCTTTCCAATTTCCTTTTATTTTTCTATGTTTAAGAGATTATTACTTTATCATCTTATTCTTATTTAATTATTTAGTCGGATTATTTAATCAATTTTTTAATTTTATCTAATTTTATTTTGCTTCATATTTTTCTTTACATGTATAAATGTTTTATATATTTATATATATATATATATATATATATATTACTCATATTATTTAATCTTTTATTGTCCTGCACGTATATTTTGTGTTTAACTCACTTTTTTTTCTTTTTTTTATAACGTACCTACATCTTTTTTATTTTTCTATGTCAATATAATTTGCGTTTCCTATTTAGTCTTACATTTCATTTACGATTGATTGACTTACTTCATTTCATTTATTTTTTCTTTATTTATGGTATTATCTTTTTAAATTCCCTGAATCTATAGTAGACATTTGCTCTTTTTTAGCTCTGACGATGGCCATCAAAGCTATGGCCGAAACATTGGCATAATAAAATATGTTGTTCATTTCAAAAATTCTTATTTTTTATTCTCCTAACTGATCCCTCTAAATTAATCTAAAAGATAAAATTTTTATTTTATTTTTTTTTTTATTTCGAACTGGTCAATCTCAAAATAAAATAATACTCAAGGAATAGAGACAAGAGAAATAAAATAAATAATTTTACCTTGCAGAATGGACTAAGGTCCAGTTCCAGCGGGAATGAAACATGCCTGTTGAGTTTCCTGAACGACGACATCTGAACTTGAAACCTCTTTAGATGAAGAATCAAGACGGGTGGAGCCTCAGCTATAAGAAACTGTTTGGTAGACATAGTGTAGACTGTCTTTCCTTCCTTGTTACCTGCAACAGAATATTTTTCATCTAAATAAACCTCAAAACAAAAAGTCTATTCTGCGGTCAACAGTTTCCGGCTACTAGCAATCAGAAATTGTGAGAAGAACATAGAAAATGCGTAAAAAATAATGAAAATTTTATTCTTCCGAGAAGAGACAAATAAGCGAGACTTTTCCCCTCCTCCTCCCTTAGCCTAAGCAGTTGAAAATAATTTTAATATTGTACTCTTAAAAGAGACAAATGGCCAAATATATATAATTTATTTGTATATAAACTGTATTAGAAAATTATTAGTCTATCATTATACTAGAAAATTAATTGTTTGAATACTTGATAGTCCAATAGAGATATAAAAAAAAAAATAATTAAGACTTCGATCACATTGGCCATCTAGTCAGGCAAAAAAATTTCAAGCATAATTCCATGGTTTTCCTCGTTTTTTTTTCCATGACATTCCAGACAAATTTTGATATAAAACTTGTAGTTTGTTTTTATCTTGAATGATTCTCATTTATTTTATTAGGTATATTTTTTATAATTAATAAAAAATTAATTTTATGATTAAAGAAAAATTAACAACATTTTTTGGAACACAAATTTGATTTTATTCAAAAGGTATTTAACCAACTCAACGTCACTCTTATTGTAACATAATTCTTAAAAAAATTAATTACTACATTAGGTAGGTAAATTTAAAATAATTAGATAGAATCGAGTACCTTTGTTCGCTCTAGCAGTACACTGTTCACATCCCACTTTATTGCTTCCGGTCATCAATTCAATGCCAGTAAACTGTGCCAGGCAAGTTTGGACTGAGCATTCACCTGAAGAATCGGTATAGTTCACTTCATCAAACAGGCTACCGACCATCACATCCTGAAATATGTTAACACAAAAATATAATTATGATGCTAAAAATAAATAGAAATTATTATTTTTTATTGAAAAAACTTATTCAAGAAGGTGTTGATATTGTTCAAATATTTCAAAGCTTTCAATCAAATAGTCAAATAAAAAAAAATCACATTCTTAATAAATTGGAAATTGTTTGAAATAAGTTAATATCGACATTTGTATTTAAAAACAATAATAATTAATATAAGTGTCTAATAGATAAAAGAAGTATACTGGATACACTGATGTGATCAGGAAGGCAGTGAGAACAGGAGAAGGGATTTTGAGAAAGGAACTGGACTTCATTGTAGGAAAGTGGCAAGAATGTCATTAAAGCTCCAAACATCGGAGCCAAGTCACTATGCATATATTTAAAAATAAGGAGCAGAAAGCTTTCAATTTTTTTATTTGAAAATAAAAATGAACATTGAAGATTGCAAAATAGAACCATGAAACTAAGATTGATCTTGGGAAGTTAGGAGAAAAGAATATCAGGAAGAAGTTGAATAAAATTATTTTTAATGTTCATAAACTGACACAGAATAGAAACAATTTAAAATTAATTTAAAAAATTGATAATTATGTTGTTAACTATTGTCCAGGAAACTAGTAACTTGGAATATTAACTTAAAAATTAATATTTTATTTCATTAAAATAATAAAAAAATTTAATTTATTTTTTGTTATATCTCCATATAACTAAATTCATAATACATACCTCCTCATCGCTCTGCTCTTCAGCCTCTTCAGATATTCTTCCAAGATCATCCGAAGATTCTGCAGGCTTCACTTCTTTGTTTTCGTCCTCAGCTACTTCCACAGAAAGGTCATTATCCTCTCTTAATCGGGACTCCCACGTCGGGTCCTCTTTAACAATTGTAGCAGCATCTCTCACAATTGTCTGATGATAAAATGTTCATCAATAACAATACTTAACAATAATGAAAGCAAATTGCTAGAAACATTAATTCATAACTATTATAAGTACCAAATAGTTGACTTCATCATTACTCTTGAGTGAAGTTCATTATTTGGTTTGCAAATATTATTTTGTAAAGTCTTGAAACAGGTTATTGTTGTTAGAATCAAAAAAAAATATACTCTGATAAGTTGTACAGTTATTAACTTCAACAGTGGAGGTAGATTTCTTTTTTGTTCGCCACAATTCCAAGAAAAAACCTGAAAGGCTGGTTTGGAAAGAGATGGAGTGGATTGTAATTTAAAATCAAGTTCTTAAAGACATTAGCCCTAGTTGAAGATCCTAGTTATTTTTAAATTAAAAATAATTTTTATTAATTCATTATTTTAAATTTTTATTTCCAATTTAATATATTTATTAATAGGTATCCTAAAGTATTAAAAGTCAGTAAGAAATCAATAAAGGCTGCATTCATCCATGTTATGAAAATCTAACACTCGGTAGGATTATATATGTTAATTTACAAAACCTTTTATGTAAAAAGTATAAAATATGCAGAGACAAATATCAAAATAAAATTTTATTATGAGTAACTTGTTTTTTACTTTCTTCCTTTACCATTATTTATTCAGTTATGGCTAAAACATTTTAAGTTTTTTTTGTTTTGTTTTTTAAATTAATAATTCTTTTATTTTCATTTACTGATCCATTTTTAATTCTATATATCTGTCAATTAATCGTCACCACTCTATTATATTATATAAATATATCTATTATAATTTTACTAGATTTGCAAAAAAAAAAAAAAAAAAAAAAAAAAAAAAAAAAATTAATTCAATCTTCTCATGAATTGCCACAAGTAACTGACTCAGTATCCATAGTTACCTTAACAATAACCTCTATCCTCTACAAACTTGATAAAAAATAAAAAAAATTAAATAAAGAAATATACCTTCAATTCAGGCTGAGAGGGATCACTTAAACCAAGTTTTGAAATGTCTGGAAGCCCATTGCAGAGTGGAAATTTCGTGTAGTCCATGTTGAGGTCCATTTTGGTTGCTCGCATCAGTTTGGGGCTATTTGGTGCAGATTCTAATTCGTCAGGAGCGTTGGCGATACTCTTTAACTCTCCTTCTCCTTTGCCGTACTTCTTATCACTACCCTCACTTTCCACGTCGCCATCGACATCGCTTTCGCCTAGAGGCCAAACGGAATACTGTTATTACAGAAATTTCAATCATGTTTTTAATTACAAATTAAAATTAAATAGAAAAGTGGCTGATAATATTTTGTCCATCTAAAAGCTATGTCAAATAGTTCCATACCTCCCTAATGGCACTAATAAATTCCAGATCAGGTTTATTAACAAGTCATAATCATTTACTTCATTTACACTTATTAATTTGTCAGTGCAAAGCAGTTTTACTTTTGTAAAATAAATGCCAGTAAAACAAAAAGGAAATTATCTCCAGTTGTGAAAATTCTGATGTGTAAACAAACAAAATGAAGTGTCAACTTTCAAAATGGAATAAATCCACAATTAGACAAAAAAAAAAAAAATCTATTAATTTATCAAGATTTCTCTCCTCAATCCCTTGGTTAAATTGTTTCTATTTAAACCGTACTAAATGGCATTATAATGTAAAGTGAAAAAGAAGGTTTCGATATATTTCATATTATCCAGATGTGTCATTGAAGAAACTATAAATATATTTAACGGGTAAACCTATGAAACTACGATTAAATGATTGTTATATTTTTAATTTTTGTAAATTAGAAATATGTTTATCCTATATTTCCTAATCCCTCCAAAAGATGATGATTAATTTTTGGATGTTGATAGAAACTCGTAAATGACAAGGAAATTCTTTCTATTATGGTTTTCAAACTATTTCTTAACAATTAAAGCGTCCTAGTTAAGCAATTTTTTATATCTCCTGATATAAATATTGATATAAAAGAATTTGCCACTTATCCCATTTTGAAAGCTGACGCCTCATATATAAATATATATTAATAACAGTTTTTAACAAATTATCTGATACACCCAATAAAAACAGCTTATTTAAGATAAACAAGTGAAATTATTTTCTAATCTATTTATTTCAAAACATTAATTAATGAAGTTAAATATATAAAATTCAGGAACTACAAAATCAGCCAAAAAATGTATTCGAATTCCCAGTGTCTTTGAAAGGGAACCTAGTACACACAGCTAAATTTTTTTACCTCAGTTCGTTCAAATTTACCCAAATGTGACTGATAAATAATTTCTACCTCGAGTTTTTGAAAAATTAAAACATAATGGAAAATTCACGACTTCACTGTTTCATCTCTTGAAGTGATGAGAAAAAGAAAAAAAAATCTTTTTTCAATCATCTTTACAAATGAACTTGGAAAAATTAAGAAAACTGAGCTAGGTACAACAAGAACTGTTGGTAGACTCATTAAAAAAAACAGCATAAATCTTGGGAAAACATAAATTTAATAAGTTGAATAAACCTTTCTCTGAAATAGGAGTTATGGATTCTCCCTGGCCCATAGCTGGTACTTGGCCCTTCTTTGGCTGAAGCTGGTTATGATGTTTTCCACGATTCTTCTTCCTTTCCATTTTTCTTTCTTTCTTCAATTGATACTTTGATACAGTTGCACCACCTTTATCTTCAGAGCCACCACACCCTTTCCGCCTAAGAGATGGTGGCTGTGGCTAAAGCAAATGAAGTACAAGTTAGACAGACATCAAATATATTATTTAACAGCAAAAGCAAATCAATATTTATAAACTATTTCAATAAAAAAATATATATTTTAAAAAATAAATCAGTCTCACCTTCTCTGAAGTTACAGGTAAGGATAAGTCAAGGAAGGACTCGACACATTCAGAGGAATGATGGCATTCTTGACACTCGAGCCTGCTAACAAGAAAACCACGGAAGACTTGATCAGGTATAAGCATTATAGTGTCGGTTACCTGTAAATTAAGCAATATATATTCAATAATTTCATTTTGAATCACAACTTGATTATAGACAAAAACAATACAATACCTCTCGATCTAGTTGTTTTAACTCTTTTGTTTTTTCAGCATCTACTTTTTCTGTATTTTCTAGACCATTTAGTCCAAGTTCATTTAGCATCAGTCTTCTGTATCTCTGATTTAAAAAATTAAATAAAATATTAAACAATGTATAAGAAAACACTTAAATTTAAAAATACGAAATATAAGTTTAATGTGTACCTTGAGATCCTGGCCCCTAACAGAGTCGAGTAGATGACGGAGCAGCTCATGAGAGTCATGTTGATCGCTTCCTCTGAACTGAGGTACCCTTTTCCTCAGCAACGTGAGGAGCTTCTGAGGTACATATGTCGAGCCACCTGCTTTCACTTCACAAAGGGTCTCGCACAGCGATTCACAGAGCCCATCCCACTTCTCTAGTGTACCTGACTACCAAAAGATAAATTCTATTAACGTCAGGAAAACTTAAAAATAAACCATAAATTTTCAAAATACAAAATGAAGTTAATAACTATCAAATTTCCAATCTAATTATATCACTTCCAGTATAAAATGTAATTGATAATTAGATGAGATGGACGGACTATTTGGTAAAGCCAACTAATCCGCTGTTTTTGACTAGTCTGTGATTAGTCAGCAAAGAGCGCTGATTAAAAAAATTTACACTAGGCTAATATATTGCAAAATCAACTATTTCCCACATCAAATACCGAATCATAAATGCTTCTTCCTAGTGACAATAATAAAATATTATATTAATAAGATCTATATTCTACAGCTGGCCCTATCTAAATGCAGTCAAATCTCTTTAAATAAAAATAATATACATCAACAAAACTCTGAATACTGAATTTTTTTTAAGAACCTTGAAATTTTGATAGAAAAACTGATCTATGAAAATTTCTTTACATCAGAAGAAAAGTCTAAGTTCAAAAAATAAATACATCTTCATTGTCATTAATAGGGGCTAATAGTTTTACAAATACATAATTATTTTTTTAATAGTTCAGTTTTGTTTTCTTTAAAATAAAAACTAAAAAAATACCTTCTTCAACCCTAAAAAATATTTCTTTTTAGCACATGGGTGAAACAACTGAAATCTTTAAATGCATTGAATTTTTCCAAGAAACCTTCAAGTTTAATAAAAAGAGGTATAACGATAATATTTAATCACTTTACAAATAACTTCATACCCAAAAAACTAACTTATCTGTAATGAAATACTAGATTTTAGGTTGTATGGAAATGAGTATCACAAGGAAATGACTTTAAATAACTAAAAAGTTGGATCTCTTGTTACTCATCAGTAAGCATGGTTATATGACAACGGTTCATTCAGTATATATAAATATATACATTTCTATTGAAACAAAATTTTCTCTGCTTTTTGAATATGAAGTATTTTGACTGAACTTTATTTCACATACTGCATAAAATCAATCGCAACAACAAAATACAACATAAAAACAGGTTGAGTGAGAGAACGAATTTTGCTAATTCACAGCATATTTTTACAATGTCCTTTTAATTTAGCACATAATTAGACATAATAAAATCAGACAGTCTAGAGTCTTTGTTGAATCTTACATAAACTACTAATGCGCTAAAGTGAACAAAAAAAAAAACAATTTAATAAGTTATTATCATAACAGTCAATCCTCTCTACTGCTTATTCAGAGTGAGGACTAAACAAATTGGTAAGTAAACTATTTATAATAATCTTTACGATAAAATGGTTTAAGTTTATATTTTATACACAGTAATAAATTTATAATAATAAAAAAAAGATACTGACATACTAAATAAAAACATGACTATACATCCGCCTCACCAAGCTCTATGTGGGGTATATGATCCAACAAATAATATTACAAAAAATAATGACAGTAATAATTTATTAAATATGTTTTATATATTTATCAGTTGATAGACTATGTATTTAAGAAGGCATAAATAATATGATTTATTATATTAAAAGTGTACTTACGAGTGTCCTGCCACTTTTCAGGTGA
The DNA here is from genome assembly GCA_003667255.2 of Euschistus heros. Taxonomy (NCBI): domain Eukaryota; kingdom Metazoa; phylum Arthropoda; class Insecta; order Hemiptera; family Pentatomidae; genus Euschistus; species Euschistus heros. The sequence continues at coordinate 1,450,243 of RCWM02000008.1, read as the reverse complement.
ATATCAACTTCTTTATCTGATATTTCCATTTCTTTTAAAGTTTGGGTAAGGTTCGGTGTTTGTGCTAAGCACTGAATAACAGAATTGAAGTAGCATGTATTTCCCAAATTGGCCAGGCCCTATCACACAACATGAAATATCTAAATCAATCACAATATTCCTACTTAATTAGTAATATATGAATATTTTTTAAGAAAATTGTTTACCCTAACTGGCGAACCATAAGGGGGAGGAGTCCTAATTTTTGGAGGAAGAAGAGGAATGGCTTCAAGCACTTTATTTTCTTTTTCCTCTTCATTAATTGCTTCCATTTCTAAAAAGAAAAAAAATGAAACATTAACAAATATAAGTTCTGGGGGGAGGGGGGGGGGGAATCTACGACTAAGCATAAATATTTATATCTATAACAAGGTAGTAAGTTAGGAAGATTATTCAAACAATGATAATAATCAACCCTTCTCCTGGCAAGGGGAATGACGGTTCCCCTCAAATTTGGTCAAAGCACAGTGAAACTCCAATTATCTAAATCGACTTAAAGAAAAAAATATAATATATATTTTTTTATTACATATAATTTTTTTTTTAATAGTTTATTAACAGACATTGTAGGCTGGTGTTTGGAGTTGTAAAATACGATAGGTACCTTCTTATTAGTTTTCATGACATAATAAAATACTTAAAACTAGATAGATCAAGTGGCAGCAACTGGAACTGTCTCAAAATTAGAGGAGCCCACACACCTTATAACAGTCAAGTTCTGAGTAAATGTACTTAGTGAATTTCTAGAAGCATATCACATCCATCCTACACGGGGTTTGCCCAGTCTGGGTGTTATTTCCATTGCGAGAGACCTCTTTATGAACTAGAAGAGTTATGGCACCTAAAAGAAAATGTGCTTCAGAAAAACTGCACTTTGCAGAACGTCTTAGGATAGGTGAATCTGGGAAAAAAATTGGCAGATGAGTTCTATGTTGGAGCATCCACGATTTCTTACATATTAACATAACATTGTTATTACATAAATATAATTCTATAAACTGCCACATTTTTAATTATTCAATAAAATACATAGTTAAAACATTACATACGCCTATATTTTTTAATACAATACCCTAATTCAATAGTAAATCTGATTATACAGATTTTTGGGTATCCAGATCAATTTCGGTCCCAATTAGTTCGGATAATTGAAGTTTCACTGTATATGAAGTCACTAGCTGAGCGGGAGCTTCGCAAACAGTCTTCTATTCAGAACACCCTTTTCAACAAGCCCTGCAGGGTGGGTGAAACACATTGAGCTTAGCTGTTTGATGATATTTGCGGCAAAGTCCCATTGGGCTGTGGACCATGGTTGGCTCAGTGAGTTAGTCGTGTTTACAAAAAGTTTTTGTTAGTTATTCACTGTTTTTCAGGATTGTAATCTGTTGATTTGTATAAATGAGTTGTTTACTAAAAGAAAAAGCTACAAAACAGTCATAACTTTCATTCAAACTTTTATAATCGAAGAAATCAAACAGGGAACCTTAACTCCCCTTGCTTGGATACCAGTATTCCAAAAGGCAAAAGGCCACATTCCCCTTTTGTTGAAAGAGCAACTTTACGGTAACCTGGCAAGAGGAACTACAGTTCCCTTTTATTATAAATGACTATAAGTACAATTTAAACCAATTGTGGTCAGTTAAATAATAGTTACATGATTTGTGAAGGCTCAACTTTGATTTTTCAAAACATTTCTAAAAAAAAAATCACAATTCTGTTTTGGCCAGGAAAAGGATTAAAGGGAGGTTTCAATTTTTTTTAATATCAAAGTTAATAGAAAAAGTTTATACAGGTATGGATATCTTGAACATCCGTCTCTCAGACGAATATAGTAATTAAATAATCTACTAAATTTTTGCTAGAGAATCAATGAAGGGGTGGAGTTATGTCTGTGCTTTGCCACTGGAGCCATTTGAGACTTGATAGTAGCTGTTTGGGATTGGACACTGAGCAGCTAAAATTGCATTTTCTTTGACCTAACCCATCCCTAAGACGGTTGTTCCCACTAATATAACAATTTTGTTCCCATCTGTAGGGTGGGAATAATAACTAAATAAAAAATAAAAAATGCAATTAAAGATTGAAAAATCTGTTGAAGGTTTTCTTGTTCTAGAAAGGCTGCGGATAATTTTATTTTCCTTACTTAATGTACGTTTTCTAACCGGCAGGGCAGTCAGTATTGGAAAGATGTCTTGTGAATACACTACCAGAAATACAATAAATTTAAAAACTCAGTAAACAGATTTAGACATTTCTAAAAGTAAGAACTTTTCAATCATAATGTAAGTAGAGGACTAATACCCATTAAATAACCAGATAAATATAAATATATCATTTTTGATGTCTTAATTGTCTGTTAAGCAGGTATACAAAATTAATGATTTAAGCAGTTTGCTTCAACACGTAAGTTTATTAAATATTATAGTTGACTGTATGATATAATAGTTAAAGATGGTCAGAGATGCAGTCAGTTTTATAAACTACACATCTAAGTATAAAAAAACTTCATAAAAGGAGTGGTGACGTTTCGCTTTGCAGGTCTTCAAGGCTAAAAATAACAAAAAACTAGATGTGACCGAAATGATACAATAATTAACAAAAATTAATTTACAAAATGATATTGAAAGTATTAATTACATAATTAATTGAAAGAATATCAAAAAGATTGATTACATAAAGAATATGAGATAGTACCAAGAAATAGTTGAAAGATACAACTGATAATTCAATTATCGATTGAGTTTTTTTGATATGTTTAGCCCTGAGGAAGAACTGCCCTGATATTTTTAGCACTGAGGAAACGTCGATACTGCTTGTAAAAAGTTTTTTTAAACTTCAATGTGTAGTTTATAAACCTGGCTATATCTCTGACCATTTTCTTCTACCATAAGTTTGTTAACTTTGAGCAACTTAATACATAACTTATGTAACATAACCAAGATTCTTGAATAAATAATGGAATTACCAAGATTATTTTAGACAAAAAATATACAGCAATTAATAACAGAATAAATGGAACCAACTTAACCATAATGCTGTAAACCTACCTACAAATCTGAAATATTTAAAAAGCCCTATCTATAACCCATGAATGGTCTTAAGTTCATTACTTGATAAAGAAATATGGAGACAAACGGTTAGGTTATAAATGAAGATGACATGGTCATAAATCATGCTTAACAGCCAGGTTTTTCCCCAAACCAATTTTGTTGAGGCTATGCCCCCAGAGGGTCTTCAGACCCCAAAGTCAATCCACTGCTGAGATGACAGAAATTAAATTTTCTACCCTCAGATGAACTCAAACACAGAAGTTCAGTGCATTATGCAGTGAGTTATCCTGCTCCTTTAATAATTCATAAATACAGAAAGGAATAAGGGATCACTGATTTAAAACAAAAAATAAACATAGAATTATATCAAAAATCATAAACTGCTTATAAGTAATTTATTTTACTGCAGAAAATAATAGTTACAGTTGGTTCCCATATTTGTGTTGTCATCCATTTAAGATGGTGTTAAACTCAAAAGGGTGATAAGTTTATACAGCAATACATCATCTATCAACAAACTCCAAGCTACAATAACCAATGACCATTACTAGATAATTAATTGAAACATATATATTAGTTAATAAAATTTATTTTTACACTATTAATTCCATTTTTATTTCTTCATTCAGTGATAATTATTAAAACTATGAACTATACATTGCATGCTTACTTGGAGCTCCATTTTTTTGTAGTGGAGTTGGTCCCTGCAGGTATTTTTCATACATGTTTTCAACATTATTAACACATCCTTTTAATTTTTTATTGGATGAGGCAGGGATCTCACTTTTACATAAATGACACCTAAAAAAATAATAATATAACTACTACATTAACAATTTAGAGGCTTAATAGTTAGCTTAATTATTTATAAATATAATTATAAAGTTTATTCTGTAATTACTTTTTCTCATAAAAATATTTGTAGCTCTAATGAAGTCTCATAATTATATTGTTTTATTCACATTGAACAATTGATGACAGATATAACTGTCATCAAAAATTTTATGAAAAGTATTTAAAGAAGAGAGGTATTTATTCTATTTTGAAATTAACAAAATATAGTGAGAGGCGGGTTATTCTTGTTACAGTTCAAGATATAAATATATCCACTATTCACTAAACTAATATAAACTATTCAAGCTGCCATAACTGTGATTGTGATGAACTGAAATAGAGCATAAATTGTTCGGCATGCTATAACCTTGGATGATGAAAATGAATGTTTTGAGTTTAAACAATTTAATGTTTATAAACAATTGCTTCTCCATGAAGGCAATACAATAATACTACCTGATTTTTTTTCATCAATGTGGATTAATAAGCAACATAATATTATTTAATAAGTTTTAACAAAATGGCAAAGATAAATAACAAATTAAAAAAAAAAAAAAAAAAAAAAAAAAAAAAAAAAAAAAAAAAAAAAACCTGTACCCCTAAAACCCATGTAGCGTCTTGGGTTATGTACCTGCTAAGGGAGTATTGCCTCGTGACCAAGGGTTGTACAAGGAGGTAATGTGGTCAGCAATCACGCTCAAACACCAGGTTTTACCTTGAATTAAGGGTACCCATTTTATAGAGGCTTGGTGTGCCCCAGGAGGGTTCCGAGACCCAGAAGTCAATCCACAGCTGAAGAAACAGAAATAACATTTTCTGCCTTCAGCAAGGCAAGAACTTGGGCCCCGAAGCAAGTTAAGTGCCTTACCCAAAGAACTATCCTGCTCAGTTTGAATTGTTTCTTTTAGTTCAAGATTTTTTGAACCAGAAGAAACAATTTACCATATTTTCCTATAGGTTTGAATGTTAATCCTATTATCCAGGTTAAAATATTTCACACAATTTTATTTGTGTTTTAGTGATGTAGAACTACATGTTGCTTCAACCATAATAACAATAGAGGTAAAGCAAAAGAACTTAAGCCAACTTAAAATTAACAATTTTTTCATAAACAAATAAGCTAAGTATATCTCAATAAACAAAATAAGTAAAATTTTTTAACCATTGGTTTTATGACCTACAGTGATGAATATATTTTTTAATAAAGTATCTTTTATTTCATAGTGCCTAAATAGATCTTTCTATTACTATAACCAGCAATAGCATGAGCACACCAGTAAAGCAGGTGGTTTCATTTCATTTCCCCTTTGCTTATGCTTTAACGAGAGAAAACTGTACCAGTTGATAACCAACTGATCAACATATCACGAATCTCAGGATCAGAACTGAAGAAAATCGTATTTTAAAGGACACTAAAGATGTTAAAATAATAATTTTAGGGTCTTTTTTATGTATATGATAAATATATACAGCTTCCTAAAAGACCTTGCTAATTTTTTCAGTCTTCCAAGTCTTTTCCTCGGAGCCCTCTGGAGGCAACACTTTCTTGCAGGCTTAGTAACCATCTTTTCTAACAACAATATAATTATAAAAAATATTTTTCTATGTCCTACTTTTTAAATTAAATCTAATCATTATGCTGCTATCTTACCACAAAGATTTACCTACTCTAAAATAAAAAAATAAACACACGCAGTATGTGTATATATATATATATATATATATATATATATATATATATATATATATATATATATAGTAAATTCCGGTCATAAATTTACTATTGAGCTTAGATCAGTTACAGACTTTATTATTGCATAGTATCCAAATTTATTTATTGTATTATTATCCTACCACGACTAGGACCCTGTTTCCACACTAAATACCTTTTTCTCAATTGTGACCTCAGGATTTGTTTATCACTTCTTTTAGAGAAGTAAGGTTTGTTTTCTTCATTCCAACAAACCTACAGTCACACTACAATTTATGTTCCTCATCATCATCATGAAATCATTGCACTCGTTTCTCATTTATCTAATTACCATTAAAAATTACCAATAAAGGTTTTTTCTATAATTATGAAGATAATAATAATTTCATACACTAATCACTTCTGTACATTAAATTAACAATAAAACACCATCACAATATTTATAAGACTCCTATCTCATGTTATTAAATATTCCTTTGTTAAACTTTAGTATTAGCATTTTAATTCTATAAAGTATTATATGTCAATCAGTAAATTAAAAACATTTAAATATTAAACAGATGTATGAGGGTTTAAATAACTACAACCCTAGAAAAACAACAAGTTTACTTCTAAAACAATATTAACATTTGATATCTCATGTTGTAAATAAATTAGGTTCATTAATGGGTAAAGAGTAATGTTCTCTTGGAGAGTAAAATAAAATTTTAAAGAAAAAACAAGCAGTGATTTCCAGAATAAAGGAAGCCCATAACAATGAATCTAAAATTTAAACTGTAGGCATAAGATCAATATTATGCTGTCATACTGGTCTCATCATTTTGGTTGAGTTGGGGTAGAATACTAGAACTTTTTTTTTTTTTTATTATTATAATCAGTATGATTCAATGTCAATAATTAAACTATGTAATGTCCTTAAAGATATCAGTTAAATCAGAACAGAAACCTTTTACTAAATCAAAGTTTTAAGACTATCTAGAAAAATGTATCTGATAATATTAAAAGTTATGGTAAGATAACCTACTTGTCATATTAGACAGGACATCTTTCAGCTTATTGAACATAAATATAAATAAGCATAAATAAATCATGAGTAACTGAAAATCTGAGAAATGCTCAAGGTAATTATTTAATTCAAAAGATTACTAAACAGATCAAATGATATTTTTGAATGATTTAATTGTTTATTAATATGGGAAATCAATTCAATTCAATCCATTATGAACCTGGGATAGCTGACACAAACTCAGAGTTTAAAACATTATCTATAAAAAAATATTATTTGCTCATATTAACTAATAAATAACCAGATATACTTAATGAAACAGCTTAACAGCTGGGTTTAATCAATATCAGATAATTAAATTGAACAGGTTTTAATCAGATTTCTTTATCAAATCAAAATTACATTAAGGCAACTCTTATCTACCTAAATAGCTTTAACAACTTAAAACTATCTCTTTAAAAAACAAAATATACTTACCAAACTGTCTTATCTGACAATTTTAATGACAATGCATGAGAATCAGAACGAGGTATTTCATTATGACGTTGGGAATGGTCTAAGGAACAAGCTTTGGCACCACAGCGCAAACATACCCAAACATCTTCTCCCTAATTGTTTAAAAGAGGAAAAAACAATAGGTTCAAAATATTAAAAAGTTAATTAACAATAATTGTACCTAATATACCTTGATTGATTGTCCTTGTTTACTGCAAATAAGGCAGAAATTATTATTTTCAATATCTTCCAAATGAATATTCTTTTTAACTTGGTTTTGCTCAATTGATTTTCCAGCATGTTGACATACTTTAACAGCAGCTGTAATGCAAAACTTGAACATGAGGTCTTACAATATAAACAGTATAGTTATTTGCTATAAGAAAACCATGATTCTAAAACTTAAAATCACATTTTAGATACCACACTAACTGAGTAAAACAGTTACAAGAATTAATTAGGGGAAAAAAAAGAAACTGATATTAAATTTACGATTTCGTACTTAATGATTTGTCAGAATTTTGTTCTCCATCTGATTCTGAAGAATCACCATTCATAACTCCGTTAGAAGACTGTTGCCGTGTTTTTCTCTTCCCCATTCTTCAACACACTGTCACAATAATAATCTAAACTCACTAAGAAAGTATTTTTGGAAAAAATGCATTATTTTTCCCAAATAACGAAACGGGTCAAATGACACTTTTTTTTAATAAAGAGAAAGTACGGTAACATGAATCAAAATAACGATTTAAGTATTATAGTTACATTGTGCAACTTCTTTATTCAATTAAGTGAAAATTGTAAATGTTCATCACTAAATTCATGTCAACTAAAGAACCATGTATAAGATTCTTCGATATAACACACGTGTTCCTGACATGCTCGTTCTTAGCCAGCAACTTGAGGTAAACACAGCATCCCGAAAAAAAGGATACCATATAATTTCAAAACTATGAATAAAAATCAAATAACAAAAACAATCTAAATAAGATAGAATAAATGGATTAGCTGCCAGTGAAAATAATTCAAAATTATAAAACGATACAAGAGTACACGAGAAGACTTAAAGCAGGTTATTGAATTAATAACACACGAATCACTGTTGCAAAAGGCAACTTTCTATCGATTAGAATATCGATTGTATTCCTAAGGTTCCTCTACTTTAGATGAATGTGTTCTTACTGATTATTTTAATTGTAGATAGCACTTGGCTCAAAAAGATATCGCGAAAACATAAAAACAACATTCCTTATTTCTTCCTCTATTATTAATAATGTATTTCTGTTATTATAAAATATTATTTGGCCAATGTTTTAGTAGCCAAACGGTCTTTCATAAGAAAACGCCGTTAAGAAACACCTCAGTAATTATTTACTGAACTGCAGGACTGCTTTTAGCCATTACAGCAATACTCTGGTGGGTAAAGAGAGAGGGGACTAGTGATGAACTCCAGGCCCATTTAAGCTTACAGGTTCTGCCTTTTCAAACCACTTGCCGAAGCTAATTTTTTTCTCATTCCGTGATTCGGAGCTTCCTGATACAATGATCAGCAAAGTCCATCAGTACATTCCAACACTTATCTGTAACCATTATTTTATACCAAGATTTCTGAGACTAAATCTAGCCTTAAAATCATATTATAGATTATGCACTCCAGTGTCAGAGAACCTTTTCTTAAGGCCAGTAGGTCAGCAAGCATCTGATACTTCATGTCAGTTTATATGCGCTGATCAATCGGCGATGAGATATTGTTTTTTTTTTTCCGTAAACCAATAATACATTCTAATTTTAAATAATCTTGACGCAATATTTAACAACTTTTAGGTATCCCTCCCAGGTATACCTAGAAAGTCTTCCAGACCCAATGCTGAATGCTGCTAACCATATCTATTACTCAGCACTATTGCTGAGTGGCGTTAGGAATCACTTGTTAGGTCTTAGCCTCCTCAAGCAGTGACTGTCAGCTATCACTATTATTGGGCTCTACTGACAGTCCAACATTCTAAGCCATGTAGTCACTAGTTGGATGATTGTTTTATATTATCTCTCTTTAAAGGTCTTGAATAATGCATGACTTCATAAATGTGTTTTTGAGGAAAAATAGGTGGTTTGCAGAGAGGATTTTCACCGGCAACCTCAATAATAGGGCTCCTCCACGAAGAAGGATGCCAGCAGGTTCTCAGCTGTATCCGACTTCCCGCAGCTTGGATCAACTTACCTCCTATGCTGCTATATTTTTTCTCTGAAGCCTCCATGGTCAATTATCAGGGAGAATAAATTTCTCCCTAAAAAGTAACCTTTGAGTACAACCTTTGGGAAAGTCTCCCAGGATATACGTATCTCATTCCTGGAGTGATACCTCCCTGATTACATGCTTTCATTTCATTGATTCTAATTTCCAGATTTTTTAGAAGACTAACCTTTTCTTTAGTTGGTATTTGGTTACATTAGCTCTTGGGGAAGATTAAGAGACAAACCTTAGGCCATCTTATGGACCATTTAATGATACATAGTTGTGTATTGCCCTAGGATGATGAACATAGTAAACATATTCCATTCAACCTGGTTCTTCTGGTTAAATGGTCTTTTATTCTTCCATTCAACGGTCATATTGACTAAGAAACTTAAGCCACAAATGTCAATGAATCCCCTTGCTGTTTTTGATCCTAGTTTGCCTCTATGGGGTCAGCAATTTAGCTAGGTTAAGGGTCTCCAGAACTTGGCTCATAGCTGGAAGAAGAAAAAAAGAACTATTTTACCAGGGCAATTCCTCATATCTGCTCTTCTGACCCCCCACTCTCCTTGTAGAGCGATATCATGTAGATAATTATCTATAAGGAACAACATTCTTCAGTACTTCCGTGTCAACAGCTTACAAATCATGATACACAATACATACAGTAACAGGGAACAATGCTCCATCAACATGTAATCCATATACATAATGTAAGAACATAATATATCTCTTACAAGTTTTAAAAAACCCCAATATCTTAAAATTTAAATAACAGTCCATCTTTTTATTTTGATTATAAACTGATGATAATTTAACTGGTAAAGATTTATCTGAGGGTCTGGTGTAAAATAAAAATTCATTCTGCAACCTGCAGTCTGACCAACATCCATTTTAGGAACAATGGTTCCATAACTACTTCAAGATGCCATTTCAAGGAAGAGGAGATATCAGTAAAGAAAAACAGCAGTACTAGTTGTAGTTTTATTATAACATACAAAGCCATGACTTATAAAATAATATAAGTTCTATAAAATTAAATAAACAATAAATTAGCAAAGGACAACTATGTTGTCTATCACAGGTACTAAGGTAACATTTCAAAAATGTAACAATAAAAACATAACAAGTGATAAGTACAAAGGTAAGTGATAATATAAATCAATAATATTCACAAGAATGTTTTTTTTAGTCATCTTTTAGCAGACAATTTTATGTTATTTATCAATGCTAACTATAAACTAATGTTCAGTTTGGTCCTGCAGAAGAGAGGTGACTAAGCAGACTAAAGTTGCCATAAAAAAGTCATTCTCACCTATCTGATCAAACACTTCAGAATCATGTACCCTCACCTCCAAGCCAAATGTTCAAATCCAAGCTATGAAAATTAGGTATCTCAAAAAAATTAGACAGGAAAACACAAAGACATGGGATATGGAATGCAATCAACATTAAACCGGCCGAGACCATCCTTGATGAAATCAAGCTAAGATGGTTATGATATCTTTGAATGGGTCAAGAAAAAATCACCAGGAAGACTTATGCGACATTTGTAGAAGAAAAAAGAACTGAGAAATGAAATGGAGCAGAAGAGAGAGCAAGATCCTGACATTTGGTCCAGATTCTACAAATGGAATCCTCACAAGTCAGAAAAAATAGACATAAATATGAATAAGAAAGGTAAGTGTACATTGCTTGATTGCCCTCACAAATAAAGTTTTATATTAATCTAACTGAAAATTTTATCTGGCTCATCAACGGTTAATTGAAATTTTTATACCAAAATTATTTCTTACAAAATGATGTTTTCACTATCTTTTGAATCAGAAAAGCCTTTGGTACTCATCGACTGAGGTTAATTCAAAACATTAAAAAAAGACGAAAGCGTGCTTATTAAGCATCAAAACATCAAGGACTTCAAATAGTAATAAAAAAAATAAAGCAAATGTTACTGACATCAAAATGTTTCTGATTTGGATTACAACACTTAAATGACCTCATATCATGATGCTCCAAGACTCCTTCACTAAATGTAAACGGTTATAATATTCATGATTCCATTATCTATTATGGTTTTGAATTCAGGAAGACTATAATGAATGAGGAATCTCAAAACATCTAAAAAAAAAAAAAAGAGCTTCTCACTCATTAAGGGATACCCCAAGGAATGTGACAATCCTATTAATTTATTTTTTAATAAAGATTGAAAAAGGTAATAACTTTCTTGTGAATTGTTTTAATTAATATTAAATAAATTAATTTGATTAATTAAAATTAGCAAGAGTAGATCCTTTTCAGAATTTTTTTTTTTTTTTTTTTTTTTTTTTTCAATTTCCTATTCTTCCAATAAACATCACTTTAAACTTTATGAAATAAGTAAACTGGTGTGATTAATAATTCAAAATTATTTTTTAAAAAAATCACTAATTAAAAATAGTAGTGTAAGAAATATATATAAAGAAGATAGTCTGGGATTCAATCAGGAGAAAGAAAAAACACATCCAAGTTAAAAACGTTTAATGGAGTGCAGATATTTTGACCTGCCAAGCAGATCTTCAGAGCGAAAGATCCAGTCAGGATATGGGACAAACAATGACACTATAATAGCTTCATTAATTTTGGAAGTTATGGGTGACAGATAAAATTTTTTGGTTAAGATTATGTATGCTAAACATAATTTTGCAGATTTTAAGGTTTAACATATTTTTTATATTTAAAAGATGAAGATGCCAATTTTGAGGAGAGGGGTTTAGAAATGATGAAGGTACTTAGTGAGTTTTCGATGAATTTAGGGAACAGTGAAGGGAAGCGACGTTTAAGGAGGAAGATCTTTTGTTCCAATTTTTCAAGTAGGTTTTATTAGATATGACAAAGGAAGCTAAAATAGAGGGTATGATGAGGGATAGATAGATGGAAAAGAGGGGAAGGTTGGGCAGTTATGATAGAATGAGAATGACATTCAACCATATTATTGTGGTGGTTGACAATGTCAGAGATACACTGGTGGTTGAAGAGCTCAGTAAAACCATAACTGCTGTATGTAGTGGAGTAGAAGCATGATGGTAATGAAGTTTAAGTCCAATTTTAGGAGAATTTTGAAATCTGGCACCACAGCAGATCAGTGGAGGAGTAACATTAAATTTTTCTTGTTGGCCCAGAAGGTTACAATCCACAATAAAAATAGTTTATTAGGCTTTAAGAAATATATATGAAAAAGATAGTCTGAGATAAAGTCAGGAGAAAGAAAAAACACGTCCGAGTTAAAAAACTTTAAATGGAGTGCAGACAGTAGTCATTGATTGTCCTGTTTCCTGACTAGTCCTATCAACCTGAAGAAGGTCCGCAAGACAGGTTAAAACATTGACAAGCCATTAAGTTTTTTAAAACTTTTTTTCAATTTCTCTGTCTGCTTCTCAGACTATTATTGATACTTAAGGTCTTAAAAAACAATTCTTTTGTTCTTTATACACCCAGTTCAGTCTTCAGTCATAGAATTTGCTTGATCTAATTCCATCTTTCTATTTTTACAAAGCATAGCACAGTGAAAAGTATTTACCATCAGCATCGCAACAGTAACGGGACCCACACCACCTGGGACAGGTGTTATGTAACTAGCTATTTCTCTTGCTTCTATAAAATAATAAGAAAATAAATTAGTAGTCAACATAAAAATATGAACTTAGGTAGACATTGTTTTTGGTAAGAAAGGATAAATATAAAAAAGTATCAATCAAGTATTTTATTAAAGGAGATTTAATTTTAAATATTTCATTTTAAAGGCATAATTCCTATTTATCTTACATACACATACACATACACATGTGACTATGTGACAAAATCACAGTTATCCTAAAGAAGACTAAAATGTACTCCGAAACATGTTGAATAAAATAAAAGATAACTAGGAGTTATGCTTTTAAAATGAAATATATAAAAAAGTAATTAATGGAATTCCTGAGCAAGTTTTCCAAAATTTGAGGCTGAAATATATGTAATACAAATTATCAATTAGACAATTATATCTTGAACTGACTCTATTTAAAGCAGTTGTAAAAATATCTTTCTGAATTATTATTTAAACTTTTTTAAATAGTGCCAGAATCTAAAACTTTAAATTATATCTAAATTAAAAACACACTTTTTTTTTTTTTTTTTTTTTTTTTTTTTTTTTTTTTTTTTTTTTTTTTTTTTTTTTTTTAACATCTGTCTCTTGGTGTCACACTTCCTCATGTAAATATGATGGTATGCAAGTTTACACCCAGAAGTGAAACAATTTGCTACCTCTAGAGCAGATGTCTTGAAACTTTTCAGCCTTCGGGCCATGCTGATTACTTCCAATGGTTCAAAGGGCCAACACCATTTTTTATTTTCCTGTCAGTATGTATGATTTCTAGACTGGTCGCCGAGTAAGCGTCAATAGTAAGCCCTGAGCATAAGTACGCATGTTAAATTTTGTAGTTCAATCACAATTGTGTTTTACTGTATTGGTAAGACCACGACACTTGACATCTGTTGGTTCCACATGGAATTAGGTAATGCATTTCTTTGAACTTTGAGGAATGATCAACATTTTTTTTAATAAAAAGCATCATAATCCATCCAAATTACAAAATAGCGAATGGTTGTGGAAGTTAGCATTCTACCTATATCAATTTAACAAAATATATGAACGAACTGAATTTGATGTTGCAAGAAAAAAACCAGCTTCTACCTGTTTTATATACTTATAACAACTCGTTTCAGCAGAAGATAATACTGTTTAAATCACAATTGCATAAAAAGTATTTTTGAATCCACACCTGTCAAAAAAAAGAAAATTGACAATCAGCGGATGTGCTGAAATGATGATATTAACATAATTGGCATGTTAGGCATGAGGAGAGATAGTGCCGAGTGGCACACCTTCCTTGTCTTTGGTTTACTTCTATAACAGTAAGTCTCTCATCCAGTTTCTTTTCAGTCTCCTCCTGGTATTCTCCGGCATGAGAGATGTGGCCATACTATCGATGAATTTGTTTGGGTGCCCCTTTAATTTTTCATGGAACAGTCGGTAGTGGGTCCGTATGTATTCACTAACTGTTGGTATTTGTAAGTCGGTGGGTGTGTATAGTTTTATTGTTAACATACCATGGTGCTTGTGTTATTAGTCTTAATGTCTTGGATTGAAAAGTTTGTAATCTTTTTATGTGTGTCTGTTTAGCAGATCCATAAATTTGTGATGCGTAGGTCCATAAAGGTTTTAGTAGATGTGTGTAGGTCATTAATTTTTGTCTTGTATGTAGTTTTGATTTTTTCCTGAAAAGTGAGAACATCAGTTTCAGTCTCATATTTAATGATGTCCGTTTCTTCTTAATATGTTGGCCCAATGTCATTCTCCTATCGAATGTAAGTCCTAAATATTGTATTTTGTCCGTTTGTGGAATTGGGATATTGTCAATGTAAACAGGAGGACATGTTTCGTGTCTTAGAGTAAATGTAATGTGTTGGGACTTATGGTGATTTAGTCGTGTCTTCCAAAGTTTACACCAGTCTTGTATATCTTGTAGGTGGTGTTGCAAATTCAATGATGCCTGTGTTGGATTTCGGTGTCTAGTAATTATAGCTGTGTCGTCTGCGTATGTGGCTGTAAGAGTCTCGGAATTTTGAGGAATGTCATGTGTGTATAGTATATATAATAGTGGTGCTAGTATCGATCCCTGAGGTACACCTGCCAGAATTGGGTGAATAGATGAAATCCCTGAACCATATCGAACAGAGAAAAATCTGTCAGAGAGGAAAGACTGAAGAATAAGATAATAGGTAGGTGGTAGAGTAGTCTTAAGCTTGAAGAGAAGCCCCTGGTGCCAGACTTTGTCAAACGCTTGAGTGACATCCAGAAACACTCCGGTTGCATATAATTTCTGTTCTAGTGCCGTCGAAATGTAGTCAGTCACTCTGTGTAACTGTTGAGTGGTTGAGTGTAATTTTCTAAATCCAAATTGATGGTCGGGAATTATTTTGTTGTCAGTTAGTATGTCTAACAATCTTGGATACAGTAATTTTTCGAATAGTTTGGAACATGTAGTAAGTAAACTTATTGGTCTGTAAGACGAAGGGCTGCTTATGTCTTTGTCTGGTTTTTTGATCATGGTTATATGGGATTATTTCAACTGTTTGGGGAATTTTGTTGTCCTAAGTATTGAATTGTAGATTCTCGTGAGGAACACTAGAGCCTTTCTAGGCATTCGCCGGAGCACCTCAGCATTAATTAAGTCATGTTCAGGGGATTTTCTTCTTGGTAATTGCCTTATTTGTTCTGCAACTTGTGAAGGTTTGAAAGAAGGCGGTGGTGGAGTGAGTTGTAAAGGTGTATCTAATGTGTTTTCTACTAAAGTGTCGTGTTCCAATATTGTGAAGTCAGTATGTTCACACATTTTAAAGCATGAGAAATATTCAGCCACACTACTGAAACTCAGTTTTCTGTCAATTTTGCAGTCGAAGCTTTGAGTGCTTTGAATATAAATTGTGATAGCTGTTCCTCAGATTGTGATGTCATTGCGAAGAAAATTAAGATTTTTCAAAATCCTTTTGATATCAACATTGAAACACTAGCCCCAGAACTTCAACTTAGTTAACCGATGAGCATCTTAAATCTCTTTTAATAATTAGTACAAGTAAAATTGGTCTACAACTGCAAACTATAGTCATGTACTGGATGGATGACACTGGCGGGCTGTAGTTTTGAGACCCCTGGTCTAGAGTATTCATCTTTCTATTCGATGCTGAACAGGCAAGCTTACTGATAGTTGTGATCTATGGGGACATGAAACTCTATTGACCATACTCTGGGAAGCTGCCTAAGCATTGCATGATTTCAACAATATTATCACAATTTTTTCTTGAAATCTATTAGTAAGGCAGCTTTGTAATAAGAATTTTCCAATTTCTGTCTAGATATTATTTAAGTGTAAATATGCACTCATTTCTGGCGCTCCATTCTAATAGTAGGCTCTTAGAACGACAACTTTCTCTGTCTTTTTTCTGTAAATAAAACTATCTCTTATACATCTGGACAATTAATCTCACTAAATATAACACTGTAAGTCATAATATTTATAATTTGGTTATAATTCTAAAATATAATACTAGATACTAAACAAACTAAAAAAAGGTTTTTTTAAAAATACATTCCAGAAATAGTGTTTGCTGTGAACATATTAAAAAAATTAAATATTTTGTATTATCATTAATACAATAAAAAAAAAAATCATATTGACAAACAAAGGAAACTGATACTCTTATACTTACTCTCAAATTCAACATCACCTACGAACTTCTGTTTCCTTCCATTGGCTTCTGGCATCACTGTAATACCAACATCGATAACAATGGCACCAGGTTTAATAGAGTCCCCTTTGATAACACCAGGTTTACCTATAATAATGATTCACATAATATATCACAAACACAAAATAAATTTAATAAACTAATTAAAGGATACCAACAATCTGTTGAATATAAAATGATGAACTGATCAAAAGAGGGCTGATTTCAGAACTGATCATCAGCCAAATTTTATTTAAATATCCAAGTTAAAACTCTGATAAAAATAAAAATAAAACTTTTCAGATATGAAATAGGCAAAGGACCTATTCTATTATGGGTTTATATACCTCTAGAGCAAGCCAAAATCAACAGCTATCAGCCTCTTCATTAAGCTTCAATCATAGTAAAAATAATTAATTCTCCTAATCAATAGAATAACCAAGAAGGGTAACACTGTCTTGGTTCCATTACTTAAATGGAAAAATCATTAAAAATTATATAAAAACAAAAAAAATATGAATAAGTAAGATAAACGAACAAAAATACAACATTTTGAAAACAAATGATATTTACAAATTGAGTCTTTAAAATGAATAAAAGTAAGATTCACAACAAATTTAAACAGAAAAAAACAAATGCAACATAGATTCATCCTTATTTAGCAGGAAAATAATAAATACAATTATCTATGAAATATGAGAGCAGCAATTGCCACTGAAATGAAACATCATTATTCAAAATATTTAATAAAAATAAATGATTAATTACCAACGGCAGAAATAATTATGTCACTTCTTTGAAGGCAATGCTCAAGAGTAGACTTAGGAGTAAATTCATTGCAAACTGTCAGGGTAATGTTTTGTGAAAATTTTGAAATGTTTCCTAAAAAAATGTTTTAATAAATATTATCATCATGGAACAAAGAAAGATTAAAAAATATATCTGATCATCAAGTATTTTTACCTAGACTGTGATGATTTTGTAAAGCTAAGAAAATGGGAAGCCCAATGTATCGAGAGCAACCAACAATTACAGCTTCAAGCCCTGTTTTTGGTATATCTAAAAAATTCATTTTAAAACTAAATGTTATCTTAATAAAGCAATACTATTTTATTGCAAAATTATCAGTATGTATTACCAAGTTCCTGCAGAATAGCATTAACTGCTAATGCTGTACAAGGTTCAATACCATGTTCATGCAAGGCTAAATTTGCGATGTTCATAGAATTAAAACCATCAACATCTTTACTAACACTAATAGTATTGAATACAGCTTTTTCATTTATTTGGGGAGGACATGGTAACTGAAAAAAAAACAAAAACAATTCTGAGCACTTTATGAAGTTAATTGACTTAGTTCCAATTTCAATATGGTTTCCTGATAAATATTTATGGAAGTAGCAAAATATAAACCTGCATAAGTATGGCATCAACAGTATTATCAGAATTAAAATCACTGATAATATTTATTAATTCTGTTTGACTTATTGTTTTTGGACACCTTATGATATCTGTTGTAATACCTAAAATTTATTTATTTTTTTCAAATCAGTGACATTCTCCAAATTCAATATTCTCTTAAATCGATGTTATCAAATAGTTCATACCACACATAGCAGCTGCTCTTGATTTATTCTTTAAATATAACTCACTAGCTGGATGATCCCCAATTATCACAGCAGTTAAATGAGGTCTCCTATTACCTAAACTTATCCAATCATCAATATCACATTTTAAGTCGGAAAGTATTTTACTTGAAATAGCCTTCCCATCAATGATTTGTGATCTTTTTCTGGAAATAGAAAGTTAGAAGTTATCTTTATTGATTTATAAAATGCAGGTTATAAATAACTGTATAATTACTGAAAGAATGGTTGGTGAACAACTTCATTTGAGAGATAACGGTTGAAATGCTTCCTAAAAACACACAATATGTAATTACTATGTAAACAAGAAAGTAATTAGAACGATCAGAACTAAAAACTATGGATGATGCAACACTTACTGGATGAAAACAATTGATTTGTAACTAAAAGGTAACCGGCGACTAATTTTAAACATAGCTGTCAATTGAATGGTTCTGGTTCAGGCCTAGAGATAGAAGCACCAATGGAACAGGTCTATCTCTTAAATCAAAGTAATATTTTTCCACTAATTTTTTTCTTCTTTTCTTTATTTGTTTATTTAATTGATTTTTTTATTCCGAATCGTACATCAGTTTTGCGCGGAGTTCGATACAAGAGGAGGTGTCCACCAAGTTGTTTTCTTCGACAGCAATAGGACTGCCAAATATTATATTCTAAACTTCCGCACTATTCTCTTTGGTAACCATTAGGCCTTGATTTATGAAATCGGTGACTTGTTCAAATGTTTACCCACCTAAAGTCACCCACTAACTCCGCCAAGGGATCTCCTTTGTTAGCCACCAGAGCCTGAAATGATTCCGTGATAGCGTGTCGAGGCCCTTCTGTGATGTAGACATCGTCCGCATACACCAAAAGCTGGGCACTCCAGTAGAATATGGTTTGTCCAATTTACATGCTTGACTCTCTCATGGCCTTCTCCGGGTAAATATTGAATAAGAGGCTCGCGAGAGCAACATTCTACCATACACTG
This sequence comes from Euschistus heros, assembly GCA_003667255.2. Taxonomy (NCBI): domain Eukaryota; kingdom Metazoa; phylum Arthropoda; class Insecta; order Hemiptera; family Pentatomidae; genus Euschistus; species Euschistus heros. The sequence continues at coordinate 1,430,954 of RCWM02000008.1, read as the reverse complement.
GTCGAAAATATGTAAACCCAGGGAAACGTCCACCTTGGGCAAGATAACTGAATAAAAAACTGGTTTTGGGCACTCCGAGTCGATCTAGACAATAGCTAAGTTCGTTCGAATAACCGTTTTAAAGTTATAGCATTTACGACAGCCTAAAGACAGGTGGTTCCCTCTCCATCTAACCCAGTTCCATCCAATTATTACGATGTTATCTCCGGTCGGTGTCAAGCAGTCTTCAAATTTTACACACATCTTGTAGTAATACTGAAGAAAAACCAATCAATATTTGGGTTGTACTGCTCATAAAAGTTCATACTCTTCTTTAATCTTCTGTCTTGTGATTCCGAGAGACCTTCACACATGCCTCTACGACAGTCAAAATAGGGGAAATCTGTGGCAAGAAAATAGCAATTGGGGAATCGATTATTGGAAAAAAATATATATACGAGATCGTTTTAGAAGTAGAAAGGAGGAAATTGTTCGTACGGTAATAAGGGAGACATGACCTATCCAGGAGAGGGGTCGGTCACAACCGAAGGGATGAAGTTTATGAGATAGGAGTTCATAGAGAAATTAGGGATTCTGGGTAGGGAGTTGAGAAGAACTCGATCGCTTATTATTTAAGTTAACTTGTTAGCAGTGTCCCAAAAGAATATCGTATGGAAATCTTTTGGAATTGTCACGATAGGGTCTTGTAGCACTCTCCCTACGTGCTACGAGAAGCTATCGTGACAATTGAAAAGGAGAAGTAAATTTTTGGAATCGTCAGCTTAAAAATGAGAGGAACAGTATGTAATGTAGGATATAAAAGTAACTAATATTTGTAATAAACACAGAGGGTGGTACTGAGGAGCCCTGAACCACACTAATATCGATTGGAATAGGAGAGGAATTAGAATTAGATCGATGATAAATATTTCATCGATATAAATATAATATATATTATATACATAATAGAATTCAGACATTTGAAGAGAGGAAGTGATCGTTGGTGTCAAAGGCTTTACTGAAATCAAGGAGAATGAAAATGAAAATTTTATGATGGTCCATGGCTAAATGGATATGGTAAGTGGACTTTTTAAAAAAACCTCTTACGAAACAACCAACAACAGAAAACATTTAAATATTCAGTAATTTTATCATTTTGATAAAAAAAAAACTATTTATTTCTTCATAAAATTGTTCACATTTCACTAGTTATTTATCAAGTAATTTGTTTGGCCTGGTAGAAAGAACATAGCTGAATGGAGTTTCTGCAAAAATTCAGGAAATTCTTCAAAAAGATATGTGCTATTTTAAGTCATTGTTGTCATGAGGATCTTATCAGTTTGTCTGGGGTCTACACAAACATATTTTTTTTTTTTTACTATCATGGTCCATTTATATATATATATATATATATATATATATATATATATATATATATATATATATATATATATATATATATATATAAACAAATATTTAATATTTTAATTCTGTTATTACACTCCAGTCAATAAACATATACAATTTCATATATACTTTTCTGGTATTTGCTTCAAATGTTTAATAAAAAAAGAGGAAAACATTTTTTTTATTTCTAAAGTTGTCGATTTTTAATAATGTATATCTCGAAAATCGTTGGAATTTCTATGAATACATATATAATTAATTTTACAGGAAATTTAATGAGTTTTAATTTTGATCTATCTAGAGTCCACCGTTTTCGAGATATAATCGAAAAACAAAATTGGTACCTTCTCCCCTCCTCCCTCCCACCTTTAGCTCACCCCTCAGGGGCGGGGACTTTTAATATGTTTACCTTCTAACTACTCCTAACAAAGCTGTGAGGTTAAAAATTATCGCATATTTCATGCACTCTACACCCCTAATTTCGTCAATCTTTATCTGGGGTCGTAGTCCTCTGAAAAAACACGTTTATTCCGAAATTAATTGTTCGATCCAAAATTTCTATTTTTTATCTGAAAGCTCCTTAAATTTACTATAAGAACCTATAGTAAAATATACTATCAGGCCTTATATGTGAAATTTTGATTATGTCACGTTATACACGCAAACCAGCCCACTGAATTTGTGAATATCATCATACTTTACCAAAACATACAAATTGAAATTTAAGTCCCTTTAAATACCCATACCAGCACGTTAAAAACCGCTTACTATTTTAAGTCCAAGTTTTTTTGGCATAGTTTTCACCATAACGCCGAAACTATTTGTCAGATCTGAAATTTATTTTTTTCAAATAAAACCTGGTAAAATATACTATCAGGCCTTAAATATGAAATTTTGATTATGTCACGTAATACACACAAATCTTTATGTTTTGGTAAAATATGACGATATTCACAAATTCAGTGGGCTGGTTTGCGTTTATAACGTGACATAATCAAAATTTCATATATAAGGCCTGATAGTATATTTTACTATAGGTTCTTATAGTAAATTTAAGGAGCTTTCAGATAAAAAATAGAAATTTTGGATCGAACAATTAGTTTCGGAAGTATAAAAACGTGTTTTTTCAGAGAAGTGCGACCCAAGATAAAGAGTGCCGAAATGAGGGGTGTAGAGTGAATGAAATATGAGATAATTTTTGACTTCACACTTTGTTAGGAATAGTTAGAAGGTAAACATATTAAAAGTCCCCGCCCCTGGGGGGTGAGCTAAAGGTGGGGGAGGGGAGAAGGTCCCAATTTTGTTTTTCGATTATGTCTCGAAAACGGTGGACTCTAGAAAAATATGTAGCAGATCAAAATTAAAGCTCATTAAATTTCCTGTAAAATTAATTATATACATATTCGTAGAAATTCCAACGGTTTTCAAGATATACGTTATTAAAAATCGACAACTTAAGAAATAAAAAAAATGTTTACCTATTTTTTTGTTAAACATTTGAAGCAAATACCAGAAATGTATATATGAAATTGAAGTAAATGTAATGCTCTACAATTTTGATTCTGACGTTTTTTCTGAGAAACGATTGTAGAACGTAATAGAAGCAAAAGTTTGACAAAAAGAGAGGTGACATTTGTTTTTTTCCCGAAAATCACCTATTTTCAATAACGTATATCTCGTAAACGGTTAGAATTACGACAAATTTATATATAATAAATTTTATAGTAAATTTAATTAGCTTTTATGTTTATCTGAAACATATTTTTCTAGAGTGAAACGTTTTCGAGCTATTATCGAAATAACAAAAAAATTGAACTTCCACCCTCCCCCCTGCCGTTAGCTCACCCCCCAGAGGTGGGGACTTTTAGTATGTTTACTACTAACTATTCCTAACGAAGCTATGAAGTCAAAAATTATCGCATATTCCATGCACTCTACACCCCTCATTGACTGGACTATTACGTTGTTAATCGATGTAATTAGTCAATTTGATTATTAGAAACTAAAATAAGTTATTAAAAGAAAAATATTAACTTCTTTTTTTCTGCATTTTTTAAAAGATTCAAGTTAGCTGACTTGCTATACATTCACGCGACTATTCATTAACATGATTCATGCTTATAATATTGTTAATAGCCTTTAATACATATCAATATCACAAAAGAGCGCTTAAAAGGAAATTGTAATAAAAAAAAAAAAAATACTAATTTCTGATCAACATGCTATCTATAATATACTAAGAGAGTATAACCCTATAAGAAACCTTAATATTCATTAATTAAACATATTAATATGTTTGATGTTAGTATAAACAAAACTCTTTCTATAAATTATTCTAGTTAAATGAAGGCAGGAAAAATAAATCTATTTCTCCCTGACTAGGAAAAACAATAGAATATGACTATTTGTAATCAACTGCTTTTCACAGTTTACATTTTAGAATTAAAAGGATCAAAGTACCTAAATTAAACTAACATCCAATAATTATTCGAAATATACAAAGTTGAGAGAAAATGGTTGCTTCAAACGTGTCGTTTTTCAAACCTATATAGCTCCTAAACGGCAGGTTTTAGTGGAAAATATTCTAAAACAAAAAATATTCTCTATTATATTTCTGATAAGGAAAATGACGTCAAGTTTCCGATATGAGCAACACCAACAGAGTGTCTTAAAAAAACCTAAATATTTAAAAAAATGTAGGCAAAGGCGACATTTTTCATTTAAACCTAAATAGCTTTTAACCGGTAGGTCCCAGCGACCAATCATATATAATTAAAAATTTTCTCCATCACATTTCCGAATAGGAAACTGTCTTCAAATTTTCGATACGAGCAACACCAAAAGAGCTTAAGCATGTCAAAATGTTTCAGTTTTGAATGTGAAAAAAAATTTACACCAAAAAAAGTACAGACCCTCAGCTAAAAGACATATCCATGTCAAAAACCGTTGTTCTAATTGTTCTTATTGTTCTGACAAATACTGAGTCTTCGATGCAATTGAAACAACAGAAGGTCAAGAAGTTGAGCTATCACGTAATAAAGAACAGCACTTCCATTCGTGGTACCTAGGGATGAAATAGGAGGAATAACCCCCCCCCCCCCCCCTCAGTAATAAAAGTCTGAAATATTACAAAATTTATAGACTTTTTTTTTTTTTTTTAAATAGTTTTTCCTCTAGACAATCTTTAGGTGGATGGTTATCTCCCGAAATTGGTTAAATCACATTGAAAACAGCCATACAAAAAAATAAGGCGAGTTCCTAATCCAGCCAGACCTTTACCTTTATCGACATGCTGTGAAAAAATTTATAAAACGGACTTGGCTGGATTTGGGATTCTAGTCCTCAGTTGAGCGTTCAAATATTATTATTACTACCCGGATTTAGCTTTATTACGCCAATTCACTTTAGTTATTTAAACAAAAAACAGTATTACAATTGAGGATGTGGCTGCAATAACGACCCATAAAGTAACATCCCAGCTATGAGCATTCAAAATTTTTAACGATTTGTGCATAATTTCGTATTGGCCTCGCATTCGTTTTTTTCATTTTCTACTTTTTGGGCAACTATTCGTTATGATGATCAAATAAACTAATGGCAAGTCAGTTTTAATCTTTAATTTTCCAATCGCTTTACAAAAAAAGTATGGGCCCTTGTTGAATAGAGTGCCTTTTTTTGTATAAAATTATATCAAACTTGACTTAGATTGAAGAAATAAAAAAATATTATGTATAAAACCATAAAACTACGTAAAATAAAACGGTACAAACAAATAATGTTTTTGAAATAGTGAAATCAACATTCTTCTGCTTCTTGTCCTTCTTTTGTTATCATTAGACCACATTCACCAATGCAGTCTCCTACAGTAGATATTGCTGAAGGCTGAAAATTTCTTTTTAGAAACCTGAATACTTTTGTGAAATATATGAAAGTAGAGATTTCATGTCACTGAGTTTGTTCGGATTAAAAGGAACTCGACTCGAAGGCTCAAGAACCAATTTATCAGGAAATGTTTGCCTGTTTGATGTACCTAAAAAATTGAAAAAAAAAACCATGAAAAAAGGTGCCCCACATGAAATATATACAAAGAAAACAGCAATATAAACCTACATGGTGTCAATGACAAGATATAAATAAGTGGAAGAACTGAGGAGAGTTTACAAAAACCATGATTTTTTTTTTTTTTTTTTCTGAGTCCTCTAAAAAGAACAAACAAAATGAAATTATACACATGCATAGATAAACATATATATACATTATAAGAAATTAGAACAAGATTATTACTTTTTTCTACCAATCCTACCTGGTATTTTAAGATGTTCTGAGATGAAGTTGTGGGGTAATGAAAAAAGATCATTAAAAAGGCTTGAATTTGATTAAATGTGAGGTGAGGATACCTCTATAACAATATAATAACAGACCTTATAACTAACTTAAAAACCATGAATTGCAAGAAGGACCTATAAGACCAAGTTACAAAACCTGCAATATTTTTCAACCTAATCGATTTATCGAATCGAAATTTTTGCACAGCCATCTTGAATCGATAGAGAAGAGATTAGACCGTTTTTCCACAAAAAGGGCCTTTGGTAATTTAGGCCCTTATTGCAGCCACATCCTCAATTTTTCTTATAGTGCCGTTGCTACACAGTATGTATAAAAATTGTAAAAGTTCATGATGATAATCAAACCAATTAGTTTTAATTGTTAATGATTCTGAGTTCCCAATGCTTAGAAATTAATTCTGTCCACTTCTGTATAATTTTTTATTTATTTATTTTGCTTTTTTACTCAATCCCAAAGGACTTCTTGATTTTTTTAAAAACTCAATTTCAATGCGGTTCCAACAATACCTTTTCCTCCCACGCAAACGAGCTGCTTCGCCCTTTTTTTTTCATTGCCCAAAGTTCAACAATGAGTGGTCTGGACCCCAGACTAGAACTACGACAATATCCCTAATTTTTATTTCCCAACAAACGTTTAATACTTAATTTATTTAATAGCTTCATAAATTATGTAATTTTTCCTGATGGAAAAAACTATGTACTAGTCACTGTCAGTACGCTAGTTAATATAAAAATTTTGTTGAAAATTCAGGTGTTTCCATGATATTTAAAATCGACATATCACCTTTTCATGTCCCATTACTCAAGTATTTTTTCAATTTAAGTAACTACCAAACGGATACTAAACAATCTGACTTGTTTTTTACAACCGCTTAAGGTCTCATTTGTTTGTATAATTACGCTCATTAAAACTTGTATCAAAGAATGATTATTTTTAACTGAGAAATATCCATCAGTGTAAATCAAAATAACCTTGAGTTGTAGCTGTTATCTAACATCCACGTAAATACAAAAATATTGTGAAAATCGACGTTCCGTTTTACTGCTGCGTGAAAATGGTAATTTAGTGACATAGCAGGTATCTTAAAATGGAGTGTCTTTACTCTACTCGAAGTTCAATTTTATAGGTATTAGATAACCCCTATAGCAGATAAACCCATCATTGGTTAAAAATTACTTTTAAGTCGTGGGTTCGAATCCCACCTGGGCGGGTTAAAATTTATTTCGTTGTGAGCACACGAAATGAATCTTGACCTTTACACCATGGCTAGAATAGGTTGACAACCTGTAGGATAACCCGCCCTTCCTGCCCTAGTTGGATTACATAAGGACGTTAAACCCAAATAAACAACAACAACAACTTTTAAGAATCAATTCATGGAAATGCATTTAATCAATTTAATGATCTTAAAATTGAAACAAGAAATTGCCTGATACTGGACTTCAAATTTATAGGACTATAATTGTTTCTAAACGGTTTATGAGTCCCTGAGACAATTTGGATTTGATCTTGTTAACAAATAATACAGGGTATTAAAAAAAGTTTTTTTTTAAAGATAATTTTCTTATTTTCATTACATAACATTTTCAAATTGTTTATAAACTTTATTATATTTTATTTAATTTTCAATTTCCTTCCTTTTCTCTTCTGATTCTGTATTCGACTATTACTTGTTTTTTGTTGTTTGATTACAACTAAAAGGAACTTAATTTGTGGTCAAAGTGTGCGGCTTAACATCTAACCTATTTTTTAACTTAGCTTATCTCAAAATACCATGTGGCAATTAATCTTTTATAATTCACCCAATAAAAATTGTAATCGCATTTTTCGCGAATTAACCGCGACCCAGGCCGATTTTTTTAAATTCATTTCTTAGCGAGCACCTACGGCCTAGGAGGAAGCTACATATCGAATTTCATTCCAATCCGTTCGATGGTTTCTGAGATTTCGTGTTAAATGAGTGAGTGGTATTTGACAAATATATAGTAGATGAGTTGGTAATCCATATGGACAGAGACTATTAAGATACTTGCATTATCACTGCTTCCAACTGAAGGCCAATGAATCATATAGCCCAGTCAAATAAGGAGTTTTATACAGCAAATCTCGGAAATGAACCAATAAAGCTGAATTTTTGCATATACCTTTGTTTTGGCCTTCCAAATAAGTGGTAAAAAGTCACCGATCTCAGCACGTTAGCATAATTAGATATTCAAGGTCAAAGGTCACAAAAATCAGTTTTTTTTTCAAATATCTCGATTTCTATCCATCGGCCGTCATTCAAGGTTACAAAACTTGTAGATAATAATATTCTCTATAATTTTGGTTCAACTAATTTTTTTTTTAGGATTAGGTCGAGGCGCGACCCCAGTGAGAGTGCTGAAATGAGGGGTGCTGAGTGCATGAATTATGCGACTATTTTTGACTTCTTCACAGCTTCGCTAGGAGTAGTTAGAAGGTAGATATACTTAAAGTCCCGGTCCCTGGGGTATGGGAATCCCCAGTTTATTGTGAGGGAAGGGGAGAAGGACTCATGCTTAGGTTTTTCGAGTATATCTCGAAAACCGTTAACTCTAGAAAAATAATCAACAGATCGAAATTAAAGCTAATTAAATTTCCTATAAAATTGTTTATAAAAATATTTGTCCAACTCTCTACGGGGTTCGAGATATACGTTATTAAAATTCGACAATAATAGAAAAAAAAAATTTTTTATCTTACTTTTTGTTAAACATTTGATTCAAGTGCTAGAGACGTATATATGGAATTAATTTCGTTTTATATTGGAATATGGAAAGTAAATTTATTGCTCTACAACTTTGTTTCAAACAATAGCTCTGAGGAAGAATTGTCGAAGGCACTAGAAGCAAGTGTATGTCTGAACCGGTGTCCGCATCTTTTTCTCCGCGCTATATCCCGAAAACGGTTAATCCTAAATAAAAAATAAAAAAATTAATAGAACCAAAATTATAGAGAATATTATTATCTACAAGTTTTGTAACCTTCTTGATTGTCGGCCGATGGATAGAAATCGAGATATTTGAAAAAAACTGATTTTTTTGACCTTTGACCTTGAATATCTAATTATGCTAACGTGCTGAGATCGATGACTTTTTAACCACATATTTAGAAGACCAAAACAAAGGTATATGCAAAAATTCAGCTTCATTGGTTTATTTCCGAGGTGAAATCCTTATTTGACTGGGCTAATATATTTTTTACACGCGATATCAAATAGCAAAGAATCGACATTTTGATTTGGCAACTCGGCAGAAATCATTTATCGTTTTAATTTGGTTGGATTTTAATTTCTAATCATAAACTTTTATGACAGTGTAGGTGTTTCTGCCACTAAACACTGTATAATTGAATGATTATTATTATATTAAATTTTATTATTGCTAAAACCTTCTTAGAACTATGAAGATGATTAGTTAAAATTTGGTACAGAGGGGTTCTGTGGTTTTAACATTGTAAATACTATTAAAGAATGGCGCAACCAACATATTATTCGAGTTTTAAACTTCACTGGGATCTACACGTCACACCGCATATTTATAACATTTTTTTATAACAATTTAAATAATTTAAGCAAGTTTTATTATCAATGTTTAGCTCTACATAATCACATATCTTTGTAACCTCTCTTGATTGGCGATCGCGACCTATCGGTCAATTTTCAAACTTCACTGCGCATCACTTATTTATCTCTTTTTTAACTACAACTGAATTGAAATATTTAAATCTTGTTATTGCTAAACCTTCCTTGAACTATGAAAATAATGTTTTAAAATTTGATACACATTGGTTCAGTAGTTTTTGCGGCTAGTGATCACAAACGAAAATGACTAATCCTTTTATATAATAGTATATAGATTTGAATTTTTCGCAATATCTTACTTCAATTGAACGTTGTTAAAAAAATATTGTACATGTATTTCAAACGTGACACAACTCAAAAACCTGCATAAAAAAAAAAAGAAAAGTAAAATTCTCAGTCTTGTATGAAATATCGAAAGTGTACCAGAATTATCTTTTACTCCCAACCACAAGTGAGATGAATCAGGTGTCATTTGAAGTTAATTCCATACATTTTTGATATTTCATAGAACACTATTTAACTTTAACATGAAGATGAATCAAAAACACAGATTTATGAGTCTTCTCACTTTTGAAATACATGTGCGATAGATTCTTTTTGGAAAAAGTCACGAATTCAGAAAAACGTTTTGGTAAACAGCGTTTTATATGGAGATATAAATTACTTACTTCATATCAGAAATATTGTAACTGTATATACATTTGTTAAAAAAAAAAATTAATGCTGTCTTAACATAGCTCGAGTCCAGGTCAGCATAATTCTAAAACGGGATGCCCGTCAAGACCTGCTTGTCTGACAAATTATGAATATTCTAAAGTAATTAATTGATTATAATAGTGAGCCCCATTTCTCACTTTACTTTGATTTGAACTTCTTAAATCAGATTTTTTACCAGATATTTAATGTGGGCTCAGATTTAATTAATTTAAGTTAATTATAAAGAAGTAATCCAAAATAATTTAATATATAGTTAACATGCAACAAAATGTAAAAAATTCACAGATACTTGGCCGGTTTACTCGCTACGTCTTATTGTACGTTTTGTCGGGCATATAAAACGTACGTTTTGTCCAGTGTTTGCACACGTGTTTTCCTTTCCGCTTTCTACCTTAGTTCCAATACAGACTCTTGAGTTGTGTGAAGTTCGTTTAGTGAAGTGTTAATCAATTTGATTTAAATACCCATGCCAGAACGCTAAAAAAAAAACTGTACTGTTGGAAGTTTTTTTGGCACATTTCTCGCTATAACTCCTAAAATATTTGTTCGATTCAAAATTTCTTTTCTCCATTTGAAAGCTGGTTTAATGTATTATCAGACCTTATATATATTTTGATTAAATTCCTTGAAATACCCACGCCCACCCACTGAACATGTCAAAATCGTCATATTTTTCCAAAACATACACATTTAGCGTCCTGGTGTAGGTATTTCACGGAATTTACTAAAAATAGAAAATAATAAAAATTTTAAAATTTCATATCAGAGGTCTAATATTAAATCTAACCACCTTGCAGATGGAAAAATTTTAAAATAGAAAAAAAAAAAGAAAAGAAATTTTCAACCAGGCAACTATTTTTGGAGTTGTGAAAAATGTCAAAAAAAAACGTGTTTTCCCGGAGAAGTGCAACTTAACGCGATTCAGTGAATCTTTGAAAGCGTATATCTCGAAAACCCTTGGAAGTTCGACGGATATGTATAGGAACAATTTTGTAAGAAATTTAATTATCTTTCTATTTTATACAAAACATATTTTTCTAGGGTCTACCGTTTCCGAGATCTAATTGAAAAACCCATAAATTTCCCATCGTGTCTATTTCATTGTATTTTTTTTATACGATAAGTTCCTCATACGCGACATCTTTTTTTATTACGGTCACTATAGTCTTTATTTTTTATTCAACTTATGTATTTCAATGATGTTTAGTGATTAAAATACTGGAGAAAATCATTTGGGTGCATTTTGACTGCCGTATTTCAATGAATTCCTGGAGAAAAGCATTGCCGCAAATATGAGTATTAGGTTGTTTTGGGGGAAAAGAAGCGAACTGGAGTGGAGCTAGTCATGAACTGAGCCAAGACGCCTTGTCTCAACATCTTGTCTACACGTTACGTTTTGTCCTATCAGTTCTTGCAATATGATGCTTCTTCCATCAGTTCTTCAATCTGACATTGGATTTCATTTCGATTCGGCAAGACGTAAGTTTGCTGTTTACACGCCGTCTTATTGGATAGGATTTGTCCTGTCCGACAAAACGTATAATAAGAATGGCCTTTAAATGAAAAACAATATATATTGAACCAATGATTGGCACATAAAATACGAATTAGAAATAGAGATCATTATCAAATATAATATCTGAAATGGCTACAAAAAGAAACTAAGACAAAATTTATCTTTATGAGAATATATGAGTGGTGCTGACTGATTGGTGGTGGGGATTCTGTCTTCGATAGATATTTTAGTATATGTTGGTAATATTTCGACAAAGAAAACCCACATCACATATCGCTGATTTGCTGCAGTAACGAAATAACTCAAAAGCTTGTTTTGACGTATAATGAATACGGGCTATTGACCCAACAATGAACCATACCACCTACGTAGTTTTAGTCGGTAGAACGTACAGTAGATCCCTCAGCACTACTGTCTTCGATTGAAGAACATTATAATTCTAGACATAACTTTTCCATAATCCCAGATAACGCAGTACCTATAACTGGATACAAACAAGGCCAGTTGATTACATATATTATTTTTCGAAATAAAAAGATGTTCGAAGACCTTGTATAATTTTATTGTAGGATCATTGTATTATTATATTATCTACACTCGCGGACAAAAAAACCGGTGCGCCTAGAATTCTACGTGAAAACTGCAGATTAGAGCATTTTTCTGGTGCGTGAAGTAATAACTGGTTAGCCTGGTCAAAACAGATTACTATCCTCTATACATATACACAAAAGGTCTTAATTCCCTCGAAGATTAGGGATTAAAACAGAAAGATAAGGCATGGGGTTCAATTCAGTTTGTCTTGAAGTGCCTTTCCAGTGCTTTTCAATACTTAAAATTTCTACGGCAATATCAATAGGAAATTTCTTCTGCTTAAAAATGGTTTTGCCGACTGAGGTTGTCGCCCGCATTATCGCCTTAATCGAAGACGGCCGAAGTCTACGTTATGCGGCCAGAGTTTATGGTATTCCCGAAACAACCGTTCGCCGTGCAGTCCGACGGTTCCGGAAAACTAGTAGCTATGGCAGGAGACCCGGATCAGGCCGTCCGAGGGCAACATACCCAAGAGATGACCGATTTATTGCTCTTCAGACCCTGCGAAACCGATTCCAAACAGCGGTTGAGACCTCCCACCGACTTCGTGAGGCAAGGGGTACACAGGTCAGCGAGCGGACAGTAAGGAGAAGGCTTGCTGAACTCTACCTGCATTCCAGAGTCCCCGCATCCGGCCCTCAACTCGCCCCAGCGCACCATAGAGCACGCCTCAACTTCTGTCGTGAACATGCTGCTTGGACTGTGGACGACTGGGCCTCTGTTCTTTTCTCAGATGAGTCCAGGTATAGCCTATATGGTGCAGATGGCCGACCTAGAGTGTGGAGAAGACGAGGAGAGCGATTTGCTCAGTGCAATATTACGGGAAGTGTTCAGTTCGGAGGAGGCTCGGTGATGGTTTGGGGAGGCATTTCTTTAGAGGCTAAGACAGAGCTCCATGTGTTCCGGAGGCAAACCCTTGATGCAGGCACATACATTACGGACATCCTTGAGGAATATGTGGTAACATTTGCCCCATTCATCGGCCCGAATTTCCTTTTAATGCATGATAATGCACGGCCACACGTTGCACACGTAGTACGGGAATACCTGGACGAGGTCGGTATCCGGACCATGGAGTGGCCAGCTCGCAGCCCTGACCTCAACCCGATTGAACATCTTTGGGACCAACTAGGGACATCCATTCGGCGACAACTAAACGCGCCAAGGGACCTCCAAGAGCTGAGGACTGCTCTTGTCCGTGATGGGATCTGATGCCTCAAGACCGCGTTGCCAACCTCATAAGAAGTATGCCTAGAAGAATCCAGGATGTCATCCGAGCAAGAGGAGGCAATACTCGGTATTAAAGACTTTGATATCGAGGGATAAATGCTTTTTTTTTGCTTAAAAGTGTGTTTTTTTTTTCTAAAAGTGAACTTTTTTTCTTTATTTTTGATTAAAGGTTTCTTTTTCCATTGAATTTTTGTTTTTATAAGTGTATTTTTCTTGGAGAATATATTCCTGATAAAAAGGTAAGAAAAGTTTGATCGTTTACCTTTTTGTATTCATTTTATACGTAAAAATGTTGGTGCGCCGGTTTTTTTGTCCGCGAGTGTAGTTTATTATATATATACATTTCAAACCAAATATTAAAGAAACGATAACCATAGAAAAATCTTAACCCATGTTATTCCAATGTAATAAATTCAGACTATATATAAATTACTTAATAAAATAAGACTGTAATAAAAGATACATCATATAAATCATTACCCATACATATACAATATATATTACACAGCAAATAGTGAATCCCCTCTACCTGTACCTGGGAATATCGAATATATATTGTTTTTTTTAAGTTGTTCAGTCAATAAAATAACAACTTATTTTGGCGACGTTTCGAGACTATATTGTTCTCATAATCACACCCTACATTTAAAAAAAACAGGTTACAATAAAGTTATATAAGTTATACAGGTTATTTCAAAACATAAAGTTAGCTATAATATTCATTCATTCATTCTCGGCGCAACAGACGCATGAAGCGGTCCTTGGCCAGCTCAACTAGCTACTATATAAATATATAAAAAAATGCGTTAGAATAATTAACTAAATATATTTAAATAATATGGAGAGTATGAAAATACTTACAAATTTTACTGGTGGATATGCTATAGGTATCTAATACTAGATTATAGCAATTCTAGTACACAACTGAACTTTAGAAATAACTAAAAAAAAAGGGTAGGTGTAAAACTGGGTTGAGAGGGTAGGTATTTCCTAAACTGGTATTCCCAGGTACAGGTAGAAGGGATTTCCGTATCACTGTGTAATATATATATGTATGGATAATAAACTTTAATTAATTATTAAATTGGAATAACATGTGTTTGAGATTTAGGACTTCTGATTTTAAGCAACACATTTCGTTTATTGCGCGATTTTTTAAAATTTTTTTTTTTATGCTTATCGTTTCTTTAAATTTCGTTTGAATAATTTTGTGGGAATGACGCCATAACTTCGTACTTTTAATTCAAAAAACCCTAATGGAACAATAGAAACATATATTAATAGATATATATTTCGTTTGAATAATAATATAAAAAACATATAAAACTGTTTTACCCATTTATATATTACACAGAAATACGGAAATCCATTCTACCTGTACCTGGGAATACAACTAGTTTGGAAATACCCACATTAACCTCTCATTCCATACATTTTTTCAAAATTTCCCCAGTTAAGGAATAAACTAGAATTGTTATAATTTATAGTAGATACCAATAGCATATCCACCTGTAACATTGCAATGCAAGTAGTTTCATACTCCTCCATATTTTGTAATTATATGTAGTTAAAAAACTACATAGATTTTATATATTTATATTGTGTTTAACCGCATGTTTGGAAATAACCTGTGTAACTTATATAATTTTATTGTAATCTGTTTTTCACTGTATGGCATGATTGTGAGAACAATATAGTCTCGAAACGTCGCCAAAATAAGTTGTTATTTTATTGACTGAACCTCAAGAACCTTATTAAATCACACATTCACATACACACACACAATCTATCTTCCTTTAGTATACACTATAATGGATATTAGTTTATAAGATGTATATATTTTATATGTATATCTTATGTGTTTCAGTCCATTGATTTCAACATTCTTCTCTACCGACTCATGATCAAGGACAAGACCAAAATAACTTTGAATAACGTGAGTGTTATCTTCATATTTAATATAAAATTGTTTAACCCGGTGGGTTTAAATTATTTTCACAATATATTTGGTTTATTTTTCAACTTCATCATCTAATTTAAGAGAAGACATCAAGAATGTGTCCAGTGTTTTCCATAACAGTTATAGACGGCTGTGACAATTTAGATCGTGATTTAAAACGTGAATGTCTACGTGATTTGATTGATATCGGTTAGCATTTGGGAGATATATTACTACACAGTTGAGAGGGTTCTACACTAGCAACTACAACACTAATAATATTCAAGCGAGCTTAAGTCCCTCCAAACGTAACCTGAATTGAAGAATGTCTATTTAGGATATCACGATTTTTATAATAATGTCCCCAGGGCCGCTGGCAGGGGAGGGGGAAATTCCCTCTAGGGGCAAATTGACTAATTTTGATAATTTCAACTACCGAAACCTCATGCATAGAAACAAACCGTGTTTTTTTTTATCCAATTCTTGAAATTTACAATTGTACAAAATGTATACATCAAGTAAATGTGTTGATAATGATTACAATAACATGTCAAAACTTAAAAAGAACTACTTTATTAGTATTACTTCAATGAAAGGTCTTTAGGACATCTTATTTTCAGACGCCTCGGAGGATTATCGGGAATGGAGTGAGAAGCTCAACTCCATATGTCCAAATAGGTCTAATAACTGTCATGTAAATGAGTCTTTTGTAATAAATCGGAAGGTTTGAAATTGTTGGAGTAGTTTATAACGACGGGCTGTTTCTTGTCGTTTTTTAGTCATTTGTGTGGTAAATGTTGGAGTAGTAGGAGGATTATAACGACGGGCTGTTTCTTGTCGTTTTAGTCTTGTATGTGGATTCCAAGTCAGACGTTTGTCCAAGTGGAGTCCAAGGTCTGTTCAAAAGGGATTAGTGCAATATCATTAAAGGATAGTTTGAGGACAGGAAGTCGTAGGTTTACCACGAAGAATGTTTGACCTAAAGGTTATTTGGTGAGATTTTTTTGGATTTATTTTGAATCTGTGAGTGCTGAAAATATAATCATTAGATATAAATAGGTTCTAAGTTGTAGTTGTTAATATATGTGTACGGGTATCTTAAAAGTAAACAAAAGTTGGGCATAGTGCAGTTGGACTTTAAATAGGTTAAATCCCTTTTAATAGAATTAACAGTGTGTAAAATACCAGAAATAGGGTTAACTAATTTAATTGTAATGTAAGATTGTAAAAATTGATGTGATGTTGGTGTAATTTATAGCATATTTTATTATCCTGAAGATGGGAATAGAAGTACCGAAAGATTTTGCACATTTATAATAAATGGAGGAGTTATGCCATTCAAATTGAATAAATCAAATCAACCACCTTTAACAAAAATTGAAATTTAATCAAAATACTATTCTTTTAATTGATAAAAGTAATCAACCATTAACGGCTGTTCAATTCTTTACAGAAGAAAACTAACATTATACGTTTCAATGAAGAAAGAGGTGATGTTCACTGCTTGCGGCTTCTTTAACTTGGACTACACTCTGATTTGTTTATTTCGTTTAACGTCACTTTTATGCTGCTATGGCTAATCGGACGATGCTACGGTTGGAGTCTTAAATTTTGCCTATCCAGGTATAATTAGGATAGGGATCTTTAACGAGTACCTGACATCGTACAGGCTCGGGACCCCCATTTTACGTCCCTTCCGAAGGACGGCATAGCTAAGGATTTTTTACTCCCTTTAAAAAATCCTAAGGTCATCTGCCGGGCTGCGAACCCGCGATCTTGGGTTTAGTAGGTTACACTCTGATTTATTCAGTTGGTAAAACTAGATTCTATTCTTTATACAATTTTTTCACCTAATTCATAGACCACAAAGTCCTTCAATATTCTTTTTTTATATGTTGCAGATCATTGCCTCTGTCAAATCATACTTGGTCATCTTGATCCAGTTCCGATTCGCATGGAGTTTATAAGACCACCTTACCTGGGCAATGGTTCCTGGATAACCTCAAAACAAAATTTGTTTTTTTTGCAAACTTTAAGAGATATATGTCTCACAATAATTTTAGAATTTTTATTTTTTACTTAGCAACTATAATTTGCACCTGTAATACAGTATCACGATCGGCAAATATAAAGTAATATACAATGATTAGGGGAGACAGCGCCCAGTGGTACATACAAATTTTAGAATGGACTGGGTTTCCTTTTTAAGTCGGTAACTAATCTATAGTCTATTATATAAAAGGACAGACCATTTTTCGTTTGCGATCACTAACCACGAAAACTCTGTACTAAATTTACATTACTCTGTAATCTGTACTAAATTTTAACCACATCTTCATTATAGATCAAGGAAGGTTCAGCAATAATACAATTTATAGATTTTAAATTAAATCGTTATTAAAAAAGCAATAAATCTGTGGTGCGCAGTGAAGTGTGAAAACTGACCGATTCAAGAGAGGTTATATAAGTACGATGTAATATAGTAGTCCAGTAAAATAAGGCTCAAAAAAGCCGTTTTCAAGAGAAAAAAAAATGCCAAACTTTTAATCCTAACGGATCTTTATGTTTTGGGGTGCTGAATCCGAAATGGAAATTTGCTACCACGGCAAATTTCATACCCAAAACTGCCCAAAATAACGGTTATTTTCGGTTTTTTACCTATGACACGACAACGAAGTTATTTACGAAGAAAGTCTTTCACAACAGTTCGGGATATTCAGCGTTCTGTTATGGTTATTGTACGGATGCAAATGGTTATTGCATTTGTTAGGTGTGTCAACATTACTTAAAAGCATAATTAGACGTCCAATTTTGACTTTTAATCTGTCCAATTCATCAGTTGGTTATCCAGATGGGCATAGACTATTAAAAAACAATTGCGTACAATTGCATTATCACTGCTTACAACTAAAGGCCTATGAATCAGATTTTTACACATTATCAAAAAGCAAAGGATCGACATAAATGTCATTTTCAGAAATGACTTCATCTTTTAGGTTGAAGCGCATTAGTCACCAGCTCAAATGTTTTCATTATACTTTACAAATACTCTTCATATTTAGTAATATCCTGGAGATCACTACATATATTTTATTCTTATTAAATTATTTTTTTTTTTTTTTTTATTATGTTCCCTTCTATAGTATCCTTATGGAAAAGGCGTGTATTTGATAACAATAAAAAACACTCCAATTTTGCAAACATGTGATTCTTATTCAATAATAAAAATAATACTTTATTTAAAATTAAATATTCATATGAGTACCTGTCCCGGTCTTACATCCTCTACATGATAAATATAATTTTAGTAAATAATAAATGGGTTTAACTTTACAAAGTTGATCTTGAAAAAGTAGGGAAAATAAGAAAAACTCACATGATAAAAAAATAATAAATATGACTAAAATGTATATGCGTTATATGTAATAACAAATATGATAAAATAAAAATAACCAGTATGTATACAGGGTGTTCAGCATAAGACTGCAGTAACTTCTAGAGGCGATTCTAGGCATCATTTGCAACAAAAAAATTCATATAAATATAGCTTAATTCTCATCTGTTTTATAGATATTTTTAATTTTATGTTTTATCAAGAAATTTCTAATTTTTGACAAATAATTGTCTATATTGCACGAACTATTGAACCTAGAGCAATTTCAATTAGAAAGAAGATTGTATTGCAGCAGTTCCCTCCTCTGTAGCGACATACACTCCAATAGATCACATATTTGTGTTAATTTTCTATTAATAAAACATAATTTATGAGTGCTGCAATGCAATGCAGCAAAATCATAATGAACTTGGCTAGCAGTAGATGCAGTCAAAAGAAGATCGGTGCTGTGTATGAGAAAAGAGGGAGGACATTTTGAACAATTATTGTAAATTAAGTATGTAAATTTTAATGAAACTATCTTAAAAGTTTCTTAACTTGCCAATATTAGAATAACATAAATAGGTAATTGTGATTAAATTATTTTTCTATTAATAAAACATAGTAAAACTATTTAAAATTTCTGAGCATTCTCTCAGTATTTCCCAAAATGCCGATGTTGCAACTCCCTGTTTTTTGTAATTAATTAGTGATTTAAGTATCAATTTTAGAAATTATCACTATTCATGGTATACCATTCATATGTAATATTTTTGAGAAAAATGAAGTCAAAATTTTGGAACGGAATCAGAAACTTGCTATTTCATATGTTTGGATCAATAAGTTAAATACTGGACGCGACTATTTTGAAGTTTAAATAAGTTTATTTTAAAGAAAATTTAATCTTCATTCTAATGAGCATATTGAAATTGCTCTAGGTTTAATAGTTCGGGAAATATAGACTAATATTTGTCAAAAATTAGAAATTTCTTGATAAAACATAAAATTAAAAATATTTATAAGGATGAGAATCGAGCTATAGTTTATATGAAATTTTTTGTTGCAAATGATGCCTAGAATCGCCTCTCGAAGTTACTGCAGTCTTATGCTGAACACCCTGTATATAACAACAATTATTATATACTAGCAACCCCCATTACAAGTAAAGAATGTAGATAATTTTAATTAATAATTAAAGTTTTATTTGTTTATCGATAAAAATCTAGTATTGGATCATGCAATTAAGCATTGTTTCTTCAATGATAGCAGAAAATGATTTAGGCATAGCAATAATTTTCAAACTCATGAAAATTGAACTGATTGAATCTTATTTTTACTTACAGTGACAAAAAGCACAGGATCGACATTTTGATTTGGTGATAATTTTTATTCGACAGAAATAATTGTATTGATTTCATCTGATTGGATTTTAATTTCTAACCCATAAAGGTATATTCACAGTGAGGTAAACCTCGTTTCTGTCATTCAACTTTGTAAATTTAAATGATTTTTTATTGCTAAATCTTCCTAGAACTACAAAAATTATGTTGTTAAAATTTGGTATAAATGGGTTCAGTAGCTTCAAACTCTATTGCAGAATGGTGCTAACCACACATCGATCGATTTTCAAACTTCAACGAGAACCAGACTTAAATAATTTTTAATAATTAAGGTCAGTGATCACAAACGAAAAATGGCTTGTCCTTTTATATAACAGTATAGATTAAAATTTAATGTTAAATAAAAAGGAAATTTACAGAATTTTTAATGAAAATTTATGTAAATATTAAACATTAAACCTAACGATTCTGTTGGTAAAAATGTTTTCGCTGAGGCCAGTTCCTGAGCACTCACCGTCACGTTACGGATTTGCACACTAATAATATATGCTCTTAATGACAACTTTCACGCAAGCTTAACTCCCTTCTGTTCTTAGAAGAACCAGAATATATAATATCCATTGTACAAAAAGTTCTTCAAAGCATCAGTAAAGGAATATTATAAATATTAACAGTAATATATTTAGATTTTTTATGAAGACATAAATAATATTTTTTTTATTTATTGGAGATTTGACTGTTGTTTGTGATTAAAAGAAAGTAAATAATATGTCAAATCAATCAGTAAACAATGCGTATTCCGGTTTGTTTACTTTAAAAAATTTAATCCGTTTCATGTCGCGGGTTATCAGATAAAGACAACGCAGTTCGCTACGAGAATTTTTTTTTTCTTACTAACTTTTTTATTTCCATTCACACTATGTGGTGTTATATAAACTACAGGTATGCAATACAAAAT
Source organism: Euschistus heros (assembly GCA_003667255.2). Classification (NCBI taxonomy): domain Eukaryota; kingdom Metazoa; phylum Arthropoda; class Insecta; order Hemiptera; family Pentatomidae; genus Euschistus; species Euschistus heros. Next base: position 1,409,956 of record RCWM02000008.1, on the reverse strand, counting down.
ACTAATAAATAAAATCTTAAGGATGAAATCGAAAATAAATCTTAAAATTTGAAAATTTGAAAACTAAATGTGCATTCACACTACGCTGACGTGACGTGTTACGAAAAAATATAAACCATTATTTAGAATGGATGTGCTCACACTACGCTGACGTGTTGTGTTGTGTCGCTCCACACTCTCTGACCCGTCAGCACCAAATATAAATTCCCATATCTCGTCAGTAGGCATCAGCCCGTCAGCAATGAACATTGAGGAGCAGCTCATCGAGCATGTGAAGAAATATCCATTTCTTTTTTTAGAGAAGGAGTATAGGAATAAAAAAACGAAACGAGGCATGGGAGGAGATAGGAGGAATGTTGGAAATATCAGGTAATAATTACATTTATTTACTAATTTATTGCAAAGGTGACTGTTTTATTTTTTAACAATATTTCAAATACTTTAAAAGCACGTTTATTAATTCAGTAATTCTTTATAATTGCCATAGCATAAAATTTGGTTTTTTTAACCAATGGTAGCAACAGTTGGTTATTTATTGTGTAAAATGTAAAAAATGACGAAGGAGTGATCCAACAAATTAAAATTAATTTATATACCTTAAATCTTTGAATTCGAATAAATCAATTTAGCTCAAGGGAATTTCAAAACTGCCATTGTAATATGATAATAGAAGCTCTTGAAAAAATTAAAGTGAAGGCAAAAGTGGAATTCATTTGCATAAAATAAAGATATTCAAATTCAAGAAATCCCGCAACAAATATTTTAGGGCCTATAGGGAAAATTTTAGTAGAAAGACTTCTAGAATTATTTCATCGGGTGTTAATATCTTCCGATATTAACTATTAAGGACATTTTATACTTATACAGTCCCCATTACCTGGAGTGGGTATCAATATCGATATTTAAATTTTAATAATTTTTTTTCCTTCCACCACGATGTTCGTGACACGTTTACAAGGTACTTAGACATTACAGGAGCTTCATATTACGGATAATTCAGATCAGAGCCATAATAAACTTCTTTTTTTTTGGTATAAGGTAAAACTAAAATTGATTCAATATTTTAAAATTTGAAATGATTCCTCAAAATTTAGGTGAATATTAAATAGGTAACAAATTTCCAGAAATTATGTAAAAAAATATTACATAGTTATACATAATTATAATCCTGAAAATATGATTGATACTTAAAATATGTTAAATGCTTATTGTATTATGTGAAGATATTGTGCGAACTATGTGCACCTACAATATTTTATTATTTTTATTATATTAAAAGAACATATATAAATTTTAATACTTTTATGTCTTTATTCAGTTGTTCAATGTGTAGTTGTACAAATTCTGTTTATCACTAGGATAATTATATGAAAGAAAGTTTTATATTAAATATATAGTCTCCTTGGAGGAAAAAGTCACTAAGTGCTATTTTTTTTCATATTCGAGAAAAGGCCATTTTGTGTTGATATTATATTTCCCGTAAGTATAAAAATTCACCAAGTTGCAATGTATTATGGGTACGCAAAATAATATTTATTAATAATTAATAATAAGACGGCGGGATGAAAAGGGCCGGCACTCCTCTGAAGTCTGGAATATGAGTGATAAGCCATAAAACCCTTCAAAGGGGATCTGGGCCAGGCCCAACCTTCGGAATGACCACCGCTGTAAAATATTTTGTCAACATAAGTTTCTTGGAGACAAAGAAAGTTGCAAACAACGAAATCAAAACTTTCAGACAAAGGAAGGTAAACGTAAGATGGAAGGGATGAAGCTCTTTAAAAGCATGGGCCTGAAAACGAAGAAGGATAGTTTGGTTGGAGAGTTTGATCGACGGAGAGTTGAGGGTGATATGAGAGACGGTTGGAAGTGATATGGCTGAAGGGAGATGCTGGAGGTCCTCAGCGATGATCTCTTGGATGGCCAACCCAGAGAGACAGAAAGGAAGCCCTGATTATGACCGGACCCAATACGCCGACTGAAGGCCCATACTCCATTATGATAAGTACCAAATATTTGTAATAGTCTGTAATAAGTTTATAAATGGAAAATTGTGTGCTGACGTTATATTATAGTAATTGCATAATCATTCTATAGTTTCATATACCTAGATAATCGTTTTAGTAAATAAAGTATGTTTAATCTTCATCATAATTATTCTCTTTCCTAAATGCCACTAAAGTAATACTGAATTTTTTTGCACGTATTGAATTAGAATCCAATAAAGGTAATTAATAAAATAATAATAAATGGGGTTCTATTCAGATACGAACACAGTATTTTCTAAAATCCCCAAGAGCAACATAGCAAAGTGAATACAACTGCTATATAACACAATAGATAATGAGATAATTCACTATATATCTATCTTAGAAATGTTAAATGAGCATATTCCCGTTTTTTTTTTTGCCCTCCTGAAAAAATTTGATTTTGTTACTTAATGACTTTTACCTCCAAGCAGACGATATAATGTAAGTACTTTATTTAAAGTGATGGATGCATTTCACTGAATTAAAACTTATTATTATTAAAAATCATGGCTTTTTAATACTGTTACGGGCCACTGGGGGTATGACTAATCAAATCACAACTTAAATACTAAACACTAATTTATTTACTACTTAATAAATACAAATAGGTCCCTTAAGCTACTTAATCTAATAACAATTGTACTTAGGTCTAATTACACTAATATGTATATTACACAATACTTATCTTTAATATCTTAATACTAGATGTTACAATTATACATAAGAATCTATTACACTGACACACAAAGACTGTTACTACACTCACTGACACTGTTAATCACTGTCACTAACTCACTGACTGAACTGTCACTGACACTTGACTGATCGATCGTTACTTGATCACTGACACATGGATACTGACTCAGGATATCACAGACTCCTGACTGACACTTGCCCGACCGATCACTCACTGACCACTGTCACCTCAAGACTGACTGCTAGGCTGGAAGTCGGCCTATTTAAAGCTCCGCCGAACATTCTAGATCTGGCCAGATTACAGATCTAGGGCCTTCTGGGCTGCCGTGACCCTTCCAGGCCATTTGCCGCCCTTTTCGGCTACCTGCTCGCCCATGCCCACGGCACCACCAAGTCTAGGCCACCCTGGCGGCCTTTCCAGCTACCTGCCCCCGGGCCGCCCAGGGTACCCTCAACCTCACCAGACCGTAACAATACAATTATAACTTTTTTCTTTAGTTTATCATGTAAAATAAATTTATAAAACTAAAAAATCGGCTATTGGAGTTTTTAGAGCGATTGCCCTATTTATGACCGCAGTTCTGCGCCGTGTCATCCCGTTTTGCAGCTTGGGCTACCAAGTCTCCAAGATTAAACACTTTAAAAAAAAAAATACTATAAAATCGTGTTTTCCCATGTTCATATTTGATAGCATACTAAATAATGTGCGATAAATTAAAGCGAAAGTAAATATTATAAAAAAAAAATTAAATAAATAAAATATAAATTAATATGGCTCATTATAATCTTTAAACATAAACGTAGTACACAACAGAAGTCGACTAATCCCATTTTGAATTTCTGAAACAATAAAAACGGAAATTTCCTTTGAAACGATCCAATACAAACAAATTAGTAAAATAAAATTTATTTTTTTCCTCAAACAATATATTTTATATAGTTTCCAAAAAAATAATAAAAGGAAGATTTAAGGAAAATGACACTGAAGACCTTGGATAATAAGTGTCCAAAAATAAAAAAATCTAGTGTATAATTTTAATTGATTTGTTATTTTCAACTTTAAGTTGGTATAATTGAAAATGGGATTCCATTTCAATGCATGGAAGTGTATCTAATTCAACACACTTTCCTGACCTGAACACCGCATATTTCTAAGTTTGAGGATTTGATATGGGTGAAACACTACAAAAGAAGAGAGGATTGGGGATGTTTTACAATATACATAATTTATTTATTTATTTTTTACAACGGATTTCATCACAATCATTATTCCACAATGCATTTAGTGTAATTTTATCAATGATTATTCACTTCTCTTTAATTTCAATGCAGTACTCTTATCCATTTGTTATTTTATTTTTCAGAGATTCCTATCTGATAATTTTTTATCCGTCCCCCAGGCTTCAGAAATCTCATCTATAAGAGCAAGTTCGGATTTCCTCAAGGATCGATCTTGCACCACTACTGTTTGTAACATACTAGCACGACATATCCGTTTCCCATAACTATACTATTATTACGAGCCACAGAGACCCCACGCAAGCTTCTCATACTTTACAACATTACCTACAAGCACTAACTACAACAGGTTAAATGAAAAATAAGACTAAACCACAACAAAAATCATCGTAGCACATTTTTCCATCGACGCAAGACCTCTTGGATATAGAAGACGTACTAATGTAAGTCCCAAATCTGACAGTAAATTACCCAAAACTAACGTTTTACCGAAGAATGATTTTTGGCTCACACATTTCTTCGGAGTGTAAGACATTAAAACAACAACTAAGATTACTTTATTCCCTCATTGGAGTTATTTTAAAATAGATCTAAGACAGAACTTTAAATCCAAAATCAGTGAAGAAACAATAACTCACATATATATACATTATTTTACCAAATATGTTAAATCCTTTCATGTAGAGTTTTCAAGCGTTTTCCAGACAGAATTTTGTTCGTTTTTAATAAATGAGTAATAATTTTTGTATTTTTTTTTCTTATTTTATTTACCTCAAACTTTAATAATAAGCAAACAATTTAACAAGTGTGTTCACGTTTGCTTGTCTGGGGACTTAAACACCTAAAAAAATGAATTTTTAGCCGAGAAAATGAAAAAAAATAATTAGGTGGAATTTTTTCCTGTCTTAAACTTGAGAACTGGCTGATGATAGATTTCGATACGTTTCCATTCTTTGGTTGTAACTCAGTCAAGAAACCCCCTCTCATCCCTGAGCAGCGATTTTCATCCTTTTGCCTTTCGGGTCAATAGAAGGTGAGCCCATTCAAGTCCTTTGCGGGTCTCCTGATGCCCGGAAAGTAGAATCTAGGACTAGATACCTCTATGAAGAGAGTGTGGCGGATCGGGGGGCATTGTGTCACTAACCTGCGTGAAGCCCGAAATTACGCTGAGTGCATCAACGACGTACAGGAAGAGGTCTGCGTCTGCTGCACCACTAAGGGGGATTTCCTATTTCGGTCATATCTTTCAAAGGCCAGCCTGACTTCCACAGCTATCTAAGACGATTTTTTCAGTAGTAATAAGCAAAACAAGTTTTATATAATACCGAATCTACCGTGGTCTTTAAAACAACTTCAAAATAGAAAAAATAATGAAATTAGTACTCTGTTCAAAGATATCAAAGATTGAACAATTCAAAATATGTATCTAAGAACCTACCAAACTTAAAAGATAAGAAGCTGATCTTCGTTTCCGACATATTTAAAAACGACTTAATTACATGGCAATAATTAGACCCATTTGAATGTTAGGAGCTGAGCTTTGGGGCTCCACTAAACCTTCCAATTCTTCTCATATCTAACCCTTACATTCCATAATCCTTCGTAAAATCCTCAATGCTTCTTATAACGTTACAAACAAGCTTAACCATAAAGATCTTAATGTTTTACATGTTGCTCATTTGGGCCAAACCAGATACCTATCCTTTCATAGTAAACTCTATACCCACTGGAATCCACTAGTCTTCCAGCTTGCCTCACACTCCATTAATCCTCCGAGGCATCTGAAAAGAAGATGGCCAAGACACCTTCTGATGTAGAACGTTTATTAAATTGCTACTAATGAGTAGTTCTCTACATGTTATGGACATGTCATTGTAGAATTTTTTTCAAATTTACTTTTTGTATATAATATATACAGTTGTTAATATCAATATAGTTTTTAAAAAAATGTATCTAAGAGGTCATCTAGTTTTTCTACTCCACGAAAGGCCTTCCCAATCCTAGCTTTAATATGATCTCTCTTGCAATATTCCTTAGCGTTGAATGTATGTGGTCGTTAATTAATTTTTAAATGCTCCATGTTATCTCTAAAACAAAATCCTACTACATACATTTTTTTCCTTGACCCCTTAAATTTATTCCCTTCTTTATCCCTTAAATTTTCAAAATTCATTCACACTCTTTCCAACCATCATAATTTTCTTGCTCATTTACTATCCATTTATTAAAACGGAAGTGACTCCGAGAACTATTGTAAATATTTAAAGTTTTGAAAATGACCAGCTTCTAAGCTCAAGTCCGGAGACTTTTTTCTTTCTATTTTATAATTAATTTTCTTATGCTTTTATTATTAGTTTATATTATTATTCATTATATTTGACATTGCAACTTTTATAATTAGAGTTTATTTATCAATTCTTTTAAATTTAATTTAATTTTTTTTCTTATATATTTTCAAAGAATATATTGTATGAATGGATTCATTACCATCCATAATACTCATTGTTCTTTGAGCGAGGCACTGTCTATTCATTTACACAGTCTATTTGCTAAAAAATTAAAATTAAAATTAGTTAATAATAATTTAAAGCATTAGGATGTGGATAAACCAATCCGTTGAGTCCCACCGTCTAGATTTTCAGGCAAGTAAAAAGTGATCAAAATTAATAAAATCACAAAATATCCTTATAATGTACCACAAGGTATAGAAAAAATAAGAGCTACTCTATGTATCAATAGAAATAATAGAACTTTAAAGGAATCTGAAAAATAGTGTTAAAAAATCATAAGCAGAGTTATAGCAACTGAGCGGTCTATTTAAAGAGAATAGTTGGAGGTAATGTTTGCGTAGGTACTCCTTAAACTCATCCAAGCAGCACCGACCTGAGGTCATTGTAATTTAACAAGCAACCAACTAAGAACATTACCAAGTCGTATTTGACACCTTCATTCTTGTCGAATGAAAAATAAATCTCACGCGTTGTAAAAAAAATGGTATTATATTATTTAGTTAACTTTTGTACTTACATAACACTTTTTATCTTATTATTGGCACACCGGTAACATTTATGAAACCATAGGGTACAAATTCTTACTTAATTCACATTAACCACTTATTCCTTTCCAAAAGGCAATTTTATACCTAAATAAACACATCCTCCTCTTAAGTATTTACCCTTCCTGCTGGTCTTCCACAAGGTTCCTGCATATCTCCAACACTTTCCAGCCTATTCCTATCTGATTTACCAACACACCTTAACAATAACTTATACACAGATGAAACAGCATTTTAAACAGCCCCTTAGTGTATTGACACCATAGAAGAGTGATAACAACAAACTTTAAAAAATATATATATATATTGCCGAAAATGGAAACTGTACAAGCAAATCAGAAGCCATTTTCACCCAACGCAGGTCACTCATATACCAGAATATTGTTTTAAACGGAGAAGACATCGCTTGGTGTAAATTAATAAAATGTCTGGGTTTAACACTAGACAAATTTCTACAGGCCACATAAACAATAAAACAGACATAGCAAAAAAAATAAATAAAAAGTATATATATATATATATATATATATATATATATATATATATATATATATATATATACTAAAAATGTTCCCCTATTTCAACAAAAAATCTAAATTAAGTCCCAAAAAGAAACTGATATTATACAAAACTGTTATTCGAGCCCAGATTACGAAAAGCTCAACTTGTGCAACTAACAACAGTAAACTCGAAAGAATCCTAAGCTTGTGTATGAGGATTATAGACGATTACTCTCTATACAGGGTGAGTCCCTCTTAGAGTGAAAAAATGGATGAAACTAGATCAAAAATGCCGCATAACTTTCCTTTCTATTCCAATTTTTTAAACAATTTTCAAATTATGACCACATTTTCGGATTCAGCATAACGTTTCTTACAAAATTCACCTCAAAAAGTGGTATTCTTTAATATCATCTGCATTCAGAAGCCAACGGCTAAATTGAGGTCTATAATTACTATAAAACATCCCTCGAAAGATATTCTCACATAAGAACTTAAACACCAAACATAAGTTAGTTTAAACGTATCTTTTTTTATAATTGTATTATTAATTATTAATATACGTTATCTATACTATTATATACAAGGAAAAGCCATGTTTCTTTTGAGACCACTAACAACGAAAACTACTGAACTAATATGTACTAGATTTTAACTAAATCATCTTTATAGTTCCAGGAAGATTTAGCAATAATAAAATATACTAATTTTCAATTATTTTTTTATATATGTGGATAAAAAGTTTGAAAATTGACTGATAGGTGGCGAGCACCATTCTGGATGAAATATAGAGCTTAAAATTGTAAAACTACAGAATCTATCAGTACCAAATTTTAACTACATCGTTCTCATTGTTCTAGGAAGGTTTAGCAATAGTAAACATTTAAATTTACAAAGTTGAGCGACAGAAACGAGGTTTGCCTCACTGTCAATATACCTTTATGGGTTAGAAGTTAAAATCCAATCAGATGAAATCAATACAATTATTTCTGTCGAATAAAAATTATCACCAAATCAAAATGTCGATCCTGTGCTTTTTGTTACTGTGAGTAAAAATATGATTCAATCTGTTCAATTTTCATGAGTTTAAAAATTATTGCTATGCGTAAATCATTTACTGCTGTCATTAAAGAAATACATGCTCCAATAATATATTTTTATCGATAAACAAATAAAACTTTAATTATTAATTAAAATTATCTTCATTCTTTACTTATGATGAGGGTTGCTAGTATAAAATAATTGTTATTATATATGAATTCAAGAGGAGCTGATACCCTATGGAGGAATAGAAGTGAGAAAGGAGCTCCATAATCTTATTTTGAAGATATGGGAAGAAGAGAAGATGCCTGATGAGTGGAAAAGGGGAATTATCTACCCACTGTACAAGAAAGGGGACCAGTCAGACTGCGACAACTACAGAGGCATAGTGATCCTCTCGTGCGCATATAAAGTTCTCTCTAATATCCTATTTGAGAGACTAGTCCCTCATGCCGAGAGGGAGATAGGGAAATATCAAGCGGGATTTAGACGAGGGAGATCAACGTTGGACCAACTATTCTCACTGAGGCTGATGCTAGAGAAATGCAAAGAGTACAGAATAGTTACCCACCACCTCTTTCTTGATTTTAAAGCCGCTTACGATAGTGTAACTCGGCCAAAACTCTATCAGGCCCTGTTAGATATGAACGTCCCAGCCAAGCTGGTACGGCTTGTGAAAATGACAATGTCGGGCTCGAGGTGTGCAGTACGAGTAGGAAATGACTACTCAGATGATTTCAACACAAACTGCGGAGTGAGGCAGGGGGATGCTCTTGCCTGTATTCTCTTTAACTTTGCTGCAGAGAAAGCGGTACGTATGTCCGGAATCCAACTCCACGCAACCCTTTTTAACGGTACAGTTCAGCTTCTGGGATACGCTGACGACTTTGATATTGCTGCTAGATCGGAACGTGCACTGAGAGAGGCGGTCTTGGCCATAGAAGATGCAGCAAAGAAACTTGGGCTACACATTAATGAAGCTAAGACCAAGTACATGAGAGTCGGAGGAGATGGACCAGGGATTGGTCCATTTGTGGCTGGACCATATAATTTTGAAAATGTAAGTAGCTTTATCTACCTCGGGGCTGAGATCAACTCTGGAAACGACATCTCTCGAGAAGTCAACAGAAGGATAGCAACAGCGAGACGGTGCTACTTTGGCCTTGCGAAGCATTTTAGAAGCAGGTTCCTGTCTAACAGGACCAAGATCACCCTCTACAAAACCTTGGTCCGTCCCGTTTTAACTTATGGATCAGAAGCATGGGCCTTTAAAAAACAGGATGAAAATAGGCTTCTGATCTTTGAAAGATCAATTTTGAGGAAGATTTTTGGTCCTGTTAAAGAGGGTGGAATTTGGAGAAGAAGAAGAAATGTCGAACTGGCTGGCCTGTATGGGGATGCAGACTTGGTAAAGTTTATCAAGATAGGACGACTTCGATGGGCCGGGCACGTCGCACGCATGGATGACTCGGCGATACCCAGGAGGATACTGTCCGGAAAGTTGCATGGGCGAAGAAAAGTCGGCAGGCCAAATGTGAGATGGGAGGATTCAGTGACACTGGACGCACGGACTCTGCTGGGAGTCCGAAACTGGAGAGCTGCTGCAGCCGACAGGATTGACTAGCGAAAGCTTTTGGAGAGGCCCAGTCTCGGTGACGGGATCTAGAGCCACCGATGTATGTATGTATGTATGTTATTATATATACATACTGGTTATGTTTTGTGCTGCTATCGTCCTGATGGATCTCTAGAAACAAATACAAAGAAAAACTGCCAAATTCTAGCAAATTATTTCAATCAGTTACTCAACTGTGAATCCCCACCAGGAAAACTCTCGTTTGGAAAACCACAAGTACAATACCCGGAATCAGAACCACCATCAATTGAAGAAATTGTAGAAATCATAAAATTACTGAAAAACAACGAAGCACCAGGAGAGGACGGGATAATTGCCGAACTCGGGAAATTTAATGATAAAACTCGCACACAGAAGATTCACCAAATCGTCTTAACAGTCTGGAAAACCGAACGCATTCCTGATGAATGGAAATGTGCCATGATCCACCCACTACATTAAAAGGGTGATAAAGCAGACCCGAACAACTACAGGGGTATATCAATTCTCCCAGTTACGTACAAAATCCTTTCTAAAGCACTATTAAATAGACTTGAAAGCCAGGCCGACCCTCAAATTGGTGAATACCAAGCGGGATTTCGCAAAGGACGTTCCTGCGCAGAACAAATCTGGAATCTGAAAATGATTTTACAAATCAGGAAAACTAGAAACATTGTAATTACATTCGTTGACTTCCGGAAAGCATACGACTCCATTGATCGACAAACATTATTCTACACTCTGGAAGAATTCAGGATAGATCGAAAAACTAGGGAAATAATCATTCAAACTTTAACCAACACCACGTCTAAAATAACATTTACGGGTGAAATATCTGACCCCTTTGAAATACACACAGGCGTTCGACAAGGGGACGGACTATCCCCCTTGCTGTTTAATATAATGTTAGAAAAAATCATCAGAATCTGGGAACAAAACATCAAGGGGATTCAACTAGGAATCAAAAAAGAAAACAGGATTCAAATTAAATGCCTGGCTTTTGCTGATGACTTAACAATTTTCATTAATGACAGAAAGGAGGCACAGGCAGCACTGGAAAGACTGCATGAAATTGCGTCTAACACAGGCCTCCAAATATCGTACGAGAAAACCCACTATCTTGAAAAATTTCCTATAAACAAAGCCCCCCTAGAAACCAAATACGGAAAAATTACACAAACCTCCCAATTCAAATACCTAGGAGAGATTATTCAACCATCTGGACTGAACCAGATCTATAATGAAGACAGGTTAAAGAAACTACAGAGAGCATACAAACTTACTTGGAATCACTACAACAAAAAAGCAATATCGATCAATGCGAAAATGCGGCACTACAACACAGTCGTGCTCCCGGAAGCCCTATATGCAGCTGAAACTACAGTACTTCGTAGACACACCAAAATAAAAGATATTGAAAAACAAGAACGGAAGATCCTCAGGAAGATTTTTGGCCCCGTGAATCAGGATAGAATCTGGATTAAAAGACCCACTTCAGAACTTTATAAATATTCTACCACAATTTCTGACACCATCAGAAAAAGGAGAGCAAATTTCTACGGATCTTTGTACCGGATGGGTCCCGATCGAATCACAAAGAAAATTTTCTCCATAGCCTGCTCCATTAAAAACAAGACCAAGTGGATCAATGAAACATTAGAAGACCTGAAACAGATGAAAATAAGTGAAAATGACATTAAGGACCGTACAAAATTCAAGATTTCTATAGCAAAAATAAAATTTAAATGTCACCCACAGAGAACCACAGGAAGAACATGGACAACAGAGCGCATACAAAAGCATAGTGAATTGATGAAGAGAATTTGGAAAGAACGAAGGAAAAATAGGGAAAAGTAACCATCATAGATGTCAAGTTCCAACGCTCTCTCAACAGGGATGTAACGATAATAATAATAATAATAACTGGTTATTTTTATTTTATCATATTTGTTATTACATATAATGCATATACAAATTAGTCATATTTATTATTTTTTTATCATGTGGGTTTTTCTTATTTTTCCTACTTTTTAAAGATCAACTTTGTTAAGTAAAACCCATTTATTATTTACTAAAATTATATTAATCATGGAGAGGATGTAAGACCGGTATACTCAAATGAATATTCAATTTTAAATAAAGTATTATTTTTATTATTGAATAAGAATCACATATTTGCAAAATGCATAGTTTGATGTATCGCTATCAAATACACGTCTTTTCCATAAGGATACTGTGGAAGGAAAAAAAATATATGTAGTGATTTCAAGGATATTACTAAATACGAAGAGTATTTGTAAAGTATATTGAAAACATTTCTGTTTCTTAGGTAATTTCGCACTGAGGCAAGTGGGTGACTAATGCGCTCCAAGCTAAAAGATGAAGTCATATCTGACTAGGTTTCACACCAACCAATGAATGAATGACAAAATGAAAATATAGTGCAAAAAATAGATTTTAACGCTTTTTACTATTTTAATGTTCACAAACTAGTTTGTAAACATCAAACTAGTCAAAAAGAGAGAGCTTTGAAGTGAAGGTCTCTGAGCGACCGGTACGGAAGGTCATGGGTTCGTGGGAATCGAATCCATATTTACAAAAAAATTATTGATTTCTGTGCGTTGATCAATGGCAGGAATAATTCGTTTTCTATTTTTACTCAGATGAGAAACCTTTACATTCAAACCGTACTACTGTAATATTGGCGTATTACATCAAAATCTTGTCAAAATTAAATATAAAAATTAGTTTTTAGTACCGGGATTGAAAAGTTGATAGGAAAAATATATAGTAAATGAAGGTAAATATCTGTACTATTATATAAATGGGCAAGCCAGTTTTCGTTTGTGATCACTAACAACGAAAACTACTTAAACAATCTGAACCACATTTAAACCAGACCGTCTTTAAAGTTCCAGGAAGGTTTAGCATTAATAATATTTACTAATTTTCAATTAAGTTGTTAAAAAAGCGATAATATATGGATAACAGTGTAGTTAAAATTTGACCAATTTAAATACAAAAGTTATATAGAACTTGAAATTGTTAATAAAATTTACTTACATTCAATTACAATATTTTAGGTCAGTATGTAAAGTTATGTTGCTTACGTACCATGGGGCTTTTGTAATTGTCCTGAATGTTTTTGCCTGGAAGATTTGGAGTTTGTTGATATGTGTCTTTTTAGCTGTCCCGTATATCTGAGAAGCGTATGTCCAAATAGGTTTCAGTAAGTAAGTATAAGTGTTAATTTTTTGTTTAAGTTGTAGAGTTGAACGTTTGGAGAGGAGTGAATATAAAAGTCTTAGTCTTTGGTTAAGCGTTTTACTTTTTTTCTTTATATGTGGACCCCATGTCATTCTTCGGTCAAATGTAAGACCAAGGTAGTGTACAGTGTCTGTTTGAGGAATCGGTGTGTTGTCAAGAAAAACTGGTGGGCATGTTTCAAGTCGAAGTGTAAATGTAATGTGTTGCGATTTGTCGTAATTTATTTGTACTTTCCAAGTATTTAGCCAGTCATGTAATTTTGACAAGTGATGCTGTAGAGTCAGTGAAGCATGATTCGGATTTTTATCTCTTGTTAAAATTGCTGTGTCGTCTGCATATGTCGCTGTAAGAATGTCAGAGCTAATTGGAATATCGTGTGTGTATATGATATAGAGTAATGGAGCAAGCACTGAGCCTTGTGGCACTCCTGCTGACGCCAACTTAATAGAAGAAAGCTCTGAGCCTTGACGGACAGAGAAAGATCTATCAGAAAGAAAGGACTGTAGAATAAGATAGTAGGTCGGTGGGAGTATCGTCTTTAGTTTAAAGAAAAGCCCTTGGTGCCAAACTCTGTCAAAAGCTTGAGCAACATCCAGAAATACTCCAGTTGCATACAGTTTGTGCTCCAGTACCGTGCATATGTAGTCGGTAACTCTGTGTAATTGATGTATAGTCGAATGTTGTGTTCTAAATCCAAATTGATGATCTGGTATTACGTTCAGTTTTGTTAGTATATCAGTGAGTCTTTTGTATAATAAATGCTCGAAAATTTTGGAACAGACAGGAAGTAAGCTAATAGGTCGGTATGATGAGGGGATATTTTTATCTTTGTTTGGTTTGTGAATCATTGTAATATGTGCGTGTTTCCACTGTAGAGGGAATTTAGTAGTCCTTAGTATTGCGTTGTAAATAGTAGTTAAGAACACTAGACCTTTCCTAGGCATTTGTTGGAGTACTCTAGCAGTGATCAGATCATAGCCAGGGGCTTTTCTTTTCGGTAACTTTTTTATTTGTTCGGCAACTTGAGCTGGTGTGAAGGGAGGTGGAGGTAATGTCAGTTGAAGGGGTACATCTAAAGTGCTGTGTATATGTTTGTCATGTTCAATGTTATTGCAGTTCGTATGTGGTGTAAACACAGTTGAGAGATGTTTAGCAAAAAGTTCTGATCTTTCTCCATCGGTCACGGCCCAAGAGCCATCCTCCTTTCGGAGGGGTGCTTGGACTTCACGATGCCCGGTAAGATTTCTAGTACGCCTCCATAGGCTTCCATCATCAGATTTAAGGTTACTAATGTAATTATCGTAATTCGCTCTTTTAAATTTTAGTATCTGTCGCTTGAGTTCGTTATTAAGTCTATTAAAAGTTCGTTTGTCTGAGGGCAATCTGTCAGTCTGCCATATGTTCCGTGCTCTTCTCTTTGCTCTGATCAAATCCCTTATGTATTGAGGGTAAATGGGTAGCTTTTCTGACTTTCTATGCGTGGGAACTGAAGAAGACCACGCAGCTTCTTGTATGTTCTGAGTGAAATATTCTACTGCATCATCCAGTTCATTTTCAGTCTTGATAGATAAAGGAATTGAGAGAGAGTCGTTCAAAAAGGTTCTAAATGCATCCCAATCAGTTTTGCCGTTAGTAAGAGTCGGCTTTTTTTTTTTTTGCTTCACAGGGTTCTTCAAATAGTAATAAATGCACAAGAGAATGATCAGAACAAAGATGTGAGCTTGTACTTGTGCTGTAAGGTATAGTTCTAAGTCCTCTAGTAATGAAAAAGTCTAGTAAGTCTGGTGTTTTTTGTCTGGAAGTTGGCCAATAAGTAGGTGAGTCAGGTGATATTGTATCCAATGAAAGCTCATGGAGGGCACATTTTAGGTTTCTTCCTCGTGGAGTACTCAGTCGTGAACCCAAGACTGATCCTTGGCGTTGTAGTCGCCTCCTGTAATAAAGCATTTACCAAGACGTCTGAAGAAATCACTGAACATAGTGTGCGTCAGAGCATACCTCGGAGGACATAAACCGCAGCAAACGTAATGCTTTGTTGTCGGGAGTGATGGCTGTTTCTTGAATGTCGGTGTTATGGGTAATTGTAATGGATTGTGTTTGAGAGTAGTTTTGATGAGGATGGCTGTACCTCCGTGAGGTGTATTGTCTGGGTGATCTGTTCTATATATTTTTGTAACCTGGGATGTAAAATTTAGTTCGGGGTGTTAAATGTGTTTCTGTTATTAGTGCAATGTCAATCCTTTGTCGTGCAAGTATATGTCGACTTCAGTCCTGTGTTGATTTAGTCCGTTTGCGTTCCATAGTATGACAGACATGGAGCCCACAGTCATTTGATTAGGGTCATATGCACGACGGAAAGCTTCAGTTATCTCAGAAATCTTTTGTAGAAGACCAAAAAGGGGCTGGATTAAGTCATTTAGACCATTGACCAAGTTTAACAACTCACCTGACGGGTTTTCATTTGGAAGAACCGGTAGGATAATGCTCCTACTCATACCTGAACATCGCTGTTGTTGATGAGGCGCTGGTGCTGGTTGCTGCTGATGGACAGACGTAGGCATTTGTCGATGTTGCTGCCTCTGATATTCGTGTTCTGATCTTGAAGGAAGTGGGTAAGACTGAGAGATAGGCGGAAATTCGTGAAGAGCTGGGACTGCTTCAGCGTGAACTTTTGGTGGCCTTTGAAGCGTATCATTTCGGGAGTTCCGATTTCTTCTCAATTCTTTTAAGGTTTGTTCCCCTATAATTGGGTGACCCTCCGCAGTTGGCACAGGTAGCTGCAGTTTCTCTTGTTTTAGTGCAGGAGGTGCTTTCGTGATCTTGACCGCATCTAACACATTTTGGGGAATGGTTGCAATAGTTTTAGTATGGCCATATTGCTGGCATGAGGGATCATTTTTTTTTTTTCGTGGTTCTTCAATTTTTATGTGTGTGTAATACAGAAATTCAATGTCGAATATTTTTTCATTGAACGTGCTTTAGGTTACGTCTACAAAGAACATAGGGAGAGTGTGTTTAAATCGTGAAACAACATTTACTATATTCGTTGCTTCGTATCCATGGTGCCAAGTTCTTGCCTTATGACGTCTATGGGAGTCGCAAAGTGTAAATTTTTAATAACAACTCGAGGGGTTCTATCATCCGGGAGTTGATAAGTGTGAAAGTCCGCTCCACATCTTCTTAAGCTTGTCACTAGTTTTCTATATGTGTCTGGATTAGTCGGGTAAACGCTTACACGTTTCATTGAAGATTTGAGACCAAAGCTGTTGGGACCTACTTCGTTATGAAGGAATGAAATAAGGGCTGTGTAATCCTTCACATCATTTATATGGATAGGTGGGGGCTTAGCATTAACGGGTCTAGCATTATTGGTTGGCTGTTCTTCTTCTGTTATGTTAATTAAAGGTTGGTAACTATTTTTGATAGGCGTGAAATCACTGACCTTTTTTGTTTGCGAGGGTCTCTTTCGGTCGTAAGGTGCCGTTTTCGTCCGGAAACTAGCTCCCATGGATTTTCTTTCATTTGAGGTCACTGTATCGGAACTGTCCATAGAATTAGGCATTACGTTAGTGATGACGTCTCCGTCATTTTAAACGGAAAACCCGCTCTTCCCGAAATTTGTGCTAACTTTTCTAAATTAAGCGCGACAATATCTACAAAATGATACTATTTCAAAATCGTGGATCGAAAAAATCTAAAAATTTAATAAAATTTACTTACATTCAATTACAATATTAAAATAAATTTAACTATTGAAATGAATATATGGATTGCAATGAAGTTAGAATATAGACCGATATGTGGTTAGCACCATTCTGCAATAGAGTTTACTATGTTAAAACTACTGAATCCACCTTTACCAAATTAACCATACCATTTTCGTAGTTCTGGGAACGTTTAGCAATAGTAAAATGTTCAATAATAAAAATTATATAATATTGTATAATTCTGAGAGGTAGAAACGAGGTTTGCCACATTTTCGTATACTATTAAGGTTAGAAAATAAAATCCAACCAGATGAAATCAATAAAATTATTTCTGCAGAATAATAATTATTACCAAATCATAACCTCGATCCTTTGATTTTCAATATTTTTTCTGGATATCTGGAATACCAACTCATACATTAAAATTAATTTTATTATTTTTATTTGTATTCTTTTTTTAATAGAAATTGGCAACCGCGATACAAATACATGTAGTAAATAAGTGGTTTACAATGAAAAATAATGACATGCTGAAAACTTGTAGTGAAACTACCCATTGGTACACCTCGGAGGATTGCCAGGAATGGAATGGGAAGCAAGTTGTGCAACAAGTTGATTTGGATGAGGAGTGAGTTTATAATGAAAGGAAATGTATATGGTTCGTGCCAAATCAGCGACGTATGGGATATTAAGGTCATTTTGGATCAGTGCATTTGTGACAAAGTAAGGAGCATCTAGGAATTTTCGAAGGATTTTGGATTGGAGTGATTGGATAAGGATTAACTCTCCAGTTATGACTAGGGTTGCCATCTCCTAAAATACAAAAGCCGGACTTGGCGCTGTATTAAAGCCGGACATTTGCCACAAAAGCCGGACATTATTTTTAAAAGCCAAACATACCTTATATAAAGCCGGATGTACGTCTTTAAAGTTAGAAATAACTTCAATAATAAAAAACTCTGTCAATATAAGTTACATATAATTTTTAATTAATCAAAGCTATATTACATAATTTATAATACAGTTTTAAGTTTTTAGTTATAACATTAACCACTTATTTATAGTTCTATCCTTAATATTTTGATCTTTATATATGCCATTAAAATAAATAATACCAGAAACATTTTCAGTCTTCTATAGACTTCAGTTATATAAAACAAAAATTAAAAAATTACAACTCAACTTTGGCAGTAAACTAAAAGTTTTCATCATACAAATATAAAAATATATGCACTCTTCTAATCAGAAAACAAAAAGATTAAAATTAAAAATCCAATTATAAAGTAATCTCAAATGTTTCTAAAAATAAAATTCCATAAATTCTTAGCTGTATGTTGGTTTTTCACCTACTTTATCCAAATCGTCGTTTTCCTTAGAAATCATACCATAAAATTCTGCACATGTTAATTCTGCAGGCCCTAACGCTTCGTTGAAAAATGAATTTGAATCCATGAAAGAATCTATTCTTGACGTAGATGCTGTGCTACGAATCTTCATTTTATGTTTTTCGGTTTTTAAATGATTTTCTAAGCCAGCTTTGCCCTTATTACCTATTGAAATTACTTGGTCACAAATAAAACATGTTGCATACCATGGCTTTTTCCAGATTTAAACATCTTATACTGACTTTGTAGAGTATCAGAAAATATACATTTTCTTTTCGACATAGTGAGTTCAGAAAGAAAATGATCTATGTTTTACTTGTATTTAAGGTTTGTAATAGCATAATAGTGCAACGTAAAAGACATTATAAAATTAACTCACCAAAAATTCGGTCTCCGCTGACTGAATAATGCAGAAAACAGAAGAACTGATTGTGGTACTTGATTCTAATGCTGAAAAAACTGCGCGCGAGTGCGTAGTTCAAAAGGTAAGAGGAGAAGGAGTTTCCAAGATCTGAACATAGTCGCATTTCCGCCACGCCATAAAATTGTTACTTTCAACGAGAAGACGAAAAAGCCTAACAAATGCCGGACAGATGGCAACCCTAGTCATGACACCATACTTCAAGTGATATGTGAATGGAGTGTCTGGGATAAAATTAAAAATTATATGTCAATCTTGTATGCTTTTATATATATCTTCAACCACTTAATCTGTACAATTTTAATTAGGTTAAAAATTACTGTATCATATTATTAAAGAAATAATTCTCAATTGCATACTATAATAAAAGATTTTTGTCGATAAACAAATAAAGCTTCAGATATAAGTTCAAATAAATGCTAGTTTTGAATAAAAATGTTTTCATTTCATAAAGTTATTTTACTGAATGATATTTCCTGTAAAAACTTTCATATGAAACGGCCCATTAGTATATCGGAACAGTCCGGTCTTCACGCACAGCAAAAATCTGAATCCTTATGGGTCGAACTGATTTTGGAACTTACAGTAGTAATATTCCATTTTTTAATTGAAATAGAAGAGTGCTTCCAATAGGTTGTTGCTCTTGAAGTTTTTGCCATGTCATCATATTCCAAATTCAGCAAATTTACTAATAGTGTCTTGTTATGCACATACTAGTTTTCCACATTGCAGTAACCCTGCAATTGGTGCATATATTTCTACGCATCCCATCTCGACATAACGCGTATTATCATAAACATGTACAAAAATGTTTAATTATACATAATATGAAATATTTTAAAATTATATAGGGATTAACTTTGGGTGAATATGAAATATAAACAATAATTAATGATTGGAATTATAAGATAATTAATAAATATAAAAAAAGATAAAAAATGAAGATAAAAAAATAGACAAAAAAAAAGAGGAAGAATCATAGAACATTTTTTCGATTGTTGAGCTCTATATAATCAACATTATCCACAAATGCATCAAAATCATCAAAGTATTTGTCTATGAGATCTTTCTTTGGAGGCGGCCATTAGCTTTCCGTTCTGTAGGACTTTGGATATCAGTTTGTGTCTGTACCTTTCCAATTTTATGCAGTCATAAATAAGATGGTCATAAGTTTGCTCGCTGTTTCCGTCACAGTTACAAATGCTTTTCAGTAATTTTAAATCTGTGTAAGTAACTTTTTGCTCCGCCATGTTCTGTCAAAAATTGGGTAAGTTTGTACGTCAGTTTTTTAATTTTGTTTTTATCGCCTAAAGTTTTAATAAATTCATAAGTATGTCTACCTTTTGTACGAATTTGTCTATTTTTCGTTCCAAGTTTGTCGAGTTGTTCTTTTCAAAATTTGCTTAATGGCACTAATTGGTGCCTTTTTAAATACTATTTGAAGAGTTGTATCTTTTGCCACATTTTTATTACAATTGGTACACTGTGTAAAATATCTTATCTGTTTTTTTAGAAAAACAAAGCCAATATGGTTGCTCTAAATAAATAGAAATAGAAAATGAATAAATGAAAATATTCTCGGGAGGAGTGATTTTTTTAATTAATGCGTAACAATTTTTGTTAATCACTTTAAATTCAAAAAAATAAATAAAAATATCAACACAATGAAATTCAGGGAACATGAAACCAAGAGCAATAAATTTTAAACGAGTTGTATTATTATAAACAATCGTCGTCATATTGAATCCACCATTTTAAATTTCAAATAATTTATTTATTGTATATTAATTTCTTTAATAATAAGTATAGATCTTAAGCGGATCGTTTTACAATTTGAAGAGTATTGATTGAATGATGACAAGAGCGTTGACGACTGAGCAGTGACGACAAAGACCAAAAATATCTTTAAAAATATATAAATAGGACCTCTCTTCGATTTTCTTTGAATGTTCTATAGATCAGCTAATTTTAGACCGAACATTCCAATTCACAGGAAGTCTAAAGTAGAATATATGAAAAAATCCTAAAATAATAACAACATAGTTCTGAATCAATATTTTTGTTTGGTAATATTATTTAACTACTAATTATTCCATTAAAAAAATTATTACATAGTCTGAATAATTTAAAAAAATGTGATTTGAAATGTATATATTCCTTGACTGTTACTATTAGATGTATAATAAGGTTCTAGAGGTACAGTCAATAAATAAAAACAACTATTTCGTTTCGAGTCTATATTGTTCTCATAATCATGCCCTACAGTAAAAAAATTATTAAAAAAATAATTTTAAACGAAATATTAAAGAAATTATGACCATAGAAAAATTTAAAAATCGCGCAATAAACAAAAAATCAGACGTCCTAAACACCAACACATGTTATTCCATTTTAATACATTCAGACCAATAATACACATTTACATTAATATACATCATATAAATCATTTATCCATTTATATATTACACAGGAATACAGAAACCCCTTCTACCAGTACCTGGGACAACAAGATTTGGAAATACCAACCTTCTTAACCCATACTTTTTTCAAAAATTTCACAGTTCAGTTCTGTACAAGAATTGTACAGATTGTACTATAATTTAGTAGTAGCAATAGCATATCCACCAGTAACATTATAAGTAGTTTCCTACTCCTCCATATTTTTTAATTATATGTAGTTCATTATTCTAATGCTTCTTCTTTTTCTCTCACTATCTCCTGTGCTGAGTGCTGTTAAGCGTGGAGTAGCATCCTCTGACCATCTTGTCCAACGGTCCCTGTCCTGTGTAAGCCTTTGATCTCCGGCATGGTGATTCCTCTTGCTGTGCCAATTCTCTCAATCAAGTCTGCATACATGAGCCTTGGCCTGCCTTGAGGACGCCTTCCTCCCGGTCTTGCTTCTAATAACCATCTGGCCTTACGGTCCTCTCCCATTCCGTTAACATGACCAAACCACTTCAATTGTCTTTCCTTGATCATATCATTCCTCATTCGGTCTCGCCTGGTTTTTCCTAATATTTTCCGTAGGAATCTCATTTCCGCAGATACTATCCTGCTAGCATGGCGGTCCAAGAATGTTCAGCTTTCCGATCCATACAGTAGCACTGGGAGAAAAACTGATTTGAAAAGCAGAATTTTTGCTTTCCTGCTCAATTCCAGTTTTCCAATAAGTGTCATGGATATTTGGTAGAATATTCCATTGGCCTTTTGGACTCTATTCATAACCTGCTGGTCTATTCTTCCATCCTTATAGATCATTGTTCCCAGGTAGCAGTAGGTATCGGTTTGCTCAAGGGTCTCTTCATTGCAAGTGATTCTTAGATATTCATCGTTCCTTCCCCCAACAAACATCACCTTGCTTTTGGAGGCATTGATTTTCATGCTTCTTAGTTGCAGTTCTTCTTGCCACTCATCCACAGCGACCTGGAGAGATTCAGCAGTATCCGAAATCAATACCACATCATCTGCATACAACAATGCCTGTACCAACACTGGGGTCATATTCCAGTATCCCACTATTGCTCTGGGTGTCCTCCTTTTACAAAATTTCCAAATTGAATCCATAAAAATTATGAACAGTAGGGGGCTCAGGCCATCACCCTGTTTAACTCCCTTAAAGAAATGGAATGACCCGGACTCAGTGCCGGCTAGCCTTATTACTCCCTTTGGGTCTTGGTAAACTGATTTGATGGAACTTTGGTTAGATTTTGTGGGATTCTCCTATCTTCCAATGCAGCCCATATTTCCTGTCTAGGAACGTGGTCGAAAGCCGCTTGTAAATCTAGGAAAGCGAGGTATACTACTTTTCCTCTATCCCATGCCTTCTCTACAATCATTCCCAGGGAGAAGATATGATCCTGAGTCTGCCAACCGGGCAAATGTTCTGAAATAACTTGTATAACTTATATAATTTTATCGTAACCTGTTTTTTCACTGTAGGACATGATTATAAGAACAATATAGTCTCGAAACGTTGCTAAAATGGTTGTTTTTATTTATTAATTGAACCTCAAGAACCTTATAAAGCATTTATTATTTGTAAGTTTCAGAACAATTTTTAAACAGATTCCTCAATAATCTAATTTAAGATGATTATATAAATACATAATATTCGCAAACGTTTATTTTATTGTATAGAGAATTTGTTGTTTTAAGGTAAAGTCTTCTAGGAAAAGTTAGTAAGATGTTTTTTCGGTAATCACACGATGATGAATTAAAATAAATGGGGTGTAGAATTCCAAATCCAGCCAAATCCATTTTGGAAAATATTTCACAGCTGTTCGATAAAGGTAAAATTCTGACTGGATCTGAAGTTTTTAATATGATGCAACCACTTTTGGTAGAAAACCTTCCACTAAAGATAATCTAGCAGAATAAACTTTTCTTTTTTTTTAAATCTCTAAATTGGACTTGGCTTGTTTTTGAATTATACATCTCAAATATAAATTAAATAAATTTATATAACAAAATCATCTTATCGTCATTGGACTTTGACAGTCCCTATCTCCGACCTGCACCTCGTTTCAGACATTAATAATACAAAAACTAATAGTTATACAACCTCAGTTGAACTGCATCAACAGCAAATTTTAATCTATGCACTTATAATGTCATATTTGAAGGCTGTTAGGCTAGGTGGCAGAATGTCCGGTAAACATGAGCAAATCGTAAAATTAAATTGCAAAGTTTATATTTTTTCCAAAGCATTTAAAAATCCTCTTTCTAGCCTTCATCAGACCACCATAAATGGTGGTACATGGGACATGTATTGCATTACATGGATTGCTATGAAATCTCATTTTTTATTTTTGAAGTGTAAACTTCTAACATTTCGTTCGAACACATAGTCCAGTAATTGAGTGCTGAAAAAATAACATTAAAAATAAAATAAAAATTAAAGCTAATTAAATTTCCTATAAAATTATTCATATATATATGTCTGACCTCCAACTTTTTTCGAGACATACGTTATTGAAAATAGACAATTTTCGCAAAAAAAAAGAAATTTTTACCTCACTTTTTTTTCAAACATTAGCTTCTAGTGCCTTCCAAGATTGTTTCTAAGAAAAAATGTCGAAATCAAAATTTGAGAGCATTAAATTTACTTTAATTTCATACATATGTTTCTGGCACCTAAAGCAAATGTTTCAAATAATCCTCATTCAAAAATCACCTCTGTGAAACTTTGGGTTAGTTTTTGTCGCAAACTGAAACCACTAGCTAAATTGTGGAAAGACCGAAATGAGGCCTGGTTGATTTTTCTTTAAAAAAGTATCCCATTGGAAATTGTAGCTCATTCCGTTGAGAAACTATAGCTAAAAGTTATCAATTGGCTTCGCTCGCGCGACTTGTTTTTTTTTTTTTTATTACGACCACTTTAAAAAATAAAAACTTATGCTTGCTCAAATGACATGTCAACCTTCAAAGTCGGATATTGCCGAAGATATTTTAAGAAACAAGATTAGTTACGCGTTTGACTACAGACAAGTAATTTATTTTTTAAACAATCTTTATTTTATTATATTCAATTATTTGTGGCAGCAACCTGTTTTTACACAAGGGAAAATTATTAAAATTGAAATTATACAGAACTGTTACACAGACGCAAAACAGATAAATATCTATTTCATCAAAAATTAAAACACTTGAATATTGCTGATTGGAAAACCTTTCAATTCAGAAAAGCAAGTCTGGTGCTGCGAATGGATCTATCTATGCTTTTTCACATAGATAGTTGGAATCCTGATTAGTTTTTTATTTAACAAATATTGTTTAGGATTTGACAAATGGTCGGAATATTAAAGGCATAATAAAAGAAAAAAAATCGCAATTTCTCCCAGACAGGGAAAAAGATTAGATTTCAGATATGTCAATCTAAAATCTATTGCTTTTATATCTACTGCTTCTGATAAGGAAACTGTCGATACGAACAACACAAAGTCACTTTTTTTCATTCAAACCAATATAGCTCATAAGCAGTGGCGACAAATGTACAACAAAAGTATTCGGCATTAAATTTCTGATAAATTAACTGTCATCAAATTTTCAGCCTACAAAGCTAGAACGAATCAAATTGTTACATTTTTGAGTTTAAAAATAACGTTACAAATTTTGAGACTGAAATAACCGTTACACAACAAATACACCCCCAGAAAAAGACAGATCCATGTCTAAATGCTCAAAATATATTTCTTATTTTGAAAATATGATTCTTGAGGAATATAACTTTAATACGAAGTTGGATAACTAATTTACAATGCTTCAGCGCTTTGCGCTTACAAAAAAAAAAGCACTTATAGACCTGAATAATAATAGTTTTAAGTTTTAATTTCAAGAATTATAAATAAGTTTATTTTAACATAAGTTAATAGTATAATTTTCCTCAAGTTTTTCTGACTTCTGAGCCTTGAAAATTAACCGTGTCTGGTCATTATGATTTAATGATTAATATTGATCTCTACAGAAGAATAACGTATTCATACCGAAATTTTTTTTTTATTTTTTTTTTTATAACAAATTATTGAAATTTACAACTGTACAAAATATATACATCAAGTAAATGTGCTGTTAACTATTACAATAACGTGACAAAACTGGAAAAGAACCACTCATCAGTAGCACTTTAATAAAAATTCTATACTAGAAAGTCGCTGGGCCATCTCCTTTTCAGACGCCTCGGAGGATTATCGGGAATGGTGTGGGAAGCAAGACAAGAAATTAGTGGATTTGAGTGGTTGTGGAGCTTACTATGAAAGGATAGATGTCTGGTTTGGGCTAAATCAGCAACATATGGAACATGAAGATCTTTATGGATAAGTTTATTGGTGGCAAAGTAAGGAGCATTGAGGATTTTTCGAAGGATTTTGGATTGTAAGGATTGGATACGAGATGAATTGGATGGTTTAGTGGAGCCCCAGCTCAACTCCGGTCTAATCACAGTCATGTATATTAGTCTTTTGTAATTAATTGGGAGCTTTGAAGGTTTTTCTAATAAATGTTGAAGTAATCTGTAACGACAGGCAGTTTCTTGTCTTTTTAGTCTTGTATGTGGATTCTAAGTAAGACGTTTGTCCAAGTGGAGTCTAAGGTCTGTTCAAAAGGGATTAGTGCAATATCATTAAAGGATAGTTTAGGACAGGAAGTCGTAGGTTTACCACGAAGGGTAAAGGTTATTTGGTGAGATTTTTTTTGGATTTATTTTGAATCTTCATTATTGACACCATTCTTGAAGGCTTAGGATATGGGATCGGAGTGTCTGTGAGGCAATGAAGGGATCATTGTTTACTGATAGCTCACATATGTCATCAGCGTAAGTGGTGAGGACGAGTTGGAATTACCAAATATTTAAGTCTGAATGAGTTGGTTTATTGTATTGAATGTTTAAAGTCTTATAGGCATAAGTTACTTGCTTATTCTAAGATATTGAGATTGAGTGTTGTTGAAGTTCCAACATTTCTTCAATATAAGGATTGTAATTTTATTTAGTACTCAGATTATTCATTACGGGAGAAGTTTATCCCGGGATTCTGAGATTATATGTAGACAATCTTGAAATCCCGAAATCTAGTTGCCAGGAGAGCAGAGCTGCCGATTGGGGGGAATATTTAGAAGCCTTTGCGTCCAAATGGGAAAAAGTTTTCTGAGGTAATTCGGAGGAAATTCGAGCAATTATTTGGATCTGTGGAGATTACACGTTATCAGCAAGGTGTGATAACCAAACAGGAAACGTTAAATGGACTTGCCACTGCCACATTCACTATATAATCGCTTTCATTTTTTTAGAACATTTTGATTTATAATTATTCTTTTAATTTATTTATTTTTTTCGAATGTGCCAGCAGTGGAATTGGCCCATGAATTTCAATTATTTCTCCTTTGTTCTTTTCTCTTCTTCTAGTATGCTTTCATATGTTTCCTCTTTCTGTCCTCAGACCATTTTGCACCAGTCCTCTTCACTTTCCTGCCCTGGAATCCTTCCATTAAGTTTTACCGAAAGTCTTCTCTATTGTTTATTTCTTCTATTTCTATATTGTTTTTTTTTCTTAACCCCTTTTTACTTCATTGACCCAGCTTGTTGTTGATTAATTACCCCACAGATACCTGAAAACTTACTTGTCAATCTACTATCAGGCATTCGATATAAGTGACCAAAAAACATCAATCTTCTTTTTCTCATTACATCTGATATATTTTCTGCATTTTGATATATTTCAGCATTACTTCGTAATTTCCAACCTTCTACTGTGTTTTGTGGGCCTAATATTTTCCTTATGATTCGCCTTTCTAGTTTTATAATTACTATTTATAACAATATTTCAAATTTTAAATTTTATAACAAGCGGTTAAAAATCCATTGAATATCTCACTCCACCTTTTTTGTCTGTTCTTGTGGCAATACCTTATTTTTTTTATAACCATAAATTTGCAAATAAAAGTATATAAACAAATCTTTTTGCCATTTTTTACTCCATATTTTTTATTAAGAAATGTCAGGACGACCCAGTACTGTAGCTTTTTATAACAAAACCTAACTACATAAATTATATTAAATATACGATTTATAAACTTAATATCTCATTATTAAATCTGAAAAGTTAGATTACTCATTTGTCATTTGTGGGAAATCGGAGGGAAGATTTGAAATGGCTGGGGGTAAACGGGGGAAATTTTGCTGCTACCCAGGGGAAAATTATTAAGTTGGAATCGGCAGCACTGCAAGAGAAATGTGATCCTTGTAACTTTTCTGTTATGATTTTATTATTAACGGGAAATTCATTCAAGTCTATCCATTACGTGGGAAGCCTACTATATTATAAGTAACGTAAACTATGAATATGAATGTCCCCATTAAAAGAGAATAATAAGTATTCATACGTTCTTAACTTCTGCATTCAAAGCAACAAAGTGTTTCATAATTCAAGTTGTGTAAGACGAAAATTAAAATGAGTATTGCATCATAATGTGGGACCGGCAACCATTATTTAAAAAAATAATAATTACAATTATGTCAATGTTATCTCATTGTTTTTATAAACGACCGCTTCTTGTTCAGTAAAATGTTAAATAAAATAAACCACTCTAAGACAAATTTATTTGGCTCATAGAATAATGAACCGGTTAAATAATATAGAACAGTGACCATAAGGTATTACTTTATTACAGGTTACTTTTACGTAAGGTTACTTTATTATTACGGAGGTATTACTTTGCTGAACACTATATAAAGTGTTAGCTAATATTATAATGAAAAAACTTAATATATATACCGAAAAGATCCTTTGTGAATATCAGTGTGGTTTCCGCTATGGTAGAGGCACAATATCCATTCTAATACCCATGACAATAGAAAACACAAAGGCTAAAGCAATGATAGATGGAAAGATTGGTGAACCGTTTGATGTGGTAAGGGGAGTAAGGCAGGGAGATGCATTCTCTGCCACACTTTTCAACCTGGCTCTACACTCAGTCATTAAAGATGCTGTTAAAAATGGAACACTGGCTAATAAAACTTGGCAGATCTGAGCGTACACAGATGATTTGCTAATAATGGCCAGAAGTGAAGCAGCTCTGAAAGAAGCCCTTGAATTGATTATAAACAATGGCTAGAAGGTAGATCTTATCCGGAACAAGGATAGAACTAAATATATGTTGATTATTATTATTATTATAATTGATTATAGTTGATTATTATAATTATAATATATTTGACGTATGTCAACAAGATCCAGTTAACAGTAATGTTCAATGAACATTCCTCCCCGATTTGTACATCGCAACTGCGAGTGCCCGGGGGTATGGATCAGTGAAGAGAAAAAATAAATATATGTTGGTTTCGCCAGATACAAATAAAATATATCTCGTCTTGGGACCACCTTTAAAAGTGTACGGAATTTCGTGTATTTGGGTCCCTCCCTAAATAGTGAGAATAAAATTAGCTCAGATATACAAAATAGAATAATGGCTGCAAACAGGGCATACTAAGCGAACAGCATACTGTTCCAATCCAAAATTCTCTCGAGAAGAACAAAAATTAAAATTTATCACTCACTCATCAGGTCTGTGGTAACCTATGGATCTGGAACCTGGTATACCTACGACGGATAGCCAGCGATTTAAGGTTTTTTTAAAGAAAAATAATAATAAGAATAGAAGGTTCAATAAAGGTTGATGGAAGGTGGAGAGTAAAAAGTAATGTTGGAATCGCAGATATATTAAAAATTATGGATATAGTCAACTATATAGAAGCAAATAGAGTGCGATGTTGAGAGAATGAAGGATGAAAGAACTCAGAGGAAAATGCTATGGTAATATTGGAGAGGAAGAGAAGAAGGGGTACCGAGAAACCGTTGGAAGAATGAAGTGGCGAGAAATGTGGTGAGGTTGGGAGTTCGGAACTGGAGAATAGCTGCGGATTACCGGGAGAAATGGAAGGAGAAAATTCGGAAGACCAAGGGCCACACCGACCTGTAGAACTAGCGAGTAAGTAAGTAAGGTGACCATCATTCGTCATAATCATAAAACACTTTTTCCTATTATCGTTTATTCAAGTTTAATATATACCTATAGATAAATATACGAACTCCTTCCTTAACAGGAGAAGAAATAACTTCTTCGGTTAGTGTATGTATGTATGTATATGTGTGTGTGTGTATATATTTTTTTTCTTTTCTCTTTTTTTTTTTTTTTTTTTTTTTTTTTTTTTTTTCCTTTCTACCTTAAATCTTGAAAAAAAAAAAAAAACAATAAATTAACTTCAGGCGTTGATGACCATGGGGGTTTTACGCCTTAAAGCTCTAATAAACAAACAAACTTCATCGGTTATATTAATATGTTTACGTTAGTTTGTTAAAGAACTGGTAATCATACAACCACGTTCAGCACATTTTAGCCACTCCTCTTGGCTAGTTAATTTGAACAAGGCTAGACAAGCCGAAACGCCGCTTTCAAATTTTTTTTAATACGAACGATATTTAAGAAATCGATTGGACTTATTTAAAATTAAAGTGTTAATTACTACATTTATTTTTTAAATATATTTTTAATATCATCGAATTTTCTTTACAGTATGCTGTCGACAGAAATATAAATAATTTCAGAAACCAATAAAACTTCCATTTTGATTTCATCCCTTACCCCTTCTGTGCAGCCTAGAGACTACGTTATCTATTTATTATACGGTATCATCGGATATTGAACTATTTTGAAAAGGTCTTACTTTTAGTTTTTGACATGTATCTGTCTTTTGGCTGGATGTCTATACTTTTTTGCTGTAACGTTTTTTTCACATTAAAAATGTAACATTTTGGCACGCTCTAGCTCTGATATAATAGAATAGGAAAATAATAAAAAAAAATTACAGAAAAAATAGAATTAGTTAGATCCGGTCAGAGACATAATACAGTGAAAAAAATAAATAAAAATAATAATAGAATAATAGATACTAATTAAATATATAGAGAGGAAAATAAGTGAACAATCAACAAATGACATGAGAAATAAATTCTTTTGGTGCAATGCTTATTATATTCAATAGAAGTAACTAAATGTTATTTTCAGGGTGAGGAAGTATTATATTGGGTGGTATCTAAATTGTGCAAATAGTTATTGAAAGTGTTCCTGAAAGAGTTTGATTGATATCAAGCTTGAATGATATTTTTAATTTAGGTGAGAAGGAAGATTGTTAGCAAGCGTCACCTTGTATAAGCATGAGATACTGCGAACAGGAGAATTTATATGTTTTCAGGGATTTTGCCTTGTCTGATAAGAGGAGGAATGGAATTCCAGAGGATTGTTCAGCGCAAGAGGAAGGAGCGTTGGGATGTAATAGTGTTGCTGTGATCAAAAAATTGATAGTCCGGGCTGGAAATTTAATGCAGAATACTTTTTGTTATGTCACTAGAACCTACCGTTTAGGAGCTATATTAGTTTGATATGATGGTATTGGTATGATAAAAGTCGCATTTGAAACTGCTGTTTTCCCTCGACATTGTTTATTTCGAATAATCATTAATTGCTAACTTAATTTAATAATTAATTTAAGTAATTTGATCCTTTTAAGTCTAAAATGTAAATTTGGAAAAGCAGTAGATTATTGAACATGATCTACTGTTTTTCTAAGTCATGGAGAAATTGAATTTTATTTTATTTTAAATATTCGATAAGGATTAATTATCTTTAATTTTAATCATTTTGAAACAAATAGCCGCAATATTTTTTTTAAAAAAATACGTGAGATACATTCCTCATTAATCAATTTCTATTTTGTTTTCTAAGATAAACAATTTTAATTAAAATATCTAAATATTAAAACGAGATTATGATAGGGTTTAATACAAATAAATGATCGTCAAATCTCAAGAACGATAAACACGTGTATTGTTTGGCAATAGTTTATTCTCTCTTTGGAACACTAACATCTAACCTTTTTATCAACAATGGTTTGCTTTGATAAAGCTTTAGTTCAAAAGTTTTTATTTCAAAAGCAGCACGACGGAATCTTCGGAAATTTTTCTAATTTTAAGAGATTGTTGGAAAAATCATGTTTAGCCACCAAATCAGTTCGTAAAATCAACGCAACTGAAGGAGAAACTTTCCTTGACGAGCAACCTGCGCGGCGCACAGTGGGCAAAAAATCCATTTCGGCGGCCAAAATTATTTTATTGCAGAAATATGTTTTAAATGACGTCCGATATACGGGAAAAACATTTAAAAAATTTTCATGAAAGTGGAAGAGTTCATAATAAATTACTGAATTGTCGACCTAATATGCAAGGAGTACGGTTAAATGAAATGGCTGTAAACCCTCAATTGTTGGTGATATGTCTTTAATATAATATCATACAAATGAGCTGTTTCTATATATTAACACAGCAAAATCATGTACGATCGATTATTTCAAAATTAAGCGCATTTTTGAAGACTTATTAGAAATGTGTTCAAAAACTAAAAGTAAATTTTTTGGAAAAATAGCCAGCATTTAAAAGAACGATGGAGTACAATGTCGAAACTTATATCACGTCGATGTCCATTATTTTGTGCTAATGAAATCCCCAAAATCATATCCGTTTCCATCCGTGCCTCATTATTACCCCCCTCCAAATCGCAACCGTTCCTTTTTTGTAAATTATTACTTCACACTTTTTTAGATCTGGTGGTGATTTTTGAGGTACATGATGTAATTTCAGAAAACAATGTATGCTCTTGATGATGTTTGTCATGATGTACAAACATATACAACGTGTTATAGGCAATAAATTGATTCGGTCGCCGAAATGATTTTATATACAACATGCTGTAGGCAAATAAATCTTTTCGTCGGCCGAAATATGTTCTAAATGAAGTGCAACTAACGGAAAAAATGTTTAAAAAATTTAAAGCGGACTAGCTAATAGTTAAAAAAACTTTTGATTTCTTAAGATACTTCCAAAAAAACAAAAAAACAAATACCCTACTACTTTAATAATCAATGACTTCTGTTTTGATGGTAGGTTTTGTTTAAAATAATGTAAAATAAACTATTTCGGTATAATAGGTGAATAATATTGATTTTAGTTCAGGAGCTTGAGTTTTATTGAACATCAAGTTATAAATGTCATCCATTTCGTCTTTAGTAGGTTTCAATGCTGCATCGATAATTTCACCTCTCTTTATTTCGTGATTTTGCTTTAAATTAAATGTCAACATTTCAGAGAGGCTCATTTCTAATGAAGATATATTGGCCCTAACGACACTTCTTTTTCGACGTTTCGTTCTTTAAGAACATTCACTATAAGCTTTTGTTGGACATCCGTGACTGCGATCGCCTAGGTCACTTTGAGTGGAAGTAGACGGACCTGCTGGTAAATCATCATCGTTCGTTGTCAAATAAAAAGTGGTTTCTAGCCAATCCGAATGTTTTTTTTAACGAAACAACTTTATTATAATCGCTGGATACATACCTGGATTTTAACTGACCGAGAATACCTTTAAGATTTATTGAAAGTTTTTCAGGTTCTAATCCCAACTGCTCAGATACTCTCTGACGAAACTGAATATAATCCGCTTTAGTATCATCGAAGAAACAATCACTCAATTTTCTTTAACTCCACATTATAAAAAGAACTTTTAAATGCTAGCACTATTAGATAACACCGAATTGATTGACGGTAGCAGAAAAGTTATAGCATATGTAGTAAACAAATGAAATCCAACAAGAGCAACAAAATAACTGCCTAAAAGTAAATAACAACTACTCCATGTCTTGACGGGATTTATAATACCTACAGATAAATGTTAATACCTAAAGGGCATAAACATAGAGAGTAATTTATTTTTTATAATTTATTTAATAAACTTGTTGTTTTGGAGGTTTTTCAATACATGATGTAAATTCAGAAAATGATGTATACTCCTGTGTATGTATCCTGATTATGTTTGTCAAGATGTACAGAAGTACATTCAATGTTAACAATGTACCTATGTACCTGAAAAACCACCACCAGATCTAAAAAAGTGTGAAGTAATAATTTACAAAAAGGAACGGTTGCGATTTGGAGGGGGGTAATAATGAGGCACGGATCGAAACGGATATAATTTTTGGGATTTCATTAGCACAAAATAATGGACACCGACGTGATATAAGTTTCGACATCGTACTCCATCGTCCTTTTAAATGCTGGCTATTTTTCCAAAAATTTTACTTTTAGTTTTTGAAGACTTATTTTTAATAAGTCTTCAAAAATGCGCTTAATTTTGAAATAATCGATCGTACATGATTTTGCTGTGTTAATATATAGAAACAGCTCATTTGTATGATATTATATTAAAGAAATATCACCAACAATTGAGGGTTTACAGCCATTTCATTTAACCGTACTCCTTGCATTTTAGGTCGACGATTCAGTAATTTATTATGAACTCTTCCACTTTCATGAAATTTTTTAAAATATTTTTCCCGTATATCGGACGTCATTTAAAACATATTTCTGCAATAAAATAATTTTGGCCGCCGAAATGGATTTTTTGCCCACTGTGCGGCGTTGCTTTATAAAATGTTCTAGAGGATATACCTCCTTGGCAAGGAAAAAAAGCGTTCTTTGAAACTTTGTTCCTTTCTGATAGACGCATAAACTTTGACCTCTATTGGAAACATTTAGATAGAATTTAATCGAAACTGTTTGAGTTATACAGTTTTGGTCAACCGCAAAAGAGTTCTGTTCCAGATAAAAAATTACCCGGCGGCAAATTTTTAAAATCTCATAAATCATGCAGGTATCGAACTTCATCCATAACCACGATAGAGACCGGAAATCGCTCCATTATCATTTGTATCGATTAGGGATGTGTCGATTTTTGGTCACATCGATTTTTAAGAAAAGAATTGGTATCAAGAATCGATTATCCAAAGTCGATTCGTAGGAACCGATCGGTACCTCTGACTTTGGAGAAAATTTTGTAATACATGGTTATACAATTGTTATTCATTATTTCTATGCCGAAAGACGATATTTTTGGTGATTTACAAGCATTTTTCATGTTCTAGGTCAACTTATTACGAAATTTAAAACAATCCTCTTCATTATTAAAGGAAGTCAAATGTCAGTTGGTTGAAGATACTTATTCCCTAAGTGTAAATGAAGAAATTGGATTACAATTTTAAATTGCGGAAGCTGAGATCCTAACGAAATCAAAGCAGCACACAACATAATTTTATTATTCATTGTTGTTATTTTTAAGAGATCCAAGAGTAACGTTTATTTATCCATTTATTACTGGTTCGTACTGGTTTTCAAATGGAAAAATATTATTGAAATGACATTCAGAAAAGTATCAGTGCATCTTCTCATCTACAGTGTTCTGTGAATAGTAACTTTAGTGATTCCTTAAGTATTTTTTTTAATTTATTGAGTAATTATTACAATCTGCCACAAGTGTGGGCAATAAGTAATATAGATAGCTTAATAATTGCATTCACACATTATTTACAGTAAAAAAAAAAAAAAAAAAAAAAAAAAAAAAAAAAAAAATAATAATAAAATATATAATAAAAGAAATAATAATAATAAAATAAATTAATAAAAAAAAATAATTAAAAAACTATGCTATACATAAATAACATAAAATATACATCTGGATGAAATATATAAATTTAAAAAATTAAATTAAATTAAATAACAGTAAGTGAAAACAAGACAAAATTAAATTAAAGGTTTAAAAAAATATAATTATACTTTATTTACAATTTACATTCATTCTAGAGATACCCCGACCAGACCCGTCCATCCAGAACCTTTGGAATGTTTATCTCCATAAAAGAGAAATTAAAAATTAAAAAGTTTTATTTATCGATGAAAATCTTGTATTGAAGTATGCAATTGATCATTATTTCTTCAATTATATTTTTACGCATAGCAGTAATATTTAACTTAATGAAATTGCACATATAAGGTGTATGAATATTACGTAAAAGCCCAATTAGACATCCAATTTTTAATTTTAATCTATGAGTTGGTAAACCAGATGGACGAAGACTATTAAGAAACCTTTCCGAAGAATGGACTGCATAATCAGCGCTCACAACTCATTTCTGCCACTCTACATTGCACATTTAAATTTTTGTTATTGTGAATTTCATTACTGCTAAACCTTTCTAGAACTATGAAAATGATGTGAGGAGCTAAACTTTGAAACAGATGGGTTCAGTAGTTTTTCCATTGTAAACTCTATTTTGGAATGGTGATAATCACATATCAGTCGAGTTTCAAACTTTACTGGCATCCACATGTCGCAAAACGTATAAATTTTATTCTCAATTTCACGCTCTATATCTGTACTATTTGAGAAAACTAGATAAGTGCAATTTTGTCAACAATAAAAAAATATTTTGAGCAACCCATATTGGAGTTCTTCTCATCATCTATAAGAAGACAAGTTGTAATGTCAATGGTATCCTTTTATACAATTGACATTACAATTTGCCTACTTTTACAAAATAAGTAGGACCCCAATATGGGTTGCTCAAAATATTTATTTATCTTTTCATTCATTCTCGGCGCAACAGACGCATGAAGCGGTCCTTGGCCAGCTCAACGGCTCTTCCCCAGTCTTCCCTGTCAGTGGCACGCCTGATGGATATTCCTGCTTTCTTCAGATCCTCGGAGACGCTGTCCTTCCATCTTCCCTTCGGTCTTCCACGAGGCCTCACTCCATCGGGGCTTCCGTAATACAGTCTTCTGACTGTCCTCTCCTCGTCCATTCTGATTACGTGTCCCAGCCATTTAATTCGCTGTATTCTCACATATTGGGAAACATTCAGTTCATTATAAAGTACGTACAGCTCTTTGTTTTTTCTGAGTCGAAACAAACCATCCTCCTTTACAGGTCCATAGATGCGTCTCAATATCTTCCTTTCGAACCTGTCAATACGTTCAGCTGATACTTTACGCAATGTCCAGGTTTCAGATGCATATGTCAGGACGGGTCGGACGAGTGTTTTATAAAGTTTGAGTTTGGTTGTGCGACTGAGCAGTCTACTTCTAAATAGTTTAGATAGACTGAAATAGGATCGATTAGCTGCCACTACTCGACATTTTATTTCCTCTTCCTCATCTAAGGAGTCGTTGATCATCGATCCAAGGTATTTAAAACTTTTAACGCACTCAAATCTATAGTTTCCCATTATGTAGTGTTTCTGCGGGTGCACTGGATTCTTCCTTCTTAACGCGAGAATCTTTGTTTTATCCTCGTTTATTTGGAGACCCATTCTTTTTCCTTCCATCTCAAGTACCGCAAATACCTCCTTGATGTTTTGTCGGTTCCTGCAATGACAACATCGTCAGCATATGCCATTACCTGTGTCATTTTATTAAATATGGTTCCCTGAGATATCAGTCCTGCTCTTGTTATAATTGCATTAAGGACTATGTTGAACAGTAGCGGGGCAAGAGAATCCCCTTGTCTCAGTCCTGAGCTTATAGAGAATGAGTCTCCTAACTTTCCGCCAATCTTCACCCTGCCTGTCGTGTCATTCATTGTACACATTGTGAGTCGAATCAGTTTAGCTGGGATTTCCATCTCTCTCATAGCCCGATATAATTCTTTTCTGATGACTGAGTCATATGCAGCTTTATAGTCTATAAAGAGTAGCCACATGCAGCTACCGAACTCATTCATTTTTTCCGTCATCTGCCTAAGCGAGAAAATTTGGTCAATGGTTGAACGATTAGCCCTAAATCCACTCTGGTATTCTCCAAGCTGCGATTCCACGTATGGGATTAGACGGTTATACAGGGCAATTGAGAACACTTTATATCCCGTATTTAGTAGACTGATTCCCCTATAGTTCTTGCATTGAGTCGAATCGCCTTTTTTTTAAAAAATTGGTACAATGATAGACTCACTCCATTCTTGTGGCATCGTCTCCGAGATCCACACTTGTTCTATTATCTTTATAATTTCTTCTATTAGTTGCGGACCTCCTGCCTTTAGAAATTCTGCTGGGATGCTATCTGAACCAGGTGCTTTGTTGTTTTTTTTAATTTATCCAAAATTAAATGAATATCAATGCTATCAGGTGGCAACGACTCCCTCTCATTTTCCTCTTCTGGCGGGTTACCAATCGTCTGATCCACCGTTATGGGATTAAGGAGTTTCTTGAAGTGGTCTCTCCATCTTTCTTGTATGTCTTGGTCCACCACTAGTAGCTTTCCCTCAGCATTCCTAATTGCTGAATTGTTGCTGAAGCCTGTAGTTATGGTTTTAACTTCTTCAAAAAACTTCCTTGTGTCACTACTCCTTCTAGAGTCCTCAATTGCCTTCACCTTCTCTAGTAGCGCTTGCTTCTTCTTTTTCTTAAGTACCGTTTTTGCCTTAGTTCTTGCTTCTTTGTACTCATTCCTACTACGTCTAGTATCTCGGCTCAAGAAAACTACTCTCTTTGCATTCCGTTCCGCCACTACTTCTTCACATTCCTTATCAAACCAGGTGTTATCGGTTCTCCTATCCTTCTGACAATACTGGTCCGCTGAATCTGCTATGACCTGCTTCAGGCAGTCCCACTCTCTTTCCACCTCTCTTCCATCTTCAACTGCAGGAATATTCTTCACTCCTTGTTCCATGCTTGACTGGAATGAGTTTCTAATTATTGTATTTATCTTATTGTGGACAAAAATGCACTTATCTAGTTTTTCCCAAATAGTACAGATATAAAACTGTAACTTTGTAATCTCTCGTGTAGAATAGAGCTCGTCACCTATATGCATGGAGTTATAAGACATATGGATAGGCCCTTCCCGTATTTTCTTCAGTGAAGGGTGAGGACAAAACACCAAACGGTCAAGCCCACTTTACCACAACTGGCGACTTGCATTCCATTTTGGTTAGGGTTCTTCCCTATAATTAAATGGGAAAATAATGCATTAAGTATAATAAAATCCCAGAATAAAGCATAAGAAACCAAAATTTTAAACTGAAAAACGGCTAATATGCTGATTATGTGGTGCAAATCAAAATGGCTGCATCTAGTCAGTTACTGCCTCAGCGATTGGGAGATACGCCCCCTTCCACTTGTCTATAACTCCATGCCTTTCTGTCAGTTTTCAAACTTTAAACTGATATCCACATATTATCGCTTTTTAAATAAAAAATTAAGGTATTTGTTCGGATCGGCGACACCACCAAACTGGCTTGACCCGCGCTACACCGACCAGTTCGATCCCTTCACTTCATATTTACATTTTTCAATAGTTCATTCCTATAACTTCACATGTAAACAATCACTTCTACAGTTTCAACTTGGATTGTGTTGTTTAGTATGTTATATTGATGTTTAGACTTCTTAAATGGTAATAGGTAAAACAGAAGTTAACAACACGAGGATTAAGTGTTTTATCAATTCATGTTTTCTTATTTCATCTTATCTTATGTGTAAAAGTGTTAAAAAGTTAAGAAGATTAATTTTTACATAGATTTGGTGTTTTACATATTTATATTTGTTCTATCAATTTAAGTGATAAAATTTAAAACTTGTAAAAGTGTTACAAAACTTAACAAGATTTATTTGTACATGGATTTGGTGTTTTATATATTTTTATTTGTTGTTTCAATTTCAGTTATAAAATTTCAGAATACTTATTTTGTGAATGGATTCTTTGTCATCCATATTACTTTTTGTCCTAAAGTGAGACAGATTGTATAATTAATTCAATAAAACATATCAGTTTATAAATAAATGTGAGAAAGTATATCACAGGTTTCATGTTTTCTTATTTCCACTTCCCTTGAGAAAAGTGAGTGAGACAGATTGTATAATTAATTCAATAAAACATATCAGTTTATAAATAAATGTGAGAAAGTATATCACAGGTTTCTTGTTTTCTTATTTCCACTTCCCTTGAGAAAATATAGCAGAAATTAACATCATCACTTTCAACTAGGATTCTTTCTTATATTATATAATGGCTTATAACATTGAGAATTGACAATGTGAAAATAATCACAGATTGTGAGGTAAATAACTCATTACTATATAATTGTAGAACTATTGTTATAATGTTATAGATTAATGTGTTTTTTTTTTAAAAATAGAAGCCTGATGATGGAACATTGTAGGAGAATAACCTTTCCCCTCTAAAAGTAGCGACTAGAACATCGAAATAAATCGGAAGAAGGTTAGAATCAATAAAAGGTATTCTGGGCGCGCGTAGGGGTTAGTGTCAACCATCCGAACATTTACCCAAATTAATTGCTAAACCTTCCTGGAACTATAAAGATCATGTGTTTAAAATTTGGTATTAATTAATTCAGTACTTTTCGCGGTTGATTGATCACAAACGAAAATGGCTTGCCCTTTCATATAATAGTATAGATAAGTTATAGATTGATAACTAATAAAATAATTTATCCCTTGAATAATTAGTTTCTGTTGATAAATGTGTTTCGAATATCAATATCAATTCGAATATAATATGAATTTAATTTTATATCTAGGTACCAGAACTGAGAATCGATTTTTTGAAATCGGTACCGGTATCCAGTTTCGAAAAGTTTTGTCAACACATCTATAGTTTCGATTCATGTCCCACTTTTTGAATGGGAAAAAATTCAATACATTACATACATTTATTTAGAAACAACCAGGATTTTTTCTTTGCCATCCAAAAGGGTAGTATCTGCGTGAGATCAAGCTGCCAGAATCAAGATGGCTGAAAGATAGGAAATGGCAGTGCCCCAAAATGGGTTATATTTTGATTTTATGAGATATTTATTAATTTTTTGTTGAAAAATGGTCATTTTTTTTTTTTTTTTTGCACCTTATTAAATACAGTCTTAGTTCGATATTCATTGTATATAAACAAACAGAATCGACAAAGTTTTAAAAAATAGATAATTATTTACGACCTTGACCAAGCGAGAGGATGTCAGGTTACTGACTCATGGACCTGATTATAAATTCGACCTTGTTCATATCAGCCGGTGCTATACAGATTTATTGCTGTTTATTCTTTCTTCGTCTGGAGCTCTCTATGCAAAATTCTGAAGATATATACTATATCAGTAATATTTAATAACAAAAGAAAAAAAGGAGTATTTTTTTAAAGTATATTTTTAATTGCTCGATAAATTCAATGCGGGAAAGACCTTTCATGCTGATAACAGAATTTTTTTTATCTATTACGTAACATTGTCTGGGTTGGGTTTTTTATGTAATCTTATATAAGAATTTTAGTGAACAAACGATACTCTAGACTTATCAACATATATCAATTCCATAGATGGTGTACTTTGAGACTAATTTTAATAATATTATATTATTCATTTTATAAAAGTGTTGTTACTTAATTAGACACTACTAAATATTTATTTATAGATACATATATTGAGTTGGGAAAAAAGTAACTTTTTTTAAAATTATTTTTCAGAGTGAATTTATTTATATAAATTTCGAATACTAATCAATGGAATATATTTGGATCGATAACCTATTACTAATTTTCATGTAAACCTATAATTCCGTGACTGTTGAAGTTCTATGATTTCTGGGTAACAAATTGAATCAAACGATTTTCCTAAACATGATTGCCAGCTCTAAACCAATAAGAGTGTTCTGCAGAGATAAATGGTAGTCAGTTGGAGTAAGGTCCAAGTGGATGCATCAGAACTTCCCAGCCAAGCTCTCGAAATTTAAATTTAATTTAAGCTTACTCCTTTCCAATGATCGATTTCGGCTGTTTTTCTTTAATCATCTTTTTTAATCGCATTAGTTGTTCAATGTAGAGAGTCGAATCAAGAGTTTGGATAGGTTTTTTTCCCGATCCCACATTCAGCTCACCCAAAATCAATCCTTTAAAAATTGGTTCGATTTCGCTTCTTTTCAGCCTCGATTCACAAATGAAAACACAGGCCATTAGAATTCTCACTGTTAATGCAAGTGGAATTCCAGTAACGAGCTTCATTTGTTATCCAGTCTTATGCAAACGGTTCAAAACTATTTTATAGTCGATGTTTGGCATCGCAAAGACATCACGAGGTGGAATACGTCGCACACACGGCAAAATCATCAATTTAGGTGGACAAAAGTCAAGTCAAAAGCTTAGAATTTCTGAGTGCTTGACCTTTTTATTATTAGTTGGTAAGACGCTTAATACTAATATTTCCCGCCATACCGTGTTTACAAATAAATAGTAAATGAGTGAGTCCTGTTTACACAAGTGCCTAATAACGAGCAGTGGGATTATCTTTATTCGATGTCGATTTTTTATGTTCAAGGTGTGTGTAGCGCAAAGTCTTTTTGCTTTTATTAACAATGGACATTGCTGAGGCAGGTAAGACATTATATTTCCACACTCGCTATTGAATATACATTGGAATCTGCCTGTTGAGTTAATTTAGCAATTTGTAAATGTACGCCAAGGATTCGTTTGTGGGATTTGTTTAATCAATCCTTCTAGTCTTTAAATGTTGCAAAGAAGTTTTGCGATTTTTAGCGTTTTGGGTGATACATAATTTTTTCAGACACAACACTCCGAATCACTTGGGAGAAATTTTTTGAAGTGGGTTAAGTTTCCCCAAAAAACCCTCCAAGACCACTAGCTGAAATTAATACTTACTTCCACTCAAATTAACAATCAAGAAGATGTGGAGATTGGGTCCTTTAGAACTATAATTTCTTGTCTTTCCGACAAAATTTCGGTAAGGTGGGACAAATGTCACAGAAAATTGGATGATTTTTTCAATAATTACTTTAGTTGGCTTGATTCCGATGACTTGGATTCTAGTATTTGAGCTAACCTACTTGTCAACGCTCAGGACGCCCTGAAAAATGTTTCGAATGTTCTAGTGAGAAAACAAAAAAAAGAAAAGTCAGCGAGTTATTGAAGGTAGACTGTGAAAAATTTACTTCCGCTGCATAGCGCGCGCTTTATGTTTCTGCTAAGTGTGGTTCTTCCAAAGTTGTGAAAGAGGCATCTACATCTTAACAGCCATCTTCTTCTACAAGAAAATTTCACGAATAGCGACAAATTGTGATTTTTTGGCAATACTATTAGTTTCATCGGACCCTATTGTTGCCTCTCTACGAAAACCTGTCAAAAAAAAAAACCCGGTAGATTCAGATATGCTATATTTACTAAAGGGCACTACTCCGAACGAACGAACAATTATCCTTATCAAAGTTAAACCTTGAGAAACCAAATGATGACATGCCAGAGTTATCAGATCAATCTGGATCATCATATGTATTATGATACAAGTGAAGAAGATAATTAGTTGTTTAATATTCATAATTTTTTTTATATTTATCTACCTGTGCTTAATTACGTTTATTAATAATTATAAATTATGCCCAATTTTATTTCTGTAATTGATTTAAATTCTATTTAATGTACATTGATTGTTAAAAAAAAAAAAATAAGATAAAATAAAAGTTTTACAATCTATAATTTGAAGAGTTTCCTAAATGATTTAAAATACATCTATTAGCAGGTTTACGCCACTCCAAGCCAATAATTAGATTTGTTGTATTATTTTTCCCGTATTCTGGGACTTTAAAAGTTAAATGTAGGAAAGTTTTAGATTTTAACAAATAAATTTGATTTTTGACCACTGTGCGCTCGCCACTCGTGTAAAAAAATTAATTAGATTTTTTAATTATTTTTTCTGTAATCTGGGACCTCAAAAGTTAAATATGGACAAGTTTCAGAATTTTATCCACCTAAATCGGTCACATTTTCCACTGTGCGTCGGTCTTCCTCGATTTTTAAAAGAATTTCATCGAATTTTTCAACAATTGGTTGACAAGGGAGAGATGCATCATAAACATCGAAATATCCGGAAAGAAAACGAGTTAATCTCATCTGACTTTAGCGTTTTCTTGAGCAATCTTCGCAGTAAACACAACACAATTTTCGATGCTCCTGAGGTGTACTTTATCGTTTAAAAAGTGAAATATGACGAAATTGAACTCCATTTTTAA
This sequence comes from Euschistus heros, assembly GCA_003667255.2. Classification (NCBI taxonomy): domain Eukaryota; kingdom Metazoa; phylum Arthropoda; class Insecta; order Hemiptera; family Pentatomidae; genus Euschistus; species Euschistus heros. The sequence continues at coordinate 1,366,552 of RCWM02000008.1, read as the reverse complement.
AGCACAATTAATGTTGACTGAGTAAATCAATTACGTTATCTGTATACATATGTAGAATGTTCTATGGACCGTGACATTTCAAACGCGTTATAGTTTGGATTCGGTCAATAAGGATTACTTGCGATAAGCAAATTTAAAGACACCAGGGATAAAACGAGATTTCTTTTTGTCCAAACCCAATACACACACGCACGCACGCACGCACGCATATATATATATATATATATATATATATATATATATATATATATATATATATATATATATATATATATATATATATATAGTTAAGTTCCTTCAGACGAAAAACACAAAAAAAAAAGGGAAAATAAGGAGCGAAATAAAACTCACAAGTGCTGGGTAAAGACTGACTTTATTGCTGTAATAATCCTCTATATATACATTTATCAGTGTTTACATCCCTAAATAGGATTAGGTACAAGATTAAGTTGTATATTACTTCCCTCCTCACCATAACTCCCCCCCCCCCCCCCCCACCAGTTTACGAACACTCCTCGTAAACTCATAGGGTGTAAACAAAAAAAAAAAAACAATATACAAACAATAACAAATTCATAAGTATACTGATATGAAAATAAAATAAATTCTTTTAACTTCACATAACTTTCAATAAAATAACACTTTTGGTAATCCTCTCAATGAAATCCAATATGAACTTACATTACTAATTACATCAAGCATAATACAAAAGAAAAACAACCAACAATAAATAAAATAGAATAATAAAAACAATTACAATTTTCCATTATGTACACAGAGTTACGTCTACTTTCCCGAGACGTCACTCTACAGCACAGAAGAGAGAGTACCTTTCTACCGCATTTTTCCCAGAAATTGAATTATTATATAAAAAAAAATAAATAAAACCCCTACGGTATTTAATATACGCAAAATGAGAAATACGAAACCGATAAAACTAGCGAAACGAGGAATGAATGAAACGAAAACAGCGAAGACCAGTCCAAGCAACGAAGACCAAAAAAGGCCGACTAGGGGACTTAATTCATGTAGAAGCCAATTTTGGCACAGTTGTAGGGAAAGGTGTCCTTAACAACATACTAAAAGTACTGGGGGGGGGGGGTGGAGCTAAGGGAGGGGGGGGGCGCTCTAAAGGTCGTTTTTTTCAGTTTTTCGTTAATAACTCGAAGACTCTTGCCCCTAGCGAAAATGTGTTTAAGTACTAAATTAATAATTATAAAATTCTTTACAAAAAAGGTACTATACACTTTTTTGCTAACAGCAATGCTTAAGGAGATATGGAGCGAGAAAAATGAAAATTAAAAGAAAAAACCCTTTTTTATTGTTAAAAATGAAATGTTTATGGTTTATATAATTAATCTTTTAGCGCCCTTGGTTCCAAATATCAAAAAAAGCTTACATATGTATGTATGTATGTATGTATGTATGTATGTATATTTTTTTTTTTAAGGCTTTTATAGACCTTGGAGATCCTTAGTTAATTAAATACATAATAAATAGTTAAAATAAAGAACATTAAACTAAGTGATACTTATCGAGCCCAGGAAGTATCAGAGCTGTTTGATTAAATAACTTGGATACCGTTCCTATTAGCACATTTTGTTTTCTATACATTATTAAAGATAAGAAATTGCAACAAATTTGGTTCTATTTATTTTTTTGTTAAGATCAATATTTAGAACTGTGGAGGTCGAAAAAATTGGCTAACTTGTGGTAAGTTGCACTTTTCCGCGAAAACACGTTTGTCGGCACTTTTTTGACTATAACTCCCAAATTATTTGTTCGATTTGAATTTTTTTTTTTTTATCTGAACGCTGATTAAATTTGCTTTCTGAACCCCCAAATGTGAAATTTTGATCAAGTCTCGTAAAACACCCATGCCAACACGTTGAAAAACCCATACTATTGTGCAATTCTTTTATTTTTGGTTCATTTCTCACTACAACTCCAAAAATATTGGTCCGATCCCAAATTTTTCATCTCAAAGCTGGTTAAATTTCCTATTAGATTCTATAGATTTAAGTTTAATAAAGTTCCGTGAAATATCCATTCTACCTCGTTAAATTCCGTGTACTGTTGTGAAATCCTTATTTTTTTGGAACATTTCTCGTTATAACTCTAAAAATATTTATTCGATCCTGAATTTCGTTTTTAAATCTTAAAGCTGGTTAAATTTGCAATTAGATCCTATATATCGAATTTTGATTTAAGTCCGTGAAACACCCACGCCAGCCCACTCAACATTTCAAAAATGTCAGGTTTTGCCAAAACATACACACATGTGTGCTAGCATGGGTATTACATGGAATATAATTAAAAGTAATAGATAGGACCTGATTGATAATTTAAGTAGCTTTAAAATGAAATAAAGCAATTTGGAATCTGGAATATTTTTTAGGAGTTATAGAGAAAATATGCCAAAAAAAAACTAGAAATTTTTAACAACTCGCAGTTGTTAGCGTGCTGGCAAGGGTATTACATGGCATTTTATCAAAATTTGATATATAGGACCTAATAGAAAATTTAACCAGCCATGAGATGGAAAAAAGAAATTTGGAATCGAACAAATATTATTAGAGTTATAACGAGAAATGTTTCGAAAAAATAAGGATTTTACAACAGTACGCGGTATTCAGCGAGGTGGAATAGATATTTCATGGAACTAAATTAAAATGAAATATATAGTATCTGATATAAATTTAACCAGCTTTACGATGAAAAAAAGAAATTCGAGATTAGACAAACAGTTTCGGAGTTATAGACAAAAGAGTACCGACAAACGCGTTTTTGAGGAAAAAGTGCGACTTACCGCAAGTTAGCCAATATTTCTTCCTTCACAGTTCTAAAACTATCGATCTGAAAAAAAAAACGAATAGAACCAAATTTATTGCAAATTTGCTTAGCTTTAATAATGTATATAACACAAAATTTGCTGAAAGTAACGGTTTCCGAGTTACTGGATCAAAGTGCTAAATACATACAATTTTTAACACTTTCCCCCCTCCCCTGCCCAAACCTGAAGATGTTTCAAAGAAATCTTTTAACCACATTTACAGCTAAGGTTGATGAACAATATGCAATAGTCAATAGTCAGATCTTGGCTTTAGCTCCACCCCCACCCACCGTACTAAAGTACTAGCGAAACGAGGAATGAATGAAACGAAAACAGCGAAGACCGCGAAACCGAGAAAATTATAGCTCCTTCAGTGGGATTTTTAATTGTTCTATGTGAACAGTTCTACGCCTCCGGGGATCATGAATATGTTGAATCGTGACGACGTTATGTTCTCGGATTGTTACTACTTTGAAGGATCCCTCGTACCATGCTACTTCCTTACTTCTATTTGACCCCACCTTCCGATATACAACAGTCCCGATCTTGATATTCTCCATCCCATCTCGAATCCTGAGATTTTCCCGCGCTACCCTTCTACTCTTCTCCGCCATTATCTTACGCCGTACCCTTCCCCACCTATCGATAAGAGCTACTTTATTCACCTCTAACCGTTCTTCTAATTCATCATCCACCGCCGTGACCCTACTGTCCCTTCGCCTTTCCCGAAGCCCGAAAACGACTTCGACTGGAGAGAATCCCGTCGACATGTGGATAGAATGGTTGTACGCAGATATCGCCTTTGGCATTGCCACCCCCGCATTCAAACCCTTATCGATATGATAAACTCGGAGATGATCTCTCAGGGTGCTATGTAACCTTTCGATCCCTCCCCGACCTTTAGGATGTCCCGGAGTATTCATATGCCAGGTCACGCCCACCTCCTGCATCTCCCTCCGTAGACTGGCGTTATCGAACTCGCGCCCACCATCCGAAACTATTCTATCCGGCACTCCATACACTTGGAACCATGCCCTCAATGTCGCGATCACTGCCTCAGCCGACCTTTCCTACACTGGGTACGCCATCACCAACTTACTGAAGACGTCTATCACTGTGACCCATTTATAGCCCTTCCAGGTGAAAGTGTCCTCTTCCAAATCACTCAACGGCCCGATGGGTGTTACCGTTTCCTCTTGCCTCCCAGTTGGGGGGTGCCGGTCGTACTTATCTGCGTTGCAAATTTCGCACGCCCCAAGCACCTCCTCAATTGGCTTGCGCATTTTTACCCAGAAGTATTTCCGTTTAAGTGCCTGTAATGTTTCTTGCACCCCGCGGTGGTTAGTTTTACCCTGATGGTAAGCTATCATTATTTCCTTTTGCCTATCTGTTTCAGTCACTGTTTCCACCATGAGTTTACACCGGATAAAAGTTCGGTCCAATCCAATCCTCTCCGTTCTCCACAAGTGCTTTATCTTTTCCCATAGAACAGCATTTCCCACGAATAAGTAAAAAGTTTTCCCTGGTCGTGTCTCCTCCTTTAATACTTTTTCGACCACTTCTTTCCTTATCCCAGGTTGTGACCATTTGGTGGTGATGCGATGTCTCCCATATGTCGAGTACTCTACCTTAGTCAGTCCTGTCGTCCTGGTTTTCCAAATGATCTGTCTCCGTTTGTCATTTATAATGTCCTCCCTCTCCTCCATTTCCACGGCCCGTTCGCCCACTGAACTCTCCTCCCTTGATACCTCCGGCCCATCCTCCCTCTCTCCCGCCTCCTGTTCCATCTCTTCCGATTCTCGCTCCCCCTCCCCTTCCGGCGTCCACTCACTTACGAACCTCTGAATTCCCCCCGAATATTCCCCTTCTTCATTTCCTATCACGTTAACCTGTATCGCCCGCGATAGCCAATCCGCTACAATGTTCTCCCTCCCCGGCTTATATACCACCTCCATATTATACTGACTTAACAGTTCTTTCCACCGGGTGATCCTTGCCGACGACTCTTTTAATCTCCCTACCCACATTAATGGACGATGGTCCGTGAACACTTTGAACTTCCGACCAAAGACGTACGGTCTAAAGTGTTTGACCGCCCACACTACTCCCAACAACTCCCTTTCCAACGCGCTGTAACGCGCCTCCGTCTCCGTTAGACGCCTACTCGCGTACGCTACGGGCTGCTCCCCTTTATCGCCTTCCTGAGATAAAACTGCTCCCAATGCATACTCGCTAGCATCAGTGGTAACGGTGAAAGTCTTCGTGAAATCGGGAAATTTCAAAATCGGTTCTTCCTGAAGTCTCTGCATGCACTTCCGGATGTTATTCTCGATCTCGGGAGTATTAACGATTTTTCGGCCCTTTTTAAGTAGATTGTTTAGGGGTACGAGGTGTTTCGCCATATCCGGGACAAACCTTCGGTAGTAATTCAGTGTCCCTAAAAGCCTACGAATTCCTTTTATGTCCGTCGGGATGGCCATCTTCCTTATTGCCTCTACCTTTTTCACATCTGGCCTCACTCCCTCTCCCGAAATTGTATGCCCCAGAAAATTGATTTATTCTGTCCCAATATCGACTTTTCCTCGGATAATTTCAACCCAAACTGTCTCAGTCTTTCAAAAACCCGTCTTAAGTCCTCTACATGTCTTGTCTCGTTCTTGCTAAAAATCAGTAAGTCATCCATATACACTTGACATGTTCCTTCGTCCAGTCCTCGTAAAAATTCGTCCATGAGTCTCTGAAAAGTGATGGGTGCATTTTTCAAGCCAAACGGCATCCTCGTAAACTCGTAATGGCCCCTCTCGAAGGTAAACGCTGTCTTGTACTGATCTTTGGGGTGCATCCTTATTTGGTGGTACCCCGCCTTTAAATCCTTTAAATTCCGTACCGCACTCAAAGCACCTAGTGCGGGGGCATTGTGCTACCAGATGCCCTACCTTTCCGCCCCCGTGACACTTCCTTTCCTCTTTTTTCCAATTTCTCCTTACGGGTCCCTGTCTTTTCTCCCTAGTTGCTAGCCGCTCTCGTCCTCTCCACGGGTCCTCTTGAGATTGCCTGTTCCTGTTGCCATCCAAGCGACGATAGGCCACCCTACTCCATCCTCCTTCAGGTCTCTCTTCCTTCCTCACCTCTTCCTCCCTAGCGCTGGAGTCCACCATTTCCCTGGCGCAGTCAAGGAAGTTCTTGTCTCTGGGGAGTCCTTCTCTCTTGCCAGTCTCCTTCGCTAATTGGACCTTGAGGATCGTAGATAGGAATGCCATCCTCACCTCCACTTCCGCCGCTTCCGTGGTTTCCCTCATCTTTTCAGTTATCCTGTTGAAGTGCCCCAACAATTTACCCGCGTACTGTCCAATTGACTGCAGCGGCCTCCTCATTTCTCTGAACATACTGAAGATATCCTCTTCCGGTGTCCATCGCCCACCTCCGAACGCCTTTTTAAGTCTGTCTTTGATTACTAGCCAGGGAGTGTCTTCATCCGCCTGGATCACATTCAGTGTGCGGCGTTCGACTCGACACACTAAGGCCGCTTTCAAAGCACACGCGTCCAGTGGATCCAACAGGTTTTCCGCTGCTTTTGCCTCGATCCGAGCCATTACTCTATCACCCCCTTTAAGGAAGTGATTTAATTCTCCTATTTCCCCGTCGTATTTTTCAATATCCGAAATTGCCTTCCTCAAATCCTGCGAAGTCGCCGTCTTGATTTTAAGCAATTCCAGGGCGTTCGCCTGTGCTGCCGCCATGTTAGCGTGAACTGCTGCCAGCGTTTCTGGTGGTAGAGGTGCTAACTCAACTTCGGACTGAACTACAAATGCAGGGGGTTTCAGAATATTATTAGCGGCCATTCACTATTTTCCGTAATTACCAATGAAAATGAAAGGTATGAAAAAAGTTTTTAGCGGGATACAAAAAAAATGCTTACCCAGAAATATGTTCTAACGATCCCGGGTTTCGGCACCAGTTAAGTTCCTTCAGACAAAAAACACACAAAAAAAGGAAAATAAGGAACGAAATAATACTCACAAGTGCTGGGTAAAGACTGACTTTATTGCTGTAATAATCCTCTATATATACATTTATCAGTGTTTACATCCCTAAATAGGATTAGGTACAAGATTAAGTTGTATATTACTTCCATCCTCACCATAACTTATATGTATATATATATGTATATGCATATATAATGAATATTATGTCATTTATATCAATCTATCCATAAGCCAATTTTGAATTGGCCACTGTGATCTATTGCGATAGAGGCGTAAAATTATTTATTTATTTTTTTTTTAAATCCTGAATAAAAGTAACGTTTACATAAAACTATAACGATAAGGATAAAATCATTCAACGGAAGTATATTTTGTTTACAGGAACTCCAAAACAAACTGGCAAACTGTATCTTGGTATGATTCACTGCGTAAAACAGATAAATGTTTCAATTTAAAATTAAGAGATCACAGGTAGTAAAATATCTAGCGGGAAAAAAAAAACTGTTTTAGGTGTGTGGTTTCTCATCTTGTTAATTCCAATTCATCCAGATATGGGTTGTTCATTTTATTTTGATTATTGTAAAAAATATATTTTCAACAATAAACAAATAATTTAACACTGAATAGAAAAAAAAATGTGAAAATTCCAGAAGAACTAACAGATTTCAAATGGTAGGACCACAGTTTTATAATATGACAATTGCTTTATAAAAGGACTAACGTAAGGGATGTACAACGTTTAGATATAACTATATCTATCTTTCTTTCAAAAACCGGATGAACACATAACTGGAAAAGAAAATAAGATGAGATTAGAAGAGAAAATGACATTATGTAGCATTAATGATTGAATTTTAATATCTCTTAATATCAGTCTTCAATTAGCTGATTATCAAGTACTCATACTATAGAAACCAAGGATGCAGAATTCACGATGAGAAAGATAATTCAGGAATATTCCATATTTAAAGTCATTATGAAGACAATGTATACAAAATGCCATCTAAACAAATATAGCCAGAATCTGGATGCCAGATTCTGAAACCCACAACTGAATTTAAGTATCCACGAAATTTGTTGAGCGCAGTTGACAACAATGTCTCGGACATAAAAAACAGAATAAGCTATGACAACAATTATTAGCATTTAAAATATATCAATCGAATATATTTGAAATGTTTTAAGTTTCTAATCCTTTTAGATATAGCAACTGATTCGTACGTCTCATGTTACTTATCTTATCACTGAGCCCAATCGATTTTTTTTTTCGCGAGTAAAGCTTGCATCATCTATTCGTAGAATGACTATTGCTAATAAGATTCTTATGTCTGGTTAGGCACTCGATGGAAGTACAAGGTTCCATTTAATTGTATTCACTTTTTAATTTTTTGTTTCCCCAGTATATTAGTTTTTCCTCTTAATATTATTCGAAAACTGTAGCGTCCCATCGATGATAGAAGTTATACATTAGGCGTTAACATTTATTGTGGCTCGAAACTAATTATTATTCCGAACATATTGGAATAGAACTTTCCATATTAGAAAAGATAAGTAGACTACCAAGTCATTGTAATCAAAATCTCAAGGTCCATAGCAAAAAATAAATTCAATTTTTCAGACCAAAACCATCAGGACGGTAGCTATAAGAAGATCTTACCAGGGTTGCTACCTTTCGACCTCTTTCACGAAGCGAAAAGGCAGTGTGCTTTAACTGAGGAGTCTCCCTGGGACTATATAGGAAGACACGAAGGGCTAGGAAAATTAAAGCATGCTTTGGGGCGATCTTTTTTTTTTTTGTTTTTGCTTAGAATAGAGGCTGATTTCGTTTAAAGCCAGAAACAACTCAAAATTTCTTATTAAAATAGGAAATAATAGCGATACAAAAACTTTTTAACTTACAAATAAAACTGGGAGGGTATTTTATTTAACTTAATTTCCTCCCATAGACCTATTTATGATCACCAACAATCCTTTTTTGAAAACTTAACAACTAAACACACTACTGTAGACATTTATTAACGAGAGTATATAAACTTTCATGTTTATCAAATAAGTCATTTTTTTTTTAATCTATTACTACCCATTACAGAAAAATATTTTAATTTTAGAAATAACATTGTAAATATATAGTTGAAAAATGAATTCACGTGAATTTAAATGTTTTCAAATAGAAAAAAGTAATAAAATTTTATGAATATAAAAATTATCCAAAACATTAATATTTATTGATAGATAATCATCATAGAAATGGAGTTAAGAAACATTGAATAATATGGAAGATCGGGGAAGATCAAATTATAGTGAGAAGAGCCCAGCACCCTCATAATAGAATCATAAATTCAGCAAGGGATAATAATTATGATTTTTTGGCCAGGATAATAGTAAATGAAAGCATAAAAATTAATAAATTTTGAAATGTTTAATATTAATTAATAAACTTAATTTTTTTTATTTAAAATTTTTTTTAAGAAATGAAAAAAATTTAAATTTTTTAAAAGGTGTGGTACCGATTCATGTAAACGTTTAATGTCGTTATTATTTATACATAGTTTGTAAGACTTTTTCATCAAAGCCCTCTCAAGAAACGTATTCTACATTAAAGTACTGAAAGCAAATTGTTCTTATGCCAAGTTCTTTGCCATTTGTAACCATGCAAGGGAATAGTTTCCAATCTGAAATTGATTCACGTCCAAATTGTGTCATTGACTCAATGACATTAAAATGTTATTTAATCTGTCAATCAAAGATATAATTGATCTGATACATTCTCATTTAATGTTTTAAATTGTTTTTATATTCATATATCCTTATAATACTTTTTTTTATTTTATAAGTGAGCTGACTGAAGTTACAATAATTCAAATTCTGAAGACGTGATGGGAGAGATGTCCACTAGTGCTCAGCGGCGGCGGAACATAGAACGAGATCAGATCAATGGGAGAGGGGGGAAGGTGTCAAAGTTTTTCATGAGGTAACTTCTAATCTGAGTGTGCTACTGGATGTACCGAATCGCTCCTAAGGGTAGTTTAGTGTGATCAACAAGAAACTAAGACAACGTGAGTGTAAATTCTATATTCTAGACTTATTCTTTCTGAACACTGTTATTGTTATCACAATAATAATGTTTTCGTTTTAACTGTCTCCTTGTCCAAAATTAATTTAAGCCATAGTTAATAGAGTTGTTCTTTTAGATGGAGTGGTTGGGATCATCCATAGATACGCTTTATAGCCTTTCAAGTTGGTACCTTGGAAGTGCTATGACATCTTGCTACATTCTTTATTATTTGTTTGAAGTTGTGAAGGTATCGGTTTATCTATCCTAAACTACCCCTCTTACTCTCCTCTAATATTTGATTATAACAAAATTCTATTTTATTTTAGAAACCCATCCTAGCCACAAATCCCAAAGGCAAATTTTATGAACTAATTGAAAAAAATATGCCAATACTAAAAGAAAAATTTTGGCCTACATTGTGGTGTATAGAATCAAGAGCGCAAACTATTATTGCTGCATTTGTACGAGTATCATTTATTCCAGGGGTTTCATATAAGAGGTATTGGGACTAGTAAAATTAGTCAGATTTATTTTATATTTATCAAAGCTCGATTTTATTTGTATCATTGAAATTTCAGAGAAATCCTGACTCTGAAAGATGGAGGAGAAATTTGCTTAGATTGTTTAGAACCTAAGGAAGGATTGCCTCCCAATGCACCAACACTAATAGTTCTTCCTGGTAGGTTCATCTTATAATATATATGTTTCCAAATTTGTTTTAGAACATAGTTTTGATTGAATCTTTTTTTTTTTTTTTTTTTTTTAATGTTTCTATCTTGTTAATTTTGTATTTCTGATTGCATAAGTTATCAGGTGAACATATGTATACTAATATGATAGGTACATTTCTTGTGTCTCATGTTTATTCTTATATTTAGGTTTAACTGGAAGTAGTAACTCTGACTATATTAAAGGGCTAGCTTTGACTGCATCAGACCTCGGGATTAGATTTGTTGTCTTCTGTCAGAGAGGGATAGGAATTCGCATCAAGGTATGTAGTATTTTATAATTTTTTAATTAATTGGGGATATCTTGGGCACCATATCATAAGGTTACATACTTTTTCGGTTGTATTTTGTTTACATTAGATGAATTTAAGAAAATGATCAATTAGTTATTTATAAAGTGATTCATTAATGAATTATGATCTGATAAAGATAGACGACTTTTATGCCAAAAAAATTCATGGCTCATCAGCTAATGTAAATAATATCTTAAGTGGTGGGAGCAAGTTATCTCTCGTACTAAAAGATAAGTAATTACCAGGGAGGCCTTGGGAGTTCGGAATGAAATTTCAATTGTTAACCTGGGATAAAAAAATAAATATTTGTGGATTAAATAAATATTAATAATTATAATATATGAATATTAGGGGTTTTTAGGGTTCACGAGATCTGAAAAATAAATTAATACGATTAATAAATAAATTAATCATATTAATAAGTAAATGATGAAGTTTGTGGTTGTCATTCACATGCATCACAGTACAATTTTAATTTAGATTTTCGAGTCTGGATCACTAGTTTGTTATTTAAGTTGAAGCTCAGTCGTATTATTTCATAACAAATATATTAATATGTTGTCCTCTTATTATTAAGTAATCATAACCATAATTTTATTGAATTAATAATATAATCTGGAGATGTAAAATTGTATTGAAAAGCACTATAGTATAAAGGTAGATGCTGTTTGATTTCAGCCTGTGACAATTGAATTAATGTTTGTGAAAAGCATACAGATTAAACCTTGATTTTATATTTTGGTTAATAAATAATAGGGCAACCTTCCCTTCATATCCTGATTTGAGTATAAGAGTGTTAAATTTAACTAACAACACGTAATTACAAACTTTGCTTTGTTAAATTTTCAGACTTTAAGATAAAAAAAAATTAATTTTGCCCATGCCTTTATGTTTTTATACTGTGAATTTTTATTTTCTTAGTTTATATTTAAGTTAATATTTAATAATTATAACTTTGCAGACACCTCGTACTTATTGTGCTGCTAACTGTGAAGATTTACTTGAAGTTATTGATCATGTTAAAACAAAATATGAAGGTAGTTTATTGGGTGCTGTTGGTGTTTCCATGGGTGGGTAAGTAATACTTTGTATAGCAAAAGTATAATAAATAATTTATGTTCCTTTATCATAGTTTTGGTAAAGCTTTTTACATCTCTGTGAATAGATACTTCTGTCCAATGGTTATTATCCATCCTGAGCTAAAAACAGTACAGATAAAAGTTTAATTAATATCTGTGAAAAATGAGTTTTTAAAAAATGTATTCATTTTCAAAGTTTATGCCAAGACCTTTTAAATCCATTTAGTTTTAAATTGAAAAAGATAAGTTTTATAATGGTCTTCAATTTTTGATTTTACCTTTTTTTTAAGATATGAACTTACTTTTAACTAAGCTTCCTTAGAAGCAGATGTTCTGTTCTTGATGTAATAACCATGTAATATCAAAATATTTACTTACTTAGTTGTTACATCATATTGTTCATATCTGGATAATTGACAAAATTGAAGTAAAAAAATACCTACGGTCTGTTCGCTTTTCATTTTTGATGTAAATCATATTTATGTATGAAAAATAAATGTTCACAATGTAATATATCAAACTAAAGAAAATCAGAAACCTTTAATTATTATGTATGCACTTGATCCTTCCTTTTGATAATGTACCTCGATTTCCTTTAAAAAAAATTTTTTTTTTAGTCTCATAAACAGCTATTTTAAGTATTTTATTAGTTCAATTATTTGATTATCTTATCTTATATGTTTGAATTTAAAGGTTGATTCTTGGAAACTATCTTTCATCAGCTGAAGGAAAGAAAACTCCACTTTCTTGTGCAATGATAATATCCGTACCATGGAATGTTCATATTGGGACTCAAAGTATAGAAACTCCAGTCTTAAACATGCTTCTGAACAGACATTTAGCCAGTGGTCTCTGTAATATTGTTCGAAGGTACTTGTTTATCTTTATTATTTAATTTGATGTATTCAAGAGGTTCAAATAATATGTTTATCGAAACTATTATTTAGCAGTGTACAATTTATAGATTAGAGATCAAAATATTGTAGTTATAGTTACAGTATTGAAGCTTCCCATATATTTCGATGAGATTTTTTTTTTTTTTAATGAGGTGTAGAATTCCCAAACTAGCCAAGTCTACTTTTCAAACATTTTCTCAGCTGGTCGATAAAGGTAAAAGTCAGAATGGATTAGGAAGGGAAATTATTTTTTGTAAGGTAGTTTTCAATGTGATTTAACTAATTTTTTGAGAAAATCTTTCACCTAAAGATATTCTAATAGAAAAACTATTAATCATCATCATAAGGTATAGTTGACTGTGATATATATAGGAGATGTAGATAATTAGGGTAGGCAGTATCTTTGTAAATTGCAGTAGGCAATATCTTTGACTGCCTACCCTGATTATCTACATCTCCGAAAAACTATTAAAAACAAAAATAAATTTTAATTGGAAATTGGACTTAGCTAGTTTCGGAATTCTACACCACAAATACAATTAAGCCTTTTGATTATCTCTCTTCAATATATGATACTTAAATATCTTAGTTAGTTTTATTGTTTTTATAAAATTTCTATAAATATGATTTGGAATATTCTCTATGTGTGAGATTAAATTACATTGAGCCACAACATGAAATCAAAATATTTATATGGCCTTGACTTTTATGACTGAAGGTTTACTCTTTTTTTTTTTTCAATACTATGAAGTAAATACTGTTTATTTGAGGTGATAATATTTTTGAAATATTTAAAAAAATTAATAAACTTACTTCATTTCACATTATATAGGATTTAAAAATATAGCATATATTGAGAATATCATCTTATCCCTGTATTAAGCCTGTATTAGCTTTTCCTCACTAATTTCAGCTCTGATAATGATCAACAATGTGGGTCTAAGTATGTGTAGAAAATAAATGAAACATCATAAAATTATTGTGTGGTTCTGATTATTTATTCTTAAAATCTATCTGAAGATGGAAGTAAACTTTTAAACGTTCTTACTTTTAAAAAAATAATTGGAATGATAGCTTATCACTTGATTAATATTTTTTTCACAAATTATTTCCAAAGAATAATTAATAGATATGTAATTATAGTATTATACATTTCTAATTTTTCCCACCTTTTTTCAATAACAACCTTATTTTTGTTTTAGTATGCGCTCCGTTCTTGATACTGGCAAATATGTTATCGATGACATTCTCAAGGTAAGTTGTTTTCCTCTGCCTTATTTTTAAATTATTAAGTGACACTTGATAACTTATTGTTATCATTATATGAAGATTGGTAGGCTAGAAGGGTCCGGTAACCATAGTTCTGAAAAAATCGAAAATGTAAATTACAAAGTCTGTATTTTTTACCATTTGAAACGGGTTCTTAAATTTAAAAACATGTGACTATCCTCTTTCTAGCCTGCATTAGACCAGCTTAAGTGCTATTACATGGGACAAGCTAACAGGTGGCGATGAAATCTCAGTTTTGATTTTTTTGGACATTTCCCCTTCTAGCCTAACACTGTTTATATATACTTCATACATTGTGTTTTGTAACTATAACTAGTGTTAAACAATAAGCTTTTTTAGTTTCAATGAAAAGGAGGCTGTGTTTTTCTATTCCACAAAATCGTCCCTTAAAACTATTTACTTTTTTCATGGATAACTAAATGCAACTAACATGCTACATACAGTTAGGTGCAAAACTGAGTCAGTGCCTTAAAAATTCATAAAAAATAGCATTATAATTTATTACTAAATGAAAAAAAACAAAAACAATTCCACAACCGTGGAATTCCACAAACGGCATTTATTAACCGTGTTTATTATTACTTTAATAAAGAAAAAAAACAGTTGAGCTTAGTCACAATTTTAGTTAATAATTACTGCAATCGTTATTGGTTCACTTTTGCACTGGAAATAAAAAATACTCAATTCGTGATTTTAATATTTGGTCCAAATACCTTTCACTATTTCAACAGCTGCACCCTGTTTTTCAATGCTAAATTTGCTTTTGGTACTACTATTGCTGTATTCATTCCTATAGAATGTTTATGCTTGATGGTGGTACTTTTTATGCCTTTAATAGCATTATTTTCAAAAATGCCTTTTAATCTTCTATGTTTGGTGTCAGAGAATCTCAGACGGCCATGGCAAACTTGAAATTCTTGCTTATTTACCTGATTTTTTGCCAGTTTTGTGTATGTTTGGGATCATTATCCAGCTGGAACACTACTTCATACAGGTTACGCTTAAATTTTCAAAACCTTCCGACAACTGTGTCATTAAAAATTAATTTAGCAATGAACTAAGCGATTTTGTTTTTTTACACTAATACCAAGTATAAACATAGTATACTTGAGCGCAAAGCCTTGTTTAAACCCAGTGCAAAAGTGAGTCAATCAATATTAATTTGGTATATCAATGTTTTGAAATATAGATATTAGACAATATTTATAGAGATTATAATTTTAAAACATAACACTTATAAATTAAAACACTTTTAGTCAATATAAAGGGTGAGTAAAAAAAAACTCTTCATGTAAAAAAAAAATTGGGTGTAACTGGATCAAAAATAAAGAAAAATACCGCAGACCTTTCCTTTCTAATCCAACCCATTACAGATATACGATAATTCAAAGAGTTTTTTTAGGAAACCACGTTTTTACCATAAAAGCGGTAATATCTCCATTTTGTTTAAATATTTTTTAAAATTTTAACCAAATTTTTGGATTTAGCATTAAATTTCCTAAAAGAGCAGAGTACATTGCTATGTATCAAACCTATAGGTTTTAATTTAGCAAGCATAATTTTTGCATGGTGCACAATAGGGTAGCCCCTTCACAGCCTTTTACCGGTGGTTGGGGAATTCACACCTTTTATTGGGTCATACAACAAAAGACCATTTCTCTACCTGCTTATCCCTTACCCTGTATTTGGTGTAAGCATGATATTTTAAGTTTATGATATTTGGGGTAAACATGATATTTTAAGTTTTTCTAAAATTCAGAAAACTAGGAAGTCAGTGGGCGTGTCCAAGTACAGAGGTTGGAGCCTATTCTTCAAGGGGCGGAAAAATATTCTCTTGGTCTTGATTATTCTCTTTATAATTAGGACATCTTAATTATTGACCCCATAGTAACCTTGTGGAGAAGAGATTACATAAATTGAATTAATTAGTAATATAAAAAATACTTATTTATATTTTGTAAGGAAATTAGATTAATGCTGATCCGAATTCGACAGACAGACTCTTTATAGAGGCTGGGTATACCCCAGGAGAGTCTCCAGACCTTGAAATCGATCCATGGCTGAAATATCTAATCGTGGGTTATCCACAGAGTGCTAGATCACTGAGATGTACGAACTCAAAAAAAAATTATAATAAATGAAAATAGAAAAAACCTGCATGTTTCAAATTTTTTAATTTAAAAATTTGATGTTTTTGAAAAATAATATCTGTGTATAATATATATTTAAGTATATTTATTTACTTTTCCTTAATACTAATAAATTTACATTATGTGATGCTCTTTAAATAAATCAATTTAATAAATATTATTAAAAACAACAACAAAAATTGTTAAATAATGTTACATATGGTCAGTTGTTTAAAACAATTTATAGCATTAACATTTTATTACATAATGTTTGTTCGGTCAAATCGTACTTCAAAGCTTTAAGAAAGCTATGCTTCCCCCCTCAGTCATTCCCAGAGTGCCTTACAGCTGTTTTAATTGTTTAATTTTTCTATTCTAGTTCTAAATAAATAATATAATATATAAATATATAATAAGCATAGTAATTCATAATTTTTTATTATTATTTTTTTAGAGTAAAACTATTAGGGAGTTTGATAAGCAGTTCACTGTAAAGCAATTTGGATATAAAGATGTAACTGATTACTACAATCACGCCACCATCCATGACAAAATACACAAAGTTACTATACCTCTTCTGTGTCTCAGTTCTGCTGATGATCCATTCCAACCCATTGAAGGTAGGTTATTATACATTCTTAAAAGTATTTTATTTTCTATTAAAAATAGCGTGAAGTCTAATCTGAACTAATACTATGTAGATTATTCACTTGTTATTCAGTTCACTAATTGTAAGTTATAATATTACATTTTTTAAGGTGATGAAATGGTCATTTAAATGAAAAACTTGATGTGTTTATTCATCCTGACTGCACCCATGACCATTTCATCACCTTAATTAAAACTTACAGTCAACAATACAATCATCATCATTACATTTTTTAGTTGTCATAATGTAACAAAAGTAATTGGTACTGTTTATTTGTAAAACCTGCAGTGGATCTCATTTATTATAATAATAGTTTGTTGCATTCGTTATTTTTGTCCACTTAACTTGATTACATAGAGCAAATGTTTATAGTAAACTAATAAATCAAACATTTTAAGAATTAATTTAAGCATAATTTATCTTAATTTTCTTAATGATTCTAGGCATCCCACTTGATGAAGCTTACAAAATGGATAATCTTTGTATTGTTGTGACATCTAGAGGCGGGCATATCGGCTTTATGGAAGGCATTTTTCCAATAAATAAAGAACAGTACATGTTCAGGGTTTTTGGTAAATATTTCAAAACCATGCTTCTAGAAGATGGAATAAAACACTTTAAGAAGGAAAATGATGTGTTGACATAGAAATAATGCACAATTTTTCTTGTCGATTATCTCTCTTATTTTCTTTTCTTCCTTTAACTACTATGTTAGAAACAATATTTTTAGGGGCCGCTCAAGGAAATAATCTGTTGACTTGCCTCATAATTTTTTTACTTTAAATATATTTATAATACCTTAGTATTAAAAGAAATTTTCCTTGTTTAATATTACTAATATTTTATACGTAGCTGTAAATTTATGTAAAGGTAATGTCAATTATTAATATTTTTTTCTACCTAGCATTGATTTTTTAAACTGCTGGGCTCTATTTAATTTAATTAAATATTTTGTGAAAACGTGATCTTTTTGTCCTAAATTGTTAGGACTGATATGATACTGGGTTATAAAAAGAGTCGGTTACTTAGAAAAATATATTTGTAGTATTTAATATTTTAATATTTAATATACAATTTTTGTTAGGAATTTTGTTGATGATATTTATTTATTGAAAATCCTGCATGCTTAGTCTATATATACATGATTTTCTTTATAAAATTTTATGTATTAATACATATTAATCTGGGAAAGTTAAAAAAATTTTAATGTGGGTTTTTCGCTTCCATAATTATGCCAGCACAAGCCTTTTTTAAAAAAGTCTACTTCATTTAAATTTAAAAAAAAAAAAAGGAAGAAATTATTAACTATGTCTTCCCTGACATATAAAAAAAATATTTTTGAACTGTAATTGTACATTAATTAATTCACAATGAACTATTATTTTTTTTATGATTTGTCTTTCCAAAAGTGGACCTATACCACTTTAGAAACTGAGTAAACCAACATATTTTATACTTAAAGTAGTTATTACCTATAAAAAGGCAATTTTAACTACAATTAGAACTATTTAGAATTTATATTTACTAATCTACAACATATTTGAGTATCTCTTAGAATAGATCAAAAATGTAGCTATATTCCGTTGCAGATATACTCGAAGACTTTTTTGAGGAAATCACGTTTTTTCCCATAAAAACTGTAATATCTCCATTTTGTCTAAATATTTTTCAAATTTTGGCCATTTTTTCAGATTTAGCATTAAATTCCCTATAAGAACAGAGTACACGTAACCTTGAATTTTACAAACTTGGTATCTATTGATCTTCACCTTATATTTATATATATAACATATATTTTAATATATATATAGGTATATTTTATATATATACATATATATCCCCTGTATATAGCTAACGGCAAAACTATATTACATTGAAAATCTAATAAAATAAATCCTAAATAATAATAATAAATAAATAAATGTAATAACATGAGATCCTCTGATGTAGTGTCGCTTTATTGACAGTTTTCCTTTATTTTCTATTAAACAATCATTTTTTCCCTTGCTTTTTTATTCCAATGAAGAGTTTATTATGTTTAAAATGCACATATAATGTTTTATTTACCCAAGTAACTGATTTGTATACAAAATGAGAACACCATGTTTTTTCGGTTTCAAAATTAAATATCTCCATGAAATTGAAACAAAATCATTACGCTACAATCTACTTCCACTTGAATTTTAATGAATTCCACTTGCCACTTAGGTAGGTAATTAGGTAATATCATATCAAGGCGACAAAAGTGTCAAATCCTAATAATTCTAGTTCATTACACTTTCAAACAAGTAATGATCAAATTTTAATAAATCCAAAATTACATTAAACTTTGACGATAACAAAAAAGCAAATTTCAGTGTAATTGTAAAAATTATTCACCCATTTCTTGAACTGAAATGAAAATATTTAAAAAATATTTCTAATCATTCCACTGAACAATAATCTACATAGAGGAAAAATAGTCCTGTCTTATAGAATTTAGTAAATATTCATTTGTGCATTTTTTTTTTTTTCTTCCCAACTATTTGAACACTACCTAACTAAAATTGGTTTGTTCTTTGATTGACACTTTTCTTGCTGGAAAGTGGTATGTAAATTGCAAAATTAGTCTTAGGTATTTAAGTTCTAATTAGTCTTAAAAATGCTACGATAGTGAGATTACTATTAATAAGAAATTTACATTATCTTGTCTATTGTCTTTAAAGCTTTATCCTAGTTTTATGAGGAGCAAGGTAGTGTGATAAATAAATGGAAAAGTGATATTGGATATAGCCATGGTTAGGGTCTGTGATTTACAGTTTATAAAGGTGTTTGTACACACTTTCTGTTTTATTTATTAGTAATTTAAAATAAATACTCAATTTGATTCTTTTAAGTGCTTCCGCATAATAGAATAGTGTCAAGGAAAAAAAAAAATAAATATATATATATTTTTCCCCCTTGGCACTGTGTCATACATATATATATATATATATATATATATATATATATATATATATATATATATATATATATATATATGTTTGTATATTAAATATAACTAGCACATCAATGGAATTGCTATATATTATTAGCTATAGGAAAAAAATAATTTTTAATTTTGTTTCTGAAATGTTATTTTTCTATTAATTGAATGGAACAAAAAGTAAAATGTAAATCAAAATGTTAATTTTTTAGTGTTACTTATGATTGTTTTGTAGTATAATACTGATAAAAATGCAGTATTAAAAGAAATAATATACCTACATTGTGATATATTAAATATAGAATAAATGTTTAAAAACCGTTCTTAAACCTTTTTTAAATAATATTTATTATTTTCATCATTATAAAAAACTGTTCATAAAAGGTTTGTATTATTGTACCTACTGGAAGTGCTTTGAAGTTTTGATAAAAGTTTTTAACTGTATATGGTATATCACTGTTGTTTTTTTATTCAGTACTAATTAGAACAATTATGTTATTATTTTTTAAAATATATTTTTATTTATAATATCATGCCTTATATTTTTTCCCCTCCAAATATATAATGTAATGTAATAATATAATAATGTAAGCACATTGTATATGATGATTGAACCATAAAAACAAACTGATAAATTCTAATTCAACTCATGCTGTACCCAAGATGTAACTATTAGTTCACCAAATACTTGTGAAAACTTAAACTATCACTGCTAAAACTTGATAATATGGAACAACCTTCTTTAAATGATGATTCAAGTTTCTGTACTAGAAGATGTAGACAAATAGTTTAAAATCTAATACCGAATTTATATAAATTTCAACTATAAATATATTTTTCAAATTGAAAATTTTGCTGCCCATAAATTCACAGATCAAGAAGTGGTAGATTGAGAGGAATAAAGGAAGAGATTAAATTTATAGTTTTATTAAGGAAACCTTGATATGTGAAGATATGATTACTAAAAAAAAAAAAAAAGTAATTGTTTACAATACATTCTAATCTTGATAACTTTTTTGGCAGTCCCCTGAAAATCAAGAATTGATAAATTGTTAGCAACTTCTATTGGTATTTTTTATTTGAAGACTAATTTCAAATGTTGAACATTCATTAATGATTAATTCCCTGTTGACATATGCAAGTTCTTGAAAGTGTTAGCCAAGAGGAGTTGGATTGATTTATGGGAAGAAATCCAGGCAGGTAATAAATTAAAAAATATTAAAAGTGAAATAAAACAATAGAGGACTTCCAATCGAAAAAACAGAAGAGAAGAGGTGATCACAGGGTTGAGGATTGGTCATTCTGGTGTCACACCTGGTTACCTTATGGGTAGAGACCGGATTTCTGTGTTATTGCACGTTTACTTCGGTTTGATTTAGCGCTCTCTAACCCAGGTAGTTATCTCATTTATAACCTAAGGATTCTTATTCTCAAATTTTATTTTGCACGAAATTGCACAAATTTGACTTTTTGAGTTTAATTGCACGAATTCGGGTTTTACTGCACGAAATTGCACAATTGAACCAAATTCATCAAATTTTATTCACTTGACCATTTATTCTTTGAAAATTCTACTTACGATTATTAGGCAACATTTATAACATTTATTTATATTAAATAGGTTAATTAGTTTTAAATTGAAAGTAAAAAGTCGCTTAAAACAACTATTTGTGACCTACTACTTTTAAATGATCTTATTGAATTAGGAGCTTTGAGGATTTAGGTAAACAGGATCGAGGTACTTCCTAGAGCTAAGTCGTTTCCTAAGAAAAGTATACTCCCCGCTTCCCATTGTATTCCCCACTTCTGATTTAGCACAAAGAGTCAGTTGTTGACAAGATTTCAAACAATCAACTTTGAAAATGCCAAAAACGGCCGCAAGTGTTTCTAAAAAATTGAAGCAATGGACAAATGAATATCCAGAACTGAGAATTGATGGGAACGAGGTGTTTTGTTCTTGCTGTGTGAAAACAATAGGCTACGATAGGAAATCGCAAATAGACGCACATTGCAAATCAGGTAAGTTGTATTATTAATTTATAAAAAATGATTTTAGCAAGAATCAATCAACTTTGTTTTATTATTCTCTCGAAATTTACTCATGGTGGACTAGAATTAAACTAAAAATCAACTTTCTTGAAACGGTCGTAATTAAATTAATTTTTGTTCTAGATTCCCATAAACGACAGCTTGAACTTAAGAAAAAAAAACCTGTGCAACAAAGTGTCGTAAATTCCTTCCAAGCATCCTGTATTAAGAATGTGTTCTACGTTGACTTGTGTCAAGCATTAGTAGGGGCTAATATTCCTTTATTCAAACTACCAGGTATGCAAGTTTAAAATGTCGTTTATTTCTTAAAATATATACACAGTAATTTAAAAAAAAGTATAATATATTTTATTCAAAGTACTGACCCTCGCTTTCTACACATTCTGTCCATCTCTCGGGCAATATATGGATACCATTCCAAAAGAATGCTTCATGTTTATTTGAAATCCATTCATCGAGCCATTTTCGTACGTTTTCGAAATTGTTGAAGTGTTGCTCCGCCAATGAGTGTCCCATCGAGGTGAGAAGAGGTGATAATCAGAAGGCGCCAGGTCAGGTGAGGTGATAATCAGAAGGCGCCAGGTCAGGTGAATACGGCGGGTGGGGTAGGAGGAGTTCCCAACCAAGCGAAGAAATCGTTTCCTTAGTCAATCTGGCTGAATGTGCAGGAGCGTTATCATGCTGAAGAATGACTTTGGCGTGCCTGTGAGCCCATTCTGGGCGTTTTTCGATCAATGCGTGACTCAAATTGATCATTTGTTGTCGGTAGCGCTCGGTATTGACTGTTTCGCCGGGTTTGAGAAGCTCGTAGTAGACTACTCCCTTCTGATCCCACCACACACACAGCATTGTCTTCTTCCCAAAACGATCCGGTCTTACACTCGATGTGGATGGTTGTCCTGGCGTTACCCATGATTTTTTTTCGTTTGGGATTCTGAAAATAAATCCATTTTTCATCGCCAGTTACAACTCGATGCAAAAAACCCTTTCTTTCGTGGCGTAAAAGCAGCATTTCGCACACAGTTTTTCGTTTTTTTCGTTTTTCCATCTGTCGTTCGTCCAATTCATGTGGAACCCATTTTCCAACCTTTTGAATCTTTCCCATAGCTCTCAGGCGATCGGAAATGGCGTGCCTAGTGACATTCAACTGTTCTGCCATCATTTGTTGGGTTTGGGTATTGTCTTCGTATAATAAAGATTGCAATTCGAAGTCTTCAAACTTTTTTGGCCGATTTTCTCGTTTTTGATCAGTAACATCAAAATCACCACGTTTGAAACTTTGAAACCAACGTTCACATGTCCTGACGGTTGGAGCAACATCGCCATAAGTCTCAACAAGAATTCGATGACATTCAGATGCCTTTTTCTTTTGATTAAATAAGAAAATCATGACATGCCGCAAATGCTCTTTATTTGGCTTAAAATTAGACATTTTTAACACCAAAGAAAGGTATGATACGTCCACGTAAACGACTTAAAAACAACTGACTTTTGTAAACAAATGACTAACAAACAAAATAGCGTTTAGAGATAAGCAAATCCTTCAATAGGCTAAGAGCGCATTCTATTGGAATTAAAACTACATTTTAAACTTGCATACCTGGTACAGTCACCTTCTTTCCGAACATTTTTATCAACTTACACTCAGAAAATCATACCGGACGAAAGTAGTCTGAGAAAAAACTATTTAGAAGTTGTTTTTAACTCGACAATTATGAAAATTCGAGAAAAAATTGGAGTCCACAACATATACGCTATGGTCGATGAAACTACCGACGAAAGAGGCCTTTACATTTGTAATCTATTAATCGGAGTTCTTCATCCGGAGATTGAACCGACACCATCGTTGATTTCATGTAAAGTAATTTTGAATACAAACCATGAAACGGTCTCACGTTTCATTAACGACAGTCTAATGGATTTTTTTTAAAATACTGAATACCAGAACAAAGTTCTGCTATTAGTGACAGATGCAGCTCCCTACATGATGGCAACTGGTCGTGCTCTGAAAACATTTTATACAAATATGATTCACGTCACATGCGTTGCTCATGGGTTGAATCGGGTGCTTGAAAAAGTGCGAGACATCTTCCCAGAAGTCAATAAACTGGTAAACAACGGAAAAAAAGTATTTCTCAAATCCCCATCTCGTGTGGTAAAGTATCGCAATGAAATGCAATGTGAACTTCCGCCAGAACCTGTTTTAACGCGATGGGATACATGGTTAAATGCAGCACTATTTTACGCCGATAATTTCCAAAGATTTCAAACCTTTATGAATAAATTAGAAGAAGACGAGATAAAATCAATTTTGGAAGTTAAAAATGGTTTAAATTCACCGACAATCATATCCGATTTAACGTTTATTAAATCGCACCTGTCAATCCTGTCAGCCGCACTGATACGATTGGAATCCCGAAATCAATCTTTGCATTCCCAAATCGAAATTATTGAAACAATAAAAGAAGGTTTAAAACGAATTGAAAATGAAAAGGGAAGATGTTTATTTTCAAAATTTGAGTCTGTACTTGAGAAAAATTCTGGCTACATTCATTTAAAAAAATTAAATGATTGTATCTACGGAAAGGAAATAGAAGCTGATTCTCTGGATCCATCCACAATCTCATGCTACAAAAATTGTCCTATTACGTCCATAGATGTAGAACGTTCCTTTTCTTTGCTAAAGAACATTTTAAGTGACAGGCGGCATAATTTTACTGAAAAGAATTTTGAAATGTACAATGTTATACATTTTCACGAAAGTTTAAAAAATTAATTTATTATTTATTTTATTTTTTAGTTTTATTATATTTTGTTTGTTTAAGGAAATTTTAATAAATATATTTTTATTATATTTATTGAACAAATTTTTTCATATCCTTTTTTTTTTCTCTCTCCAAATTTTAAGTATTTCAGATTGAATTAACACTAAAACGGAACGTTTGTCGAAATGTGCTTAAATTTATTTAAGGTTGTTTAAGTTTTACATGTTTGTGTGAATTAATGGATTGCTGCATGTATTAAGTTTTTAAATGCACGTTTTGAGTTTTTTACTGCACGATTTTGCACATTTTGAGTTTTTTACTGCACGATTTTGCATATTTTGAGTTTTTTACTGCACATTTTTTGATTTTTTACTGCACAAAAATCCGGTCTCTACTTATGGGTCATTCTCAAAAAAATTGCGCTTTGGGTTTAGAGATAGAGTAAAAAAAAGTTGAAAAATGAACTTCAATTTTCTTGAACGAGTGCATTGATATCATTTGTTAAGTATGTTAAATTTTTTAAAAATACTTTGCAATCATAAGTTTTTTTATGTCAACAGAAGTGATTTTTTTGTCATGGGTGTTACCTAAAGTAAATAATTTCTTAAAGAGTAAAATTTTTTTTAAATTTTCTCTGGACTGCAAAAAAATTATATCATGGGGCACCTAGTTTTGCTTAAAATTGTTTATTGGGTTAATAATTAAATTATTTCTGAGGTCAGTTAACTATAACATTTTATAGTGGTAACACTCCTAACATTGAACAAAAATACGTACCCTTATTTTCAAAGCTAATTAACATATCTCCTCTAGGAACCAGAAGTTACTGGTTTAAAAAATCAGAAGACGGTGCAGTTCTTTTGGAGGAAGTGTTCCCCAAGTTGGAGTCAGTTTCTTGGATTCAAATTCAAATCAGTAATTCAAAGAAAGAACAGAAACACTTCTGACCAACATTTTAGTAAGACCATGGGGACAGTATTATAATTTTTTTTGGCTGTCTGTATAGTCTGTTTTTATTGAACAAAATATGCGAATTTTTTCTTTAGGATGTGAAGATCAATAAAAAAAAAATGAAATATTGTTTTTTGTAAACAAAGATGCTTATTTTTGTTATCATATTGAGCCGGTGACAGTAACACACCTTACATTTTTAGTATTTTTCAAAACATTTTTCTACTTCAGAAATATACTCTGTAGAGGTGGAAGAGTAGCAAAAAAAATCAAAGGCAAGATAACGTGACCACCTGTCACTAAGTGAAGTAACCTGACAATTTTTTTGACAAAAGCGGCAATTTTATTTAAAATGACCCTCATGACAAGAGAAGCCTCACTGAAATGTTTGTCTTGTAAATGTCAATTTACGATTTGACATATTCTTGAAGAATGTCCACTGTACGAAAAAAATTTTCTGCAGGTACGGATGGAACGAAAACTTTCAATAATGCTTGGTGATAACAAATCTAGTATTGCTAAAATCATCATATTTTTAAAACGCTATTATTCTCGAAAAAAAAATATAATTAAAAAATAAGGAACTAGGACACTGAAGACCAACAGAAGCTGTGTCCAAAATACAATTTATCTATCTATCTTCATTAATTATCAGTTCTTAAAACTTACGAAAAGAAATCAAACAGGTTGATACTCACCTAAGGAAGCAAAGCAAAAGGGCTCCGTGCCGTTATTGGTTGGTAGAGTTAACTGTGGGGTTCTATAGAGAAAAAGGAGTGAAATAGTCAGCTAAATAATCAGGTATACAGACAATTTCTTACGTTTTCTCTATGATTTGTTGTTTTTTTTTACTGGAAATAAATTAAAATATTACTATTGGAAATATTTATCTGGTTATTTAAACACCAAACCATTATTTTGTGATGATTCAACAGAATAAAAGTCAAATGGGCAACCTTCAAGGCTAGGCATCAAGTCTTAGAACTCCTAGATCCAGAATATGCGAAAAAGTAGTGTCCCTTACTAGGCAGTATTTTAAATACCCTGATTGGGTATTTAAAACTTACACCCACTTCTAGTCACTCCAGGCATAGATCCAAAATGCCAATATCTTAACTGCATCATGTTTTAATTTTAAGTGAAATAAAGAAATCATATTGTGTTTCAATGGCCTTGGAAAATGATAGTAGATGGATTACTGTCCTTCCTTATCAAGAAAAATATATTTAAACATATACAGGGTGTTCGGAAGATCGTTGGCCAAAAAATTATCTCGGGTAGAGAGGTTCATTTTGAACCTATTTAAGGTCACTTACCTATATACAAAGTCTTACGGGTTTTTTTTTTATGAATTTTTTCGTAAAAACGCGACTATTTGTTGCGTTTTGTATAAAAAATATGATTCGATTCATTATTATTGTCAGTGTGCGCTGGTGGTACCCTTTTGTTACTTTATAAAAAAATAAATAATAAAAAAACTAGATGTGCTGCGTGCCTGCAAATGGTATTTTTTAAAAGACTATTAAATAGAGAAGTTTTTAAAACAATTTCGATTTGGCTGTTGCGCTTATTTTTTTTTTTTTTATTGAACCTAAACTTGAAGTTCATAATTTTTATTTTTTCCTTTGACAAGATTTAACGATCTCCCGTTTTTTTGGTATTTGTTTTTTGCACCATATCTTTTTTATTTTACATGGACAATGTATTAGTAATTACAGGGGGGGGGGGGGGGGGGGTGGCGTTGATATATCAGTAAAAACGGAGTTATAAGGCATAAATGTTAGGTTTTGGCCATATTTTTAAAAAAAAATTCATAAAAAAAAAAACCGTAAGACTTTGTATATAGGTAAGTGACTTTAAATAGGTTCAAAATGAACCTCCCTACCCGAGATAATTTTTTGGCCAACGATCTTCCGAACACCCTGTATAAATACTCATGGAATAATCTAGTGCTTATTATAAGGCTCTATTTTTACACAAAATCAGACTCTACTTTTTGTCTTAATCAGTGGGACAATTGAAAAAAGGGCGATGGTTATACAAAGATGTTTTAAGCTCTATAACACAATAAAACAATGTACAAATGAAAATTATTAACAAGAGCAGGACATGAAGATTATTGTCTATCATAGCCCTTCATAAAAAATCAATGCATAATTATCCCCGGTACTAAAACAAATAACTAAGAAATATCGTTCCTACATGAATATCTAAAGTATAAGATAAGAAGAATGCTTAGGAAACATAATAGATGTCACGGGACTGTATGTAGCAAAGCATGAAACATTTGGCCAACTCGAACTGATTTGGAAAAACGCAGATTAATAGCTACATTTCTACAAGGTATCTAAAACCTAAAAATGGGAAACAGAATTTACGATAAAGAAAATAAAAATATTACTAAAATTTAGAATCAAAACGTTAATTTTTGGTACTTTAAATTTTATACCTCTTTGGATTTTTGTATATATACTATTTTCCACTAGATTTTATTATTATTTCATTTGTTATTAGAAATACTTCGCGCTCATCATTTTATGCTAAAAAGTTTATTTAGCTTCAGAAAGTGTTTGACAGTAATAACTGATAATCGATACTTAATAAGAAATACATTGTATCGACATTAAGCAGTCTCAGCGATTGTCGGCACTTGTATTTAGTTTATGTCAGGCTTTTCCAATTGATATTATAAATAATGTCAACTTTAGGTGTTCCATTATCTGTTGGGGGTACAAGAACCTCGGGAGCTCCTGTCAGAACTCAAAATGGTATATTTTTAATTTTAAACTTAGTGTTTGTTCTTAAACCTGCCTTAGTAAAAGGTTAGTCAAGCTCCATGTGGTTTTTATTTTTCTCCTATTTCAAAAAGTACTCGGAGAATATGGGATTTTATTAAATATTCCTGCTTATATCCCTGAAAATTAAGATAAATCGAAGTATTGTTGTAATATAAACCTTTTTTTATTTATCTGTAACTCATTAGGCCTGACTAATGTTGAATGTCTCCATGGTGCTTTAATAAAGCTGAAAATTGTGTTATAAATTAATACTACCTGAAGTTTTAAATACCTATTGCTTTGAAAGATGTTCTGGACAGTGATGATGGGAGGTCTATCTTAGTTAAATCTCCATTTTTGTGGCTCAGGTAGTGATCCTTAATATCCCAGACAGTTTTTTATCCTAATTCTTACTATGGTTGTCTTATAACCAGTTTTAATTCACGTTTGCAAAGTAAATTTTTAGTCTTATATACTCCATGTTTTATTTATACACTTCTCTTTTCATTGCTCTGCAGCCTAATTTTATTTACCTTTTATGTTAATTGACACAGATAACTATATAGAAAACAACATAGTTATATTTTAGTGTATTGTAATTATTTGGAATAGCAACTTTGATCTACAACTTACTAATAATAGCTATTCAGTAATCAATTAATTTCTTATTACGAAAAAACTTTTGCTGGCCATTTTTTTAATAATTAATATCATAACAGTTGTTTTAGACATTAAAGCAATCCTGATATAATAATTTTAGTTATAACTGTATTAACTGTAGATATTTTTGTATTATTTTAACATAAGAAGTCATTTATTATACTTTATGTTGCGACTAGAATAGAATGATCATATCATGAAGTAGACCATTTCATGGTACTCTTAACTATTACTACCCCTCTTTAATATTCAGCATTTATCAATTTGTCCATTGGCAGCTAGAGAGATTATAATGTTAGGTGCATCTACAAATGTAGATAACAAAATTTTAAAGTATACTTTTTAGAAACTTAATTATTGTTCTTATAAGTAAAAAAATAAAATTAAAACTAGAGCTTTTTAAACAAATCAGGTATTTATTTCATAATTATTGTGTTAATGCATATTAATTTTTTACCAAGTGAATTATTGTTTACTATTACCATGATGTACCATGAATACTGTATGTAAACAACAAACAAATGATTTTTATTCATTAATTTGGTGAAGCCATATTCTTATATGGTCAACAAACAGTGTAATATTTCATGAAATGCCACCATTTTGTCTGCATATGTTTGTGAGATTGTGATAGTCAGATCATGAGTGTGAATACAGGAAATGCGCTTTAACTGTGGACACTTCATTGGAGTTTGTTGATACAAAAAAGTATATATATATTGTAATTCAGTATAACCCCACTGACAAGTAGATGAATTGAAATTTTAATGAATTGCATAAGGTTTAAATTGTTTATTAATTCAGATACTTATAAATGTTTATGCTGTTATTATGACTTCTGGTGAAACTTCTCTGATGTATGATTTTCTTCTGTTTCTTCTTAGTTATGGCAGCATGCTCCATCGCAAACATTGTCAAAAGTTCCTTGGGGCCTCTTGGGTTGGACAAGATGTTGGTGGACGATATTGGGGTAAAAAAAATTTCTTATTGCATAATGATTGCTTTTTTAATTGAGTAAGATTAATCTATATTTTTATTGTTTAAAGATTTTTGTTCAACTTATAAAATCTTATTTATGTTATTAGGATGTTACTGTTACTAACGATGGAGCAACTATTCTAAGACTGCTTGAAGTAGATCATCCTGCTGCAAGGGTTCTTGTCGATTTAGCTCAACTTCAAGATGAGGAGATTGGTGATGGAACAACTTCTGTGGTGCGTTTTCCATTGTTAAAAGCCAATTATTGTTTAAAAGAATATATTTATTTTAATCTTTAATAGAAACAATCATTATTAAGGTGAAGTGGGGCAAGTGCATTAATCGGCCATAATTTCTATTGCCATTTTGTTACATCAACTGTGATCAGTTGTATGTAGAAGATAAACTCACTAGGAAGTTTCATAGTTCAACCTGTTGATCTAGGTATTGTTTAAAGTTGAAGGAGTTAGAATTATAAAATTATATCACCTATGAAAATTCATTGCTGATATTCTACCAAGGTCAGTTATTTTGCTATGTAGTTTTTCTTTGTGTACATAATTAAAAAATCATTTTATCTCTTTTTATGAGGGAGTTAAGCCCTATGATACACTTTACACCAAGCATTTTTCGACAAGGGCTAAGTGCGTTATAAAACCTGGGGAAGTGCATCATATCCTGCACTTGTCCCTCCCGGGGAAGGGCATCTCAGCACAAGATGAGATCAGTTTAATTGTGAAAAATGATATTGTGCGCATTCTCCCACTCCCTAAGATCAGTTGTCAAGGAGAAGCAATTTTTAATTTACAATTTTCAGGCTACAGCCTTTGTTGAATTACGCAGTTTCTCTATTTATGGCTTGTCAATTATTTATATACCCACTTAATAAATGTTGTGATATATCTAAATGCTTACTGTCGTTATCGAATTATTTTCTTAATTTATTGTAAATTAATCGTATATCTATATAATGATATGACTATAATTATATAGTAATTTACTGTTTTTTAATTATTTTCTCCATTTATTGTAAATTAATTACATATTTAATAATGTTCTTGGTAATGCAAAACTCAATAATTCAGTGGCTTTTTCTTTAATTTTTCAATTTCAAGAAGGAAAATGATTGCTGTGAGTTGCTTATTTATGCACTTACCCCTTCAAAGAATCAATCAATTCACTGCTAAGGAGTTTACAAGCGATTTATGCACTTACCCGGTTAAGGTGGGGCAAGTGCATAAATGGGACTTTTTTTTTTTGACTTTATATATTTATTCACACCTGTCAAATAAATGGGACTTAAAATCAATTTTCTTTCGCACTGATAATAATTTTTTGGATATCAGGGAAATCAACTGTATTATTGAAAAGAGTAAAGTTCAACGTTTGCAATGGAATAAGAAATATTATCCTAGCATCAATAGCTGATTTTTTATGTTAAGTTGAAGTTGAACTTTGCACTCCATATGACGCACTTGCCCCACTTCGCCTTACATATTAACGGAATCAGATCAGTCAAATGTGACTTACTTAAATTTTATTAACTCTTAAAATTATTTTTAAAAAATTTTCTCACAGGTAATCATTGCAGCAGAACTTCTGAGGAATGCTGATGAATTAGTCAAACAGAATATCCACCCAACTTCTATTATTAGTGGTTATCGACTTGCCTGCAAGTAAGTTTAGTGTGGTAATGTTCAAATTTTTACTCTCATTACTAATTATGCTTTTTCTTAATGACATTCTAGATATACAAACTAAGATGTTATATCTGGGCTTCTTTTAATTGTTCTGTAAACATTGATTTATTATTCTTTTTACTCCTTATTTAATTGAAATTTTTCTTTGTTCCTATCTTAAAACTAATCTGTTAGATTTTCTCGCATTTCTTTTTTTTAAAATGCGGAATTGACAGGAAATTTATCTGGCTAATATAGTTCAGGTAATAGCAGCATGAAAGTTAAAATGTGCATGTAAATCTGTTTGAATTAATAGTAAACTAATTTCCAATAAACTATTCCGGAGGGTAAATGGTATACTATGATTTAGATGGGAGGAGTGTGTTAGGGCTGGTCTCATTGATTTTAATGGGTGGTATAGAGGAAGGTAGTCCAAGCAACGAAGGATTTTCAGAGGACTTAATTCATGTAGAAGCCAATTTTGGCACAGTTGTAGGGGTAGGTGTCCTTAACAACATACTAAAAGTACTGGGGGGTGGGGGGGGAGCTAAGGGTCTCTAAAGGTCGGTTTTTTTCAGTTTTTCGTTAATAACTCGAAAATTATTGCCTCTAGCGAAAATGTGTTTATATACTAAATTAATTAACATAAAATTGTTTACAAAAAAGGTTCTATACATTTTGGTTCTAGGATCAATGCTTAAGAAGATATAGTGGGGGAAATATGGAAAATGTAAAAAAAAAAAACACGTTTTTATTGTTAAAATTTATATATATATTGTTGAAATTGCAATGTTTATTGCTAAAAATCAATAGTTTATTACTATAATTTGAAAGCTTATTGCTAAAAATAAAATTATTGTTGTTAAGCCAAATATGCTTATTATAGTACAGGGAAATTAGCATTCGAACCTTGATATCGAACTAAAAATAAAAAGATCTGACTATTGCATATTGTTCATCAACCTTAGCTGTAAATGTGGTTAAAAGATTTCTTTGAAACATCTTCAGGTTTGGGCAGGGGAGGGGGGAAAGTGTTGAAAATTGTATGTATTTAGCACTTTGATCCAGTAACTCGGAAACCGTTACTTTCAGCAAATTTTGTGTTATATACATTATTAAAGCTAAGCAAATTTGCAATAAATTTGGTTCTATTCGTTTTTTTTTCAGATCGATAGTTTTAGAACTGTGAAGGAAGAAAAATTGGCTAACTTGCGGTAAGTCGCACTTTTCCTCAAAAACGCGTTTGTCGGTACTCTTTTGTCTATAACTCCGAAACTGTTTGTCTTATCTCGAATTTCTTTTTTTCATCTTAAAGCTGGTTAAATTTATCATCAGATACTATATATTTCATTTTAATTAAGTTCCATGAAATATCTATTCCACCTCGCTGAATACCGCGTACTGTTGTAAAACCCTTATTTCTTCGGAACATTTCTCGTTATAACTCTAAAAATATTTGTTCGATTCCAAATTTCTTTTTTCCATCTCATAGCTGGTTAAATTTTCTATTAGGTCCTATATATCAAATTTTGATAAAATGCCATGTAATACCCTTGCCAGCACGCTAACAATTGCGAGTTGTTAAAAATTTCTAGTTTTTTTTGGCATATTTTCTCTATAACTCCTAAAAAATATGTCCGATTCCAAATTGCTTTATTTCATTTTAAAGCTACTTAAATTATCAATCAGGTCCTATCTATGACTTTTAATTATATTCCATGTAATACCCATGCTAGCACACATGTAGTGTATGTTTTGGCAAAACCTGACATTTTTGAAATGTTGAGTGGGCTGGCGTGGGTGTTTCACGGACTTAAATCAAAATTTGATATATAGGATCTAATTGCAAATTTAACCAGCTTTAAGATTTAAAAACGAAATTCAGGATCAAATAAATATTTTTAGAGTTATAACGAGAAATGTTCCGAAAAAATAAGGATTTCACAACAGTACACGGAATTTAACGAGGTAGAATGGATATTTCACGGAACTTTATTAAACTTAAATCTATAGAATCTAATAGGAAATTTAACCAGCTTTGAGATGAAAAAAAGAAATTTGGGATCGGACCAATATTTTTGGAGTTGTAGTGAGAAATGAACCAAAAATAAAAGAATTGCACAATAGTATGGGTTTCTCAACGTGTTGGCATGGGTGTTTTACGAGACTTGATCAAAATTTCACATTTGTGGGTTCAGAAAGCAAATTTAATCAGCGTTCAGATAAAAAAAAAAAATTCAAATCGAACAAATAATTTTGGAGCTATAGTCAAAAAAGTGCCGACAAACGTGTTTTCGCGGAAAAGAGCAACTTACCACAAGTTAGCAAATTTTTTCGTCCTCCACAGTTCTATAACTATTGATCTTAGCAAAAAAATAAATAGAACCAAATTTGTTGCAAAATTTCTTATCTTTAATAATGTATAGAAAACAAAATGTGCTAAAAGTAACGGTATCCAAGTTATTTAATCAAACAGCTCTGATACTTCCTGGGCTCGATAAGTATCACTTAGTTTAATGTTCTTTATTTTAACTATTTATTATGTATTTAATTAACTAAGGATCTCCAAGGTCTATAAAAGCCTTAATATATATATATATATATATATATATATATATATATATACATACATATATATATATATATATATATATATATATACATACATACATACATACATACATACATACATACATATATATGTAAGCTGTTTTTGATATTTGGAACCAAGGGCGCTAAAAGATTAATTATATAAACCATAAACATTTCATTTTTAACAATAAAAAAGGGTTTTTTCTTTTAATTTTCATTTTTCTCGCTCCATATCTCCTTAAGCATTGCTGTTAGCAAAAAAGTGTATAGCACCTTTTTTGTAAAGAACTTTATAATTATTAATTTAGTACATAAACACATTTTCGCTAGGGGCAAGAGTCTTCGAGTTATTAACGAAAAACTGAAAAAACGACCTTTAGAGCGCCCCCCCCCTCCGTTAGCTCCACCCCCACCTCCCAGTACTTTTAGTATGTTGTTAAGGACACCTTCCCCTACAACTGTGCCAAAATTGGCTTCTACATGAATTAAGTCCCCTAGTCGGCCTTTTTTGGTCTTCGTTGCTTGGACTAAAGGCTTGTGATCAGTGATTAGTGGTGTTGTTATTGAGCCTTTTTATTTATTTATTTTATCTTTGGATAATCTATATTGAGTTCTTGATCCAGCCAATTTTTTTTAGTCATTTAAATTTTAAACGTTTAATTTTCCACATGTATCATAATTTATTTAAAGAATCTTTAAGTTAAAGAATAGTACCTCCATCTTTGTTAGTTTCTTTCCTTCCTACGTCGTTTTTATTTTTATTTAATTTTTTTTATCTAATGTTAAAATTGGCTTTTTTTTTTTTTTTTTTTTTTTTTTTTTTATTAATTTCTTAATGCCATTAAATTTAAAGCTAACTAATCATTTTCTGTACCAATTTTTAGTGTAATTAATTATTTTTTTGAACTATTTTAAATGAATTTAAACTAGCAATATTTTTCTTCTTGAAAGACTATTATTTTGAGCTTATCTATTAAATTTTAACTGGAGGCTTACGTTTAATACATCCAGATTTTTTTTTACTTTGTATTTTTAGCTGTTTAACCATTCTTCTATTTTTACAGGGAGGCTCAGAAGTATATCCAAGAACACTTATGTGTCAGTGTTGATGAATTGGGAAAAGATTCTATCATCAATATTGCAAAGACATCCTTGTCCAGCAAAGTTATTGGAATGTATCCTTTAAATTTTTATTTGTTACTAATAACAAAGAGTGTCTTTTGTGTATGACTAGACCAGCAACATCAATTTACTGTCAAGTTGTCTTCCAGACTTTGAGATGTTTCAACCTTTTTCTATATTAATCCTGCCAGTTATACTCTTATTTATTCTTAGCGTAACTTTTTATATTCATAATATATTATTTTATTTTATTTTTAATTCACATCTTTTTCCTTATCATAATTAATAATAGTGATGATGACTTCTTCGCATCGATGGTTGTTGAAGCTGCACAGGCTGTTAAAGTCAGCGATAGCAAAGGAAAAGCTACTTATCCCATTAAAGCCATCAACATCCTTAAAGCCCATGGTGGATCAGCAAAAGAAAGCATATTGGTTAATGGATATGCCCTCAACTGCACAGTCGCCTCAATGGGTAATATTTTAATTTTGTCTAGGGGACATTTTATATTGGTCTAACTTCATGATAAATGGTTATACCTCTTGAATGTTAAATGATGATTTAATTCGTGGTTTTTGTTAGAATTGTTTTTACTCCGTGACTGTGATTAATGAATAGACTATTAATACAGTAACAGGGTAGCCAACCCAATGGGAATTACTTTGAAATCAAGAATTTTCGTCACTTTAAGAAAAAAAAAACAAAAAACATATTTTACTTGAATTTTGCAATTTATCTAAAATCGTGTGATGATCGAAATATGGGATTTATTTATTCAGCATCAATTTAAATTAAAATGAAAATAATAGATTCAAATTGATAATCGGGTACATCATCTTCAATGTTCGATCTTATCGAGGGCCTTAACATTGATGGCCATCTAACCTGCAGCGTAAGTGGAGAAAGATAATTTTCCTCATCTATTTTATTTTAATTTGTGAATTTTTTAATTAATCAAGAATATATTTTCCATAAAAAAATGTTTAAATAATTAAAATAAGAAAGGTTTTAAAAATGTGTATTATAAAAAAAAATGTACTAACTTTAGGATAATAATAGCAATATTATATCCAGGAAAATATTTATTTATCCAAAAAAAATATGTTTTATTTTGTAACTGGGCGACTTGGCCAATGCCACATTTTCAAGCCCTAAAATATAGATATCAAACAACACATTATGACAATTACAACATTAAAATAATATTTTAATATAATTATATATTATTACCATTACTATATACTACCTCAAAATATATTTTAAGTCAAAATTATTTTTTTGGATAAGTAAATATTTTTCTGGAGATAATATTGCTATCATTATTCAAATACCATTAATCTCCTTATCAATTAATATATCTATTGTACTAATATTGGATTAATCACAAAAAACATACAAAGTAAAATCAAAAATAATGTAAAAGAAAAAAACAACAAAAGTTTTATATTAAAATTTGCCTTAAATTTTATGAAAATTAATCTACTATTTCAGGAATTTTTTCCTGACTTGGTGGGGCCGCCTAGTGTAGCAATTGCTAGATTACTATAGCAGTGTCTAATCTTTAACTTCATTTTATTTATTTGTATCTAAACTTTGAGTTCTAATATTTTTTTGATTGATGAACCAATCAGGAAATATTAATATATGTAATTCTCTGTTTAAAAATTTATTAATAATATAAACATGGTACTTTACTAGGAAATATAATCTTAAAACTATAAAAAATATTTTGTTTCTAATTACTGCTTCTTAATTATAATAGGTTTTTTTATTCTTCATTCAAGTAAAGCTGCTGAAAAACTCACTTTTTCAAAATATCAATTGTAGTAGCATATAAAATTTCCAGCTTATCAATTGTGTTACTATGAATTTAAAATTATAACCCGAGTAAATGATTCTTTGCTATTTGATTTAGTTTCGATTTGAACTCTAATGTATTTTTTTGAGGTTCAAAAGTTAATGAATAAAATGGCACTTGTAATACATTCTATTAAATAGAATTAGATAAAACATCTTCCAGAAATTTCATGAGGTACCATTTTAATTTACAGGAATGATTAAACGAGTAGAAAATGCTAAAATTGCTTGCCTTGACTTCTCTTTACAAAAAACCAAAATGAAATTAGGTGTTGAAGTAAGTACTACATGATGCCCAAATCTTTTATTGGCTGGTTCACTTTATAACATGAGCCTTATATTTTTTGTTTTGTCCAAATAAGGTCCTGGTAGAAGACCCGAATCAGTTAGAAGCTATTAGAGATAGGGAAGCCGATATAACAAAAGATAGGATACAGAAAATTCTCAGTGTCGGCACCAATGTAGTTCTTTTGAGCGGAGGCATCGATGACATTTACATGAAAGTAATTATACATCTTTTGATTTATAAAGTAATGATGTTACATGTTTCGTTAATGTAATGACAAATTGTAATGTCTTTAGTACTTCGTGGAAGCCAATGCAATGGTTGTAAGGAGGGTGAAAAAAGCAGACTTGAAACGAATCGCTAAAGCAACTGGTGCCTCCTTTGCAACATCCCTAACTAATATGGAAGGTGAGTTCAGTCTTTTAATTCCGTAGAACATTTCTTAAATTTGTAGAGATTAGAATATTATATATTTGAGAGAACTTTTATGCATTTCAATTTCTTGTTAACTTATCTTATTTTTTGTTAGGCGAAGAAGCATTTGATGCTAGTTTGTTAGGTGAGGCTGCTGAAGTATCACAAGAAAGAATATGTGATGATGAGCTTATTCTTGTCAAAAGGTAAATTTCTGATATATTACATCAGAACATTGTTATATGAGCCAAAGAAAATGAATTTTTTTTATTTAATAGTGATTAGAGATTGGAACATTTTAATGTTGCAGTAGAACTTCTCTAGTCTGACACCCCAGGTAATCCAATCCTCCCTCCAGTTGAACATTAAAACTTTCAACCGTTTCTACTTTTCATCAAAATATATGCTGCACACTTAGTTCTAAACAAAAACTTTTTATAATCAAAAATAGACTGAACCAAACTAAATTTTCTACAATTTGAGCAGAAAATAAGCTCTCTAACTTAAATGGGGACTAAGATATAAGCTTTCAAATTTTTGGTAGTCTCTCAAAAAATGGTGAAAATTGTAATTTATTTTTTTGGTTTTGCTCAATACGTTCTTAAAACGACATTTAGAGCATACTTCATTATGAACCAGTTTATAGATGAGTAAGTTCACTACAAATCTAACAAAATATAACGTTACTACGTCTAATGCTACTATTTATAAATATAGGGCTAAAATATATACATATGTTAACACATTATTATATTAGTGTTTATAATGTACGTCTATATTTCCTTTTTATTTTTAAAATGTCAATTTATAACTTTTAATATAATTATAATGTGCTTTTTTTAACTATGAAAAACATGTTTAATTGAAATCTTTGGTTAGTCTGATCTTTTGACCATTCCGTCCTATCCATTGATCACTTAGGGGTCAGATTATTGAGGTTCTATTGTAATAATATAGTCTTTGTAATAGTATAGTCTTTGTGAGGTTTTTATTTGCTATTTTTAATTATTTTTATATTATTATTATGTCTGAAGGATATTAACAAATTATTAAATATTTCATAGTTTTTAACATATACAGTTAGAAGTATTTCATTAAAACGATAATTTCTTTTTTATGAACACATTTTGTGTTGAATTTTATAAGAATACAATATTAAAATTCATGGTTATTAGAAAATTGTGTTATAACTGAACGATCAATCTGTGATTTAAAAAAAAAAAAAAAAATGTTTTAAATTATAATTGAATTAATTTCTATTTTAATAAGTATTATTTATCATAATTTCTATCTATTAGTCGATTATCTATCAATTTCTTACAGCTTCGCTCTTAACATCATTTATGATTTACTAATAATTATTCTGATCCGCCTTCTGCCTATCCACATATCACTGCTTGGTATTGATCCTGATCGGACCACATAATAATTCAATGTGCTTTTATTATAATCATGTATATCAAAGACGTTTACGCTCATTATGTAAAATATTTATATTGTTTATTTAAAAATTGAATTCATTAAAATTATTATTTCCAAAATTATATTTAGCTGTTTTTAAAGATGTTAAAATTTAATCTGCTCTTCTCTAAAATTTATATTTTTTAAGTTGTGCCCAGTATCAGTGCTAAGAAGTGATGTAATAGTCAATGGAATCCATAATACTATTAGTTCCTCGTTAATATGTTAAGTAATTGAGTGGTTTAGATGCAAAGGGGTACAAGTAACAAAACCTCATTGTAGAGTAAAAGCCAATCAAAGTATCCGTTTCCCACAAACACTTTCAGGATTTTCGGTAAGTAGTTAGATTTCTTCTCTATAGATGGCATCACCTAACGGAATATTCAGTTGTATCTCTTTGCCACAGAATTATTTGTAATTTATTTAGAATTAAAGTTTCACAATATGCACTTACTCCATTTGCCACTTGTACCCCTTAGCATCTAAACCACTCAATTAAGTAGTATTATATACTATATATTAATTGTTCTGTATATTAAGTATTCAATATTCCTTCTCTGGTATTAAATTTTGCTGATAAATAATTATTTATTGTTTTTCTCTTATTCTAGTCCAAAAGCACATTCAGCTGCTT
The DNA here is from genome assembly GCA_003667255.2 of Euschistus heros. Classification (NCBI taxonomy): domain Eukaryota; kingdom Metazoa; phylum Arthropoda; class Insecta; order Hemiptera; family Pentatomidae; genus Euschistus; species Euschistus heros. The sequence continues at coordinate 1,326,424 of RCWM02000008.1, read as the reverse complement.
CCATAATCCTCCGTGGACCAAATGACTATTTCTGTGACGAAATGGAACGTTCAATTCATGATTCACTGTGTGCAGTCAAACGAGTTCTTGAAAGTAAAACAGTTGTGGCCGGTGGCGGAGCTGTCGAAGCTGCTTTATCGATCTACTTAGAAAACTTTGCTACTTCCTTAGTTAGTGGAATATAAATAGTTGACCTAATTTGCTTTTTATATTTTGTGTTATTAAAAGAGTAATTTTCTGTTTTCAATTCTAGAGTTCACGGGAACAGTTGGCGATTGCTGAGTATGCTAAATCACTTTTAGTAATTCCAAAAATCCTTGCTGTCAATGCAGCTCTCGATTCGACTGATTTAGTTGCTAAGCTGAGGGCCTACCACAACACTAGCCAGACAAAGAAGGATCACGCACATTTGAAATGGTATGTTGTATCTTTTTGAATCCGAAAGGTTGTTAGTTCTCGCTTCATTTTAAGTGTCTGTCTACATTTTTTTTATTACCTTATATTTCTTAATAATATATAACTGGGTTTTATGTTTGAAGGCATGGACTTGATTTGTATGGAGGTGCTGTGAGGGACAACAAGAAGGCTGGCGTCCTTGAACCAACTATTTCAAAAATTAAGTCCTTGAAATTCGCCACCGAGGCTGCAATCACGATACTCCGAATAGATGATCTCATTCGCCTGGAAGCTGAGAAAAAAGATCAGGGCCACGGAGATATGCACTAACATCCATACCATAAATTATGCTTTGTTAATTTAATTTACATTATTAACGTAACTTCTTTTCACTTAATTCTGCCATTAATAAATTACTTAATTTAAGTATCGAACAAGTAATCTAGTTATCATTTTCTAAAAGAAATAAATTAAGGATATTTTTTAATTTTGCACCTTAAATAAAGTGCCTCAACTAATGCTGTTGTTGTTTTTTTAAAGTCGCCATCCTTTGTAAAATATAATAATAGTTTATTATTTACTTTTATTGGGATTAGTTTTGATATACTGAATGCATTAACTGCGAAATCTTTGAAGTATGGTCCTTTCTCTGTACTAAAAGTTTTATTTCATCAGTACTTTACTTTGGTACTGTTTAACACTTACCATGAATAGCTTGTCAATATTTCAATGTTTTTCTATTTAAAAAAAAATCAATGACAACACGGAATTGTCACCCGCCTCAGGTAAGGCAAACCATCTCCCATGCGAGTGACAATGCACCATCATCCAATTTTTTTAATTGAATAATGGAGTAAATAACTGCTTTCTGTAATCTATTTTTAGTATCCAAACATTTTGGTTTTAAAAATCAATACTTTACACTATATTTTGTTTTTAATAAATTTTCCTCACTACATTTATGGAAAAAAAAAAAAATTATTTTAACTTCTAAAAATATTTTAAAATAAAGATAAGTCATTTTTAATTAAAATAGTAATCAATAATATATGTATTAGAAATAATATATTAATGTGAAACTTAGCTTTAATAAAATTGTTTAAAAAAAAGCCCAAACAAACAGTAGAATTGAGTGGCATAAATCCAGGACAAAAACAAAGCTTTGCTTGATGCTGAGGATACAGGCAGACTGGTCTATGCTCGAACTGGTAGGCAACAGTTGAGATAAAACGGGACATGAAGACTACTTGTCACCCATGCCTGGAAAGGAATTGGCCATGATGACAAATCATCTGCATTCAATATGGATTGTAATTGGACTGCCCAAATCTCTAAACTGGAAAGCTTGTTATGATCATTCTGAACTGAAGCAACATACTCCTATAGTTTTGTTGGAAACTACTGAGGAGATGAAGTCCTTAAAAATAAGGCATCTCTAAATATTCCATTTTTTATTATATCTAGCATTTAACTAGTAATATTTCTATATATTATTGTTTACGTATGATGATGTAAGATTACTCTTAAACATGGTTCTTCCTACTCTCACTATCAGACCAAAGTTGTTCTTAATGATCACTTTTCTTTGTTTGTCTTCTTCTTTCACATATCTTCTCATGAATTTTTTTTTTTTCGTTAGCCATTGTGCTTACTACAGATTCTGGATACAGGAGTGATGGAAATAGTAAGGTTATCTTCAACAGTATTGTTTGCAGGTTGTCTTAGTAATGTTTCATAAATTAACTTTATCTTAAAAGGAGAGGTTTTGACTTGGAACCTATAATAATGCAAAAAAAAAAGAAGGAGTTATAGCTGCCAATGAGCATTGGAAGCTGAGAAAAAAAGAAAAAAAAAAAAATATGAAAATCATTTTATTTTTTTCTCAGCTCTCAGTCAAGATAGATAAATAATTTTTTCATGTAAAATTGTAGTTTTATATGCTATCTCTTCATCATAACCAAAACCCATTGTCCGGAAATTAATGCTGGATTTCATGCTTAAACAAAAACCTGATATTATTATTAAAGAGATTATTTATCAGGTTTTCGTTGTACTAAAAAAATAGCATACAAAACTACAATTTTAAGTGAAAAAATTATTTCTTTATCTTGACTAAGAGCTGAGAAAAAAAAAAAAATGTGTTTTTCATATTGGTTTTTATTTTTATGTTTTTCTTGGCTCCGAATGCTCATTGGTGGCTATAACTCTAGTTTTGCACTATTATAGGTCCCTACTACCCACCTAAAAATCGGCATTCAAATCAAACCAAAGTTACAAGTCATAACGTCTCCTTGTTAGTTTTATTCCTCTGATCCCTATGCTAACCATGTTGGTTCCCAAAAACCAGCCTTGCATCTCCATTTTTACATTATTGCCCAGATTAATTTTATAGTCATAAGGCCAAGCAGCATCAACACTTAATATTTCCTCAGCATTTTGTTAGCAACAATGGTGCCTGGGTTTGATCTGTATAAATAATGTCTTAAAAAAACTTCATAAATATGTGGTGTAGCTTCTCTTACATATTAAAATAATAAATCTAAAAAGGAATTACCATCTCTGTAGGTTTTATCATATTGGGTTGTCTGGAAAATAATGCACGCTTTCTTTTTTTTTTTTAAATTCCTCCTCAGTGTAATAAACTGTTTATATTTAATAAATTATTTTTGTATGGATGTCAATATTTATTATTCCTCTGAAAACATTTTTTTTTTTTTTACTCTTAAGCATTTCCACCACTGAATACACACTACAAATAATAAAAATTTTTTCAAGAGCTATCTAAAATAAATTAAGTCTTAACAAGTTTGCTTGTGATTTATCATAATTTTTTTTTTTTTTTATGAGTTCAAATTTGGTTGGAACTGGACCCAAAGAGTGAGAAACATTAATAAAGAGTAGAGTGACAATAGTATGAGTTTGAGCACGTTTTAACAACGGTTAAAAAAATTAAAAGGTTTGTGGCAGGACATCTTCCTTAGATGACAAATTTTTGTGAGCTTAGGTGGATGCAAATCCCAAACTATTTGAAAACTTGCAGCGAAAATAAAAGTTAGCAAATTGAACAAAACTGACCACTTCAAGGCAATGGAAAGGAATCGAGCTTAAAATGCCTCCAAAAAAAATTGTTATAAAATAGTTGTGTGTCTGCCTCAACTGTCATTCTCTCCAGACCTCTAGCCTGACCAACAAGGATTCAAATTCTATTCTCCAACTTATAGCAAGAAATGTATACCTGTCCTACAGTATACTTAAATGATATTCCACTAATCCCTGTTGAATAGATCTGCTACCTAGGACACCACTTGGACAAACGTTTTACCTAGAATTCACATACAAGACTAAAACGACAAGAAACTAAACTGCCTGTCATTACAGATTACTTCAATATTTACTGTACAAACGTTCAAAGCTCCCAATTAATTACAAAAGACTTATTTACATGACTGTGATTGGACTTATTTGGACATACGGAGTTGAGCTTTGGGAGTCCACTAAACCATCCAATCTTTACAATCCAAAATCCTTAATGCTCCTTACTTTGACACCAATAAACTTATCCATAAAGATTTTAATGTTCCATATAGTTGCTGATTTAGCCCAAACCAGATATCTGTCCTTTCATAGTAAGCTTCGTAACCACTCAAATCCTCTGATTTTTCAACTTGTTTCCGACACCATTCCCGATAATTTTCCGAGACGTATGAAAAGATGGTCCAGAGACCTAGTGTAGAATTTTTATTGAAGTGCTACTGATGAGTAGTTCTTTTCAAGTTTAGACATATTATTATAATAGTCAAAAACACATTTACTTGATGTATATATTTCGTACAGTTGTAAATTGATTTAAAAACATTAACCTTTTTAATATCCACACAACTCAATATTTAGGAATTAGTCATATTGGTCGCAGAAAAAGGTTAGCTCTGGTTTATCTGGAGAATAATAGGGTATCAGCAATAATATTTTATCCCAGAGTAGTTAAGTAAAAGAAAACAAAATATTTGTCAACAGAAAACAATTAGGTGTGATCCAGTTTTAACAACGCTAGGGTGGACCCTACCACCTATTCTATTTATAGGCACAATGCTCGAAAGCAGGTGAAGAGTGAGAGAAGAGGTAAAAAACCAACAGAAGTAAAGCTATTGGTATGTTAAATTCAGTCGTCTGAAGTAGAAACATCTTTACAAATACTAAAATTAATATATAAGGCCTGGGTAGAAATCATAATGCACCAAAGCTCAGTAACATGATCCCTAGAGAAATCACTAGGCAAAAGATTCCTGGCAGTTAAAATGGATTTTGGGAGGTCAGCCATAAAATTCAATAAAATAAATCAAACCATTCTAAGAGCAAATTTTAGACAACCATAAAAATGATTTAGAAAATTAAATATTCTTTACTAAACTAATACCAGCACAAATAGAAATATATGGATTTATAACTCTGTCCCTCGGAGGTAATACAAAACTGTCACATTTCTGTAACTTAATAAAATAGCAGAAAAAAATGCATGAGCAGTTTGAATCGGTTTTATTCTTTTAAAGAGATAATTTCCTCAACTATTCATTAAACTTGTGTTATTGAAATGAATCTTTACCTTCCCACCCTGGATAACCAGTCCTTTCTGCCCTAGTTGGAGTACATAAGGATGTAAAGCTCCAATAAAAAATTTTGTGTGACACCTTAAATTAATTGGACATACAATTCAAGAGGAAGTAAAAAAGTTTAACAAGAATAGGTAACAATGTATTTTTGGTAAAAAACGGACATAGTGTTCTATACCTCCGATGCACAAAAATATCTGAGAAATTTCCAAGAGTTTCACATGATATAAGAGAAAAATTATTTATTTTTATTCAGATTGAGTTAACAGACATTCTACTTGCCAGAACAAATAAATTTGTGTATGTTAGGTTCAGTTTTGATTTTCTCAACTTACTAGTTATTAATTATTCAATGGATTGTGCGTTAACTGCCAATATCAGGGCTGTGGAGAATTTTCTTTAAGTATAATTCAGTATTATAGCAGGGGTCTTTCAGAACAGGAAACATGGAATGAATAATTTAATCAAAATCTCATTTATCTATTTATTTCACCAATAGCCATATTTCCTCTATCCTAGTCTTAGAGGAAATAATGATGTAAGTTTCTTTGCCTGAGTAACCATCTGAGGAAGAGGAAAATAAAGGCCCTTTTACATGATTATCTGTCATGAATGAGGTTTGTTTTTTAGATCTGTTGTCATAGACTTCATGAAGTACCATTAGATTATTTGAGAGTCTTAGAAGAAGGAATGAAAGTAAAAATGGAGACTGATGCATATATTTATTCACAGAATTCTAAGAACTGAAATAAAACAAATGGGTCGGGCCATCCTGTATCTTATTCAATTTATTTCTTGCGCTCACGGGAAACTAATTGAGACAGAACTGATCACAGAAAAGATTTTTAATGAAGTATAAGTGAAAAAGTCTTGGGAGTCTGATAGCTCAAATTTTATGACTTTGTTTGCTGCATAGGAGATAACAGAAAGATAGTAACTAGAAGCCAGAACAAAACAAAAAAAAAAAAAAATCAGAGATAAGCCCGTATTAATTTACAATTAGAATAAGGAAAAATTTTATTCTGGACTATGGACTTTAAGAATAACAAAAAAATAATCTCAGGCTAAGATGTTACAAAAGCTTGAATAAAAATTAATAAAGAATAATGAGGTAGAATAAATAAAATATACAAAAATAAATAAAAAAGTTCTTATGTACATCCTCATCATCAAAAATAACAATAACAAAAATTATTACAACAAAATCAGTCACTACTGACCAAAACACAAAAAAAAAAATCTCTAAAATGTGAAAAAGCAATCAAAAGATACAACATTAAGAAACATGATCATTATTATTATTATTGGTAATTTTGAACCAAATACATTGAATAAATTCTTTCATTCAAAAATCATTACTGATCTAAGCACAATAAAAAATCTATTCCAAAATCTACATATGCAGTAGTAAAAGATATACCATTAATAGACATAAAAGAGATGACAAACTCCATTTAAAACATCATTTGTATGTATTGTCAGTAAAAGCAAAAAAGAAACACCAGGAAAAGAGAAATACAGTCTGATAGTATTTCAAAATAAAACATAATTTATTTTTTCTTATGGTGTATTTTAACAAACAAAAAACAAAGAATAATTTGTAATTTAAGAAACAAACTATAACAAATATTTTGTATTTTCAGGGACAAAATACAAAAAGCCTCGGAATAAAAAAACTACATCTACATCAAATAATTCGATATTTTACATTTTATTATGTTATACTTAGTACTTAACACTAAACCTACCATGACGGGTCAAATGACCCTTTTTGGACTTTATGGCAGAAGTTCTTGAAAACAACATTTATGACTTAGCTTTTTCACCAAACTACTTCTATTAAAAAATATATTAAAAGAGTTTTTTCAATATCCACTCCCTCCCTTATTATTTTGTTTTTTTACTGAGAAATTGTGATAGAAATATGTACACATGAAATGTCGGTAGGTTTAGTGTTAAAATACTTTTCTAGTCAAAAGTTTTACCCAACACTACAGGCTGTTAAAAGGACCAAGTTGGAAGCGATATTGAAATTAACATTTCTCACTACTTAGTGATGTATATGTGTGTTTATTTTGTTTGCATGCTTCTTTTAAAAATGCATACATAGTATATAGTATCATACCCTGTAATTATTAACCATGCATAAATGAATTAAACATTTATAAATTTATACCATTTGGAAACTCATGTTCCAAGTGATTCAGTGACTTCATGTTGAAATTAAAAAAAATCTATGATATATTAAATAGAAAAGAAGATTCTAAAAAAAAATATATTAATATTATTAGCGACCTCTGTCAACATCTACAATAAAAAATATAGATACCTAGTCTATTCAATTATTAAAATATGAAGTCATTTCTTTTATTAGGAACTACAAGCCAGCTAAACACCCTATAGTAGTGAAAAATTACTTATGGCAAATGGGCCAACCCTAACGTCAAGGAATTACTTTTTTTTTTTAAATGCGGTCAACCAAAGTTTTAAATATTAACTAGAATTTTAGAGGAATTAACACAACTATGTTAGGTCCTGGACAAATATATAGCCCAATCCGATTTAATTCATTTATTAAACTTTTATCATAGTGAATATTTTTTTCCTCCATATTTAACTTCAATAACTTAAATTTAGTTATACTTAAACTACCTGACAGTGATTGATGAAAATAATTTCTAGGAATAAACAACTAATAATGTATTTCCGTGGGACTAAATGGTAGCTCAAGTTTTGTTTGTTTACAAATACAGGCATTTAGAATAAATAGATAGGATGAATTAATTTTACTTTTTTTCTCTTATTGTGATGATTTGTAACAGTGGAACTGGGAAGAGCCAAATCTTTTTCTTTGACTGAAAGAAATATCATTCAGCCAATGAAAAATGAAGATTTTTCTGTTTCTGATATTTCAAAAAATACAGATAAGAGTAGAAAAGTGGTTTTAAACTTTCTTAACTCTCCAGATAATTATGGAAGAAATCTCCTGAAAGGCCCCCGGTATTAACAATAATACAAAAACAAGCAATCTCAAAATTGTTTCTAACACAACTTAAACAGCTTGTCAATTTGCTCAGCATGCTGGTACACGGTCCAGAGCCAATATCAGACACCTTCCCCAACTCTGGCCAAGACTGAAGACAGGACAGCCTAAGGGTAGGATTTGCATAGCGGAGCTGCTGACAATGGAGGAGCTAATACCAGGAGCCCTGGATCAATTAGGATACTCCATCCATAATCCCTAGTCCTACCACCTCTCTTCTTCCTGTCAGCCCCTCAGTTCGTGATTATCCCCTGGTGATAGGGCAGAGCAACCTTGTATGATAGCAAAAGAAAATACCAAAAGATTGGGAAGTAGCCATTATAGTCCCAATATTTAAAACAGGAGATAACAGAGACTGTAACAACCACAGAGGTATTTCTCTCCTAAGTGTTCCTAGTAAAATTTATTCTAAGATCCTAGATTAGAGGATCAGAAGAAGAATCGAAGGCCTGCTCGAAGAGGAACAATATGGTTTCCGTGAAAACAGGAGCACCCAAGACCTTATCTTGCTATGAGACAGGTCTCTGAAAAAGTTTTAGAAAAAGAAAATGAAATGTCAATATGCTTTGTAGACCTTACAAAAGCCTTTGATCGAGTTAAGAAGACCGACATCTTGGGAACCTTAAGAGAGAAAGGGATTGATCAAGGCCATATCCTGGCAGTTGAAAGTCTCTACAAGAAAACACGAAACATATGTCAGATTTGCCAACAGCACTTCCCAAGAAATTGAAACAAAGATAGGGATCCGACAGGGTTGTAGTCTTAGTCCACTCTTGTTTATTTTAGTTATGGACTCAGCTATCCGAAAGGCAAAAGAGAAAATGAGAAAGTTCCACCTTGGGTATGCTAACCTTAGACCAGTGAGCCTTTCGATACTTGCATTCGCTGATGACATTGTAATTTTTTCAGACAAAGACAGGAATCTGCAATATGTTAAGAGATTGAAAGATGAACTCGTCAAGATCAATATGGTTATAAACACCACAAAAACAAAGGTAATGAGGGTTGGGAAGAAACCAAGGAGAGCTGAAGATAAAGTCCTGGAACAGGTGAAAAACTTCAAATACCTGGGTTGCACCTCAATGAAAATGGTTACATTGACTCAGAGGTTAATGAACGAATCACAGCAGTGAGCAGGATGTTTAAAGTGGTTAAGAGAGGCTTCCTTAATAGGCGAGAGGTGGAAAGGAAAACAAAAGTGGCTGTATTCAGATGGACGCTAACAAAAAAGCATCAATCCAGAATTCAAGTGGCTGAAATGAAATTTCTCTGAAAGATAGAAGGGAAAACAAGAAGAGATCGAATACGTAACACCACCATCAGATCAAACCTCAACGTTAAACCTGCCAACGAATTAGTAGAGGAAAACCGGTTGAGATGGCTTGGACACCTCCTATGAATGGATCAGAACAGAGTTGCCAATGAAGTCTATAGGGCAAAAGTAAAGCGAGGAAGAGACTGCTGTAACTAAAAAGGACTTCCGAAAAAGAGGACCTGAATGGAACTGCAGAAAACAGCTAGTAAACGACCGACTGAGTAAATGGCTCTATAGACTTCCTACTCACACTGCTTAAGCAGTTCAATGAGGAATGATTATGATGATGATGGGGCGGAGTGCTGTGTGGAATTAGATCGAACCATATCGAGTATAGTGATTGGGTGGTATAGATTGAGATCAAAATAATGTAATTGCTTGAGCTTAAAATAAATGTTAACTTCATTGATCATGTTTTTTTTTAGTTATGAATTTTTTTATACATTCTGAAATCCTTCCAAAAAAGTCCAACTGATGAGCAGTTCTTCACAAGTTATTGACTTGTAATTGCAACTATTTTCCACTTATTTAATCTATTGTGGAAGGACAGTGGCCAAGGATGTCCCTCTGCCTCAAAAATCGTCAGATCTGTAAAACAGTGTCCTCATAGCACACACACCTGGGGTACAAACAAATATTTAAAAAAACGTTAGAAGGGTTCTTCAGGCTGCACCTCAAATAAAGGGGGGGGGGAAATATAATGTATTCCACCCGTCATTACAGCCCACACAGATAGATAGAAAAAGTTTGCCCATGAAAAGAAGAAATGGCATTTTATAAAAGGCAAATGGGAGGAGTTTGGTGATATGAGGTGGCATCGGGAGCAATCAAAGAACTATTGTGATGATATCTGGCCATATGAACAGCAAAAATTATCAGGCATTAATAGAACAGCAGGGATAGAAGTAGAAGTATATATTTGGCTTTCCTTGACTTAAAAGCGGCTTTCGACTCAGTCCCCAGAGAGGAGCAAGAAATGTTCCCAAAATAATAATATTAATAATTTAATAGAGGCAATAAAGTCCATTTACCAAGATCCGAAGGGAATTGTAAGGCTTAATGGGCATGAATCTCTGGAATTCAGAATTGAAAAAGGAGTTAAACAAGGGGATTGTTTGAGCCCTCTTCTATTCCTATTATATACGGATGAGATAGCAACCACATGCAAGTTGAGAACAGGGCGGCCACATTTAGGACAATGGAATCTGCAACCTGTTGTAATACAGATGCTCCTTTATGCAGACGACATAGTTCTCATTGCGGACTCCATAGAGAAATTACAGCAGGCCATCACAGAATGGCATGAAGAGCTATCTAGGAAGGGTATGTCAATAAACACTGAAAAAAAGTAAAGTTCTCCATATAGGCAGAAACCAAGAAGACATACATATTATGTGCAATGGAGAGGAATTGGAAGTAGTCTCTGATTACACCTATTTGGGAACAATCTTACATAGGTCAGGTAAAATACTACCAGACATGTAATACTGTCATTGGTAAAAAGGAGGTTAATAGAGACATTAAACAACTCATCTTCAAAACTTGGCTGAGTGCATCCCCACACTGAAAGGCACTATGGGGGAAAGCGAAAGAAGAATAGAACAGTTAAAAAAGTATTTTTAACCCAGAGATAAAGTTCTTTTACAACAAGATAATGCCCCAGTACACACATCAAAATAGATAAAGGAGTTATTATTGTATTATAACTCAATATTTATAACACTGTGCTATCATTTTGTCCCACCTAAATTACACTATCATTTGTTTATTCCTAGATTTTTTTGTTCACCTTTTGGGCATGGTTCAATTAAATTTAAGAAAAACAAGCTTATATATACTTATAAGTAAAGCTTAAAGTTTAATAAACAAATCAAATTCGAGTGGGCAATCTTTTTATCCCAGACCTTATATATAACAAGTTCACCCAAACGTTCACTAAATTACTAAGTAAAGGCTTAGCCTACAACATACAGTACAATTAAAAAATAATTTCAATAGGAGAGGATTTGATGACTGTTGGTAAATATGAGTGTGTGGATATTTGAGGGATTAGTCAAGTTGGAAAAAAATTAGAGATGTTAAAGTAACTTAAATTTTTTATGCTGATATTTAACCAAAACAACAATGGTCATCATCGAAGAAGCAAAAAAGGTATATAAGATATCAATTAGAAAATTTAAAAAAGCTAAATTGCAAAAATGTAGATACAAAAAAAAAAAAATACAAGTTAATAGTGAATGAAATAAAAGTTTAGTAAAAAAGCAAGTCAATGAAATTATTGGTAATTAAATTGAAATTAGAACCTTTATCTATTCATTTTCCTCATCAATATTTTTTTTTTTTAATTTTTTATAGTAATTTCAGAATAATTACCATTATTTTATTAATTTCTCATTTTCATTACCTTGAATTTCATATACTATTTTATACATATACTATAACTTGTATTTTATTTTCATATCTGTACTTTTTTTTTTTTAAAGTATGCTTTATTTATTTATTTTTTAGCTCTGATGATAGCCAAAATATAGATTTATTAATTTAAAACCTCTCCTCTTTTTTTTTTTTTTTTTTTTTTTTTTTTTTTTTTTTTTTTTTCCTTATTCCACTAATCTCTCTAATATCTACAGCCTTAAGAAATATTATTTCGAAATGCAAATATTTAACATATCACCAATATCATATTATTAAAAGGTATATGTATATATTTTATAATTTAGTTTCATTATTGAAAAGTCACTGATCTTACAGATTCTAACAAAATGGAATATATTTGAATACAACTAACCTTGGCTAACTCTGTTTCCAAAGATATTCAGCCTCAAATGTTGATATTGATCAGGATGATAATATAAAACAACAGACACATAGCAAACCTCTTCAAGAGATCGAAGTACAATATATCATAATAAATACTATTTAACGGTAAATTATTATAGATATCACAGCAAACAAATATTAAAACTTCCAAAAGAATGCCAAATACAATGCTTAATAATAAAATATATAAATATATTTTTCTGGATAACCTATCATAAGATACAGAAAAATGGTACATTAATGAGAATACAGCCTAAAAACTAATAATTCTAACCAATAATACAACAAAAAGGGTCATAAGGATTTGTAAGTAAATACTTTTAAAAAAGAATTTTGGGCTCTTTGGCTTTCAAAATTAATAATATACATTATCTTGTATAATAATGGCTAATGGTAGTAAAATAAAACAGTGCATTCAAAGTGTCAATGTTAACTTATATTTTACACTATTTTTTAGCTTTTGGGATTTTAGTTAAAGCACTCCCCAATAAAGAAGTATAGACTCTTTTCCCTTCAAGAAGTCTAATTCTATTTAGCTGTTTAAGCGAACAGTATCCATTGACTGGTTTCAATAATGTATAAATATTTAATTATCTAAATGCACACACAATAACTTTTTTGCACTTCATACCCTTAAGTGTCTAAGACTCCTATTCTATCAGTTGCAAAGGCCTCATTGAAATTAAAACAGCGAATGAACACTTACACTAATAACTGAAACCCATTGGAGCTAATGCATAGAAACTTTACAAAGCAAAAAAAAAAAACAACTCACAAATACTAACTACAAACATTTCCCTAAATCTTCTAAATAATCTAAATCACAAACACTGTGACTTGATCTCCAAGGTAATTTGAACATATCGACAAAAATGTGTTTCTATCTGTATATAAAAATACACTTGGGTTGTGGAATAAAGACATTTTATAAATTCAACAAATGGATCATCCCTATTTAATAAAGGGAATGCCGTACATAAGGTCTAAAAAAAAAAAAAAAAATTATAAAATAAAATAATTAAAAAAAGTTACATCAAACGTACGTCCTATGTAACTATTTTTTTGTGTGAATATTTTGTTAATTTTCGATAAGGATCAGTATACTGAAACATTTCTAATTAAAGTTAAATATGATCTCACTGATTCTCATTAAAAATTAACCATATCACACCATAAACTGAGGATGAATAAAAACAATTGGGTTTTAATAATTTAAGCATCCTCGGAACTTATTGAAATACATTTTTTTGTTTTCTTTATATAAATACAACAAATTTATTTTTAACAATATTTAATTTTTTTTTTTTTTTTAAATAAAATTAAAATACAACCTTCTCCAACTTTATTTTACTTCTTAACCAATTAACACATGATTACAAAAAAATTCATATTGACAACTCACACCAAAATTTTGTTGTTAAGATAAATCCTACAATGAACTACTTAATTTAAATAAATTTAGCTATTTAACAAACTATATTTTTAAACTGTGGCAATACTACCAATTAATTTAGCAGTAACCTCACAATGCCCAAACAATTTCTTTAATGTAATTTTTAATTTTTAATATTATTCTATAAATTTAAAATTAAATAATTCAAATTACAACTTAATAGTTAATTCATTTAAATTTAATATAATTTTAAAATAAAATTTCATATTAAATGGAGTAACATTGGCATTTCACTTAATAGAACCCACCACAAATCATCTAAAACGTAAGGTTTATTACATTTCTACATTTCTTTAGATTACTAAACTTACACACCTGCATCATGCACAAAAACAAATGGAATTTTATTTATCGTTTTTTACAGCTGAATAATTTACAATGCAAATAATATAAATTTAATCTGATTTTATCTAATATTAAGAAGTTAATATTCAATCACTCATATTTCATAAATGTGACAATTAATAAGTTTAAAACCTAGATGATTGAAAAACTAATAAAATGTTGATCTCATTATAAACATGAATTTTAAGTTTTTTAAAGGGTACCCAGGAGTGAGAACTGGATGAAGACCACGGAGCAGATGGAAGGACAGCATCTCAGAGAACCTCTATAATTTTAGTCTCCAAAACTTGCTGCAAACAGACAAGACGGGGCAAGAGTGATTCTATTATGCCTAAGAAGAGGATAAAAAAAAGTTTTTGAAGTCTACAAATATTTGATAAAAAGAAGTGGTTATATGGTTATGGAATTTATTTCATAATTTTGGTTCAGAATGTTTTAAATACACACACACAAAATTAATGCTCTGATTATCTCTTGCATTTAAAATTATATAACTCAGTAATGTTTGAGACAATAACCATTTCACACAAATAACTTAAAACAGCAAAATTATATTTTTAACCCTTTGCACTCTGAAGCCCAAACCCAATGCCTGGCACGAACTCATAGGCCGGCAATTCTTTTCGTGGCTTGGACTATTTTCCTCCCCCAGCACTCAGATTGGTTTTTACACTATTCTGTAGCATGATACTCAATATTTTTTTAAAAGGCATAAATAATATACATATAAAATGTTTAAATTTTTTTTATTAATGCAAATACAATAATTTATTATAAACACAAAAAATTTTTTAAAAAATCAATAAAACAATATTATCTTCAAGAAAGGATCTTGAAAAAAATAATGCCGGTCTGTATTCGGTTTATGAGTCCTCCAGACAAGTGGAACTTATAATCTGAGTGGAATTGCATTTTTAGTTTAACGAATTATAATCGGCTAATGAGTGCAAAGGGTTAATAATAAATTAAAATGTGTAAAAAAAAAAAGAAAAAAAAAAGTGCTTTAGAATAGTCCCCATTACCTAGAAGTTTTATTGATACTGAACTGGGCTAATACATTTAATCAATTTACAGTACATTTAGGAATTAAATAAATTTATTAATATTTAATAAATGCATTCAGCACATAAACAATAATTTTGAACATATCTGTTCCTCGGAAGTAGAAAGGGCAGCATTGGAAACTAAAACTTTCTGGACATTTTCCAGATTACAAAAATAGGCATATGAACCAATTTTTTTAATAGTAAATTTGATTATTTATAAAAATTAATAATTACAGAAAGGATCATGCAGACAGAAAACCGAACAATGTATTATTATTGGAATAATATTGTAATTGTAACTGACATCTGGTAGAAATGGGTCTTGAAAGCTTTAGTTTTTAAAAAATCTCCTAGTTTAATTAATAGATACAGGAACAATCCACAGATTTTCTTTTTCCTCATCATTTAATATAATCAAATTTTGATTTTTACTGTTAAATTTTTAATAGTGAATCAATGAGAAATACCAAAATAAAAATTATATATAAAATCTAAATAATAAATAATTATTCGATGCTATGGCTATTATAATGTTAATGGCAACAGACAATTTTGTAGTCCTGTGCCTTAAAAAAATTTTCAAATAACAATTTTAATTTTTAATATTAGGACAGAATATTTATTCAATTCACATAAATCCAATAAATACAAAAATAAGTTTAATACATAAAAAAATATAATATAAAATTATTGATTCTTCATAAAGATATATCAAGGAACAAGCATCCATCTTCAATAGACTTTACTTTTGTAAGTCTTGTAACTTCGGTAATTATAATAATAATTAAAGACTAAAAATAGAGGATAAAAGAGGAAGATGTTTTAGTAAACTTTCTAAACTTTATGATTTGATAATTATGAAATAGAACCAATAATAAAATAAAAAATAATTATGTCTACTTAACTACCTCAGGTAATTAAAAATACATATGGCTGATTTATTTGTGGAAAATGCTTTTGATTTTTTTATTTTAACTATAATTTTTATAACTCAATATATATCCATTATATAATATATTACTGATTCAAAACATTTAATGTACTTCAAAACTTCTACAAACAGCAATATTTATGAATTAATTTAAAAATTAAATCAATATAGACATTTTGATCATACTTCTCTATAGAAGTATGAGTTGCAATATATTAATTTAATTTTATTTATTTTTTCAGTATAACAAGAGTCCCAATCAATGGAAACTAGAGAACAAAGAATTGTTCCAGCCTATTTATTTGTATATTAGTGATTATATCGAGAATGGTATACTAATAAAATTAATATTTTATCTAATAGCTTCTATAGCTATTAGCTATTTTAACCAATAAATTATAATTATTATTTATTGATAAAATTATGCCAATGTCACTCCTATAATTTTATAGCCATCTTTAAATATAATAATACATTTAATCAATTACAAGTGATGCTTAGCATGACATTTTCTTTCCTTGGATCATTCTTACTAAACCTGTCAAAAATATTTGCTTAGCGAGTTCATTAAATTATAACCCTCAATACTTTAGAGAGTAACATGTCGATTGGCCTAAAATAAATAATTAAAACTTCATTTTACATGCAAATATAAAACATATATTACAAAAGAAAAAAATATAACAAATTAAAAAAAACCGACTTTTAACAAAAATATTACATCATATCATTCAATCTTATCTAGACATTGAAAAATTAATACAATAACAATAATCCTTTACAGAAAAATATATGTATCCATTTTGTTCAATTAATATTATGATTGTTCGTTAATTTTTAATGACTAATAATCCACTGAAAGAATTATATATATATATTCTTTAAAATATATAAACATAATCTAAATAACTTTTTTTAAAGTAAAACTACACTAATCCACCAATAATTACCATACATTTCAATCACCAGCTTTATTATTTTTGTGTCAAGAGTAGTTAATAATAAAGTTTCGCCAGAAACTCAATCTTTTTTTTAGCTTCCATCCACTAGATGGATTTTTGTAACAAGTCTAATAGAGATGATATATTTCTAAAAATACATAAGCAATTTTAGATACATTTTTAACACATATTACAAATCAATAAATAATTTATAGTTGCTATGAGAAAAAAAAAAAAAAAAAAAAAAAGGTAGTGCTACAATTAACGCAATGTAAGTAAAATTTGGATAGCTGCATGGTTAGTTTTTTTTTTTTTTTTTTTTTTTTTTAATCAAGGCACCTAAAAATATTAATTAAGAAAAATAAAGTGAGAAATTACTTCATTAAGCGTTTGCTAGGTGAAGGACTAGGAAAATCATTCCCATAAGATACTTGAGGGGTGTTTAAAGTTGAAGAAATTTCATCAATGAAGGAGGATGTAATCGAAGGAGAAGTAACTGGCTCATCGTCATTTAAACTGTCAGTGAAGTCAATGAGATTAGGAGAACTGTATGAAACCAATTCATTGCCAACAGGAGAATTTAAATTATCCATGTCTTTTCCTGCCTCAGGCATATTTAATGAAAGGGGATCATCAGAATTAAATAATCCCATGATTGCACTTGCATCCAAACTTAATCCTTCTCCATGTAAAATCTCCTTCAGTGCATCTATATCTGACTGCATTAAATCAATATGATTTTCAACATCTTGTTTTGTCAATGTTGAGTTATTTTCACTTAAAACCAGAGAATTGTTAGTATTATTTTCTTCCTTTGTAGGTTCCTCATTAAAGCTGGACGTAATTTCTGTATCAGATGGTGATAATATGATTGGGTCAGATGATAATAAATTAGTAGATTCATCAAGTGGATATTCAATATCATCATCAAACAGATCAACAGAGGTTACATCAGGCTCCAATTTCACTACATGAGAATCTAATTTCAGAGGGTCTGATGAATTTTCAGTCAATAATCTGTCGCTGACAGTATCCTTAGTTAATAGATCAATAGCTTCTGAAGCCATTTTTGTATTACGACTATTTTTCATTGGTTTCTTCTTTACTCCCTTAAAATGAGATTTGGAAACTGGTTTTTTATGCACAAGCATTTTGAGTGGTTCTTTTTGATTGATTGTTTGTGTATTCAATAAAGTTGGTTCAATTGAACTAGTTGTTGCCGTCATTTTCGATAGACCAACATTCTGTACTGCAGGGGCAATTTTTCTTATTTTTACCTGGTGTTTGTCATTTG
Organism: Euschistus heros; assembly: GCA_003667255.2. Taxonomy (NCBI): domain Eukaryota; kingdom Metazoa; phylum Arthropoda; class Insecta; order Hemiptera; family Pentatomidae; genus Euschistus; species Euschistus heros. The sequence continues at coordinate 1,308,233 of RCWM02000008.1, read as the reverse complement.
ACAATCCAATCTGTCTTTTATTATTTGCTTTATTTGACTGCCCACTGACTGGTCTAGACATTTTTAAGTTCTCGTTTTTTGCTACTTCAATGTTTGGTTCTAACACTATAGTTGGTACTTCTTCCAACGGAAGAGGTATCACAGAAGAACTAGGTACCTCAAGAAGGATTGAATCTGTGTTATCTAACTGATTTGTCAGCAAGTTACCATCTTCAGTTTGGGCAGGAATTATAACATCAATATTTGCTTCATTGTTCGAGAGTAGTGGTCGTTGAGGATTTGTTTGAGTAAAAACATCATCCGGATCTATTTCACATATAACTGGTGATGCTGTAGCATGATGGCGATCTTTATCGGAATCAAACCCTTCGATAGAGAGACAAGTACCATCCTTCAGCATAAGAGGCATATTTCGTCGCTTCACATTTACTCCTCTAGTTTGATGGACTAATGAAAGTAAAAAATGTATTAATCTATTTACAATTTTCTGCTGTTTTTGATGTTTCTGTCGAAGAATAGAGTGCTCTCGCCATAAAGCATCATTTTCTGCTTTCATTGAACTTATTCGAGATTCAAAAGCAGATTGTTTTTGTTGCAACTGCTGGACCTCAAGTAAAAGCTTGGTAAGAAGTCCTTGATCAGTTTTGAATTCAGAGATATCTCTGGAACTAGAAACCTTCCTTTTGATTTGATCAAGCAGCAGAGGACAGTCTTTAATAAAATGGGGATGGCTAAATTCAAAATCTGAAACATCACCCTTTAAAGAGGCGGCATTGATAGAAGAATTCACTTTTCGAAATCCATATTTATTAAGTTGACGGATAAAACTAGCCATGTTGTTATGTTTGTAGAACATGGGCAAAAGCTCAGAACAAAACCTTGTTTGATCTTTAATCACAAAAGAAGTACCTTTATCACACCAAGAAATAAGATCATCATATTTTGGATCACACACCATTTGCCATAACTTAGCAACAAAGGCAGTAATTGTCGTAGATTCGGGCCCCGAAAACATTTTAAGTTTAATAATAACTATTTCAAATCCTAATACATTCCTTATTACTTTTTTAAGCCTGCCCTACATAGGTAACCTAAGAACTTTACAGTCATTTTCTTTTTATGTATATATTCAATTTTCAACTCAATAAATATCAGTTCTTGAATGTTGACCGTACACTAATCATTTCTTAGGAAACTAATGAGCAAAGAGGTCGAAATCGAAAATGATAGATAAAAGTTTTCAGAAGTTAAGAATTTCAAGGACATGAATATTTAATATTTATACGTATTTATTTTGAATACACTTGTTTTATATATACAAAGATTATATTTTCAATATCTTTACCTGTTTCTTCGGAAAATACAATTTATTCAGATTAATAAGATTTTTATATAATCAGAGGAACATATATAAGCCATTGATAAATGTACACTGAAAAATACTTCGATTAAGATTACTTTGATGAATCTTTTTTTTTTTTTTTCTTTATGGTACCAATTCATTTGGATAGTCCACAACTGTGGACACTTGGGAGGGAAATTAATATATGCCAATGAATTATCCAACATAGAGCTGAAGTTCACAAATACTTGCACGCTAAACGAACACACATAGAATAAATAACTGAAATTCATCAAACACTTTTATTAGAAGTATTTATTATAGATTACAGTATTTTGAGAACAGAAAATCCTTAGAATATAATACACGGCGAAACACTCATTCTCATTAAAACTTCATTTAACACAAAATAACTTATTTTTTCTGAATTATGTTGCCTTCCAACTTACGTTTTGACACCTTCTCTGATGGTTTTTTCTTAAATACTTGGAAGATGTTTTATTTCAGAAAGGGATTTTGGCGAGAAAAAGTAGAACACGACTAAATATCCCAATGGATGGAACTGCCAAGAATGCTATATAATAACTTTCATTAAACACACCGACTTACCTACAAAGCATAAAATTATATTATTTTCTATCTCCAAATAACAAGTAATATGCCATCAGTTACTCTGATCATCTCTTGGAGCTCATGGTTCTTTTTGATATACCCTTGAGGACAGTTGGAAAATTATTTAGTAATTTTTAAAGCTTCATTTGCAACATCAATCACATGCTGTAGTACATGTTAGTGGAGAAGACAGTTTTTAGTCATATTGGAAATAGGATATATCTGAGCTCTTCACACAAATCCCCTGTTTTTTATACCATAATCTAACATCACTAATTCATAACACCATAATTTTATATCTAAAACCTCAGAAACCATCTACAACTAGTATTTCCACTTCCAATCGTAGAAGATAAAAAATGAAAATGGCCAAGGCCTAATAAATGCAACAATGTTTCAAGAAAGGCTCTAGTGTTCCTCACGACTAAGAAGACTAATCACATCCTTCACAGCACTTATCAATTAGCATACTTGTTCCAACAAATATTTCACAATAGAACATTTTTGATGCTTATGTACAGTCATTAACAAAAATTTCTGCATACTCACGAAAATCGGATGTTTAAATTGTTTATTATTACTACTTGTGTTTATGATCAATAAAACAAATAATAACGTGTAGAACTTTTATTCATGAATTCTATAACATAATTTAATTTAATGTTTCATGTAAGGAACAATAATAATAGAATAAAACAAAAACATTGAAAACGAAAGGTAACAAAAGTTCATCATCGGCTTCTAGGGCCCATTAGTTGGAACGGCAAAAAACGTGTCTAATATTATTTGACCAAGAACCTCCAAAAGAAATGCCAACAAAATCTGTGAGAGACTGAGTGTGTCCTTCCCTTGTTAGTATATTTGTCAATCCACCCAACATCTCGCAATAGTACCTCTTACATTGTTCTTTCTTTATTAATATACATACCAAAAACCGTAAATGATCATACATTATACAGAAAAACTTCTGTATATTTATAATCGAAATAGAGGATTAAAAATATAAACATAATGTATTTGAAGTGTATTTTAATCTTCTTTTAAATGCCGACGGCAGGATATTTTTAGTAACAGTTAAAAGTTATTTAGTTATTGGTCTCCCTGGGCCTCTCGTTTCTGACATTCGCTTAAGATGTCCATACCATCTCCAAGGTCTTTATAATATTCTCTACAGGCTTGAGGTCCAATTCACTTTTTAGTCCTGCGTTTCTAATCCTATATTTTCTGGTACATCCTTACCTTTCTTAGGTACTTAATCCCCACAGTTTGCAATCTATTCTTGTCCTTATTTGGTTTGGATGAATAGATTATTATTGGTAAGAAGATTGATTTGCTCATTGAAATTTTAGAACTTTTAAATATTTCCCTTTTACTGAGGAATATTCCCTTGATGCCATAGGAGTCTCTCAGCCGCATTTATCGTTATCGTCACTTAATTATCTATAAATTCATTTTCATCCAGGTGTGCCCCAGGCACTTGAAACATTCACCCAGCCACTCGTTCAGCCACTTCTTTGTTTTCATTGCCGTATGCTTCGGGTCATTATCTTACTGGAAGACAAATGTACTATCCAGACCCAATTTATTGGCACTTTGTTACAAATATTTTTTAAAAATATTGGTCCTTAATGCCATTTATAACTTATAAAACCCCAACCCCTTCGCACTCATACATCCCCAAACCATAATACCACCTCCTCTATCTTTGTATGTCGGCCTAAAATTTTTTGTTTCTAATGCTTTTTTCGCTTTTCGCCACACTTTTTGACGGCCATCTGAGCCAAAAATTTTAAATCGACTTTCGTTTGAGAAAATAACTGATTCCCAGAACGATGGAGGCTTTTGTACATACTCTTTAGCAAATTCCAAACGGCGCTTACGATTCAACTTGCTTATGATATGAATGGTTTTTTCCTGGGGATTCAACAAAAAAAAAAAACACTTTCCCGGAAATTGTTCCTCACAGTTGGGGGGGGGGGGGGGGGGGGGGGGGGGGTAACTGATAGGAATTGTCAAAGCACTAGTAAACGGTTTTTCATGGACAGTTTTTAAAATTTCTCATTTGAGTAATTTATTTTTTTTTGGTGGTGGCCCGTTCCGTGGTCTGCTGGATGCACAGCCTAAAGCCGCGTTCTCACGGGGCAAATATACGAAAGCGTGGCACGCCTTCGTTTTCTCGTTCGTGGTTGCCTGAAGTGGAGGAGAAAAGTAAACAAGCCGAGAGTCGTGGACAGTTCACACGACCACGATTCAGTTTGCCCCTTGAGAGCTACCTTGGAAGAGCTTCTCGTGGAAAGTTGTGCAGTTTTGAGTTCAGTTTTTATTGATATGTTGGCAAAAAGATTGCGAGAGTCACGTTGACATATAAAAAAACGGAAGAAAAAGCGTTGTTGGGTCAGGAACTGGATACTCGCAAGAAAAATCATCGAATATTAATAAAACAGTATCCTTAAGGACAACAATGGCTGAACATCCTTCGGATAACTTAAAAACCGTTAAATATTTTAATATTAATAAAACACTTTCCTTATAAGGACATCAATGGCGGAATATCGTTCGGATCCTGGAATATTTCAACATATTATCCATTTTTGTTCTAAATAAACCACTTGCGTGGTTCACGCCTGAAAATCAAACAGGTTTGATACCGAGCGTGAGCGGTCGTGGACTCCCTTCTCTCTAGATGACGTCAGAGGCAAACTCACGCCACCTCGTTCAGACGGAGGAAATTCCACGAATGCGTTGCGGGTGTGCCCCGCCCCGAGAGAACGTAGCTTAATTCAAGAATTAAGAATCAAGATATCTTTCAATAATTTTAGATATTGTAACTCCATTTTTATCAACAGTCCTCACAGTTTTGCCTTGATTTCGTAAGGAAACAATTAGCTCACGAATGGATTTTGGCATTTCCATTATGAAATGAAATGAAAAAATGAACTTTATTCTGGGACTTACTGTCCCCTAAGAATAAAACTAATGCACTGTTAAAAGTACAACAGTCTGGTATGTTATCTACAAATTAAATGCATCAGTAATTACAGCATACACTTTTTATAGGGAAAAAAAATTAAATTAAATTTAAAAAAAAATAAAAATAGGAAATAATAATATATATATATATTAAAATACCATCGTATATATATATATATATATATATATATATATATATATATATATATATATATATATATATATATATACACACACACACACACACACACACACACACACACACATACATATATATATATATATATATATATATATATACATGCATACAAAAGATGATATATGTATCTATTTTAAAATAAAACTATATTATGAATATATACATGAGAAAGATAATAATAATACTACTAATATGCTAATATAATAATTACAATGCATTCAAAAAGATAAAAAAGAAATCAATGGAATAAAACAAATATAGAGAATAGAAAGGAAAAGATATATAGAGAAAAAAAAGTTAACTATTTGAATGTTAATAAGACAAAATATTTACAAATACCTGAAAATATATATTTACACATCTACTTACTGCCTCTTATATTATATAGCTATATGAGACAAAAATAAAAAGTAATTTTTTAGACAGGCAAATGATTAAAATTGGCAAATTTACCTATAATGATATAATTATTGAAGTAATTCATTGATATCGGATATAGGTGAGATTGACTGACTGGATTTTTAATTATTACACATATTGGCGGCGTCTAACTGAGATTTAAGGAGATATTGGAATAGGAGAGTTTTGTATGAGTTTAAGGAAGATAAAAAAGCATGTATGCACAGACTAATAAGATTTCTAATCATAAGACTTTTTTCAAACCTTTTTCCTCAAAGCCCATAGCGAGTATAATCGGTTGTTATTGATGAAATGTTTTGTTTTTATTCATTACACAAGTGTTTCCAAACTTTTTTTGCTATAACGGTATATATTTTCTTTGTTTCAACTTTTATAAGTGTATTTTTGTATATGTTTCGATATGTATTCAATACTATATTATGTTATAGTTTCACTACGGGAAATAGCCTATTTTAGACAGGAAGAGCATAAGTGTAAAATTAAGGTGTGTTTCCTGACTTTTTTTGCCCAGCGTGTTGCTTATTAAACTTAAAATTATGTAATTTACATAATAACTCATCTATGCCAACAGCTAGCGATGGTTTAAGGGCTCACTATAAACGAATATTATTTTAGAATACAAGGAAATAACTTTTCAACAACGAACGTAGCTAGGTTCATATGTTAGGTTATGGCTTAAACCGGTCTTAAACCCTTATCTTCCGGAGTTACGTGACTCGACACAAAAATTACTTTTTTAAAAAAAGAATTTATTATAAACCAAATAAAAATTACAATAATAAATTTGTTTGACTAATTTATAACTATAGCAACTACCACGTATGATCTTCTAATGATCCTGTGATGAGATGAGCTGGGGATTATATAGGTGTTTAATGCTGAGCTTTGCAGATCGGTATATTTATTCATATAACTCGTCCCTCCTTAAGTTCGAGTGTCCTCACGAGAATGTTGAAAAAGTAGGTTGAAAGGAAGGATGTTCGTCAGAAATTTCCATTGGTTCGGAAGTGTCGTCATTGCTTGAAGTAGAATGGGAAACGCAGAATTTCTTCCTGAAGTAGGTGGCGATCGAGGTTTTGAACTGTTGAAATAGTAATAGCAGGAATAAAATAACTATAAGTATATATATGATGGGTAGGTGATCTGTAGTAGTAATATCCTCAAGTAATTCCAGCGGTTTCATTTGGATATTTAGTAAATGTAGTTTTTCAAAAGAAATATTAAGTTCGGCGGTGGTGAGGGCCGGAACGTGCGTAATGCGTACTGGGGTTGATTCCTCAAAAGTAAAAGAAGGTAGATAGTCCAATAGTACTTCGTTGGGTGATAGTTGAATCAGAGTTGTAGGTTTTAGGCTAATACTAAAAGTAAAGTTATTTCTTAGAATAGTTAACAATGTGTGATTATAAACTAAATATTGATTAATAATACTAACATATTTTACAAAAGGTTTGGTTACATCAAGATTATATGATATACATTGGTGATTATTATTATTCACAATAAGGTTAGTGACACAAGGATTGGTAATACGTGTAATATTAGTACAATAATAATTGGATAAAATAAGATTACAATTTCCAGTATAAAGGGAATCAGTTTTAAGTACCAGGGAAGGGTGAGTATGAACAGTTTTAAGAAGGGTATTATCCACGTAAGGATAGGAGAGTAGAAAGTAGGTTTCAATAAGAGGTGTTTGCAAAGGGAGTTGGATGAAATAATGAATGTGTGTCGGAGTTAAGGAACAATGTAATTTACCTGTTTGCCAAAGAATTTCAGGAGTGTTGGAGATAAGTTGGACATTGTTGTGGGAATGTAAGATCGTGAGTTCTTTATAGGATATAATACTATTATGAATTAAATTTAATTTACAGAATTCTAGAGATACATCTAGATTAGAGTTCCCCAAACTTTTTTGTGTCGTAGATCCCTTGCCATGTTTTTACGTGTTGGGTAGACCCCCTACTTACCTGATATTGATTTCCTGTAAATTTCTAACTGTAGTGAAGTTTAGTGTTAAAAATTTAAAGTAAAAACATATGTTAATTTATAAATTTATTAATTGAATTTAAATTAAAACTACTCAAAATAAAATTTCGTATCTGTTATGTAAAATATACGTAACATTAAATAAACAAACTACAAATAAAATAACATAAGCAATAAGTCAATATTTTTAGTGAGAAGGATGAACCTGATGCTTTAATAATAAATTATCAACATTTAGCGTCAATTTTGTAAGGGTTAATCTTAAATCTCCTCGGCTAATGATGTCTAGTCTGTTTCTTTTTTTCGTTAGGAGATTGGTAACAGCACTGAACCCCCTTTCCACTAGGTATGACGATGGAAAGGAAATTAAAAATTTCCTCGCTATATTCCATAATACGGGATAAATTGAACCTTAAGTTCTTCGTTTGTACTTACTTCAGTCAGTTCCTCTTGTCCTAATGTATATGTTTTGATATTATAAGATAGTATGATGTAAGTAAATAGGTACTATCAGTGTGTGTTGAGATCCACTATCGTGGACCCCCATTTTCATTTTCATTTCATAGACCCCCAAAATTTTTTTCGCTGACGTAGACCCCTTGCAGGTTGTCATAGACCCCTAGGGGTCTATATAGACCACTTTGGGAATCACTGATCTAGATCATTAAGTTTGTTAATGATTAATTCTAGTGTTGAATACAATAAGAGATTATGATAATTAGTTTCCATTACATTAGTAACATTTTCTATTAAGAGTCTTCTGATTTTATTGGTATTATATTTTATTGCACTCATGTCTCTATTAAATTCATCAATAAGTTTTTTATTTATGGCTAGTTGATTTTCGACGTTGTGTGCCAAATGATAATCATTCCTTTCTATGTTGTTAATTATTTTGTAATAACGTTCGCGGTCATTTGCATCCATGTTTCCAGTTATCCATGATATTGCAGTTCCTAATCCATTAATTAAGCCTCGTTTTTGTCGGTTATTGGAGGAGTTGGGGTGATTGATGAAAATATGATCAAGTTTGGTTTGGGCATACGATAGATGTGCCATTAATATGTCAGTTTGAGCTGAAGTTAATTGCGCCTTAAAGGTGTCAAGATAGGTTTTGGGGATGGGTAAAGGATTGTTTTGAATTTGTATGGTCCGAAAAAGGTTATCAATTTCTGCTTGAAAGGATGTAAGGTTGACGGAATGTATATAAGTAAAGTATCGATTAATTATATATGAATTTTGAATTTTTAAAGGAATAATTCCTGGTCCCTGAGATAGGTCAGTGATTTTGTAAGAGGCCACTAGGTCCAGGCATAGGAGAAGAATCAATGATCCTGCTGTCATTTTCGTTCCTGAAAGGAGGAATAACAGTATTATGATTTTCGAATTTTGTTGGTCGTTTCAATAAGCTGGGGTGTAATTTAATGTGTTTTTTCTTATTTATTTGAGCTAATTTGGTATTATGATTGTATATAGCCTTTTTAAATTTCGGTTTTGCTTTATTCCTGAGATTTGTTTTGATGTATATCTGTCCGTGGGGAATTCCGACAGTTTCTCGATTTTTATTGAGGTTTTCTGTCCTGGTTTGTTTTTCTTTATCAATTATTTCTTTAATAGATTTTTGTATCAATAATTTTTCGGCATGATATTGGTTAGTTTGTTGTTCAAAAATTAACTGTTCCCCGCTTAATGATGGGTTGATTATTCCGAATGTGATTTCGTTAGGTGTCAGTTTTAATTGAGAATTAGGGGTGTTATTATAGGCGATTAACGCTAGTTTGAGTACTGTCAGTAAGTGTAGAGAAGGTTCTTGGGTTTTAATGATGTTCATTAACTCGATTAATGTGGAATGAGCTCTGTTAATGAGTCCGTTGGAATTGTGATAATTGGGGGTGGTAAAATGGTATTGAATATTGTTATATTGTAGGAAGTTTTCAACGCCTTTATTTGCAAATTCCGGTCCATTGTCCATCTGTATCTTTTGGGGCAAAGGGAATAAACTGAGATAATCTTTTAATTTGTTTATTATTTCCGTACTATTATTGCTGTCTATGATATACCCGTAAAGTTTCTTTGAAAAGCAATCAATGATTGTTAGGATGGGGGTGCTGCCATAATATAAGGTATCCATCTGTAGTTGTTCAAAAGGTTTGTTAGGTGTGATGGTGATTTGGTATTCCGGTTTAGGGGGGTTTCTATCGTATTTTATTTGTTTACATATTTCACAATTATTAACGTATTTAGTTATGTCTCTGAACATTCCGGGCCAATAATAGTTTTTTCGTAATGCTCTATAAACTTCATTAATTCCTCTGTGACAAGTTTTTCCGCAATGATAGTTTAATATGTTTTGGATTATAGGAGAATACAAAAGTCAAGTATTAAGACAAATGTTAGCATTTATTGGAAGAACAATGAACACACAGGTTTACACAAAAACAATACAAAAATGAATCAGCTGGTAGTGTAGACTGGTGGCGCACTGGTGGTGGTTGTTGGCACTAAAGACCAGAGTGGTCATGAATATTTGAAGTATTCCAACACTCCCCCTCACTCTGTAGGCTTTAGTTGTAGTTGTAGTCCTATTGCTTTTTGTAAAGTGTCATGGCGAGGGCCTGCGAGTCCTTTGGTCAAAATGTCAGCTTCCATGATTTCTGTAGGCTTGTATGAGACAACTATGTCTCCATCTTGAACCTTCTCTCGTATAAAGTGCTCTCGAATGCTGATGTGTTTTGAACGAGCACTTACTATGGGATTTCTCGTCAAGTCCTGTGCAGCGAGATTATCATTGAATAATTCAATGGCTTCATGCTTTATCCCCATGTCCGATATCGGTTGTTTTAGGTGCATGGCTTCCTTGGCAGCATCTGTTAATGCCATGTATTCAGCTTCCTGAGTGGATAACGCAACTGTTTTTTGCTTACGGCTCTCCCAGCTGATTGCAGCTCCTGCAAATTTGAAGAGATAACCAGTGTAGGATCTTCTGTCTTCTGCGCAGGATCCCCAGTTTGCATCGGCATGTCCATGAAGTGGTTTTCCAGTCTTTTTGTAGACAAGAGCCAAATCTCTAGTGCCCTTTAAGTAGCGGAGTACCCGTTTGGCTGCAAGCCAGTGAGATTTGTCAAAACACATGTTATACTGGCTGAGATAACTCACACTGTGACTGATATCAGGTCTTGTTCCCATTGCTAGATACATAAGAGCTCCGATGAGATTCTGATAAGGATAGTCTGGTAGAGTATCAGATTGGTTCTTAATAAGTTGGGTACCACGAGCAAGTGGAGTTCTAACTGGTTTGCATGTGGACATGTTGAATTTTTCGAGAACTTCATCTATATATTTTGACTGTGAAGCATAAATCTTGCCCTCCTTTCGCGAAAATTCGATTCCAAGGCAGTGTTGTAAGTCTCCTAGGTCCCTCATTTCAAATATGTTCATCAATAACTTTTTAACAACATTAAGTCTTGCCATGTTATTTGATGCCAAAATTATATCGTCCACATATGGCATATGGGTAATAGAATTTTATCTCCCCCTTGAAAAGATACGTAGACACATGGGTCTGCGGGAGATGCCTGAAAACCAAGATACTTAAGTTTGGAGTCTAATTTTTGAAACCAGTTGCGGCCAGCCTGTTTTAATCCATATAGTGCCTTATTTAGGCGACAAACTGTCTTTCCATCTGTTTGTTTTAAATCTTGGAGCATCTGCTTAGAACGTAGGAAAATTGTAGAATCCTCCGCGTCACTTTCATCGAGCATAATCTCTGTCAGAAAACGTTCAAGGTTTGCTGGTTTCTCCATAAAGATTTCTTCGCTGATTTCCCCATTCAAAAATGCTGTAGATACATCCAACTGATTTATGTGTAGGTCTTCTTCAACAGAGAGAGCAAGTAGGAGTCTTATTGAGCTTAACTTGGTTACTGGAGCATATGTCTCGGTAAAGTCCAAACCAGGTCGTTGTGCAAAGCCGCGTGCTACTAAGCGAGCCTTTCTTCGTTCTAGTTCACCTGATGGTTTGTACTTACATTTCAAAATCATTTTTGATCCTATTACATTGGAATCTTTCTTCAACGGAACAATTTTCCAAGTGTCATTTTTGAGATGCGCTCGGAGTTCATCTTTGATTGCATTTTGCCAGGCATTGGCGTCAGGTCCTTGTAGCATATCATGTTCTGATGATGCCTTCATCACATAATCCAGTGTCCAATTCGGTGGTTGAAGATTATTTCGATTTCGTAGTCCTCATACTGTGGAGCCTGAGATAGTCCAACTTCATTGTTTGGAGGTGATTGATCGTCATTTTCGGTATCATAAGATCCATCATCTTCGGTTGATTCAGGCGTAGAAGATTGAGTATCAGGGTTCTCTGTGTTTTCTTCAGGATTTTCGACAATGATGTTGAAATCCACCTTATCTTCTGAAGTAAAATAGGAGTTTGGGTTTTTATGGCCATCAAGAAGTTTTGGCACGGATGTCGTTGAAGTTTCGTAGAACATCTTGTTTATGGTCCTGACATCTCTGGTGACTATTATTTTCTTCTTAATTGGATCCCATATTCTGAAAGCCTTTGATTGCTCAGAATAGCCAACGAAAATTCCTTCAATGGCCCTTGAGTCAAACTTTGATTTATTCAGGTTTTTGTTTAGGAAAAACGATTTGGAACCAAATATTTTGAGGTGTTTGACAGATGGTGGGTGACCAAACCATAATTCAAATGGTGTTTTACCATTTAAACTTCTTGACGGTGAACGGTTTATCAAGTAATTAGCACAAAAAAAAACTGCTTCAGCCCAGAAAGAATCAGGGAGATGAGATTCTAAGAGGAGGCACCGAGTTTTGTCAAGCACTGAACGATTTTTTCTCTCAGCAAGTCCGTTCTGTTGGGGTGTATAAGGTGCCGAAAATCTCCTTTGAATACCATGGTGAACTAAATATTTGCTGAATGTTTTACTTTTATATTCAGCAACCCCATTATCACTTTGGAGAAATTTTATGTGCTTACCTGTGAATTTTTCAACCTCACATTTGAATTCTTTAAAGTAATTTATAACTTCATTTTTCTGTTTTAAAAAAATAAATTTTTGTGTATCGGCTGTACTCATCTATAAATGTCACAAAGTACCTACATCCTCCATGAGATACTGTACGCATTGGTCCAACAACATCTGAGTTCACTATTTGAAGTAATTCCAAGCTCTTCTGCTCAGGGTTGGTTTTGAAGGGAAGACTGGACATCTTTCCTCTGATGCAAATCTCACAGTCATTGAGAGATTCAGAAGGATTGAATTGTAGGCCAATCAAATTTTGATTTTTGAGAGCAGTTTTTAAATCATGTTCATTAATGTGGCCTAGTTTTTGATGCCACTCCTCAATTTTGAATGAAGAATTCTTGTTTTTATCAGGGATTTTCAAATAATATAACCCATTTGTGCGAGTTGCTTGAAAAATTATTTTTCCTTCAGCATCAGTTATGTCAGCTTTGTCTTTTGTGAATGTGACGTTGTATCCACTATCCGTTATTTTACCAACCGATAAAAGATTAGCGGATAGATTTGGCACAAAGAGGGTGTTTGGCAAATTTACAGTATTATTTTTGTCAAAATCTAATTTTACTAGGCCTTTTCCATCAATTGAAGTGGTGTGTTGAGTAGATGCTAGTTGTAGGAAGCCATTGTTTACCTTTGACATATCTGAAAACTTATTTTGGTCAGAACACATGTGAGACGTACTTCCTGAATCAAGGCAGAACCAAGTAGGTGGTTTAGGGCGGCAAGGTAAAATTGAATGGCATTCCTCAGTAATAAAGGTTTTCTCATTCTTCTTGTTAGTAGAATTTTTATTTTTATTTTTGAACCAACAATTATCTGATATACGTATGATTATCTTTATTACAAAACATGCATCTAGGTTTTTGGCTGTTATTAGTTTTGATATTTTGTTTTTTCTTGTTTTTGAAATTTGTTTTACCTGTCTGATTTTTGAATTTTGAGCTATAAAATGCATCCTCTTGACTTGATACGTCGTTTTTTTTTCTGGCTTCTGCTTCCTCCAATATTTTGACTTTGAGATCTTGAGGTTTTGGAAGGGTATCTCGAGTCTCTATGGCAACTCTGAAGTTCTTAAACGTAGGAGAAAGACTGTAGAGCATCATAATGCTCAGGAGATCAGAATTTATTTCTATGTTCATGTCATTTAATTTGTCTACTGCATCCATAAATGTGTTCAAATGCTCTCTAACATCGTCTGTGTCCTTCATTTTGTGTAGGACAAGGCGTTTTAACAACGTAGCTTTCCTAGCAGGACCATCACTTTGGTAGATGGTTTTGAGAGTAGCCCAGACGTCTTTTGATGTGGTACAGTTTCTGACTTGCTTAAGTTCACTTGGCGAAATTATAAGGAAAAGATCTGACCTTGCACTGAGATCCTCCTTCATCCATTTTTCTTTATCAGCAGCGTTGTTTTCGTCTGGTGTTTTTGTTTCGCCGGTAACATAACTCCACAGTCCGTTTTTGATAAGAATGGCTTGAGCTTGGACGACCCATGTATCGTAATTATCTTTACATAAGGGTTCTATTCGGTAATTACTCACGAAACCGCTTGCCATCTTTAGTTGGGATTCTAAATCGTTTATGAAAACTCACAACTTGAAAAAATGTCGAATCGGGAGATAACCTGTAAAGCGCGTACCATGCGGTTAACCGAACACAACTTTTGATTATCAGTAAGATCACAACACTTCGCGAAATAAAAGTCTTTTGTCTAATAATGCGTATTCTCTGGGCCCACAACCTTTTGGATTATAGGAGAATACAAAAGTCAAGTATTAAGACAAATGTTAGCATTTATTGGAAGAACAATGAACACACAGGTTTACACAAAAACAATACAAAAATGAATCAGCTGGTAGTGTAGACTGGTGGCGCACTGGTGGTGGTTGTTGGCACTAAAGACCAGAGTGGTCATGAATATTTGAAGTATTCCAACAATATGTGTAAGGTTTGTTCGTCTTTGTTTTCTTCGTCTTGAACATATTTAAGGTATCTTTTGATCTTTACAGTAGGGAATTTTTCCTCAATTATTTTTTGGAACTGCCTAAAAATTTCTTCTAAAATTTTGTTTTCTACTTCTGAATTGGGGTTAGAACAGTATACTCCGTAAGTTCTGTTAGGTTCAAGGTATTCAATACATATTTCTTCCAAATCATTATTATAGGGCCAAGCCGTGTGCCAGATAAAACGTTTCTTTGTTGAATTAAATAGTGTTTTATATTGATTTTTTTATTTATTTCCTCTTTGAAGAATAATTTGCAATTTTTCTAAATTTACAACTTTGTCGGGATTGTCTACTATACCTATTTGTTCGTTAGAGCTAATTTGAGAGTGGGCTGTCATTAAACTTTCACTGTCTTCTTCTCTCGTATTTTTAATTGGGGTAGTTTCTTGGATTTGGATGTTAAGAGTCCTACTTAATTCTTCAATGTCGTCTGTTTGTAATGGCGGATTATGATTGGATTGTAGGAAATTGTCAATAGCCACATTAGGGTCAATTTCGACATTTTGATCGGAGTTGATAGTATTTAATTCGTACGGAGGGTTTCGCAACAAAACATCGGCTACATGATTGGTTTTTCCGTTTACGTATTTTATAGTGAAATTATAATCCGATAGTTGGCATTTCGAGCGTATCATTTTTGCATTAGGTTCTTTCATATTGTATAGGTATTGTAGTGGTTTGTGATCTGTCTGAATAATAGATTTGCGTCCGTAGATGTATGGCCTAAAATATTTACATGCCCATACAATGGCAAGCAGTTCTTTTTCTATAGTACGGAGGTTTTCCACATGTTTGTTTAAGGTTCGAGAGACATAAGCGATGGGCAAGTCTTTTCCGCTTGTTATTTGTGATAAAACAGCTCCTATTGCGTAGTTTGAAGCGTCCGTCGTTACTATAAAATCTTTTTCGAAATCTGGCATTTGAAGAACAGGGTTGTTTTGAAGTATTGTTTTTAAAGTAGCAATGGCTTTTATATATTCTGGGTCATATATATTTATTTTTGTATCTTTTTTTAATTTACTAGTTATTGGTTTAGCTATTTTAGCGTAATTTTGAATCATTTTACGGTAGTAACCTGTTAGTCCTAAAAATTGTTTGATCTGTTTTTGTGTGCTCGGTATTGGGAAATTCTTAATTGCTTCTAGTTTTTGGGGATTAGGTTGAATTCCGTCTTTAGAGATAATGTGTCCTAAAAAGAGAAGTTCTTTCTTAAAGAATTCGGTTTTGTCTAATTGAATTTTTAGATTATACTTTTTTAATAGATCGAAAACTGTTTTTAGATGTTTTAAATGTTCAGTTAAACTATCCGAAAAGACTATTATGTCGTCCATGTATACAAGGACGTTTGGTATATTGGAGAATATCAAATTCATAGCTCTTTGAAATGTGGGTGGAGCGTTTTTTAAACCGAAGTGCATACGTAAGAACTCGTAGTGCCCATTTTCAGTGCTGAAGGCCGTTTTCGGTATCGAGCTAGGGTCTAATTCTATCTGATGAAATCCTGAAGCTAGGTCGAGAGCACTAAAATAAGTAGCTCTACCAATTTTGCCTAATAGGTCTTCAATATTCGGTAAAGGGAATTTATCATCTATAGTTTTTTCATTAAGTTTTCTATAGTCTATGACTAATCGAACTTTCCTTTTTCCGGAGGCATCTATTTTTTTGGGGACAATCCAAATAGGTGAATTGTAGGGGGAAGTGGATGCTTGAATGATTTTATTTTTTAATAATTTTTCTATTTCTATTTTTATATCTTCGTTAAAAATTTGGGGATAGCGGTAGTTTCTGGTATATACGGGATTTTCATCCCTTGTTTTGATAGTATGTTTTATTATAGGGGTGGAACTTAATTTATCTGTTTCTTTTTTAATAATTTCCGGATAATTTTGCAATAGTGCTATAATTTTTTCTTTTTCTTCGAAATTCATGTGGTTTGTTCTGATAATGTTAGGTATATTATTGATTTCATCTATTTCTAATGAGTTATTATTTGAATCATTATTGGGTATACTAACTTCTAGGCTCTTATAGGCTCGGGACAAATGGTCATGAGTTCCTTGGCATCTATTAGACATTTAACTTTATTATTGTTTATCCTATATAAACCTTCATGTACGGTATATTTATCTTTATTTAATTCTTTGATTAACCCTTCCTTAAGATTATTTTTATTTTTTATATCTAATTCTACTATATTTAAACCCTTTCTTAATTGTATTGTTTTATTTTTTATTTGCTTAAAAATAGGTAGTTTTTTATCCTTATAAATTAAAATTAAGTTTTCGAAATCTATATGCATTCCAAGTTGAAGCATTGTGTCGCTTCCTAACAGTAAATCATATCTATCTGAAAAAGGGAGTATGTATAGTTTAATGTATTCATCAATTTCAAAGTAGGGTTTTAAACTTATTAATATGTACTACTCCTACTTTTCCAACATTCTCGTGAGGACACTCGAACTTAAGGAGGGACGAGTTATATGAATAAATATACCGATCTGCAAAGCTCAGCATTAAACACCTATATAATCCCCAGCTCATCTCATCACAGGATCATTAGAAGATCATACGTGGTAGTTGCTATAGTTATAAATTAGTCAAACAAATTTATTATTGTAATTTTTATTTGGTTTATAATAAATAAAAGTAATTTTTGTGTCAAGTCACGTAACTCCCAGATCAGCACGTCTTTGCCTGCTGTCTTCATATTTATTGCCTGCACTTCCTCATTTCTATCAGGTTGAATGTAATCAAGAAGGAAACTGCTTTATCACAATTTTCATGATCGAATACCTAGCAGCTATTAAATTCTTTTGTAAAGAAGACTGACTCCTGTCCAAATTAAGCAGCATTGGATAGTGTGTGTGGGAAGTACTTCCTCTTTTATTCCATTGCAAAAGAATAGAGAAGTACCTCCAGAAAAGTCAAAAGTAAAGCAGTCGATAAAGAAGGTAACCGTCATCATGTTTGCGATTGTACAGGATTGCTACTGATTAATTTTAAGGAAAGGAGCATCACTGGTAATGGCGAGTATTATACAGGGTGTTCCGAATTTAAATGGCAAAACTTCAGGAACTTATAGGGGACCGAAAAACTAAGACAAAAAGTCCTTTAGAGATTTGCTCGTTATTGCTTAGTTTTAGAGAAAATCGCAAAAAAAGAAACACAAGTTTTCATTTTTATACTTATTGATTTACATTTATATTTATGTTATGTTCTTTTTAATGTAAATATTGCTCAAAATGTTGTCCTCTTGCACCAATGCAAGCATTACATCTAGCACTCACTTGATAAATTGCAGCTAAACATTGTTCTGATGATATTTGGTGCACTGCATCTATGATTCGGTCTCTTAATTGCTCTCTTGAGTTGATTGACACCGAATAAACTTTTTGCTTCAAGGTTCCCCATACGAAGAAATCCATGGGTGTCATATCAGGTGATCTGGGTGGCCAAGGTACTACTCCTCCACGTCCAATCCATCATTGTGGATAATTTATATCCAGCCAAGCTCGAGCAACTCTGCTATAATGAGCTGGACATCCATCGAGTTGGAACCACATTTCAATCCGCTGCTGTAAGGGAATGTCATCTAAATAATTAGAAAAGTCGTTCTCCAAAAAATGTGTAAATGTGATACCATTCAATCTTCCAGGTAAAAAATATGGTCCCACCAGTAATCCGTTCCAAATCCCAAGCCAAACGTTAATAGCAAATTCATGCTGAAACCTATTCTCTCTTATAGCTCTGGGATTTTCAAGAGCCCATACATGATAATTTCTTTGATTAACAATTCCTCCTCTTGTAAAGGTAGCTTCATCGCTCCATATAATTTTTAATGGAAATAAATTGTCATCGCGAATTTTGTCAAGAAACCATTTACTAAAATTCAATCTCTTGACATAATCTTGAGGTAATAAATACTGAACTTTTTGAAGATAATATGAGTAGATTATCACCTTTCAAAGTTCGCCGTATTGCTTGCCGCGAAATTGCTAATGCAGCAGATGCTCTTCGGATGCTAGTCTCAGAATTGTTATCGAAGTGGCGTTGGACACAATTTCTTCTCCGATAATCTGCTCTTATTGCTGCCTGGAATTGGTCGCCTTCATAACGTATTACGAATGACCCAGTCTCTCGTAGTCTATTAAAAGTTAACGAAAAGACTCGTCGATTAGGCACTCTTCTATTTGGAAATCGGCGCGCATACTCCCGCACCGCTTCTAAAGCATAACCGTTACAGAAACCATACACAAAAATCATATCAGCGTATTTAACATTAGAATATGTATGAGGCATTGTGGCTGATGCTATTCACACAAAAATATCTGAGTAACTGACTGAAGACTGATTTAGGAATTATAATCCTAGAAGGAAGCCAAAATGTAAACAAATAAAAGAATGTAAAGGATAACATTAAGTGTTTACATATCTCACTGCCTTGCCTGACGAACTTTGAAAGGTGATAATCGCTACCTGTAACCTTTTTTTTTTTTTTTTTTTTTTTTTTTTTTTTGCGATTTTCTATAAAACTAAGCAAAAACGAGCAAATCTCTAAAGGACTTTTTGTCTTAGTTTTTCGGTCCCCTGTAAGCTCCTGAAGTTTTGCCATTTAAATTTGGGACACCCTGTATAGCCATACTTCACTGCTTACGCCATCAAAGAAAAGACAAAGAAATTTGAACCTAGGTTCTTCTTCCACAATGTCCCTGTCCACACAGCATAGATTCCCAAGTACGCTGTGAAGGAATGCGGATTCCAATAAATCTCTCATCCACCCTACCCTAGAGTTGGACGAAGAGATTCAAGCTGCAGCGGAAGATCATTTTTCAAATACAGAAGAAAATTATTTTATTTGTGTCTTAAGCGTCAAATTGTTTAGAACATAGAGTATTTTTGCGGAGTAGGTGCATTATTACGAAATAAAGCGCCTTCAGATAACTGGACTACTGGCAACTTAAAAAAAAAAATAATTTCATGTATGCAAAGAATTAATTTATTGTACGATAAATTGATTTTCCTGTTTTCCTCCTTTTTCTTTTTTTTTTATTCACGCACTAAAGCACACATAATTTGCCAATAAAGAAGTGCTCATCCAATTTAAAATAGTCTCCCTACTACTATTTTCACGTATTGTGTGATTTTTTAAAGTTTGATTACAAGATAGTAAATTATTAAAATGTTCTGCGAAAAACTGGGCTCACATAAAATTAGTTTTACTTACATTTTAATCCAAAGATCCTGAAGTTTAGAAGGTTTTAATCTTTTTACTGGCAAAAAAAAATGATTTTTTTTTTAAAGAAAAAAATTGAAGTTTAGTCTTTACAAATACTGAAATAATTAACCAATTTACCCAGAACTAATATTAATTATTTTTATAGTCATTTATAATAATAAGGAACTGTGGTTCCCTTGCCAGCTTAGGATAATTAGAAAAAATGAAAATTAAGAAGTCAATCATTGTCATAAAATTGTACATTATATTGAAAATAAATATTAGTTCCTTTCTGAGATTTTAGAAAGGTTAAAATACATACTTACTTCAAGGAAACCGCTTGAAATTTTAAGGAAAACAATAGTTTCAATCTGTCAGTATCACATTTGTATTAATAGGCGACATTTGCATTTATCTTTCTCTGTTAACGTCGAGAAATGTTCACCACATCCTGATGTCTCATCAAAATTGCAGCATACATTCCACATGTCAATCGATTATGACTTGCGAAAGGAGCGCGACGAACCTACATTCCTGCATCCACACGCAACTGCAGTATATAACAATCGCAATTGTTTGGCGATGTAAGCCCTGAATTCATTTAGAGAAAATTCACAAAAACCATTGCTAGTTTTTGTGCTCTTTCCACTTGGCGATTTATAGTATTTTTTTTTACCAAAATTTTCATTCGTCCAGAATGTAAACTCAATTACCATTTTGGAATACTGGTAAACTGACATGGAGAATTGAGGTTCCCTTTTCAATTTAAAAGTGTGAATGGAAGTTTTGACTATTTGTTTAGCTAATTCCTCAATCTTTACGAATCAGCATATTTCAGTTCTGAGAAACAACGAATTACTGATAAAAACTTGTTTTAAACATGCCTGACGCTCCGAGCCAACCAAGTCCACCAGCCCTCGGCAGGACTTGGACGCGAATTTCTTCCATCAGCTAAGCTTCGTACTCTTCCCACCTTGCAGGGCTGGGTTTTACGTCCTGCTGTGGACTTCATATATTATGACTAAAGTTGGAGGAAACTTTAGTTCCCCCTGCCAGGAAATGGGTTAAAGGACCCTTGGCTAATACCCAGCAAATATGAATTATTCAGAATAAATAAACGGTCGATTTCTCCATTCTTGTGAATTTTTCGATTCAATCTTGTTTTTTAAAAGAGCCTTTGAGATTGAAAATAACTTTTGAGAAAAACAATAAATTGAAGGGTAAAATAGATGAAGGTGACAAAAACGTTTGGCATTTCGAGTAAACTGAAGTCAAAATTTGGCATTGGTAGGTTTTTTGGAGAAACCTTTCTTTTCAATAGTGTTATCTATCACCTCCATCCACTTGACCCTTCAATTAAATTATGAACTTATGTCCTTTCATGTCCATCAGATTTTATTTCTTGAGCTCAACATGTTACTTCTGTCTACAGATCAATTTCTAATCCTGATATAGTTGACATTCTTCATTCAAAAAGCTTTTCCATTTTAGTGAGATTTGGAAATTCGAGCAGTACTATCCTTCTCGACCATATTAAATTACGAATAGTCAAATATTTTTGTAAATAGTAAACGTCTTAAAGACAGTTTTTAGTATAAGCAAGAAAGCTTCATTAAGTTTTATGGAGTGGTTTATTTCCCCATCACCTTCTCTGAGATCGCCACTGCAAGGAATTGTAATTAATAATTCCAAAAGGGATTTAACACAAAAATATCCAGTCTGAATTAAAAAATATCTGTCAATTAAATATTGAACAAAATTCAAATTAAAGAAAAATGTTAGTGTCTTAATATAGTACGGAGGTGGCGAAGTGGACCATCTCCTAGAACTATCAACATTTATTAAAGAAAAGCATTAATGAAATAAATTTGGTTTTCAAGTCTTGGTTTTTGATATTAATTATTCATTTAATGTCATTCATGGTTGCAGATATTATTCTCTTTATTTGGCGAATGTAATGTGTTTTTATTTTATTTTTGATCTTTTGAATGGGAGATGTTTTTGGATAAAAAAATAAATAAATAGCTACTTAAAGGAAATAATAATTATTATTGGCAAATAGAAGTTATATCTCCAAACTGTACATCATAGTTAGCTAAATTATTAACAGCTTTGATAGCATTATTTTGTATATATACTCTTAACAAGTCTCTAGATCAATCTATATCAAATGAAAAGATTTATTTCTATTTATTACCAGCATTCAATCATTTCTATTGGTAAAATATAACTTGACAATTTGACTTACCTTACTTGGCTAGTTTCTAAAACATAGCCTAATTTTATTAGTATTTTCACAGCTGGAACAGATCTCTTATCTCCAAATTTATTCAATTTAATTTATTTAGTCAACATAAATATAATTAATGTCTTCACCATTAAGATTTAATATAACAAGAACTCCAAACATCAAGCGATAACAAGTAAAAAACAACAGCAGTTGGTACTAGTTATTATTTGAATTATCTATTATTTAATTGAATTAGGAGGTTATACTATTTGAGAAGAGCAGCTCAGTGAAAAGACATTTACATATAGATGAATATACTACATGCTTTTGAGATTCAAAAAGTTTTTCAATAATCAATTACTTATAATAAGCAAACAGATATATTAATAACACAAATTTTAAGTTTAAAATTTCAATTAAGGGTCATTCTAAAAAAAATTGCTGTTTTGGGTTTAGAGATAGAGTAAAAAAGTCGAAAAGTGAACTTCATTTTTCTTGAACGAGTATATTTGCATCATTTCTTAAGTATGTTAAATTTTTTTATGCCAACAGTAGTGATTTTTATGTCATAGCTGTTACCTAAATTAAATAATTTCTTAAAGATTATAATTTTTTTCAAATTTCCTCTAGACTGCAATAAAATTGTATCATGGGACACCTAATTTTGCTTAGGATTGGTTATTGTGTTAATAATTAAATAATTTATAAGATCGGAAAAATGTAACTTTTAGTGAGGAATTTTACCAACTTTTCTATAAATTAGTTTCCATTTTCAAAAATGTGGTCTTATTTCACTCATAAGGAAAAAGTTTCTGCATTTAACATAAAAATCTTCACCTCACTGGAGAATAACGTCCGTCCGTGAGGTAACACTCCAGCCATTTACCTCATTTTTCCATGCTGATGATCTTTTAGATACTTTTTTACCAAAAAAAAAAAAAACTAAACAAACCAAAGTAGGCTCTTTGAGAATATAACTGATATTTGTAGAAGAAATAAAAATTAAGTCAAAGAAATTTTATAGCAATAACATTCCTGACATTGAAAAAATCCTTACCATTGTTTTCGAAGCTAATTAACCTCTCTCCTCAAGGAACAAGAAGTAACTGGTTTATCTATCAGAAGACAATGCAATACATGTGGAGGAAATTCCCCTACCCTTTTGGAGTCAGTTTTTGGATCTCAAGGTCAGAAAGAATAGTAACACTTCAGACCAACATTTTGGTAAGACCATGGGGACAGCATTATAATTTTTTATATTCTATTTTTATTGAAAAAAAAAAATATGCGGATAATGTTCTTTAGGATATATACTTTTAATTTATATCAATAAGAAAAATAAAATATTGTTTTTTGTAAACAAAAATTCTTATTTTTATTGTCATAATGAGCTGGTGACAGTAACACTTCTGACGTTTTTATTAGCTTTCAAAATATTTTTCTATTTTTCTACTTCAGAAATATACTCTGGAGAAGAAATTTCTTATAAAAATTACAGAAGATGTTGTAGAGTAGTGAAAAAAATCAAAGGCAAGATAACGTGACCATCGGTGACTAAGTTAAGTGTGAGTGACAATTTTTTCGATGAAAGTAGTAATTATTTTGAGAATGACCCATAACAAAAATTCTCAGCAAGACACAAAATTTTAAAGCATCACAAAAACTAACTTCTAATAATATAAATTTAACAGATACAAATATTATATTTTGAAAAAAAAACAAAAAAACAATGGATTCTCACAAGTTCATTAATAAAATGATTTTATTTATTTTTTATTTTATTTTTTTTTATTTTTATTTTTTTTATTTTTTTTTTATTTTTGTAAACTATAGCTTCCTTCAACTCAATTCAAATTGATTATTGAACAAAAATATTACAAATTATTTTTTGCTTGAATTAATTCAGTTTTGTTGAAATGACCTACCATTGATCGCATAAAGTAAACATTATTTTTCAAATGTAAATAAAACAGAAGAATTTAGTTACTGTTGTTCCAATTCACAATACTTAAGGTAGGGCAGTATGGATAGATTATCCAAAAGGTTACTTACCTGATCTATTTTAAGCGACATGAATAAGAATCACTATGAATTTAATGTATGGTTATTCCACATAATATGCCAATTTTAGGAATGAGCAGAGAATTAATTTTAAAAAACAAGCGTGGGCCACTTGTCCAACATAATTAAAGCATATTTTTAAGAGTGACATGAAACAAAGATTAAAATTTGTTATTATTTAGTACTTTCAAATCAATAAGCAATCTTTTACCTCTTCTGAATACCTTTTACTATTTTCTGAAAAGTCTAATGTGTAAAATAGGTGATGGATTACAAAATGCGTTTTTGGACTTTATTTCCTTTAGACATCACTTTTTTTTTATTAATAATGTAGAACTCACAATAGAAGAAGCTAATTTTGAATACAATTTTTATAAATGAAACAAGGAAACTATTACATACACTCATTTTTTATTAAATTGGCATTTCATGAGGAAAAAAAAAAATATAAGCATAGAACGAGAACAGAAAATTTTAACAAAAAAATATCAGATATTATTGAATTTTTTAATGAATCGTCATACTTCATAGCCATGATCCTTACATAATATGGCATATTAATTACCTTTAAAAATGTAGGCATTATTCAAGTTTTAAAATAAAATAATTACCATTAAATATACTTAAAGTGATAAAACTGAGAAAGGAAAGGAAAAACAAACTACTACACCAAACAGTTATTTTATTTTTATATTATTCACAACAATGATATTCAATTTGTGACAAATAAAATTTCTTATATTGAAATATTAAACTTAAATTTTAGGGCATGAATTCCTCTAAAAATAATAAATATATATATTCTAGCACTAAAGCACCAAACAATTTGGGCAAGAGGATAACCTTAACTGACACAAAGGCCTTTTGATTATTACGTACTGAAGATCTTTAAAAAACTACTAAACTAAGCTCGGTGTTTAAATACCGACTTTTCATAAGAACTTACCGATGACTACCAATAGTAAACATAGATACCTTAAAATGTCAAGGCCAAAAAAATAAATGTGCAATCATTATCATTCTTTATTTGCGATTCCTAAAGATCTATTGATAGCTTAATAATGTAAATTTACACGCAATTTAATTTATTTTGAATTATCGGTTATATTGCTTTATGGTTTAATCAGAAATATTTTTAAGTTAGTGTCCAATTTTATTAATTCAGAAAAGTCATTGATATTATCTAATATTAAATATTAAGTAACAGGCCTAAACCACTTAGGGATGAACAATTTTTTATACCTTTTTTTTTTAATAAAAAATTATAATTTTTTTAGTGAAGCTCAATTTTATTGTTCTTCATACTGTTCTAAAAGAAGAGAATTGAGAAAATATTGTTATGGATTTTAGTGAGAACTAAAATAATATGTTTACTATTTAAAGCATTAACCCTACTAAAAATAATTTGAATTTTTTTTTTTTTTTTTTTAATAGTATAAATATGCACAAGTAACAATGTGTTCTTAATAATACATTACTTTAATCATGGCACAAGACATTTCTCAGACAACCTATTCCATTATTATACCCTGGATAGTAAACGTTATTTGCTCAAATTTATTTATATGTAATTTATAGGTATATATACATATGTATATATAATATATAAATACTTAAGATTAATTAAATAAATTGGATTTATTCAGCTAGCATATGAAATTCAGGAGATTTCTTTCCTCTATTAAATTCAAAGATATGTATTAGTATGTGTGGTACATTACTAATTTTGACTTATGATAGGCCAATAAATTTCTTCTATTTTACGGACTGAAATGTAACTTCAATGAGATAGGAAGTTTGAAATTTTATAAAACAACAAAGATCATAACTTTCTTTAAATAAAACCAATCTTAATAAACAAAATAAAAAGAAAAAGAAATAATATATCAGTCCTAAATGATGGAAAAATAAGGTTTGCAAATATAAATTTGCAATTGGTACTCATTATAATAATATTGCATTTATCTAAGGACTAATTCCTTATTACTTAGTCTAAAAATAGTTGTTAATATTAACACAACTAAGTTTTTTTTTTTTTAATTCATATATTATTGTCAATTAGTTACCATAGTCAAGATCTATATGATTTTTCTAACTTTTATATTTTTTATTTTTATTTTAACTTTTTTTTTTTACATATAGATATCTCTAAATGTCTCAACAAAACACAAATTGATTAAACGCTAGAAAATTGCCTTTATCCAAAATTATAATTCTTATTTTTCAACTAGTATAAACTATTTGTAAGTGAGAACATACAAAATAATAAATATATATATATTTTATCAGTGTACGTAACAATCCTCTAAAAAAAACTATCGCTTTATAATCAACCGCTTTTTTTTTTTTTAATTTATCCAAATAACAGAACATGAGAAGACTTCTCTTACTAAAAACCAACTAACAAAGACACGGTTATGTGCCACACCCTTGATATTACACGCCAATTTCATAAAATTAACTAAATTTATTTTATAATTAACTGTCATAAACCTATATATATATATATATATATATATATATATATATATATATATATATATATATATATATATATATATATATATATATATATATATATATGATAGTAAACAATAGCTTTAAAGTATCATTCATCTAACAAAAGGCACTGCCAACCAAATCTACATTTGGCACAATAATAAATATAATATAATAATGTCAATAATTTTAATAAACAATTTAACAGACTCCACTGTCAAAATTCATTTCAAGAAAACCAAAATAATTATATTATATAAATATATATGAAAATTATAACATGTAAAATTAATACTGCAAAATGAGTATTTAATTCATGAATATATATATTCTTCAATAATTAAAACAAATATTTACAATAATAAACAACATATTGTTTACTATCATATGTATTATCTTCATTTTAATTAATACAATTAAATGCATATAACTAAGTGAAGTTTTATTAAATACTAAGTTATATATTAAGTAGCAGTAGTAAGAGTAGTTTGTACATATAAATCATAGCACATTCTCTAATGTGAAAAACATATAATTAGCTTTTTACAAAACCTACAGAAAGGAATTAATGGTGTAGTAAGTAGCAAGCAATGTGAAAAATGATATCGCTCAAAATAAATAGTGCGCATTAGTTCCAATGCAGGCAGGTGTATTTAACAGTCCTGCCACCAAAACTACATATGTTATTTATAAGGTGGGATATTGGATATGTGGTTTTCAAAATAAAATATTAAGGAAGTTGAAAATTACAATATAAGGGTATTGAAAGATGGAAGGCTGTGCTATGGGTAAGGGTCCTGCTCATAGAAGAACAGAAAACCCGTGACAAAATATTAAACACTAAAGCTAAATGAGTTATTATCCTGCATGTGTCAGATGGGTGATGTGGCGATATCTTCCCTCCCGGGTTTGGGTTAGGATTTGGACCACAGTCGTGCGAGTTATCCTTTGTTAGCAACGCCAAGCCTAACGGCAACGGGTTAAACAAGAAAACAGAATGTTAGTTCTTCTCCAAATTGGTCAGCATATGATAGTCTTTATAAAAAATAAGAAAAAATTGAAAAATATTTTCCAAATTTTTTGCTAAACGGCATTATTAAGGATATGAATCAAATAAATTAATTTTTATAAAGGAGAAAATATTACAGTTCAGGATGGTAAAAAAATAAAGGAAAAGAACAAAAAGCTTCGAAGAAAAAGACTTATTCTGTTTTCAAAGTAACAGATAAGTCATATCATGCAACTTTAAATGTTATCAAAAGCACTAATTATAAACCTATAAACCCCAAAAGCATTTACTAATTCTCAGTGAGTTTCATGTCCTTGTAATGCCGTTTAGCTAAATTTGTAAAATTTATGGAAACTAAAAAAGGTTCCTACTTTCGAAATCTGTGTTAATAAGGACTGACACAAAATAATTATAAAACAGAAATAGGAGTTAATTAATTACAATTCAGAGAAGAGAAATGAAAAGGAATCAGTGATCAAAATATTAATAAAATTTAAACAATTAACCACAGATTTCAAAGAGGGCTTGTGTCTAGTGTGAATTTATCATGACTAATACTCATACAAAAAGTTATTAATTGAAACTAAACTTTGAATCTTGTAGCATAGCAAGCCGTGCAGCATTTCATTTTACAGAAGTGAATTTATCATTAACTAAAAATAATGTTTACATCAAATTAAGTGTTAGAATGTCATGTATTGTGTATAAGCCATGATTATTCACAGAAGAATTATAATACAATATCATACCCATCACCAATAGCATACTTGAAAACAATTATTTTGTACATATTTTCAGTTAATATTAATTTAGAAAGTATTAGCTGTAGACTAAATAAAGGTTTAGAAAATGTGTAAAACTAATTATTTGTTCATACTACAGAAGAGATTATACCAATTCCTACATTATAATTATTATATTTATTAAAAAATAAGAATATTTATTTTTAATATATATATATATTTTTTTAAATTTTTCAATGAAACTAATAAATTAGATAAAATGGAACAGGAAATATGAATTGAATTTATCAAACATTAAATTATTTAGTTTCTTTTAGATATTTAGGAAATTAAAATTAAAAAAAAAAAACAATGAAAAAAAAAATAACATTCCAGTGAAGCTAGATAAAGACGGTTAGTCAACTTGGCCTTGTGGATAAAGTTTATTAGTGTGCATTTAGTTCCCAAATTCCATTAGCAAACCACATCAATTAATATATTAATTTTCAATAAACAAACTTAGAACCATTGCCAATTTCTCATTAGGTGCAAAAGGTATGGGGAAGTGGAGTTAATTTTAATAATTAAGGGGTTTTATTGGTTTGTTAATCATGGTTAATTAATTTATCATAAGTATTAATAAATTATGTTACTTTTATTACGATTAATTTCCATCAACTACAAAGTGCTCAAGGCTGGAGGGTATTTAAATAAAAAAAAAATTATATTTATTTTAAAGTTTTATTAAACCGGTATTGCTGTGCACCACTGAATACAATTTGTTTTCAACTTAGCAGACCACAGGCTCAAGTTGTATACAATTTAAAAATATTCTTAACAATATGCGAATATATTATATATAAACTATAAATCTCTTCGTGTATAATTTCATATAAAACATGTTTCATATTAAAAACATTGTCAACAAGACATTCCTGACTATAGTAAGAATTGTCTATATAAAATGAGAAAAGAAGGACGAATCAATTTTTACATTAGCACCTTGTACTAAAATCACAACCTTGTCTAAAATGCATTCAGTTACTGCACTATTAATGGTAGTTTAAAGCTATACTTGTTAACACTGGTAAAGGATCTTTCCTATAAATATAGATATAACAGCTATAAATAAATACATATATAATATAAAAATAAAAACAAAACATTGAGACTAGTATTGTCATGTATTTATACTGCGGGAATACCCCAGTTACAATGTTCAGATTGTCCTTCTTTCCTCAGGCTATTAAGAATTCCGTAATGCCTTACTTAATAAGTTTTTATGAAATAAAATATTTACAAACTATTTATACTCGTAAAATATATAAAATTTAAAAAAAAATAAAATAAAATAAAAAACTCTTAGCAAGGCATTACACAATAAAAACTTTTAATAATTAAAAGCTTGTTCTCTCCTGCAAAATATAATATAAAACAACAAAGTAAAATAATAAAAATAAAATTAAAATAACTGTCTACAAACAACAACATATATTGAAATATATAAATTAAAAAATACACTATTTGGGAAACACAAACTAACCTTTATGGGGGGCACTTGAAAGATAGAAAATTTTTCATGATAGTGCACCCGCCCTTTGATATGGATGTTCTCGAATTTGACCCAAATGTCTGCGTTGCTTAGCAACAGCAGCTGCAGCAGCAGCACCTGCACCCGCGCAGATAATTAAATAAAGTGCTAAAGCTCTTAAGGTGAGTGAGAGACTGGTAACAGATATGACTATTGTATTCACAATGATATCAGATCCCTAAAGTCCGATTTATAATAATAATAATAATAATAGTAAAAATAATATACATATATAATAAATACATTCTCCCATATGCTCGCTCATTCACTCTCTCTTCTAGCCTGAGCTCACCAAATGGCAACTAATAGTCTCAGTTTAATCCTAATTTGATTATATTTTCAGCCAGTGATTAAGACTACACCCTATGGCACTGAGTCTACAGATTCAACATTCAAAACAATAGATTTTCTTTTTTTTCTTATATATACAAAGGGACGATACTAACTAAATTAAATTTTGGAGCAAATATAGTCAATATAACTCATTTTGCATTCAAAAATCCTAAAATATATACTCAAACAGATATTTGCAACATATATATATATAAATATAAAACATTTGGAAAAGTATACAACAAAATAGAATATAAACATTTAGGCGATGTAGTTCTAGTGAAATGACTAAAAAATTGTTAACATGAGAACAGTTATAGAGTTATTAGGAGTCAAAAGGTTAATAAAAATTGACCTGTAGAAATGTAACAATTGGTCCCCTCGTCTGAGAATTGGTTTTAGTTTGGTTAAACACTCATTGAATTTGCTACTTAAGCGAGGGAAATATTGTTAGCTCCATATAAATCAGTCTCTTAGGAATTCAGCATATGCTTCATGGATTATTTAAAAAAAAAAAAATAAAAACACGCAGTTATAAAAAAATATAATATTTATCCATTTATTTATATACATATGTTGTATATGTATAAATGTAGAAAAACATTAACACATGTACATACATATGTGCCTATATCGGTTTCTAAAATTAATAATAAACAAAATAAAAATAGGAATATCTCAGTTCTTAAGTTGTGATGTATCAATTTGAATAAGGTTGGATTCAATAACTACTCAAACAATAAGGGACAGAATCTGAAGAGATTTTCCAACGCTTTTCATTAATTAACCATAAACAAATTTTCAAGGAAAGAAATACTGTCACCAGAAGCAAAAAGCTTGAGATCCGAAGTTACACTATTATTGATAATAAGAGTTCTAAACCAGCTGAACCATTTTCAGACTTTATCAAGCAAGTTTTTTCAGTAACTGAGTTTTAACAACCTGAACACATATGAAAATAAAATCAAGTAATATTCCTATATTTGAAGCATTGATTCTAAGAAATCCTCGCTTATTAACAAAACATTAGAATAACAATAAAATCATTCTGCTAATGACAATGACATGGATTACACAAGTTTAGAGACAAGAAAAAACATTTATGATAAAACTGTACGTAGAGCTTGGATTAATATTTTATTTTAGCTCGTAATCTCATCAGGATCCAGTCCAAAAAAACTTCTTTTAAGAGACTGGCAATAGCGTAGACAGAAGAATATAAATCTTCATATAGTTTTTAAACGATAAAATAACTAACATTCCATTTAAAGAAAACTATTAAATGGAATTTCAGGAAGATCTTTGAGTATTAAATAGCATTGAATCATCAACAATCAACAAAAGGATTTTTTTTCTCCTATGGAGCACTTTTCCCCTTAGATTCTTAAAAAGTTGGAATTGTTTGTATCTTTATTAGTTATATTAACTGGTCACGCATTTTCAGTGCTGCCTCACATCTGGCATTCATTAAGTCCAGAGGTAGCAGGAAATAAAAATATTCAATCTCATTAAAATTCCTTGAACATTCTATCACAAGACAACTGGAAATCAGACACTGTAACAGTACAATAGTGCCATATTAAAATTATTTATTTTTACAAATAAGTTTGATTTATGTTAAAATATTTGGGTTGTAAATATTTTTTTATAGAGATTTTTAATGAAACACTAACAACTATTAATTTAGGAATGGAATGTTATTTTTGCAATTAACTTGCCAACTCTACAAATTCTAAATTTAAAAATAAATCAAGCAAAGGTAATCCTTGATTGCTAACAAGTATGGTAAAATGGATAGATATATTTTTTTTTAAATGTCTAACTATTCAAATCACCCATGAATCAATGCCTAATAAAACCGATTTAAAAGATTAAAAAAAAATCTAGAACAGTTAGTGCCTAGATCCACTTTCGAATGATTTAAACAAATAATTTTTTTTTTTAAATTATACTGAAATACTTAAATTATTTTCATCTAGTTATTATATTTAATTAAGGACTGCCTCCAAATAATATCCTAAAATAAATAAAATAAAACCTTAAAAATTGTTCTAGAATATTAGATCATAGTAATATATGCTGGGGGAGGGGGAGAAAGATAATAACAAAATAAGTTTTAAACATAAAAAATCCTTGAAGATAGAAAAAGATTATTCCTATTCACTTAATCTGGCAAATTATATTGTTCTAAGATTGACTTTAAACAATCAACTTAATATACCCTAAACATCAAATAACACAGAAAGACTGCCTCATTCAAACTGACATAAATAAAACAAACTTGCTCTAGTCCGAAAATAGCAGAACTGGTCATTCAAATTGAAAGACACGATCATCTAACTCATAAAAAGATGAAGTGTTAAGGAAGCATGGGCCAGCACCATAATGCGATAACAGGTAAGCATTTTATCCCAGCAAACATCACATACACAATATAACAATACACTTAAAACATTTAATATTTAGTCATATACCAACTTTTCGATACACATTGTTGAAATGTGTAATAATAAAAACAAAACACAAAAATGCACTAAAAAAAAAAAAACAGGCAGCTAATGAGTATCATATACTCAAATCTCGAACTGCCCCAAATATAAAATATGAATAACTCATTAAAATTAATTCTTATATTATAAAGATATGAATAAAATAAAAAAAATATATAATACCTATACAATACTATTTATCTTTCATTTAATATCAATGAAACAATTTTCTAATTGAATATAAAATACTTTTTTTTATAACACTCATTTTTCTTCAGCTACACAAACAATCCTAACTTTATTAACATATGTACACTTCAATAATACATTAATCATAGTCCCATTCTTTAATATGAGGTACAAATTGGATAGTGGAAAATATATTCACTTTTTTTATCAAAATAATTTTCTTTTTTTTTTCTTTTTTATTAAAAAAATAAAAGTAGCACCTTTGCCTACACCGAAAAAAATGCAAGCCTCAAAAATAAAAAAAAAACAAAGAAAAAAAAAACAATCACCACACTTGTTTAACACAAGTTTAAGCAAATATTAAGCAATGCAATCATTACAGTATGTAATAGAAACAAAACAAAAATGAAGAAGAACTTTCAGTTTCATGAAACTTTTTTGTTCCTCATTTACATTAAAACGCTTATAAATCTTATTCACTAAATATGGTAAAAATTAACAAAGATTGCATTTTATACAATCTAGAATATAAGAATGATTAAAAGAAAAAGAAAAAATAGGAAAAAAAAAAAAAAAAAAAAAAAAAAAAAAAGAAAACTGAAGACATGCAATTATCAATTGACTACGGAAGTGAATGAGAGGCCGTAGTTCTGCCAACTGAGAGCTGGTTCTGGAAAGTTAATTACCGTAATGCTGGCACATGGAAGATCATCAGAGAGGGCCATTTCTGAAATCATAGATTTCTTTTCAATAGTCCTTCCTTCTATTGATCTATAATATTAATCTGTTTTCCCTTATTACACAATTCTTTATGGCACAAACATTTAATGATTTAAAAAACAAAAAAAAAAAAAAAAACTTGTTGAAGTATATATTACCTGCATCTGCTAATTTAAAATAAAAATAAACACAAAATAGTGATAAGTAATTGAATTGAAATAAATGTAATAATCAAAGGAAGAGGCCTCTTAATTTTTTGTATCTAAATTTTTCCATCAATACTAGTGGAAAGCTATTATTCTCAGCAAATTATATTTAAGCATGCAAAAAAGTATGCAGGCAAAGTTGCTACTTCAGATATAAATAAGTGCCCTACACCTGAATCTGAATTCAGATATTTAGATGTAATAACAGGGACATTCTGTGTGTACTTAAGTGAAGAAATGTGATGTGTGCGCAAGGAAGAGGGAAGATGCACAATGAACATGCGCGCACAACACAAAGACACAACACAAACTAATAGAGAGAGCAGGCTCTCATTCTTCATCTCAGGAGCTTCCAACCTAAAATCAGAAGCCAAATCAGAAATGCAATTCCCAAGCTGAAATTCTCACCGCATTCCATTTTAAAATTAAAGAATTAAAAGTGGCTACAATAATACTAGCAGATTATTACTTTTTTTTCTGAATAATAATGAGTACATAGAAGCCACAAGATTAAATGTAGTCTACGTAAAAGACATAATTAAAAAAAAAAAAAAAAAAAATTACTAATAACTTATAAAAAGCAGATTAAAAAAAAAATAATAATAATGGTAATAGTTATAGATCAATAAACCAATAGGAAATCAGATGAAGTATGATTTATTTGCAAAGACTTAGATGATTTACTTTATCAAAAATTTAGAATACTTATTTCCTTCAATATCA
Source organism: Euschistus heros (assembly GCA_003667255.2). Lineage (NCBI taxonomy): Eukaryota > Metazoa > Arthropoda > Insecta > Hemiptera > Pentatomidae > Euschistus > Euschistus heros. The sequence continues at coordinate 1,273,663 of RCWM02000008.1, read as the reverse complement.
TTGTTTTGAAAGAAGACTATGACATTCACAAATCTTAATTTACAACATGTGGTATGAACAAAATGTTTTCACAAGTATTTTTTAATTTCTTGATATGCAATGGCATCATCATTAAAATCAGGATACTGGAGTATAATAATGGAACATTACCATGGAAAAAGGTTTTCCAAACTCAAATTAAAAATTTTTTTAAACAAATATTTGCACTACTTTCATATTTTATTTGGTGCAGTACATAGATAACATCTTAAGAAAGAATTAGTGCCAAATTGTTGAAATATTAGTGTAGTTCAAAGAGTGAAGAAAAAATTCAGATTCTTCGGGAAATAGGTGGCATGAAAAGAGGAAGAGATAGAAAGTGTACTACAAACATAAAATTAAATGTTATGATGTATAGTCACTGACCTCTTTGGTAAATGATGAAGAAATTCTTACAAATTTGGAATCTGTTTTAAAATAATAGTAATTTTTTTATATACCATACTCTTCTTCCAAAGCGATGACAGTCATAAAGATATTTATCTCATCGTACAGAAGTAGCTTTAACAATAAGATTTCAAGTTCAATTGAAGGATGACTGAATATTCCTTATTTAACCAATATCAATATTTTGTTTAAATATATTATGTACTGAGATTCATTTGCTGAATTCTACTGGGGGGAAAAAAATGGCATGAATGCCGAATTATCACAATACATACCCTATCGATCTCCAGTGTACACACATTGCCGATCGAATATAAATTTAGATGATAACCTTTTCACCTGTATGTAATAAATTAAATGCAAAATTTCCTCAAAAGAAAAAAAAAAATTATAGCTTAACCATGAATACAAAAATATTGTAATCATAATTACTAAAATAGATAAACTTAAAACTAATAACATACATTATAAAAATAAAAGAGCTAATATATGTAACAACCCTTCAAGTAGATAAAGCTATATGTGAATACAATAACCTAAAGAACTATAATTAATAAAATATTACTGAGTATTATTAAAAAAAAAAGAAAAGGCAAATATGAATTTTTATTAAACATAAATATTTGTAAATGCTAACTAAATTATTTTCCCTTTAAACCAAAGCCTCTTTGGAGCCCCACATGATATACAAGTTTACAATATACTGGTCAAAAGTATTATTGTTAATAGATGAAAAAAACAAGTCAACTATTTCTGTTTTAATTGATCAAAAGTAATATTTGTAAAGTTATAACTAACTTCTTGGCTCAACAGTCCCTATACTATATAATAAACTACAACAAACAGGCTACCAAGAACTTGGGCCTGACAATAGTTTTAAATTTTGTTGCCAATCCATTCTTTCTAGATCTTTTAACAACAACTTATTCACTCATTAAGTTTATTTTTGACCCCATCTAAAAATCTGTTTCATGTTACCCTTCTTGGTTAAATAATATAATAATAAGGTAAATAATAATACCTTTTATTGGTAAATAATACCAACCTTTATATATTAAACCAATTATCTCTTTTTTATAGTCTAATAAAATATTTCTCTTAAGTAATGTAGACATTATTCAATGAACTTGAATAGATATATGATGATTATATCAACATCTGTACCTCATAAAAATTCTTAATATTTTTATTTTCAAAGCCTTAATTAAGGAATGGTCATTCCCAAGGATTTTAAAAGTTATCAATAGATAGCTTGATGTTTTCAATGATATGCTAATTTGTATAAAGTAACATAAGAAATTATTTGATTTTTTTAAAGCTTTGTAAATTGAACTAATGTTATATTACAATCAGCTGAATTTTATTCCATTTTGATATCAACATAATAAGAAGATTAAAAAAAAAAATATATATAATAAAAGATTAACGACCATCAGAATAGTGTATGTCCTATAGTTCAGGTGTTCTGGTCTAGTAAAGTTATACATCACTGAATCAGAACTAATTTGAATCTAAAAGGTAATAAGTTTATATTCAATACTTAATGAGACAAAAGTTTCATTTTTACAACAGTCAATTAGACTTTTAATTTTGTAATCAGAATTATAAGAGCTGATAAATTATGTGGTCAGAAAACAACTATTATAGATAGATAGAAGGGGGGAAAATATGTTCAACTCTTACCATAAGAACCATCCAAGTGCCCTCAAAAATAAAAAGGTTCAAATGTCCTTAAGAACATATTTTTTTTTTATGATGAGGCTCATTCAGAGACTTGGCCATGTAAAGGGAAACATCACCTGTCAGCGAGCATATAACGCACCAGAATGGTCTGCAGCTGTGTACTCCGAAATAAGGGGTGTGCCTGCAAGTGCTGCATAATTGGTATAATCAGCATACGGCGTGTAGATGAGCTGGTGAGGGTGGGCCTCAGGTGGCGAAAGCAGGGGTGCTGCAGATGTAGGCACTGGGATCCTTGGGGAGAGGATGAGAGGAGCTCCAAGAGGATTGGCAGCAGCTGGTGTCCTCAATGGAGTGGCCAATCCGGGAATTCCAGGTGACATCAAACGCTGGGTTTCAGCAGCAGCAGCTGTTAAAGCCATTCTTCGCCACTCCTCGTCAGCTAAAACAACAAAAATTTGTAAAAAACAAAACAAAAATACATTTTTGTACAACTAGATTTAGATAAGAACATCAAAATAATATAATAACTTAATATAAAGGGAACCTAGAACAATCAAAAGCTCAAAAAGCTTAATTTTTTTTTTCATCCAATCATTGAAATTTACAATTGAATATAAAAAAAAACATAAATCCACTAAATGTGATAACATACATAATAACATGACAATTCAGTGTCATGTTACATACATGACATACAACATACAACTATTCCTTATTATTACATTACTATTACTCATTATTACATACATGAATAACATACAACTATTCAGTGGTAGCAATAAAAGTTCTGTATGAGAAGGTTTTGAGGCCATCTCTATTAGGAGAGCAAGTTGAGAAACAAGTGGATTTGAATGGTTATGGAATCAGCAACATATGGAGCACTAAGGTCTTTATGGCTAAGTTTATTTGTTATATAGTAAGGATTAATAAGTATTTTTTAAAGGATTTTGGATTGCAAGGATTGGATATGAGATGAATTGAATGGTTTAGTGGAGCTTCAAAGCTCAACCTTCTAATAAATAACAAAAATATATATTACCTGCAGCTGCTAGAGCTTTTGTATTGGAATCTCTGTATGTTCCATTAATTATTGCTAACTCCATCAACTGCCTCTTTTTTAACTCATCTTCTCCTTCAGCCTGGAAAAACAGAGAACCAATGCTAAATTAAACACTGTTTGACATATTATATCGAAGAAAAATAATTTTATGACATACAAACAAAATAACTGAAAGAAGCAAATAAAGAAAACAATCTCCTGATTTTTAATTAATTTGTTATTGAATTAAATTTCTCCCTGACTAGGAAAAATAATAGATCATGGATATGTCTATAAACAATCTACTGATTTTCCCAATGAACCTTTTTAGAATAAAAATGATCGAATTACCTACAGTAATAATTAAATTAACAACCAATAATTATTTGAATAAAGGTGAGGAAAAACTGAGTTTTCGAGAGTGACTTTTTTCATTTAAACAAATATAAATGGTTGCTTCTAGCAACAAATACTACAAAACAAAAAATATTGTCCATTAAGTTTCTGATAAGGAAACTGTCAGGAAATGTTAGGCATGTCAAAAAAGCCCAACACTTAAAAAATTTAGGATAATGTGACTTTTTTCATTCAAACGAATATAGTTTCTAAACAGTTGGTCCTACGGATAAATGCCTTATATCAAAAAATATTTTCCATTAAATTTCTTATGAGAAAACTGTAGTCAAATTTTCGATCGGAGTAACGTAGATCCAAGCCAAAAGACATATCCATGTAAAAAAACAACAACACAATAATACTCAAATAATTAGTAAAAGAAAAACAATTTACTTTCAAATTGTTTATAGCAATGTTAAATAACTTTAAAAACCTAAAAATTAAAAAATTTAAGAAACCATATTGTAATATTTTTTCTCCATTTTTAATATTTATAACATCATTAAATTCATATCTGTGCAAATATAAATAAAATAAAAGGCTTCAAGTAATATATATCTCTGGTCACTGGCCTTCACTGGTTAAGTTGATTTCTCCTCAAATTACACTAAGCTGATCATTGTTTAACTCTTGGTCTCTTACACCATTGGTAAAAGTTGGTATCTCAAGATCCCAATAGTTTTATTTCAGATTTAAATAAAGCTATCAAACTGCAGGAAATTAGTTTATGAAATTTAGTTTAATTGTTGTTTTTAATTGTGTTATTAATCAAGTTGACCATTAATGAAATTTTCTAGTGTTTGGTTAACAAATATTATTATTGTTTGTTTAGATTAAGTCTTATATTCGTGTATGTGTATTAAAAATGTTTTATCAATTTATATAAATAGATAAACTTACCGGAATAATGAGATTTTTGACTTCTTCAACAGCCCTGGCAAGGCGAACTCTTGCCCTATTTTCTGTATCTTCAACAGTGATAAGTACGTGAAGATCTTCATTTAAATGTTCCCAATTGGGTTTTCCTCTACTTGCTTCCTCCTGTTTTAAAAGTTAAGACAATTATTATAGCACTGATAATAAATTTAGTAAAGACTAAAAATTAATTTAGTAATTAAGGAAAGTATAGATTTTACAGACTAAAAGTAATAAATATAGATGTGTATACAATATAAACTAAAATTAACTAACTATAATACTTAACTAATCGTACCATTAAGTACAAACAAATTAAATTATAAGAAAAAAATATGAGGTAATTAAAAATTTATATAGAAAATAATTTGACATTGATGATATCAAACTATAAATTTAATTTATTACTTAAATGACTAAAATTAAGATTGAGTGAATAAAGTAAAATGAATGAATATTAATTTTATAACTTACTACATATCCACATAATAGTAAGTTAATCTATAAATCAAATCAACTAAAAAAAAAATTAAACAAAATGATGTGGGTGTGGATATGGTTTACTTACGTCATTCAGGAGAGAAGGTCCTCTAATCCGAGAATGCAGGAAAGAAATAAACAAAAAAGATTGGTAACATGATACAAAAATCTCTTGAAATAGCCTAGTGGATTAGTGGTGACACTAAATATCACAATGCCTACTCCAAAACTGGCCAATACTATTTTTAAAAACTCTCCAAACTAAATGATAGAATTTTATCTTGGCTACTAGCTTTTCTAAAGAACATCTACTGCGTAATATACGAAGAGGCTTAAAATGGGCAATTCGATCGTCAGATATTTCGATAGGACGAGGTCACATTAAAACTAAAAAATTGTATAGTGATAGTTTTTCATTTATTAAAAAAACATAAAATAGAAAGAATGACATTATAAAAACTGATAAAAAAAATTATGTTTAAAAGAATAAATCGAAAATAAAGCGGATTCAAAATTATAAATTTCTTAAAAAACACACTGAGAGGTTTGGAACGATTTCTAGAAATATAATGTTCGAATAAGTACAGTAGAACCTCACTAATCCGACCCCTAACATCCAAGGGTAGGACGGAACGTCCTAAATGTCGGATTAACCAGAGATTTCTATGAAACATGTTTTTACAGTTAAAAGTGTATTATTATTATAATAAAAGTTCTACATAAACATATTAAAGAAATAAAGAAAATAGAAACGAACGTTATGTACACAAATATAACATGTTTGCATATATATATTTTAACCAGCTATTTACAGATAGAAGCATTGTTCGTAGTAACACTATATATTTTTTAAATTTGAAGCAAACTTAAAAATTTGAAGCAAACCTTTAAAATCGCTCATAATGACATATACTCTAAATTTCGTTTTTAAAGACGTATCGAGCAAAAATTCCGAAAATTTGAAAGCTTGTATCTTAGTCCTGGACAACTGGGGATTCCGCAAAAATATTATCCACTCCACCGGACTCCACGGGAGGGTCGGATTACCCGAAGAGTCAGACTAGCGGGAGGCGGATTAGTGAGGTTCTACTCTACGTTGAAAAATTATACATTTTTTAAAAACCATACTGAAAAGTTTAGGACGATTTCTAAGAATACATTAAGAATAATATTCAATACATAATAACACAGAACATTAAATGGACAATTTATTTTTTTTAAGACATGGCATCTTGATAATGAATTTATACAAAAGCTATAACCTTTTCCTACTTACGATTACGTTTATTGAAAATCTATCATCATTACAAAACTAAAGAGGCTAAGCAAGCAGAAACTTTCCGTTAAAAGATAAGTAACATTTTATATGATTTGTTTTGTGGTTACTTTTAAATTAAAAAATAGAATATCGTTGTACAATTCTTAATTGTAAAACTAAAATTAATTAAAAGCGTACAGAAGTATACAAAGGTATGAGTAAGAGGGATCTTAACAGGTACCAAAGGAAAGTTTGGGGATTTTTAAGAATTAAAAACACAAGGTTGGAACTTGTGTTGTGAAATTAAAAAAAAATCTATTAGTAGTAGATTGCTTGTGGGATGGACATAGTAAGGTGGATCAACTAATGCTCAATGGAGAATAATCTACAGGTTATCCATTATTTTAGCCAGACAGGAAATTTTGTTTTATCCCGTGGATTTATCCATCATATATAATCGTTCGAGTCGGGCGATACTCCCAACACGCATACCGCGGGTCTCAGAATTAGTAGGTGGATAAACACAACCATATTGCTCGAGCGGATAAAAATAAGGGGCAATGGAACAGTAAAAAATAACAGACTTTAAGAACACGAATCAAATTGTGAGAAAGTAGAAAGGTTTCCGGACAAAATTATAGATTAAAATCATAACAAGAAGTATTTGAAATTCTGTTATATCCCAACGTTAGTGGATTACTCGCATTATCTTTTTGAACATTTGTATAATGAATGGCCATAAGAGAAACAACATTGATTGTATTTAATTTTACACTAATTTTTTTATTTGATAGTATTTTAAATTGACGTTCCAATCAATATAAGGAGGAAATCATGATCTACAAAATCAACTGTGATTACAACAAATTTATAAAATAGAGGAGTGGAACAGACTATATAAAAATAGGCAAGAAGAAAAAGCAGAGATGATAATAATGTTTTAACGAAACAAATAGTTTGGCCAGTCGTTATTCGCTCAGATGAGTATGTACAAATGTCTGAAGATATTATTTCAACTATCTTTTATTGGGGTTCATGGCTTGATTTACGCTACGGATCAAATGATTTTGGAACAACGAAAATCTCTGAGTTCATTATTAGCAATGAAGAAAAATGATACCTTTTTTTCTTTAACACTGAATTATACCTTTTTCTTATCCCTCATCGAGCCTTTTCCTCGAACCATTATTTTGCATCCTGTTTCTAGCTCAAGCTGTTTAGCTGTCATTCCTCTAGGACCCAGGATCCTTCCGACGAAGTTAAACTGGAAAATAAAATAAAATAATATAAATAATGAAAAAAACAAAAAAAAAAAACAAAATACAGGTGTAGATATGTATATAACAAGTAAAAAATATAAAATTACAACTATTAAAATAATAACATCCACAAATTTTAGAAAGTCTATAGATATAGAAACAAAAATATAAAGGAAATTATTATGAACCAAAAACCTGGAAGGTAATTATTATTAACAGCTCACATTTCCGAAAAAGTACCCTAACAGCAGTCAGAATTGTCCAAAAATAAAATACACATTTTCACGTTAAAAAAATTTCTAAAATCAGATACAAGTTAGAGCTGCCAGGAAGAAGTGTTTCAAATCGGTATCAAAACCGTTAAAGAAAATCTATACCAACATTAATAAATACATTAGTAGATGAAGGAGTTATTTTAAAATTTTATCGTATAAGGTACTGTTTTGAACGCAAAATAAAGTAATTTATCAACGCCAAATACTGTGAGATCACGTGTTTAACCAAAAAAGAATCTTGGATTTTTAATGTTACAAAGCAAAGCACATAAGATATTCATGATAATAATAAGAAAAAGGCTTATTAGCGAAACCGAAGGCTTGGCACCGAAACCTCCAGTCTCTAACCTCACTCCTCCCTCATACCAGACGCAATGCTCCCATCTACGTCTCGATCTACCACTCAGGGTTTCCTGATGGCTTTACCTAATTACCTTTTTTGGAATTGGATCATTATTAAATTCCGCGTTTTGGAGCTTTCTAATTCTCCAGTATGTTAGTCATTTTTTGGGCCAAATATTCTACGCAGTGCTTGAGCAGAGAAGAAACCTTCTATAACACTCACTTGGGCATTACAATCTCTGATATTTTGCTGAAATGTAAATATAATTGAAGATACGTGAAAAAAGGCTAGTTGCGTTAATACTGTACACGGTCTCAATGAGTAGTATTTTTCAAATTTTTTAAAAAATAAATAGATTCGTTATTACATAATTGAAAGGATAAAATTTAAAGAAAATAGCATTTTTCGCAATAGAATTTCAAATTCATTTTATTCAAATTGCATTTGATGACGTGACAGATTGTTGTGAAATGAAAGGATTAATTAATGATGCTGTGATATAACATTTAACCTTCACAGGACCGTTTTCAAGTGATCGCCTCCAAACGAATTCTTATTTTCATTCGCACCTTAATTTTAAGGTAAGTAAATATATTCATTGCGAAAAATAAAATACAGAAAAATATTCGTAAACAAATTCGCGAGAGGAATGATGGTCGAAATGATTTCACCCATTGAAAACATTCCGCTGATTGGCTCATAAGTATCTCCATTAAGAGGGAGCGCTGGCAACACATCACGTGCTAAAATACTGTCAGGGTGCAATGCCCAGGGCCGAATATAATGAGGAAGAGAAGAACCATTAAAACTTAGTTTAAAGCAAGTTTTTAGTAGGATGAGAAATCAATAGTTACAGGTAAGGCCCGAATTAATATAAAAATGCATATTATTCTGGTACATAACTTTCTTTTTTCAAAAATATGAGTAGATATCTGAACCAAACAACTTATATTAAATGTGGTGTAAATTAAAATTCACAATGTCCTGAATTCATATTTTTAAATTTTATTAAATATGATTCAAATTGTAAATATTTGTTTTTACTATTGTTTGTTTTTAAAAGTTGTATAGAAGGCACAGCTTGAGAAAGCAAGGCGATGAGCCGATACGCTACTACCATTTTACGAAAGTTGGCCTGAAACGCAAATCTAAAAACTTTTATGCAACACTTTCTTTAACAATTCACCTAATTTTTAAAATCTGCTGCATTTTTTCCCTCATAATTAGGATTTAGCACGAAATGAGTATTACTCTCGCTTTCTGAAGGCGCGTCTACGATACATCAGACATATAGATTGTAGGCTTCTAAGTACTACGAAGCGTTTTTATTATGGACGTATAAGTGCTACGAAGTAATTCACGGAAATAGGTAACGGTTCGGATCGGCGACACCACCAAACTAGGTTGACCCGCGCTACACCGACCAGTTCGATCCTTACGCTTCACTTCATGTTTACATTTTTCGATAGTTCATTCCTATAACCTTACATGTAAACAATCACTTCTACAGTTTCAACTTGGATTGTGTTGTTTAGTTTGTTATATTGATATTTAGACTTCTTAAATGTAAATAAGTGAAACAGAACTTCACAAAATGAGTTTCATAAAGGATTAAGTGTTTTATGAATTCATGTTTTCTTGTTTCATCTAATCTTGTGTGTAAAAGTGTTATAAAACTTAAGAAGATTAATTTGTACATGGATTTGGTGTTTTACATATTTATATTTGTTCTATCAATTTAGGTGATAAAATTTACAACTTGTAAAAGTGTTATGAAACTTAACAAGATTTATTTGTACATGGATTTGGTGTTTTATATATTTGTATTTGTTGTTTCAATTTCAGTGATAAAATTTCAGTATACATATTTTGTGAATGGATTGTTTGTCATCCATATTACTTTTTGTGCTAAAGTTAGACAGATTGTATAATTAATTCAGTAAAACATATCAGTTTATAAATAAATTTGAGAAAGTATATCACAGGTTTTTTATGTTTTCTTATTTCCACTTCCCATTAGAAAATATAGCAGAAATTAACATCTTCACTTTCAACTAGGATTCTGTCTTATATTATATAATGGCTTATAACATGGAGAATTGATAATTTGAAAATAATCACAGATTAAGAGGTAAATGACACATCACTATATAATTGTAGAACTATTGGTATAATGTTATAGATTAATGTGTTTTTAAAAAAAATTAGAAGCCTGATGATGAAACATTATCTCCGAAACATGTAGCTACAAATGTTAAATAAATAGGAGTTATGCCAAATAAATACTTAAGGATTTTGTCTTTTTTATATTTATAATTTGTTATTTTCACTTCTCTGAGAGAAAGTTCATCAGGAATTAACTTTACTGGTGGTTCAGTAGTATATTAATTGTTGATTAAATTAATATTAATTAAAAATTGATTTAGTGTCTTATATTTCGATATTTCCTTATTTCCACTTTAATATTTCCTTATTTCTCATTTTAATATTAGAAGGTAAACAGAAGTTAATATTACTTTGAACAGGGATTTAGAGTTTCTCAGTTAATGTAGGAGAATAACCTTCCCCCTTTAAAAGCAGCGACTAGAACATCGAAATAAATCGGAACAAGGTTAGAATCGATAAAAGGTATTCTGAGCGGGTTTAGGGGTTGGTGTCGCCGATCCGAACCGTTACCCGGAAATAACCTTAGGACGAGGAAACCTTTAAAAGACTCTATAATTAGATTTGGTATTACACAAATACAATTAGAATTATTCCGAAATTCTTCTATTTTTATAAAGCGAAAAGATTGGGTGGCATTTTTTATTACGAGAGACAAAATGGTTTTTACCACAGACAAACGATTCTGTTCCACAGAGCGCCATTTTGGAAATTACTAAGGCATTGGTGCTGTTAATGATCGGATTGATAAAATAAATAAACAGAAAATTTATTTCTGAATTTAAAAAAATCTTTGTGAATTATATAAAAATTGTAAATATGAAAAATCTTCTCTTCTTTTTACCTTTTTATAGTTCAGAAACTAATCATTATTACTGTTTATTACTTATTCACTATTTGGTTGAATATTATAAGGCACAATATCATCCTTTTTATGACACATTAAACTACATAGTTTAGGTCTTTTTAAGGATTAATATTTAAATGTTTTTAAACGCATATAAAACCGAGCTATATTTTAAAATACATACATAAATGAATAACAGTATTGAGTCAAATAAAAAATTCGATAATGGAATATCGAATATCACTATCACATTCAAATTTACGATACATAATTCTAGTAATAAATTTTAAACAGGGGTCTGTTTGCGCAACTGTTGATGTAAATAATAAAAATTAAGAATAAAATTCAATTTTCAGAGCATGCAAGATTGAACGAGTTAAGAAACATATTTTTACTTATACAAAAGTATAATATTATATATAATTGCAGGAATCTAAGGCACTGATTTGTAAGAAAAGTGACCTCTTATATAATACTGATGATACAAGGAAATAGTTTTAAAATAACTCTTTACAAATCATTAAGACTATTTTTATCCTCAACTTACTCCTGAGAATAGATTTGCCCTTGATAACCAGAAATTTAGGATTCAATCATGCCGAAAAATATATCGAGTTTATGAACTTATATATTCAACACAAAAATATCTTACACGTAATTGTAAATAAATAGATACTTGTAAGAACAACTCTAAGTCTTAGTCCATACACCTTCAGTGATACTCAAGAATAGTTGTACTTGTTATTCGCAGATTACTGATCGGAGATAAAGATTATTATAACGAAGCATACTGCATTTATTCTATCTCAGCAGAGACATTAATCATATAGCACACTATCGGGGCGACATGTCAAGGACCAAAGCTAATAGATACATAGCCCCTAAAGCCAATTATGTTCTGATTTATACACGCCCCTGGGGCACAGCCTTCTATATCGTACCCATCTCGAACTGCTACGAGGAAGGGGAGGGGGAGATTAAAAGGAAAAAGATAAAACTGGAAACAATGTGGGAGCGGGCATGAAAATTAATACTTTCTGATCATACTTAGAATGTTGGTAACACTGATGAAATGGTCAGATTTAAAAGTATATTTTAGTTCGTAGGAAGTATAATAAACAAGTAAAATCTTCCAAAAAATATTGAAACTTGTTATCAATCTTCCAGTCATAACATAATTTGATTTAAATTTGGAGGTATGTAGACAATTACTCTTTTCATTCGATTTTACAGACTTCAGAATTAACAGGCTAATTGCATTAGAATCTCGACAGCAAAAAATAAATGCAGATTCCAAAATGCGCAAACTTTGCTCAACAAAATAACAATAAATAAAAAAACAATTTTAATACCTTTTATAAACTGTTTATTTTGGAAAACAATGTATTATACACTTTAAATTATGACTAAAATACTGACTGCAAACAAATCCCTCTGTTTTTTCGGCTAAAATTTACATAATTCTGAAGGGGTTTACGTCCCCATAATCATTAACCAGGGCATATAAAACTTATTAGTGATTAAAAAGCATTTATTAAATCAAAGCAAGCCGAATTAAAAAAGAAACTTAAAATTATGAATTTTTAAATTAAACTGATTGATTACAGTTTTGCAATAGATGGGGGATAACCCTCAAGAATTTATTCAAAATCACTTGAAGTGTTTCTAAGGATCAATACACTTCGGATTCCAACACATACAAAATTTTCAAAACATTAACGCATCAGCCACAGAAGGCAAAATGGACTTCTGAAAGATATCAAAAGAGGAAGGGGAGGTAGAAGGGGCGAGGTAGGTTAAACCTTTAGGTTTTTCTTATGACTTGTTGTTTTTATCGTATTGGAAACAAATTTAAAATGGGGCTATTGAATTTATTAAATGACAAGATAAATGTTAAATGACCACTTTACATGATATCTTTCAGATGTCTGTTTTGCCTCCTTAGATAAGTACCAATATATGTATTTGATTTCTTTTCTTACATTTTTAAACACTTAAATACATATAATCTACGTAACGAAGTGCTGATGTTTTGATTTTTTTTATGTTTTAGATCTGATAATGAATGTTTAATATTCGAATCTAGTTATCAAATAAAATAATTCCAATAGAAGTGGCAATTAATTCATAAATACTAATTGTATTCAGAAACACGTTAAACCTATACCTCATCTAATACAATATGTAATGGACGCAAAGGGCGGAGTAAAACCTAAATAAATTTCGTAAATATAATATTGCTTATTATTTATAAAAAATATTAACTGCTTGCTTTTATTTAATTAATTTTTTCATGATGCCTAATACGTTTCATAAGCCCTATTTCTTTTAAAAATAAGGTCGTAAATCCCAAAAAAAGATTGAGCTTTTTAGCCGAGAAAATGAAAAACATCAATTGGTTGGAGTTTTTCGTCTGCTGGTGTATTTCCTTATTTTTTTTTTTCTACCCGAACTTCGTGCTACTTTCACCAATAAAAATGTTGGGATTCAACATTACATAGATAACGAAGATGAAGTACTGAATTAAAAAAATATTATTTTGATCCAGTTTATGATTCACTGTTAAAAAAAAAAAAAATAAAAAGGTGTGATTGAGGTCGTGGTCACCAAGCGTGTTAGTTCAGCACCTTGGCATTATCGAATTAGAAGCGGCGTTTGTTCGAATCCGGCCTGGGCGGGTGGACTAGTTTTACATAAACAGACCTATACATAAACGCGTTAAATCCCAAACTGAAACAAAAATTTAATTTTTTAAATACTAAAAAAAAATAATCTCTATTATACTTAAGTATATTTATAAAAAACGAGACAGTAATGCCTGATGTCCCCTGAACTTTAATTGAAAATTGTATTGAGTTAAGCTAAGAAGAACAGGAGTTGTTGATATACCGAAAAACTAAGGAACTCCGTTCAAATGATACTAAATCGAACAAAAAATCGATAATATCTTTACTCTCTAATCTAAGGGAAGTTGTGATAATGAAACAGTCACGAATAGTTCAATGATGATTCGAACACCTCAGATACGGAACTCATTACTAACTTGTAAAAACGAAGGATAATCCAACTTTATGGTCTTCTTGAACAAGATACCACTGAGGAAGTCTCACACCACTACAACAGTAATGGATAGAGATGTTAACACAGTTTCTAGGCAACAAGACTATAATATGTAAATGGAGGAACGATTTAAATATGGAAAGGTGCTCATTAGGCTGTTACCGTTTGTGCTCGGGTCAATAGGTCCTTAATACCGGCTCATTAACTGCAATAATAACATTTTGCTTTAATGTCTCGGAATAGTATTTTTTTTTTTTTTTTTTACATCAGGATCTCCTTTGGTTTAACGTCTATGGTTTTTAAGATGGAATTTTCTCAATTTTTCAGTAATGGAGGAAAAGGAAGATATAAAATTAAAAGATATTATGACTTTTTGTATACATAACTTATAAAATAATTAACTTAAAAGAAAAGGAACCTGTCGTTTCCGACTACTGCATTAACAAGACAAGCATTCGAAGCTCCTAATAAATTACAAAAGAGTTATTTACATCACAATAATTGAACCCATATGGACATACGGAGTTGAGCTTTGGGGCTCCAGGAAACCTTCCAATTCTTCTCGTTAAAATCCAAAATCATCAATGCTCCTCATTATGTCACAAACAAACTTATCCATAAAGATCTTTATGTTCCATATAATGCTAATTTGGACAAAACCGGATACCTGACTGTCATAGTAAACTCCATACCCACTCGAATCCACTAGTCTCCCAACTTACTTCCCATTCAATTCCCGATAATATTCCAAGACATCTGAAAAGAAGATGGCCAAGAGACCTTCTAATTTAGAACTTTTATTTATGTGCTACTAGTGAGTAGTTCTTTACATTTTATTGTGTATAATGTACACAGTTGTAAATATCATTAAATAGTTGAAAAAAAAAAAAAATCATTTTATATATTTTTGCTTATTTTGAATATAAATATTTACTTATACTTATGTTACAAATTTTTGTTTTATAAATTAGACAGGAATCCAAATCAATTTGGAAAAGGAGAAAAATTCTTTCACCTCATGATAGTATAGAAGGATAAATACAATTAGAATTGATGAATTGTTTGCCATTTATGATGGATTTTTCAAAAAAATGTTATAATTAATAGAAGAGTGACGATATATTTTCTTTAAAATATATTATTTTGAAAACAAATATTTTTGTTCTTAAAATAAATTTTAAATTATCATAAAATGGTCAAAATGTTTAAGTCAACACAACCTTATAAACTGTTATAAAACTATTTTCAAAACTACCAGTTTCACGAAAACTTTTGTTTCATGTAATACTTTGTAACAATACCGATTAATTGTCAAAGTAAGAATATTAAATTATACTTTATCTCGTAAATTTTCATTTTTTTTTTTCATAAATATTTATTAAAAAAATTTTATTTTTATTTTATAAATTACACACGAATCTGAATCAATTAAAAAAAAAAACAAAGAAAAATTACATTTTAAATTGTACTATTTAAATAAAACTAGTTAAAATATCTTTTCTTTAAAACTCCATTAAGTGGAGAAAAATATTTTTGATTTTTTAAATTCATTTTAAATAAAAATAAAATGGTCAAATATATTAGTCTACACAAAATTATACTTTTATAAAATTATCATAAATACTTTATACATATTTTTTCAACTATATTATTTTTTTACTTTTATTTTTGTTAAATTACGTCTTATTTAAAATTGCCTCTTTGAGTATTTATTTTTATATAAAATAATTCCAACTTATTAATAAATAAGAACACGTTGTTTGTGAGAGGACGGGCCTTGTCGGAAGTTTCTACCTCATTCTTGTTTTTCGTCACTCGAAAATAGATTCAAAAGAAGATCAAATATCTAGATAAGAATAGGCTTCTGGTCGCTCCCTGTCAGAAGAAATATTTCTCAAGAAATAGAAAAAAAAAATGGGATTACAAAATATATAAATAATGTTCAGTCAATGAATTGAGAAACGACTAATATATGATAGCATAAATATATGTTTTTCGTCTATATTATATAAAGTTATATTCCATAACTTTGGCATATTGATTCTTCAGGTGACAATTCGGATTATCAAACTAATGTGTCTATTCTATGTGTTTATTCTTGACAGCACATTTCACATTTAAAAGAAATAAATTTTTCAAACATTTATTAGTTGTTAATCTCGTATTTGACATTCTTCAATTATTCAAATTATTTATAATACAATTATTTCTAATTATTCTGTTCAATCTAAAAAGGAAAAAATGATCGAAAGAACAATCACTGAAGAAAATTTATTTAAAAAAAAAAAATAGAAACTCTAACATGATAAAATAAAATATACATATATTTAAACTATTTATAGGTATTTAAAACGATATAAATAACATATAACAAGTAAATTTGAGAAAAATTATTACGACATGTAAAGAGCTACTCACTAGCAGTACTTGAATAATAGTCTACATTATGTCTCTCCGCCATCTTCTTTTCAGACGCTTTGGAGAATTATCGGGAATTGAGCTTACTATGAAAGGATAGGTATCTGCTTTGGGCCAAATCACCATCATATGGAACATTAAGATCTTGTGGATAAGTTTGTTTGTGACATAATGAGGAGCATTGAGGATTTTACGAAGGATTTTGGGTCTAACTATTGACGTGTAAATAAGTATTTTGCAATTTATTGGGAACGCTTGTATAGTATCTGTTGGAGTGGTAGAAAACGACGAGCAGTTTCTTGACTTTTAAGTCTGGTGTGTGAAATAGAATTTTAGTTTGATTTGAAAATATATTTATAATAGTACGAGTTTTCATCATATTATTTTGTTATGTTCTTAGAAATACTTATTAGGTTTAAATGAGAACATAGCTAGAAAGAGGTAGGATTAACAACTAGTTACTAGGATTAACTTCTCCAAACCAGACCTTAAGTATTTAGGGTATTTAATAGGATAATTTGATGCTGTACGAAAACTTTTGCTACAGTCCGTTTATTCTTTTTTTATATTTATAGACTAAATGCCTAAATATTATCTGTATTTTGGAGATTTTATTATTAGGGGTTTCTCATGTAAATAAGGAAGAATATGAAAACGTCAAAAAAAAAAAAAAAAAAAAAAAAAAAAAAAAAAAAAAAAAAAAAAAAAAAAAAAAAAAAAAAAAAAAAAAAAAAA
Organism: Euschistus heros; assembly: GCA_003667255.2. Taxonomy (NCBI): domain Eukaryota; kingdom Metazoa; phylum Arthropoda; class Insecta; order Hemiptera; family Pentatomidae; genus Euschistus; species Euschistus heros. The sequence goes on along the minus strand of RCWM02000008.1, from coordinate 1,256,366 downwards.
AAAAAAAAAAAAAAAAAAAAAAAAAAAAAAAAAAAAAAAAAAAAAAAAAAAAAAAAAAAAAAAAAAAAAAAAAAAAAAAAAAAAAAAAAACCAAACAAAAAAAAAAAAAAAATCGACAAAGAGAATAGAAGGAATCGTATTTTAGTGAATTTAGTAGGTGTACGAAAACTTATGCTGCTCACTGTATATCGGGTATCTTTGACGATCAATTATGCAAAATATTATAATTTCTAATAAATAAATGTTTAACCCCTTAGAATGCTTAGTTATCACTCTGAAGACGCAGATAACAAGGTAAGTGTTTATTCTTAGCGGCACGAACGCCATCGAGTTGCAGCTATTGCGCAAAGAACTCGCGTGTTACGGACGGTCAACCTTGTCACATGGGCGTGATGGTCGAGCGACCGACATGGAAAGCCTTTCAAGGCAAGAACAAAAGGTAAAGTTGTTTCACTTTGCATCGATAACCGATAATTATATACTTTAGTGTAATTATCTACTGAATTATATCAAGCCACGGAATCTTATCTAGATAAATGAGACTTGATTTATTTTTCAATTTAAAATTTAATTCATTGTTACACTAAAGACCAATCATTCGAAAATTCCTGTTTAGAAGAGAATTATAAAACGGGCAACACACATTATAATTATCAGAGTTAGTCAATGTCAATATTAGTAATTTCAACAAAGTAAAAATTAACAAAAAACATATAAATAGTTCTTTACTAGTTTCCACAAATCTTTCAATTTCTAGAGTATTCTGTATAGCAATACAAAAATCCTAAACAATAAGGAGATAAACTAAATTAAAGAAGGCGTCTTTTAATTATTTTCTTAAATCAAAAGAAAAACTGTATCCACTCCAGCAAAACTCACTTTCTGCATTTCAACATTAAACCTACTATAACGGTTAAAATGACCCTTTTCGGTAGAAGTTCTTAGAACAACAGTTATTACTTTGCTTTTTGACTTTGCAACTTTAAATAAAAAATATGGTACACTTATTTTGGTATTATTCCGTAAGCCGGTCTCCACGAAAGCTACCTGACCAGCGCTCATCGACCAGTTGGATCCTTACGCTTCACTTTAATTTTACATTTATCGATAGTTCATTCCTATAACCTCACATGTAAACAATCACTTCTACAGTTTCAACTTGGATTGTGTTGTTTAGTGTGTTATATTGATATTTAGTCTTCTTAAATGTAAATAGGTGAAACAGAATTTAACAAAATGAGTTTCATAAAGAATTTAGTGTATATTCATGTTTTCGTATTTCCTCTTCCTTAATGTGTAAAAGTGTTACAAAAGTTAAGAAGAATTTCTAACATGGATTTGGTGTTTTATATATTTATATTTGTTATATCAATTTAAATGAGACATTTTCAGTTTACATATTTTGTGAATGGATTCTGTAACGTCCATATTACTTATTGCCCTGAAGTGAGACAGGTTGTATTATTAATTCAATAAAACACATCGATCTAAAAATAAATATGAAAAAGTATATCATATTTTCTTATTTTCAACTCCCTTGAGAAAATATAGCAGAAATTAACATAATAACTTTCACAAAGGTTTCTGTGCTTTATATATTTACAATTTGTTATTTTCACTTAAAAAGCACCGAAATAAATCGGAAGAAGGTTACAATCGATAAAAGTTATTCTGGGCGCGTGAAATAAATTATATTCGCTATAATCATAAACCATTAAAACAGCATGGCTCTGTCAAATGATGCCTTACATCTAACCAGGACTACAACGATTAATAGAGTATATCTTAAGGAAAAATATTAACGATTACATTTATTTTTATTTGTAATGAAATTAAATCGAAACTTTCTCCAACTGTTATTACCTAATGGTTACAAAATATTTATCAAACCACAACACGATTCATTGCGTGAAGTAAATGCTCACAACCACGTAACTGTCCGGTACAGACAACAGCGAAGTCCAACAGTTGAGGTTCTGCAGGAGATCCAATAAGGATGTATAAGGATGTACAAGGCAGGTATATCTACGGTTAGGGGGAAATGTCACCGGCATTCCTACATAACATCCCATTCCGATGCTATCAGCGAATCCTAGTACTTCTTTTCGTTCTTTATTCGGACAGCGACAACGAGAATGGAGGAGTTGATAGCGGTCGAAGAACCATCGGGTATGATGGGACAATAAGTGAGGGATGTACTCATGAATTATGGATCGACCAAGTACCTGTCTTCCGGTGCCACGCAGCTTCCGTTAGATCCTTGGCTACTGTGAAGCGACGAGTTTATCATTCAAGTTGCCATTAATTCGAAATTTGTCAATAAGAAACTTTAGTAACATTTTGGAGTAACGAAATTAACCTTGTAATACAATAAAACATCACAATATTTGTTTCACTCGTGTCTTAATAATCCAGAATATTTATTACATTCAGATCTTATTATTTCATTACATATTTTCAGTTATATCACATTTTAGTATAAGTACTTCAATATTGTAAAATATTACACGAGGGTAATAACATTAATTACTTAAACCAGACCCACAATAATTTTTTTTTAATAGATTTTCAACGGTAAGGTTATTAGAAAAACGTATCTATGTAAAGCTCAAAATGAGCTTGGGAAATCGATATGGCTACACATTTTAAAAATATATACATATATATAATGTAAGGATAAGCTATGTAAATACTTAAGTATATTAAAAATATATATGCTATCAAAAGATTGGCCCTGGTTTTGAGCTAGAAGATGGTGTTACAGAAAAAAAAATAAATACAAGATACGGGAAGTACAAGAAAAGAGTTAAAACAAATATAGAAATAAATAAAATGTTGAGAACAAGAGAAGAATGCTTACGAAAATAAGCCGAAACATTGAAAAAACATATGCATTTTACTAATGTATTTCTCATTTTTTTTTAATACACCTCAAACTTTCTCTTCTAAATATAAATATCATACAAAAACAAATATGTCACTTTTGATCGAGGTATATGTATGTATACACGCTTTTCGGATAGGTATATATTTACATTCGGCTGGGACCACCAGTAATAATAATATTATTAATATCAATTAATAATATTTATTTTTGTTATTAACGAGTCACACGAGTCTAGAGTGGCCTTGATGCGGGAATTTAATATTAAAAATATTAATAATATTAATTTTTGTTATTACTGAGTAACAATAATAATTGTTAGGGAAGGTAACGGGCGGTTAAACTCCTGAAACCCAGTTAGTCCTCTTAAAACATGTACCATGTAAAAAAAAAAAAATTATAAATAAAAATAAACCTTTTGTAAATAAAACAATGAAATGGGAGTTAAACCGAAGCTGACTCAACTTAGCTCATTTAAAATATGCGGTTGGCAATAATTTAGAAAATCTTTATATCGGACACAATCCTACATGCTTATAGAAACACTAAACACCTAGCCCATTCACAAAGGAACAATAAAGAAAACTATGCAGTCTTGACCAACCAAAGGGAAAACGAAACGGACAACCTTGGTGCGAACAATAAACCCTTAGTATATAATAAAAAAGTAACTTTATGGTGGGGCATAAACCGGCTCATGCACCATTACGTGTAGCTGATAGAGGGCTCTTTCGTTTTTATTTGTTTGAGGAATAAAAAGGCAGAACAAAGGCTGTGAGGGCAGAAAGTGGGAGATAAAAATACATAACGAATCGATGAGATATCTGCCTACATTAAGGGTTAAATGTTATCCAGGGATTTATAAAAAAACTTGTTTCGTGAATGGTGAGACGGGATGAGGATTAGAAACCAGGACTGTTTTTGTTATCTGGTTGCATTCTGTTGGAACGTTCGCTTCTACTTCAAGCACCTCAGTAGATGTGGGCAAAAGTTAACTTACGAGTTATGTCAGCAAACTACATTCAGTCATCAGTTGAGTTACTGAGAGTTCTCTGTAGACATACTATTGGTACACACTAATCTACTGTGTAAAGTAATATAGATTTTATAGTAATCTTAGAAAAAAATCGTTAGAAGTGACAGATAATTCATGAATCCTAACTGTGCTGATCCTTGTATACCATCGTGCGTACTTCCAGTTATCTGAAGGAGAATCGTTTGAGAAGAGTTGAACAGGTTACAGCTAATTGATAAAATTTCCTCATTCCATGAAACAATGAAAATAAAAAAAAAATCATGGAAACCATTAAATCTGAAACGACAAAGCTCTTAGATGACTAATTCTAATTAGCAATTTAAATCGCAAGCAGTCAATTGTGTTTGTCCTGAATAATTAGGTAAATAAACAGTCCCTCAAGGGATTTAATAGCTTCCCCAAGGCGCCGCCATATTCAGAAATGGCTGAAGTGAATTAAGAGAAGATATTGCTTTATTTACGTCTTCCAGAGCGCCATTAACATAAATATTAACGGGAGAGGGAGTACGTTCCAGGAAGTGATAACAGCGGCCGATCTGACCAATAGGAGGCCTACTTACAAATCCCCGGCCAGAGCAATTAGTTTTACATTCCATGATCGATAAGGCAGCGAAGGATATGGAAGGCAGTGGGCGAAATGGCCCCAGTTCTCTCAAGAGGGTTCTACATCAAGGACTCTTATCTCTTGTAGTAATTAATATCTTCCATAAGGAGATCTTGATGGAATATCCTTATTGTCGGCGATAGTGGCAATAATGAGACTTCAACATTACAAGGATGGACTAGTAAATACTTTGATGGCTGTAAAATGAAGTGGCTTCCTTGTGAATATACTTGACAAGTTTTTATTGAAGTAGACAGATTTAAATATCACTGCTGCCAGTCATATAGATGATTGGTAGTCAGTTCACTATAACATACAATAGATAATTTAATTTATTTTTTTTAATATTTATTGTGTCCTAACCCATTACGTTTACTTTAAGACACGAAACATGCCCTTCCGTTTACATTGACAATATCCCAACTCCACAAACGGACCGAATACAATATTTAGGACTTACATTCGATAGGACAATGAGATGGGGAATATCACATGAACACATACGGACACACTACACAAATTAACTTCATGAAAAATTAAAGTGACACCCAAACAAATTCATCAATAGTATGGCCACATCTCTCATGACGGAGAATACCAGGAGGAGACTGAAAAGAAACTGGATGAGAGGCCTACTTAAATAAAAGTAAACCAAAGACAAGAGAAAATCTCTCCTCATTCCTAACATGCCAATTTATATATATATATATATATAGAGAGAGAGAGAGAGAGAGAGAGAGAGAGTAAATTTGAGGAGGATGATTATATGTAAAGATATATGTAGCACTCCAATAAAAGTTTTGCATTAGAAGGTCTCTTGGCCATCTTATTTTCAGACACCTCCGAGGATTATCGGGAATTGAGTGTAAAGCAAGTTGGGAGACTAGTCGATTCTAGTGGGTATGGTGTTAGCTATGAAAGGATAGGTATCTGGTTCGGGCCAAATCAGAAACGTATGGAATATTAAGATCTTTATGGATTAGTTTGTGGCATTATAAGGTGTATTGAGTATATTACGAAGGATTTTGGATTGTAAGGATTGGATTAGAGAAGAATTGGAAGGTTAAGTGTAGCGCCAAAACCCAACTCCGTATGTCCAAATGGGTCTAATTATAGTCAGGTAATTTCTATAGTTTCTATAATCTATTGGGAGCTTAGAACGCTTGTCTAGTAAATGTTGGAGGATTCGGAAACGAGGAGCATTTCTTCTTGTAAGTCTAGTATCCAATAAATAAATTGTTTTCTTATTACTAAAAGCAGTACATATTTTCTTTATGTAATTAACTCAATTCTAAACTTATAGTGGGCCCTATTCCTAGATAAAGATGTCTTATGAAATTAAAATAAAAAGTAAAAATATTTTCTAAATATTACCTCCAGTCTAGATAATATTGCACTCTTTTAAATGAAGATTATATGAATAAGTAGTTTTTGTTGCCATAATATTTTTTTTTTTTTTGTTGTATCCAAAATTTTGAGCAGCAGTATATCTCGATATTATTAATACATTTTTCTATAACCCTAATAATGGCTCCAATAAACTATCAGCTATATATAAAATACTAAAAATCCTAAAATATCGCATCATGTATTATTATACGTATAATAAACAAAACATATATGAGATTTATTTTGACGACGAACTGGAGCGAGGCAGAGCAAGTTAAACTAATTTAAACATAAAATATATTTCACTATTAAAAACATATATTCTCGAGAAGATCTCGTAAAATTATAGAAGGTGTTCAATAAAGATATCAGGGATAAGAAATAGGAATCGGCTTACCGAGCCGTTAGGACAAAGTTAGAACCATTAATGTTTGATAAATTAGGGTAATAAAGTCAACTTAATAGCATGGGAATTAAGGCTGAACCGAAAATAAAACTGGAACGGGAAAACAAATATTGAATCACACAAGTTAAATGTTTACAGATATACGTCACGGTAAATTTTCTTAAATCAAGTACTGTAACTTCGGCCAGTTTAAGTGTATTTCAGATTAAGTTAATAATAGACCAAAAAAATGGTAAATATAATTGAAAATTTTAAGTTGTTATATATCACTGATGTTTGATCAAAAGGGCTTAAGTCTTGGAATGTGAAGTTAACAAGAAGATTTTCCAAAGGTTTGAAAACTCATTTTAAATACTGCCTAAGTATTTCTTTATTTATTAATCACGTGCATTGTTTTTCTTCATTTCTGATCTAATTTCACCCAATTTTTTTTTACAGAGAGAGGTACTCACCCTGTGTTTATGTATATATATATTTATTATTCAATAATAGTATAATAAACAGCATTTAAACTCCTCTTTATTAAAAGTATAAACTAGTGACATGTTTCGGGAAACACGGTCCCATCATCAGACTGAAAACAGTTTTTAACAATTTATTATAATCACACTATATTTTCAACATCTAAACAATACTATTCATATTTCTATCTATTGTGATACTATATAATATACTATTATACTATTATTGATCAATAAAAGTAACTCCTTCATTGAAGAATTTATGAAATATATTTATTATTATTAACTGATTAGTACCACTAGTGACTAGACTAATTATGAAAGATGACTGACTATCTTTAGATTGTCCTTACCGACAGTCATTGGCAGTTTCTGCCCGGAGTCAAATGCTCAAAACATCCATTTCATCGTCAATACAACTACCCTTCCGGGCGGAACTCTGACAATGGGCCTTCCATCAAGAGCTGCCACTAATAGCAGCACATGACTGACGGACTCCGCTCCGTTCACGAAATACGAGCGGCTCGTGACTTCGCTTTGATTGACCACGGAGAAGTTCGTTAGGATCTTCCGTCGGGGTTTGTCATATATTTCTTTTTACGGACATGGCCCCGATATCTAATCGTGATGCCAATTTTAAAATATCATTTCGAATCGCAATTTTTTTATTTTTATTTTTATCATTCTCAATTTTCATATAGTTCTCATATTTGATAAAGTATATTAGACTATATTTGAGTTTTACACGTCCACGGAGAGAAAAGCGGAATCCTAAATTTAATAGTTTTTATTTGTACATTTGCCAGGCAAACGCCTCAGATATTGGTTTAAAAGAAATCATACATCTGGTTATCTATCAAAAAACTGTCGTGACAGGATGAATTGAGCAGACTCTGTATTTATATTGTTATATTAGGACTAACGGAAACACAGTTTTGAGTTCTGCGTCTTATGGATAAGTTTATTTGTGACAAACTTGCATTGAGGATTTTTGAAGGTTTGGATATAATATGAATCGGATAGTTTAGTGGATCCCCAAAGCTCAATTCCGTATGTCCAAATAGGTCTAATTACTGTCATTTAAATAGGTTTACTGCGATTAATCTAAAGGTTTGAACGTTGGTAAAGTAACTATGCAGAAGTCAAAACTGACGAGCCGTCTTAGTCCTGTATTTAGTTGGTTCAAAGATATTTAATCTATTTCATTTTTGTGTAATTTATTTATTATTCTAATGCGCACTTTCTCATAAAACTAAACTCTAAAAAAATTTAGCATATCATGATTTATAAGTTTTGCAATTTTTTTCGTCAAGGAGGCAAAGTTGATATTCGGATTCAGAACTCCAACAAATATAAAATTTAGTTGCAATGAAAACTTCTAGCAATAGTCTAGGATGAAATAATGTAAAGAGTTGAGGATAAATATCCTACAGAAATTAGGACTAATTTATATTTTTAATAGTTTCACCCCCTGAAGTAATAAATTAATATAAACGAAAATAACGCATTAAAAATCCGAACCGTTAAATTCAGATAAATTGTACAGGCATAAAATTTATTTTTCCTTTGATCTGTTCCTTGTATTAGTAATAATAGCAGTTATAGCACAATTAAGAAGCAACATTGTAAGGTAAGGTGACAGGAGCCAGCCCAAATGATGTACACTCAACCCAAATGGACAGGGAGAATGTATTAGTATATTAAACGCAACAGCTGTACTCGGCTATTAGATCCAATTAGAAATGCAAGTGGTGGGGGAGGGAGGGTCTGTGACTGTAAATAGTGTCTACCTGGCACCAATCCTTTACGGGTTTATTCAACTTTTCCTACTTATATTGTAATATATCGGGCCAATTTTTCCTATATTCAAAATAAATTGTCTCATTCGGGCAAAACTGTTTTCGTACAATACCAAGAACAATAAGCCAAAATACTAAAGAGGTTCTGGATGAGGGAAAAGAAATGCTTATAGCAAGATTACTGCGAACTACATATGTAATAAGATTTATTAGTTGTCTATTGGACTAATTTAATTTTGCATTCTTACTCATGGTACAGATAAATATTTTGTATCATAGATAGGAAGTACTAATAACAATTCGTATATATTTAAAGAAATACATTGGCATTCTTGCGAGAATTTGGAAGCCTCCACAATACTGAATACCGGGAGGTTCATCCGGTAATTATAGTTCAGGTAATAACAAAGCAACGGTTAAAATGGGCATATAAAGTTGTAGTATTCAATAATGACCGAATTCCAAAAAAGGCAATCAGTTATGAAACATCTAAATGTCCGAGGTACTTCACAGACGCTCAAAACTACCTTTGAAACAGAAATTTAACATTTACAGTTACTTTCTAAAACCCTTCTGGACGTATGCATCGCAAACTTATGGACCGGCCAAAAGACTGATAACAGACTTCCCTCCTTATGTGTCAAACGATACGCTACATACAGACTTACGTATTCCGACAGTTAAGACCCATATTCATAAACCTTATCGACAATTTCATGAAAAACTACGTGGACACACTAACAAACAAATACATAATATGGCAACAGTACAAACAAGGCTGAAAAGGAAGTGAATGATGGATCTCCTAGGCTAATACCTAATAATTTAGTTTCATGCCTGGAGATTGTACCACTGGGTGCTGACTCCCTCATGCCTGATCATGTCTGTTGTTTCAATGTAACTTCACATTCACTAGTTGTCCATTTTGTAGAGTTGTAAATAAAGTAGAAAGAAACGAAGATGGGAGGATTGCGGTGATCTTGTGAACTTGCGTTTTGGTGGGGTGGATTGGAGGGAGGTAAGTGGTCAGATCTTTTTGGTGCAGGCATCGAATCTTCGGATTCTCTAAACCTTTTATTTATTTATTTAAAAAAAACAAAAAAAAAATTCTATGACAATTTGGTAAAGACTAAAGAATAAAACTAATAAAATCGGAAATAATTTATAGATTTATATGTGTAGCAAGAAGCCAACTGAAGAAATAATAAAATATGACTGCTATGAAAAATCAACAGACATACCAATAAAACATGCCAAAAAACATTCAAAGAATGCTAAAAGGGAGTCGAGAGACCTACCTCTTGGATAAAAACTTTTAAGTTAGTTGTAAGTACTGCTGGGTGATGAATTCTATTATGCCAGCCAGTTTTATACTGCTATCGCATCTCCGTATTGTCGCTCGATGAGTGACAGTTGTAGATTGAAAATCAAAGATAAAAAATAAATAATCATTAGTATGATTAATAAGCCATCATGTGTTGTAACAAATTAAGGCAAGAATGGAAGAATGTGTTATGTTACAAATTACAACATATTGAAAAACAAAATAACCCTTGACACCCTTAAGGAAACATTCATACTATCATTATAGAAAGAATAGTTTAATAAAGTTAAAATTTAATTAATATTCTTTAAGCTAAGTCAGAAAGTTTACACCAAACATTATTACTGGAATGTATTTTTCAAGATAGTAACAAAAATCAGTTGACACCCTATGGATATCTTTTAAAATACGGACAGAATTGTACTTTAACACAATTGAGTTGTAGGATTTATTAGGAATTTTATTATTTTTAATTTTTTTAGCTAAATATTTGTTTTCTAATTTTTAAGACAGGGTGTCAATAACTGTCTGATTTGCCCTAAATAAGGACGTAAAAACCTTCATTCTCAACGAAAAATCAATTATTGGAAAATTGAAACATGTTGAACAATATAAAAATATTATTATTTACTATTATATTATTATACTGGAGACGTATAGATAAAGTAGACAAATAGTTATAACAAAAGCAATGTAGTCAATTAACCTCATAGTGCAGGAATGTCAAGGCTCTGAGCATCGTCATCTACATCACAGTTCGGCAATATTTTTCACAAATCGATGTTGCGACATAACGAAGCACCTTAAATTATCCTTTGACTAACGAATGAGCACTTCGAAGATGAGTCAATCATGAATTCTCGATAGGGAAAAAAAAGGAAGTGCATCATGATTTGGACAATTGACAGAGCTGATGGGAAGTCATACATAGTCAATGCCCCAAGAGAGATAGATCTTCTCGGCTCCGAATTCACAAGTAGTTCAAACTTAGATTGATGATCAACGCTATTTGAGTCGTGGAAGGGGAGGGGGCATGGAGGCTTTTTGGCATAATCATGTTGCACATGGCGACTGTGAGACAAATACAGCTAATTATACCTATACTAAAAGTACTAAAAGAAAAATCACAGTAGTAAGATATGATCAATAAATATCATAAACTTTACTATTTATAATATACTAAAAAATAATACGCAGAGTAACACTGACAGGAAAAAAAAATTCATCCAATATATATTGATTGTTTTATGATGTTGAAGTTTCATTAATTTTTAGTGGTTTACATCCCCATATATTCTAACCAGTGCATATGATACGTTGATACATATGAAAAGATTATTAAAAAAAAAATCAAATAAAAACAAGTAATTTAATAAAAATTACTAGCAATTTTAAATATACGAAATTTTAAATTAATGTTTTATATCCACCCCTTGCGTTCATTACGTCTGACATTTGACGGGGGCATAGGTCTAACGCGATTTAGAATAAATTGCTGAGGGATAAATGCAAAAGTGTAATGAATAATATTAATTTGTAAAATTTGGTAATTTTAATTCATCATTAAAAACTCTTTGATTTGATTTTATTAATGTTTTTAATAATCCTATTAGGTTTCATATGCACTGGTAAAGAATATGGGGATGTTGACATGAAAATGAAAATTTTAGCCGAAATAATGAAAATAAAACAACATTGGTTGGAATTTTTTCCCAGTCAGTATATTTTAAGGTAGTAAAAAAAAAGGAATTGACTGATTTTAATTTTTCAAAATCTCATCATGTGGAACTCTGTGATATCCCGGACTTAATACATTTTAGAGAAAGTAAATAAAGCTCAAATATTAAAGCACATAGGTATAACAAAAAACGTAAAAAAAAAAAAAAAACAGAAAAAAAGCTTGGTTCTAATTAACTTAACATCTAACAGAATGTAATAAGGATTAACGCATAATTTACAATAAGAGCTTAAATGAAGAAGATATGGGATCTTGAGCAAATTAGAAATGCTTCATAAAAATACCCAAAATCAAAAATATGAAAAGAAGTCCGATTATTGATTTCATTGAAAATCTATTGACACTAAATTCAATACCCTTAAGATGCTTCTTTATTTTTTTATTTTGATATTTAGATGGATGCAAGCTAAAAATGAAAACTTTATACTATGCCTATATTTATGAAAATAAGTTTTACATTTAAAAATCGTGGAAAGGTTTTTCTTGCGACAAATTTTTTATCACACGGCCATTTTGTCACAATTCAAGAAGATATAAGCGATGTTTGACTAAGAGCTAACAATAGTTCTCATGATCACTAAAATTTCAGCATCTGAGGTATTGATTGTTTCTCTGGGTTTCAAATGCAGACTTCCTGAATCGGGCAAGTAACGGCAACGGAGCATCACATTACTATGCCATAAATTAATAGCCTTCCTCTGAAAGAACGTTACTTGGTCGAGGATCATAAAGTAATGATGTAAAAGTAATGACAAGGGAAGCGTCGACAGACATTATTAGCCGAGAGCTATTAATGTAGGCTAATGTAGACGATATATTTGCAAGGAGGCTGGGATATCGTGCAGTGTTCGAACGCAGCAAGCACTTCGTTACATGGAAAAATCTGCCTCATTTGACTTTAAAATGATCTCGCTCGGAGAAAATAAATGTTATGAGAGGGTTGTGAGCTATCCATCCTGCTGCCATGGTTCCCCTGGACCTAGGTGTGTTCGGTTCAAGGAGAGGCAGTCTTCGTTCGCGGAGGAAGCAGAGGAAGGTATTCTGCGGTCGTTGCACGATGGCTACTTTATTGTTTTTAAAAAATACAATTCAGTATTATATGCCGGAGAATAATCGATAAAATTATTTCTGCGGAAGAAAAGCTACAACTAAATCAAAATGTCGATCTTTCGATTTTTGATATTGTGTGTAAAAATATGATCCATGGGCCTTTAGTTGCAAGAATTGATAATGCAGTCCATTATCCGCAAGAGTTTCTTAATAGTCTCTGTAAGTCAGGATTACAAACTGATATATTAAAATTAAAAAGTGGATGTCGAATTACGCTTTTATGTAATCTATAAAACCAACAAACATGGTCGAAATGTCGAAAAGTTCAAATAACATCTACGAGTAATTTGACAATTCCCTTTGTTATTGACCAGCAGACTATCTCGTAAATAGAAAAGGTGGAATGCTAGAATATGAGTAATAAATGATTCACGTTTATTTAGTAAAAACAGCTTGAAGTTTACCTACTATGCCTGATGTAATGTATTCTATCATTCCATTAAATGTATAAATTAATATACATACATAATGCAGGAAAATGAAGATATCGGGAAACTTACCTGCAAAAAAGAAAACAAAATTATTAGAAAACTTTGCAAAAACTATAATCATTAAAATTAGATAATACTATATCAACTATAATAATAAAATTATAGTTATAAATTATAACTATATCAAATTAAAGTAATAAAATTAAAAAATATAAGTATGAAAAATACGGCAAAAGTCAATATAATTGTTATTTAGAGTTTTCATCAATTATAACAAAATTCATATCCTTGGAAAAACATATTTCTAGAATCAATAAACAACGAAGCATATTTACCTACAATCCCCAATATCGTATCCTTTATGGGAATAAATGAGAAACAAGTTGAGAGACTAGTGTATTTGAGTGGCTATGGAGTTTATTATGAAAGGAACGTTAAGGTCCTTAAGGATACGTTTACATGGTTTAGAGGGGCCCAAACAAACAATAGAGTTTTCATTATTATTTTATTTTATTTTTTTTTGCTCAAATAGCTAAGGTAAATGTAATTTTTTTTTTCTAGCTATATATTAAAATTTATAACTGTATACAATAAAATAAAAAAAACATCTCGTAAATCCGAAGATCATTGCTTATAATGATATGTCAATTACTTGTAAAGCACATGCACATTTCTAGCACTTTAATAAAATTTCTATATTAGAAGGCTCTGAGGCCATCTTCTTTTCAGACACCTCGTAGGGTCATCTGGAAAAGAATAGGAAGCAATTTGGGAAACTAGTGGATTCGGGTGGGTATGGAGCTTATTATGGTAGGATAGGCATCCGGGTTGGCCAAATCTGCAACATTTGATAGATAGAGATCTTTTCGGATAAGTTTGCTTGTAACATAATAAAGAGCATGGAAGATTTTACGAAGGATTTTGGATTGTAAGGATTGCATGCGAGAAGAATTGGATGGGTTAGTGGAGTCCCGAAGTTCAAGTCCGAATGTCTAAGCAGGTTTAATAACAGTGATGTAAATGAATCTTTTATAATTAATTGGAAGTTTTAACGTATATTATTAATAATAGTAATACGTTAGTAATATTACAATAAAAATAAAAATAAAACACGCAACGGCTATCTTATCAAGAATATTGTGAGTGAAAAGTCAAAATGAGTTGGATAATATCTTCAAATATCGAAAATGGTTTTGATCCTGATTCAACAAATTCATAGTATTTTAGAGAAATAATGAATGAATGCCTATTAGTAGAATTGATAATGTCGATGAGTTCACCGTTATAAATACACTGTTCAGAGCTTGAAACTATTTACAGGATTCAAACGATTTAAAATAGTGCAGATCAACGGCTATGGAATGCAATTCAAGTACAAACATTTCCGTCGAATTTATCCGTTTTAATTGGAGACCAAACAGATTTTTCCAACGCTTGCGGATGGAATTAATTATTGGGGATGTATTTGAGAATGCTCCACACCGCTCTACGGCGAGAAGAGAGAAATGAATTAAGGAAATTTTAATGAAGTTTGTTTGGTGGCCGGCCATTGGACTTATTCCATCTGGCTCCCCGAGCCAGCTACACCGGATGGGAAATATTTTATGAATCCTTTACGGTATATTTTAGTTACAGAAATATAACTTGAGTCGATATAGAACGTTATATCCTTTATGTACGCATTTATATATTTGGAGTATTATATCTAAGTCAACAATGTATATTATTTTGTAATAAATTTTATTTGTTATAGTATTTTTAAATAAATATGTAATATATATACATATATACTCAGACAAGCAAACAATGCCACCCGATAGATTTTTTCATTTACTCGTTTTCATTGTTTTATAGGGGGTTTTCGTCTCCATATACTTAAACTAGAACATATGGAATGTTTTATAATTATCTAAAAAAATAATTACCTAAAAGCAAGCAGTAGTTAAAAAAAAAAAAAAAAAAAAAAAAAAAACATTCTTCATTAAATTTCCGATCAGAAAACTTTTGGCAAATTTTCAAACCTAGCAACACTAACAGAGCTAGAGCCTGTCACAATGTTATATTTTCGAGGGTGAAAAAAACGTTACAACGTGACAAAGCTCCTAAGCTGTAAGTCATAGCGACAAATGACACATAACAAAAAATATTATACTTATAATATGAGTATAATATGTTCCATATTAAAGAATAAGAGGACATAAATACCTAAAGAAAAACAAAAGTGCAATGTGTTTTTTTTAAATTGACTTATCAGGTTGTTGGCAGTTTATTGCTTAAGTTTCATTGATTATTTCTATTTATTCGTTTTTTATTATTGTAGACAATATTCTATTTTGGATTGATTTCTACTATATTTTTAAAAAACTTTGCGGTTTCATAAACTGACATTAAAATCATGCTATGCAAAATGAATCATGCAAAATTATAAAAAATGGATGGTCCTAGTTGTAGGAACCATATGAGGAGAAAAAAAAATCTATAGATATGAATAAATCAATAAATAATAATGATAATATTTTCAACCACACTTTTTGTTAGAACGGCATAGCATAAATATTTATATGAACATAATTATTATATTTACCACATTGACCAGCTATATTTAGTATATAAACATTAAAAATAAACACGTCTATCAATTGAGGAATTGTTTAACTTCAACAAGCGTTGAATAACTGGAAGAGAATTATCGTAACAGTTACCCCATCATTTTAAGATAAAGAACCGTCTTGTCTTTAAGTAAATTTTAAAATGTCAATGAAATTCAATAATTCAATGATATTATTATAATATTATAGAAAGTGGGTATACTTAACAAAAACACGTATTTGTAAAACCGTTAAGTTCAATAAAATATTATAAATTTCAAATTGAATACAAGGTAATTCAAAAGTTCGGTAGGGAGAGTTAAAAAGTAGTTTTGGCAGGAAGAAAAGTACATACAAATTAGCACACTAATGCATCAAAATATTCTTTCTAACAATCATTAAAATTAAAATAACTTTATCGCAACAGAATGTCAAACAAAAAAAAAATTATTTTTCTTTTATTTGAGGCTTTACGTCCTTACGTTCTCCAGCTAGTTTAGGTTATCACACAGGTTACCAACCTATTCTAGGCATAGTGGGATTCCAAACCACGATCTTCAGTACCGAGCGCGCTGAGAACATCGTCCCAACTAACTTTTTCTTTAACTGTGTCGTTGCTAGAACAATATTTTGTAAACCGAAATTATCCTTTACATAGAGAGCATTTTTCCCAAACAAGAAACATTTTTTTTAAGTGTGTTCATTTGTTTAAGAGAGAAATTTGTTATAACGGAGTAAAATCAGCAGTTTTGAATTTTATACGATGAAAAAAATGGCTAAAGTGAAAAAAAAACCCAACACAAAGTATAAAAATTATAAGACTTCTTGAATGAATTTTTATTAGTAAACTCCTGAACCGACATTGTATTCTGTTAGCAGATTTTATGAAATATAATGTATGAAAATAATTCATTTACAATGTAAATCATTTTGTCTGAGGTTAAAGCATTTTTATAAATTATAAAATGCTTTAAA
Organism: Euschistus heros; assembly: GCA_003667255.2. Lineage (NCBI taxonomy): Eukaryota > Metazoa > Arthropoda > Insecta > Hemiptera > Pentatomidae > Euschistus > Euschistus heros. The sequence goes on along the minus strand of RCWM02000008.1, from coordinate 1,239,621 downwards.
ATATGCGTAATTCGGAAAAAAATTAATTATTCTTCCATTTTCATGTAGTGATAATTTATCTAATTTCCATAATCAAGTTCATTTACATGTGGCAAAAATAAATTTGAACTATTTTAATTTTAAATGAAATTTAAATTTGAAAGAGGGGATTTCAGAGGATATTTGATTGGAATATTTATAATTATTTCAGCACCGAAGAATGTTCAGGAAGGTAAAAGCTGAAATGATCATAGCGTAAAACTTTACATAATGCTTACCATATTACATAATGCTATGCAATTATGCACCAAAGGACATGTATGCAACCCGACATAGTGCAACTAAGGATAATGTTAATACTGCGAATTTCGCTACTGCACAGCAGCACCGGCTAGGTCATGACTACTCTGACTCAGAGACTTGTGACCTCATTAGAGCACTATTTACAATCTAAACGTCCTTCACTCTCCTTTGTCATTGGTGAGGCGCAGCGCAGATGGTCTCCAGCCCGAAGGGAATCATCGGAGAGGAAAGCCATAGAAGAAACGGACCCAACCATGGTCACAAGCCATTGAGCCAAAAGGTGAATCAGGCACGGCGTGGCAGAAACAGCTGATAATTGACTGATTCAACGACACAGATACCAACAACACGACTCCGGTCTTGACGACACTAAGACACGCGAACTCGAATTATACTCGAAATAGCACGACCATGATTTAGAGAATGACGTAACGGCACTTAACCTTTCAGAACTCGGTCTCAATTAGCAACATTATTGTTAGAAGCATAACAACGAACACTTGTTGTTCAGACCATAAGAGGAAAAAACGAACAAAATATTCCTTTTATTTAGGACAGAGTAATGTTCTGAGTTTCAAATTCAAATTATTGTACCAATATTGAAATGGTAGGACAAATTTCTAACAAGCAAGAATAAAATAAAATAGATACAGTAGACACCTTGTGGGATAAGTGGAAACGCCGGATAACCGAATTTAACACTTATAATAATTAAAATATACATATTGGTTTAATATATGAAAAAAAAGAAGAAGGTTTTTAGGTTGATTTCGTAGGCCATAAAAGGGCCGATGGTCTTTATTGATCATAATTTTTATTTTAGATTCATTTTAACAGTTTGTTATTTTATTCCATAAATAGGAGATCTTATTTTGTTATCAATTATCGAACTTAAAGAAAAATATTTATCTGAACCCTCAGCTTGGCACTGTACCGTAAATGACACCATGACAGTGAATTTTTCGTTTCTTTCCTTGTTCATCATTTAGGGAGTTTATCTGAGACGTGAGTTGGTAACGTTAATTGAAAGTGGCAACTGAATTAGCCGAGCAAAAAATTTTATTATAATATCTTCAAGAAATTTTCTTATCTTTAGATTCTTGTTATTTTAGCACCCAACTGACTGAAAAACATGAAATATTAAGAAAAATCACTGTGCGTCTATTCTTGCCATGCCAAGTGTTAAATGAAATGTAATATAAATGTTGTAACACGAGAAGGAAACTGGTATTTTAGCAATTTATAAACGTGTTTATTTATAATCACATGAAAGATATTTTTGTGTTCTATATATAACTCTACAAACACGACATCTTTTTCGGCATAATTGAATTCCTAATTTTACAATTAACCATCTAAACCGAGTAATGTAACTTGTTGCTAAAATTATAGTCGGCCTATCTCTAGTTTTTATTTTAGGTTTCTCGTGAAAAATATGACTTTTAAAAAATAATAGACAATTATAAATTATTGATTGGTCATTACTAAGTACTTAAGAATGTAATAAGATATTATAGACATTTTTTTTAAATGACGAGATATAAGTTTGATAAATCGTAAATTAAAAAATGGTAACAAAGATAAACAAATAATTAAATATTATTTAAATGTAAATTTCGTTTAATTTATTTAGAAAGAGTAAAATATACATTTTTTAAATAAATGTTGTATGGTAGGGATTTTCTTCGTTTGCAAGCATCTTCTGTTAAAATAACGCCGGATAAGAGGAAGGTTACTATTAATTAAAAAATAAAGACTCTTATGAATTTTAGAAAATGTCAAGGAATGCAGATATAAAATTATAAAATAAAAAATAATAATACATGGATTACCTATATCAAAGATATAAAGTCAGAAAGAGATAGCCTCATTTCATACAAAAACTACATACAAAAAATTACATACAAAAACTTCACTTTAATCCAGATAATCCTATTATATGCATTAAAAGATAAGGATATACCTATACCATAGTCAATATATATAACATAAAAGATGATCTTTGAAAGGTGAATATGCCAATGTAAAAAATTAACACAAAACTATATAAGTTCGCTAATAAAAGATTGTTTGTGAAGCGACAAACCACTGGTAGAACTACAATAAAAATTCTATATGAGAAGGTACCGAGGCCATACTCTTTTGAGACGCCTCGAAGGGTTTTAGCGAATAGAATACGAAGTTGAGAGACTAGTGATTGAATGTGAAACTTATCCATAAAGACATTAATGCCCCATATAGTAAGGTCTTTGTGGATAAGTTTAGTAGGTTTGGTTGGAGCCCCATATATCAACACCAATGCCCAAATAGATATAATTACTGTCATGTAAATGAATCCTTCATTTGTCAAGTAAATGTTGAATAAATAGTAGAAAACGGAAGCCAAGTTAAACTTTTGTCCAGCTGGAATCCTTGGTAGCGGGTCTGTACAACAGGGATCACAGGAATATTATAATATAAGTAATACGGAAATAAAAGGGGTTCAACGCACTCACAAATACCAGAAGTTGTAGTAAACCACCATCAGAATAACTTTCTTGCTACAGGAGGGGAATCCGAGACTTGTCTTCTTACACAACACCGCAATGACGTAAGGGACAATAAAATCCTCCAAAGGTAGTGCTCGGACCACAAACCTGGGTATCCGATTGCGTCCGTCCGACCCGAGCTGACCCACTTCTGAACATCATTCGCTTATTTAATTAGGTTGCTTTGTTGTTCCGATAAGGTCTATAGGGCTTTGTTCAACGGAAGAAAGAAAAATTGGCCACATTAGAAGGGAGTAATTACCGCCGATGTAATGCCTCTTTGTTACAAAACAGACAATGAACAGAGAATGACCGAGCATTTTTAGGAAAAGTAACCATTGCATGGGCTCCTTAAATGTTTATTAAATAAAATGGTGTTATGGAATCGCGTAATTTAATAGAAGGTTTTAAACAATTATGACACATTATTATCAAAAGCACGCAAACGGTTTTTAATCTCTTTATGTACTCGAGGAGTAAACATTAGACAAGTAGAACATCAAAATGAAAAAAAAAAACTTGTTTTCTTTCTGATTGGGAAAAACAATAGATCATGATTATATCTCTCTATATCCTACTGTTTTTCCAAATTTACATTTTAGAATCAAAAGGATCAAATTACTTAAATTAATAATTAAATTAAATTAAAATCAATGATTATTCGAAACAAAGTTGAGAGAAATAAGTGGTTTCAAACGTGACTTTTTTCATTCAAACCAATGTAGCTCTTAAACGGAAGGTCCTAGAGAGAAATTTTATACAACAAAAATATTCTCCGAAAATTTCTGATAAAGAAGCAGTCGGCAAATTTTCGGTCCGAGCAGCCTCAACAGAACTAGGTAGTGTCAAAAAGAATGTAATAGAACTGTTATACCAAAAAACAGTATAGACCCTCAGCCAAAAGACATATCCATGTCATCAAAGAAGAGATGTTATTGAAGTGGATTGAGCAATCTCATTATGCTTGAATAAGAAGCGGCGATGGTTCAAATCCATCCTGCGTGAATTGATTTTTATACATTTTTACACAGCGAAAATAAATTCATAAAGGAAAAAGTAACCATAGTTTCTCCTTAAGGGAGGTGAGAAGAAATGACATATATTAGAGCGATATAAACGCTAAGGGCATCCATGAGAGGACAGAGGATGAATTATGGTATCTGTAAACGGTTATAAATAATGTAGAAGAGTGAGGTAGTTGGAGCCGGGAATATGGTTTGCTCCAGTCACACCTCCTCCTTCCAGTCGCCCTTATAAGTACAACAGCACGACTCCCATCAATCCCATTTCCTTGGCATTTGCCACGTTGCAAAATTACCTATCGTCTGGCAGAATCTCTACTTTCTGTCCCTTATGGTAATTTATAGGGGACGGTTGCATATTATGGGCATTGAAGTCGACAAGTAACTGGTAACTAAATGTTTTACTGATGTCAACAACATACCCGAAAAGGAAAAAACACAAAGAACAAGCATTTTCAATAAAAACCACTTTCAGCAGAAGTACGTACGTATAATAGTACAGAAAGATCAATAAAATTAGGATTCATAAATTATTTAGGATTGATGAATTAATTGCCACTTCTATTGCGATTATTTTATTAGAATACTAGTTTCGAATGCTAAATATTCATCTTCAATACTAAAACATACAAAATTTCCAACACATCAGTACTATGTTACACGGATTATATATACTGAAGCTTTCAAAAATTTTTTAATAATGTAAGACAAAAAATCAAACATTACTACTCACCTCAGGAGATCTAAGAGATATCTGAAATATATCCATCGTGGGAAGGGGATCGTGGATTTTTCCTATTGGAAACAAATTTAAAATTTTAAACTTAAACAAATTTAAATCCAATCGGGGCTATTGGAAATGTTTCCGATAGAAACGGAAAAACCAATTTGTCTTAAGCGAAATCCCATAGTAAATCCCAAAAATTTAACCTACCTGCCCCCTTCCCCTTCCCACGAAGGATATATTTCAGATATTTCTTAGATCTCTTCAGGTGAGTACTGATGTTTGATTTTTTGTCTTACATTATTAAAACATTTAACACATCTGTCATACCACTGAATAAGTGATTAAATCTAATTTTGATTACAATGAGTTAAATGACTAAAAAGGATCGTGATGGTTTTTCTTCTGGGTGAATAAATTTTTGGGTAAGATGTTCATTTTATAACATATTTCTTTAAAATGAAAAACTTACTTATTCACTACGAAGAAAAACCTCTACAATTTTGTTTAGTCACCTGACCTATTTTGGTCAAAATTCAAAAATTTAGCAGAGGACTGATGTTTTGAAATGCTTGTATGTTTTAAGAACTGATAAAAAATGTTTGACATTCAAAACTATTCTATATCACCATGTGCACCCCAAGAGAAACCACTTTATTCAATACTGATGTGAAAGTGGACTCATTATGAAAAGACAGGGAAAAGGAATTTAATTTCAATTGAACTTACAAGCATAAAATAATTATATTTCGTATCATATGTTCCAATTCTAACGAAACTCCTGTCTCGATTTCCTTCGAGAACCGTCACATCAGATGACGAGCAATGACAGACTTTATTTTAAAATAAACTGAGCGTGATCCTAAAAATAGTTCTTTAAAAACAGCCTACATGCCTCCGATAATGCGGGAGGTTCCCCGAAAGACAAACAACCGACCGAGTTGAAATCCGCCGTCAGAAGAGGTATGATATCGACGCGACACCCGAAATACCCGAGAATCCAGCAGTCAGTGCCAGGTACCAGTGTCCCGCTCTGAGTTGATGGACGACCTCTTGAGAAGAGGGAGGGGTGGAGGCAAATCGGAAATCCTGGAGGAACGGTTACTCCGGGAAATCCAACAGGCTGCAGGTGCTGCTCCAGTGAGCAGATGACATGGTACATTTTTGTAACTGTAGAAGAAAATGTATCAGTTAAATTTTATTTTATTTTCATATTTTCCGCGGTAATTTTATAAACGGAAAAAAGGAGAGGAAAGAGATGGAGAAGGGCTAATTAAACTAATATTTACTGGACTCGAAATCTAGCCAGTCTGTGGCAGAAAACCTTGCCACATCACCTCTATATAGCCATTAGACATGAAATAGCACTTCCAAATAGAGTAATGAGCTCGTGACTTCGGTTATCGTTGTTTCAGTTTTTAAATTATCTATAATTATTATTGCTATTTCGTCACTTAAGCAACCACATACCATAAGTAATTTTTCCCACCTTTTCAGGTGACCTAAATTGAGGAAAAAATCTGACCTTTGAGAGTATTTTCGGCCAAATATCCTCGTTTCCCATAGAGGAGATTTCTGAACCTTGTCGGACAGAAAAAAAAATCTATCAGAGAGAAAAGATTGAATGATCAGATAATAGGTAAAAGGAAGAAGATTTTTCAATTTAAAAGAAGTCCGTCATGCCAAACTCTGTCAAATGCTTGAGCTACATCTAGAAATGCCCCAGTAGCATATAGTCTTTTCTCGAGTGAGATTGATATGAAATCCGTTACACGGTGTAGTTGATGAACTGTTGAGTGAAAAGCACGGAATCCAATTGATGTGTAGGCAGTACTTGTTTATCTGTCAGTATGTCTAGTATTCGTCGGTAAAATAATTTTTCAAAAACTTTAGAACACAAAGGAAGTAGGCTAATTGGTCGGTAGGATGAGGGTGAATCGGTGTTTTTGTTTGGTTTATGTATCATGGTAATATAAGAATATTTCCATTGAACTGGGAATTTTGTAGTCCTGAGAATTGCGTTGTAAAGTGTAGTTAGAAAGACTATAGCTTTTTTTGGGCATTTTCTGGAGAAGGTCAGCGGTGATTAAGTCAAATCCTGGAGCTTTTTTTGGTGATAGCTTTCTGATTACTTGCAATACATCAGAAGGAGTGAAAGACAGTGGTGGTAATGTCAATTGAAGGGGAGCTATTAGAGTTTCTTGTAGGTAAGTTTCATGTTCATTGTCTTGGTAGTCTGTATGTGGTGTAAAAAACTGTCGACAAATGTTCAGCAAAGAGTTCAGACTTTTCTTTGTCCGACATCACCCAGGACCCATCTTCTTTTCTGAGAGGCGCTATCACCTCGTGATGCTTTAAAGTTTTTTAGTGCCTCCATAAGCTTCCGTCGTCTGTCGTGATATTGGATAAGTAATAATCGTATTTGGTCTGTTTGATTTTCATAATTTGTCGTTTCAGTTCGTTATTCAATTATTATTAAATGTTCGTCTGTCTGAAGGAAGTCTGTTTGTTTGCCATACCTTTCGCGCCCTTCTCTTTGCTGTGATCAAATCCCTGATGTACTGTGGGTAACTCGGTAGAGAACCTCTTTTGTTCATTCTAGGAACGGATGAGGCCCATGCAGATTCCTGTACAGCTTTGGTAAATACATCAACTGCTTCTTCAATTTCTTTTTCGGTTTTTAGTTGCATTGGTATCAGCAGTTTCGAATTTAACCTGGATTGATAGCTATCCCAATCCATAACGCCTTGATTTAGGAATAATCTTTTCTCTTTTATTATAGGTTCATCAAAAAGTGTCAAATGAATCAGGGATGATCAGAGAGAGATCAGAACTGCTACTTATTGTGTAAGGTATGGCGCGAAGTCCTTTAGTGATGAAAAAATCAAGTAAGTCAGGGGTTTTCTGTCTCGATGTGGGCCAGTAAGTTGGAGTATTTGGGGATATAGTGTCTAACGAAAGTTTATGGAGAACAGATCTTAAATTCTAACCTCTCGGAGTACACAAACGGGAGCCCCAAGCTTGGTGTTTGGCATTATAGTCTCCACCAGCGACAAAACATTTTCCCAGTTTCTCGAAGAAACCATGTGAGATGAAATGGCAAACCTGAGGACAATACACAGCTGCCAGTGTTATAGTGTTATGTTTTGTGTAAAGTGTGATTGCAGTGGCCTGTATGTGGGGTGTATGGGGTGTATGTACTGAATTGTGTCGAAGTGAAGATTTGATGACAATGGCTGTGCCTCCGTGAGCAGTGTTATCTGGATGGTCCGTTCGGTAAATAGTGTAGCCAGGAATGTGAATTTTATGTCGGGAAGTAAGGTGAGTTTCGGTTATCAGGGCAACGTCCGTTCGTTTCTCATGTAGGTATATGTCAAGTTCATTTTTTATGTTGAGGAAGTTAGAATGGACAAGGACCCCACACTAAAGTTTTTTTTATTAAAATAATGTTCTTAAATGTTCCTATTTTAAATAATTAATTCAAAAGGTGCGGCATATTGCTATCTGTAATTATGAGAACGGGTAGCCGTTATCTGAATTAAAAGAATTAATGAGTTTTATCTAATAATTTTCAAACACTTTTTTAAATTTAAATATGATAAACCTAATAAACATTTCATAAACTAATTCAAAAATAAATAAATAAAATGTAACTTCAAAATCACCATATGAAACTAATTAAATTATAATTAATATAATTATAATTTTCTTGCAATGTCAAACTCAAATAAACGGTTCGTTAATTTATTCATATAAACACACGCAGTAAGTTTTTTTTTTTTGTCATGCTCTAAATAAAAAAGTAACAAGAACTATAAATTGTACTAAATGCATCCGACCTTGACTTATTTTATTACTGATAAAGCTGGATAATAAAAGACCACTTTTGTCGGGGCGTTCCCTGTTGGAACATTCACCCGATAATTTTTACTGCCCCACAAAACAAAACGTGAGGGCTTTTAGTGGTATGGAGGGGCACAGATATACGACCGTCCTGGGGCATCATATTGAGAGCATCTTAAATTTTATGACTATACACTCCTTTACAAAAGTCTAAAGCATTAACAAATAATAAATAATTATAAAATAAAAGTAAAGCCACTAAACCTGCCAATTATTCTCGTATGCTTACAATCCAAAGTCCTCAATGCTCATTACTTTGACACAAACAAACTTATCCATAGAGATCACAATGTACCATTAGTCCAAGCAAGATACCTATCCTTAGGGATCACTGAATACGAAAATACAAATATTTATTTGAAGTTAGCTCTTATTTAAAAAAAATATTTTATTTAATTTTTTACTCGGATTTAATAATTTAAAAAACTAAATAATTAAATAATGTTCACAATATTTTACCCTATTTTTCAAGAATATCTCTTCTTGCTCGCTATAATCAGTTCAGGGGTGTCTCAGTCCAGCAGTATTCCACTAACACTGGTGCATTCCAGCGGCCCTGGTATCTATTTTCCATTGTTGGTATGTCTTAGTGGTATCGTTCTCCATGTGAGTCACTTATATCACTGAATTAGAAGAGAAAAAAAATCAAGATTTTACTGAAGAAAATGAATTTTGAGGGACATATTGCAACCCAACTGCTGATATTTCAGTATGACATTGTTCATAAGTTCAAAATTTCTCCTATTGCCTAAGAAACGACTGTCCTGAAAGACTCCACGCCTCTTTTTTAAAGCCTTGTAAAATCGAAACAAAGTTTTGGTCCTTTAGTATTTATCGAATTGGGGGGGGGGGGGGGGGCATCCTTCTTTTATTTCTGCGTCGCTTGAAAGCAGATATAATGAATGCCGGCCTATCGTTTTTGAGAGCCTTGACAAAGTTCGTTGAACGTTTCTTTTTGTTTAGCCCCTTAATCAAATTAGTTTAACAAGTATTGCAACTAAAATGCAGTACCAAGGATTTGTCTTGATTATTTCTTATTCCAAAATAATGGTAGTAAGCAGTTTCTAAACGCTGAGTTTTAGGATAACTTTGGCTACTCAGATTCACGTTAACAAATATGTCGCAAACCACAAATATGATAAGCCTATGAAGCTACCCGCCATTAAATTAAATCTGACATTAATGGACAATAAGAGCTAACTATCAAATTAAGATTATGTGAATCAAACACTATAGATACAGTCGATTTTCAAGTAAAAGGCAATTTTAATGTAGACCAGTGTAATTATTGTAAGCAACATAATAAAGAAGCCAAGATAGATCGTTGTCAATCACCTAGTAGTAAAAACCATTGAGATATGCCGAGCAGACGGGTGCTATCGGACAAGCGCTGCTAAAGATAGAATACACCCCCGTCTGGAGGATAGCCAGCTGGGAGATCCCTTCCATGTATCTCAAGAGAAAAATGGTTCCTTCTTGGGAGGAAATGGAGTCTCTTAGCTTTTATGGCTCGTAGGAGTAGTGTAGAACAAAAAAAAAAAACAATAAAAAAAACAAAAACATGACTATTGAAAATAAATGTACGATGTAAACTTATTAATTATAATTATAAAATATATAAAACCTTCAGAAAGAAAGCGTTAGATTTAGGATGCCAAGAAATATGAAAACGGGTAAGAACTGGACGGAATAAAGAACAAAGAGAAATGAAAAGATAAGGAACGAGAAGGAATTGAAATTCGTAAGAAATCCTAGATAACCAACCGATTCGGTGATATATCTAGAAACTTTTATAAGAATAAAACATTTCCACTAGGCGTTGTGGGCTTTTTATTTTCTTATTATTCTTCTGCTTCATTCACTTCAAAGTTTCCATGTTACCGCAACAATTACCTAAGAAATAATAAGTCTTTCTATTCTTTGTTGATCCACTTTAAGGTGCCCAAACTATCTAGGCTAGTGTTCCTAAAGAAATGATTTCGGTTCAACACAGAGGTTAGTCCGTATTTGAGAAAAGTTTCCACGATTTCGGATAGTAAGATAAGATAGGTAGGAAATGCCACTTAAGTATGCCTAGTTATCTCTCTTCTGCCAATAAAACGCCTCCGACCCAAACTAAATTTTAAATAGTACAGAAGGCGCAGATTGAGAAGGCGAGGCGGTGCGTCGGTATACTACTACCATTTTATGAATGTTGATTAGAAACGCAGTTCTAAAAAAGTTGAGGCAACGCTTTCTCAAACACTTAAGCAATTTTTTAAAAATTGCTGATTTTTTTTCTGCTAATAAAAATTGGGTACGAAATGAGTAGTACACCCTCTCGCCTTCTGAAAAAGCGTCTATCCTACTGGCTTTAGTGATAAATCAGCGATTATTTTATTTTTTTTTTTTTTTAATCGAATATGATAAGATAATAGTAAAACAACTATTACCGTAAGAGATTTGCAGGATTCATCCGAGATATTCGGAACTACAAATACATCATGACATACGAATTCTAAAATTGGATAACTAAAAAAAAAAAAAAAAAAAAAAAAAAAATCCAACAAAAGTATTGTTTCAGAGAAACACCACGTCTAAGTAGAAATTAATGCGTGCCAACGTTTCGACCTGCATGCAGGTGTTCTTCAGGGCTATAATGAACAAAATACTATATGTGACAAAAATAACAGACCGATAAACAGATGACAAATGGAATACAGAATGACATGGATAAAAAACTATATACAAAAAAAGGCTATAGAAAAGAAGATATACATAAATCAATAATAGTACAAAGCAGCAAGGTAAGGTTAAGGACAAGACATGAATGATAAGAGAACAAAAATGTAAGGTTAGTGAATAAAAGGATAAATGAAAAATAAAAGAGGAAAGAAGGAAATATGGATATGGAAATAAAAATATGGAAGTATGGAAATATTCTTCTCCATTCATCATACAGTCTACTATACTTTTATCAAAATATTATTTAATGTAACAATTGTTAGGGCAACAACTATCTCTCACTATTCATTTAGCTGTAACACTCTCCTTCAGGGACTGCAAAGGATTTCATACGTTTTAATCCCAATTATTAAGATTAAATAAAATATATCCCTCGGAAGTTATCAAATAAAAGTAAAATCCATATCCTAATACGAAAATAGGTAATATTCTGAAGTAAAGGTTATACAAGAACTGGCGGAATGCATTGTCGGAAGTGCGGCCAAGGCAATGGTTATTGCCAAGTTAGCCATGAATCACCGCCAAAAGACCAAAAGCACATTTAAATTTCAAAAGGCAAAAATGAAGAAAATACAGACAAAAGAGGCCGTCTTCTTTCCGGGGAACAACTTTGACGCTGACGACGCGGCATGAATAACAAGTTCCACCGAAGGAACCGGCCATTTGAAGAGGGGCAGTGAGGAGGCGACGAAAATAATCTATTGGAATGATAGCGGCGTCGAGGTGACAGGCTAGCGGTTGTATATTTGAAATATTTTCGCAAATTCGGTCTTCTATTCTCAGAGTGTCTGACCCATTTTCGGGTCACCGCGGGGAGTCGGCGTAGGAAAATAACAAAAAAAAAAACAACATATGAAATCAGGTTTAGTATTATTCTTTGGGTTATTAAAATATTTAATGTATAATATAAATTGATTATATTCTAATTCGCACAGTTAACCTAAAATAGAAGTAAATGGTACATGTGCAAATATTAACAGGAAGTTTTGTATTTAAAACATAATTAGTAAAAGTGAAATATACAATATGTATATTATATACACAAGTCTTCCAGAAGAGATTATTATTATTATTATTATATATATATATATATATATATATATATATATATATATATATATATATATATATAAACTCCATGTCATAAGTATTGCAACACCAATAATTCTCGAGATTTTCCTGGTTTTTACCTTAATCCATACTTGGTATATTCATATTAATATTATTTATTGAACATGGGACATTAAGGATTAGACACATCAATGTTTTTCCCTGCTAATAACTAAAACTGAATTTTAGATTATGTTTTTCAAATTTCCTTCAGTCCATGTTTATCACTCGGTTCGTCATTTAAAAGTATGCCTAGTGGATGCAGTCATTCAAGCCAGAGGGGGCAATATGTTTCATTCAATATAAATTAAAAATTTAACAGTTAAAATTGTAAAAAATGAAAATTTTAAAAAGCAAGTTTTTTAAAACTTTTTTGTTCATCGGAAGAAACATTTTAATTTATTTTAATAAAAATTGTTTATGTCCTAGTTTAGGAATGTTTATTATAGACTTCAGAACCTTTCTTATTATGAAAAAAAAAAATAATACGTTTTCATAAAATTGAATTATTTTAAAGTATTGTGATACTCTTGACGGGGAATTTATATATATATATATATATATTTTTTTTATTTTTTTTCTTTTAAGCGTGTTTACTTAGATGGTAAAGGGTTTTTCTGATTTCATATTCATAATAATTTAATAAATAATATCAAGAACGAAATGAGCATTTCGATTTATTTTTTTAAATATGTATACGAGCTTCTAAAACAATGACTATATTTTTTGACGTAATAATAATTAAATTTCACCCAGGACTGGAAAAACCAATAGATCATTGATACGTTTATCCGTGGCCTACAGCTTCTGATAAGAAAACTGTTGGCAAATTTTCGATCCTAACACCAACATAGTGTCAAAAATCCCAACACCGAAAAACTGTGGGCAAAACGAGACTTTTTTTTCATTCAAACCGTTAAAACAAACCGACAAATAGTATATAACAAAACTTATTCTCCATTAAATTTCTGATGTGAGAACTGTCGTCAAATTTTCGATCCGAGCGTCATAGTTAGAGCGTGGCAAAATGTAATATTTCTGGTGTGAAAAAAAATTTACATATTTTGAGGTTGAGAAAAACGTTCCAAAAGAAAACTATAGGCCCCCATCCAAAATACATATCCACAATACATATTTTTTTTTAATGAAAAATAATTATTTTAAATCATTATTAGAGACATCTATAGAATAAAAAACGAATATTAACAACTCAGATAAAGAAAGATAAAATTAAAGAATGGAAACGAGCAAGCTAGCCCAAAACAATGATGAACCGTAATTATACATAAAATACAAAACTGAATAAGTATTTCTATACAATATATATTTGTAATGCGTGTATTATATATCGCATGTATAAATATCATAGCGAAAGGTTATTTAGATATTTTTAAAAAGAAAAGTACAGAACTATGCCATGATCTTTACATGTAGTATCTTTACAAATAGTTCCGCTTAAAGGTTAACGTTCCGAAAATATCCTATTACTTCATGAATATTTTTTAAACTATGTTAACTCTAGTAATTGATAGCTTATAGAAGCCCTTACGTTTTTATGCCTCCTTACAACTGATGATGTATGTTTAATATTCTAAACAAGTTTTTGAATAAAAAATCCATAGAAGTGGCAAACATCAATTCCTAAGATGTTTAAAGCGACTTTATTATTTTTAAAACCCTAAGTCCACAAAAATTAAATGTATGTTTGATAAATAATGAAATTAATGGGACATACAGACAAACAAATAATTCTAGAGTCCGCATTCCGGAGAGAGACCCTAAAATAAATAATGACGTAAGCAGATCCCAAACTGAATAAAGAGGCCTAATAAATCCTAGTTCACGGCCATTAGGAGAGTTCTCGAGGACAACTCGTAATCCGGTGATTATTAGTTAAAATTAAATCAGCATCTCGTGTCTATAATAATTTAAAATTATAATTTGACGCCACGTGTTGGAGAAATATTGGATAAAGATAAAAAAAAATATATATATTTTGTTAAAAATAGTGAAATGAGTTGAAATAAATCTTAATTTAGATTGTTGACGCTCCGGAGAAATTTATTGAGCTCACATCTAAGTTATTGCCATTACAGAGTAGAACATAAGTCTTCCGGCTTTTTTAGTGATCAATAAAAACATCAAAAAGCGGAAGCCGATCCCTGGGCCAAAAATCGTGGAGGCGGAGAAATATACCAGGGTCCTTCGTTCAGTGGCGGGGGTTGAGCCAACGTTAAAACTTAAAAAAGAACTTCGTATTGCGAAATTTTGAAATAATACTGACGTTTAGCTCGAGAGTGCTATAAACGTCGGTTAACAGCGGGAAAACATGTTATGCAAGATATTATCTACAGTTGGACTCGTTCGGACTCCTGCTTTTTATAAATAATTTCATTAATTTGATGTAGTTTGTGGTATGATTTTGACCAACTCTGATGCCAATTTGTGCAATATTATAGATAACGCTTTTTTTTTAACCTCCTCAGTTTTATGTTTTCGCTTGAAAAATAAAGTGTATTTTATTTTTGTGTTAGGCTGTGAACATGTAGTTTTCTTAGGACCTCATTCATTTTCACATTCACATCTATCATTCTAGACAATTCATTATTATCGTTAATTTAATAACAACATAAAACATAAATAAAAATAGGCTAACAATAATAAATTTTAAATTTATTCATAATGAAAATAGCATTAACAACTAAAATAGCTATGAGTTGATTGTATAATTTGTCCTAATTTTTCCATTAATTCAAATGATATTTTAATTTAAATTAATTTCCTAATCTGCTTTAAAAGTTCCTTGTATAGGAACTACATGTGTATATCAGAAATTTTTTATGGTAAAAATATTTTATTTTTTTTATTTTGACAAGGTTCCTATGGGACAAATAGAGTGCCTGTCTCAAACTAAGGCATAACTTGAAGATAGCAATTATTTGAATATGAATTAAAAGACATTTATTTTAAATTGTTTCGAAACTATATGATGCTGCTTATATTGGGTTGTTTCACATGAAATGTTCGATTTTATAATATTTGAAATACATAGAGGATTTTGCGAATCTCTGTTGCTTACTACCAAAGTTCACATATCATAATCAAGCAGTTACTAATCCTCTACTTTTCTTTTATAAACATTAGCTTCCCAATCAATTACACACTGTTTAGTATACCTTCAAATATGAACATGGAAACACGCGATTTTCGTGTAATATTTTTTATGAGTTTAAACTAGGTCGTTCGGCAGCTGGATTGCTTATGACAATCAGCGTCGGTCAGGGCAGTGTTTAGACATCGACGAAAGCCCAGGACAAATGCCAAAACCAAATTTGCACCCGAAAAAATTGATGGTTACAGTATGGTGGTCCATGGCTGGAATCATACATTATTCCTTTTTGCCTAGAGGTGAGACCATTACCTCTACAACCTACTGCAATGAAATTGGCCAAATGCACGAAAAATTATTGAAAAAACAACCTGGATTGGTAAATCGGAAGGGCCCTATACTCCTACACGACAACGCTAGACCCCACGTTTCAAAACTTACCATGCATAATTGAAAGAGCTGGGGTACGAAGTTCTTCCGCACCCACCATATTCTCCCGACTTGTCTCCAACAGATTATCACCTTTTCAGGAATTTAGACAACTTCTGCAGAGGAAAACTTTTTTTTGCAAATGATGCTGAAATCAAAAGTGCGTTTTCAGATTTTGTTTCACTTCAAAGCTCAGAGTTTTTCAAATCCGGGATAAAAAAGTTGTTGTCACGTTGGGAAAAATGTGTAGAAAAAGAAGGTAAATACTTCGAATAAAATTATATTGTTTTCATATTGTATTTTTACTAAAATCCCTTTACCTTGAAAACGCACATTTCATGTGTAACAACCCAATACCTACAATTAAATTTATAATTTGCAATTTATATAATTTATACTCAATAGAAAATGCGTCTATTTTCGAAACAGTCCTGCAATGATCTGATTCGCTATCGCTTACGTCACGAAATAAAACTAAAACCAGAGATATTTTAATCTATAAGATCTCTCTAATAAGGTAATGATATGTCGAAGGATTGATGACTTCCGTATATAAATAAATAACTTCAGAATATCAAGTTTTTTTTATTACCTCCCATTAGATGAAGCCATCATTGAATTGTTCTATTATAACGGGCAGTAAAAATCTCCATCATTTTGGAGTTCCATCAGCATTTTAAATGCCAGTTAGGTCACTTTGTTCCACCCTTCACACTAATGGCGGACAAATGGAAACCATAAACCAAAATAACTTAAGACCGATTACGAAACGTTTTAAAGGAATTCATGGAAGCATGGAAATCGAGGCTAGACGGTTCATTGGCAGAGTCTCCTGATATAATTTCATTAGAAGTTGGAAAGGTCGTGACAGTGATAAGACTAACAATGATTATCAAAGTAAACTAATAAAAATTACATAACGTTGAAATAAACGGATGTTTACTGCTGGAAATATTTCAAAAATTTCATGGATTAAATATTTATCTAACTTTTGATGATTTATCTATGTAGAATTTTATTAATTTTATTTTATATGTATGATAAATAAATTATTAGAAGACAACTACCACTGAATATACATTTTTGAATGTATGTATATGTATGAATTAATTTTTGATTCACATTATTTTTTCTTTTTTTTAATGTTTGATTTCTTAAAATAAGTTATGATTAGAGAAGGAACTTATTCCTTTTCTTAAAAAATATTGATGTTCCATATCGACAATGGTTTGAGCTCTGAATATTAATACACGTGATATATTGTGATTTATTTATTTATCTTTAATAAATGGTATTTTAAATATTCACATCATATTACAATGATATTCCATGTCCAATACATTTTAAAGGAGAAACTAGAGACATGGTTCATGCAACAGGTGTACCACTTCTAAGAAAAATTTATCCTTCGAAAAGTTCAATTATATTATAAATTACAATGTCTGGAAATGTAGTCAATTAAAAAATTATAGATTAAGAGGTTACACCGTTATTTAATTATAGTGAACACATCAATAATACTAAGATTGGAAAGCAATAACACAACACTTTATTTTGATGACGAATCAATACGTGAAAAATCCCAATGAAACAGCACTAAAGAGTAAGAATGCAGTGCCAAAACAGTGACTGGCGATCGCTACAAAAGCAGCTACTAACGAACTGTGTCCGCTCACTAAATCACCGTTCCTTTATCGGTACCGTTCTAGTTCACTGGGTCACCACCTGTTCCAGGTAATATATTCTTATCCGTAAGAACGTTCAAACAAAATAACTGACTAATATGAGTGTAAGGTAAGTAAAAAAAAAAAAAATGTATTTACAAGGCAGTATTTTACAGTTATTATTACAGTAATTATGCTTATCATTTTTTTTTTTTTTTTTGTCCTCTGTTGTAGAAGCTATAAAGAAAGAAATTATTCAACAATTTAAAAAAATCCAGTTAAGGCATAATAGAGGTTTACAAAACTTTATTTAAATTATTTTAAACAGTTTACTCAGTTTAATTAGTTTAATAAGTAAATAAATTTTTCAGAAAAATAAATGAAAATGCAGATAAATGATGAACGGATATAGAAAAAAAAATTTAGGTAATAATAATTAAGAAACTAAGAGTATAAAAATTGCTTCGTAATAAATAGTCAGCTTATAAATTAAGAACTTGCAAGAAAAAGGTGTAAAAATAATAAAACAAAAAAAATAATTGTATAATTAATCACTTTCGAGATTGTTGAAACCCAATTATGTTGATAATTATTCGGATATTTTAATGAAGGTATTTAGAGACGAAAATGCGCTTAATGTTAAAAGTAACAGGTTCCATTCCGGTCTTCTTCGATTATAATACTTAAAATTTCAAAATTTATGGTTTTAAATATTTGAGTAATATGATTGTTGATTTAAAATCAGCAGCTGAAAGTGAAATTATCGATTCTGAATATATCTTTTGAAAAAAACCTGACAAAGGAACAAGATTCAATAGTTAAAAGAATAATCAAACATTTAATAACTGCAAATTGTGTAGCGTCAATCACAAAATACGTAAAAACAATTTAAAAAAAAAAAAACTATTGATATTTACAACTGTATAATTTATATACAAAAGTATTTGAGGAAAATTATTACAATGTAAACCACTAATCACGAGTAGCTAACTTCTACATTAAAAGGTCTCTCGGCCATCTTCTTTCAAAACGCCTAGGATTATCGGTAATTGAATAGGTACGGAGTTTAATATGAAAGGATAGGTATCTGGTTTGGGGCAAACCTCATGTAAATGAATGTTCAGTAATTAATTGGGAGCTTTGAATGCTTGTCCAGTAAATGTTGGAGCAGTAGGAAACGACGATCATTTTCTTGACTTTTAAGTCTAGAATGTTTTATAAAAATGTAAACAGTTAAATATGACTGTTAGATTTTACTACAAACGATGTAAATGGGAATTTTTCGAGTTGGTAGCAGTATTTTTAAAAATTAATCTGAATTATCTTTCATTAAATTAAACGGAAATGTGCACTGATCATTCGCAAATTGAGGCCGCAATGGAAAGTTATTTTCCAAGTAAATAGAGAAAGTGAAATTGCGCCCGCATAGCACAGCCGTTTCTCCAGTACGTTACGTACAGTTGGGATAAGTCAATGCTCGCCACGGGGTATCGGCATTTTATTCCTAATGCATGTCTTGTGCCAAAGGCGCTGCTGAACTATAGTTATCAAGTCGGCTTACTGCAATTCAAATTGTTCCTCAAGGCGATTTGTTGTACTTCATGTAAATTGAAAATCAAAACAACCAACAAAGAATGTGGGGTGATGTGTAGGGGGCTAATTACTAAGTACTAAAGGTACAAATTATGGGAGGAATCTATTTGTCTTGTATAGTATTAATTATCTTTAGGATAACGGAAATTAAAGGAATTTTGAAACACTAATAATTTCGCAACCTCAGGTTGTGTATTCTACCTTGATGTTTATATATTTCGAAACAAAACTGTGCGTCAATATAAGGATTAAAACTAAGTATTTAAACCCTTTGTTTACTTTTGTATACGCATTGAAATAAGCTTGAAGGTGAAGAATCGGTAAGGAATTTCAAAATGACATTCTTTTCAAATCGAAAACAATTAATAATAAAGAGACATGGAGCAATACTACAAGGTTAAATGTAAAAGAGAAAAGGAAAAAATAAAAAGATAATCAAGAATTTAGAGCTAGTTTTTTTCTTTTATGAATAGAAATTTATACGGTAAACACAATGCAAAGCAATGACATAAAAAAAAAAAAATCTTGTAGAGGAACTACCTATTGGTAGAACTCTAATGAAAATTCTACAATAGAAGATCTTGAGGCCATATTTTTTTCGGATGTCTCGGAGGACTGCCATGAGTGGAATAGAAAGCAAGCAGATTCGGGTGAGCATTAAGTATAATATGAAAGGAAAGGTATCTGCATCGTGCTATAATCAGCGATGGAAGCTTGAGGTTTGGCGAGAAGTTTTTTGCAAGTAATGGTTGCAATTAAAGGCAAATTTATTTATCGTACCATTTGAAAAAGGAATCAATTTTCGACAGATGATGGGTTTTTTAAAAATAAAAACCCCATTCAATCCACTGTTGGTTGTTATTCCTTTTCATGTTGATATGATTATCTTGAGATTATAATTACTTCTTTTAAAAATCAGGTTACGACTAATTATTCACAGTAAATAAAAAACGTCTATCCAAATAGCTTTCTCGGTTGCATATGCTGATCTTAATCTAAAAAATATGATTTAATAACAACGGGCAGGTATGATTAACAAGGTAAGAATACACCGACTTTTATACAGTAGTGGGGGATGGCTTTGAGGTTCAAGACCCAAACTTCCACTTCTAACATCTAGTCACCTAAATGGTGGGTGTCCCTTTAGGTTTAACAATAAGTAGAAAAAAATTAGAAACTCTTGGGCCCACTCCTGCCATAAGCAGCTTTGTTTCGAATCCGGTTATGAGCAGTTATTAACTCTCATTAGGTAAGGAAACAATGAATTTTGAACTTTCCATTCCGACTAAAACGGATTGCTAACCTGTAGGATAATCAACAGTTCTTCTTATTAAAAAAAAGTTGATAAAACCCCCAACATTTCGGACCTTGTTCAAGAGTACTAACAAGTTTAACCAAATAAATAACAAACAAACGATATTTCTATGTAAATATTCGTTAATGTAAAATTATTACTACAATAATTCTCGGAAAAGATATTGAAGTATAATATTATGAAAGAAAATATTAATAGTTGCGTAAGCTATACGAATTGCCTGGTTTTAAATCTTCAATGAACACTTAATAAATCACATCATTTGACATTTAAAAGCAATAAATAGCAGAATAATATAAAAACTAAATATAAATTTATTTGATTATGTTTACAGCCATAAAACTATCTAAAACTAGATTATCCTCAGTTTACTTACGTCAGGGTGATCTTTAACTGGCACGTAGACTTTGTCTGTTAGTGTCGTCGTTTCTCCTTCTGGTTCTGGAAGTACCAGGGGTTCCTTTTTGACGCCGTCCACTTGGAACAGCGAAGACCGCACCCTTCCAATTTCTGAAAAAAAAAAAAAAAATTGTTTATTAAAAAAAACGTATACATATAATCATAAGGTATTCTTCAATGAGATATTTACACTACTCGTAGGAGCACTATTATAAATATAAAACCGAGTAGGAGGTAAATAGTAGATTTTGAGAAATTACCTATTGTAATGTAATTTTGTTTTAATTCATACTGAGCAGATCAGGAAAATATCTGTGTTAACAGATACATAATATGATATATATATATATATATATATATATATATATATATATATATATATATATATATATATATATATAGAGAGAGAGAGAGAGAGAGAGAGAGAGAGATTTACAGAGGGTAGAGGAGGCTAAATTTATCCTGATCAGTGGAGGCGCCATGGGGTCGTGAACCTCACTGCATAAGAGCAGATGTATCAAGATTTGTCATCTGGATTTTACGAGCGGTATAATCACTGTATACACAAAGGCTACTAATTTGACAAATGTATAACTATTTATATATTATATATCATAACAATTAAGATGCAAAAAATTACACAAAATTAAAAATTAATATAAAAAGAAAGGCTTATAATTATTCACGGATATTCCACTGATTGATTTCTAGAAGAGAATTATTAAATACTATCAAAATGAAAATGTTTTTTAAAAATAATTTTATAGTCATACGGTCTCATAGGGTAAATCACTAGTTATGGTCATAGTTGAGAGAACTTGTCGATTTATAAAGGAATTCCGTTGATACAGTTTATAATATGACATCTTGGTTATATATTTAGATTCTCAAAAGTTTATTCTATTGAATGTAAAATTGACAAATACACTAAAGCTTCCTTTCAAACAAAGTTTTATATTTTTTGACAAAAAGTTAAAATATCAGTTATGGGCATAGCCAAGACTAGTTATGGTCATGTGGCAAAGTAATCTCTAAACAAATGTTTTTAATAATTTTCAAAAGAGTATTAGGTAATGAAAAACTAGACCTATAGAAATAATCTAAATATTAATATAACAAAACATTCTTGCTAACAAAATGTAAAATAAGTATTTAAAAACACAATCACTTGATGCACTCATTCACAAACTCTGTAGTTACTTATTAATTTAGAAAAACATCATGAAATGCTAGTTGAAAATGAATTAAAACAACTATTTCATTTGATTTTTGTACAAAAGCAGGAACGGCATACAATATGGTGGTAATCATCCCCACAAAAAATTAATTAATTCAAAAGAAATCGGAATGTATTTTTTAATAAGTAAATTATCTACTTTCAATATGTCCAGCAGTAGCCATCAGCGATCAACAATATATAATAAACTATATTAACTAGTAATGTTCACTTAAAAGACGTAAGCCTCAACATGTCAACTACTAGGAAGGGATAATATATAAGTTTTAAAATAACATAATCAAATGAAGAAAACTCTATTTTGTTTATATTAGCAGAAAGAACTCTTGTAGCACTAAAGAAAATTGAAATGGACAGGAGTGACCATAACTCATATCCGGTATTTTTGTACACCAGTTATAGTCAGCTCAAAATTATTGTTAATTAAAATTACATAGTCCAACATAAACGAGCTTGTATAGAAGCCTGAATTCTAATAAAAAGTTAGATAAGTTAAAAACTAAAAATTAATGAAGCAATTTCACAATAATTCGTTAAGAATCCTCACTTTTCAAAACGATCTTACTAAAAAAAAGAAGTATTTCAGCACACTATTTTTGAAAAATATTTTTAAATGGCTACTAAAAAAGGGATATGAGTGAGGTTTTCATTAGTAAGTGGTTCTTAAATCCTTTTCAGAAATATTTCTCCTGGTGATATCACAAATAAATGGATTAGACCCTTAATCATTGCGATAATTGTATTAACCTGCCCATAACTGGTGAGATGCCCATAACTAGTGATTTAACCTACAACATGAAAATACAGGAGCATGTTGTTTTATCAACTTTATAAATAAATGGTATATATAACTTTGTGTAAAGAACATGATTTACTACATAAATAAAAATATTTATTTACTGAAATAACAAGGATTATTTTAATTATTATTACATTACGTTAAAGCTAACCCTTTGGTTTACTAGCTCATTAACACCTTATGATTTTTCTTTTCATACAGTTACAATTAAGCACAACAGTTTTTGAGTATATTTAAAATTGCTTAGTAACGCATCAATACGCACTAGAAAAAAGTAACACGTTCCCCTTGAACTTAAGACGAGTTGGGTGAGGTTAAATCTTAAGACTAATAAACACGTATATTACATGACTCAAGGCCATAAAAATCTCATTTTTATGTTTCTTTTTCTTCTTATACATTAAGTTTTGATTAAGAAAATCAACCAACACATTAAAATATCATATGTTCCTAAAGTTCTCCATTAAAAGGTCGCGAGGTCATTTTCTTTTCAGACGCCTCGAAAGGTTATTGGCAATAGAATGGAAAATAAGTTAAGATACTAGTAGATTTGAATGGTTATGGAGTTTACTATGAAAGAAGGTTTGGGTTTATTCAGCAACATATGGAATGTTAAGATTATGGATAAGTTAATTTGTAACAAAGGAGAATTGAGGATTTATTTGTGGATTTCGGATTGTAACGATTGCAAACGAGATGAATTGGATGGCTCAATGAAGCCCCTAACTTCGTATGTCCAAATAGGTCTGATTACAGTCGTGTAAATGAGTCTTCTGTAATTAAACGGTAAATGTAAATGTAATAAATGTCATTAAAAAAATAAAATATACTATTATGTTTCGAAGATTTATTTTGATAATTTTAAGTAATATGTGGGAGCTAGTACGAATTAAGTATAAAGTTTATTTATTATTAAAGACTTTTTACAACTATTTATCATACGTCTTCGCCAAAAATAAGTTCGTTCAATTTATGCCTGTCCAACCAATCTCCCTACCACATTTCCCTGTTCATATTTCCTTCCAAGATGTACTCAATCCAACGTCTTTTAGGGCGACCTTTCTTTCGTTTTCTTTCCGGGCTCCATTCGAAAATTATTTTTTAAGTATAAAGTATAGAGCTACTAAAAAAAATAGACGTGAAACGTCACAGAGCTAGTGATGTCTTTGCTCCCTCTGTCACCGCCTTAAACAGTAAACTCTGAAACGCTGTTACGCCTAAGCTTACAAATTCTAGTAGCTGATGCTATTCAGGTTTGTATATCTACTCCTCACACAATGTCAGTTTCCATAAAGTTTCTTCAAGAATCTTCTAAAGAAACTCGGGACCTGCATTACTGCCCGAGGGTCTAATTAAAAGCCGTACAATGTGAGCCTTCCCCCACGCCAAAGACAATAAGCACACTGACCCACATTGTGTATCCATCACTATTTCTCATTATCACTCCCCTCATTCAAATTAATCCTCCATTATACTTGTTATGGCCATTGTTACGTTTCCGGGTCCGTCGACCGGCGGACAAATGAACTGAAGAAGAAAAAGTCCATCGGTAGAAACTTTCCAGCGACGAAGGCTGTGTCGGAGGGGCACCGAATAACAGTGGCGAATATATAAGCAAAGAGAAAGTGACTATTTGGTATTCACGGTGAGGCAGAAAGGCTTGAACGACATGTTTACACTGTTAGGTACTAGGTATCTCCATACAAGTATAACATCATTTAAAAAATAAGGAATAATCGAGAACAGGTTTATAAAAGCTCAAAAACATAATTTTATTAAGAAATTTATAAGCCGATAAGAAAGTTGTGAATCCTAGAACCAAATTGAAAATAATAGTCCAAGATAGACCGCTATGGGAACATACTGACATACAAAGCATTTACGGCAAACTTCCAAATATTCAGTAAAACCAACAGTATATGTACAATTTGAGCAGGAAATAATCACTAAAGTTCAAACAAGGACTAAGATACAAGATTTCAAATTTTTGGAATTCTCTCAAATAGTGGCGGAGGTTGTGATTTTATTTGGTTTTGATGTAAGTCCTCAAAAATGACGTATAGAGCATATTCATTCTAAATGAATTTAAAGGTGAGTTAGTTTTCTAGAAACTAAGCACAATACAGCGTTATTACAGCCAATACATCTATGCATAAATATCTGCATACCTATGGCTAAGACATATCAATGCAAACATATTAGCCTGTTAGTATGTTTCTATTTCTTATATTTTAAAAAAAATTTAATATATAATTTTTGATATCATTTTAATATACTTTTAACTATGAAAAACGTGGGTTTCATTATAATCTTCAGTTAATCCAACTTTTTGGCCGTTCCGCTCTACGTCTTGGTCCCTTAGGGGTCGTGAAGTTCTACTATATGTATATATATCAATAAAAAATTTGATATAAATAGCTAAGATATACAGCATTAAATATAACTGATATAGTATTTAAAGAAAAACTTAACTCCGAAGAAGATATCTTCTAGGATATTTATTGGCACCTTCTCAGATTCAACATAACCTCACTGACAAGGGCCAGATTCAGATCCGGGTGAGCTAGTCTACCATAAATTATGGTACAATACAACACTTAAGTTGATTTATAAGATTATTTTTATTAAAAAAAATAACTAATTATGTTTTTTTCTAAATAACTTCTCCTCAATTGATATTAGACTTATAATTATTTAGCTACATAATAAAATTGGAATTATAATTTATTACTAAATAATAACTGATAGCAGGTTATTTAAATAGAAAGATTTACTATAATAGATTAAAAATGCGTTCATATTTTAAAAGAAAATAATTGCAGAACAGCTGTTGAGAAAAAAAAGAAATCTTGATGTAATTGATTAAGAAGGCATTGGTAACACATATTGAAACAGATGTTTTTAATTTATTAATCTATACTGCATTTTATAATAAGTTTTTCCTCCCTGTTACAAATGTTTTGATAGAGTAATGTAATTAGTTTTCAAACGATATATTTCTACTACTAATTAAAAAAAAAAAAAAAAAAAAAAAGAAAAAAAAAATGACGCAAGGCGTTTAATAGCGAAGTTTTAACTAAGTTATTGTTATTTATACTTGTATGTATCAAATGGCTGATTTGCATATTTATATTGTTTTAGGACTGATGCTGAATATTTAAAATTCGAAAATAATCTACGATTAAGAAATAGTAATATAAGTGGCAAATAATCTATCAATCCTAATATATTTAAAATTGTAAACAGTTTTTTTTTTTTTTTTTTTTTTTTTTAAAAATAAATAAAAAAGTATCTTTCAGGGGCAAAGTCAACAAACCCATACTGCTTTGTAGTTGTATCAATTTTCTACTAATACTCATAGGTTATCTAGTCAATTTTTAAGCCTGATTTATGTTTAATCTAACTACTACTTAACGAACAATCGATTTTATAAAATGAATAATATATAATTAAATAATTTGTAACTATCAAAATATAAAATATAAAAATAGTATAATCCTGCTAGATCTCGGCTAAGCACAATATTTTCATTGTATTCATCGTAAAACCCAATGGTATCATACCACACAGCCCCTCAACTCAAAAAGCGAAGAAATCGTTTCCTTAGGTTGTGCCTGATAATGTGACATCCCAAATATTCCTTATCACTTTTCTCCTTCCGATAGCTCTCTCTGGTGGAAATAGGTAAAAATCCCTTATTGATTCTTTACCTTTGGGAAAAACTAGATTAGTTCAGATTTTTTTTTTTGATTAAATAAGAAAATCATGACATGCCGCAAATGCTCTTTATTTGTCCACAATACGAGCAACCCATATTGGAGTCAAGTTGGAGCCATAAGTATGCAAGTTGTAATGGCAATGATATCCTTTTATACAATTGACATTACAACATGCCCAGTTTTACAAGATGTGTAGGACACCAATATGTGTTGTCCAAAGCATTTATCTTATTGTGGACAAAAATTAACTTACATAGTTATTCCTAAATGGTACAGAATTGTCTAAATAATTTCATTAGTTCGTTTCAGTTTTTCTGATTGATCAGAAAAAATAATAATTAAAAAAAAAAATAGAATTCAGGTAGTTCCAATGACACATAACATATAAACATATTTTATGATATTGGATTTTAACAGAAATACTGTTCAGATATATTTGAAGAGTGTTAGGCTAGGAAGGGAATTGTACGGTAAAAATAGTTCTGCAAAAAATTAAATGTAAATTACTTAGTCTGTATTTTTTATCATTGGGGAGTGGTTCTTCAAGCTTTAAAAAACCTAAGTGATAGTAAATGGGACGAGCTAACAGGTGGCGATGAAATCGCCAGTTTCGATTTTTTGGACATTCCGTCTTCTAGCCGAAACAACATTTATAAAATAATAAATGACACTTTAAATTTCTAAAAAATAGATAATAGTGAGACTAATTTCATTTCTTATGCTTAACAAAAACCCAAAAAATGTAAGGAAAACAATATAAAATATGCGAGTTACCAATAAGCCATTAATATAATCTAGAGTTTACTGAGTATATTATTATAAAATTATAGAACCATGACAGAAAAGAATTATTGTGAAAGTCTAGATAAGGCCTACCAATTTGATCCAATTTCAGAAAAAATAAATTTAACTACAATAGATAACATAGAAACGCCATCTTGAATATGATTTAATCTTGAAATAATTTGATTAATTAAGATGTTAAAATAGATTTATAGCTCGTAATTTCCAGTCAATTAAATGATAAAACAAACTAGCATTAAATATTCGGTTATCGACGTATTGAAAATATTTACAGCAAGGCCCCATTAATCAAATTTCACCATGAACGATCAACCGAGCTACGCAAAACTAATCGATTTAAAACCGATATGATTTCCTGATCGAACAGAAGCCTACAAACATGCTTAACGCAAATCTCCATCTACTATCTGCACTAGAAAGATAAGCATCTTAGATTTTGTAGCGGTGGATAAATAAGCACTTCAAGTTTAAGATGGACGCGTAGGGGAGCGGCTAAGAGATCTCTGATTGGCGGAACTGTCAATTTCGACATTGATCCAAGTATCTTTGCGCAACTTAAATATGAGTCGTAAGAGCAGCATTGTCAGGTGGAGTTGCCAACAATAATACGTTTATGTAAATATACGTAAATATTCATTTATGGTTCAAGCAATTTTTCGTTTGTGATCATTAACCGCGAAAACTACTGAACTAATCTGTACCAATTTTTACCTACATCATCTTTATAGTTCCAGAATGGTTTAGCAATAATAAAATCTACCGATTTCCAATAGTTTTGTAATCAAAAAAGTTATAATATGTGGATAACAGTGAAGTTTGAAAATTGACCGATAGTTGGCGAAATCCATTATACATCAGAGGTTAGAAAGGTAGGATGTTACATGTAGCTTGACAATGATAACAAAATTTACTTATATTTAATTAAATAATTTAAAAAAATGTAAATATGTGGTATAAAATGTGGATTCCAATGAAGTTTGGAAATCGATCGATAAGTGGTTAAAACCATTTCGTAACAGAATTTACAGTGGTAAAACTACTGAACATTTCTGAACCAAATTACAACTAGATCATTTTCATAGTTCTAGGAAGGTTTGGCAACAATAAATTTTACAATAATTAAAGTACTTTGATATCTAATTGCCTTACTGTTCTTTCATATTTAATTTCCCAGTAACAGAATCACCTGTTTTTCAACTTTCACCTCAATAAATTCCCGATAATCCTCGGAAAAAAAAACCCTGAGCACCATCATACATAAAACTAAAATCAGAAGGCCACCTTCAACGATTCACAAGCTTTGCAATATTAATCAGGTAGTAAATTTTCTTCCTTCATCATTCTCATATCCTTAATACAGTTGTTAACCGCAATAAAGTTGAAAGAAAAATACAGGTATAATAAAGTAGGTAATAGTAGCAATAAGATTGGCACTCCATTAGTGAGAATTACGCATTTAATTATCAAAAATAAAATTAAAAAAACTAGCAGAATCTAAAAGGAAACTGACTGCTTGTATTTTTTTTCCTTGACAGAGAGCCTCTTATCTAATAAAACGACTTACACGCACACTAATGCATAGCGTTCCATCTTCTGTCAGAGGAGAAATTTAATTTTAAATCATTGCAAAACACGCACCTATAACGCAGGGAGGATTCATGATTTATTTATCAGTATTTTTTCGTGTTATAAACAATCCGTAAAAGGATAAAAGATGAATCGCGAGGAACGAATTAACCTAAATCCACTACATTACCTGAAATGGAATGAGATATTTTCAGTAATGAGGTATGAATGTGCATAATCATACAGTTATTGAGTCATTCGAAGGTTCTCAGCAGGATTAAAAAGGAAAAAATCAAGTTCAAACAAAAGGATAAGACTTCGGTACTCAACCTTCTAAAACGGACGGTAAAACCCAAGGCAGCGTAAATGCATACAAATATATGGAATATATATATCTACCTTAAATTGTTTTGATTTTTTCAATAAAAAATACCAACATTAATCATGAAAATGGTTATTTAACAAACCATTCACTACTCTAAGATTTTCATATAACCCCAAATAACAAACATACTCTTAACAGACGATTTAACGACAAACTTCGTCAAAATAAAGATATTTTCTTAAGAATTTGGCCACGCCTGACATACCTAGAAATACTTTAAAGTTAAAAGGAGCTGGATGAAAGGCAGTATTATTATTATATTTTAAAAAGAAACTTTGTACAAAATAAAAAAATAATTGAAGAGGTATATTTGTTGTCTGTAGATGAATTTATCTTGCAGATTTTTTGAGAGGAGCCGATCCAAGTAAAATTGTTAAGAAAAACAAAACATTATTTTATTATTTATTTACTTTTTATGGTTGAGGAATACCAGTAATAAAACAAAATTATATAAACAATCATAGGAGTACAATAAAGATAAAATTATATAAAAACAATACTAGTAATCAGATCTTATAGTTTTTATTACTTTTATATAATTTTTACTTATTTTTACATTTTTGATTGTTAATATGATTTTATTTTTTTTATAACTGATATTTTTCAACCCTTTATAGAGTTTTACTTTCATTTTTATTTATCAATAATATTAATAATAAAAGTTCTTTATTTATTCTGGGACCTTAAGTCCCTTAAGAATACAAACTTAAGTACAACCAAGGGCCTCCAGAGTCTTAAAATGAAATTATATTTTTATAATAAAATAACAGAGAATAATTAAAAGCAGTAACAGAAAATTTAAAATAAGTGTTTTTTAATTTTATTTTTTTAATTTTATTTTTTTAACAAAAACAAGAAGATTTCATGAGTATAAATTGTTCATATTTTATACAACTAAAAATTGGATATTTACAGTTTTTGAATGACAGGAACTTGGTTGTAGGTGGTTAAAGAAGTTAAGCGGAAAGTGTAATGAATGACGAATGATGAGAGGGATGGAGTTCTATAGAGAAGAGGATCGGATTACGAAAGATCTGTCGAAAGTGGCTGAGCAATGAGCAGGAGAATACAAATCTGATCGAGAAATTTAACTTACTTCCTATATCATTACATAATCTACTAACATATATTGAAATTATACTGTTACAAATTAAAACTATAATTTTAATCTATGCGTTATTACTATTCTTGTATAATTTTTTAAGCTTCATTAATTATAATTTTTACGAAATTGATTTCTTACTTAGCGTACATTTCGTTTACTATTTACGTTCTTATCTTCATTTACTGTGTTTCCTTTTTAATTTCCTGATTTTGTACCTGACTTATTCGTTTTTGCAAAGCTGTCTTAAACAACTCAGCAAATTTTTAAAATTTGTACAATTTTTTTTTCTCTTAATAAAGATTTAGTATAAAATGCGGAGTATACCCTCTCGCCTTCTGAAGGTGTGTCTAACCTACACTAAAATGACAAGCTTTTGACTCTCAACCAAAATAAACATAAATAAGACATTGAGATACAGAAATTGAACACCTCGCGAGATAGGATTGATTTCAGAATTGAAAAAAGTAAATAAATTATTTTAAAATCCTAAACGGACTGTAGGCAAATAGTTAACTGACTATATGCTGCATTTCTGCCCACAAACCAAGAAACTTCAAACTACCAAGGCAGCAATATAAATGTTTGTGTACTACATTCTTCCCTTTAAGTTTTCCTTAGTAAATCCCAGTTGCACGAATCCCAAATAATTGAGGATAAAGCAGAACATCGTGCAACAAACATTGTTAAGGTTGAAATAGTGACCGAAGTATTTAACAGCCGGATCTTTGTTTACTGGTGCTACGTCAGCTCCTGGAATAGAACTCGCCATCTGGCCTGGCTGTTCTCCTTTCCACTCCCACTTGACCAGCAAATGTAACAATCTGGTCCGACTGCTAAGAATTCTGTCTTAGCACGTGAAGGATAACGGGTCCACCCTCGTTTGGATACCACGGTGAATAAAAAAGGGCTTAGATAAGGCTTACGTAATAATAAGATACATTATAAAAAAAGTATCTGGCAGGAAAACAAGCTGTAATTCTGGAAATTTTTACGTTGAGGCGATTTTTTAACTGTGCTGTTCAATTCTAAATCAATTAGTACTGTGGGGGTTCAAACATATTTACAGCACTAATTCATTTTTTAAATTTTATTTATTTAGAATACTAGTTTTGAATGCTAAACATTCGTCTTCAGTTCTAAAACATACAAAATTTTAAACACATCAGCACTATGTTACACGGAGAATATATACCTAAACAAAATACACGAAATAAAATTTAATGACTGTGAAGCTAAATACACGGGAAAAACTGGACGATCCATAAATCAAAGAGTAAAAGAACATATAAGAGCATACAATAATAAGACCCAAAATTCCAATTTTGCTATGTACTAGAATTACTAAATGAAAATAACCATAAATTTAATAAAGACTCGGCTGTTAAAATAATTAAGTAGAAAATATCCTAAAATTAAATATTTATGAATCATTAGAAATAATGAAATCGTTAAAAACCGATTAAGACTTTTTTTTAACTGGCCAGATAAAAATTTCCAATAGCCCCATTTTAAATTTGTTTCCAATAGGAACGGTAAAATCCAACGAGTCATAAGGAAAATCACATGGTAAATCCCAAAAATTTAACCTACCGGCCCTCTTCCCCCTTCCTCGATGGATATACTTCAGATATCTGTTAGATCTCCTCAGGTGAGTACCAATATTTGATTTGTTGTCATACATTTTTAAAGTCTTTTTCTTATATATAATCCATGTAACAGTGATGATGTGTTGAAAATTTTACATGTTTTAGAACTGAAAATTCAGCACTTGAGACAACCTAGCTCCCGGTCCCGAGTTCGAGAACGACTGAAGGCAGAAAATTTTCGGTTATTTCGGTTGTAGCTCGATTTCGAGGTCGGGAGACCCTCCTGGGGCACACTCAGCCTCTACAAAGTGGGTACCCTTAAATGGGGAAAAACCTGGCGGTTGAGCGAGATTTAGGCTAAATCTCCTCCTTTCACAACCGTTGGTCTAGTAACAGTACATCCTTAGTACTGAACCCAAGACCCTTCATGGGTGTAAGTGGTACAGGTTTAATTTAATTTAATTCTAATAAATTCCAACAGAAGTGGCAATTAATTCATCAGTCCTAATTGTATTGATCCTTCTATACCATCATACAAGTCTTCCTCTACCCTCTCTTGGGCGTGTACTGAAATGCATTTGATTTCTTGTGTTTTATTTTTAATTTAAAATACAAATACAATAAATATAAATAAAATGTCAAAGTTCAAACAAAAATGTCGATTACTCTTTTTCTGTTAGTACGGCACTGATGTTATTCCTATTAGCGAAATAACGGAAACAATTCTGTTATTTGGT
The DNA here is from genome assembly GCA_003667255.2 of Euschistus heros. NCBI lineage: Eukaryota > Metazoa > Arthropoda > Insecta > Hemiptera > Pentatomidae > Euschistus > Euschistus heros. The sequence goes on along the minus strand of RCWM02000008.1, from coordinate 1,206,881 downwards.
ATACAAATATATTTTGTACCTTGTTAAAAACCAAAATGTTTTCTATCTATTGAAGCCTGTTCCTTAAATAAACGCAGATAGACAGTTGTAAATGAAATCTCATTACACTTCTGTTATGATGCTCAGGCGATAATGTATTAATAACTATTCACATGTTCCAGAATAAAGATAATTTTTCAATTTCATCATTTGTTTCAGAGCTATTCAGCTACTATTTGGGAGCTATGAAGGAACAGGATACAGCAGCAAGAAGTAGCAGGTCTTGCTTCTTTTCTAGTCGTTATCTGTTGAATGGGAAACGACAATAAAAATGTTGAACGCCTTGAATCGTACAATGACATGTGCACTTAATAGAAGATTACTCAAGTAAAGAAATATTCTCGATTTAATTTATTCAACTAATTATGTGGGAGGAGAATAGTAGAACTATATGCACGCATATGGAACTCCAAGGACTGAATATATCTTGAACAGTAGGTAATTTTTTATTTTTTTATTAAGTATTTAAAATATTTATTCAAAGGAAAAAAAATAAACGAATATACTATGCAACAAATAAAATCATTTATTGATTCAATTCATAAAATTATGTTAAAGAACTAGCAAAATATTCTATGATTAGAATTATTAGCATTAATTTTTTTTCAAAAATAAATTTTAATCTCGAATTATAGTCGTTTCAGACTACTTCAACATTTACTACACAAACGTTCAAAGCTCCCAATTAATTACAAAAGACTCATATACATGACTGTGATTAGACCTATTTGGACGTACGGAGTTGAGCTTTGGGGCTCCACTAAACCATCTAATTCATCTCGTATTCAATCCTTCGTAAAATCCTCAATGCCCCTTACTTTGTGACTTATCCATAAAGATCTTAATGCCACATATGTTGCTGATTTAGCACAAACCAGATGCCTATCCTTCCATAGCAAGCTCCATAACCACTCAAATCCGTTAGTTTCTCAACTTGCTTCCCACTCCATTCCTTATAATCCTCCGAGGCGTCTGAAACGAAGATGGCCTAGAGACCTTCTAGTGTAGAAGTTTTAATAAAGTGCTACTGATGAGTAGTTCTTTCCAAGTTTTAACATGTTATTGTAATCGTTGTCAATACATTTACTTGGTGTATATATTCTGTACAGTTGTAAATTTCAATAAATGTATATAAAAAAAAATATCGAATTATAATTAAATATAAATTAAAAATATGTTATAATATCGAGAGTGAAATTAAACAATTAACTTTACGACCGAGCCTATAGTACGTCAGAGACAGTTCACATAGTCATTTTTTGTGGACGTCCCAATCTTGCCTAGATGTAAATCTATGAGGACCACCAACATCATGGTGGTCTTAATGGTTTTTAAATGCGTTAGGGATGGACTGTAGATCAGACCATAAAGACTACAATATATTACTAAACAAAAAGTTTTTCAGCAAAAGCAACGATTTATTAATAAAAAATCACATTTAATTGATACTTATATATTAGCTTTAAAAATGCAAGGAAGTAAAGAGCCAACTGATAGCGATTAATTGTACAATTCCCAATCATAATTGATTGTTTAAGATAATAAAAATGATATTTACAATAAAGAGATACTTTATTGTTATGCGGAGAACAAAAATTGTTTAAGGTTCGAAGGTAGAAAAAAATCCAACAGTAGAGGCAAGAAATAAAAAATAAATACGGTGCACTAATTAAAATACTTCAGACTGTTTGAAAGATTAATATATGTACATATAATTTATAATTCTAAATATTATTTTATCTATAACATATAAAGAATACTATAGTATACTAGCATCTCCCTTCATGGCTTCGCCCGCTCTCATAAATATAGAACTTAAATAATTTTAACTAATAATTGTTTATCGATAAAAATCTTGTATTGAAGTATGCTATTGATCTGATCAGTTAGTTTAGTATTGATTATGGTTAAAAGCATAATTTGATAACCATTTTTTAATTTCAATGTATGAGTTGTAATCCAGATGGGCAGACTATTAAGAAACTATTGTGTACAGTGGAATGAATTGTCAGTGCTTACAAATAAAGGCCCATGATTTATATTTGTACACACCATATCAAAAAGTAAAACATCGACATTTAGATTTGGGAGATTTTAAATTTTATTGATTTCATCTGGTTGGATTTTAATTTCTGACCATAATAGTTTATGGCAGTGTGGCATACCTTGTTTCTGCCACTCAACGTTGCATTTATATTTTTATTACTGTAAATTTTATTTTTTTATAAACCTTCTGAAAACTATGTAACTGATCTAGTGGAAATTTGATACAGAAAGGTTCAGTAGTTTTACCATTGTAAACTCTGTTGCGAAATAGTTTTAACCTCATATCTATCGATTTTCAAACTTCACTGGGTCCCACAGTTTACACCACATATTTAAATTTTTTTAATTAAATAAAAGTAAATTCTATTATCAATTTTAAGCTCTATATAACACCGTACCTATGTAACCTCTCATGTAGAATGGCGCCACCTATCGGTCAATTTTCAAACTTAATTGTTATCTTCATAGTATCGCTTTTTTACTAACAATTTTTTTGAAAGTAGATTTTATTTTTGCTAAACCTTCCTGGAACTATAAGGATCATGTAGTTAAAATTTGGATCAGATTGGTTTAACAGTTTTCGCGGTTAGTGATGAAAAATGGCTTATCCTTACTATAAGGAATATTACAAAAACATATGATAGGAACATATGAAACAAATAAAGATTTGTACAATTAAAATACGCAGGAAAGTTTCTTTCATTACTTTAAATAATATAATAATAAATATTTGTAATAATTGTACCAAGTAAATTATAGAATAAGGGGTATTGAAAACTCAGTACCTATTATTAGAAATATATCGTTATTATTGTAATTAATGTTTCTTAAAAAATTTTAAAATTCTTAATTTTTTATTTATATAAGTAATAATATTGATAATTAGAATAATTATTAGATAGATGTCTTATTTATACTATGCATAAACTGTAATATAATAATATAATGTTTTATTTTAAATTAATAAAAAATTGATTTTATTTTAATTTATTTAACATTAATTATTTACTTTTTAAATAATATTTATATTATTATTTTGATGGTATTAGATATTTTTTATGCATATAACAAATATAATTATTATTTAATAATCATAACTTATTATAAAATATATTTTCCAAAATTTTATGAAAAAAAGAAAAGGAAAAAAAATTGAACCACATGTAAGGTATATTAGTATATAATTTTATATTTTTTTTAAAATAAAGGTATCATTTATGTCCTTGACTTTACAATTCTATATAAATAAGGATTATTATAAATTGTTTATTTACTTATATAGTAAAAATAACAGGCATCAGTACAATTAAACTTTCCTCATAACATTTAGGTAGAACGAAAGTTAGCTTTTGTATTAACATCACATGCCTGCTGACTGCTTGGTCTGGGATTCGAACCTGAACCCAGACTCTGTCTCTGAATAGCGGACAGTACACTCTACCTAGGGACCAGAGAGGGCCCCAGGACATCTTAAAGTAAACTCTCTACCTTACGGTTTATTGCAGTACAGGACAGGGTAGGCTTATGTGACAATAGTATCCTTGAAATATGTATTTTTCTATATTAATCCTTTTTAATATTAAAGATTTTTAATAAATATGTATAAACGAGGCTAAATATTATTTTAAATTTTAAAATTCCGAATAATGAAGTTATTTGTCCAAGATAAGATATTAGATAAATGCTATCGGAGAGAATAATTTATAATAAGAATGTCGAACTAAATCAATACAGGCAGAAAATGGTTTCGATAAAAAATATTCTTAATAATTTATATTAATACTGAGTGAATTGGAATTTAATAAAAATTAAATAAATTCTATACGAACCTATACACAGAAATACCTCATTCACGCAGATAAAATTCTCAAGGGCACTCCAGAGTGTACTATGCTATTAAAGAGAGTTCAATAACTCATTCATTTATTCAGGTGTTCGATGTCTAAACGTAGGGCGAGATCGGAGTGGATCATTTTGGATGTCAGAAATATCGTGATGGGCATTTGGGTAGAGGTTAGAATTTTAATCGGGCCGCACAGGTCGGAAATCATATCCGGGATAATTTTCCGATTAAAATGGGGTATGGTTTCAGAAATTCGTCATTCATAGAGAAATAAAAATTTTTGCTTTGTTATGATTTTCTACCACAATAATTTCTATTTCAGGAAAAACTAAAATGTATTTATGGGAAAAGAAGCATCAACAATGAAATGTAAGACAGAAGAGTAAATTTTTCATTACATTTTAGCATAAATCATTTCTGAAAATAATGGTTGTAATAAATGAAACATAGTTTTTGTTTGGCTGAATAAAACAATAACAACAAACTTAGTAAAAATCAAGAATACTTAAAAATAGGTATAATACTTAATTAATTAGAGATTTTGAACAAGTGAATTATTAAAGATTACTTACTTTAATATTGAATGCACAATTTGAGCCTGATTTTTGCCTATTTTAAAAAAAAATTAATATTAAATTTTTTTTTTTCCTTTAATGATATTCCACTAATCTCTGTTGAACAGATCCGCTACCTAGGAGTCCACTTGGACAAACGTCTTACTTGGAATCCACATTCAAGACTAAAACGACAAGAAAATGCTCGTCGTTACAGACTAGTTCAACATTTACTAGACAAACATTCTAAGCTTCCAATAAATTACAAAAGACTCATTCACATGACTGTGATAAGACCTATTTGGACATACGGAGTTGAGCTTTTGGGCTCCACTAAACCATCCAATTCATCTTGTATTCAATCCTTACAATCCAAAATCCTCAATGCCTCTAATTTTGTGACCAATAAACTTATCCATAAAGATCTTAATGTTCCATATGTTGCTGATTTAGCCCACACCAGATACCTATCCTTCCATAGTAAGCTCCATAATCACTCAAATCCGTTAGTTTCTCAACTTGCTTCCCACTCCATTCCCGATAATCCTCCGAGGCGCATGAAAAGAAGATGGCCTACAGACCTTTTAGTGTAGATTTTATTGAAGTGCTACTAGTGAGTAGTTCTTCACAAATGTATTTACTATCAACACATTTACTTAATGTATATTATTTTGTACAGTTGTAAATATCAATAAATGAAAAAAAAAAAAAAAAAAAAAGATTTTTTCTCATGAACAATAAACTTAATATTAAATTTTCATCAAGTAGCCAGGAATTATTAATGTTTCCATAGATTACATAAAACATAGAAAAGGGAAAAATCAAGGAGGTAAACATTTTTGATAATTAAAAAAAAAAAAAAATGCGAATGAAAAATAACAGAACGATTCATAAAGGAGGAAATGGCTTTATAAACAAAAATATAAAGATTCTATGTTAAAAAAATGGTTTGAGGTTTTAGTTAAAAAACATTTGAATAAATAAAATTAATTTAATAGTTTTAGAAAAAAAGTAATTAATATTATAAGACTATTAAAAGACAAAAAAATAGTTTCGAAATAATACTGCCATATGCATGTTATAATGTTCACTATTATATATGTATCCAGTATTCTATTAATTTATCGTATTTAAGAAATAATTTATCAGTCTGTAGATAGATAATAAATTATTATAACCCAGAAAATACAACTAAAAATAAATTTAATACAAATGTTTAATAGTTTAAATGAGTCTAGACAAGCTGGAAGGGTTCCCGACTCTTTGTCACACTCAGACTCGGAAATAATAAACATAAAATAGGGAGCAAATATTTTGTAACGTTTTATCTGTTCCTAGGTTTGTTTAAATATGCTTCCTAGATCTGAAATAAGTACAGATTAAAGCTGAAGAAAAAATATTATGGCATTTTCTTAACTCTCAAGCCTGTTTCAATTTATTTTATTCTGACATGTAAATTGTATAAAATACATAATTTAATTACAGAGGCTCCAAAAAGTAATGGCACACCCACATTTTTTTAATATCTTAGAAGTGTAAAGGCTAATTTTTTGTTAACTAATTTGTTTAAAAAGTAGCAAACAACTTTTAATTTTTAGTGGCAATTTGAGCTAATTGAAAACAAACTGTAATTAAAACAAAATAAATATGATTTAAATGAACAGCTTAAAACTGTTTTACTGAAGTAACCAAGCAAGTAGGAAGACTTCAGGTCATAATAGTTGCAAATGGTATAGAAACAAAATTTAAGAAGTACATAAAATTTAATAGTATAATACTTATCAAAATAAAAATGTCTGCAGTGCCGATACTTTTTTGACCCTTGAAATTCATATACATTTTTTAATTACAGTTTTTTTTTTTTTTTCAATTAGCTCATATTGCCACCAAAAATTAAAAGTTGTGTGCTACTTATCACTCGAATTGAGTAACAAACAACTAACATTTATACTACTGAGATATTAGAGAAAGGTGCGCCAATACTTTATGGACCAAAGTATATCTATAACTTTTCAAAAAAAAAAAAGAAAAAGTATATAAAACATCTGAATAAAGACAAATGGACAAATACTTTATACTCGTGTTAGAAGCGATTCGAAAATAGTTTTAAATCATTGCCTAGCCTTTCGGATGCCATAAAAACATTAAAACGTGAAAGAGTGAGGCGATAAAGCGTGAAGTAGGATTCTGAAAGGGTAATTGGATGGGTGACCCGCGAGAACCGCTAAGATGATGGTGTGTTCGATGGTGGTCTCTCGTCATTCCCCAGTCATGACCTAATCCGATCCATCCAATCGCTGGGTTCTGTCTTGGTCAAGGTTGCTTCAGCCGATACTTCTCTTATTCATTCAATTTTTTATTCGGAATATCTATGCTAATTTATAGTACTATTCAAATGAACATACAGCTTTAACTAACAATTATACACACACGCACATATATACAGTAAGACCTCAATAATCCCGACACCCTTACAGTCTGGACGATCCCTTAACTTGGCTCACCCCCCCCCCCCCCCCCCCCATATTGCAATCCTTTAGTCTAATCCATGTATTTTGCGGCCATTCTTTTATGGGTGTGTTAAAATATTCTTACTGACATATCACAAATGCTGTTTACGAACATATACGGATATGTTACAAACCATTCCAAGATGACATTACCTAATTAACTTGAGGTACTCATGATGGTATAGATGTATCAATACAATTAGTATCAATCCATTTTAAAAATACACGGGAAAAATTTGACGATCGGTAAATCAAAGAGTAAATTTCGTTATCCATCTAAACGAAGATAACCATAAATTCAATAAATAATATACATATATTTAATTATTTAAATTTCGGATCAACAATAAATGTTATACACGAACTGTTTGATAAACAAATGTTATAAGCCAAGTATGTCTTGGTAAGCCCTAGGCTTTAATCTTCTTGTTATTGATGTTCCTAAGTTATACACCTGAGCTCCAGATGTGGAGAAGTTCATGGTGTCGTCTTGTGAGCTTGTTAAAGACCTCTTCAAGTCGATCAACTCCCAGTTCCCGGTGAAGCTGGGAATTCCTTAAAAACCAGGGCGCATTAACCGCCATACGCAGGATTCTGTTTTGGAATGTCTGTAGTCTCTTTTTGGTTAATTATGAAGTGTTATACCAGACAGGACAGGAGTAGGTCAGTAGGGGCCGCAGCATGGTTTTGTATACTAAGATAGCTGTTCTGTGACGAAGTAATGATTTTCTATTTAAAAGAGGGTACAAAAGTTTAAGTCTTGCGTTAACTTGTTGTAAGATGTAGTTAGTGTGTAATCTCCAAGTCAGTCTGGTGTCAAGGTGTACTCCTAGGTAACGCACTGCCTGGTATTTAGGCTTTAAATTCAATAAAGACTCAGGAGTAAAAATAATACATCAAGTAAAAAAATGGCCTAAAATTAAATATTTATTAATCATTGGAAATAATAAAATCGTTTAAAACCGATCCAGATTTTTGTTTAAATGATTAGATAAACATTTCCAATAGTCCCATTTTAAATTTGTTTCCAATAGCAACGGAAAAATCAAATAATTCATAGGGGAAATCCCATGGTAAACCCCAAAAATTTAACCCACCTGTCCATTTCTCCCTTCCACGATGGATATATTTCAGATATCTGTTAGTTCTACTCAGGTGAGTACCAATACTTGATTTCTTGTCTTACATTTTTGAAATACAATTCATGTAACATAATACTGATGTGTTGAATATTTTGTGTGTTTTAGAACTGCAGATGAATATTTAGCATTTGAAACTAGTATTCTAACAAAATAATCCCAATAGGAGTGGCAATTAATTCAATAATACTAATGAAACTATACCTGTTTCAGCTAGCTGTTTTACAATGTCCTCTAAATCGTTCGCGTTTGACCAAGGAAAAAGTATCGGATATTCCTGGATTAAACGTTTTGCCTCATCCGGCTTATCACCAAGATATTGAATTGTTCAGATCAATAGAATATCTGTTAAAATAGGTTACCTAATAAAATATAAATTACGATTGCTAACAAAGCATTGCATAAAAAGCAGTGTTCATGTTTTTAAAGAAATATATTTTGTTTTTTTAAATTTTTTTTTCTAACCATTACGAAAGGCTGTTTCCTCTGTAGCTGGGGAACAAAGCTAATGATGAGATAGTGTCGAAGGCAGCTTTTGCTTCGGTAATTGCTTTCAAGTCTAAAAGCTAACCAAAATAGAACAAGTGATAAGCGAAAAAGATTCCATTACAGCTGATGTACCGGCTCGTTTCAGAGGTTTCTCGTTACCCGTTTCTAAAATAGACAAAATAAAAAATAACTAATTTTCTTTTGAGTAAGCCTCACCGCACAATTAGTTAAAATGAACTGAAACGTTGAAGAAGTTCCTTATAATTAACGGTGGTTCTAGCTGGAGTATGGAAATAGAGGTGATTGAATAGTGACAATCATTATTATATTTCGGTCGTTAAATAAACTATTTGTTCACATCTAAAATTAATATCAATTACTTTATTTAATCAAAGACTTGGTTGTTAGTTCTTAACTGAAACCAATTTTTTGTTTGTTTTAATTGAGACAAAATTACAGTGTATTCAGCTTTATTTAAATAGAAACATAATTTTGTCGGCATATTAAGTCAACAGAGGTGTTTAAACATTTCACCAATATTTTTGCGGTAGGATTCAAGAATTTTGTTCCTGAATGCTAAAAGCAGTCCAATAATAAACCTAGTTGTCGAAAAGAATTTCAAAAAATGGTTGTAACTGTTTTTTTTTTGTAAATCATATTCATTATTGGGTGGTTGCAAATAGACATTGGATATCAATAAGCCACATACATACCATGTATTTCTACTATTGTACAAGTGACAAAACGAACCATGGTACTGTATACAATAGCTGTAACAGAAGCAGTTTTTACTTTAGAGGCTGTTTCGTTAGTGTAGTTTGAGTTTCGGATTATCACTGACCGAAGGTTAGCGACAATACAAAGCCGATCCGGTGTCGTTCAAGCAATCGTGTCCTTCGCTCACTGTATCGCTTCCAATCACTTCTTTATTATATAACTTTTAAATATAAAATATTACATAAATTATTAATGTACTATTGGTTATTTAATAGATACGTAATGGACTGTGAATGATAAAAAAAATCACAATAATAAATCACTAAGAATCATAGAGCTTAAGATATCATGAAATTAAAAAAAATAATGAAAAAAATGTACACATTCGAAAAATAAAAAGGACTAACTCAAAATAGACGTGCTATTTCAGATCACCCTCCAAACACATTACTGTATTAAAATCCTAATTACATTTTTGATCCTACAACGTAATTAGAAAACCGCGTATAATTTGTTTTAGATCAAAAGAAATAAAATAATTTAACAAATCTGTACGTAGAAATTTTATACTGTCACGAAAATCAGTTAAAAAAATAAAAGCTTTGTGGAATGTCTTAAAAAAATAAATTTTATTTTTTATAAAGTTGGGTATAACTCTCCTTTATTTAATTATATTAATTTAATTCTTAAGAAAATTGTTTTCTTAGTGTTCAGTAAGACCTACAAATCGCAACTATATTTAAAAAAAATTTTTTAAAAATAAAAATGCAAAACTGCTGATATTTGAACATCAGAAGTAATAACAATTTACTTTAAACAGAGAGGTTTTCGGAGAACTTAATAATTTTTCCAAAACATAGTTTTATTTCATGAAATATTAGGAATAAAATTATTTAAATTTTGGATTTATACTTACGAATAACGAAAATATAATAAAAAATATTAAATTATAAACAATTTTGCTACAACTAATTCTATCTCTAATCTATTTACAACTGATATTTAAGGAATTATGAAAGAATGGTATAATACTTCCAGTTCTTCATCGAAAAATTCACATATTTATACCATACAATTTATTGAAATTTTCGCAGTTAAGAAACGAAAGACCTTCTCTGTTTAAATATCTACCTCTATGTGTAATTATTTAAATAATTAATACATTTTTTAAGTAGTTTATTTTTAGCTTTATTAAATAATTCAACAAAGAATACAAAACGAAACTATTATTATTTTAAAGTATTAATTTCCGATTTCTTCTTACACGTTATTACATTACTAAAGTATTAAAAACACGAATTCATATAATCTTTACTAACAGCAAATTTAATACTAAATATATTCAGAGGTTTTTAATTCTAAAATCCTATATATTTTAGTGTTTGGAATCTAACTGGTTTTAGCGATATAAGGACATCCAAAGAAAGCCTATTTATTTTAAGTTTTATGGATACCTATTTTTAGTTATTCATTTGTATTAAATTCCTTACATAATGAGACTTATGATTATCCTTTTAAAACTATTTATGAATTTTAGATGAAAATACTAAAATCATTAATATTATCGAAACTAAAAGGGAAAATATGCTGTCATATTTTTTCATATCATAGCAGCAGGTTACAGGACTGAATAATGTCTTAAATTTAACTACTCACAGAAAGTAGGCTTCGTATATATAAAGCAATTCCAAAAACAAACCTGAAAAAATAAAAATAATATTAATATTTTCTGTTATGCCTCTTAGAATATACTATTTCACAAATATAAAATATTATAACATATTTATACCTATTAAAGGATAATAGAACATATAACTATTCTACAATATAGTTATGTTTGATTAACCTAAAAATATTTTCTATTGAAATAGGCGGAAGCTGTAAATAAAATTATCTTTCGCAATTCACACAATTTCAACAAACCGATCGCAATGTTGATAATGCACCGAAAACGTTTAACTCTTTCTAATTGACAAAGACAGATATAGTAGTTTTAACAAAAAAAGGAACTAATATAAATGATAAGAATTGTCTTATCTTTCGTGAATAAGGAGACAATCAGATGGGTCAACTTTCAGTGACCTCTATGAATTGGCACACAGCATGTTTTATTATTTTTCAACCGACTTCATTTAAACATTAAATTATAATTATGTAAATCACACATCTTTGTACAGGGATGTTTATACTCATCTAAGGAGTCCTCTCATATTGCCTCATTTTGTGAGTCAAAAATGTTTGATTTCTTGTCTTACACTTTAAAACAAATTTAATACATTCACTTTATGTAGCAAAGTGTTGATGTTTTGTATGAATGTTTGAAATTTCAGGTTAGTTTTCAAATAAAAAAAAATTCCAATGGAAGAGGTAATTAATTCATCAATCCTAATAGCCCAGTAAAATAAGGGTTTGCCAAAGAAAAAACTACCAAACTTTTATTTTCAACGGGTAATTATGTTTTTTGGGGTCTTGATTCCGAATCTGAAGTATACTACCACGGCAGACGTCGGCTTCATACCAAAAATCATAAAATACCGGTTTTAATTTTAATCTAATAGTAACCTTAACCAGCTTTGAGATGAAAAAATGAAATTTTGGATCAGACCAATAGTTTCGGAGTTATAGCGAAAAATGTGCAAAAAAAAAACGTGGATTTCCCAACAGTAAAAATTTTTAAGCGTGATAGCACGTGTATTTTAAGGGACATTATTAAAAATTCATATGAGATATTCTAATAGTAAATTTAATCAGCTTTAAAATAAAAAAAAGTAATTCTGAATCGGACGAATAGTTTTGGAGTTATAGACAAAAATGTACGACAAACATGTTTTGTCAGAAGTGAGACTGAGCGCCAGTTGGCCAATTTCTACACTCTTTCCCAAGACCATATCTTCGCGAAAAATGATCCGATTTTCCGGTACTAATTCCAGCTACAATTAAAATTTAAAGACTTTCTTCGAAAAAAGCTTCGTTTTATAATTATGTCCCTTAAAATACACATGCTATCACGCCTAAAAACCCTTACTGTTATGGAATCCACGTTTTTTTTTTGTACGCTTTTCGCTATAACTCCGAAACTATTTGTCTGATCCAAAATTTCATTTTTTCATTTCAAAGCTGGTTAAATTCACTGTTGGATTAAAATTAAAACCGATTTCTTGCGATTTTGGTTACGAAGCTGACGTCTTCCGTGGAAGTAAACTTCAGATTCGGATTCAGCACCCCAAGAAACATTAAGATCCGTTGAGAATAAAAGTTCGCCAGATTTTTCTAGGAAACGGACTTTTGGAGCCTTGTTTTACTGGACCTTCTAACCTAAAAACATTTTTTTTTTTGTATGCTTTTTTAATTACAACTGATTTCCGTTATTGGGCGTTTCCTTTATACGACGCTTAAGGGGGAGTGTACCGTAGTAGTCCATGTACTAAAACGAAGACTTTTTTTATGAAATCGTTCAATAATATTCTCAAACATATCTCTATCACATTGGGCTGAAAATCGTACTGTTTTAAAAAAGAAAATCAAACTCGTTTGATCAAATTTGGAGTATTTATTAATTGGTATCTTGCAGCATATATCTACTGCAGAAGATATATATTATGCTGCGTAGGTAATTTACCTAAACGAAGTTGGTCCTTGTTAAATACATGCAGATTATCAATAATCGTAACTAATTTCATTCCGTTGAAACGATGTATTTAAATAATCTATTTGAGATTAAATATCTCACTTAGAACATGGCAGATGTAAATTACTGAACTAGCCATGAATTAATTAATACTTGATATCCAATTAGCCTTCATCAAAGAACCAGCATAGCCTCCGGTTTTGTGCGTTAATTTACGATTGATTTAATGACCAGTGCGTGACTGACAGTTGGCGATGAACAAGCTGCGGGTTATTTAGACTCAGGAACCTTGGACCTTCCTGATCAATCACGACTCTTAGGTTCTGAGAACTCTCAGGTGGTCCTAGGTTAACCAGGATCTCATTCTCAAATCAAGTCTCGCGTGTTGAAGAATCCGCACTTAATTCCAGCGAAGCTGTTACTTCTTACCGGGAGATCGTTAGCAGTAATTGGATATGTACACATCATTTATCGAAATGTTCAAACCAATTTTTTTTTTTTAACTGTTAATTTATATTTACAATAGTATACATTATATTTAACAAGTAAATTTGAGGAAAATTATTACAATGGCATGTCAATAACATTTAAAGAGCAACTCACTAATAGCACTTTAAAAAAAGTTTAACATTAGATCTCTTGGTCATCATTTCACACGCCTCGGAGAATTAACGGAAAGTGAGTGTGAGGCAAGTAGAGGGACTAGTGGTTTCGAGTGGCTATGGAGTTTGCTATGAAAGGATAGGTATCTGGTTTGGGCCACATCAACAACAAATGGAACATTAATATATGGATAAGTATGTGACAAAGAGCATTGAGGATATTACGACGGATTCTGGATTGTATGATTTAGATACGAGAAAAATAGGAAAAGTTTAGTGAAGGCCCAAAGCTCAACTGCGTATGTTCACATGTGTCCAATTATTTTTATGTTAATGAGTATCATGTAATTTATTGGGAGCTTTGAACACTTGTAGAGTACAATTTGGACTAATAAGCTATTTGCAAGTTCTATCGGGATTTATTTTTATTTGAAAACTAGTTTCGAATGTTAGATATTCATATTCAGTTCTATAACATGCAAAAATTCAGAACATTACCACATTGCTACTTAGATTATATATATATTATTATTATTTTTTTAAATGTAATAAAATAAATCAAATATATTGATACTCACCTGAAGAGGCAAAATGAAAAGGGTTTCTGACAGAAACCCAGACCTGTTAAGAGGGAAAAGGGTAAGGTAGACAGGTACATTATACTTTCTGTTTTTCCTAAGACTGGTTATTTTTTCCCGTTCCTACTAGAAACAAATTTAAAATGGGACTATTGGAAATATCTATTTAGTCATTTAAACAAAAATCTTGACTAGTTTTGAACGATTTTATTAATTCTAATGAATCAAAAATACTTTATTTGAAACTATTTTCTTCTTAAAGTATTAATTTCACTCTATTAAAGTATTAGTTTAAAGTAGTAGTTTCCCGAGTCACCGTTGAATTTATGTTTATTTTCATTTAAAAAGACAGCGAAGTTTGAATTCTGGGTCTTATTATTACTATATGCTCTTATATGATTATATTATATTAGCATTCAAAATTAATTTTTAAATAAAATAATCCAATAGGAGTGTAAAATAATTCATCAATCCAAATTTTACTGATCCTTCTATACCATCATGCGTACCTCAACTAAAATGTAGAAAAGTTTAAGAGTCGATTAAAGGAGAAACTAGCATTTAACTAAAAAATAAAGCGGATTGTCTTTCAAAGATTTCTTTTTTTTTATTATTTATTTATTAGATTATGTATTTTACCAAATGTTTACATACACACACGCAACCACACACACACATTTTTTTTTTTTTTTTATAAAAGCGATGGTGAGGTTACAGCGATGTAACTCCCATATAATTATATCTAGCCAGCCGTTGAGTGATAATCTTGAAAGAGGTTATCATTGCAATGAGACCCGCAATAAAACGACTTATATTTGTGAGACCCCCGTTTTGGCTATTCAACGATATTCCTGCTTTGATAATCTTTTACAGTAATTTAAAAGAACAAACGACAGAATGTTATATGATAAAATAAAAACGAGAATTATTTATTTTGTTAATTAAATGTGTATGAACAGGAAATAGATAATTCTCCTAATTTAAAGTTAAAAAAAAAAAAAAAAAAAAAAATTGCTTAGGTCTTAAAAATTATTATCTTGGGGCAAAAATTGAATATTTTTATGCTCATTCTTTAATTGAGATCCACATTTCAGTTTCAAGACCTCTAAACACTTTTTTTAGCTGGTCAAATTTATAAGTATACTTAGATTAAAAAAAAATATAAACAGAAATTTATTTAACAAGAAATGAGAGTTTATGAATATAAGAAATGAGTTTTAAAATAATCTTTACAGAAGTTACCATGTAGCTGAGAAAAAACTTAAGCGAGGACAAACGCTTTAAAAAAAAAGAAAGTGGAACACTAAAAATAGTATATTCGATGAAGTTCAGATCCTGAAACATTAAAAATGTTTGGCAAACTTGAAAACTAATTTCGTAAAATCTATCTGGACTTAGTACGACAAATTTACGAATCGTGTAAAAATACTAACAATATCGAGAAAATTCGATACTTTTAATGCAAATTGTTATGGTTAATAATGAACTCACTCCTCTCCCCCCCTCTACGCTTTTAAAGAAATATTACTTAGAAATTAAACTTGCAAATTCCAACTTTCAAGAGCTACAACACCTTTTTTTTAAAAAAAAAGAAAGAAAATATAAAAATACTTTTAAAAAATATGGCAAGAGTATTCTTAAAAAACAGCAGGGCAAGGTAAAATTATCATATAGTGGTTTTAACCAATCAGCTGAATCCATCGACATGTAATGTACATTGCAGTTATTTTGAACCCAAATTATTTCTAAAATGTATTCACAATAAATTTACAGTAAATGTTATAGTTCAATTATTTTTTAAAATATATGTTAAGAATTTTGCAGCTCGTGATAAAAATGAACACAATTTACATTAGAAACCGTTATCCTTAGGTCCCTTATTTATTTCTTGGACTCCTACCATACACACATTTAGTATAAATAAAAAAAATTAATACTGAAATAAATGTTTAAGTGTGTCGCTTGTAGTATAACTGTTTTTTTGTTTTTTATACAAAATTATATTGTATAATAAAATTGTAAGTATTAAAATAATTATATTATATAAAATTCACCAAAAAAAAATTTTAAACTTAAAATAACACCTAACATTCCTCTCTCTATCGGATTCTCAAATATTTTTATCGAAAACTTCAGCAACAAACCCAGATCGTGATAAACGACCAGGGAAGACTATCTCTCCTCTGCTCGGACAGTCACGACCAACAATAACGATACAAGGGACCTTTCCGTCGATATCTTTCGGTACCCGGAAAATCTGTATCAAGGTCACGGAAGTTCCAGGAACTCTGGAAAAGAGGTCGAGGGCGATTTTACATTAACTGTAATTTAACTATTTACAGTTTATAAATCCTTTATTCATAGATATAATCTATGGATATGAGTGCGAATGTTATTGTCTGACAGCCGTGTCGAATAGCGGTTCTGAAAGAAAAGAGAGGCAAGGTCAAACGAAACCGATTGGTGAATGTGATATTAACAATGCATTAAAGCTCTTGTTGATACCGGTATTAGTAGCTATTAATAGAAATAGTGAATTCTATCGAAAGTATGTCAAGTCTTTTCTATTATGTTAATTATAAAAGAAAAAAAAATCATTGTTTAAAAAAAATAGGAATAAGGCCTTGGATGCATCGAAATTGATCATATAATAGTATAAGTATATTATTGTAACATTTTTTTTGTTATTACTACCAATTATTATAATGATTTATTATGTTAATCAATGTTAAATTAACTTCCAAAGAAAAATAAAATAACAAAACGTTGATATGTGTGAACCCAGTAGTACATTTTAAGTTTAATGTCTTCATAGATTGGGTTGGCAAAGAAATCCTTTTGTTATTTTTTTTCCATTTTTATATCATTACGGTCCATTTCTTATCGAATTAATTGATCCCTAAGATGGATTGTTTACTCTGTTTGAAATATGTTAACAAACATTTCTGACAATCCTTGAAAAATAAAAATTCTTGTTTACATTAGCTTATTATTGTGATTTCTATTGTACTGTGAACATAGAAAAAATATCATTCATCATCGGAAGCCCATTGAAAGATCTGCAGTGTTTATGGGGATGATTTCTTAGCCGAACGCACCTGTCGGTTTGCCAAATTTCGTTCAGGGATTTTTTAAATCGATGACACTCCACGGTCGCCCACAAGAAATTGAAACGAGCTATTGCCATCTGGACGCAATTAACAAAGTTGGATCAATAAATTTTAAAAAAGCGCCTAGAACTAGTCCGAAGGGTGTTGTTTTCCACCAAGAGAACGCAAGGCCCCACACCTTGTTGGTCACTCGCAATAAATTATTAAGCATTGGATGGGACCTTTTGCTAGACATAGTTCCAAGGGATAACCACTTATTCCGTTCTCTGCGGAACTCTATAAATGGAAAGTAATTCCAAAACGAACAGGACATCAAAAACCACTGGGATCAGTTTTTTGACAATAAATCCTAGACGTTCTATGAACGTGGCATTATGCAATCGTCGAAAGATGTGAGTTGTAAGTTGTAATAAATAATAGTGAATATATTTTAGATTAAAATAAATTTTATCTCTATTATGCACAGGGTTTTATTTCACCCTCAAAAACCGAACTAAGTTATTTGCCAATACTTATACAACTTTGTATCAGAAAATACAAACATTGAGAAGAAATGTACCGGCAGGCAAATAATGCCAGTAAATGTTTTTATTTCTATTTTCTCTGCTAAAAGTTTCATTTTTCTTTAGGTGTTTACGCCCCATGTTCTTTGACCAGGGTATATGAAATTATTAGGACTATTAAACAATTAATAAAATAAAAGCTAGAATTCATAATCACATTAAAGCTATAACCCATCGAATGCAAGCTTTTATCAACGCAAGGGGAGGGATATAAACCTGATTATTTTAAAATTGGTTGTTAATATTTTTAAATACTGTTGTTTTTATTCAATTAATATTTATAATAATTCTAATAAGTTTCATATGTGTATGAGGAAGTAATAACCTAAACAAGAATGAAACTTCTAATGGAAAAAAAATATATTAGAAAAATCAATTGGATGGATTTTTTTGCCTGTCGAGTATATTTTTATACATCAGGTACTTAAACAAATATGTATAACCTCTGACTAGGAAATGAATACATCATGAAGTTTCTTCCTAGATATCTCCTAGGAAAGTAACGAACAATGTCTCATTTTTAATTCTTTTTCTTTGTCATTCTAACCTAGGATAAAAAAATAGATGATAATTGACTAGACTCTCCTAGCTGACATTATTCCCCTATAATGTAATTAATAGATAGCGCCATGCGGTACTAACAGGGGTTAACGAAGGGTAGCATTCTGGAGCCCGCATGGACCCTCATCTTCGGACCGTGTTCGGACCACGTCAAGAATCAGCTAGCTGCAACCCCCTAATTTAGCAACTGTTATACCCGTGGGTTCCACCATTTACGATAATTGAATTTGCGATTATCCTTTTGTGATTGTTTAAGTGGCCCACGCGACTGGCTACGGTACTCATAAGTAGTATACAAGAGATATGCGTCATATTGCATTTAACATCGAACTACATGGAATCACCTAAAATTAAAAGCAGCGAGTTAATTTTAAGTTTTTACCAAGGCATTTTCTTATTAGTAACAATTGATATCTTTTATTAATAATCAACTTAAGGTAAACACTGGTATGAGGTAAAAATGTGGTATGATCTATACTAACTGAAATTTTAAAAAATAATAATTCATTCGAAAGCTTAATATAATTTATGACTATAACATATTAAATTATATGGTAAATTGAATTATTTCAAAATTAAAATTCATACATTTCTAACTGATAAGACTAAATAAAAAAACTATTTCATATATTCACATCACCATTTATTTTTAATGACATTTTCCTCATGAGAATCTTATTTCAGGCTATAATATTTTTAAATATAAATCTACCGAGGAAATGATGGCTCTGATATGAAATAAATTCGTTAAAATAATAAATATAATTGTATCACAATCGAAAAGCATTTCAATAGATGAAATGCAAATTAAAGCGATTTTGATATCTTTGATGTCAGTCCTATTCGGCACTCGTCAATGCATGTATGGCAATGATAAGCAATTTGAAGGACTAATAAATGTAAGTATATATAATACATATATATAACAGAAACATGTGATTTATTTATTATTTTATTAACTGTTATTAATTTTATTTAATTAACTGTTAATCTAGTAATAAACGGCGGACGAAAACTATGATATTATTTCAAAATCATTAGTTTCAGCGGTGATTTCAATAAATATGGTTAATTCTCTTAATACACGTCATCACCTATATATTAAGACCATCAACTCTGCTAATAATCAACCTCTATGCAAGTATTTTAATATTATATCAGTCATTCAAATAAGTAAAATTTTGTTCTATTTTAAAAATAACAATATAAAAACACCGATTTACTAATTTCAACAAGTGTAAATGAATTGTGCACATATATGGAAGTGTATATATAGTTAAATCATTAATCTTTTTTATGAGCTTAAGCATTAGAAATTCCGAACTAGACGATGCAAAATTACTATTACTTATATATAAGATTAAATATTACTTAAATAAAATATAAATAATTTAATTATATTTTAATCAATACTCCACAGTTAAGGAAATTGAGTACTCTACATAATTGAAAGGCTTAGTGGATGAAGGAGTTATGTCACATTTTTAAAAAAATGCGATCTAGTTCATTCGATGAAGAATTTATAAGCAGAAGTGTTAGATAGCAAACCCCAAATATTTTAAAACAAATAGAAAAAGAGACGTGAAGAAGATAAAGGGATATGTAACTTTTTCCTTCAGCAGGAAAATGTAAAAAAAAAAAACATAAATTACTCAAAATAGTGTTTTGTTACATAACCCCTTCGTCCACCAAACCCTTCAATTTATATTCATCCCTTACTAAATAAAATTGATATATTTTATTGACAGCTGGCTTGACATACATCTAACCCAAAACAAGCGATAATAATTGGCAAATCATCGACATAAAAGGAGTCATTAATAATTAAACAATGATTTTAGACTGTTCCGTGATTCGAATCAACAATGGGCCTAAGACTGATTGCCAACTAACTCGGAAGAAATTCGTGACCGGTATGACCGAAGACAATGTGGAGCGGATGCGGGGACATCAAGGAGTCCAAGAATAAGAACACTAATTGATACATCTCCGTATCCATTCATGAATCTTTCATGAGTACGAAGGAGAGGGTATACTACTTACATTAGGGTATCAGGATGTTATATCTGATAAAAATCAAACAGCATTAAATAAGAGTTCTTTCGTGTTGAAGCAGCAGGTTTCTTGGTTCTAGTTTGGTATTTTATTTTCTCAATTCTCATTCGACATATAAATTTCGCTCTGCTAAAAATAGTGGGAAAAGAGTCCTACTTGCTCTATATTCAATATGTTTAGTTGTCATTTATTCTCATCGAAATATTTCGGGAAGGGCAAGGAATGATAACAGAGAAATAACAGAAGACAGTTGGAAAAACCAATTGCGTATTTAAGGCCAAAATAGGTCATACCCATCTTCATTCCATTTCAGAAGAAATAGTCAGTTGAGAATATATATTTTTGACATATCGTCGGTTAGACTGCCGATTCCGCTATACGTATTTTAGCACCTTCTATGACATTAAATACAAAATGTGCTTTGATGCTCATATGTAATTTTTTTTTTTTTGACTAAAATCACACAAGCGTTTTGTCAAAACCTGATACAATCTGAATTTTCGTATTCGGATTTTTACATAAGACGTGGAATTTAGATTTAAAACGAAACCTGCAATAAAACCTACATCGAAAAAATGCACATAACGGAACTGGCACTCTCACCGACGATATGTTACTATCTGCCACAATTAAGTGCAAAACGTTATAGTTTTTGTTTCATAAGAGACTTTGGCCATCCATTCTACTGTATTTTTTTAAGATGGTCTAACTATCCTTTGGAGCAGGAACAAGACTGGGAAAAAGAAATAGAAATAAAAGTGAAGGTGATGTCTGGAATTGGGAATCACGACTGGTGTACTGGAAGATTGGGACCTGAGGACCACACATTCATGCATTTATTTTCATTGAAGAATTTCTACAATGTCTTCGCCAAAAATAAGTTCGTTCCATCTTCTATTAAACCAGTCTACTCCACAAAATTCCCTTTTCGTCATTTCTTCCATGAGGCCTTCAACACAACTTCTACTAGTGCGACTTTTCTTCCGATTTATAATTATGAACTATCACTCCTCACTCTCCCCCATTACATTTAAAAACTATTTTAGCTTTGTAGTTTCAATAGTGTAGAGGATGTTTTTCATTTGTTCCGCTCTCCGTCTAATTTCTATGTTTGGAACTTTCTGAAGCCCTGGTACACATGAAAGCCTCTAACATTCATACACATTTACAACATAGACACTCAGAACTCTATACAGCTCTCTCTTTACAGGAGTTTTTATCTCGTCGCATCACTGATTCGTGGACCAGTGGAGGCAGAGTAAGATCTTGAGACACATTGAATTATTTTATATTTTATTCTACGATTATATTATATTGTAAATAATAGTTTTTATCCATTTTTTGTTCTATTTAGTATTAATTTAATTTTGTAGTGTATATTGCATGAACTAATTCATTACCATCCCAATGGTTCATTCCTCTTAAGTAAGGCAAATTAATATATTTTGTAAATATAACAATTATTGTATTCTATATTACAATACCTTTAAAGAGTATTGTTATTTTGAATACAATTAAAATGTAATAAAAGAAAATGTCCTCATCAACGGACGTTCAACAGGGTAATTGTGAAATTATAATCGGAGAATTCTTAACAAAGAAAATAAATTTTTTAAAACAATAAACGATTTCCTCCGTTCTCTTGGGAAATTCTTATTTATTGAAATTAATGCGAAAAAAGTGAAAGATAATAACGAGGCTAAAAAAGAAGCTACCCATAGGTATCACTTCAATAAATGTTTTTTTTATTAGAATGTCCCGAGATCATCTTCTTTTCAGAAGCCTAGGAGAATCATCAGGAATTGAATGGGAAGCAAGTTGAGGGACCAGTGGGTTTGAGTGGTTAAGGAGTTAACAAAGAAATTTGACCATGATGAATTCTGAACTATGATTAGGTTCATTAGTTAGGTAACTGGGTAATAGACCCTGGATATTTCAAAACTGTTGACATCAAAAAGATTTTTTTATGTAAATAAATCACTTAGACATTAAAATAGGATAAATTCGAATATAAAATGGAGAGCTGATTGGCCGTGTCGGCATCAGAAATAAACGGAGCTTAGAAAGAGTTATGCGCCCCTCAAGCAGGCACTCTATAGACCAGTTGACTTAAACTACGACAGAAATATGCGGTTATTTTCCCGCTAACAGCTGGTACATCGATGTCTATTTCGGTAGCGCGGTTCGTATGGGTTTAAATCTCTCCAGATCCTCTGACGTCCAAAAAACCGTATCCTTGGCGACTTGCCCATTATTTTAATCATAGACCATTTTGAAGCATAAATCCAGAAACCAGAGAAGAATAACTTACCAGAATTAACTCGGAGGAATGCTAAACTTGTTGGCCTAATAAATTTCCTGGATGATTTCGGCAGTGGGTCCAGCCTGATTATACATTAGAAATTCATTTTTTTCCGGTGCAAATTATGAATCATATCTTCTATTTTGAGGGTTACAGAACTTTAACCCTACAAGGCCCCCAGTACCTTCTGTGGGCCAACGATTTTTATTATCCCTACCAGCTATAAAAATATTAGCAGCGACATCTCTTGACATCCCTACAGAACTGTCGGATATTTAGCAATGTACGATACAAATATTACGTATAGATTCCGTTACGGTTTCTGTAACTGTGAGCTTAGTGTGAAACTTGAATGAAAGTGTTACGTTTGTATTTCGAGTGAATTCAGAAATATAAAGAAAATAGTAACTGAATAGTTCTGAGTCGGAAAAAAAATACTGTAAGTCGTAGCGAAGTGCATCTTTTGCAAAGGTAAGTTATTTTTATATTACTAAAGTAAACGAATCAGCAATAATGACAGAAGTAAATGAGAGAACTGAAATACAAAATTTGTTTCCATGCCATATATTTTACTATAAACTTTTTCCCCTCTAATCAATATATTTATGTTTTACACTCTCAAAAAAAAAATATAATAATAAAAAATAAATAAATAAATAAAATTGAACAATACTGGGTTCCTCTTAGAAAAAAAAAAATCGATAACATTTTGTAGATATTTTTTACTACATAATAAAAAAATAAAAATACTAAGAACATACTAACTGTATTATATACTTTGGTTACTTTAAATTCATACAGGGTCCCATAAAGATAAAAAAAAATGTTTTTTGATTTATCAAAAAAAAAATAAATAAATAAAAAAAAGGAACGATTTAATAAAAAAAAATACGAAGAGCGTACCAACGGCATTAGATATGGGACAGGTATCGAGGTTAGTTCTTTTTTTCGGGATCCCGACGATGTTTACAAATCGCCTGAGATTATTTAAATTGAATTTTAATTGGCTTGAAAAGTAACTGTTAAAAGGAGCTGCTATATTCAAAGGGGGTGCCGACCACGTGGCACGGTTCCACGGTAAAAGCTGAGTCGGTTCTGGCAAGGAAACGCAACTTGTTAGTTCCGGACAATTCTTTTAAATATTTTTGAGTCCAGGACTGCCATAACCATAACCATAACTGTCACGCATTTTCTTCAAGAAATTCAAATAAATCTTCATTTATTATGTTACGCTCTCTTCAGAATTTTAATATTAATTAATAAATAATTAAATACATGAAAGGGGAATTACGTAAATGTTTATATGCATTGCATTAGAGACATGTAAATTTTTAAATAATTGACCTCTTATCTAGTTCTGAGAAATTTCGAATGGATACAAGCAGTCCTTAATGCAACAATTAGATTGTTAGCGAAAGTCGTATATCTTGGTCAATTGTAGGTGTTTATTTCCTCTCAATGATTACGTTCACGTGGAATGATATAATTTATGGCTAAACATACAATAACTTTCATACGTTAAAAAATTACAAAAGAAAATTGTATAATGTAAGTATGATGACAGAAAAATCGAGTGGTTGTCTCGTCAAACAGATCATGAAATTGGACAATTAGAAGCTAGACACCACGGTGACAGGCACTCCTGCGAGCACAAACGTTCAGACTTAGATCATTCATAATATTTATGGTTATAATATGATAATTTTTAGCTGTCAATATACCAATATAAATTGAACTATGAAATCTAGTTAGAAAAGATTTTAGATAGATATGTACCTAGATATAATAAAACAAAAAATCTTAGTCCATAATGTACATAGAAGAAAATTTAAATGAAATGAATGTTTCTCTAACAAAACGATCGGATAATAATTTGTTTGGTTTTACTAACTGCAATTAGTTTCATAAATAAGTAAAAGCAAGGATTAATTGGAGAAAAAGCTGCTAGCCTTGACGCTCATGAGATGCAGGCTTTACAACAAAGGTAATATAAAAACATATTCTTACTATGTCCAGAATAATTGAATGAACTTCGAAATAAATTATCTCTCACTCTTAAATCTTAAATCTCTCCCTCCCTCCCTCCCACTCCCTCTCTCTCTCCCCTCTCTCTCTCTCTCTCTCTCTCTCTCTCTCTCTCTCTCTCTCTCGTCTCTCTCTCTCTCTCTCTCTCTCTCTCTCTCTCTCTCTCTCTCTCTCTCTCTCTCTCTCTCTCTCTCTCTCTCTCTCTCTCTCTCTCTCTCTCTCTCTCTCTCTCTCTCTCTCTCTCTCTCTCTCTCTCTCTCTCTCTCTCTCTCTCTCTCTCTCTCTCTCTCTCTCTCTCTCTCTCTCTCTCTCTCTCTCTCTCTCTCTCTCTCTCTCTCTCTCTCTCTCTCTCTCTCTCTCTCTCTCTCTCTCTCTCTCTCTCTTTCTCCTCTCTTTAATTCTGTATTTCACCAAGTTTTCTGCTTTATTACTACCATAAACTATCTAATAAAATCCTTCGAATGAGAATACTCATCGTAAATCGTTGCTTACTAGATACTGTCATAAAAGGAAAATAAAACAATTTTATTATTAAAAAAAATAACTATCGATATTACTAATTATAGCCAATTTAGTTCTACATATTTTGGGGGATTCATCGCGGGAAAAAAAAAAAAAAAAAAAAAAATGATATGGTGGAACTCTCTTGCATTTGCAGTTTGAAAAATCATATCCACCTGATTCCTTCACCAAGACCTTTCTAATTTAGAGTGAATTGAGGAAAAAATGTCAACATTAGTAATTTATTAGTTTTAAAAATAAAAAAAAATTGAAATGTTTAATTTCACTCAACTAAGCGATTTTTAAATATTTTATGGCGAATATTGGTTCAACACTAGGACACATACAAAAGACGAATGGATAAAAAAAAAAAATTCACAGCTTTGAGAGACGTCTAAATTTTAAGCACTTGAATTTACATTTTGGGGTGTCCGTATCATACCGTCGAAGATATAATAAGGATATAATTTTTTAAATTAGAACTGTAAAAAAAAAAGTTTAAAAAATAGGAGTTTTATAACTATAGGTTATTAATTTTTCATAGGAGCCCAATGTCCATTCCTAAAAATTTTTATTTAAGGGACAGTGAAACAGGTTCCTTTGTACGTCTTACTTAGTCATATAATTTTATCATAATATTGAAT
The DNA here is from genome assembly GCA_003667255.2 of Euschistus heros. NCBI lineage: Eukaryota > Metazoa > Arthropoda > Insecta > Hemiptera > Pentatomidae > Euschistus > Euschistus heros. Next base: position 1,180,975 of record RCWM02000008.1, on the reverse strand, counting down.
CTTAAACTTAGTCATCGAACCATTGATAGATATTCAGTCAATGCCATTTTCATCAAAGATAGAATAATAAAAGTGAAAATATATTTTCTAATGAACGTAGAATGATCTCAGACTATTATCTGCATCTTCCAACAGTTACCTAACGCCTAGCTTATCACAATCTATTCACAATAGCTAATAAATATGAAACTGTTTTCTTTCACTATGGATAAATCAAAGGCATGCATATCACAACAATGATTTATTTTAATTCATTTTCTACATGGAAGTAGTTCAGCATCATATAATATAACAGTGTGGCGCCAATAAGACCGTAAACTATGACTCCACTAGGAAATATAGTTGTACTTACTAGAGAGAAAATTTCATAGAACTCGTCATTGGATTTTTTTTTTTTTTTCAACAAACCTGAACAAAAGAAAAGATTATTAGGACTGACAGATGTTTATCATAAAATAATAATAATAATAATATTAATTCTACAAGATCCGCAGAAGGCAGTCCTTCTGGGAACAGCCAGTATCATCATAAAATTTTTAAACATCAAAAATTAAATAAATTCCGAGCCTAACCCTTGACTTTGATCCGGGTAGGTGCTATTTTTCCGGTAAAAACCGAGAATAGGAGAGAGGAATATTAATTACAAACAATATTGTTTAATTTCTTAAATTGAAATACTCCTTTTTATTCGGGTTTATTGAATAAGTGTGATAGTTTTAAATTTATGATTTCATAGAGCAAATAAGACATACAGAAATAAAAAATAATTAAATAAAAATAGTCTGCTCAGAAGGCAGTAAAACGACATTCCAATAATTTTCGTTACATTATCATAATCATTTTGTTAATTCTTTTTTTTTTTCAACCTTTATTGTTTAAACTGAACTCGGGGCTCCACTAAACTATCCAATTCATCACGTATTCAATCCTTACAATCCAAAATCCTTCGTAAAATCCTCAATGCTCCTTACTTTGTCACCAATAAACTTATCCATAAAGATCTTAATGTTCCATATGTTGCTGATTTAGCCTATACCAGATGCTTATCCTTTCATAGTAAGCTCCATAACCACACAAATCCGTTAGTTTCTCAACTTGCTTCCCACTCCATTCCTGATAATCCTCCGAGGCGTCTGAAACGAAGATGGCCTAGAGACCTTCTAGTGTAGAAGTTTTAATAAAGTGCTACTGATTAGTAGTTCTTTCCAAGTTTTAACATGTTATTATAATCGTTGTCAATACATTTACTTGATGTATATATTCTGTACAGTTGTAAATTTCAATGTATATTAAAATGAATACGATGAATCGTGGGTTCGAAGATTTAGGCGGAGGCATGGTTTGATATAGATTTTTTTTAAAAATTAAACGAAAGAGAAAATCATATACAATTAATAAGAGAAGTAGTATATACTTATCGAGTCAATAAAAATACATAATAAATAAAATTAAAAAAAAAAAAAAAGTAATTTCCTTTATCTGAATGACAAGGTTCAGAAATCTATTAAATGATAATACAACTTTGCGGCACTACTGTTTATTTATTAAGCATATTTTTCAACATGTTTCGGGACATCCCCATCCTCAGGATTCTCTTTACCGTGATTTTTTCACATTGTCATTCATTTAAAGTCCATATACACTCTACGTTAACTGAACAATCTTGAACAATGTGAATAACCTCCCGAAACATACAACTGTAAGACAAGAGATCAAATATTGGTTCTCACCCGAGGAAATAACAGATATCTGAAATATATCTATCGTGGAAAGGGGAAGGCGCAGGTAGGTTAAGTTTTTGGGATTTACAATGGGATATCTCCTATTACTCATTGAATGTTTCCGTTCCTATTGGAAACAAATTTAAAATGATTTCTTGTCTTACATTTTCGAAAACTTTAGTAGGGTAAATCACTAGTTATGGGCACCTCACCAGTTATGGGCAGGCTAATACAATTATCGCAACAATAAGGTTCTAATCCATTTATTTGTGATAACACCAGAATAAATATTTCTGAAAAAGATTTAAGATTCATTTACTAATGAAACTCTCCCTCCTGTCCCTTTTCAGTAACTATTAAAAAATATATTTCTCAAATAGTGCCCTGAAACACCTCCTTTTTTAGTAAGATCGTTTTCAAAAGTGAGGTTTTTTAAAGAATTATAGTGGAGTCGCTTCATTAATTTTTAGTTTTTGAGTTATGTAACTTTTTAATAGAGTTCAGGCTTCCATACAAGCTCCATCCAAGTTGGACTATATGATTTTAATTAACAATAATTTTGAACTGACCATAACTGGTGTATAAAAATATGAGATATGAGTTATGGTCACCCCTATCCATTTCAATTTTCTTTGGTGTTACAAACGTTCTTTCTGCTAATAAAGAAAAAAATACAATTTTCTTCATTTGATTATGTCCTTTTAAAACTTAAATACTACATCCATTCCTAGTAGTTGTCATGTTTGACCTTACGTCTCTTAACTGACCAATACCAGTTAATGTAGTTAGTTATATTCTGTACTTCGCGGATGGCTATTACTGTTTAAGAAAACTGTAAATATCGAAAGAAGATAATTTACAAAAATACATTCCGATTTCTTTTAATTCATTATTTTTTTAGTAGTGATGATTACCATATCGTAAGCCGTTAGTGCTTATGTAGAAAAATCAACGAGAAGTGCGGCTATAAATTATACTCTGATAAATAGTTGTTTAAATTCATTTTCATCTATCATTTCAATAACGGTTTATTAAACTAATAAGTAACTACAAAGTTTGTGAATGGGTGCATCAAGTGATTGTGTTTTCAAATATGTATTATATTTTATTTTTAGACCGCGTTGTATTAGTATTTAGATTATTTTTATAGTTATAGTCGTTTATTAATTAATACTCCTTTTCAAAAAATTGTTTAAAGATTATTTTGCCACATGACCATAACTAGTCTTGGCTATGACCATAATAGGTACAACATGCCCGTAACTGGTATTTTTAGCTTTTTGTAAAAAAATTACAAATATTTATTTGAAAGGAAGCTTCAGTGTATTTATCAATTTTACATTCAATAGAATATACTTTTGAGAATTTATGTATATAACCAAAGATGTCATGTTACAAACTGTATTAACGGAATTCCGTTTTAAATTGATAAGTTTCCTTAACTATGACCATAACTAGTGATTTACCCTATATAGAATCCATGTAACATACTGAAGATATGTTGAAAATTTTGTGTTTTAGTAATGAAGGTGAATGTTCAGCATTCGGAACTAGTATTCTAATAAAATAATTCCAATAGAAGTGGCCATTAATACATCAATCCTAATTGCATCGATCATTCTATACCATCATATCTCGAGTGATTCTCACAATGAGTTTGTATGATAACATTCTTTCCGTCCCAGGATGTTAAGCCCCAGCAAGCATTTAGAAAAGTATCAACGAATACATGCTGTTAACAGACAGCAGACATAAAAGAGATGAACAATAGTTTAAGTTCCCACTTCGGGGTTTAATTGATCAGACCCATTAGTTCTAGAGCAGCTGGTGGAGAAGCGCACAATTGTATGCAAAGCGGTGGATGAGTGCGAAGGGTGGGCGGCGAAGAGGCTGAAGATGGGAGCGGCTAGGAGTGCCACGGAAGCAGCGGCTAGTTATTATTAAATGGTTTCTTTTGTCTTGGGCTATTTCTAGTCCTTCCGCCGCTTATCCCTGTCGTCGGTTTCCTCCGTGTCCTCTTTTCCCTAGGGCCGTCCTCGGGCCAAGGATATCTCGCAGGACGATAGAGAATTCTATTTACATCAGAACGATATCCGTCACTAAGGGTATTCCCTAATCTAGTATTCTAGGTTTGAGATATTGTGTCTATAACACCAACTTTGCTGGCTTACTCAGAAGTTAAAAATCATTTTTTTTTTTTCAATATGTTATGGAAGAGGTCTTTAGGTCCATTTTATTCTAAAATTAACACCTATGACAGTTCTTGAGATAAATTAGAAAATTACAAAAAGCTGAACATACAGTCTCATAAAATCTTAAGTTCACAAGCAGAATATCAATATAAATCAATTTTTGAAATTTACAAATATGTACATCAAGTAAATGAGCTTATAACGATTACGATGTAATAACTTGAAAAAAATTACTCATCAGTAGCACTTTAATAAAATTCTATTCTAGAAGATCTCTAGGCCATGTTCTTTTCAGATGCCTCGGAGGATTATCGGGAATGGAGTGGGAAGCAAGTTGAGAAACTAATGGATTTGAGTGGTTATGGAGCTGACTATGAAAGGATAGGTATCTGGTTCGGGCTAACTCAGCAACATATGGAACATTAAGGTCTTTATGGATAAGATTATTGGTGACAAAGTAAGGGGCATTTATGTAAGGATTCGGTACGAGATGAATTTGATGGTTTAATAGAGCCCTAAAGCTTAACTCCGTACGTCAAAATAGACCTAATAACAGTCATGTAAATAAGTCTTTTGTAATGAATTGGGAGGTTTGATCGCTTGTCAAGTAAATGTTGGAGTAATCTGTAACGACGAGCAGTTTCTTGTCGCTTTAGTCTTGAATGATTTTTATGCTGAAGTGTTAGGTGGAAAAATCTTTCAAAACAATAAGGAAAATAGATATGAATATGGAGGAGCTATGTAACATTTTTCTGTCAAAGAAAACTGTAAGAAAACAAAATATTTTAAGCATAAATTACTCAAAATTGTCTCGTTACATAACTCCTTCATCCATCAAGCCCTTCAATATTTAGAAGCTAATCTGTAATTTTTATTATACGTGATATAATGATAATTATTTACTCATTTGTGTTGGTTAAGAACAAAAGTCCTTATGTACTCCAATTAGGGCAGGTACTCATGTACTCCAATTGATCCACAGAAAACTGACGGCATGATGTGGAAAATGAGAAGGAACCGAGACGTATAAGAGATACGTTACTTGAAGAACCCGGTGTAAAGAAGAAAAAAAATCTTACCTTCTTCAAGGTTATAAATCTAATTATTCCTGCTTAATACAAAACATTTTTCGTTTCTATTAGAAACAGTCAACCTTAGTAACACACGTTTTGTACAATTCAAGCTTAATCCTTGTTCTATCTAGAAATGAATTAATTCGGAGAATATTTAGGAGATCGCAATTAAAAGCTGACAGCACTTGATAAAAAAAATCTTGACCAGCCCAGAACCCATAAGAATTGTAGAGGCATGACGTTGAATAATAAACGGATTTAAGATACTTCACAGTACCTCTATTAAGCACTAAGACATGATGAGACGACAGGTGCGTTGAAAGAACAAATCTAATTTTAGTAGAAAAAACAAAAAACAAATTTCCATTTAAATTGTTTAAAAGTAACTAAGCACATAGTATAGATAAACATATTTAAAATCTGTATAAATATTAACAACGTAGAAATGCAAATTTCATAATAAATTAGATACACATTTACTATTATAGATTCCAAAAGCAGCAAACAAGTTCTCCATGGAAATAGTTTCCTGCTTCGAGTTGTTCTATTCAAAAGGCGAAAAAATACTTCACTATTGTTTCTTTTACGGGCATGAAATATATATGTTAAGTAAGTTTCTTGAGGTTCATTCAATAAATAAAAACAACTATTTTGGCGACGCACAGTTAAACTTTTTTTCTGGATACCTAGTTCATCAAAGTTATCATTTCAGCCCTCTGTTACAGACTCCGTACACTGTGATGTTCTATCGAAAAAAATTTTATTGTTTTTATGGATCCATTCGTTTAAATTCGTCGTATTTAGTCAGTGTTAGCATTCAGACCTATTCTGATATCAATTATAAGCATTTTTATTGGTGAATACCTGTGGATAACATTTGTGAAGTCCATTTGTTGTAGCAATTTGGACCACTTTGTTGTATAAGTTGAATTACCAAAGTAAATCCAAAATATTCTCCAAGGTCGCAAGTGGTCGCAGACCATTTTAATCTCAAGTTACTTTTCAGTATTGATATTTTGAATTAAAATGGGTTTCGACTTAAACAAGTTTAAACATTTTTCTAAAATCAATGTTTTTGTTGAAATTTAAAAATTTAAATACATTTATTATTTTTATTTTTTGTAATTATTATTTTCACAGAAAAATATTTTATTGCCAATTGTGATATCATGCTTAAAGCTGTGAACAGCAAAAAATTTACATCGGACACGTACAGAATTTCTAATACAATTTAACAAAACGGGAAATTTGCGAGAACCTTTCAAACAAACCTAGTTCATCGATCTTTTGTACCGTTAGTGCGAAATAAAATTATGTTTAACGTACTGTTATTTATCGACAATGACCATAGCAAACATTTTATAAATGATTCAAGCCATAAATATAAATTTTTGTTTTCAACCAATGTCCAACAAATTACGTTGGCTCGTCCCACTGTGCGACGTTTCCAGAGATATTTATCCATATTAACACATCGAGTCAATACTGGAAAATATCAAGTGGAAAAAGGGATTTTACGATGAAACAACACAACCCACAGTAATGAAGGAACTTCAGAAATCCAACAGAAAACTGGTGAGCGCGAAGAATACAAGGACATTCCTACTAAGATGCAGGGCATGATTATGGGAACAATTTAGTCCCGAAACGTCACCAACATAGTTGTTTTTATTTATTGACTAAACCTCATGAACCTTAGTTAACATATAATAGTAACAGTCAAGAAATTTATCCATATATATATATATATATATATATATATATATATATATATATATATATATATATATATATATATATACACTGCCGGTCAAAAGTTTGAGACCATCCTGAAACGATACCAGTAAATTTAAAAGTTTGATGTTAGGTGAAAAATAAATGGATTTAAATAAAATTAAACGCATTTATATAGTTTATACCAAGATCTTTAAAGTTCATCTACCTTTAAGAGAAGAAATTAAAATTAGGTTTTCAATACATAATTTAAAACAAACTGTATTTTCCATATTAATTCCAACAATTTCGTTTGCCGACAGAATAACCTTGGATTAAAAAATTTGAAATTTGAATTAAAAATTGAGAAAAGAAAATCTCCCATTCATATTAAATGAAGGCAGCGGGAATTTTTGTTGAGCCATTTCAAATTTAATTAGATATTTATGAACTAAGTTCCTTTTTTTTCCTGCGTGGAATAGCTCGTAATTGATTTATTACGGAGAAAATCTCAAAAGTGAAACAAAGTGTTTTTACTTATAAATAAAAACATCAACATAAAATTAGATAGAAAAAGAGAGGCGGAACGATATTAAAGATATTAAACTTTTAAATTTACATACTTTGGCTCAGGGTGGTCTCAAACTTTTGACCGGCAGTGTATATATATACCTGTACCTCGGAGGTACAGAACACTAAGTCAAATTTCTGTAACTTTATAGGAGAGCATTTTAAAGAAAAAAATATTTCATTTCCTGAACTGTTTATTATACTTATGTGTACGAAATAAATCTTGACTTCCCCATCCAGCCTAGAATAGGTTGGTAACCCATTAAACATTTTTATGTAACCTACCTTACAATTAATTTGTCTAGGAAATAGAATTCTATACCTCTGTATAAAGGGGAAAAAGGTGAATAAGAATACGTAATAATGTATTTTTGGTAAAAGAAAAGACATAGTGTTCTGTACCTCCAAAGTACAATATATATATGTATGTATATAGTTAAATTTTTATAACTATAAAAAGTTGGGTACGATAGGAAAAAGATACTGTTTAAAGAATATAAAAAGGTTGTAAGTTTTAAACAAACTCCTTGGTCATCCTTCAGGCAAGACTTGCATACTTCATAAATACAAATATGACCCTGGGAAACTAGGACGGGGCAACAAATGCCTTTTTCATGGAAATCCAACTCATCAATAGAAATTTTCAAGACGGTGTCCTCGATTCACTGCCAAGACAATCAGACGGCTGTAACATATGTAAATAAGTCCTGATGCCACAACAATGAATTCAGTAACCATAAATACGAGCGATAAAAATGACTCAAACTATGTAAATCAAAGAGCCACGAGGGGGAGGGACATGGACAAACGAACCAAGAAACTAATTGTCCCGAGTCGGTTTTGCATAATTGCACCGAGTGCTTATTACAGCCAATAGCGAGCCGCCGTCATCGGAGGAAGCGATTCCCATTGGTCCAATCGCGGATGGTACCGCCCCTAACGGCCACTTATGGCTTCCATTTGAAATTCTAATTCCTGATGGGGTGTGTCACCACCGTGCACGCTATCTTTACCCAAGGCACAACTTATCCTTTGATATCTTGCGCAAGAGACTTTCACAACTGTCTCAGCGTTGTTGAGAACAGAGTACAATCAATCTCGACAACAATAGATATTTCGTTATATCCTTCATCAGAAGAGTATTCAACAATCTCTGACAATGGGGATTATATAATTATAATATATACAATGATATCATAATAACTTTTAAATAAAACACATTATAAACCAACAACTTCATATATGACCAAGGATAGTATGTACTTCATATATAGTAAGGCTTATATTTTTATCATTAAATTAAGATGATCAATCCTCAGTCAAATGTGAAAATTTAAATTGTTTGTAAATATACCCCAAAGAAAAGATAGTACAAAATAATTTATGGCTTTGATAAAGTACATAATGTTGGCTTAGTCTTGCGCCACTACTATAGAAAGGAAGAGATTTGGACGGGATTTCGCTCAACCATCGACTTTTCCCACCAAATAAGATAAGCCACTTCACAAAAGATGGTTGTACGCCTTAATATAATCCTCCCAGCAATATCTTAAATCAAGGTTTAATGTATTGAACTGTAACATCAACAATTTGATTTCGTCGGATTTTTTTTTTTTTTTTTTTTTTTTTTTTTTTTTTTTTTTTTTTTTTTTTTTTTTTTTTTTTTTTTTTTTTTTTTTTTTTTTTTTTTTTTTTTTGGTGTGTAAAATCGATTACGAAAGAAATTGTATAACGAGTAATGTCCGAAAACACCATACTAAGTTTAAATCCAGAACTTGAATCTTTAAATTTTTCTGATGTAACTTAGGAATACTTTAGTATAAAGCCTTATCCAGAAACGGATGTTGCTATTGTAACTAACCAAAGAGCGAAAGTGTAACAAAACAATAATAATAAAAATTAATTTTAAATCAGGAGTAATGCACAAGAAAAAACTGCACTTTAGAGAGACTTTATGAAGCGCAGAGCATTTTCCCTTCACCACCTCTTTAGTGCTCTCGAAGACCATATACAGCGTTGTAAGATAACCTATTTACACCAGAAAACTTTTTTTTTTTTTAATGAATTAAACAATAAAAACCTTTAAAAAATATTTCTTAGAAAAAAATGGTTTTAAATGCAATAAACATTTATTAACTTTAATTAATTAATAAAATATTTTAGGTATATCTGATTGTATCTAAGAGAATAAAATATCTAAAAATCCACAGCTCTGATTTTGCATAATTTTTTTCAATAACATAAGTAAGCATATTAATCCAATCAATTTATAAATTTTTTAAATACTTTATTTGATATTTAGCATTTAAATACATTTTTTTTGGAAAATAGTAAACAAAAAGAAATTTTCCACGGGGAATTCCCATACTCCTTAAGGATTTATTTCCATAATTGTAATTAAACCATATAATGAGGTAAAATTATCTCAGTTTAGATCAAGGATTAAAGCAAGGAAACAGTAAATGTTTTTCGGATAGGTATATATTTAAATTCGGGTAGGGTCAGTATGTACAATCATAGTTAATAAAGGTTTACGACAAAAGCAGGTAATGTAGTTCTTACTGGTGAGATTGATATTACGTGCAAACACCAAGTGAATTACTACATCTGTACTGGGCTTTTTGTTATTAATGATTTTTAAAAGATATTACGTGCATTTCAAAACAAAAAATTTATATCCATTAAAGCTAACTTCAATTTATATCCATTAAAGCTAACTTCAATAAGTAGTGTAAATTGCAACATTTATTATCATGTATTAATATCAAATATGTACAACTGTAAAATTTTAAATTTCATTTGAATAAAACTTTTTATTATTATATAAAAAAGATCGTCACATATATTTTTTAACGTTTGTAAAGTATTTACCTTCCCCACAGGCATACCAACCTATGACAATCAAAGGTTCAGGACCTTATTTCATACCAATAATTATTAATGCCTTTATCAAGACATATTTAATGTAGATTAAAATATATATATATATATATATATGAATTTATTTTAATCAGTTTTAGGCCCTCTGGATTCTAGGAATTTTTTCAATTAAATAGGCAGGACTAAAACGACAAGAAACTGCCCGTCGTTACAGACTACTTCAACATTTACTAGACAAACGTTCAAAGCTCCCAATTAATTAATATAGATGACTGTGATTAGACCTATTTGGACGTAGGGAGTTGAGCTTTGGGGCTCCACTAAACCATCCAATTCATCTTGTATTCAATCCTTACAATCCAAAATACTTCGAAAAATCCTCAATACTCCTTACTTTGTCATCAATAAACTTATCCATAAAGATCTTAATGTTCCATATGTTGCAGATTTAGCCCACATTCCTTTTATAGGAAGATTCATAACCATCTTGGTAAAAACATTTTACCAGTAGTGTAAAATACAAAAAAAAAAAAAAATAAATAAATTAATAATGAATCTATTGTCTAGAACATTCCGTCATACTTACATTCCAACATTCCAGGGATCTGCTTTTACTTGATTACTGCCGACTCATTCTTTCGTATTTTACTAACGGTACTCATTAACCTTTCATTTCACGGGAAAGATAATAGAGTATTACAACTATAGGGATGAAATACCGTTTCAAATGATTGCAATAACAAGCCTATAAATCAGAGAAGATATTAAACGATCAAAGAAGAGGCGAAGGTAATTTATTGTAAAAGGTAGTTCATTCCCAAAGGCCATTTATCCATCAAAGATCAAAGCTCTCATAATAATCTACTGAGAAGTAATTAAAATATGACCGACATAAAATAGAAGCCGCATTGAAGCCATCTTCCAATCGTATTATGAGGAGAGCTGAGAATCTCAAGTAAATTTAACTTTTATAAAGAAATATATGGCTCATTTAAATATTTATGAGCGTAATCCCTTTGAATATAGAACATAAAGTTTATGTTCAATGATGCTCCGAAAAATTAATTATATTACGTTTACTAGGAGTATACAAGAGATCAATGGGATTTTGTTGACAGGAAAATGTTTCATATATACAACATTTTCCAAACATAAACAGTAAAAACCATTAGTTAACAAATATTCCGATATACCATATTCGCTCTAAATAGACCGACCCCCACTTAAAAAAGTATTTCAGAATAAAAGTTAGGGAGAGGTAAATTAAACGAAATTATAAAAAAAAAAACAGATATCCGTTGAAGGCGATAAGTGTGTTTTAACTGAGAGTACAGTAAGCTCCATAACCACTCAAATTCGTTAGTTTCTCAACTTGCTTCCCACTCCATTCCTAAAAATCCTCCGAGGCGTCTGAGACGAAGATGGCCTAGAGACCTTCTATAGTAGAATTTTTAATAAAGTGCTACTGATGAGTAGTTCTTTTCAAGTTTTAACATGTTATTGTAATCATTGTCAATACATTTTCTTGATATATATATTTTGTACAGATGTGAATTTCAATAAATACCAAAATATTTTGGTACATCAGAACAATATCTTAAACGACGAGTGTATCAACATAAATACAGTTGCACGTCTATAAATAAAAACCCGAACAAACCTGACCAAACAGCTCTCACCACACATTACAGGCAAACAAAACATACTTTTAAATTTGATTTCCCCAAAATTCACCATGAACAAAATAATTTTAAAAGAAATATTAAAGAAATGATAACCATAGAAAAATGTAAAAACCGCGCAATAAACAAAAATTCAGACGTTTTAAATCGTTTAAGACGTTTTAACACCTGTTATTCCAACTTAATACATTCAGACCAATAATATAAATTTACATTTATATACATCATACAAACCATTCTTCCATTTATTAGTATATTACACTGAAATATTTTTGTACCTGCATCTTTGGGAATACCCACACAGTCCTTTTAACTTAATTTTTAAGAAATAGGGTTTTTCCCCACTAACCCTTGTTAACTGTCTGTTTAAACTCACTCCCCTAGGTTAGTTGTGTACTAGAATTGTTAGTCTATGCATATCCACCAGTAACATTGTAAGTAGCTTCATACTCCTCTATATTCTGTAATTATATATATTTTTATTACCCTACACATGTTGTTATATACCTACCTGTACTGTAGCTAACTTTATGTTTTGAAATAACTTGTATAACTTATATAATTTTATTGTAACCTGTTTTTTCACTGTAGGGCATGATTATGAGAACAATATAGTCTCGAAACGTCGCCAAAATAGTTGTTTTTTTTATTTTATGACTGAACCTCAAGAACCTTACTAAACACACACACACACATATATATATATATATATATATATATATATATATATATATATATATATATATATATATATATATATATATATCAAAAACTGAGAGTAAAATTCATGAATCATTTGGCACTTCTATATAGATAATGAAAGTATGACTTAAAATTGAGGTTTGAGAGTACAAACTAATAAAATAATAATTTAAATTAAAAAAAAAAAAAAAAAAAAAAGCGTACCTCTTATATCTTGATGTTCGGTCAAAAGGACTTAAGTCATCATTTTTATGAAAATGATCTTATGAAAAGAAAAATTATTAAACAAATAAAATTTCGTTTATGTTTGTATTTTACTGTAATAGTCCCTTATGATATAATAGAGAGATTCATGAATAAATTAATATTTAGGCAGGACTAAAAATGAGTTTTCAAACCTTTGGAAAATCGTCTTGTAAATAGCACATTCCAAGACTTAATTCCTTTTGACCGAACATCAATGATATATAAACATGAACGTGGAATCGCCTGGAATGTACTTTACTAATTATAATGGGTATTCAAAAACAAAGTAATTTCTAAAATAATGATTTATTTCTCTTTCGATTAAAATATTATATAAATTATTAAAGAAAAAATGGGCTGAAGAAAAAAATAAAAAATAATCTGGTATTTTAGTTAAAAAAACTTAATTCAAATATTTCAATTTAAGTAAAGGAAAAAATTGAGTATTTTGATTTCTTTATGAATTAACTTTTTAGTTTTTTAAAATAATTAATAATAACGTAAACGTAAATTATTATTGAACTACGTTAAAAAAATTCAATATTAAGGTTCGATTAAAATTTTCATTTTGCGATAGCAAATTTACTAATGAAAAAATCCTGGAGCTAATAAGCTATGTTCCGGTTGATTTGTCTGTGTATATATATGTCTTAAACTTAAAAGTATTAAAAGAAAAAAATTTAAAAAAATCTACATTTCTTCAAGGACGGAATAATATTAGAAATAAATATTTTATAATTAATTAGTTACTTAATTTATAATAATTGATTGTATGAAACCTATTTTCATATTATCCTTGAGAAATATTGGGAGATAGTTAGAGGTTTGCGGTCGTAAGTGTTTGTTGTGTGGTCGTAAGCATGTAAAATTATCATTATCGGAAAATAATATAATTAAAAAAATAAAAAAATGTTAACACCTATTTACTATTTTAACATCTAATGCAGTGTTTTTTTAACTTACCGTATCATCACACTTTTTTTTTTTTTTTAATAAATGAATCATAGTAGCCCGTTTGAGCTCGTTACAATTTACGTAATTTAAATGATATTTACCTAAAATACTAATTTTCTCAATTAAGTACAAAATCATTATAATATTCTTTGTAATTTATTATTTAATTGTATTTTAAGTATGGAGTTTAATTGAATGGTGTTCGAGCTGAAGTTTTTTGTTTTTTTTAATGTTAACGTTCCTCACAATAATGCAGTATTAGAGAGTTAACTTTTTAAAACAAATGTGTAGTGCCCATTACAATACACACACATGCCTTTCCTCTTCAGGTCCACACAGCCTTAAGGCCCAAAGGAAATTCGAAAGAGCAGGGACAATTCAAAAATGACCTCTACCATCCCAAAGTTACTAGGAACTCACAATGAGAGAGAAAAAAACCGAAAGGTGACAGGCGCCTAGATTAGATGGAAGTCGTGATTGTGAGAATTTGAAGTCTGAGTTGGCGCAACTATAATGCGCTTTCTCTAATCACGATACCGAAAGAAGGTAATCAGTGTTGCCACCATATTCGGTAGCCGGTCAATCTTAATAGTTTTTTAATATCGTTGCCCCTTATTGCCCAGGATGGCGCCCCAACACCGCGTCTTATCGCCGGTGTCGACACCTCGATGCATGAGCTTACTCGGTCCTAAATCATCGCTTTGCGGCAGGCCGAGCCCTGCACTTAGCGACCTATTACCCATTGAGGTGCCAATTAGGGTGAGTAATATGATCGATGAATCGCTACTCCTTTCCTAACTTTTAAATGACCGCCATGGTTCGGCTAGTTGAAGGAGGGTAATTAATCATCATGGTATCTAGAACACCTAGATGGCTATGTATCAAAATGACTCAGTTCCAAAGATTATTGTAATGTGATTGTGAGTAAATATATTTTTAGTGATGGTAAAGAAGGATCAATACAATTGGAATTGATGAATTAATTGCCACTTCTATTGGGATTATTTCATTTGAAAACTAAGTTCGAATGCTAAACATTCATCTTCTGTTCTAAAACATATAAAACCTTCACATCAGCAGTATGTTGCATGGATTATATATACTAAAGTTTTAAAAATGTAAGACTAGAAATCAAACATTGGTACTCATCTGAGGAGATTTAACAGATGATATATGCATTTATATCGAGATATATGTATATATGATATATTTTTTTAGATCGAATAAGACATTGACATATAAACATTTGAAAAAATTTATATAAAAAAAAAAAAAAAAAAAAAATGAACTAACTAACTTTACTAGGCTAGTAAAGCAAATAATAACCTTCTCAAACACTCAGAGTAACTCAGTGATAGTGAAATATTGGTAAGAATATATCAGAAATTTTTATAAAACATTTATAAAGAGATGGTATCTCAATGGATGCCATGCCAAGAAAAGGATTAACATACAAAACTAGTCTTCAAATGATAATTTTTTTCAGAAGTGGCTAATAATTTATCAATCCTAATTAAATACGTAAAACAAACTACTTCAGGGAAAAAATAATAAATACATTGAAATAAATACCCTAAAATAAATTTAAAATCAATGTACTGATATGTGAGTGAGATGATTGGTATTTTTTGTGAAATATAAATAGAATGGTACAAACTACACTGTGAAGTTGGAGCTATTTCTTTTAATATTCGCTTTTTTAATGTGTTCTCTCAACCAACTAATTTTACTAACAACACTTTACACACTCCGTTTCAAAAACAAACAAGTGTGACATCACAAAATGGTACCGGCCCGAATGTGTCGTAACTTTTTAGAACCCGGCAGTTGGAACTAGTAGTGACAGTAACGAACTACTGTGTGTGTCAACGGGGGCTTTACCGACATGTCGTTTAGCCTCAGTAATTAAGAACTAGGAATGAGGACAAAAGCTAGGATTTCCCAAGCCGGTGTCACAAGAGAAGGTACAACTATTGCTTCAGTACAGGTAGCAAAGCGATGACACTTCTGTCGCCACATCCTTCATTACGTAGCATTGACAAAGGCGAATTTGTCAATAATCCAGATTTTGTTTAATGTGATTTAGGTGTTTATTTGGCCATGTACTTTAGCCATGTTATTTAAAAAGTGTTAGAATTATTAAAAATATTAAGATATTTTATTTTATTTTTTAAAACTATTTACAATTTTATACAATATATACAATAAGTAAAGTAGAGGAAAATGATAACAATTACAGGTCAATAACATGTAAAAAACTACTCGCTAGTAGCACTTCAATAAAACTTCTACTTTATAAGGCCTTTCCCTACTTTTTAAGGAGGATTATCGGGAATTCAATGTAAGGCAAATTGGGAGACTAGTGGATTCGAGTGGATATAGAGTTTAATATGAAAGGATAAGTATCTGGTTTGGTCCAAATCGCAACATATAGAACATTAAGATCTTTATAGATAAGTTTGTTTACGACATAATAAGAAGGATTGAGGATTTTATGAATGATTTTGGGTTGTAAAGATTGGATGCGAGAAGAATCGGAAGGTTTAGTGGAGCCATAAACCTCAACTCCTTACGTCCAAATGGGTCTAATTACTGTCATGTAAATAAGTCTTTTGTAATTTATTGGGAGCTTTGAACTAATTTACAAATTTATTGTCTAGTAAATGTTGGAGTAGTCGTTAACGAAAAGCATTTTCTTATCTTTTAAGTCTGGTGTGTAAAATTTTAAATTAAAATGATTTTTTACAACTTTTGCATTAGATTGGGCATATCTCTGCAGCATTTCTTCAGAATCACATTATACTTAAACGCAATCGGATGCAAGACTTGAATAACGCAAGGGCTGGATGTAAACCGTATTAATATAAAATTATTTGATAATTTTTTCAATACTGTTGATTTTATATAATTAATATTTTTCCAAGCCCTAATACGTTACACATGTCCTGGTTAAAGTTTCTGGGGATGTAAATTCCTAAATCAGACTGAAAATTTAGCCCGGGGAAACGAAAAAGTTATAGCTATTTTATACTCAGTTTTACAGAGGAAAGAAATGAAATACATTTTTTATTTAGAAACGTTAAGATAAAAAATAATAATAATAATAATAATAATAATAGAAAAATGCATATGGGCCACACCTATAGAATATTGAAACAATGATTACAGGGATTTATGGTAATAAATAAATATATGGGATAAATACATGCATTTTCCTAGACCTCAGCTATTCGCTTAATATATTTCTTGGAAAATAGTGATGTTCTAGTTTACGTAATAATTGTTAGTTGCAACTATATATTGACGTCAGTGCATTCTGTACAAGGCCTGGGGACATAATGGATGAGCTCCTAGCCATTTTGTCTAGCTTTGGGTTTCCCAGAATGATAACTATATTATTTCAAAATATTGAGAAATTCATAATTGTTAAAAATTATTATTATTTTTTTTTTAAATTGTCTCGTATTTAAATGTATTTAATACGCTAGTCGTATAGATTAATTATAATTAAGACCTGGATTAACATGCAACAAATAATGTTGAGATATGCCAAATAATATTCTATAAAAATATTGATAATAAGGTGTTTGATATTGAACCAAGTAGGAGGAAAACAAAATATATTGAATCGTAAAAAGGCCAAAACGTTTTTATAAACCATAATGGCAATATTCATTATTTATTAATCCCATATTTACAATTTTTGTTTAATTTGAAGCAACTATTTCGAAGACAGAGGCATTTAAAATCAATCCAGCCATTGGCAGGACAACTTTAACAAAATAGGTTTCCGTGAAACTGAAATTTTACCTGTTGCAAACATCTTCATATGAAGTGTTAAAAAATGGTACTCAGTCATTTAGTTTTAAAGCGAAATAATTCGTTTTAGGCATAATTTTTAGGGGTTCACGTCTCCAAATTCTTTAACCAGGCGGAATGAGATGTTCTAGGATTATTAAAAAAATAATTACACCAGAAAAAGTAGTATTAAAATAAACTACAAAAAAATTTTAAAATTACGAAATTATAATTCTAAAGTTAAGTAGAGACGTTGCGTTCATTGCGCCTTGTAAATGTTGGGGTATGGATCTAATATGATTCCAAAAAAAATCTAGAGGGATATGCCTATCTAATGAAAGACTGTATATTTATAATTTTAATTTTTTTAAACACTGCTTGCTTCTATTTAATTAATGATTTTAATATTGCCCTATATGCCCAGGTTAAAGAATAAGAGGACGTAAACACTAAAATAAAAATACCTACTAAAACCATTAAAACCTAGGTTGGTCTATTTAATAAAAACTTTGCTCTGTTATTAAATATAAAGAATTATTATTTTTCTTTTAATCACCGAAAAAAGAAAATCGAGGAAGTGGATGTAAATAATTACATAATTAGATAAGACAAAACTATCGTCACCGTCAGCGATATCTATCTCTTTCTAGGAATCGAACTAAGATCATCGATCATCGATACAATTTATTTTCTAAAAATAGGTTAAATAGACACACTCCCAGTTAGAATATTATACCTGAAATAGAAAATATATATAAATATCCAAAAGGTTATGTAGAGCAAGCAGAATCATATAAGAATGAAGATTGGCCATAGCAGGAGAATTGGGCATTAGACAGAAAACAAATTGGGGTTGAAGAGGACCATATAGGGAATTTTCCTGTGAACTTTATAACATCAAAGGCCAAGATTCTACAGAGCAGTCAGTATTTCTTGTTTCGTACGTTACAGATGACATCAACAACGTACAAAGAAATACTTTCATGTTAGAAAACGTTTTCAAGCTCAGTATAGAATAATGATGAAATGAAACTTATCCAAGCAGTTACGTCCTAAACAACGAGGAAAAATAGCTGTGCTATCAGATATGTCAGCAAATATACAGCTGTTGCCTTCGTCATCAATAAGCTCAAGAAGCTGTATTCAAACCTACAATTACAACAGTAATGTAATTGTCCAATAGATTTGATTTAAAAAAAAAAAAATTACAATCTTATCAATTTTGAGTTTAAAAATTTCTATAGATTAAGTTATTTTTACATCTAGTTACAAAAATACAAAACAATAATTTAAAAATACAATGGAAGAGTTTTTCAAAACAGAAATAGCCGGACTAAATTTGAATATTCTCTGAAGATGCAACTAAATGCAAAGCAGTCGCGGCCAAAAACGTCAGCCAAAAAATTATGTCAGCTCCGAATATAGCACGATCGGAAGCGCTGAATCATAACCAGAAGCATAGGGGTGGCAGTGTTGAATAAATTTGATTTAGAAAGCATTTTATGGAGAAAAAAAATATTGCTTTTGGGTGCGGTTAGCCATCCATGGAAGAATTTCATCACCAACTGATGGGGCTGTTACTAATGCTTAAATTATATTTTACATTATATACGCTGTAGGCAGCCGATGCCTCAACGTTATAATTTGTTTGGTAAAAAATTGATACATAAGTCGAAATTTATTTTTGTTTCGCATTAAAAGAAAATATAATTTAAAAACAAAACAAAATAAAACCTATATTTTGTGATTTAAGTACAGTCGAACTTCTATGTTATAATTATCCATGAATCTAGCAGTTTAATATTAGAAACTTGAATTATCATATTTATTTATTTATTGATATTTACAACTGTAAAAAATAATATACATCAAGTAAATGTGTTGATAGTGTGTTGAGGTGGTTATGGAGCTTACTATGGAAGGATAGGTATCTGGTTTGGGCTAAATCAGCAACATATGTGGCATTAAGATCTTTATGGATAAGCTTATTGGTGACAAAGTAAGGAGCATTGAGGATTTTTTGAAGGATATTGGATTGTAAGGATTGGATCCGAGATGAATTGGATGGTTTAGTGGAGCTCCAAAGCTCAATCCGTACGTCCAAATAGGTCTAATCAGTCATGTAAATGAGTCATCAGTAATTAATTGGGAGCTTTGAACGTTTGTCAAGTAAATTTTGAAGTAGTTTGTAACTACGAGCAGTTTCTTGTCGTTTTAGTCTTGTATGTGGATTATTTTTCAATTCAAAAGAGAAAAATATAATGCGGAAGTGATTTAGATTATAACATAACAAATGACGACATACGGGTATTGACTACCCGACGTAATTTATAAAATATTGTAAAGTACTGTAATTTATAAATTTATGAGACGTAAGTCATTTCAAACTAAACGTTCAGATGAATCTTGTAAGAAAACAGTAAAATATTTAACGGATTAAGATTTTCTATATTGAGAACGAGAATATTTAATTTTTTTTTTCTTCGGGAAATTAAATTTGGAAATTTTTATGTCAATGATTTTTATTTATTAAATGACCATTCTTCTCTCACAATCTTTCCATATATTTTGTATCAGCATTACTTCAGTTTATATAAAAAGCTTATTATCGGTGCCCGATTGTATAAAATATGGTAAATTTATAAAAACAATCTACAATTAAAAAAAATGCTAGAAACTTAATTTATATTATTGCAACATAATTGGATAAAATACGGTGGAATTGTTATTAGTTTTGAATAGCGCACATGTTTTTCAAAAGTGATACCGCTTTAAAAATCTGTATTCATGATTTAACCTTACATCAATATGTAATCATATGTTATTCATGTATCATTAACATTCTTCTAAGAAAAGTTAAAAATGTATCGAATTAACTTTAAATCACAACTTATACATCTAACTTGCGGTTGAGATTAAAAATTCAGGTACAGTTTGGATATTTCATACACGATATTACATTTTTTGAATGCAGGTTTTTGAGTTGTGCCACTTTTGAAATACGCAGATATGTTTAAAATACTAATTATTTTAAATAAAAATAATTATTATAAAAAAAAACAGTAGCTTACTTTTTTCTCTTTATGAACGCTTTCTTACGATTCTGTTATATCCATAAAGTGCTTACCTGCAAAGAAAAAAAAACAAAAAATTAATCATATTTGTAAGTCTTAATTTGGTTGCTTTTATTAATATTAACCACTAAAATAACCAGAATTTATTAAACAAATAACCAGGAACTTTAGATAAAAACAAATATAAGCATTTGAGTTAATAAGTAAAATAAATATGGATCAAATTGCATAATTACAACAATTCCTTAAAACTTTAGTGACAAAAAAAAAAAAATTATAATATTGAGTTTTCTGATTTTTAAACTAATAAACATAGTTCATTCGGTCTAGATATGTATTTTTAGTTGAATTTGATCCAAATCAGCTATATATATATATATATATAATATATATATATATATATATATTTAAAAGATGTAGATTATATTTTATTCACTCTTGAAAATTTTAAAATAAAATAACTAAATTGAATTACTCTTCACTTCTAAATCTATATATCATAATATTTTATTTATAATAAGGTAAGAAGAAAAGACATCAAAACAACTTAAATATAAACAAAATTAAAAGTCTATATCTAAATTAATTTAATAAAAATAATTTTACAACGGCAATGGATACCCTCTTTGTAAATAGTCTGCTAGATGAACAGTGACCACATTAAAGGAAGTTTAAATTTAAATTCCCTTTTTCATTTAGCATCAACGTCATGGCGGACATCTTAATTTGTGGAAATATAATTAAAATAAACAAACCGGAGCGTTAAGAAATTACAAATCTTAAAATAAACATCAACGGTTTCATCTCAGTCGGGAAATCCCTAAGCCAAGAATTACGCCCAAGAGATGGGAGGGTTTGCTACGTTTGAACATCTGTAAACACAATGATATTTTCTGCTAGGTGAATATTTCTAAAAATATAAAATAGAGTATTGTTTCCTTCATAGTGAATATGGCACTTTTGTTACTTTTTGGGGGGTTCTCATAGCATTTATCTAAAGAAAATCACACTATTTTCTGATAAAGACGGGATGAAACAGTTTTACCTTGTTTAGTTTTAAGTATGTGCCTATGTGTAAAGTCAAAATAAATGTCCATGCGATCTCCAAAGGTTATGTTTAAATTAAAACTGAAAGGTCCGAATTTAAAATAATTTTAGGAATAATACAACATATCGTTCATCCGGTGGAACTGAAAAATGTTAAATGTGGAAAAATTGAAATGTTACAGGAGAAACGGTAAACTAAAATGAAATACTTTCAGACGACATTTAGGTTTAATTAATGTTCACATAAACTTGTGGATTGACCAGACCACAATAAAATCGATGCTTCTACCGATCTATTAAACTTTTTGGAGCACATCTGATGTATTAATCTTAGTAATATTTTTTAAATCTAATTTCGCAGTTCGCAGTTGTTCAACATAAGCAGTAGGTCAAAAACTGAAATAAAAAATATTAATTTTATTTTATAATTAAGAGAATCTTCAGTACTAAGTGTCTCTTTATACTCATATACAGGTAAGAAATAAATCAGTATTAATTCCTACAAGACATTATAAAACTTAGTTTAACGCTTACATTCAAGATGAAGTAACTCATGGATAAAGGCCATGGGAGAAATTATTGGATTCTACACACGGTGTTACATCAGGAAATGATAAGTGCTGAGGGAAATCCCTTAGCATTATTTCACATACTTCATAATAACAGTAAGTAAATAAATGAATTAAATAATAATTGTTTATTGACAGGATGAGTCATTTAGGGTAAAATAGTCATTTAGTGATAAAAAAAAAAAAAAAAAAATTTTGATCGTACACTCGTTCAGTATAAAAGTATATAACAAATACCTAAAATTATAATTGTCAAAATTTTCACTGTTTACATAAAGAAACTTGAACTTATTATTTTTTAAATAATCATATTCCGATTTATTAAAAATAAACTTAGAATTATTTAGAATAGTAATACAGAAACAAAAAGTGGGTTTTAGAGTTTTAAAGTAAAAAAAGTGGGAAATAATTAACTGTATGAGAGAATAATTAAAGGAAATATTAAAAATAAATAAAAAAATTAGTAAAACAAATAAAGATCTGCCATACTATTTCTGAAAAGAAGGAAAATTTAAAAAGTTGTGTTCATAGAATAAACCTATTTTCAATTCTTGAGGACAAAAATCACAGCTACTATATGGACATATGGAGCTGAGCTTTGGGGCTCCACTAAACCTTCCAATTCTTCTCGTATCCAATCCAACGATCTAAAATCCTACGTAAAATCCTCAATGTTCGCTATTATGTCACAAATAAAAATATTTATAATGATCACAACGTTTCATTAACTGATATAGGAATAGGTCCAAACATGATACTTCCTATGTTTCATGATAAACTTCATATCCACTCGAGTCCACCACTTTCCTATATGACCCTTCCAAAAAATGACCGAGGGACCTTGACCTTCTAATGTATTGTACAAACTGAAATGCTATTAATGAATAGTTTCTTTACAAGTTAATGAAATTTAATTGTAATTATATTTCCATATCTTTACTTGATGTATATATTGTATACAGTAGTATATATCAAATAAAAAATATCTCAAGGAACTAGGAAAATAGGAGACGACTTGTTTTCTGAAGAGGGAATATTCATTTCTTTTCTTATTAAAGATCTCGCTAGCTGAAATTTCATTGCAACAAACATAAATAGCATTGATGAGACAATAGTGAAACGAAAAAAGAACTTTTGAATTCCACTAAGATCAACGTTGATATAGCCAGTTGATTTGAATTCCCAATTCGTTTCATTTTCAAAATTCATTGTGTGAAAAATTCAAGGGTTCTTTATTTAAATATGGTATATAAAGTCTGTTACGCCAAACCCCATTGAATCCAATTTTTGAAACTTAGCAGGAGAATAAAAATACCAAAAGATGTGAATTTCGAAGTAAACGGAATGAGTTTTCTTGACAAATCTTCTGCTTGGAGGTGCTATTTTTCCAAACTCGACAAAAAATCATTGTGTGTTAATATAATCATTTCCTATAAGTATAAAAAAGTCATCAAGTGAATATAACTGCACTTTATGCACATTAGAGGATGAGGAAATTCACTATATAACTATCTGATAAATATTAAATAAGCATATTCTCGTTTTTTTTCTCCTCTGAAAAAAAATTGATTTTGTTACATAATGACTTTTACCAAACAAAATATAGCATTGATAAATGAGCTGTGTGAGCAAGTATTAGTGGTACTATCGTCATACCGTCTGAATTTTAGGGTCGTGAGGAATCTGACAATTTGAATTGGACATGGTGGATTTTATTTATTATAATGATCGCTTCAAAAATAAGGAAATATCTTTTCAACATGCAATCCTTTTTGTTATAGTTGATTGTAAATATCAAATAAATTAGGAGTTCAAAAAAAAAAAAAAAAATCGATATAACGGGGTTTGATAAAACAGGTCGCATATTTAAATATATTCATCTATTTCAATGATAGTGGAAAAAACATGACTTCAAATCATAGTCATTTTTCTTGTTCGCCAGTTGAATGTTCTTCGAGAGATATCTATCCTCTAGAAATAGATGTTGGTATGAAGGGATCACTTAACCATCAAGACTCCCACAAAAGCCGACTGTATGGCCTAGATAAGGAACACAAGGGGAGAACTGTTCTCTGTAAACCTGACGATGACATCTCGCCGAAACAAAAACATTAACTGACAGTTCCTGTCCTCCTCCGACTAATTTCTGAATGACATGATGGTTTCCATCTGCTCTCAACCTATTATTTGTAGGTCGGGAATAATCCTCAGCTTTAGCTTTTGGATAAGATGCGACTATGTTTAATCAATAAAAAAGTAAAATTCATAATTAAAATTTATAAAAATTCTAAGGAAAGAAGACTAATCAGTTTAATAACACAGTTTAACACGGATGTAGTGAATCTGTCAAAAAAGTGGGTTCGGTTGGCAATATGTAGGCTTTCAAAATTTTGGAATTTTCTCTAATAAAGCGGAAAATTGTTATTTTGTGGACGGTTTGACGTTATGAAATAGGGAACGGATGCGCGAAAAGGTCTAAAACTTGAATTTCATTCACTAATATCACATTAGTCAACATAAATTATATTGACCATTTGGCCCAATATAAGTAATATGAGGTTCTAAAAATAAATAAAAAGTGCAAACTAAGTACACGGACTGGCGCAACCAAGGCTATTTCGCAATACAAAAATCGAGATATAGAACCAAGTGATGATACTTTATGGTGAGTTAGGAGATGTCAAACCATATGATTGCGGATCGTTTATGTTAATGGAGAGAATACCCTCTAATTCTACGACCGGCTGGAGCTCTCGTTAACTGATCATATCTTCTTAGTGGCTATGTCGTAATGGGTCGAGCTAGTCAACAGGCTTCGTGCCACATTCAACTAGCATTTAACAGAATATCACTGAAGTCTATTGACAAGTCTCTGTAATGATACCATTTTATGTTTCACAGAATCATACAGTGCAGGAGCTGTACTGTGGACTGTTTTTTTTTTTTTTTAAATGAGGCGTATGTAAGGGGCCTAGCGATTTTCTAATGTAAGGCATTTATTAAAATGGTACCAATAGGTCGTTCATGACATGCCACTGCAGTGATTACATACAATTCATCAAAGATTAACAGCAGAGCAAAACGAATCTTAAACAAACTAAGAGGCTCGGAACTAGGGCGAGGCAGCGGCCACGTGCTCTGGGCGCCAAAATTTGAAAAAAAATATTAGTATTAGTCACGTATTAAATATGGAGTATAATTTAAATCTTATGGAGGTAATGTATTTTAATTTTAGGAGAGGGAGAAGGGAGGAAGGGGATGGGATAGTAAACTGATCTTTACCCCTCCCCCCCTTGACAAATTTCCTAGTTCCAGCATGGTAAACTAGGAATATTCTCATTAAAAAATCTCTAAAATCGTATGTCAATAACAGAAATGAACACTTAGAAATGTACAAGATTACATTAAAACAACATAAAATATCTCACGAAAAAAATATATATTCATTATAGCATAAAAATCAAATATGGCTACAGCAAATATTCTTGACAACAAATGCTAAAAATGAGTTCGATCTTAAAATCTAACAAATAGGTTCAAATGTATTAGCTGCTATTATTTTTTCACAATCTATTGTTTAATGATATATAATCCGCAAGTAAGCTGGTTTTGTTCTGTCATGAGACAGGTGTTAACTGAAATATAAATTAAGATTGATCCCTCTATAACATCAAGTTAGTTGTATCTCAAGTGAAATATAAACCTTTTTTCTATTTATTAAAATTTACAACTCTATACGAAATGGGGAAAAAAAAATGCATCTAGCAAATTGAAAGATTATGCAAATAATAGCATGACCATTACTTTTAAAGCAGCTATCCATTGGTAGCACTTCAATAAAAATTCTATATTATAAGGTCCCGAAGACATCTTCTTTTCAGTTGCCTCAAAGGATTATCTAGAAGCAAGTTGAAATGGTATTGGATTGGAGTTTTGAGGAGTCTACTATGAAGGGTAGATATCTGATTTTGGCTATATTAGCAACAGATGGTACGTTAAAATCTTTATGGATAAGTTTCGAAGAATTTTGTATTTTATGGACTAGATGGTTAAATGTAAAAATATAAACTTAAAAATAAAAAAATTAAACATTTTTTTTTTTGTATTTATAGAATTGTATTCAAATGATTTTTTTTAAAAGAAATGCGATAATTATTATTCCAACACTAAAACTAACATGACAGGGTCAAATGACTCTTTTTCGGACGTTTTGATAGAAGCTCTTGGAAACAACATTCATTACTTTCCTTTTTGACTTTACCTTTTTTATTATTTAAAAAAAAAAAAAAAATGTGGTACAAATATGTATACATGAAATGTCGGTATTTTAACTGTTATAGTTAACCTATAGTTAAAAGATTTTCGACAATTAACGTTTTTTGAATTCGTGAGAGGCTTCCCAAACTTTGAAAGATGTAGTAGCGAGCCCCACCGTCAAAGCCTTCAGCCGAATAAGTTTCATGCTATTTTTTAAATAAATATTAATCATTATAATTTCACGGAGTTAATCAGTTTAAGCGGTAGTGTACCTAACGATATTGTGATATTAATCTTTTTATAATCATTAATTAAGGAATGATTCAAACTGTTGTTCCGATAGTTTTAAATGGAGAGAATTTCGCGAATTTTAGAATCAACTATTATTGTAATAAAATACGTTTTTCACTAAATTCCTTTAAAGGCAGTACTTTACACAACTTTTAACGATTTCTGAACTAATGGTTTACGTGAATGCCAATCCTCATTGGATGGTATCCTATGGAGGATGACTTTGCAATTTATCTTCCATCTAGCAATGTTTACAAGAAACTGAAATACACAAGCATTCCACCTCGGTTGTGGGTTGGCATTTTAGTGACTAATTAAAGAGGTCAGGATGGCTGCAAGAGGCGACCATATGGCATCTTACATCTGCTACGAGAAAAGGTAATGACCAAATAGGAGAAAGGTCAGCTGGGTGGGGTATGGCACAGGCCGAATGGATTTCAAAACTCCATTAGAGGCGACACAAAGCGAAGAAAATACAATGTGAACAGAATTTTGAAAAATTAATAGATAATAAGAAACCAATTTAAAGAACAGTATCAAAATTCTGACCTAGTGTGGTGAAATATGGCCTTTACTCCATCCTAATACTATACTAGAAGACCCCCATTCTGGACTAGGCTGACAGATTTAAACGTTCCTCAAGTAGGTGTGTAACTAACTCCTATTAATCTTCACTAAAATGTAAGCTAAAAACAAATTATCGATTATTCCAATATTTATTAGACAACCGTTCAAAGCTTCCAAATAATTAGGAAAGACCTATTTGGACATACGGATTTAAACTTTGGGGCTCCAACAAACCTTCTAATTCTTCTTGTATCCAATCCTCACATTCAAAACCCTTCGTAGATTCCTCAATCTTCCTTAATTTGTCACAAGTAAACTTATCCATAAAGATCTTAATGTTCAATATGTTTCTGATTTAGCCTAAACTAGATACCTAACCTGTTAAAGTAAACTCCAAAACCAATACAATCCACTAGTCTCTCAACTTGCTCCACATTCTATTGCGATAACCCTCTGAGGCGACTGAAAAGAAGAAACTTTTATTAAAGTGCTACGAGCTAAGTGCAATGGGTGTTGCTTTGCAAGTTATTGTCATCTTCCTGTAATCATTTCACCACAAATTTCCTATAAGTATGTATTCTATACAGTGGCAAATACCAATCAAAAATGAAAAAAAAAAAAAAAAAAAAAAAAAATGAATCCTAGTTAAAATCATAGGAGAATCTTTGAAATAGGCCGATGTTCTCAATGGACAGTAAACGAAGAAGTTAATATGAGGGGTAGACAGTGAATATGGCATTTTGTTCTTAAAAAAGAATAAATGTTAAAGAAGTGACAATCACAGATTTCGTTTTGAATATACGTAATTGCCAATGAGAAATTTGATACTGAACAATGATTTATTGTTATTTATATTTATTTTCCAAAAGAGGAGAAATAAAAATACATAGCAACAAGTGGTTAAGAAGTATTGAGGAGTAGAGGAAGCTGGAGCTTAACAAACTTCAAATTGTATTTTTTTTTTTCTGCCATTTCGTCACTCGTTATTTTTTCATTATTTCTTTTTTATATAGTTTTTTAAATTATAAAGTTGATTTATCCCTGCAGCCAAGTAATACATTCAATAACAATTTACAAATGGGTGACTTCAACTATGTCTCGAACAGAATCCACTTGACAAAAGTGTAGTTAATATCAATTTTTTTCAAGACTATTATAAGATAATTTTTGTTCATTTACTCGGAACATATAGTATAAATGAGACATTGAACCCCCACTAAACGGGCCATAATTTATAGAAGAATACTTATTAAAGTCGACAATAATAATCAATTATTATGATTTTTTAAAAATATACTAATATACACATAAATAAATAAATATATACAAATATTTATAAATTTTTATTATGTTATCATTAATGCTGAAGTTAGCATCTATGAGCCTTCAACTAGGCGTTCTTGGGCTTGCTTTGGAGCTAGACAGATGACGATAATGAATCATCATCGTGTGAGTAAGTAAAACACGGAACGATGTTATCCTTGAATACCAAAAAGACGTTGTACATTTTTAAAAAAAATTGATTATGTACCGTATAAATAATTCATATTCCGACCAGGAAGGTTTATGATTTTTTTTTCCTTTATGGCTGACTCATGGAACGAAATTTGTCCTCTTTACATGTATTTATACAAAGCGAGAAGAATGTATGGAAATAATAAAGTTAAGAGACATAAAATGAAAAAAAAATATAAGAGGTTATTCGAATCGTATTAATTTATGTTTTAATAATTTTTTGATTCATGAAAATGGGGGAAAATATATATATATATATTTTCAGTTATATTTAAACAAGATAGTAGGAGAACCATTACAAATAAATTTATAAATAATGATTATAGCTCCTTAGTTGTTTGCTGCTGCTTCTTTCCTGAAATAAGATAATACAAATTTACGCCATGTATTTTGACACATCAAACCAACAATAAACTGTTTCCTGACCACCTACAGCGAACATAATCTGATAAAGGTTTAAGCGTCAAAGAAAAAAATAAAATGAAATAACGGAATAAATAAATAAAAGAAACGCCCACAGTCTATAAAATGGAGACTTTATACCGTCTTATTTTCTAAAATCTTTTTTATGGATTTTTTTTCGGACACGAATAGGTCTGTCAGATGGTTTCTTTGTCACCGTTTCGGGTCCCGTATAAGGCGCGGTAAAAGAAAGTTGGTCTATTTGTGTTTCAGAGTGTCTTGTCTCTTTCCTGATGCCAGGGAGGGGCATGAACTGATGGATATTTTATTGATATGAACGACTTTTATCCAGGTAAACATATGTTTATCTTGATGTTCCGTATTAAGTCACAAAAAAAAAATCTTATCCACACTGACACTCCGATTTCAAAAGGTATCTAAAAAGAATCACTCGAGGTACGCATGAGGATATAGAAGGATTAATACAATTAGAATTGATGAATTAATTGCCACTTTTAGGCTATATTTAACAGTAGAAAATAGCCTAAAATTAAATGATTATGAATCATTAGAGATAACAAAAAACGTTTAAAACCGATCCATATTTTTGTTTAAATAACCAGATAAACATTTCCAATAGCCCCATTTTAAATTTGTTTCTAATAATTCCTATAAGTCATACTAGCATTCTAATAAAATAATCCCAATAGAAGTGGCTATAGGCTATTGGCTTCATCAATCCTAACTTGAAAAGAAGATGGCCTTGGGACCAAATACAAAACGAACTACGTTGGAGATGCTACAAATAGGTAGTTGTTTAAAAAGTGATTGAGATTATCTACGTTATCCCTCACATTTATTTACATGCACTGTTGTTTGAAATTTTACAATTAAATAAAAAAAATTAATATCCTAACCCCTACTGTTCTCACGAGCACCCAAAATGTTTACAATTTTACATTGCGTTTATAATATATATATATATATATATATATATATATATATATATATATATATATATATATATATATGTGTGTGTGTCTTTTTGGCTGGAAGGCTATAATTTTTAAGTGTAACGTTTTTTCAACCTCATTTTGACAACCTCTGCTGGTGTTGCTTATTTCGAAAAAAAATACGACTTTCCTTATCAGAAATTAAATGCAGAATATTTTTTTTCATATACCATTTTTCATCAGGACCTATTCCTTAGGAGCTATATTGGTTTGAACGAAAAAACCGCTAGAAACCGCTATTTTTCTTGATTTTATTTCGAATAATCAGTGACAGATATTTATTTATGTAATTTGATCCTTTTAATTCAAAAATGTAAATTGGAAAAAGCAGTAGAATATAGATTAACATATCCATAATCTATAGTATTTCCCAGTCAGAGAGAAAATGAGTTCTGATTTTTAATTATTTTATTTATTTTGTAACTATTATTTTTTTTCTCTTTCGTATTGGCTAATTAGGGACAACGTGTCAATTTCGATTTTTTTCTCCTTTGCTGTTTTCTTTTCATTCATTATTTATTCAACCTCCCACTATGTCTCCTATTACTTTCTTCCGATCACTACGCTCTAGTTCTCTTATTCGCTGCAACTCGGAATCCTAAAATTAAAAACTTATTTCTAAAGGCATCTATGCTGCTTCTTCATTATGTACTGTTTTTCTAAAGTTGCAGTCAATAAAATTGAAAAAGAAATTTTTTCAGGCTCCCTTTGACTCTTTTCCGAAACAGGTAACCATAACAATATTGCTGAAAAAACTCAGGAGCAGAAATAAAAGAATAAGGCTAAGAAAAAAAAAGAAAAGAAAAAAAAAAGAATTTCAGTGTCTACCAAAATTGTTTGGTTGGCACATGTAATAAGTGCCGAACACTAGTCGGCATTTGCATCGCATTAGAAATGAGACGTAAAAGGGGGGATTTCAGAAAGCATTTAGTTAATGAGTCATTCCACGCAAGATAAGATAAAGACCTAATTGGATCGCACTCGCATCCGGGCTCACTGCACAGGAATTTTGGCATAGGTCTCCTATATCTTAAAATTTCTTTTTCTTTTTTTTTCAACTTGCCGATTTAGCAAAACTTTCCAATTCACTTTTCACCATTGAATTCACCAATTGAATACTCTGATGCCGTGAAAAAAATACCTACAGAAGTTTAGAGCTATTTGCATCTTAAGGTCGTATGTTAATTTCGTTATTTTTCATCTGTAAATTATTCTTGAAATGTTTAACGCATTTTCTGCGGTGGAAAAATTTACTATTCAAAAAAATATTCAAAAGAATTTCAGGTTTTGAATAATTTATTTTAAAAGTGGAGGGGAATATAAATATGAACATGTAAAAACAAAAAAACCCTGCTACATAAGTATTTACTAAGACTATATACACTTTAATAATATTCCACTGATCTCCGTTAAACAGATCCACTCCATCTGGAAAACGACTTCCTTGGAACCCTAATACAAGACTTAAAAGGCAAGAAACTGCTCGTCGTTTTCGACTATTCCAACATTCAGCAGAAAAGCTTCCAAAGCTCCCAATAAATTACAAATGATTTACTTAGTAATAGTTGACCCATTTGGACATACGGAGTTGAGCTTTAGGGCTGCACAATTCTTGTATCCAGTCATTATAATCCAAAACCCTACGTAATATCCTCAATGCTTCTTATAATGTCGCAAATAAACTTATCCATTAAGATCTTAATGTTCCAAACATGTTCCTGATGTGGCCTTAACTAGATACCTTCCCTTTCATATTAAGATCCATACCCACGCGAATCCACTAGTCTCTTAACTTGCTTCGCACTCAAATCCCGATAATCCTCCGAGGCGTCTAAAAGGGAGATGGTCCAGCGAACTTCTAATGTATAACATTTATTTAAGTGCTACGAGTGAGTAGTTCTTAACATGTAATTGATAAGTCAATGTAATAATTTTCCTTTAACTTACTTGTTGTATGTATTAATGAATACAGATGTAGAAATCAATAAATAGTTAAAAAAGAAGAAAAAGAAAGTAATAACATCATTTGATGATGTTTCTATAAAACTTAACATGATGACTAATATACACGTTTGAATAGTCATTCGCTTAGTTTCAATCTCAATCCCTACTCAATTGTTATAGTTTCAGATTTTTCATTCTCAATAACTGCTCCCAGAATCGTTTAAATGAAGCACTATCCAAATGACTAGTACATCCTTTGATAAAAACGTAGATATTTTCTATATTTATGAAAACAGATAAAGCAAATAGTTAAAAAACTAAAAGTTTTTTCATAATGTCTATATCTTTGCATATAGAGGTTAGAAGTACATTATGTTTAATTTATTGCTATTTTATTAAACATATATTTTATTCCCATAGATACCATCAGTATATTGATTCAACTCTCTGCATGTCTTTCCCATGCGCATAAATCCTCTTACTAAGAGCCTATCTTATAGTTTGATCGTATCCGCCACGAACAGAAACTTCCAGATCGTCACCAGGAAACGCCTGAGGAATGCAGCCCTGCAGGAAGAAAATAAGAATGACTTGATGGTATGGGCAAAACGACCTTGTAGCAGCGGCAGTCACTTCTGTCACTACTTTCCCTCAGAAGAATTATATAAACCGAAGGGACATAAACCCAGACCGATTTGGCGGAGTCCTGATGGGATACGCAGGTCGGAAGGCCTGTCTTCTGCAAGGAAGCGGAGGACGTCCTACTTCAGAGGATACATACATGGAAATGCTAAAGAAGCAAATAGGTTACATCATACTTTATGGAGACTGAATTTTAGAAATGTTTTATAAATGTAATAAGTGGAGAGGGAAAAACGTCAACACGATACACAAGTATTTATCATTCAAGTCAATCTAAAACTTAAACATTGTGCACAACAGATTGTGCTTCTGATGAAAATTTAAGTTTTCTATTTATGTAAAAAATATTGAGTTTGAGGTAGAGATAGATCTCTTTCCATTTGGTATGAATTCTGATTTAGAAATTTATTTACTATTTGTATGGCACATTTCATTGAACCCTAAAATTAGTATGTTAAATATCGTAAGGAAGCTAGGCTATCCTAGATCAACTATCTAATAGTTCGATAACTCAGCTAATACTTAATACTTAATTGCTGCATTATGTACATTATTATAAAGACTTATACATTTTTCAAAAAAGGTAGGTTTTTCATTTGAATTTCATCGCAACCTTTTTAACTCTTGCTTGGAGGTCTTATTCATTCGGAAAATTCTGATTTAAAAATCAAACCATTATTTATTGATTATGGACACCACACAACATGGTACATACATTTTATGTACATATATCTTTTTTTTTTGTATTTTATTATTAGTTGTAGTTTTTTTTATTTTAATATTTCTCTATTGCATTAATTATAAGAATAATATAGTTGGCTGTTAATAAATATAAAAAAAACTATAATCTGGGATGCAGTCAGTCATGCCTTGCTGGTTTTCTTCATGGTTTACTGTACCTGTCCTGTAAACTGTCATCGATCGTATCCTATCCTGATTGGTCCGGTCGCTCTGAAGAAGAACAGAAGGCAGGTCGAAGCGTAGGCATTCCATAAAAAGTATTTTACTTGTACATGTTTCTTTTTCTCATGACTGCATCCAAGGTAATCCTCTTTTTATACTTTATTAATTATTTTTCTTTTTATTACTTTTTTTTCAATCATATCTTTTTATTATAGTTGGTTCACCATTACTTCTTAGTAAATAAGATATGAATGTGTATATTACTTATTTTCAGTATTTTGTCAAACTAAATAAAAAGTTTACAGAAAAAAATTATTTAGATGTGTTCCGAAGAGAAACATTGTTTGTGGAATGGAGATAAATGTTCATATTATTAAATTAGAGTAGAATTTAATTATTTTGTTAAAAATATAACATGAGAATCGTGCAAAATCGTATAGAAAATAATCCTGATAAAGAAGAAGACTAAAACGACAGGAAACTGCTCGTCGTTTTCGACTTCTTCAACATTCACTGGACAAACGTTCAAACCTTCCGATTTACTACAAAAGACTCATCCATATATTAGTTATCAGACTTATTTGAACATATGGAGTTGAGCTTTGGGATTCAACTAAACCTTTTAATTCTTACCGTATCAAAGCCTTACAATCCGAATTCCTTCGAAAAATCCTTAATGCTCCTTACTTTGTTACAAATAAACTTATCCATAAAGATCTTAATGTCCATTATGCTACTGATTTAGCCCAAACCAGATACGCATCCTTCCATAGTAAACTCTATAAACACTCCAATCCACTAGTCTCCAAACTTTCTTCCCACTCCATTCCTGATAATTCTCCGAGGAGTCTGAAGAAGAAGAAGAAGAAACCTTATAGTTTGGAATTTATTATAAGTGCTACTAGTGAGAAGTTCTTCACAAGTTATTTACATGCAATTGTATACACTATGAACACATTTACTTGATGTAAATATTTTGAACAGTTGTAAATTTCAATAAATTTATATATATATATATATAAAGATGAAGTAAAAAAAATTTCTAAATTCATTTCTGGTGAAATCCATTTCAGTTGGAGTGACTGCCAATAAGATATTTAGCTATTTCTAGCGAACGTTTTGCAAAACAAATATTTTCTTGATAAATTTGAGCAACACTTACACAAACAGATTTTAAAAAACACATAGATTACAAAAGGTTTTCAAAAATATGTTTTAAAAATAATTGGCGCGGTTTGTAATTAGCAAGGTGCAACTCTTAGCTAACCGGTGATGCAAACGGCAAGGGCACGTGAAAGAAAGAAAATTTCACAGATCCTCCTACTATATCCTATGAATTATTCATTTTTATTCCTTTTTATTCAAAGCAGATCTTCGTTATTGGTCCATTATTCAAGGGG
The DNA here is from genome assembly GCA_003667255.2 of Euschistus heros. NCBI lineage: Eukaryota > Metazoa > Arthropoda > Insecta > Hemiptera > Pentatomidae > Euschistus > Euschistus heros. The sequence goes on along the minus strand of RCWM02000008.1, from coordinate 1,145,820 downwards.
CGTAAGGAAACTCAGGGCCGCTGTTTTGACAGACGCTCGATCAAACGGCCAATTAAAAAAGAGACCCGGCGCACGGACGATAATTATTCAAAAAATGAATATTAATGGAGTATTGTGATCCGTGGATGGCATTGGGGAAAGGATTCGTTAGGCGAGATTTCCCGTTCTAAAGGGATCATTCCGATGAAGGTGGCAATAATTCATTCTAAATCGACTTCGTGAATTGGAACTCAGTCTGTGCAGTATAACGAGTGTTTGGCGGAACTATTAAAATAGGTATAGCCTTGTATAAATCAATCAGCTAAATTTTTTTTTTTTTTTTTGTAAAATTGGAGGAAGATGTACATTCTAGTTGTCACCATCTGGTAAATGATGTATATCTGGATAAATAAAAAATAAAAAAGGAAAAATGAGAAAAACCTAGAAACTTAGTTGTGTGCCTAGGAGAACAAGATTATGTATCAACATGAATCTAGTAACTTCGGATTTCACGGAAGAAAAAACACATTTGGAAAAAGAAACTTAAAAACAATATCTTTAAATAGAAATGGAGAGCATACAAGTTATATACATCAAGTAAATGTGAGGAAATACGAATTCAATAACTTCTGAAGAAACTGCTCATTAGTAGCACTAGATCAACGGGACATCTTCTTTTCTGATGCCTCGGAGGGTTACGGAATTATTCGAAGAGGGTTATGAGAATCAGGAGAGAAACAAGTCGGGAGACTAGTGTGTTCGAGTATAAATCTTATCACGGAAGGATAGGTTCTGTTTTAGGCCAATGCAGCAATATGTGGGACGCTGAGATCAATATCGTTGAGAAACTGGTGGATTAGAATGGTTACAGAGTTTACTATGGAAGAATAGGTACCAGGTATGGGCTGTATTTTAAGAAGGATTTTAGATTGTAAGCATTGGATACTAGAAGAATTTGGAATGTTTAGTGAAGTCCCAAAGCTCAACTCTGTACGTCCAAGCAGGTTTAATTACTGTAAAAAAAATTTTTTAATTAATAAGAAGATTTGATAGTTTGTTTAGTAAATGCCGAAGTAGTCGAAAACGAAGAGCAGTTCAAAGTCTTGTTTTATTTTTATTTTGTTATCACCACAGTTATAATAACATTTCATAAATAAGTCAAAACAATAATCAAACAGAGTATTAATGTTCATATCCCTGTTTATTATTTTAGACAACTGAGTCATAAAATTAGGTAATTGTTCTTAATTTTATTAATTTATATAAAATATACCATTTTGTAAGGGTTATTTCCTTATTTATTTATGTTTAAAAACATATTTTTTTTTTTTATACAATTGGAATAATATGTTCCAATAGTCAAAATAACAATTCTATCAATAAAAATAATAATAATAAATAAAGATAATTTACAACAGAATCAAGCGTTTCATTACTTCGATTCATCGGCTATTTCCTTAGTGACCTAAATAATGACCCAATCGAGCAGAAATCGAAACCAGGGCAGTTCCGTTTAGCTACTTTTGGTAACAGGCGCATATAGGGAACAAGGGAGGAAAACAGAACTCCGTTTAAGAACACAAATACAAAATTTATGTATTTATTTATGTACCTTAAGTCTCACGATTGATCTCCAACCTCATTTAGAACACATAAAAACTATACCAATAGATTCTCATGAATTATTTCATTCTTTACTAAATAATTGAAAAATAAAACAAAATTCAAAAATTATTAAGACATAAATAATGTCATATAATTTTTTTAATTTAATTATATTTTTAAAAATCTGACGATACAGATCCTTAATTATTTAATAAACAACCTTACTATATTTTTAAAATGTAATTAGCTAACATCCAATTTACAATATGTTAGTACATCTGTGAAAACATAAACTATTAGGAAAAATATAATATATATATCTTCATGAGCAATAAATAACGAATAAAAAATAAATAAGAAAATTAATAATAAATTATTGATAATTGGTTCCATCAAGCTACAATTTAATGACAAAGACAATCTATATCGTATACTAATTTTCCGCTTTAGCTTCAGATAACTTTTATCAAAAATGATTGATGAATACCACAGAGATAGAAATGAGCGCATCTGTATAAAATATAATTAATTTAAATTGTTAAAAAAAATAATAATAATAAAAAAAAATAATGTATTGATAGTTCAACCATCTGAATGCTTATAAAATAAAAACTCAATTTCTCCCTGACCGCGAAAAATAATAGATCAGGGATGTGTCTATCAATAATGTATTGCTTTTCCTGATTTCCATTTTAGAATTGAAAGGATCAAATTAATTAAATTGTTAATTATATTAAATTAACAACCAATGATTATTCAAAATAAACGGAGTTGAGAGAAATTGAGTTGATTTTTTTTTATTCAAACCAAAATAGGTCCTAAAAAGTAGTCCCTTAGTGATAAAATTTCTGATTAGGAATCTTTTGTCCAATTTTCGATCTCAGTAACACTAACAGAGCCAGAGCGAGTCAAAATGAGTGTGGAAACATTTTACACCAAAAAATAGACCTTAAGTCAAAAGACTTATCTTTCTCAAAAAATAATTTAATATAATTAATTACAGAAGAAAAAGCTAACTTTAATGTTCAAAATTATTGTTATTAACTATAAGTTTCTAAAACTATAAAAATGAATGCTCATACAACGACGAAATTTATTATAGAGGACAACTATCAACAGGAATAGATATAAAAAAATGTTTTGTGACTGAATTAGATGCTTAAATAAATTTAATTTTCTCTGAACTATAAGCTTTCATAATCGTAACAAACAAAGGATTTTATTTTAGAGAGCTTATTGTGATCGGTTTTTTTTTTTTTTTTTTTTTTTTTGTGATACCCTGCTATTAATGAGCTCGAAATTGAACTAATAATATATTTGTGTATATATATAGTTAAATGTATAAAAAAAATGTATTAACTAAAATATATATATATGTGTGCGGAAGTGAGACGTACTAGAATTGATAACTCCATAATCGGCGCCGAAAGAGGTCATCAAATTTAATCAATCTAAAATTTTCAAACATTTATTTTATTTTACTAGTTGTTATTCCATAATTAGATTGCAATATGAAGTATTAAAATTAGGGAAATTCTTTGATGATCGACAAAAAATCCATGCACCAGAAATTAAAAGTTTTTCAAAATATTCTCCATTGATCTACAGATCTGTAAGTTCGTATTTAAAAATCATAATATTCAAACTTTTTCTAAGGAACTGAACAAATATCAAGTCTAGAGATAAAATGCTTTAATTAAACTAATTATTAATTTTTTCTTTGATCAACTATCAAATAGAAATACTTTAGTGAATGAACCAAGGGGTTATCATTTTTTAAAAATCTAGATATAAAATAACTTTTAAAAAAGCTTCTTTTTTTTTCTTCAGCTACTAGAGCCCTATGGACGAAAATAAATAGTATTTATCGATTTCTTAAAAAAATAGAATCCCTAAAAGATTTGGATCATAATCATGGGACACTCTGGAGCAACCCGGTAAGTCTAGGTTCGTACCCGCTACCACCATTTGCCTATGTGACCTTTTTAAGACCTGTCATCTGCCGTTATTGCAAAACGGGGTCGTAACATTGCGAAAGTCATTGACAGGTAGCATCATCGAAATTAACATATATCATTGTCTAAAGATCCCGGGATGACACAGTCGTAGAAAGGTTTCGTCAGATTTAAGTACCAGGTACCAAACCTTGGTTTATGGCACCATGGTAGTCCTTCAGGTATGAAATAACCTCAGGGGTCTAGGGGTAGAAAATAGTATCGCCAATCAGCATAAGCAAATGCCGAGGTCAGAATTACAGATTGGTACATAGTTATAGTAGATATCCATGAAGATACCGTGATATGGGTAAGGTTGATTCGATAAAGATGTATTCCAATGCTATAAAATCGTAAATGAAATGTACGCAGTTGACCAACCAGTCATGAAAGATTTCAGCAGGCAGTAATACATCATAAATGTGATACGATTATTGCTACTAAAAAATAATAACTGGACAAAACAATACTAAGTATTTTTCTTAATTTGAAAAACATGTTCAAAAGATCAAAAATGTAGATGAAGATTAGAATAAACAGGGATTGATGAATTGGGGCAAATAGGGATTTTCCACTTCTATTATCAGATGCTTCTAAACCAAACTTAGTTCAGTCTACAGGTTTAAGGAAACATTTTTTTCGTATAAAATCACCCAGAACTAACCAATTTTTTTTTTTTTCAGACCTTTTATACTAATTAAGAGGGAGGTGAGGGAGCTTGGTCACCGTGGGAATGTGGCCAAGCCCACATGAGGGTAGGCCTACATACATCGGGTATGAAGATATAAATTTTTAATATCATATTAAGGAAAATATAACTACACAAAATAGTTTATATATATATATATATATATATATATATATATATATATATATATATATATATACATATACACACGTTTCCTAAGTTTTTGAGAGTGCTGAAATGGAATTCTTGGGCTAAAAACATTATCTATCACATTTTACGGTATAAAAGCTAAACTTTTTCAAATGAAGTACGTTCAATATATTTTTAAACAAGAACCGACATCGGATTCGAATTCAGCGTTTAAAAGCACCATTAAATACAAAATTTCATCGAAATTGAAAAATAAAAATTCCTAAACTACAAAATTTGCCTGACCAAAATGGTAGGTAATTTTTTTTTTAAATTGACAAAAGACATGAAATGACGATTAAACGTATTAATTTCATTTTTGTTGTAATACGCTCAAAATGTCTTTGGTTTCATTATCCTATCTGGTTCAAAACTTAAGTTAAAAATAAAATTTTTTCCGGATTTTCCAGTTTTTTTAATAGGTTTTTGCATTTATATACATCAAAAGAAAGCTGAGGCTCTCCTCTTTACAGTGATACCAATCAATGAATTGCGTGACAAAATAATGGCGATTTAAAGGAAAGTAACCAATAATCGGTTTAAAAATTTCATTTTCCTGGAAGAGGGTGAAAAAAATGATATTTTTTATTTTTATTGAATAAACGTTTTTCAATGTTTTTGAGGGTGCTGAATTACAATCTGATGTCAATTTTTGTGTGAAAAAATCTATAGCGGTAGTTTGCTTGAAAGTCTAATAATTTGTTTAGAATTTAATTAACATAAACCAAAATCTATGGAGCGGCTGTATGTTTTCTCAAATCCACTATCAAAACTAAATATTTTGATGAAGAAATATGTCGATATCCTTTTTTAAACTCGAGGTATAAAATAAATTAGTTTAACGCTATTTTAATTTTTTTTCTGCTCCTAGGGCCCATTGTTCGGAACGGCAAAATACGTGACTAATATTTTTTGACCAGGAACCTCCAAAAAAATTGCCAACAAGATCGGTGAGAGACTAAGCGTGTCCTCCCCTTGTGAGCTAATGTAGTTTATTACTACATAATAATACCGAACTTAATTTATTAATGTGATGAGGCTAAATTCAAAGTAGAATCACTATCGACATACAAACCATATTTACCTTGTTCAACTTGTTTCATAGAGTTCTTCCTCTGAGTCATCTTATGGCACACTTAGACAAAAATTAAGAAGACTCCCAGGTCACTCACCGACAAATTGGCGCCCCAATTTCCCTTTGTAAGAGATCCTAACCGTAAATAGGAATAAGACAATGAAAGCGATTGGCCGAAGCAGCGGACCAATAGGAAACAGAGCCACCCACATTGTCGGGGATCAGCCAGCATGAAATGACTTCACCAGCCCGTGTCTCCTTACTTAAGTTCTTACTTAAGGGAGTGTTTACCACTCTACACATAACTCAAAATCATAGATCTCCAACCGAATTATGCAATATGGGGCCACGTAATTTCTAAATGGAGTAATTATCATGAGCAGTTCGGTTAGCAGTGTCGTTTTTAGTTTATGTCAGCGTGAGACTTATTACAGCAGGCTGTGAACTGGCTGTAAACTATCTTATCTAATTTAAAAGGAATTAAAACGCCTGGCAAAACGAGAGCTTCATTACAGTGATATATACGTAATTCGTGATGGGACTTTTATTTATTTTCAATTATTATTAATTTAATTATTAATTACCTAATAAATTATTAACACTGTAATCAATCATAGGAAAAATATTACTTGTAAAAAATTTTTTAGCAGAACAAAAAACAATCATCAATTAACATTGGAATGACAACAATTTTTTTCAGACATTTTCTTTGATTTTGAAAAAGCTTTTGACAATGTATGTATATAAAAATAAAATACAACAAATTTCACATTTCTACATAACAACAGTACCTATATGTTTAATTTAGTTTGAAAATGGAATCATATTAATGGTTCCATGATGAATATAATAGTTCTTAAAAATCAAGAAATAATCGATATACAAAAATATTAAGGTATATCCTTAGTATAAGGGTACTGATTCCCCATACATATAAGGTTAATTTATGAAAATATTTTAACAAAATATCACTTCTAGCATCACGGGAATCGCAAAGGGAATTAATTACTTAAGAATTTACATAAATTTTAAGAGAAAAAAAATATATATAGCTGAGTAACAAAAATTTGAAATAGCATTTGGCTTAGTAGCCACACAAATTCATTACTAATAAAGCAGTAATTCTGTTTAGTAGTTTACTTATTCGAAAAAAGATAATGTTAATTTAGTATCAAAATGATCCAGATACCAGTTGATAATCGCTTACTTTATAACTGTTTTTTTTCTCTCTGTTAGTTCTATGAATCAAAAAATAATTATAATAAAATATCAGTAAGTTTTAGTGGCCATTTTTAACTGTTACTAAAATCAGCAGTGATAGTTGAAATTAACTTAATTGTCCATCACAAATTCCTACATCGTTTGATTAATACGTTACTATTAATAAACTTGAAAAACTTACTATTGTAAGGTCGTGCATCATAACTCATACTAATCTCTTACCTGAAAAATAAAAACAAACTATAAATAATACAATCATAACGGTGACATATAATTAAACATTAAGTAATGTATAAATATATTTAAAATCATTAAGGTCTATAAATAAAAATAGAAGGTTAGAAAAAAAAAGATTTTAAAAACTACTAAATACTACCTACTAAAGTTTTCTAAAGAAATATATATACTATTTCATTGAGGTTTAGAAAAGGCTTAAATATTTCTAATAATACTATCGAATAATTTATAATAAAATACATATATTATATGTGAGTATAACTCAGCAGTGAACAATGAAATCAAAGAATTGATCAGTTAGTTAAACGGTTTTTTCTTAGCAATACTGCCAACTGTTAATCACTAAAATATCCGCGATCCGGTTTGGATGGGTTAAAAACTAGAAAAACAAAAATATATTTTTAATAAGAATGAGTCTTAAAAGAATTATTTAATTTATTAAGGTTAATAATCAAAATATTAATAGAGAAAATTGTGAAGTAGAAAAAATATATACGAAGAAGTTAATGAGACCAGATCGGTTTCAACCATCTCCACTTACCCTGGAGTCAGGTTACTTATTTTGAGAAGTGGTCAGCTATACAATGACACGGGGAAAAATAACGAAATAAATCAATGGCGTAAATTATATTAATGCATAATATAATTAATCTATTAATTCAAAAGATATTTTGTCTTGAAACAGAAATATCAGTGAGTGAAAGGTCTATGTCTAGGATGATGTAGGTGTGTCATGAATAGGGTCCGGATTTTTATGAATTTACATATTGTTTTTTGAACCTTGTATATGAATATAAAATAATTTAAAATGTAACTAAAACATTTTTTTTTTTTTTAAATATTTGGACGAAATCACATATTATACTCTTTTTTACATATTTTTATCCATATTTAGTAAACAATGAAAATTGAAGAAAAAAAAAAAAAAAAAAAAACTCAAGAAAAACAAAAGCAAAGTTTTATAATTTTTTTTTTTTTTTTTTTTTTTTTTTTTTTTTTTTTTTTTTTTTTTTATGAATTCAGTGAATTGTAGAAGGTGCCTGAGCCGAAAAACTCTATTAGGTTTCCGAGAATGTATAAAAAGCGTTTTCCCTATCAATGTCCATTTTTCAATCCAAAATTTGTTTCATTTCATGCCGACTTTGTTTTCCTATCATTTAGTAGAACTTGTTGAAATGCCCAAAATCAAATCGACTTCGAAAGCTTTAGTCGCCAAATACAGTAGCGAGTTACCCGACGAAACCTTTGGGGATGGTGATGTTTCATTATGTGATAGTTGTAGAAACAACGTGTCAACAAACCAACGATTTCTAGTAACTCAACACATCTCAACACTTTTGTACAAGGAAATAAGGAAAAGAACATGAATCTGAAACAAAGCTTTATTTCTTCTTTTGTCTTCCTCAACTAGTAAGTCAAATTTTAATATAGGCCCATATGGATATGCATAGACGAAACAACGAATGTGGCCAATGCCATTGTGGGGAAAATGTCCAATGAAAAAACAAAATCAATGCTTTTAAATATGGAAGTTTTAGAAAAAATGCAACCACGCAAAAAATGTTCAACTTTTCAATGATTCTATAGGTGTACTTTGGCCTGGGACGTACTACATAAAAACGTTTTGCTTTTTGTTACTGTCTGTGCCGTACATAATCAAGGCAGGAAAAGCTCTCAAAATATTTTACCCAAAAATTTATTCACGTGAAATGTCTTGCTCATGCTTGTCTTAGAATTGCTCAGGATGTACGAAGTGAGTTCTGCCTTCAGATCGAAGTAACTTTACATTTGATCTGTTAAGAATGTACGTAATTTCTTTTAGTTTTGAGGAATAAATCATTATTTTTTTTCTATTTCCGTCTCGATGTTAATGTAAAATCACGATTTCTACATATATATTAAAATTATGTTAATTACCTTACTATAATAAAATAGATTTTTTTTTTTTATATTACATATTTGTTATTTTTACTAACATATTCAAGAAAAAGTAAATCCATATATACATGTACATATTTCAAGTTTTATTTTACATATAAATCCGGTCCCTAGTCATGAATAAATGAATAGTTGAACGAAGAACATTTATGTCTTTATTAACAAATATTGAAAAAATAAAATAAACTTACTATATATAATAAAAAAATAAAGGCATGTATAAATGAAAAGGTATTAAATTATTAATTAGTGTATCTAATCATTAACTCAGCGTGCCTAATTACAAGACAATTATAAGTAATTATCTCTGATATAAACCTTTGTTTACGCAAGTGGTCAATGAACCCTTTCAAAAAGATGTTCGATCTCAACAAGAAAAAACATCGATTGGCATTCCTACCGAAACATTCGCCGAGTGGATCCCGACCTATCAAAACAAGGGGAAAAGAATTTAAAGAGAGCCTTCGGAAAATAAACTAAAACCAAGATAATGGCTCGAATAAACATGGAAATATCGCTTTAAGCCCTGTTTCGATGTTTTGAGAACGTCAGCCACCAGGTGTCTTTACAAAGATGGCACGGACAAGCTGAATTTCGGCCAAGAAATTCACTAATGTCAATAAGTGCCTTAGGTTGACTCTCGGAGAGTTTTTCGGAGAACTGCCAACGGTGCCACAACTGCAAGTCATAAATAAAAACATTAACTCTAAGTGAGAACAACCAGAACGGGAAGAAATACTCTTGTCTCCGGAGAAACAAAAGCGCTGCGTGAGGAGAGGCGCAATAGAAAGGAAGGCACCACATTCAAACAGTTTTCAAACAGTAAAGGCATCATATCATTCAGTTATAATTTAATGAAGAAGATATCCATAATCTGTGGAAGTAATAGTAATAGTTAGCTGTAGAAGTAATAGTGAAATTTTAAATTTGGAACTTATGAAATAATAAAAATTCTTTATGAAGTATATAATTCAAAGAAATATGTAAAAACAAGATAATGGGGTAGTAAAAAAATAATAACACAGGTTCATGCACACACTGTCTGGTAAAACCTCATCATTTTTTTTATTTACTCGGCAAGAAGATTCATTCTATTTTGTGGTATTTATATATCCACATACCTTGACAGATCATTTTAGGAAAATTAAATATATAAAATAAATAGATGTAATAAAACAAATCAGTATTTAAAGAGTATTACCAAGCCATTTTAAAAATACGAAATTTTAAATTAAAAAATTATATGCATCTCTTGCTTTCATTAAAACCATCAGTTCATATTTCTTATATCATATTTACATCCTAAAATTTAATAAAAGATATATTTTTTTGGACAGAACTATAAAATTCTTCTTATTCAATGAGCATTCGAATTAAAAAATAAAAATAACGTAAAATTGGTGTAATAAACATAATATAATAACATAATATGATACAATTAGGATTGATGAATTAATTGCCACTTCTATTGGAATTATTTTATTAGAAAACTAGTTTCGAATGCTTAACATCCATCTTCAGTACTAAAATATACAAAATTTTCAATTCAAAAACCTTTACAATGTTACAGGTTAAACCAAAATTAATATTACCCTTATAGTCGCAATACATATTCACTCACATTTAAGATGAAACCTAGTTATTTCTTAACTTCTATTTAAAAATGAAGAACTACGATAGTTAATTCAAGTAAAATTTTAGAAAATAAATAATCAATAGAAAAATCATCATTTCTAAAAACATAAAAACAATTTAAACAGGAGCACTATGTCTATGTAACAAATGTTTTGAATTTTTTCGTATGTTTGTAAAACTAATGATGAATGTTTAACATTCGAAACAAGCTTTCGATTAAAAAAAATTCCAATAAATACAGAAATTAATTCATCAATTCTAATTACAAAACTACAGAACTGCCACCACACAATCGTCGAATTTCCCTTACCAAACTGACCAGCTTCTTATCAATTTTGAAAATTGCCATGTTGATTTATACTTAAGGTATAATTTATTACTTTCCCTAACCTAACAGTATTTCGAAAAAAAAAGTTGGACTTTGCAACCCAGTGGTCAGAATAAATATGTGGCACTTTCCAAATCGAGATAATCGATTATATCGTAATACAAATATTCTCTAAAATTGATTTGTTTCTAATTTTAGAGCAACCTTCCGAAACGGAGCGCCATAGCTGAAGCTATGTCCAAGGCAGCGTTTCAAAATGCGGACAACGTAGAACCCTAAACACTCTTCAAGAACATAGGATTACGCAATGCGCTTCCATTAAATATAATTTCTCAGATGTGTGTTTATGGGGTTTATTTAAATAAAATACCAATACAATAAATTCTGAAAAACCTCGGTGTCAGCGGAGATGAATCCCGACTAATAATATTTACCTTTTATTCATTTCCAGTTGCTTCTGGTATGTACAAGTGACGTGGCATCGCACATAGATAAGATTATGTTCGGCCATTAAGGCACTATGATTCAGACATAAATTTATTTTAATGAGTAATTGCATAACCAGAAACCGAACAAACATTAGAAATAACATGTGTGGATAATGGGAATGGGTATCCGTGCAAGGGATAATTCAATGGAAACCCTCATTTATGCTAGATGCTGATACGGCATTCGATACATGTTCACTTAGCTGGCTCTGGATGCTGCATAACGAGAGGATACTCAAGGTTTAATCTCTGCCATGGCAACATAAATCTGTTATGTGACGTAACGCGCTGCGCGGGGACAAATAGTCGGACAATAGTGATGTCTCGGGCTAAAAATAGCTTCACTAAGCTAAAAAAGATGTTCATTTCAAAAACAGGTAAAATGGATTTTAACAAAACAATTAGAAAATAAATAAAAATTTCACCAAACATAGGTGCAATACTTGAAACAAATACAAGAAACAGGTAATTTTTATAACTGTTCGCAACTGATACATAGCAATCAAGTGAAATGGAAGAATTAAAAAATACAAAACATCTTCAAAATTATAGAATAAATATCTATGGTGCATTAAACGAAGCATAAAAATCGAAATCAGTAATACCAGAGTAAAAATTGTTAAAAATTGGATTTATCCTTTTTTTTGTGGGATATTGGCAATTAATATAAAATATGTTGACTAACGATAAATGCATAACAGATCTTAAGTTTACTAATTTTGTCTATATAAGGACATTGAAGCAAAAATTGTACTATATAACCATGTGGGCGACGTTTCATGGTTTATGCCATATTTTCAAGCCCTTAACACTTCTACATTGTTAATAAATATTTATTTCGACTTATAATCTCGTCAATCATATTCATCCATCAGAAACATTATTTCTTATTTGATAAAATATTACTTAAAAAAAAATTATAATGTGGTGTCTACTTGTCCATATTGAAACTGACTTGAGATATATTTGCTTCAATTTCCTTATATACTTTATAATCTCCATATGTAATATAAAATAATTATACAATATAAAATTTTGTCTATTTTTCGTGTGTAAACCCCCCCCCCCCCCCCCAAAAAAAAAAAAACAACATTTCTGTGTCGTTGTTTTTTTTTTTCCATTCTCTGAGATATTTGAATTCCTTTTCTAAAAACTGAAATGGGTATAACATGAGCAAGAAATGAGTACAACATAGAATGAAATGTTACTGGTGTATGTGATTTACTGGTGTATTAATGGGAGTCTCTCAGGTGTATGTGATTCCATCTTGAATTAAATCTTTCATGATTGCAGAAATATTGTGCCTAGAATTTTCTCTAAATTCATCTCTGAACATTTTTCCCTCTAAAATATGAACAGCGAAAATATATCAAAACAGTATTTAATAATAGAAAAAAAATGATCAAAAATCACCTTTTTACTGCACAATTCACATACGAACCTCGATATAACGAATAAATACAGAGGTTTTCATTAGAGATTTCAAGAGCATGAAGTATCTTCATACCGATTCATCGATGATTTTAGAAGTTGATAAGTCTTTTTTTTTATGAATTAAAAAAAAAATGTGGTTAAGGTATTAGTTGACTGAGAAACATTTATAGATGTAGATTGTTGGGGAATGCAGTCATAGAAACACAGCAATTAAAAATAATATTTTAATTTATAATGCCGACGTTTCGAAGTTTCAAGATTGTTTCAGTTTCTGATTACCACTCTCTCTGAAACCCTGATGAAGGCTTGCAATGCAAGTCGAAACGTCGGCATTATAAATTATTTATTTGTCAAATTATAAATACTTAATTTATTAATAATAACAAAGATAGACTCTTCAGGAAAATATATATGTTCTTTGAGAAAAATAAGAATACAAAAAATTATAGTTTAAATATGGAGGCCATTTAACAACAAATGCTACATGAATATAAATATTTTTCTTTTCAGGATAATTTTTCTTAACGACAGGCATTATCGTTAACAACGATGACAGCACACGACACAGAACGATGCTGAGCTAATGCGGACCACTTGTGGAAGGGCGATTAGAAACCCTCTCGGAAGGAAGATTATTCAAGGATAGGAATGGTTTAAGAGTGCCATCCTCAAATGAGACGATTTGAATGACCCCAGATACGGGACATTTTTTAAAAAGGATGTAATCATTATTATGTATGAAGTCATCCTATCACAGAAGAGGGCACAGTCGAGGAGTGTAGAAGAAAGATGACAGAGAGAAGACTGAGAAGATATGGATGGCAGTATGAGAGATGTACTAATTAGCAAGTCGGCGCTGGAGCAATTATCTACTTGAGTCAAGTGGCAGCTCTTCCTTGTCCCTTATTCTACTCTTCACTATTTTACAGTCAGTTTTACTAAACTGCGGAATTTCACAAGCAATCCGTTGGTTATTAAAATTGAGAGTTTTTAAAAATTGTTTTCTACTCTTTAAGTTTCAGGGAACCATTACGAGATTTCTTAAAACATTTAAACAAAAATATTTTAAATTTCATTAATAAGAGCATGTTAATTTCATTAAGGCGATTTATTTTATCCTTGCAGTCTTTGTAGCACTTTATTATTTTTTTTTTTTTTGTAATAAAACTTTCACTTAATAAAATCTACTTTTCAAAAATAATTCGGACATTTTTATGTTTTTAAATTAGACTTTGTCTCCGACTCCAACATTTACTAGACAAGCGTCCAAACCTCTCAATAAATTACAAAAGAATTATTTACATGACAATAATTAAACCCATTTGGTTATGCTGAGTTGAGCTTTCGGGCTCCACTAACCCTTCCCATTCTTCTCGTATCCAATCCTCACAATCTGAAAACCCTTCTTGAATATTTAATGCTCCTTATTATGTCACAAACTGATTTATCTATAAAGATCTTAATGTTCCATATATTGCAGATTTGACCCAAACCAGATATATACCTATCATTTCATAGAAAACTCCATACGCACTTAAATCAAACGACTGGCTTCACTCTCAATTCCCGATACTCCTTCAAGACGTCTGAAAACAAGATGGCCAAGAGACCTTCAAATGCAAAACTTTCATTAAAGAGGTGTCATTGAAATATTTTTTCTCAAATTTAATTTTAGTATACAATGTATAAATTTCAATAAACCGTTTTTTTAAAAATAAATAAAGACTGGCTAATCAAGACAATATTTTTTAAACAACGCTCAATTTTAATCAAATAATGAATAAACTACACTTCATATGTGCTGGAGTTTTTTCAATAATAAAATATTTTTATTAGCAACAATATTAGGCACTGAATACAGAAATAAACAACAAACACGAAGTTTAAATAAGAATAAGAAAAGACTATAGAAATTTTGATTGGAAATAAATGAAAGGAATTTTTATCATTTTCATTTCTCACAAGTTAATAAACTGTTAGAAGCTGATGCGCAGTTTAGCCAACTTCAAGAAACAATATTTCCCTCGAAATCACTAAAACTTGGATTTAAGAGGTTTTAAATATCTCATTTTTTTAATTCGTTTTAATGTTTATAATTAATGATTTTAATTGACTACATATTTCTTTATTTTGATTAAGAATTTTAACAAGAATTAAATCAAAGATTTAAACATTATTTAAAGGAAATAAATTAAAATTCTAAAATTGCAATCAAATAATAAAAAAAAAAGAAGAACAATAAGAGAAAAAAAATTAATAATTAACTTTGAATAACGAACTAAGAAAATAAAGAATAAATGAATTAATTATTATTTATTTGTTTTAGAAAATATCCTTATTCAAATAATGTAAATGTTACGTATAATTTATTTTAAATACTATTATACTTCAGTATAAAAGAAATGTTTCCAAATCAAATGGAAAAAATCTCACAATAACTATTTACGCAGTATTCTTAACGCTAAAGAAAATTATAGCTTTGTCTATGCCATGGATGCTAAAATAATAATTTGTTTATATTAGCACAGAACAAAATGGATAGAGTAATACACTTCATTTTGGCAATGCAACATTCACGAAACTAACTGTGACAGCACACTTTGCAAACAACATCTTAATGGCTAACAATCAAAATAATATCACACACTAAGGTGGAAGAGGAACAGAAGCGAAACGCAGGCCAAATGCCAAACAGTAGGCGTCACAAGAAAATATTTCTTGTCTAGACAATTCTTTTCATGATCTGTCATCTTTCTCAAACATCAGTTGTTTTTAACACAAATACGTAAACTAGATTATTAGTTTTAGTTAATGATTTTTTTAGACATTCTTCTTAAGTTTAAAATAATAAAACTTAAGAAATCCAAATAAAAAATATTACTTGTGTTAGTAATAGAAGTAGTCTGGTATATGAATATTCGAAATAATTTCAAATTAAAACAATTAATTATTTCAAAAATATGTATTATTTCTAATTACTATTTTTTAGGTTAATTTAATGAACCAAGCTCAGATTTTTCCGACAAGAAACCCTACAACGCAGTCTTGGGGTTAACCTCACTGATGACCATGTTATCTAACAGCCGACGCAAAGCTCTATACATTTACGTAGGGAAGCGGTCACTTGAGAAGTTTTTATAGAGACTAAGAACATAATCCGATATTACAATAGCGGAATAACGAAAAAGACCTAACAAAAACACAATGGGACAAGACATTAGACATGAAAAGTCGTGACCGGACTCCTACCGGGTGCTCCACAATCGCAGTTGTGCCGCGGTAACTAGAGATATCGTGTCAATCAGTATACTTGTTAGCAATGGCCTCCAATGTTTCTTACTACAATAAATATTAAAAAAAAAAAAGTTTTAAACAAATTAATCATGTTATTTTTTAGCAATGCTGTAATTATTTTCACTTCAGCGTGCATCCTATAAAGGTTTAGGATGCAAAACCACAGAGCTGAAAGTTTGTTTTAAGTTGTACATGCATTATTAAAAATAATTCAGAAAAGTAAAATTAAACACAAAAAGAATGACAATTTTACCAAAAATTATACTTTAGAATATTCTCATCCAAGTATTAATAACAAAACTATACAAATATAAATATATTCGAAACCTTGTATTATGAAGAGATTTTAAAATATGTCTATTCGTTATTTATTGGTAAATCGATTTCAATACCAAAATTACAAGAAATAATACATTTTGAAGTTGAAAAAAAAACAGCAATAATAATATAAATAATAAATTAGTAAACTGTATCATGCATCATCTACAACACATAATACATTTAATGAATTACAATTCAATGTACAAAAGAGAAATTTTTTACTCATTATTATTTTCAGAAGACATTTTGACACATCCAGGATCTACTAGTTTCCTACAATATACAGATATTTCACTATTTTAATACTGTAAAAACAAGAATAGAAAATTGTAGAATGCATAAAATATGCGACTATTTTTGACCTTATGGCTTCGCTGGGAGTTGTTAGAATATAAACTTACTAAAAGTCCTATTTTTGAGTTTTTTGATTACATTTCGAAAACGGTGGTCACTAGTAAAATATGTTACCAATGAAAATTAAAGCTAA
Source organism: Euschistus heros (assembly GCA_003667255.2). Classification (NCBI taxonomy): domain Eukaryota; kingdom Metazoa; phylum Arthropoda; class Insecta; order Hemiptera; family Pentatomidae; genus Euschistus; species Euschistus heros. The sequence continues at coordinate 1,128,907 of RCWM02000008.1, read as the reverse complement.
TTAAATTTCCTATAAAATTGTTTATATTTTGACTATCTCCTACCCCACCCGCCGTATCTGTCGAACTTAGAACGGTTTTCGAGATATACCTTATTGAAAATCGATAATTTTCGCAAAAATTAATTTTTACCTCACTTCGTCAAACATTTGTTTTCACGATCGTTTCCCAGAAAAAAGTCAAAAACAAAATTGTAGAGCACTAAATTTACAGCAATTTCATATATACGTTTCTGACACTTGAAGCAAAAGTTTGACAAAAAGTGAGGTAAACATTTTTTTTCTTCTAAAATTATCGATTTTTAATAACGTATATATCGAAAATCGTTGAAAGTTCGACTAATATGTATGTAAAGAATTTTAATTAGCTTTCATTTCGATTTGTAGCATATTTTCCTAGAGTCCACCGTGTTAGAGATATGTACGAAAAAAAACAAAAATGAGACCTTTTCCCTCCCCACCGTAAGCTTACCTCCCAGGGGCGGGGACTTCTAGTATGTTTACCTTCTAACTATTCCTAAGAAAGCTGTGAAGTTAAAATCATCGCATATTCCATGCACTCTACACCCCTCATTACAGCACTCTTTGACTGGACTAATATGTATTACATTACACGCTTGTATAACGACAATGTGGCATAAGGTAGGAAGTCCAAGATCACCTCATCGTTTAGAACAGCATCGATCATACCTTTTATAAATCCAAATATCATCAATGCTACAAATTAAAACATCGTTAAGATCACTTATTGATAACCGGGCACTCGAGATGAGGCAATCCAAGACAAGCCCTCTCAAACATCTGCTGGTAGCGATCGTTAGCATGCCTCGACACTTTTCGCAGAATTTCCTTTCTAAGATTGCGAATTTCACAAGTGGAGAATCGACCTTAATTATTAGATTAATGGACCGGTTAGCCAACAGTTAACTTATTTAGCGCTCTCTACGAATCCTGCCTTATTTGTCGGCATTGCGAACCGATAAGCGAACGATTTATAATTGGTCTCCTCTCCAAGTAGATGTGATCGACGAATCACAATTTCAATTGATGAGTAAAATTATATTTGTTATTGAAAAACATTAGTTGTTTACAAAATAAAACTGTATGCCTGATATAAATAACTGTTTGATAGATAGGACAACATTTTTATAAACATAACATAAAAGAGAAAGATAGAGAGAAAAAAAAAAAGAGGTATGTTTATATCTAAAACTTAAAATAGAAGTGGATAAAACATCTAGCCTAGCTGAACAATGAAAGCTCGCTAGAGGCACGCATGATAGGAGAATCAATCATAATTTAACAATGATTAATTGTTAGTATATTGTTTGCACAGAGTTGGGCAAAATTAAATCAAAATATTCTCTAAAAAGATACTAACACAAACAGACAAAACACATATTACTTGAAGACTAAAATACAAATTTCTATAAATTACAAAATATTACATACATTAGAGTAGTGTAAATACCTTTTTACACCATAAAGTTATTAGAAAAAGATTGATTTTTGTATTATTTCACAAAAGTAGTTTTATTATCGGTTTGTTTGTATTTTGTAATTGTATAAGTTTTATATTATTATCCTTATCACTGGGTTATAATTTGACTATTATTTATTATTATTCATAAATTTTTAATTTAACTAGTATTGTTTATTCTGCTGTGTAGGTTTTTTAAAAGTTTCCCTACTGTTTTATCTCGTTTGCATTATTCATTTGTTTATGGATTCCTCTATTATTATTACTTATTGTTTCATGTGAGATGGATGTGTATCCAAATATGTAACTATATTTTAATTACCCTAGTCTGGCGTTATGTAATTTATTTTCAATAAAGAATAAAAAAAAAAAAAAAAAATTGAAAAATAATTTTCTAGAATTAGTCACCTAATTTAATCATAATCTATTCATTCAGTTGATTATTTAGTGAACTAATGATTATTTGCCTGAAAAATCGACTGAAGGTTTAATCATGATTAAGTTAGCAGATTCACATACATGACAGTAATCATACATATAAGGACATACGGAGTTGAACTTTGGGGCACCACTAAACCATCCATTTTGACTCGCATCCGATTCTTACAATCCAAATTCTATCGGAAAATCCCCAATACTCCTTACTTTGTCATCAACAAATTTATACACTAAGATCTTAATGTACAATCTGTAGTTGATTCAGCCCGAATCAGATCCTTTCATACCAAACTCCATGAACATTCAAATACATTAGTATCACAACTTGTTCCACATTCTTTACCAGATAACCCTTCGAAGCGCCTGAAAAGAAGATGGCTTCGGGACCTTCTAATATTTTATTTTCTTTATTATACAGAACTTTTATAATTTTTACAAATGGGTTGTTGCTTTACAAACAATTGACATGTCATTTTTAGCATTATCATCCCATATACCTAAGGTATTTTATATTGCATACATATGTGAATTTCAATAAATAGCTATAAAAAAAAAACTAATAAAAAAAAAAAAAAATGATATTAAATATTTAGCTACGATTAAATTTTGCCTATGTTTGGGAGAGTACCATCAACCAAAAACTCTTTTTCCTTATGTATTATTACTGTCAACAATACTGCTTCATTATAAAAACTAAAAAAAGATTTATGTTTAGTTTTTTGGAGGTAAAGTATTGAAGTATGTTTTTCTGATGATAGATAGAATGTTGTACTTGGAATACATCAACTGTTTGTGCAGAAATAGGAGACAAAATCCAAGTCAAGCCCAAAACCAGAACTATAAACATATTTCCAAGTTTCCTTAAACTATTTATTATATTTTATCCTAATTATATATTTTCTTGTAGTTAATTGTAATGAATTCTACCATAAGTTAAAAAAATTAGTATGAAATTAATTAAGAATTTTTATCTATAATTTCCAATTTATTATATGTCCAAATTTTGTTTTAGTTCATTGATGCTTAAAAATTAATGTTTGTGTTCCTTCCATATATATAGTTTAATAAATTTATAGATAATAGAAGTAAGTAGAATTTATAATAATTAATTTGTTTTTATTTAATTGTATTATATAACTGCAAAATTTATGTTTGTGTATTTAGTCCAGGTACACTTCCTTCGGAAAAGACATTCATCAAAAGATATGAAATATTATGTTTAATAGTTTAATAGAAGTATATAATGTATACGTACATACTTTTACTTTGTAGTTGATAAAAAAAAAAAAATCTCTAAATAATATTTTTTTTATTTTTATTTTACTCATATTAATACTAAACAAAATCTGTTAGATCGTTTTTTCACAGGGTACCTTAAGCACAAAATTAAAGAGTAAAATCAATTATTCGCACCAAAATCATGCAAATAATAGCCTGTAGACTTAAAAACCGTTATAATAATACATCAACTTGTATTTTAAAGGTTCAAACTAGAAAATACGGGACCCTTTCTGTAAATTTGCATAAGATAAGAAGAGATAAGGAGTGTGTTCCGAGGTGAGTGAAAGCAGACCCCACGACTTACTGACCTAAAGCCTCTTTAAATACTTCGATATTACTCAAACATTCAACACTTTGATGAAAACTATACGCAATAGTTTATTAATTTAAAAAAACTTTAAATTACCAGTAGATAAATCCGCGCAAGGTTCACGTGTTGGTATGTCATAATTGATTCTCTTGACCCTGGGGTCGTTTTTTGAGTCCATTTACCTCCCACGTCGTTTGAGATTAGTCCTCACCTCGAGGTTGAAGATCACTTCAGTGGCAATTTAGCTACAAACAAATTTAAATATTTATATTTTCGAAGAGGAACTGTCCGTAGATTCCTCAATCAAAATCTATACAATCCAAAATCCTTCGAAAAATCATTAATGTTCCTTACTTTGTTACAAATAAACTTATCCATAAAAACCTAATGTCCTATAAGTTGCTGATTAACCTAAACCAGATACCTAACCTTTCGTAGTAAACTCCATAGCAACACAAATCTAATAATCTCTCAACTTGCTTCCTATTCTATTTCCGATAACCCTTCGAGGAGACTAAAAAGATGATGGTCTAGAGACCTTCTAGTGTAGAATTGTTATTGAAGTGCTACTGATGAGTACTTCTTTTCAAGTTTTGACATGTTACTATAATCATTATCAATACTATAAATAAATTTAATATAATTATAGATGTATATACAAATTTATATACTGTTGTTAATTTTGTACTGTTGTAAATTTCAAAAAAAAAAAAAAAAAAAATTAAATAAATGAGATATTCCATGACATTAGGAGATAGTATACTAATTTTGAAACAGGAAATACACAAAAACGGATGTACATTGTTTATGTGTAGATGATAGTGAATATACATTTTAACAACAAAGTCTTATTTCTTTAAATTTAAAATACTGCGACATTTACACTCAGTCTAGGACTAGCAAACCAGTTTTTCCCAAAATGAAAGGTAGAACAAAACTATTAAAAAGTTAGTGAGAGTGTATTTAATTTAATTTTATAAACGAGTTTTTATAAACAAATTAATATTTTTTACCATACAATAAGCATGATAAAATACCCATTTAAACAATGTAATAAAAAAATAATATTGCAATATACCATAGAAAATAAAAATAATTGAAGGAAAATGAATTCCGTATTTCTACCTGAATGGGAAAAAGAAGATTTACTGCTTTCCTAACTTATTATTTAGAAATTAAAGAATCAATTCACTTAAATAATTAGTTCAATTAATTTAACAATTCAAAATAAAAAAAAATTGAGAGAAAATAGTGGTTTTAAACATGTTTTTTTTTTTTTTAATTCAAACCAATATAGCTCCTAAACGCTAGTTCCTAGCGACAAATGTTATATAACAAAAAATATTCTTTATTAAAGTTCTGATAAAGAAACTATCGGCAATTTTAGTTCCGAGTAATACCAAAAGAGGCAGAGCGTATCAAAATTTTATTTTTGAGGTTGAAAAAAAAAGTTACAACAAAAAAGTATAGTCCTACATTTAATAAAGAAAGAAAATAACTTTCTTAATGAAGTTCTTGATAGCAAATAACATTAATAGACCCATAATGTCACCTTTAGAACCGTAATTCAAAACAATAATATGAACTGAATATTATAACAAATAAACGGATTGAAAAAAAGCGAATATACAAAGTTATAAATAAAATTATCCGGAAAAAATATTTAAATACTTGTGTTTTCGGAAAAACATGAATCCTGTACATAATTTTTTTTAAACGAAAAAACAAACTAGTACACTAAAAATAAATTTAAATGGTAATTAATTAATTATTAAGGATCGGATATTGAAATGTATTGTTTTAATGATTCTTATTTACAATAGAGACTTCAAAGCGATTATTCATAGGCAAATTTTTAGCAATGAATTATTTTAAAAATGTATTTATAAATTTGTATCTTTAGAAAAGTTAAAATAATTAGAAGCGACTAGTGTAAAAATAAAATTAGACGAGTATCCGCCCTTTAAACTGTACACTAAAGGATGTTGCGTCAACTTTTTAATTTTGTCTTGGCTATATATATATTAGAAGCCACTATGTCTTCTCGGTACCACAAGCGGCAAACCCAACAAGTCAACTTGCATTGATTGACTTTATTTTAATTTTGAAAATTAGATACGTAAATTACTGTCATGGTGATACCATTTCATTATTTTCAGATTTTCCTTTTGTTCGCCCTCTCTTTGTCCTTCGTCCGCTCTTTATCTTGATGATTCCTTGTAGCGGCATCCTTGGAGGAAGGTTTCTTTCCATCTTTGCCATTAACGTTGTAAAGAAAATATCAATGTCCTTCCTGTTTCGTTACTTTGCATTATACTGTACGTGCGAGTCCTTTTGAATTCAGGAGATTACGTGTAGGCTTGACAAAGGACCTTTTTAATATAATCTATAAAGATTTGTTGGATAGATATTTCATTGATTCCATTCTTTATGTTTTTATTATAAATCTAGATTATATATTATAAATAGAATCTTACTGCGTTACTGAGCGTTTTCTATTCCTTGCAACAAATACCACCCACTTTAAATAAATAGCGTTAATACAACAGACTGAGTATTTACAGAAAAATAATTTATGAGATGAATATTATACCAAACCATTTATTTTCCTTTATTTATATATTCCCTATTAATTATTCAAATATGAACAAAAATAAATTTAGCAGGGAAAGAAGCCTTTTAAAAATACACTGATAGGCAAAGACTTCTACCAGATTGATTTTAAGTTTCATTTTTTTTCTTAAGTATTCATATACTTTAACCAGGGCATTATTAGAGTTATTTTTAAATTATAATTAAGTAAAAACAAACTTTGGTTTTAAAAAAATAACCATGCAGTTTTAAATTTACGAAATTTTTGTCAGTAATGTTTTTATGTGCTGTTGCGTTCATAATTTATGACGGATATGCAAAACCGTTATATGTAAATCATACTGACTTAAATGTTTGTTAATTTATTTTTTTTTTTAATACTGCTTGATTTTATTTTATTAATATTATTAATAATTGTTTCATATAACATGTTCAGAGAATATAGGGACGGAAACACTTGAAGAAAACTGAAACATATAGCACAAAAAATGAAAAGGAATATTGCCTGTCAGCATGTTCTGGCTAAAGAGAAGATTATTTAGACAAAAATACCAACTGGCGGACAATAAATAGTTCTCGTCAATTAACATTACTAGAATCAAGTTAGATTCAGACCAATGCCAATAAACTATATTGTATAGTCAGAACTATTGGAAAAAAATCAGATAACTTTCTAATAATAAAATATGGAACTCATTATACATTATATGATTTACTATCACTTTGTCTCATAAAACTCTCGTGTGTAGTTGTACCAAAAGCATTAATTTACTAATTTGCTAATTTTACTTTGTTCTTAACATCCGAAAAAATAGTATACAAGTAGTAAAATAATTCTCAATTACAACTTTAGTGAACTCAAGGTTTTCTCGATATTACAGAAGCATTCGATTAAGTCTGGTACAAGTCTTCTCTTTAAACTCAAGAAGGTACTAATAATAACTTTCTTATCCCCACATCTTATCCTCCATCCAATATGGTTCTGCAACTTCTTTATTACTTGCTTAGTAGGATACCTCAGGGGTCTACAATATCACCATTTTTGTACATAATAAACTCGAATACCAGTCAGCCACATACGCAGAGGACATATTAAACTTGACTAATGTATCCACAGTCCAATCTATATAAGACAGACACACTTATAATTATTTAATTCTTATACTGTTTGGACTTACGCTTCTTAATACATAAACAAAATACACATAAAAACTTTAGACTTATCGATCTAAAATTCTTAGACTGATTATAAGCTCCTTTATACGCAATTAACTTAACTACCTACTATGTTGTTGATATTAATCTTTAGTGAATGCACAAGTTTATATTTCAGCTACTAATGAGTAGTATCTCTTAGTTATTGAAAAGTCATGGTAAATTTCCAAACATTTGCAAGATATTTCTGTCCCATTTGGAAAATTCTTGGCAAGTCCAAAATCACAGGTTTTTAGAAAGGAGCGCTTTTAAGTTTTCTGTGTAAATCGAATTTTTTTGAAAAATTATTTTTTTAATCTCCATTATTCTACAAATGCTTTGCATTTTATTAAGAAAAGCATGTTCATTGGAATTCCTGTCTAAAAATGTCTAATGCGTTTTAAAGAGTACTATTAAAATAACAGTTTTCCTACTTTTTAGGACTAACATTAAATTATCTAGATCTTCCCAAATAGTACGGATTTATACATGTATGTGTATACATATTGTATACAATTGTAAATATCAATAAATAAATAATAAAACAAAAAAATACTTCGTACATTTTACGATAACGGTATGACTCTTAAACTAACAATCGGATTGGGACTATGATACCATTATTGATTGAAAAAAATAACAAAACCTATTGTTATGAGCGGTTCTTTTTTTTCCAGGAGTATTTTAAGATATTATTTCATTTTTTTTTTAATAGTATTTATTTAAATTTAAAACTGAATACAACAAATACATATATCCAATAAATGTGGAGATTAACATGTCAATTGCTGATAATGCAAGTAACGATCGATAGTACTTCAATATAGCTTCTATAAGGTCCCGAGGTCATTTTCTTTTCTATGACTTAATGCTATCTATTGGCTATAGATTAAAATAGCTTTCTAACTCTAGGATATAGAAAAGTCCATGGTTGCACCTCATGCTTGACCGAGGTATGCCAAGAGTCTTGACCTTTCCCACGTACTGTGACTGCTTCAGTAATAAATGTATTTGCCATAAGTACACGGATCTCGAGGTGTACTCCACCGCCAGTACTTAGGAATGTTATCTCCAGCCCTTACATAAATATTCAAGTACCGAATTAACATATACTGAACGTAGTTGGGAAGAGGTACAAGAAACTTGCATAAACAGTGATTTGATCTTACATCAATAAATCATTCAAATACACTAGCCGATATGTTTGGAAAGTTGATTGGAAAGATGAATTTGAATAACGTAACGCTAAATTTTATGTTATTAATGCAATGTCATGTCTATTAACATTCAGATGTTGTAGTAAAATGTTGATTTTTTTACCCCCCTACAGAAATATAGAACAGTTCCATATTTACCACTTACCAATTTTTAAAAACTTTGACTAGTGTACTACCTTTTGAGTAGTGAAAATATTTTTGAACTGAATAGAATTTTGATGACGAAACAAACTATTGTGTTTTATACTAATTTACTAATTTACAGTGTAGTAGTTGGTCCACTCTCACAATTGTTATCCAATAAGTTCACAGGCCACTTTACAACCTTAATCTTGGTCATGTTCGGTGACATCACTGCTTTAAGCGGTCAAAGTTGTAGGTAGGTGTCTTACCAGTACATTCTAAAGATTAAGAAACCCACGTTTACTTTTTACATACTGGTAAATGCAAACAATTACAATATAGAAATTTTAACCATATTTACTACAGTAATAATGGATTCAGTAAAATCACGATCAATAATATTTTTTTAAAAAATCATAAAAAAGTATGAATAATATATACTTAAAACCCCAAGAGGACAAAGCTACCAGAAAGAAATATATTTCGATTCCAAATTAAGGCCCAATATCCACCAAAGTAGGAAAGGGATCGAGAAAATTAGGTTTAAATCCTGAATTAAAAATAGATAAACCATTGTATTCACCTTAAGACAAAATAAAACCTTCCCAAAAAAAAGGGGTGTATATGAACTGTGAAACTAAATACACGGAAAAAACTGGACGATCAAAGAAAAAACTTTGAAAATTTTTAATGTTTTAGAACTAATGATGAATGTTTAACGTTCCCAAATAAAATAATTCCAATATAACTTTATATTGTAAGGTACAATTAATTCATAATTCATAATTGCACTTTTTATTGTCAGCCAAGTTCATAACTTTTCAGTGTACAGTTTAGAATTAAGATGTTTTAATTTAAACAACAGAGTCAGCATGATAATAATAAACATTACAAAGTTATTTATGCTATAACATGAGCACGTGTTTCTCAAGTAATCTTGACATTCCTGGTAGATATTGTTTCAGAAACAACGAGAAAGAATCTGGCATAAATGAATTTACTACGGTTGTACCAAAAATTATAACAAATATAAACACGCCATTATACCGAATGAGTCCCATATCCTGTTGCATTTGAATTACTACGTACAATAATGATTGGGTCTAAAGTTTACTTCGATGCGCTACATACTAATAAGGGTTGCGCAATCGATTCATATACAAATCACACGAGCTAGGAATGCAGGAGGTGACATTTCGAAATAACAGGACACGTTCAACTCGGCTAGACAATGAAATATAGTTCAATTTAAGGGCTTGGGCTTGGAGCAGGTCGGGATTGGGAAAGTTTCGAAACTGAATTTCAACATGAGGCTGTTGTCTATATCAAAAGGGAATCGGCTGCGTTGTTAACCTCTTAACCTTTGCTAGCCTGCGTTTTGCCGGATAAAGTGGACTAATGAGAGATTGGAGTAGATATTTCCGACCAATGTGCATTATTATTCCTTTATTCAAGAAAATTATTTGTTTAAACTTTCTGAGAACTATTTAATGTTGTATCGAACATACTTATAAAGGTTGTGTGCTGTTAACCTTCGATGCAATAGTTCAAATCGTATGTGGTGCTATTTTGACATGTTAATAATTTGTAAAGAACTACCCATTTGTAGGACTGTATTCATTATATACAAGTAAATTTGAGGAAAATTATCACAATGGCATATCAATAACATGTAAAGAACAACTTGCTAGTAGCACTTCAAAGAATCTACATTAGAAGGTCCCTAGGCCATCTTCTTTTCAGACGCCTCGGAGGATTTCGGGAATAGAGTGTAAGGTAAGTTTGGAGATTATTGGATTCGAGTGGGTAAGGAGTTTACAATGAAAGGATAGGTATCTGGTTTGAGCCAAATCAGCAACATATGGAACATTAAGCTCAACTCCATATGTCGAAATGGGTCTAATTACTCTAATGTAAGTAAATCATTTGTAATTGATTGGGCGCTTTAAACACTTTTCTAGTAAATGTTGGAGTAGTCGGAAAAGAGCAGCTTCTTGTCTTTTGAGTCTGGTAAGTGAGAACATATATTTAGTTATAGATTGGTTTACCACGAGTACAATACCATGATCGGAGACTAGTCGATTCGAGTGGCTATGAAAATTATTATGTAAGGATAGGTATCTGATTTAGGCCAATTCAACAATATAAAGGATATTAAAAGAAGAGCAACGTTCAGTGATTTTTTTTGTGGTCGGAAGGTGTATATTCATCGAAAACTTTTGGTACAGTACGAAAAGTTTTGCCATTTGTGACAAAAAGCAAAATGAGCATTACCGCCATAAACGAGGAATTTTGTATTTCAAGAATCGGATATGGTTATAGGGATGAATTGGAAAGTTTAGTGGATCCTCAAAGCTTAACTCCATTTATCCTAATCGGTCTATTTACTGTCATGTTAACAATTGAAAAGAACTACTCATCAGTAGCACTTTATTTTATCTACATTTATTGAAATTTACAACTTTACAATATATATACATCAAGCAAATACTGTCATGTAAATGATTCTTTTGTAATTTATTGGAAGCTTTAAAGTTTGTACAGTAAATATTGGAGTACTCTACAACGGCGGGTAGTGTACAGTCGTTTTAGTCTAGTTTGAGGATTACATGACGATTGTCCAATTGGAGTAGATGTCCAAACTAGACCTTACTATTCCTATTTAAGTATTGATGTTTTTTTATTGATTTTTTTATTTTTCGTGTTTCTTTAATTATACATAAAAGGCAAGTCAAATAATTCATCATAGTGTTTCGGAATTAATTCTACAAGAATCATATTTCTAGAAAAATATTCTAAAGACTAGGTATTATCGTGTTCATTTGTTTCTTAGGCGTAAGTGTATAAACGCATCCCTAAAGTACTGACGACATAACAAAGTTAGCAAATCGTTACTTTCAGTATTCTGGAATCTTGCAAATTAAGCAATTTTTTGACAGATAAATAACATGAGATTTACTTTTATTTTTAACTGGATTTCTTAATATTATTAAATAAACAACAAAAACATATGCCTGTTTTCCGCATAATATAATGCATAAAAATCAACGCACAATCGCTACTTCCCACGTATTCTGTTTTATTGATGTTTACTTCACTATTTAATCCTACTTACCTTGTTTACCCAACAAGACCGAATCATTTCCATATAAATATTTAGAAATAACATCATCCAGTTGAAATATCAGCAATAATAAATCTAAATTAATGAATTGAAAAAATATATTAAATTAAAATAGAAGAGAAGGAATGAACTAGAGGAGGTATCTAAGAGGGTATAAAATTACTACTAACTCTTTTTTTAAACTAGCTCGAAAGAAAAAAAAAAAACGTTCAAAAGAAAACGACGGCCTATTATATTTAGGAGGCAGAGGCTAACCATATGGGCAGATGCCGCATAAGGCGATCAAGAGGGCGTTGGCGGATACGCGATTCATTTGTGACGACTTTCCCGCGCCTGGAGTTCTCTGAAGGATCAGCATCGAAAAAAGGCCTCATCACCTCCATTGATTGGTGGCTGCCGCTTTCAACAGGACGAATTTGGGAAATGAGTTTTGATTTCATGGCGGCAAGGGGTAGCTTTCACCAAGGCCAAAGAGGGAGTTTCCCATATTTGTGCATTAAAGTCACGGAAAATTAAGAAAAAAAACAAAGAAATAGCTTAAACAAATTAATTAATAATCGTCCGCAGAATGGAGTTTTACAGTTCATATTCCAACTTTACAATTGAAACATTAAAATTTTATTTTTATTAATTTTTTATATAAGATTTAAAAAAAACAAAAATAAAACAAGTCATGTGGGAAACATAAGGGATTGCTCATTTACTTGACTACGTTGACGAAAGATTTCTCTTTGGTTCTAGCACACTGTCTGTTCTACGTTCAAATAGCTTTAAGACATCCTTCCATTTTACCTGCTTCGGTGAGTACAACGTGTCTGATTTGTATTGTATTTTTAAAATTATTATATATAATCCGTATGAAAAAGTGTTAGGTAATTTCTTGTATTTTTAGAACTGAATTTTTAATATTCGAAATTAGTCTGAGAATAAAATAAAAATTACTACAATGATATGCCAATAACATGTAAAGAACTATTTGCTAGTAGCACTTCAAAGGTTCTACATTAGGTCTCAGAATTAGGTCTTAGAGGGAATGGAGTATGAGCCAAGTTGGGATAATAGAGGATTCGGGTGGGAATTTTTAGAAGCCTTTTCCATTTTGCCTCCTGAAGTATCAACATGTATGATTTCTAGTCTACAATCTATACAGCAAAGTGCTGATATTTTGAATTAATAAATTGAAATTAGTATTAAGAACAAAAAACTATTCATTTTTATTTCTTATATTACACTGAAAACGAATACCACACCTTTAAATTATAATGCCAAATGCACTTACATAAATTACGTAATTACACATACTAAGCCAAGCCATGAAACAACACTCACCTGAAAATCAAAAAAAATTAGAATTCAATGAATCGAATTAACTAAAGAAAATATAAATAAAACATCAATACAAGCCAAAAAATAGGGTCACCTGTGGTGTAGTGGTTAGCATAGCAACCTACTAAACCCAAGATCGCGGGTTCGCAGCCCGGCAGATGATCTTAGGATTTTTTAAAGGGAGTATAAAATCCTTAGCTATGCCGTCCTTCGGAAGGGACGTAAAATGGGGGTCCCAAGCCTGTGCGATGTCAGGTACTCGTTAAAGATCCCTATCCTAATTATACCTGGATAGGCAAAATTTAGGACTCCCACCGTAGCATCGTCCGATTAGCCATAGCAGCATAAAGTGACGTTAAACGAAATAAACAAACAAACAAGCCAAAAAATTTAAAATATTAGGTATCAGGTTAAACCTGTGTTACAGTTACGGAGTTCAATAATTTTTTTTTTTTGTACAAAATATATACATCAAGTAAATGTGTTATTACTATTACAATTACACGATAAAACTTGAAAAGAACTACTCATCAGTAGCACTTCTATAAAAATTCTACACTAGAACGTCTCTGGGCCATCTTCTTTTCAGACGCCTAGGAGGATTATTTAAAATGGTGTGGGAAGCAAGTTGAGAAATTAGGGGATTTGAGTGAGTCATAGAGCTTATATGTAAGGATAGGTATTTGGCTTGTCCAAATCATCAACATATAGAACATTAAGATCTTTATGGATGAATTAGTTTTGCGACATGATAAGGAGCATTAAGGATATTACGAAGGATTCTGGAATGTAAGGATTGGATACGAGAAGAATTGAAAGGTTTAGTGGAGCCCCTAAGCTCAAGTCCGTATATATAAATGGGCCTAATATAAATAAGTCTTTTGTAAGTTATTGGGAGCTTTGAACGCTTGTCTAATAAATGTTGAAGTCGTCGGAAAAGACTAGCATTTTCATTGTGCTTTAAGTCTGGTATGTGGATAATAAAAAAATCTCATTAATATTTGTTGGGACTTGACGTTCTCTTAATATTCCGCCATGGAATGTAATTAAATATACAAGTGATTTATTATATATTGTAACAATAAAAAACGTGTAAAATATAAAATTATTTTATATGATTATAGATTATAATTATTCACATAATTAATTTTAATAAGGTTTAGTTAAAGTCATAATATATTTTTGTTTAAATATTATTATTATTTATTTTTTTATTTTTTTTTTTAACGGCTTCTTAGATTCTAATCCTCTACAAGAAAATTGAATAAAAGAAAAGTATCTTTAAACTAATGAACATAGGTAATAGGTGAATTCAGAACAACAAAGATTTGAGGATACTAGGAGTTCCAGATAGGAAACAGAAGTCTATAGACTGAGATACATGAAGAGTCATTATTGTTCAAGAATCCCAAGTCCCCTAGGGGCTGTAATGGTATCTAGTGAATAAGTAATAATTAACTAATAGGTCATTCAAGGAAATAAACAGTTAAATACAACAAAATATGTAAAAGAACAATATGGATTCATATTTATACCATGAATGAAATCGGAAATAGGAACTGATTTCCTGTAGAGAAGCTCCGGAAATTAATGAATTAAAATATCAAATGAAATCAAAATTTACAATATTATGATTTCAATACAATAGAAAGAACATTCAACTCAATTAATAACCAATCCGCATTTACATCGCTGGCTGAATATGCATTGACAATAATTCCACTGATAATAATCAAAACATGGAGAAGAATTTTAATTATTTAACGTTGATTTTTGGTAAGGCTTGATCTCGAATTTTTAAACGGACGTAAACGGATATCCTTTTGCATTTAACACATTATCTCAAAGGTATGTGCATACCTAATTAAATACAATTTTTTTTATAATGAATATGCATGGTAAATTTAGTGTTTCTTAATGAGAAATTTTAAAAATATAAAATGTTCACATATACAGAAAAAAAAAAATAACGAAGTTAGTACAACTGTGTAAAATAAAAATAAAATAAATGAACTTCACATTTCTTCATTGGGTTTACTACTGCGAACTAAATAAGAAAACTTTTTTTTTTAGTCTTAATAACTCGGCTTAAGGGCTCCGGCCCAGACGAGGCCACACGACGTGGGAAATAGCAATGAAAAAGGAAACGACTTATCTATAATCTGATTCCGTGCTAAGAGAAAATAACAGGTCATTAGTAAGAGGAAGGGGCGAGCGAAGAAGCCGACAAGTAAAAAAATGGTTAACTTTTTAAAATATAGAAGAATTCATATCAGAAGTCAAAATAACAAGAAACAAAAATATGTCTATGCAATAGCAAACAGATGTGTAAATGGTAATTTTTGACATGTCTATACTTTGGGGTGTAACGATTTTTTCACAGTCAAATATGTAACATTTGAACAAGCTATGGCGCTGTTGGTGCACTTTGGATCGAAACTTTGTCCAGGGATTTCTTATCAGAAATTTAATGGAAAATATTTTTTGTTATGTAACATTTGTCGCTAGGGTGTATCGTTTAGGAGCTATATTAGTTTTAATAAAAAAAGGCAGGTATGCCTAAATTTTTTAATTGATGGGGCTGTTGGTGTTGTTAGGATCGAAAATATAATGACAGTTACCGTATCAGAAACTTTATGTAAAATATTTTTTGCTTTATACCATCTCTCGCTAAGACCAACCGTTTAGAAGTTATAGATATTTGAATCAAAAAAGTGACATTTGAAATCCCTATCTCTCAACTTTGTTTATTTCAAATAATCATTGTCAATTTGATTTAATTATTACTTTGATTAATTTGACCCTTTTATTCTAAAATGTAAATTGAAAAAGCAGTAGATTATAGGAAGACATATCAATGATTTATAGTTTTCCCCAATCAGGGTGAAATTGAATTTTTTTTCCAAAATGTTTTAAATACTTTAATAAAGCAATAATCGCTAGGTGGGCTGGACACCTAGCGAGAGTTAGGGATGAAAGATGGTCGAAAAGCAGCACCGAGTGGACACCGATCGGCCAAGTGAGAAGCAGGGGAAGGCAGTACATGAGGTGGAGGGATGAAATTACCCGAAGAGTAGGAACCAATTGGATGAAAGTGGCCAGGGACAGAGACTGCTGGTTGAAAATTATAAATAATCTATAGGAACAAAAGAAAAAAAAAAAAGAAGTTTTGTTTTGTTTTTGGTTTAGTGCTTTACAAAGAATATTGTATATTTAATTTTGTATTTTTCTAGCCAGTTTCTATTCTGTAAAATTATTTTGGAGCTGAACTCCATTTTACCTCCTAAGGGAGAGGCTCTTGTCATAAATATGATGTCAATAAAGCTTTATAATTTTATAATTATTATAAAGCAATCAGATGTTCAGATATTCACCAAAATCTAGTTTAAAAGCTAATGTAAGATGAGATTATTCGAATAACTCATGTCCATTATATAGAACCAAATTGTAATATGAATTTTGGAATTTCCAAGTTTCAGAGTTGAATACTGTGAAATTTCATTTTCTACACTTAACACGTCTGTGAGCTATGGCATCGACGTATTGAAAAATATATGAAAACACGACACATCGTAAAATATCCTGTTGTAGCAAAAACAAAATATCTTCAATTGACGAAGGCAATCTATTTAACATTCAATTAAGTATAATTACCCAAGAAATTACGTGGGAGGTATGCGAGTTATGGAACCAGAGCACGTTTTATGTATTCGTCCAGAAAAGATTCAAATAACTATTATAAGAATAACTATAATAAGAATTCAAATAACGATGCACCAATAAGTTTTCCAAACATCTGTAAAAATTTTTTTTTTTAAATGACAGAAATGGGCATTGGGTAAATATTTTTAGAAAATTTTAAACCAATGCAAACATAACATCGGATAGACCAGTTGTTATATTTAAGAATCATTTACACTGAAACGTATATTTAAGGAGAAGAAGCAGCTAATTCTTTTTACATAGGTGGTATTTTTCCTCCTATAAAGTAATTTTTTTTATCAGTCTTTCTATTGTTAAAAACAACAAAAACTATCAAATTGAAAAAATTAATGTAAAATATTACATCCCTTCCGCTAACTGCCTGATTACACTGTTTTTTTCAGAAGATATGTCGTGCACAAAAAGTCTAAAATATTTGGCTCTGAAGGCAAGACGAAGGATCCCACAATAGGCGATTCTTCTGTTTGATTATTTTGAATAACAATTGGTCAAATTTTATGAGAAAGAGAGTGAGAAAAACAACGATAAAACAAGATTTTTTAGGAATTTTTGAACATTCCCCGTATCACTGAGTTGTGACCTGTCTTTTAGTAGAGGAAGATCCCTATCCTATAATTATAGTTAATGGAAGAGTTTATTGTTGGAATGCTATGGTCTAGATGAACTATGGACTTTTACAGAAGTATCTGTCTTTCCTGAAATATTGGACTGAATTATACTTGTTTAAGTTCATATCCTTCAGCATAGACTCAGTATTTGAAGTACGATTGGGGAATGAAAGTACAGGATATTTATTAAATGTTAATAATAAAAAATAATCCTTGCTATTTATTATTAACTACGGGATAATTGAATCGGTGAGTGTAGAACATGTCACAAAAAATTCGAAAAGTAGTTGTCGATCTAAACTAGCTCAGGAAGGCAAGATGCATGTTGAGTGCAGAAACCACGTTAGTTAGATAAGTAGTTTAAAAGATACTGTGTGTTGTTTTTGAAAATAAAATATTTTAATTTCTTGAAATTTTTGAGAAGTTTTCCCTCTTTGGCTCATGAAAAATTTGAAAATCCGGACATTGTTTCTGCATTTACCGATTCGATTGCAGGATGTACACCATCTTCCTTGGAGTGGTTTACGGATTTGACTACATTTAGCGACTGATCTGTCCTGTAGAGAGAATTCACACTATAAAGTAAATATATAGGTAATAGCTTATTTTATGTTATATCTCGAGAGAATAAAAGAAATATTTTAATATTTTTTACTATTTTTAATTAATAAGAAACTCCTTGACTTTAACGACCTGTCAAGTTAATATTTACATCCCTTATCTTATAGAAGTCTCTAACAAAGATTTATGTTGTAAGGAAACACCTCTGCAGGTAGAAATTCCTAACCCAAAGCTCTCAGATAATCCTCGCAGACATTATCATTATTCTGTCGCTTCATAGAAAGAAACTCTTCTATACAACTAAATCCACTTAGAAATTTCACACGTCGCTTATTTGAGCAGAATCACAACCGGAAGGCATTTAACTGGGGCTATCACCATTATCATTACATAAACATTACATACATGTTACACCCGGTTCACAGTCCACAATCGTGGATTCCCCAGTGAAATAACGGCACTGGCGCTAGCCCGTGAAACGTGTAAGACTCCGAACTAACACGCCATGACCGATGATACATAATGACTACGAGTTTGCCGTCAGCTGTGGCCACTAAAGCCGAAATGGCATCGCACCGGAATCCACCTGTTGGCTGGGTTCGGGGCAAAAAATCAACCACGCCGAGACCTCGAACCCAGTCGGGGTTGTCTGTGGAGATTATAAGGACCTAACAACTCGACACTTGACATTCCATCTAAACAATCCTTAGTTATGGTCTGATGCTTTCAGCTAAAAGTCATTGCAATTAGGTTTGATGAATTAATTGCCACCTCTACTAGAATTATATTATTAAAATCTAGTTTCGAATGTTGAACATTCGTCATCAGTTTTTCATTATTTCTAACGATTCATAAATATTTAAAATAGTTAAAAGCCAATCCAGATATTGTTTAAATGACCAGATACATATTTTAAATAGTCCCACTTTAAATTAGTTTCCAACAGGAATAAAAAAAACCAACCAGTCATATGAAAAACCCAAAAATGTAACCTACCTATCCTTTTCCCCTTTCATTCTTGTTATCTTTTAGAAGTCCGTTTTTTCTTCTTGGGTTTGTAAAAATATGTCTGATTTCTTGTCTTACATTTTTAAAAACTTTAATTGTAACAAAGTGCAGATGTTTTGAATTGTTTTTAGAATTTTTGATAAGTTTTAGAACATTTTATGTTTGAAACTAGTTTTCCATTAATTCCAATAGAAGTGAAAATTAATTCGTTAATCCTTATTGTATTGATACTTCTATACCTAAATGCGTAACTCAAGTAAAATTCATTGTGTGGAATTATTGTTTTTAACTTTCATTGCCTTACAGGTTTAACAGGACTTGTGGACTTAAAGATTTATTTTTAACTTTATATGTACAGCATTTCACCACCAACATTAATAAAAAAAAAAAAAAAAAAAAAAAAAAAAAAAAAAATCAATAGATACACCGTAATCAATATGTAATAACAAGACTAGTATGAATGTTTAAAAGGTGTTAAAATATTGTAAACTATTTTCCTATGAATTAAGAGGATATTTCAACAAATGTTCCCCACCTCAAATGAGTTAATTATTTATCAGTAAAGCTAATTTTATGTTACGATACTTAAACGTTGTTTTTAAAACGCGTACTCTATAGAGTACATATATATATATATATATATATATATATATATATATATATATATATATATATATATATATATATCGGTTTCATATTAGGCACATTATTAATTGGTCAATATTTCACATTATTATTTCATTATAATAAAATTAATAGCCTTTGCACAGTAAGGACCGATAGTTATATTTTATCATGCGACGATCGTAAAACTATTTTTTTATTTATATATTTAAATTCTTAAGACTTCATATATTGGATTCACATCTTTTTAAAACAGCAATAACAATAACAAATGTGTTAGAAAATAAAATGGAAAAAAAAAAAAAACGATGACGAAGGCACTATAGAGGCCAAATGCCAATCAATTGATTTGAGGATTTTTTTTTTTTAATTTTTTATCAATTAGGATTGATGAATTAATTGCCACTTCTATTGGGATTATTTTATTAGAATGCTAGTTCCGAATGCTAAACATTCATCTTCAGTTCTAAAACGTACAAAATTTTTAAAACATCAGCACAATGTTACATGGATCATAATAAAGTTTTCAAAAATGTAAGACAAAAATGTTAAATATTGTAAACTAGTTTTCAAATCAAATAATTCCAATAGAAGTGGAAGTTAATTCGTCAATCATAATTGTATTGACCCTTCTATACCATTATGCCTACCTCAGGAGATTTTTTTTTTTTGGATTTTTACCATTTGATTTTTATAATTTTTCAACATCCTTTTACTGTCTAGAATATATCGTGATAGTTCTGGGTAGGACTCGTTCACTACGAACTATCAACAATTAAATATATGAACATAAATTCTACAATAATTTTATTTACAATAGGTGTACAAATATGGAACTTTCTTACATATTTTGAATACTTATGCCTTCGAATTTTTGTCCTGGTTTAACTATATATTGCATTTTTATAAAATAATAATCAAGTGTTGGATAGATTCTTGCGATAATGATAGATTTACAAGAGATATAGACAAGAGAACTGGTAAGTGCTAAGACAGTGAAGAAGGCGGTGGATAAAGCGAAGGATGCGGACAGGCAAGGAGGCAGGGAGCGGCCACATACCTACATACCTAATGAACTGTACCCATCTCTCCGCGCGCTCTCCTACCATTGGCCCTCTGTCACTAGGGATTCTAAACAAGCACTAAAATAATACAATAGAAAATATCAGTAAGCGCACTTCAGAGAATATCATTAGATAGTAATGGAAATCCACTCCATTCCGTTACCATCAAGTTCCCATGTTTAAGGTCACAGCGCCATCAACCAATGTGGCACATCGGATGAGTCAATATTAGTATAGCAGCCTCTAGAACAATGGAAGAGAGGAAGAATGAAGACTGAGAACAGACTCCCTTCCTTGTGTGTCAAAAGATACGCTACATACAGATTTACGTATTCCGACAGTTAAGACCCAAATTCATAAAATTTATCGACATTTTCATGAAAAACTACATGGACACTCTAATAAACAGATAAATAATATGGCAACAGTACAAATTCCTGAAATAACTCAACGGAGGTTGAAAAGGAAGTGGATGAGGGATTTCCTAGTCTAATCCCTAATAATTTAGTATCACGCCTGGAGATTGTACCAATGGGTGCTGACTCCCTCATATAATAACAAGCATACCCCGTCGCTGCTTCGCCGCTCTTATAAGTAAAGAACTTAGGATAATTTAAACTAATAATTGAAGTGTTATTTGTTTAGCGATAAAAATCTTGTATTGAAGTACGCAACAACATTAGTTCTTCAATATTATCACGCATATCAGTAATTCTTTTCCTAGTTTAAATTTCTCCGATTGGGTGTTTGAAGATTACATAAAAGCATAATTGGACATCCAATTTTTAATTTTTAGCTATGAGTTTGTAATCCAGATGGACAGAGACTATTAAGAAACTCTTTCGGATAATTGACTGCATTATCGGTGCTAACAACTAAAGGTCCATGAATCATATTTTTACAAACAATAAAGCAAAGGGTCGACATAGATTTGGTTATAATTTTGATTCAGCAGAAATAATTTTATTGATTTCTTCAGGTTGGGTTTTAATTCCTATCCATAAAAGTATATCGTTTATGGGCTGCAATAGTGGCACAACTCAAAAAAACATTTTTGAGATAAGTGGGTTTAAAGTTTTCATTGCTAAGGAAAATGTATAGGCAATGCTTTAGTTTGCTTAAAATAGAGAAGGGATATCTTGAAGGTAATTTCATTTAAGCAAACTAAAGCATTTCAAATGCATTTTCCTTAACAATGAAAACTTTAAACCCACTTATCTCAAAAAAATATTTTTTTAGTTGTGCCACAATTCCAGTCCATGAGCGATATGAAAGTTGGAAACTTCGTTTCTGCCACTCAACATTGTATTAATATTATTCTAGTGTGACAATAACAAATATTCCAGTTCAACACGTAGAAGTATAGAATTTGTATTTCACGTAATATCAAACTTACCAGTAAGAACTACATTAACTACTCAAGTTATTATAAATCTCTATTGGTATAACCGAAAAATGGTATCACTTACTGTGGTAGAGGCAAACCAAAATAAAATAAAGAATAAAATAATAAAATTCTTGTAAATTGAATGATCATAAACTCTTACAATATTGTTGTATCTAGTTGGTCACTTTTTGAATTTCTAAATTGACAGTAAGTAATTTGTTTTATTTTATTTAATTTTAATTTCGAAACCATGTATTTATTAAAATCATATTAGTTTTCTTCCAGCCTTTGGATACGCACACTAAATGAACAATTCGCTTTTATTTCATTAAAAAATAATTACGTAATTAGTAATTAACTTTCTTTCAATACTTAATATTTTTTCAAGTAAATATAAGGCATTTAATTTAAGAAAGATTTAGAAGACTATTTTCCAACCTACAGTTTTCAAATGGTAGGAAACGTGGCTGCTTACGCTAGAGGAAGAATGTATTATTTAAGTTTTCGTATTGTATTGCAAAAAAAAAAAAAACATACAAGAGAATTTAAATAGCTCTACGATATGGAAATACAGGGTATTTATGCGGTAAATAAATTCAGTAATAGAAGCAGGGCAGTTAATGTTAAGTCGATGGATTCAATAAAAACCGAAATCCAAAAGTCGAAAAAGGGCAGATCTCGGTTTGGTAGATTGATCTCCTACGTTTGGATGGAAGGAGTTGTGTAGCATAATATAAACAAATATCGGAAGTTATTTTTGATTACTTAAATAATTTATAACTATAGCTAAATGGATTCAATTCAACAATTCTAAACTACTTATGGGTTAATAACCTCTTAAAATACTTTGCTTCCTCTTACAGCTTGGGCCAGCTGCATTTTGTACACTATTGCACCAAAAATCTTAGGTTAAATACTGTCTGCGGGGTAAAAATACCCTCACTTTATTTATCGTTTTGAATAAAGCAGCACGCTCCCGGCAGAAGGAACGTCAAATACAGAATAGTCTTTATAGGAGAACATTCCTTGCGATGAAAGTCGGCACTCAAAGTACACCAATAAAGATACCGAAGCTACAAATAGAACAGATGTTCAACAAATTGTGCACACTAAGCGAATCCAGATTACGTTCCAAAGCAGAACCTTTTGGTTGGAGGGTTATCATCGTTGGTGTAACTAGTCCCATTGATGTCCTGAGCGTGGGTGGTATTCAACCAGCCACATTATACAAACCTTAAATGGTGTAAACAAGGACGCTGAGAACAAGCGGGTACACATGAACTAAACCGTTTTTGGAAACTATCCTTATCTTAGATCCTAGCCTTAAATAGTTGTAGATTTATCTTTGAACATGCATTGGTTTTCATATAAATAGTTCAAAACAAACTATACTAGATATCGTACTTCTAAAAATAAGGACAAAAAAAAAATGCCAGGAAAAAATCTTTTAGGTGTTATTATTGGCCAGTATAATTTAATTACTAAAATTATAACAATTTAAATAACTCCAAAACCACATCTTAAACCTATATTATTTGGACTGGACCCATTTATATGAAATCTCGAACATCTATACAGTTTCTGTAGTAATTATTCTTACAAAGTCAAATTAGCAGTTTTACCTAAAATCAGGTAGAAAAGAGAAAGGAAACATATGGTATAAATAATAATAATAATGATAAATAATATATGTGTGTGTGTGTGTGTGCGTGCGTGTGTGTGTGTGCGTGCGTGTGCATGTGTGTGTGTGTGTGTGTGTGTGTGTGTGTGTGTGTGTGTGTGTGTGTGGGTGTGTGTGTGTGTGTGTGTGTGTGTGTGTGTGTGTGTGTGTGTGTGTGTGTGTGTGTTTTTAGTAAGGTTCTTGAGGTTCAGTCAATAAATAAAAACAACTATTTTGGCTACGTTTCGAGACTAAATTGTTTTCATAATCATACAGTGAAAAAACAGGTTACAATAAAATTATATAAGTTATACAAGTAAATTTAAAACATAAGATTAGCTACAATATAAGTATATAACAACATGTGCTAGAAAAATAAAAAAAATATATAATTACAGAACATAGAGGAATATGAAACTACTTACAATGTTACTGGTGGATATGGAAACCCCAAATATATCCAGGTCGGTAACATTGTAAGTAGTTGCATACTCCTCTATATTCTGTAATTAAATATATTTTTATTATTCTAGCACATATTGTTATATACTTATATTGTAGCTAACTTTATGTTTTGAAATAACTTTTATTGTAACCTGTTTTTTTTACTGTAGGGTATGATTATGAGAACAATATAGTCTCGAAACGTCGTCAAGATAGTTGTTTTTATTTATTAGAACCTCAAGAACCTTACTAAACATTTAATAGTAACAGTCAAGAAATTTATCCATATATATATTTTCATAGATTTAGTTAAGTAAAATTATTAGAGCTGCTCTGAAAAAATTAAATATATCCATATGAATAGTCTGTGAGATAGGAGCCGGTAGCAGAGAGTGGACGGTGCCAGAGCAAGTGGGCGTAACCGATAGAGGATGAAAGCTGTGAACTTGAACCGGACGGAATGCGGAAATGTCAGCTCGCCGGAGGACGGGAGCCGAACGTCGGGGCTTGACAGGCATCGATTTGCAGGCCAACGGGTAAGTTGCAAGTCCTCGCAACTTGAAGACTGACCCGGATCGCCCCCGAAGCAGCGCCCCGTGGACAGGTGGCCGCTAGGTATTCAGCACAGGGTGGGGGGGGGGGGGGGGGGGGGATGGAGAAAGCTATAGCCCTGGCTTTCTATACCATATGGTCCCTTTATTGGGAGGATCATGTTTAATTTATGTCTCTAATGTTCCACCAAAGGTCAGTCAGTATCCTCAGGTCTGCTTAATGGCGGGTACCATTGTTTCTCATCATTAGCGGTCGCCGATTTATAGTACAATAGGGCCCAGTGGTTGCCGGCCTAGTCAAAGGGTACCCCTTCCCTAGCTTACAGCTAGGCTTTGTGACCTCTTATGTTTGTCCCTGCAATTATAGCAGAGGATCATCAGGCTTACATTCATCTTTCGGTTTTCACTTCAATTAGCCCCTTGATGTCTTGAGTATCATTGTAGGGCATTGGTACTTGGCAAGCTACTTTGACTTTTACGTTCTCATTAGTTGAGAACATGGCTTCCAACACTAATGAATGGTGTCAACCAATTTCGGTAAACGCAATTCCCGACTTTTACAAGAATGTATTTGGAAATTTCCGACTATCGATGTTTTAATACTCTTACAATAATAACCCGAACAAATAAAGGGATGCATACTTTTTTTAAATTTACAATTAAACAATTTATATATTTAACTACATGTTATTTGTTATTATTAGTGAAAAAAAGACATTTAGTCCAGTCAATAAACACATTGTAGAGTGCATGGAATATGCGATAATTTTTGACTTTGTTAGGAGTAAAAGTCAGGTATATGGTATAAGGTAAAAGTACCCGCCTAATAATATCTCGAAAACGGTGGACTCTAGAAAATTATGCAACATATCAAAATTAAAGCTCATTAAATTTCCTATAGAATTAATTATATACATATTCGTCGAAATTCCAACAGTTTTCGAAATACACATTATTAAAAATCGATAATTTTAGAAATAAACAAAATGTTTACCTCACTTTTTGTTAAACATTTGTATCTAATACCAGAAACGTATATATGAAATTAAAGTAAATTTAATACACTACAATATTGATTCTGACATTTTTTCTGAGAAACGATTGTGGAAGGTACTAGAAACAAAAGTTTGACAAAAAGTAAGGTGACATTTGTTTTTTTTCCGAAAATCATCGATTTTCAATAAAAAATATCTCGTAAACGGTTAGAGCTACGACAAATTTATATGTTATAAATTTCATAGTAAATTTAATTAGCTTTTATGTTTATCTGAAACATATGATTCTAGAGTCAACTGTTTTCGAGATATTATCGAAAAAAAAAAAAAATGAATTTCTCACCTCCCCCCCACCGTTAGCTCACTCCCCCAGTGATGGGGACTTTTAGTATGTTTACCTTTTAACTATTCCTAACGAAGCTATGAATCCATGCACCCTGCACCCCTCATTTCAGCACTCATTGACTGGACTAATTTTGTAACTGACTAAATTTGATAATTAATATGAATATCGAGTCATTACAGCTTCAACAAAATGTTCATCCTTAGTGGTAGCCAATATAACTAAATTTAAGGTAAGGACCAATAAAATAAACTATTAAAGAAGGACTATTATGAAAATGTAAGCACAATAGTAAATTTTATAACTAACGACAACTTTTTCTTGACTTTCCGCGAAATTTTGTGAATTTCTGACTGATTCTCGACCACATGAACTCCTCGAAATATTCCCTAATTTCCCAAGTATTAGACATCCTGCTAATGCCAACTTGATGGGAAACGTTTAATTGTCTACGATATTTATATTAATTGAAATCAGTGATGTGTCAGTACCAAAATTCTCAATTCTCGGTACCAAGACCTCAGTTTAAAAAGTAAGTTGCTATTTAAAAAAAATAAATAAAAAACAACTAAAAAAGGAAAACAAAAGGATTATAACACAAGAAATAAATTAGTAACCCGTCGGTAACATTTATTACCCATAGAGTGTTATATATGTTCTTAAAATTATTATTTAGGAAGATAAAACATTCCATGGTTTCATTTATTGATTAAGGAATTGAAAATGTTCTATTTCACTCTACATTGGTAGATGAACTGGTTTTGTTTTGATTGGTTATTGGGGTTCGAAAACTATTATTTACGAGTAATAGAATGAAAAATAGTCTTCATTTGAGCACATATCGTTCATCAAGAATAACAAATACAGTTAATAAAATGGCATTATTTTTCTGAGAGGCATCATTTCTTTGACTGCATAAATATCTTCAACAAAATGAAGTTTAGCTTGCAGTGGCATGGGTTTGTTTATAATTATTTACAAACGAGGCTAGGTCATTAGGATAAGAATTGTTGTCTAATATTAAAACAATTATAAATCACAAAACAATTGCAAACGTTGGCGGTATCAATCGGTTCCTAGAAATCGACACACATCTCTACTTGAAATTAAAAATGATAAAACTGCAAAAACCCAAACGGTACACAGAGGAAACTTCCGAGTTTAATTCATTAAATCATTCAGTTTAATTATGAATTCATCAACAATTCTAATAGTGGCTAGAGCACGACTGCTACCTTAACCTTTCGACTAAGCTAACTATGTATGATTGTTATTGATAAGGATCGATGAATTAATTGCCACTTCTATTAGAATTAATAGCTTCCGTGCGGAGCTACATACAAGAGAAAAACTGGACGATCAGTAAATCGAAGATAAAATGAACATGTAAGAGCATACAATAATAAGATTTATAATTCTAACTTCGCAAACTATTTGAATGAAAATAACTAAAATTCAATAAAGATTCGGGATTGAAACTGGTACATCAATTAGGAAATAACCTAGGATTAAATATTACTGAATCATTAGATAATAAAAACGTTTAAAACCAATCCAGATTTTTGTTTAAATGAACAGATAAAGATATCTAATAGTCCCATTTTAAATTTGTTTCCAGTTGGAACGGAAAAACCAATCAGTCATAGGAACAACCCAAGGGTTTAACCTAACTGGCAATTTTCTACAACCCTTTAAGATTTATAATATTTATCTGTTGTTTCTGTAAAAGGGGGCACACATCCTATAGTGAAAAACTCGTTACTTCATGAGATAATCTGAATTTCCATCAAACTAAGACTGTCTCGTTGGAACATATAGACAATCCTGCAGCGAACAAGTAGATTCTTATCCCTCTGAGTATACTTCGGCTGCGTCACACTCCTCGGAGATGAGTGGTGGGCATACGCGCATATTTATCTGCTGAGTCACAAAGGTCACGCGTCCTCAAACATCACGAAATACTCAACGTCAAATATCCAGGGTGGTAGCCACATATTCAGTTCTCAGTTATTTCGGTTGATATGATAGTAGTTATTATATCTGCGTATAAGGCATACACTTAATCAATTATAATTACAATTGAAATGAAAAAAATGAAAAAAATTATCGGTGAATTATTAAGGATTGGTGAACTATTGACTACTTGTATCACTTCTAATAAATAATAAATATTTAACTTTAGACCATTAGAAATGATAAAATCATTCAAAACCAATCCTAATTTTTTTGAAGGACCAGTAGTCCAATAAAATAAGGCTCCAAAAGGCCCTTTTCAAGAAAAAACTGCGGAACTTATATGGGGGTGCTGAATCCGAATTTGGATACAAATTTCATATGTAGGATCTAATTGTAAATTTAACCACCTTTCAGATTGAAAAAAAAAATATTTTGAATCGGACAAATACTTTCGGAGTTATAATGATAAATGTGCCGAAAACCATGGATTTAACAACAGTACGGGTTTTTAGGCGTCTGGGATATTATATTATATTGGATATTATAATTCCGAAAGTATTGGTCCGATTCAAAATATTTTTTACAATTGGTTAAATTTACAATTAGATCCTATATATGAAATTTTTATCTAAATTTTTGAAATACACAAGCTATCACGCTGAAAATCACTTACTTTTGTAAAATACATGTTTTTTAGGCACATTATTCACTATAACTCCAAAACCATTGGTCCGATCCAAAATTTAATATTTTTATCTAAAAGCTGGTTAAATTTACTATTATATCCTATATATGTAACTTATAATTAACACCGAGAAATACCCACACTAGTCTACTGTACATGTCATAATTTACACATTTTGCCAAAACATACACATTTAGCGTGCTAGCTTGGGTGGTTTACAGGGTTTAATATAATTTACATATAAAGCATTTGATAGCGAATTTGATCAGCTTTGAGATAGTAAAAAGAAATTTGGGATCGAACAACTATTTGAGGAGTTAGAGCGACAAATGTGCCAAAAAACACTTGGATTTTACAAGAGTACATTTTTATTAGCGGGCTGGTATGTACATTTTACGGGATTGGATTAAAACTTCATTTATATATTCTTATAGTAAATTAAATCAGCTTTAAGATGAAAAAAAGTAATGTTGTATCGGACAAATAGTTTCAAAGTTATAGCCAAAAGAGTACGACAAACGTGTTTTCGCGGAGCTGTGGGACTGACGACAAGTTGGCCAATTTCTTCATTTTTTCTCAACAACGGAACTTCGCGAAAAATGATCCGATTTCGGATTTCTTTCTTCGAAAAAAGCTTCGTTATCGTATTATAGATAAAAAAACAAAAATAACGGTTTTTTTTTTTTTTTTGCAATTTTGAATATGAAGCCGATGGTTGCCGTGGTAGCAAACTTCAGATTCGGATTTAGCACCCCAAAAAACATAAAGATCCGTTGAGAATAAAAGTTGCGCAGTTTTTTCTTCGGCAAACCCTTATTTTACTGGACTACAGATAATATTTCCAATGGTCCCATTTTTAATTTGTTTTTTCTAAGACCGGGAAAAAAAACAAACGATTCATAGGGCATACCTAAAGGACAAATTATCTCTATTTGACCTTTTCGACTTAAACATTTAGTCATCTTTGGAACCTGATATCTTTTAGAAGCTTATATCCTCCTTAAACGAGTATCAACATGTTTGATGTCATGTCTTTTATTTATTTAAACCAAATATATATAATCTATGAAGAAAAGTTGTTATATTTTGAAATTGTACGTTTTTAGAACTGTTGATGAATGTTTAACAATCGAAACTAGTTTTCAAAAAAAAAAAAAAAAAAAAAAATCAAAAGTAGCCAATAATTCAGCAATCCAAATTATAACCATCAAGCTTACCCTAACCTATGAATTATTTTTTATGCATTTTTCACTGCCTTCTATAAATTTTACATAATATTAAGTAAACTTATATAAATAGAAAATTAGAAAAGTAATATAATGTACCCAAAGTGAGCCGAAAATCACCGAATAAAATAGCATAATTAAAAACTATACTCAAACCCGAATGATTCCAAAACGTCGATTTCTTATTAGAAAATACTAGATAATAAAGGCATTACTATTTCCTATATTAACTGCTTTACAAATACCCCATTCTTTTTTTATGGATAATTGCGAGTTGTAGCGTAAAATTAAAGGCTGAGAGACTTCAATCATACAATTTCGCAATTCTCGAAGTAATAGCCAATAATCGAAAAGAGTTATTAGATTTCTAGTAGTTGCCAATTACAGCAAGATCTATTTTCTAGTGCTACGATCAGTATAAATCAAATGTAAATAGAAAGCCAATGCATTTTTTTTCAATTTTTTTTTGTTGTCATTTGGAGTGAAATTCTTTGAAAAATTCTTAAGAACGATTAGTTTAACGTTTCTCATAAAGAACGATCCGATTATCATAAAGATGTTGAAAAACCCCCTAGAGTGCAACGTGATCACAAGATTACGACAAAACTAGTTCACTAGTATTTAAATATCTAATTACGCGTAACTTCTTGGAACAGATAATATTGTTTATTGCCTGGCAACATATCATTATCGAAACAATAACCATGAGGAAAGAATATCAGAAGAATAGAACAAGAACATACACTTGAAGTTCTTTAGACATAGAGAATGTGTAAATATTCAGAATTTTTAAAGATTATCCAATTAAACTTTATATTATTATTTTTTGAACTAGAAAAATATTCCAAAAGTAATTTACATAATTAAAATTCGAAGCTGTATTGATTTAATTAAATTTCATTGCATTACTAAATTATTTTTTTTCATTAGGAAAGGATTTAATTAGAATATTATAATTAAATATTTCTTGGTGGTTTAATTAAATCAGTTTAATAAGGTTTTTAATTATTAGGTAATAAAACAAAAGGACAATTAGAATGTTTTATTCAATTAGTTGAAATTAATTAACTTTTAATATGTATTAGTATTCAAATGCTAAATTGTTTTTTAATTACATTTAAACAGCTAAATGATGAATGAATAATAAAAATTAAAATGAACCAAATTAAAAAGCCCCGGGCGAAAGAGCTGATAGATGGGAAAAGAGGTTTATTAAAAAAAAAAAAAAAAAGTCTTTAAATACAAATTATAAAAACCGAAAAACTAAAAAAAAAATCAGCACAGAACCGTTGGGTATACTGGGTACACCGACCGAGACATAGATGGGAATATAATCAGGGTTTGGGTTTTGGTGGGGTGGGATGGAGGGTGGTAAGTGTAAGTGGTCAGAGATTGGGGGTATTGGTATTTAAGCATTATAAGCTAACCGCTTTTATTTAATAATTTTAACTTATACCTAAGCAAAACGTTTTATGTTTTTTTTATACATATACAGGGTGACTAAAAAATAGATGTGGAGATAGTACAGGCTAATCTGAGTCGATTTTACTATAGAACTACTCTCCGAAAATTAGCCGTTTTCGAGTTCTAATGATTTTTAACATTTCATAAAATTGACGTCCTTCATACGTTAAACAAGTCATAAAACTTAAAAATTGGGTGTTTTATCTGGGTTTTTTTTCTTTTTAGTTTAACAGTAAAAATATTCTAAAATACAAAAATTGATACTCAAACCTACATTTTGACGTTATCTAATGCAAAATAGTTTAATTTTTGTTTTAAAAAAATCTTCGTTCATCTCAAAAACTTCATTCTACTAGAAAAAATCACTTACAAATTGTTCATACAAACTAATTAGAAAACATCTACGTTTCATTGTCATTTAAATGCGGTATAAAAATCATAAATTGGCAAAAATATGACTAGTAAATAGGAGGAAGGAAAAAGCAATAAAAATACTACAAATACAAACTCGTACTTTAATATAGGATAATTTGTTTGAAACTATTTTTTTATTTTTATAATACATTTTCAACGGCTAATTTTCGGACAGTACGTCTTATATTAAAATCGACTCAGATTAGTCTGTACTATATCCCCCTTCCGGCTCCGCATCTATTTTCCAGTCACACTGTATACAATAGGGAAATTTGAGGAAATTATTACAACGGCTTGTTAATAACATGTAATGAACCACTCACTAGTAGCACTTAAATAAAAATTCTATGAGCGTGAGAATTTTTTTATTTTTTTAAGAACCTGAAGATTAGTTGTTCATTTTTAATTTCTACCTTATATATTTAGAAGTATCTAATTTATAACCTATATACGTTCCTGTCTGATGTAAGTCCCAGAATAAAGATTATTTTTCTTTCTATATATTTATATATATAAAAAAAAAAAATTGTGAATCAATCCATTTTTTTAGTGTTTTAATTAATTATCTCAAGTACAGAATACGTTCATATAGAGTACCCTAACTAATAGAAATACGTTGTCTATAGTTGTTAATAGCGTGAAATAGCAATGGCATAAGACCAATACAACAAAAAAAAATATTCATATTGAATCATGGCGTTTAAGACTACTGACAAAAATAATTAAAATGATAAGAGAAAAGAGGTAAGTCACAGTAAATCAATACGTATATATGAATGCCACACAGTAAAAATGCTACTTCAAAAAGAGAATATGACTTCGCAAGATAGCTGGGACAGGTTGCTAAGTAATCCGAAGGGACAGTAATGTTGGCCCCATTTCAGGAGCATTAGCACAATGACGTCAATTTCTGTTTGCGGGTTGCCAACAACAAATTACTCACTTCGAATTGTAATAAGGACACCTTTAAAAGATTTGTGATGCTAGGTGCATCGTCCAGTAAATCTAATTAATATGCCGGATTTATGAAGAAAGAAATGAAAATGGTATTATTCATTAAATAACAGAATA
This sequence comes from Euschistus heros, assembly GCA_003667255.2. Classification (NCBI taxonomy): domain Eukaryota; kingdom Metazoa; phylum Arthropoda; class Insecta; order Hemiptera; family Pentatomidae; genus Euschistus; species Euschistus heros. The sequence goes on along the minus strand of RCWM02000008.1, from coordinate 1,096,041 downwards.
TAATGATATTAATAAAATATGTTTGTGAATATTAGTTGCTGATTTGGCCCAAACCAGATACCTATCCTTTCATAGTAAACTCTATACCCACTCGAACCACTAGTGTCCCAACTTGCCTCACACTCAATCCCCGATAATCCTTCGAGGCTTTTCATAGAAGATGGTAAAAAGACCTTATAATGTAAAACTATTTAAACGCTACCAGTAAGAGGTTTTTCATGTTCTGTTGGCATGTCATTTTAATCATTTTCCTCAAACTTACTTATTGCATATAATTTATACAGCTGTAAAAATCAAAAATTAATTTAAAAAAATATATAAAATCAAAAAAGTCGAATTAAGATTTTATAAAAATAAGATTTTTAAAAAGCAACTAAAATTTAAATTGATTAAACAAATGATTGGCAAAATTGATTAAACAAATCAAAGAAATTTATGAAGAACCGATGAGTGTTTCTCAAAGAAATAAATAAAAAGAAATTATAATTAAAAAATCAGTTATAAAAAAAAATTTTCGGTATAGATTAGCTGCTCAGCACAATTTATGACAAACACCTTTTTGCATTAATTAAATAATCAAGCTTTTTAAATATTTTTGTAAAGCAATTTTAACATTCGAATGAGAAAGAACACAAAAATCTATGAATATATGACTATTAAAAAACATTATAAAATTAATAATTATTCCCTCCTTACACTGCTTTGTATCAAAATGTATAAAAATAGTCCCTATGAGGCTACCGTTATCAAATAATTATCAGTTGGCGGCCGTCATTACGCGGAGGAATTAGCAAGATAAGATCAAAGGAACGCGCCAGTTTTAATCGATTTTTTCTCGTTTTAAGGAACATAAAAACTGATCTTATTCCTGTATTCGAGATTAGTAGGATAACATAATTTATTAATCACAAAAAAATGAAATAATTACAATGACAGAAGGCTCAGGGCATTTAAACATAATTTTTTTATGAGAGTGTTACTAATCATACATTAACTTATTGTATTTGTTTCATAACACAGTATTCTATGAATAAATGCAAAAATAAGATATACATTATATACATCCATTCAATCAGGACAATAAGAAGTATTTACTTATTTTACTGACTTATTTGTGGAGTTCTGATGACTATATCTATTCGAATCCTCCATTTACCATCATACTCATCATAATATCTGTTTCTTGACCCAAATGAAACATAACAAATGAAAACTAATGGACTTAAAAGTAAGGTCATTCCACTTTACCATCCAGTATACGCATAGATAGTAGTACTAAGTTAAAATGTGTTGTAAAAGCGTAGTTCAATATTTCGTTTATAATTTTGTATTGTCAGATGTCTAGGAAGCGAAATAGAGCATTAGTTTGCAGGTAAGAACCTAAACTGAATCTCTGCCTTAAACTGAACGTTGAAGACTTAAAGGTTATTGAACTGTCCGATCCTCTGAAAGGTGGTATTCCCAATCCCTATTTCAGGATAATATAATATAATAAGTACAAGATCCGGAGCATATATATATTTGTTTAAACTATTTATTAGTATTTGCAACTGTATACATTATATCGAACAAATAAATTTAAGGAAAACTATCACAATGACATGTTATAACATGTAAAGAACAACTAGCTATGTAAATAATCTACATTAGAAGGTACCCTAAGCAATCTTCTTTTTATACACCTAAGAGGATTATCGGGAAGGGAGCGTGAGGTAAGTTGGGAGAGGATTCGAGTGGATATGGAGTTCACTATAAAAGGATAGGTATCTGGTTTGGGCCAAATCAGCAACATGTAAAACATTAAGATAAGTTAGTTTGTGACATAAAAAGGAGGATTGAGGATTTTACGAAGGATATTGGATTGTAAGGATTAGATACGAGAAGAATTGGAAGGTCTATGGAGCCCCAAAGCTCAACTCCATGATTCCAAATGGGTCTAATTACTCTCATGTAAGTCTTTTGTAATTTATTGAGAGCTTCAAATGCTTGTATAGTAAATATTGGAGTATACGAAAACGCTGTGCAGTTTCTTTTTTTTTTTTAAGACTGGTATGTGAGAACATATATTTATTTTCAGATTTGTTTACCACGAGTACAATACACTGCAACTCCAAGGAATGCATCCGTTATAAGCCTGATATGAATAGCAGCATGAATACGCAATTAAAGATACAATTCTCACGCCAGATATAAATAATTGTATAATAAGTTTTATTAAAAGAGGATGATGCTATTAGCGTATAGATACGCCAGGAACAAACAAGGAAGTAATATTAACATCGAAACCATTCTTAAGCTTTAACAATTCATTTTTCTAAACATGCAACATTTTAACATGAGTCCAACGTCTTGGGTGGCGGACTTGGGTTGCAAGATGTTGCAATCTATTCATTATTGATCCATCAATTATAGAATGGCTAGATCAGGGAACTGAACTGTATGTAATCAAACCCGGAACTTAGTGCACTAATTGAGGTCGATTGCACGTTACTCTGGAAACGGTAAATGCAAATGCATAATGACCATTCTGAAGGTAGGCTTGCGAAGCTGTTATTTCAAGAAAGGCTCAACTTCGTAAATACAATAAAAATCTAAAAATTTTATTTTACCAACTTTATGAGATGTTAGATGCGACCCAGACATGCATAGATGAATTAATTTAGTTAATATTACTGAGGCTAGTTATACCGCTGTGGAATGGTTATCCAAACCATTCAACTGAACAACAAGATAACGTTTTCTAATTTCTGACTTAAACCAATGAATGAATGCAACGATATTATTAGAACATGTAGAGCACATTTTTTGTCTTAAACCTTCGATGCAGCGGCAACATATTCACTGACAAGCTAACAATACCACCCCATTGATTCTTTATATTTTCGGAAAAAAAGTTTCGTTCTTTTCTAGAAGCTGAAGGTATAGCTGTTTTTTTAGCTAGGGCTTGCAACCCAACATCCACCAAAATTGGAAAATAAATCAGGTTCGAACCCCAGATTTAAAACAGATAAACTATTGCCACCTTATCCCCCTTCACCTAAAGACAAAATAGACCCTTTTCATAAAAGATTAAATGAACATATAAGTGTGTACGATGCTGTAGGTAGGATCTTTAACAAGTCCTTTTTATTTGACCTTCTCAGTTGGGTATCAACATATTTGATTTATTGTCTTACATTTTTAAGTGTTCCACTAATCTCAATACGATCAGCAGTTGAACAGAAATTTCAATTATCTAATTAAAAGTAGTATTGCTATCAACATACCCATTAAACTGGACCAAACTAATTTTCATGAAACTTACCTGTAAAAATAAAAAAAACAAGTATTAATATAGTATAAAATTAGAATAATTTATATATTAACTAATTAATAACTAAAGATAAATTAATACAATAGTTTTTTTTAATTGATAGGGCATTAGTTGACTGAGAAGTATTTAGAGATGTAGATTGTTGGGGTATGCAGTCATAGATACGCAGCAATTAAAAATAATATTCTAATTTATAATGGCGACGTTTCAACCTGCATTGCAAGCCTTCATCGGGGTTTCAGAGAGAGTGTCCATCAGAAACTCATATTTCTCATAAAAGCTTCTGATTGCCACTACTTTCTCTGAAAACCTAATGAAGACTTGCAATGCAAGTCGAAACGTCGGCATTATAAATTAAAATATTATTTTTGATTGCTGTGTATCTACGACTGCATATACCAACAATCTACAACTCTAAATATTTTTTTTATTTTTTTAAACAATTTCACTGTCCCTGATTGACAGATCCGCTAACTAGGACTCCAACTGGACTAACGATTAACTTGGAATCCACATACAAGATTAAAACAAGAAACTGATCGCCGTTTGTTTTACAAGTAATTGTCATATTACTGTATCAATTTGCCCACAAATTTACTAATGATGAATGTTTAACAATCGAAATAGTTTTCAAATAAAATAAAAATTCCATAAGAATAGGCAAATGATTAATCAATCTTAATTTATTATTGTAAAAAAAAAAAAAAAAAAAAAAAAAAAAAAAAAAAAAAAAAAAAAAAAAAAAAAAAAAAAAAAAAAAATGATAATAGAACAGTTGACTGTTAAGATAAATGGACAAGAAGATAGGGATGCAGTCAAAGAGAAACACCACCTCTAAGTAGAAATACTTTAATGCTTGCCAACGTTTCGACCTGCCTTGCAGGTCTTCTTCAGGGCTATAATGAACAAAATACTCGATGAGACAAAAATAACAGACCGATAAACTGATGACAAATCGAATACGAAATGACATAAATAAAAAACTATATAAATCTGATTTATATTTATGTTGGCATTAAAGTATTTCTACTTAGACGTGGTGTTTCTCTTTAACTGCATCCCTGATTATCTTGTTTTCCACTAAGAAAAAATAGTTTTAAATACATTTGTATAATCATAAGTTATTTTATGAAAGAAATGCTGATATTACTCAGGAAGGTAGTTGGAAATAAATGGGCAGCGTGTGAGAGGCTCAGAAGAAAAATATTCGTACCCCGAAGTACCCACCCACCAGGGATCACGTACACTCATACATCAGTCACCTCCAAGAAGGAACGGGCTGGGAATCTTTTCCAGTGACGCAAGATGTCCCGCAGGCCCTACTACAGACTACTCCCTCCCTATAAATAGCTGGCGAGAAACCACAGTGTCAACAGAAACAAGACCAGCTCTCCGCTGGGAGCAAATGTTTGACGACTCAGAGACCGGAGTTTTCTCCATTGTTTCAGTTCGAGGCGTGTCCCTTTTTGTATGCTAAAGCGGTTCTTTGCTTTTCGGACCTTTTTCGTCAGTTTTGTTTATCGTATTTGTATTCCGTTGTAGCGATTCACTACCGGCTTCTTCTGTACTTTGAATTTTCTTTTGTTGCGGGATTCGTGGTAGCTAAAATGAAAACATGTCGACAGCTCAGAACGTTCTCGACCAGCACGAACGTATAAACGTATACAGGCAATACTTTCAGTACAACTTTCAATTTATTAATAGAATATAAATGCAATTACGAAATAGTGAAAGGATGAGATCATTTCGATGGTCGAACATAAAAGGAAAAATCTACTGAGATATTATATAACAAAAAAATGCAACTTTATTACAGTTCAATAGGATAAATTAATAGAGACACCTAGGATAATATCTTGGAAAATGAAAAGAAATAATAAATTTCTAGGTACACAAGGATTATGTATTTTGCAGAAAATAATAGGTCGTAAAAATAAACAACTATTGGGTTGTCCGGAAATAAATGCAGGATTTCATGTTAAAACCAAAAGCTGGTATTATTATGAAAGAGATTACTTCTCTCTTTACCAAAACCAAAATCGAATAAATTACTTTTACTCTATGTAAAAGCCCTTTAAATAAGATCCCATTACCCAGATCTGAACGTGTGAAGTCTTGGTTTCAGATGAACATAGACAAGGAGACGATTTGAATTGTAACTCACAGATTTCAATGCCGACTTTTGTGTAGGTAGTAGGGACCTACAACAGTGCAAAACTGAGCAATATCCACCAATGAGCATTGGGAGCCCAGAAAAAAAAACAATATGAATATCAATTTTTTTAAACGTAAAATTGTAGTTTTGTTTGCTATTTCTTTACCACAACCAAAACCTTATCAATAATCTCTTTAATAATAATATCAGGTTTTGGTATAAACATGAAATCATGCACAATTTCCGGACAAAGTAGTTGGCTGCGGTAAAGAGATTTTCCGAAAAAAATTTCCAAATACATGATAACTGATAGAAAAATTATTGTAGCATATATAAGCATTGCCCGTGTTTTCTTTTAAAATCCAAAATAAAATACTTAATATATAATCATGAAATTTTTAGGAACGAATTTTAACTTGCTATTTCATCCAAATCTTCGTCTCCTCCTACACTCTCCTACACTTTCGCAGTAAACTCCACAACCACTCAAATACAGTATGTCAACTTGCTTCCCACTCGATTCCCAAAACCCAACGAGGCTTCTGAAAAGAAGATGACCTGGAGACCTTTCAACGTAAAAGTGTTACTAATGGGTAGTTCTTTAAATGTTATTGATATGTCATTGTTATTTTCCACACATCATATATTGTTTACAGTTACAATTATCTATAAATAAATATTAAAAAAATAATAACATTTAAATTCCGATACTCTTCATAAAATTAATATTAATTAAATCGGTGGGAACAATATTCTTACACATTCTTTGGTTATTTATAGAGCGGTTTCTATTACTATTGATAAATTGTTTAAACTACATAATGTTTATATTGTATAGAAATGTAAATATCAATAAGCAATTTTTAAAAAAAATTGATAATCAGACAGATTTTTTAATTAATGTTGTTTGCAGAATGATTAAAGCTTTATTGCTCCTGATTATGTCAAACCTAAAAAAAAAACTCCATCTGCTTTCTTCATAGGCAAAAAATTTATAAATTTTGCTTTGCTATGAATTCAAAATCACATGTAAAAAAAAAATTAAAAAATGCTATGAATATATATTAAATGTAATTCCTTCAGACTACATAAATGTATTTTTGAAGTACACATTTAAACATGAAATCAAACAAATAAAACTATAAATATTATTTTTATCATTTCGTTTAAAAAAAAATTACACAGAGAAGCTCATGTTTTCGATTAGCGCTTATCTCAGGCGCAGTTAAAAAAAAAATTAACATAGATAGACTAGTAAATATAAGATAACAGAATAAACATACGTAATACAAAAAATGACTAACTCATTCCGGCATAATGGCAAATTCAATTGGTATTTCGAAAACAAATGAAATAAACAACCATAAGGATTTTTTATGTGAAAATTTAATGTAAAATATTGCAAAAAAATCAAATTATTTTTAGAATATTTTCCTATAGCACAGGGATTCTCCTCGACGAAATTAAATTGTAATGGTACGACTCTTTCCCTCACGTACTGCTACGTGCGATTTTTTTTTGCCGTTCTTTGACGTTCCATTCTCTGATATGGCTTATTTATAAAATGAGATAGTAGTCCCAACTCAATTCGATTCTTACAATTAGATAATAAAAAAAGGCAATTAAAAATTAATTGAAGGAAGCTATTCTTAAGTAATCCATGTTTCAGTTAAGAATATCGACTCAGAGCGATAAATATAAACATATTATTTTAATTATTTTTTCCCTTGAAGCAAATCATTCTCCAATTTTTTCCATGTAACATGCATATTATATAAGTAAAGAATGATTAAAAACAATTAATTTTATTTATTTCGAAAATCATTAATTGTTATTTTTATTTAATAATGCTTTAATGAATTCGATTATTTTAATTTTAAAATATAATTTGACTCATTAATTTTCCTTGATATCCAAGAGATAGGTAATTACAACATGAAAACTCTAAAAAGATACAAACACAAACGGACCAAACACATATTACTTGAAGACTAAAAAAAAACTAATTTATAGAAATTACAAAATATTACATAAATTAGAGTAGTGTAAATATTTTTTACACCATAAGTTATTAAGTAAAAGTTTGATTTTTGTATTATATTTATTTGTATTTTGTATTAGTTGGATAAATAAATAAATAAATAGATTTTTGTATTATTTTACAAAAGTAGTTTTATTATCTTTTGTTTGTATTTTGTAATTGTAAAAGTCTTATATTATTATCCTTATCACTTCAGGCTTGGATTATAATCTGAAAATTATTTATAATTATTCATAAATGTTTAATTTAACTTGTAATTGTTAACTCAACTAGTATTGTTAATTTTGTTGTGTAGGTTTTTTTTTTAGTTTTCCTACTGTTTTATCTCGTTTGCATTATTCATTTGTTTATAGATTCCTCTATTATTATTACTTATTGTTTCATGTGAAATGGAAGTTTATCCAAACATATACCTATGTTTTTTTTTTAGCCTAACTTGGCTTTATGTAATTTATTTTCAATAAAGAATTAATAAAAAAAAAGAAGAAGAAAATTATTGATTTTCCTAGTCGGAAAGAAATTGAGTTTTTTTTAAGGCTCTGCTAAAGGGTTATTTTATGTTACAGAAAGTCTTTAATTAGATTTTTTCAATATCTCGTGAGCCATTGATAAACATTTCTTTTTTTTAAAAAAAAAAAAGCTTGTTGCAATTCAAAAAATCGGTCAATTAATAATAAAGGCGTTACATAAGAATTCATAAGAAGCGGCATTCAACTTCAATCAGTAAAACACCACGATAATTAAGAAGCAGTCAGAATGAGCAAGATCGAGCAACACCAAAAGAAGTGACCATGTCGCAACTAACTTATCCCTTATTAGCCCCTTGAATTAAAGATATAAGAAAAAAAAAAAAAGAAAAGAAAAAAGAAAATAGGTTACCTTGAAAAGCGTCCTTGCTTGGACAATATCCATCATTGAAACGGGAACCTGAATCAGTTACACGATATCCCTTTCTCTCCTATATGTCCCCACTGTAATATATATTACTAACGCTTATATACTGTAAACAGGCAGCCTATTTATTTTATTGTAATTGTTATCATCTCCTATAAATTGCCAGAGATAATATAAACTATTCCTAACTATCGGGCAAGCTGAATAAATCAAGTATGAACGGCCTAGATTAATCTAGGTATTCACAGTTGAGAATTTATGAAGTTATTATAAATTGAAGATATCAACATTTCTCGCATATCAACTACAGAAAGATATGATACTAGCCCGCCTAGATCACAAAATTAATAGAGACAAGCGTTCGAAGCTCACTGTAAATTAAAACAGACTTATTTACATTGACAGTAATTAGACCCATTTGGACATACGAAGTTAGAGTTTTGGGGCTCTATCAAACCTTCAAATTCTCCTAGTTTCCAATCCTTACAATCCAAAATCCTTCGGAAAATCCTCAATGATATTATTACGTCACAGAAGCAAACTTATTAATGGAGATCTGAAGGTTCCATATGTTGCTGATATGACCCGAACCATATACCTATTCTTTCATAGTAAACTCCTTAACCATTCAAATCCTCTAGTAAATCAACTTGCTTCTCAGTCTATTCCAGACAACACTCCGAGGCGGCTGAAGAGATCTCAGGACCTTTCAAAACGGAACTTTTAAGTGCTACTAGTTAGTAGTTTCCTTTCCTTTTCCTCAAATTAACTTATTGTAAATAATGTATCGATAAATAGGAAGAAAAAATCACACGTATGATGGTATAGAAGGATCAATCCAATTAGGATTGATAAATTATTTGCCACTTCTATTGGAATGATTTTATTAGAATACTAGACATTCATCTGCAGTTCTAAAACACAAAATTTTTAACACATCAGCAGTATGTTACATGATTATATAGACTGAAGTTTTCAAAATATTAAGACAAGAAATTAAATATTGGTACTCACCTGAGGAGATCTAACAGGTATCTGAAATATATTTATCGTGAAAGGGGAAAGGGGGCAGGTAGGTTAATTAACTTTACTTTAATTTAACCTTCCCCCTTCTGAGGTGGATATATTTCAGATATCTGCTAGATCTCCTCAGGTGAGTACCAATATTGTGATTTTTTTTTTTTTTACATTTTTAAAAATTAATACGTATAGTCTATGTATCAAATTGCTTATTAAAAAAAAAAAAAATGTTTGTATGATTTTGCAACTGTTAGTAAAAGTTTAAAAATCGATAATGGTCTATAAATAAAAAGTCTAATAGGAGTGGCTATTAGAGAAAATTAAAATTTGTTTATTTCTTTTTTAAAAAATACGTCATATCCTTAACAATCCTTTCATTGGTGATAAATTGAAATGAAGAGAAATAATTACAATCGATACATAATAAACCCTTTTAAGGGGAACAAAAAGAAAAAAAAGGAAATTTTCTTATTTAGTGTCCACTACAGGTCCCTTTTTTCTTGCTATAGAGGAAAATCAATAAAGAGAAAAACAATAAGATAATAAAAATTAATTTCTCAATATAACTATATATAAAATAAAACAATGTATAGTTTGTACTGAAAAAAAAAAAATTAACATAAAAGTCAATGAAAATTTTTTTTTTAACTTTAAAAAAGACGGATTTCGTTTAACCATACGATCTCTAACAAAAACTAATATAAGAAAGTTACCATCTAGATAAACAAGTTACACGAAAAATCGAAATCTAAATTTGAATTAATCTACTTTTTGTTTTTGCATTTAATGGAAGTAAAAGAACGCCAGATAAGAAGTGGGGTATCAATGATAGATTGATTATATGGATTATTAAAACAAAATATTAGATCGGAATCACCAAACTTTTTTACAGTTAAAAAGTTTTTTTTACGTCTAAAAGTTCAACAAACCAAGCCGCCACCCAAGTCGAGATCTGTCGCAATCAATTTATTGTTGACCATTTAATGACAGAAGGAGGGCAACTGAAGTTGAAGTAATCCGACCGTGGCTAAATGCAATAATTGCGGTCGATTGCAAAGTACCTAGGGAAACATTAAATGCAAATGCATAATGACCTGCCTGGGGGTGCAATAAAAAGTGCAGAACGACATAAAAGCAGAGTGAAACTATAAAAATAAAATAAAAGCATACTCATGGCAAATAAAACCAGTTCTTGGGATACAGATTTTTTGTATAATTATATCAATTTTATGAAATAGTTATAAAAGTTCTGTATGGCAAAGCAGACTATAATTCTCTTTTTTTTTTTTTTCTTTTTTTTCAAGTTCATTTCCTGCAAGTTATTTTAACAAAATGACACTCAAAAATTTACTTTCCCTAGTTAAAGGTGAAAGTACTCTTCAAAATACAAAAGAGCTTTTTTTTTTTCATGAAGCTTCAGTAAAATCATGGGGTAATTTTTAACAGGAAGTAAGCATGGAAAATCCGTTTCCAATTGTAAAATTGTTCAATAGCATTAATAATCAGGTGATTAAATGGTAATAAAGAGTTCTCTCCATAATTATAGACTATTTTTTTAATTAGTAATTTTATGTAATTAAACTCTACGAAAAATAAATAAGTATTAGAGATTGTAAATAAGAATCATAACCTCATTGAAGGAAATTATAATTATCTAATTATAAGTAATAATACTATTAACATACCCATTTAACTGGATCAAACTAATTTTCATGAAACTTACCTGTAAAAATAAAAAACAAATTATTAATATAATATAAAATTCAAAGAATTTATAAATTAACTAAAACTATTATTAATTAATTATCTTATATATTAAAATGATTTAATAAAGAGCTATGAAATAAGACATAAATTTTTTTAAACTTTTAAACTATTCCACTGATCCCTGTTGGACAGATCCACTACCTAGGACTCCGACTGGACAAACGTTTAACTTAGAATCCACATACAAGACTAAAGCGACAAAAAATGCTCTTCGTTTTCGACTACTTCAACATTTCCTAGACGAACGTTCAATGCTTTCGATTAATTACAAAAGATTCATTTATATGACAGTAACCAGACCTATTTGGACATACAGAGTTGACCTTTGGGACGCCAGTAAACCATCCAATTCATCTCGTATCCAATCCTTACAATCCAAAATCCTTCGGAAAATCCTCAATGATATTATTACGTCACAGAAGAAAACTTATTAATGGAGATCTGAAGGTTCCATATGTTGCTGATATGACCCGAACCATATACCTATTCTTTCATAGTAAACTCCTTAACCATTCAAATCCTCTAATAAATCAACTTTCTTCTCAATCTATTCCAGACAACATACCGAGGCGGCTGAAGAGATCTCAGGACCTTTTAATATAGAACTTTTATTTAAGTGCAGTGTTGCTTCATAAGCAATTGGCATATTACAACAAATTTTTTAGACGTATTTTTTTTTTCATACAGTAGTAAATTTCTATAAAAGGATAATAAAAAAAAATTCTTAAACTAAAAAAAAATATTTAAAAATTAAACTATTCTATAGAACATTTTCAAATATTTTTATTATTAATATTAATATATCATGAGAGTTTTGCTCAGTTGGGACATTAAAAACTTTTAAATTCGAACAGAAGACCCTCTCATAGCCATATAAAGTGAGTGCCTAACCCTTCATTTGGCATAAGGAAAATCCTATCAGTTGATAGCATGATGATTATTTGCAAACCAGTTGAAGATAAAAGATAATTTCGTTATTATGGGGTGGACCTAATCCTAGTCGTGGCAAAGGTTATGTTGATTATAATTTTGCTTATTATAAAATTTACAAGATTATTTAATAAAAATAAAAGAAAGTAAGTTCAATGCTTAAAATAATTATTCTATTTTATATTTTCGATGCCATAGTGTAAACTATAATTCATCACGCTAATGTTTAGGAAGTAAATATTTTTCGTTCTTTATATTATAAGTTTTTTACACTATATTTAAAAAACAAAACATTTTTTTTTTTCAATTATACTGGTAAATAAATAGTTTAAAATAAATAAAAAAATAACACGAGCATTTAAATTTAATGGCCACAGCCTTCTATATTGGGGTAAGGATGTTTAGACTGTACGCGTCCTGTTAGCATTGTATATCTCAACTGATAAGTAAAACAGCTGTTAGTTCTTAAAGTACTTGAAAAAATTCAGGCAAGGAAACACCTTTACTGAAGATATATGACTAAAATCTTTATATCATAGTTTCTTATTAAAACGACTTATAAATAAAAAATGAACTAAAAACTAATTATATATAGTTTAAAATAATTTACTGAACAAAAAAAATATTCGTACAATAAATTTAATTAATTTAGTAAATAAAACTATGTTTAACAAGCTTGACATTTTGGTCTACAGTAAACTATCAACGTGTAGTTCATAAAAAAAAAAAAGAATATTAAAATAAAATAAAAAATAATATAAGGATGTAAATGTACATTATTGAATTAATATTTATAACTTGATTGACAGGTCAATTATTTCCTTGCTAAGTGAACACGGCTACAGAAATAACATATAATATATAATTCAATTTGAAAAGCAGTCAGGTATATTTAAAAGTTTCACTTTAAGTCGTATATATTATATTAACATAATAATTGAAACTGACATCAACATGTTTTATACAATAGTCGTAACTAGAAATAGTTGTAGGGTGTAGACTAATGCATAAAAAGCTACGCGTAAACAAGTATTGGATCGTATTGTGTTTAACTCACTCAGTATTCGATCCTGTCGTTATTAAAATTAAAAAAATCTCAATATACCAAAAAAGTAATGCTTACAGACGAAATATAAAAAGAGGTAATTTTCTTTTAAAGTAGCTTTAGTTCTTCCATTTATTTTATATTTAAATTAATGTTACAATGTAACTAGCGAAGTCAAAATGGATTGAACTTAATTTGTGAATTAAATACCTAAAACTTTCGTTTTTATATTTATAGAATATTAATAATTATTCTTCAAATATGGAGATATTTGACTTTTTGAGGTTATTTTTATTAAATTAAAAAAAAATTAATGAAATTACAAAGTTTTGGTGTTAAGACAAAGTTTTCAGTTCAGAATAAAAATATGTTGTAAACGAAGGAACTACACAGTTTTGTAAATTAGGACACATTCATAAAAGCGTGTAAAAGATAATAATTTTAACTAGGAAGATAAGACAAGATATGACAAACTCATTAAATGAAAAAAAACAAAACGAATAAACTCATTGTTAACTGAAGAAATTGTTGGAAGAAGGTGTTAACTCAGTTTTTCAAAAATATTTTTTTTTATTTACGTTTTGTAACCAGCAGTTATCGTTTTAGTACAATAAACTCTCAATAGATAGGGCGAATTAGCTAGGATCTTAGATTAAAAGATGGGTCAACTAACGAAAATAAATTTCAAAAATATCAATACGGTGTTAATTCAATTGAGGAGTTATCTATGAAAACTGAACAAATCCACTTTAGGTGGATTTTTTTTTTTTTTTTTTTTTTTTTTTTTTTTTTTTTTTTTTTTTGATAAAGCCTTGCCAACCACTATTCTTTTTTTCGTAAGTAGACACCTGTCAAGGATTTAAATGATATAATTATTTCGGATTTAACAGCAGGGGCAGGACTGGTGTAGGTTTTTTGCTCTTTTTTAAAAAACGTTTTCTGTGGCAGACATGTTGAGTTTAAAGAGGCAACTCCTCAATTATGTGGATATAAAATAAAATAAAAATAGAAAAAAAAAATAAAAAAAATATGAACGTTCGAAACATTTCTTAACAGTAACGCTAAAAAACTTCTAAAGATTTTAGTAAAAGTGAGTCAACATCATCCATCATTGACTTTAATTGATAATAGACAAAACAAAAATCTTGATTATTTATAAATTTATTTATTAATTTTATAAATAAAGTGATACTTTATTTATAAAGTACATTGTGCGAATATTGTGTATTAATTGTGAATTTATGCATTAATTGCTACTTTAGTCCAGTCAATGAGGGCTAAAATGTAGAGTATATGGAATATGCAAAAAAGTTTTTGACTTCATAGCTTTGTTAGGAGTAGTTAAAAGAAAACATACATAAAGTCTCCCCCCCTGGTGGGAGGGGGGTTAACTAATGGTGGGGGGAAGGGAAGAAAGTACAATTTTTGGGTTTTTCGATTTTAACTCGAAAAGGGTGGACTCTAGAAAAATATGTTTCAAATCAAAATTAGAGCTAATTAAATTTCTTATAATATTGATTCTATACATATATGTCGAACTTCCACCGGTTTCCAAGATATAAGTCATTGAAAAACAGTAATTCTGAAAGAAAACGTTTACTTTTTGTCAAATATTTGCTTCTAGTCCCTGCCACGATCGTAACATTAAATGTACTTTAATTTCATAAATGTGTTTCTGAAAATTGAAGCAAATGTTTGACAAAAAGTGAGGTAAACATTATAATCTTTTCGAAAATTATCGATTTTTAATAACGTATATCTCGAAAACAGTTGATAATACGACTATTATGTATAGTAACTATTTTATTAGAAATTTAACTAGCTTTAATTATAATCTGTAGCATATTTTTCTAGAGTCCACCGTTTTCGAGATATGTTTACCATCGCACATTTCATCTGCAATATGTTTATTGACTGGACTACTAAGAAATTCAGTAAAAATGCCTTATCGCATCCAATAATATCTTAAAATTCACAGTATTGTCTCGATCTGCGAATTACACTAGAAACATAAACTCCATTGAAACAGATATTTAGATCGTTCGCTTGTTTTTATGAGTGATGAGTGGATAATATTTGAACCAGTTTTTTTAATAAACTATACACAACACAAGTAGCAATTAAAACTGAACAGAACAACACAATGTCCAGAGGTGAAATAATAAAAATATAATAAAAGCTGTAGTATTATATACTGACATATATAATATTAGTAAGGAATTTTTATAAATAATAAAGAAAAAATAATAAGCGAACTGACTAAAATATTTATAGCCAAGAAGTAATAAGGCTTGTTTTTCTCTCACAAATCGAGTCATTCCTTTTTAAAGCGTCAGTCCTTGAATGGTTAATCATCTTTCGGATCGTTAACCCGTTTCAAGCCTAGCCATCATAACTGCGATATTTAAATAGAAAACATAAAAAGGAAGAATCGGGTTTATGGCGATAACTAGACAAGCTCAGGGCTACGAATTATAAAAATATGAGAATGGAAATAAAATATAAGTTATAATAATTCCATGTTCACCGCGGCAATAAATATGATGCAAAATAAATAGCTTTACTTCAACATTCAAAATAGGAAAATTCATCTATTAGTATGTAATCATTTTATCAGAATCAGTAGTTTAAGACAAAAATATGAATCAAAAGGCTATTTTGAATGAGAAAGAAATACGTTTTTATTTTTGTAAGATATTTAAGGAGGTGTATTTCAAACAAAATTAAAACATTACTGTAGAATGTTGAAATAAAAAAATAAAACGGTTAGCGAACCCTAAGGCTTGTTTCCGACTGAACACATTCCTTCCTTTATGCTTAGAGAAAATCGACTCTGTAGTAATCCTCCCATTTACGTTTTGGTAAATCCTACCCATAGGACGTTTATTTAATGGCCTTCTTTTATTAAGATACATTTGGCACTACTATTGGAATTCTTTTGATTAGAAAACTAGTTTCGAACGATAAACATTTATCATCTGAGAAATATCATGATCTAGAGCGAACTTAATAGCGAAGGTATTAAGGTAGTAAGTCCTTCAATACCATTATACTTATCTTAAGTATTTTTCTTTATTTCTAATATCTTTTTTAATGTTTTTAATATCTTTATATATATAACTTATTATACATAAATATTTTTAAAAAAATATTGTACAAGATTCGGTAGTGAAATATGTTCAATAATTTATGTTGTGATAAATGCTTACAATGCTGTTTACTTCTATCAATGTTATCTTTCAAGGCACTTGCTGCAAGGATTGTAAAAATTTTAAAACAAATAAAAATGTATTCCATATACTATCATGTGATACAAGTTCTACTCGCAGGTAAGATTCGAATGTAGAACGCAATGCAGTCGAACAAAAGAGTTTTTTTTTTAATACCTGGAATGAAAAACGATCACTCACTATAACATGAACGGGTGCCAAGCATCCTAAATACCTCAGCAAAATGAGTTTCCCTGAGAAATTTGACATATGAGAAGAAAGCGTCATGTCAAAAAATAGCACCTTCATGAACAAGCATAAATTAGCGTCCATTTCTGATTTTCAAAAAAGTACTGAGTATTTTTAAAAATGACTATCATTGCATTTCGTTAACGTTGGTATTAACAATGCATACTATCTTTTACTGTTATATTCATTTTTAATTTTTGTATAAGATAATATAAAAAGAATTCTAAACCAATCTGAAATATAAATTATATTGCAATTATTGATATAAATAATGCTTGCAGAACGTTTTAATTCCCTCTCCTTTAATATGAATACTTTGATTCAACTTTTAAGTTACTAAGCTCCTGTACAAAACTAAGCACAACTAATCTCCAAACTATAATCATAAACATAAAATCATAATCAATTAAGTTACTGAAGAATCAATACTTCTTTTGGCATTTTGTTTATTAGAAGACTAGTTCAGAATAAAAAAAAAGTACCAATAAAATTACGGATATTTCACCGATTCCAAATAAAGTCTTAACAACAACAATCAAGTCAACAAACTAAGGATAGCAAAGGTTTGATCATTTTTCTAGTAGAGTAGACGAAATGAGAAGTTGGACTGTTAGGTAAATACATTTTGATCCCAAAATTTATTTGATAAGAAGAAAAGGCGAAGCGGTGAGCCGGTACGCTACTACCACTTTACGAACGTTGAGCTGAAACGCTGTTCTAAAAACATTAATGCAACGCTTATTTTAACACCTTAAAAAATTTTAAAAATTTCCAGAATATTTTTCTCTTAATAAAGATTGTCTATAATTACACATCACTGGTTTATCTGGATGAAAAAATGGTTTACTACCTCAAAAGGTTTCGTTTTGGAATCAAATACTTACAGAAAAATATAGACTTTTATAAATAAAAAATAAAAATTATAGTTTAAGAAACTAGAAAAACACGCTTTTATAGCCAACCTAACTAAAAAGCTGAGTGTGGTGAACAATTTTCAACAGTCGGACCTTTTAAATTTTTTTGTGTTCAAGGTTTAAAGCTAATCCCTGACTATTCTTGATTTGTTTGAAGTTTTAACAGAGTTTATTCAAAATAAACCAACAATTTTCGTATTTTTGACATATTTAAGAGTAGGATTGAACAATTTATTTACTTTAAAAATCCTATCACGCACAAAATGTAATGATATACAACTTTTATATGACATCTTTTGATTGGATTAGCCAATTCTGCGTTGTAGACTCTTAAACATGACCAAAACTAACTTTTTGAAGTTGGTAAAATACTTCGATGTTTGACAATCAATTGTGGCGAAACGTCTAAATCAAAATCAGCTTAAGGGATGTCTATAGACGCATAGCTTGATAAACTTTAATCTTCTAAAGAAAACACTTTTCTAATGTTTTTCCAAAATCTTAAAAAAGTTCAAAAAGTTTAGTTTTTTTTTTGCCCCCCAAACATTTTTTCCATATCAAATTTGGTTTCATTTTTTATGTTTTATTTTCAGGACCCATCTGGACCATAAACAAACGTAAAACCTACTACTTCACGTTTTGCAAAGCGGATCCCCATTTTGGGAGTCATTTAACTAGGTGAGAACATTAGAACAAAGTTGTGTAATTATTGTACTCGTATTGTCATTGTTCCTTGAAACGTGTGAAAATTGCGATGAAAGATTCCGTTAAATACAGGTGAAGTTAATACAAGCGTCTTAAATAAGAACAAGACTAAAGGGAGTCGTTACAGACTACTTCAACATATACTAGACAAACGATCAAAGCTCCCAATTTATTACAAAAAACATTTTTACATGACTGTGATTAGACCTATTTGGACGTACGGAGTTGAGCTTGAATTCATCTCGTATACAATCCTTACAATCCAGAATCCTTCGAAAAATCCTAAATGCCCCTTACTTTGTCACCAATAAACTTATTCATTAAGACCATATGTTCCATATGTTGCTTGAGTTAACCCAAACCAGATACCCATCCTTTCATAGTAAGCTCTATAGCCACTCAAATCCATTAGTTTCTCAACTTGCTTCCCACTACATTTGCGATAATCCTCCGAGGCGTCTGAAAAAAAGATGGCCTAGAGATCTTCTAGTGTAGAATTTTTATTGAAGTCCTACTAATGGGTTGTTGTTTTCAAGTTTTGACATGTTACTGTAATCGTTATCAGCTCATTTCCTTTGTGTATATATTGGTACAGTTGTAGATTTCAATAAATTAATATTAAAAAAAAAAAAAAAAGAATTAGTTTCTCAACCAGCAAAATATATTTTCACCTATGTATTTAATATGAAAAAATGCTTTATGGTAGACGACTAATGGGAAACATTTACAATTGCTGTAGCTACCAGTATAAAGAAAGCTACTAATCAAAGACAAACAAGCATTAACAAGAAATAAAGCCTGAGTTTGATGATCTACGCCCCTCGCGATACAGATTACACTCACCGGTGATGACAGACAAGATTTATTTCTTTGAGATTCCGCCATTAACGGATCAAAATCAGCGCAACCGAGTGTGCCTAGGGCGTTCCCAGGCAGGCATAAAATATTGTAATATTATATTTGTGTTGAGATTATTTCGGTAGCGGCGTGCGTGCCAGGGCTATATGACAGCCCATAACTCCCCCTAATGCTGAGTCGCTTTTTGATCCCACCATCCTCTTACCAGGCGGCACAAGTCCAAACATAAACTTAAAACGGCGTTTTTATATCATCATCAGCAGAAGTAGGGCACCTCCGAAAGAATCTCAATCCCACGCCTTTGGGATAATTACTTTTTTCGAGGTCCCTTTGAAGGTGAAATATTTGGCAAGCATTGGTGCATGGCGACACCTAATGCATTGATCAGGATCGGGTATCAGAAATATATGTAGCGATGTAATAATCCAAACCACATCGCATCACACTTTTTCTTAACTAGAAAGAAGTGGTACTTCTGTCATAACAAAACATTCCAACTCATAATTAATCTTGTTAGGATGTTTATTTTCCCACTGTTAATGTCAATGTTTACTTAGACTAATCATCCAATTTCTTGTGAAGGGTTACGTTTTTAAAACGCACGAGCTATGTCATAATTAAAAAATCTAAGCGGTAAGACAGCCTCCGAAAAACTTGGTGCCGAAAAAGGAGAGTCGGTAATCCACTGAAAATTGGATTGATTAGATCGGCTTGAGAGAAAAAAGTGATGCTTTGTGTTTAGTGAAACTTCGAATAAGTTTTGCATTTGAGCTTGTTTCTAAAAGTTGCATGCAATAGTAAGTGCAAAGAACCCCATTTTGATTAACAGAAACCATGTTGCACATATTTTTCGTTTGAATTAAGAAAAATAATCATAACTGCAAGGAATATACGTTTTGCCTGATACAGCTTGTAGCTCCGAAATTGCAATACCCAGATTATAGTTGGTTTAGGTCAAAGGCTCATTATTTCAAAAGGTAGGATTATTCGATAATTACGATGATGTAAAAATTAGACGATACATTTTTTGCCTCAAAACTAAATAAGAGGTACTACATCAAATCCAATTGCTGGCAGATGGGTAAAAGAAGTAAAAATCAATGGACTTTGCTTTGAACAGCAGAATTCCATTTTTTTTTTTTTTTAATTAAATGTTGGTGGATCATACATGTACGTACTCATATATACATATATACATTTTTTATTCTTTTCCTCTTTATCCAATATGTTTAAAATCAGTAATCTGAAAAAAGCTATACTAGTGCACAAGAAGATATATGAAAACCTAGTATATATTTCTGAAACTAAGAAAACGAAACATTAGATCCTTTAAAGTCATGTTAGCAAAGTTTTTAAATAGGGTTAATTAAAAAATAAAAAAAATTTTCAGTTTTGATTTTAAGCATTCAAATCAGGAAGAAAATTCTTGATAAAGGGTAGTATATCCTAATGCATATTCACTTTGAAATGAAACAAGATCCAATATTTCTTTACGAAATGAACTGTTCAGGCAGTGATCTATTCTAGAGAAAATATTACAACTAAGAACACAACCCTGCGTGACCCCCGAAAAAAGAATAAATAAACCATAGAAGAGGAGGTGGATAGACAGGGTGCTCTATTTCTGTCCCACACATCCTCCCCTTTGATTCCTCTCACCACCATCTCAAAATAGTCATGATACATCCCTCTCCATACCCTTCTTCTTCCGGCCCATCCGACGTAATTAAGCGCTACTAGGCGGGAAAATAGTATCTTTTTTTCCCTCTCTCTTTGTCTCTCCGAAGAGAGGACTCTTTAAGGACCTCATATGATACGGTATCCGGTCCACGAAAATAAACTGTCACAAATGGCTCTCAAGTTGAGATATTAACTTGTGTATTCCCTCCAACGGCGCCAAGACGGAATAAGATATTTTGACTAAGGAAACAAACGACGTTGTAGAATGGCCGCGGCAGGCTGTTGCCAAACACGAGTCAGCGGCCGATTCATAATTCCCTATGAAATTCCACGTGTACGTAATTAGGGACATCCGTGTTGATAAAAAATCATAATTTATAAAAACAAGATAAATAACAAATGGTTCGGGCCAACTATAAATATTAATTATATCATTCCAACTAAAATTATAACCGTGGATGTGTCCACCCCAGAAATATTGTTATTCGGAAATTCACTCTCACAAAAGTCACTATTTAAAAACAAATAATGAATATTAATAAAATAAATTTTAGAATAACAGATAATTTCGTTCACTATAGTATATTATACAGCACAAATTTAATGACATCGATAAATAAATTAAAGACAAAATAAATAAATAGAATTATTATTTCTACAAAAGTATCATCCGGCATCTTATTACACCTAAGATTTTTTATCATAAAAATAAACATAGTTTCCCACATTTTAAAGCCTTTAAAGTAGTACACTAGGGATAATCCGAAGTTTCAACTTCCCAGAAAAGTATTGTTTTTGTATAAACCAGGCGATAACGCAATTCCATAATTCCTTATTTAAATTTTGTTAAATTTAGTTTATTTTAGATCAAGAACAAGGAAGGAAACAGCTTTTAACATGGTAATCTATCGCTGGTATCTACAAGGGGAGAATCGGCTGATGAAGCGGCATGTTAAAATTCAAAGGAAAGCACTCTAGTCACAAAAAATACGTAATTTATTATGCAGAAAGTTTTATAGAAAATAACACAAAATTGTGACAATAAAGATCAAGTATTTCAATGTAAACAAAATTACTGTCATAAGAGGTTTACAAAAGTCTTGTAATACTGTGGTACAACTTATTTTTTTATTATTGTAAAGTAATATTTTTTGTTTTGTGGAATTGACACTTAACGCTATAACAGCTGATGGTGATTGGGGTTTAGATTTTAGGATATCTCTGGATACGCTGAAATAACTCCACTTGCTAGAAGAGTGGTGTGTTAATTCGAAATGTTACTGTGTTCCACAAATAACATTTAACAAAGCGATATCAATATGCAAAATTGGACCTGAGAAGAATAGCTAAAAGAATTTTTTACTTTTTCTACAATAAGAAAACCAAGCCAAACTGGTTTAGGGAAACTGAGGAGGAGTTACAAATTACAGAAGAGATGCTTGCAGATGGATCCGTAAAGAAGATAAACAAAGATAAAATAAGGTTCCAGGACAGGGCGAAGACCAAACGACCATATAGGATTCTGAAGAAGAGGACACCGAGATCAGAAAAGATGAAGTACTGGGAGAAGAGGAAGACGCGACTTAATAACCGCTGATTGATTTATCGTACCCCACAGTGGGTGAAAAGAATAAAAAAATATGCAAAATGTGGCACTCTTTCTTGAATTAAATACAGTATACCTTACTAGTAACTATTTGGGACTGTTTTGTCCAATGAGGTAGTAAGTTGTTAAAATGGTGGAATGTCACATGTGCTCTTTAGCGGCCCTGAGTTACACAGTTTTTTCCATACATACATTTTACTGATATTTATTGAAATAACCTGGTATTTAAATATGTTTGAATTTTGAGGGTCTTCTTCTAAACTGAAGATGTAAATAACTTGAAAAGAAACAAACCATTTAGCAGATAAATAAATTTCTAAATAAGAAAGGTATAGTTCATTTCCTTTCTAGACGGTTTCCTTTGGTATGTAGCTTCTATTGGGCATGTAGATTTTATCATGAAAGGATTAAATCATGTTTGAGCCGATCTTGAAAATATTGGACATTAATTTTATAAATTAAAATAATTTTGTCAACTAGCATTGACAGAGATAACAATGGAAATAACAAACCGCAATGAGAATGTTCATTTAGCGATCCGTTGACAGTAGGAGAGACATTTTCCCAAAGTGGTCGAATAAGCAATGCTAATTCCTAACTGAGGTCAGCCATCCCGGGCGATTACATCTCCTGAGGAATCCACGGTTTCCAGGGCAGGCCGATGTTTTCTGGACGGCAGCTAGCGGCGATGGCCACGGAATGGGAATCAGCTGTGCCTCGGGCAAGATCTTACCGGCTGGGGGGGGGGGGGGGGGGGGTCTAGGGTCTTGAAGGAAGGAGAATTGGAAATCTCACATAGTCAGTGCAGTTATAACCAACAAAAAAAATATATATAATTCTAATCTGAACTGAAGAATTAGACCTCTCTGTCAATGAACCACAAAAGTAGAAAAATATATATTTTTTAAAAATAAATAAACAAACGTAGTTTCAGAGTATATAAATAACTAGGTAGAGATAGAGATAATGTCATGGAGAAGCCGCATTAAATATTTTATACATTAAATACAAATCACTCATCTAACACTGATGATTACATAGTTTTTATTTTAGAAAACTATTGAAATTCATATCAATTAAGACTATTATGAATATGTCTTTCTATAATCTACAGATTTCTTATATTTCAGAATAATTTATTTCATTTTAGTAGCTTGGTTTTATTGAATTTTAATATTGTATAACTTCTAGTTCTTTATTTTATTTTTCTTGATCTATTCTTTATGATCAACTTTCGACACATGTACTATGTATATGTAAAATAATAATCAAAACAAGAATTAAAAATTACATGTACATTGAGTACATTCAAGTATGGTGTGTACAGATATTAAAAAAAATCCCTTTTAACAGGGTTACTGCTGGAAGGAAAACACAAACAAAAAAAAAAAAATCTGATAATTTCTCCAATTTACATTTTAGACTAAAAAGATCAAACATGACTTAGTAATCAAATTAAATTAACAATAAATGATTATCCTATATAAATAAAGTTTAGAAAAAACAGCTGTTTAAAAGCGTGATTTTTTTTTTCATTCAAACTAAAGGTCCTAGCGACAAATTTTATAAAACAAAAAATATTCTCCATTAAATTTCTGATAAGGGAATATCCGTCAATTTACGATCCCAGCAACGTCAACAGAGCTAGAAAATGTTACATTTCTGTGTGCGTAAAAAACGTTAGTCCCATATCACAAACCTTCAAGAATGGTGTCGAAAATGGAGGATCAAAATAAATCCCATCAAATAACCTTTACCCTTCGTCGTAAACCTACGACTTCCTGTCCTACAATATCCTTTAATGATGTCCCACTAATGCCCGTTGAACAGATCAGGGGGCTACCTAGGACTCCACTTGGACAAACGTCTTACGTGGAATCTACATACTAGACTAAAAAAACAAGAAACTGCCAGTCGTTTTTAAAAAACGACTACTTCAACATTTACTTGACAAACGTTCAAACCTTCAATCAATCAATACAAAAGTTGTAGATCAAACATTGTGAGCAAAACAGGATCATATACATAAACAATTTGGACATACGGAGTTGATTATTGCAAACAAATCATGAATAATGAACTTTAAGAATACTACGAATTGTAATAAAAAGTGTTAGGAACTTAGGTTCAGTTCAACAAAGTTTCTCTTATTCCATTTGTTCTTTTCAGAACTAATGGAATAAGAGTTTCGTTGAGTTTTTAAAAAAACAACAAAACACAACAATAGAAATATAATATAGACTCCACTAAACCATCCAATTCATCTCGTGAACTATCCAATCATTACAATTCAAAATCCTTAGAAAAATCCTATAAATGCTCCTTACTTAGTCACAAACAAATCTTATCCACAAAGATCTTTTAATATACCTTACTAGTTTCTG
The DNA here is from genome assembly GCA_003667255.2 of Euschistus heros. Taxonomy (NCBI): domain Eukaryota; kingdom Metazoa; phylum Arthropoda; class Insecta; order Hemiptera; family Pentatomidae; genus Euschistus; species Euschistus heros. The sequence goes on along the minus strand of RCWM02000008.1, from coordinate 1,071,271 downwards.
ACTTAGCTCAAACCAGATATCTATCCTTTCATAGCAAACTCCCTTACAACCATTCAAATCCATTAGTGTCACAACTTGCTTCTCAATCCATACAACCAGATAACCCAGATAACCCTCCGAGGCGCCTAAAAAGAAGATGGCCTCGAGACCTTCTAATATAGTATCACATTACATAGAACCTGTAGAAGTGCTACCAATGGGTTAGTTGCTTTAAAAACAAGTGACGTGTCATTTTTATCATTATCATCATATTTACTTGATGTATTGTATGTTTATACTGTAAATACAGTTGTAAATTTCAATAAATAAAAAAAAAAAAAAAAAAAAAAAAAAAAAAAACGTTACTCCAAAAAAGTATAAACCATAGCAAAAAAAAAAAAAAAATTAAAATGCAGTTTTGAAAATTTTTAATTAGTTTGATGGACTCTTATTAAATGTATTATAACGATTTTATAGTTTTTAAGTCAACATTCAAAATTGTAAAAGTATTTTCTCACATATTTGTTTCTTATGAAATATTGTATGATTCATCCTTTTCTTTCATTAATTAAAAACGACCACAAAAATTCAAACCTCTTTGTATTCTGATTGACAAGCAACTAAATTCAGATTTATTTATCTCAAGGGTAAACTCAGATTAGTAATTAAATTTAAGGAGCACACACTTAGGAGTTAAATTTCCGATTCATCAAAGGACTGGATTCGGGTTACTTTTAATCGCGGATAAGCCAATTCCACATATAATACGCAGAAAGGACACAAATCAACAATAACATTTTTTTTTGTAGTAAAAGATCTAAAACAATGAATTAAAAATTGAAGGCAGTTAATTTTTTTTAAGCATAGATGCCTATCTGATGGCCCTCATCCTCCTTTTCAAAATATTCAGATTTTTTTTTTTTTTTTTCTTCAAAGAACTGTTCAGATTTTTTGAAAAGTCTTGGAATAATACACCCGTTTAAATATTAAAATAATCTTCATTCTTTCAATATATTTATGTCAATGTTTTGCCTCCTCTGAATAGAATTCCGATCAATAACTTTTTTATCGTTTGAAGTTCAGGTTTTTAAAAGAATTGTAGTTTTTAGACTAGAGATCTGAAGAAAAGGGATTTAAGCCAGAAACTCACAAGTAAGTTGCAACGATTTCATAACGACAAAACCTTCGTTAACTGAACGAAGTCAGAGTTATCGATCGGTTCCAAGGAATCGACTTTGGATCATCGTTTCTCGACACCGATTCTTTCCTCAAGGACCGACACTAAGAAAAAAAAAATGTAGAACTTATAGTTTTTCATCATAATCAAGACTCTAATGGAGAATGGTGTACTTGAAACGAGTAATGAACGATGCTAGATTTTTTAAACTTCATATTTAGGTTTCATAAACAGTTCTCCTTGAAGCGTAAGGATGTGCAAAATTATCCAAAGGTGAGACGAACTTCTAAAGATAGAAGAGCTGAAGACAGGCGGAACCGATGCTCGGAGCAGGTGATGTAGGTACAGATGAAAGCATTTTGAGAACCGGGCGTATCTTATTTGATGATAAATCCCCCACGAGGATGTGCTGGGTCTATTAATACAAGAGTGCCTGGTGGTGCTAAGTATAGCCTCAGGTTCACGGGGTATGTTCCTCTGGTATTAATAAGTTCACTTCTTCACTTGAACCTAGGGCATCTTCATAAATTCATGGTTAACTATTTGAGTAAATAGTTAAGAAACCCAAGTTTAGGGTTATCTATATCTATACTATTATATAAAAGGACAAGCCATTTAAAAAAAAACAACATATATTTCTATGCCTACTGGGGCTTCGAATGAATTCTAATTATTTTGATTTAGAAACAAAGCCATATTTGACAAGCTGAAATACCCGATTAAATGATCGCAGATCAAGGCACCAAGGTTTTGAGAAATAAATTCAAGAAAACTATACGCTGAACAAAAACCTATGATCGTTCCTATATTACAGTAATTGCAGGGCGATTAATGCCATACAACACAAGCCTACCATTCATACACATGTGCAATTATAAAAAAAAAAAAAAAACATGTTGTGAATCGATTTAAATCGATCTCTCTATATTTTCCGAATGAAATTAAAAAAAAAAAAAAATACTAATGATCACTAAACAAACCGTTTCGATAATCCATCAGATTGATTGCTAATAGCGACATAAACTACAGACTTAGCTAATGATGCTCATTTAAGAAACTAAGCAGGACTAATCTCAGTTGAAATTACCATAAGAAAAGTAGGCTCACATTAAGGTTTGATGTCGGCGGGGTAAATCAATTGTATTTAATAGCTTCAGTCAGAGTACTGGGTTGAGTTTTATTTTTTATTCTTGTTTTTTCTTCATCTTCTTTTTTTCTGTAATTGAAATCACAAGGTGAAAAAGTATTTCCGAACAGTAGCGTTAAAACGGGCAATTCCATCATAAAAGGAGTGACTATAGTCGCTACATATACAACAGCAAGAATTTTGAGGCCCAATACAAAAATTTAATTCACAGTACATTAATTTTATTATAGGATTCGTTTGTGATAAGCATGGAATCCAAAAACACATAATTTAAGATAAAAAAAAAAAAAAAAAATAACTTAATTTCTCCCTAAGAGGGTCAAACAATAGATCTTGGTTATGTCCTTTTAGAATTACAAGGATCAAATTACTGAAATAAATAACTAAAAAAGTTTATATTTTTTTACATCAGTGACGCAGCTGAGAGAGAAGAGACCTGGGAACTCTCTGTGCCTGGCTTGTCTCTCCATAAGTAGAGGGACAGGTCTGGCTGGGGGATCTCTGGGATGAATGTATATTGTAAATAAAGAATGATTTTTAACCTTTAAATTAATTTTGTCTCATTATTTTACTGTTACTATTATTTAAATTTTTTTCTACGTATTTATTTTTTAGTTTATATAATTCACCCATGTATATATATATATATATATATATATATATATATATATATATATATATATATATTGTATATTTTATATTATTTTTGTAAAGCATAGTTATTTTCTGTTCTCTCTTTTCTTTCTTCGTTTTTATTTTTTTTTACCGTACATAATGTGTGAATTTAATCATTAAACCATCTATATTACTTATTGGCCACATTTGTGGCGGAATATAAAAATACCAATAAAAATCTTATTTTGAAAAAAAAATCAATTATTATTCGAAATAAACAAAGTTAGGAGAAAACAGCGGTATCAAACGTGCCTTTTTTCATTCGAACCAATATAGCTCCTAAAAACAGAAGAACCTGATGACAAATGTTATATAGCAAAAAATATTATTCCATTAAATTTCTGACTAGGGCACTGTCGTCAAATTTTCGAACCGAACAACAACCACAGATCTAGAGTCAAAATATTATATTTTTGAGTGTAAAAAACACGTTACACCAAGATATAGCAAAAAGACATATCTATATAACAAAAGAAAATAATATTAGTACTACAATTTTAGGATTATAATAACAGATTACAGTAGGAACTTTTGGGTCGATGAATTATTGGAAGAGGGAATGATGAAGTTCAATGTTACAAAAAAAAAAAAAAAAAAAAAAATCACTCTAAATTTAAAAAAGCGAAAAAAGAAATTTATAACTTAGCCTAAAAATAATTGATTAACATATTTTACCATTATCATTTTGATTTTACGAACAATCTATTTAGTCTCAGTTCTGAGAGGAATAGTGATTTAGAAACAAAAATTTTTTTATTCAATATCTAGTTATGGGGTTTACCAGAATTTAGTATTTAAAGATTCTATTTTTTTTTTCACCCAAATTAATAATATTTGAATTATTTCCCAGTCTATTTTTTATTAAATCAAACATTAATATACTCCTGTAAACACCTGGTCATTGATCAGCCACTTTCGACAGATCTTTCGCAATCCGATCCTCTTCTCTATGTAACTCCATCCCTCTCAACATTCGTCATAAATTTACCCTTTCCACTTTCAAATACCTCTTCTTAAACTACATACTATCCACCCAGATCCTGTCGTCCAAAAACTGTAAATAGCAAATTTTTAGTGGCTTGAATATAAACAATTTGTATTCATGAAATCTTATTGTGTTTGTAAAAAAAAAACTTCAATTTTCTGTTACTTTTTCTTCTTCTTCTTACCAGTTCGGCCATCTGTGGACCAGGCTTAACAATTTATTTCTTGCTCTTCCTCTCTCTCTAATATCTCTTAATTGCCTCTGCCTGATGGTTTCTTCTTTCACCGTCTGCTAACTTGTGTCTTAGCCATTTCCGGAAATTCGATCCTGTTGACCACTGTCCGAAATTGGTCTCTGTCCCACATGAGATTCCAATGCACATTTGCCACCCTCATATCCTCCTTTATCATCCTTATCCATATATTCTTTTTCTATTTTTGGAGGCTGTGATGAAAAATTTTCTTCGTCAGTCTTCTTTCTTCCATTCTCATCAAATGCCCAGAAAACGTCAATCTACGTTTCCTCATTACATCACTCAACCTTTCAATGTTTCGATATATTTCCATATTACTTTTTAGTTTAGAAACCTTCTTCAGTCTTTCTTGGTCCTAATATTTTTCCCTCCTTCTTTTCCATCTTTTCAATTTCTCCCTTTTTGTTGATAAGCATTCAGAGGCATATAAGCTTTCCGGATGAAAAACTACGAACAACTGTTACTTTTTATCAATATTTCTTTTTTTTTTTTATTTTATTATTATCATATGTTATTTTGTTATAAAAATATAATTTCATTTTAAGCCTCTGAAGTTGTCTTAAGCCTTAGTTGTCCCTCGTAAGTTCGTCATACAAAACTCAAATGACAGTTTTAAATACCAGATCATTGAGAATAAAATAAGTTGTGACGTTGATGGATTCGCATGGTTTGACCTATTACAAGAACTTGGACCCTTGGAGAACACTTCACCCACCCTCTTCGTGACGGGTGATTTCCGGGTGAGAGGGGAGCTATTGTATAAGGTGATGCTGAACTAGATAGAATGCAGCATTTCATAACGAGGAAAAGTTCAGAGTTTTTATTGGATTATTCAAATCAGAAAATAACTGCGAGAAAAGGTTGAAAATTAGCGGAATACATTTGTTACAGAATACACTGTTGAATTTACTTTTACAAAGTAAATAGTTAAAAAGAGAGCTTTAAATTTACATTAATATTAAATACGGTAAGTAGCCAAAGGACCTTATAAATTATTTAAATCTAACGAAAGTTATTAACTAATTTATATATTACAATAGAGCGGTCAAAGCGGTAACCTTCTACAGTAGCCGAAAGAACCTTGAGTGAAGGCTTGGCCAGTGACACAGTTGCTCACTCTTGCGGACATATCTCTTCTATAATTCAAGTGAAGGTGTTAATAGCAGTTGAAAGCAAAAGTTCTCGAGTGTTTCCTTTACAGAAAAATACTACAATAAATGAACCTATATCTAATGATAACACATATTAACGATAAAAAAAACCTAACTTGTTAACAGTGTTTCATGTATAATCCTTCTGAAAGGTCCCAAAAAAAGACCTCATTAAACAACAAGATGTGGATTTTTATTATTAGGTAGTTTTCCCTTTATTTCCTTCATATCGTAATAATTGTAACACAAAATTTTCACTTTTCTATTACCTTAAATCCAGTTCAAACTAGTATGATACTGTGATTATTAACCACACAATATAACACGTTTAATTTCCTATGTATATTTTTGTTTTTCTTGCTTGTTGGTTTAGTCACATTGAGTCAGCCAGAGTCTGGGGGGCGCCCAAGTTCCCTGTACGACTATATAATATTTATTAAAAATATATATCTAACAACTCTAAAAGACCTACCAACGAAAAAGAAGTAAAGAGAAGGGAAAAAAATATCACATATTAAGGCACTTATTTACCAAATTTGAAAGAAATGAAAAAAAAAAAATGCCGTTTTATTTCCCCTCAAAAAAAGGAATAACAGAACCTAATAGAAGAAAAAAAAAAAAAAGTCTAAAATTCAAAATTTACAATCCATTAGAAATTATAAAATTATAAAAAAATTAATGCTGTTTATTTCTAAATTACCATTTAAATATTTCCAATAGAAATAGAAAAACAGACTAGTCATAGGGAAAACGAATGGGATTGCATGTTTACCTGGCTATTTCACTGGCCCAATTTTTTTTTTCTATTACCATCATTTTACTCTAGAAACTGAAATCTTTAAGGAGCATTTGTACTTTGCCTGCATAGGTGGGTATGAACAGGTTTGCTTTCTAGTCCTACATTTATAGATTAATATACATAATCCAGGAGATTTTTTTGTATATTTCATATATAAACACTCAAAACTAGTTTATAATAAAAAAACAAAACAAACAAAAATAATAGAAAAGGCAAATAATTCATCAATCCTAATTACATTTAATTTCATATGTATATTTTAAGATAAAGGAAACTCAATATTAAATGTATCCCAAACCGATTCGTGCCTTTTTTCATAAAATTCTTAATATTATCAACATTTTCAAAACTTTTGTAGTATAACTTGTAACTTGCTGTTTAAGAGATCCTTCTTTGTGAAACCAACTAACAAATTAAAATAAAAAAAACATCAGTAGGTCACAAGTAAATACGACTAAGACGAATATTCTCAGAACTCTTGAATTATTTCGCAATAAACCGCCGTTTGAGAATGGGAATACCAACGTCCATTCTTCTCGGAAATTATTTGTACATCACGAATGAGTAATACTGATTATCCTTCAGGAGAAAAGTTATATAGAACAACCGGAGATGTTTTATCACACATTGAGAGGAGTCATAACCAATAATAAACGGTCTCTAGGGACCATCTCTAGGAATCTCTCTATCTCTAGGAAAATGGATGAGAAGTGTTCACGTACCCCATTTCCAATAACCGCTTGTTCCAAATAAACCGCAACAATATGTCATTCATTAGTTTTCGGTTCTCCTCATTTAAAAATATATGATTTACCGAACATAATCTTTAAGGTGTGTTTTTCTCAAGTCGAAAGTTCCTAGTATAATATAGGTATTAATCTTGCACCACATACCAGACTTAAAAGACGAGAAACTGCTCGTCGTGTTCGCCAACATTTACTAGACAAGCTTTTAAAGCTCGTAGTAAATTACAAAATACTTAATTATATGAGAGTAATTAGACCCATTTAGACAGAGTTGAACTTTGGGGCTCTACTAAACCTTCCAATCCTCTTATACAATCGTTACAATCCAAAAACCTCTGTTCCTTATATCACAAAGAAACCTATCCATAAAGATCTTAATGTCCTGTATGTTGCTGATATGGCCCAAACCAGATACCTATCCGTTCATAGTAAACACCATACCCACTTCAATCCACTAGTCTCCCTACGTGCCTCACAATCAATTCCTGATAATTCTCTTAGGGTTCTGAAAAGGAGATGGTCAAGAGTCCTTCTTATGTAGAAGTGCTACTAGTTAGTAGTTCTTAACAAGTTATTGACATGTCACTGTAATAATTTTCCCCAAATTTACTTGATGTATATAATGTATACACTTGTAAATATCAATAAATATATATGGAAAAAAAGTTTCGATTGAATGATGTGTAATAGGTATCAAGTCCTCACTAAGCCCATTTATTTATTAATAACTAAAACCACATTATAATTTTACAACCTCGTTAAAAACCATAAATATGTATAATTAATTACAAAACAAAACATTACCTAACGAAGTTGATTAGGGATCAACGTGTCATAACACTGATTTGTTTACAATCATACCATATTATATTTACAACAAATATAATAAGCATCAATAAATTACAATTTAGATAAACAAATCCAATGCGCCGATAAGAGTTTTATTCCTCTAAATTAAATGTAAATAAAAAAAAAATAATAATTACAGTATAAGAAAAAAAAATCAGGAAGCACAATCATGCAAGTGTACTGGGAACAAATACTGTAAAACACCTTTTGAAAGACTCCTTCTATCAAGAACCAATTCGAAAAAAAGTTGGATCAACAAAAACTTAAAAAGAAATTAGATAATAAGTACACGACATTTTATAAATTCAATTTAAAGTGAAAAAACAATTATACAATTATTAATACATATTAAAGGAACTCAATGGAATATCGTTGTCTGTAATATATGGAATATGTAGGGACTTGGTTCTCACGGTAAATGTTCATGTCATATAATATTCTTAGAAATAGTAAATGTTTTTATTTTTTTTTTTTTTTTATAGAAACCTATTTGTATAAGCTAGTTTATCTCGGTTGTAAATAAGGGATAACAGTAAACTGTAAAAGACATGTGGTGCGAGAGGTTCCTCTGCAGAACAATGGCGCCTGTTTCCGGTTTCGCAAGCAGAAACTGACTCAAGCGGAGTTTGCGAAATTCTTGCTCGCACGAACATTAGAGTTAGTGAATACAATAAACATTATTTAATAGTCAAATAAAAAGCAATATAACAATACTTATTATACAACTAAAGTAAACAATTTTATCAATATATAAACTGTTATGATATTTACAAACATGTAAGCAAAATCTTTTTTTTCAACGTTGAACCTTTTGAAATGAGTATCCCTTCTTACAGGCAATTTAAATGAAGAAAAGCAAGAACTTTGACCAGATATGTATGTATATAAATACAAATGTGTATGAATATAAATATATAGTATCATATAGAACAATATACATGGTTCATAAAAAAAAAAAAAAAAAAAAAAAAAAAAAAAAAAAAAAAAAAAAAAAAAAAAAAAAAAAAAAAAAAAAAAAAAAAAAAAAAAAAAAAAAAAAAAAAAAAAAAAAAAAAAAAAAAAAAAAAAAAAAAAAAAAAAAAAGACTTCAAGATTAAATCTACATGTACAAACTTTGACTAAAAAGTAAAAGATAATATTTTAATTACTTCGAAACAAAGAGCATTAAAGTAATCTATATTTATATAACTATATTCACAATTCAGTTATTTTTGGAGTCAGTACCAACCAAAACAAACAGAATTAGAAAAAAAAATGGAAATTGAAAAGATTCCCCAACTATTTTATCACAGTCGGTTGTTTCGTGCCATTTGGAAGTTGCAGCAGAGGTAGGATTAAACTGCTCTTCTTGGTTGGCACCGGCTCCAAAAATAACTGGTCATAAATTGTGAATAGGTATATATGTATCGATATTGGTATATATATCAATATATGTATTGATTGTTCCTTAATGCTCGTTGTTTCGAAGTAATTAAAATATTATTTTTACTTTTTAGTTCATGTTTGTACATGTAGGTTTAATCTGGAAGTCAGTTTTTTTTAAAAAATTATTTGTATAACAAGAAATTGTGTATTTTACAGCTGGTAATATAAAATATATTATATGGAATAAAACAATGATAAAACAAACAACTAAATGAGAAATCCTGAAACATCAAAGAATAAAATAATTAAGTAGCGATCTTAGTACAGGAATGGAAATTTAATTACAGAACAGAAAATTAATTACACAGGGACTATTAATTATGTAATAATGGTATTGCATAAGAGGAAAGGATACACAAGCGAATACCTACACAGATTAAAATTTTCCTTATAGAAAATGTTAGCTAAAACCACATAAAATCAAACAGTCGCACCTCTTGAGTTTATAAAACTATCAAAAGAACATTATCGATTTATTACTTGTTGGTAAAAACAATTCATTAATTTAACAATAAAGTTTAACAATAACATCGATTGTAATACTTTAATTACACTTGAATACGACAGATGAAATGCCAGGAATGGAATGGCGAAGCAATTAAAGAGTCAGATTAACATTTACCACGAGACAGCCAGCGAGTTCACACGACAACTTTCTAGCTTATTACTTGATTTGTTTTTTGTTTGTTTTTTCTGTTTGGAATACAAATCCACTTTGAGAGAAATTCTATAAAAACCATTCTCCCACGCCTCAAATCTGGGAAAAAGCAGACCAGTCGATATTATTTCTAAAAAGCACGTTTAATCCACTTATTTATCTTATCAAAAAATATTTGTTAAACCACGTTTCGGATACACCCATACGTTCATATATTTAAGACTATGTTAACGGGTTACTAGGTCCATAACAATCTCAATGGTAAATCAAAATACAACTTAAGAGAAACATGTTATTCAATCTAATATAAAAAATTTACAAGATTTGATATTCAACTTAATCTTGAATTTAATCAACAGTGACTTCCTGTTTATGACTTATCTTCTTTTACACGGTCGAAATATAAGGATTGAAACCTAGCGAACCACTAATATAAACTCCCCATTCGTCACATCTAACAAGATTTTTTTTTTTTTTAATTTTATTTATTTATTCTTACTTTATTCATACCTAAAAAAAATTCAAATCGATATACAGCTGTATGTAAGAATATGTAAAAATATGTCAAAAGTGCATTGTCAGGCATGAAGAAATACCACTCTTAAATGTTATTTATTTACTGAAAGATGTTACGAAAATAGATTTCTCATCCATCGACTTTTCCTCCTTTGTTTTCAGGTTAATAGATAATTGCTATTACTTATATAAGTTTGTTCCTGTGTTCTTGTAAATTTTGATGGAATCGTTGGTGGTGAGTCCGTAGTTATTCGATAACTGTAGGCTAACTAAGAAGGCTACCAATAAGTTAAATTTCTTATTTTCTTGAGTCTCTAGTATTTTTTTTTTGCACGGCTGAAAATCTGTGAATACATGAAAGTTCAAATGGTGTAAATATGTATAAGTAAAAAGTTTCGATTTGAATTTTAACTGACGATTTCACCATACTAATAGTTATAGCAAAACAACAGAAGCAACGACTATACCTACCTGAAATACAAAAAAAACGACGGAAAAGGTGGACGACAGAGCTAAACTTTCCCTAAGTAAATCAATGCCCAGGAATCCAAACATTACACTGGTTGTCGATATATATATTTTGACGTGTGGATAAATAAAAAAAAGTTTTGACTTACATTGTCGTCTGTGCAGTCAGATATTAGTTTTTTTCATTTTTTTTTTTTCTTTGACAAGTCATTCTCCCATCGAACGTCAAAAAAATATTAATTTTTGTTTTTATTTCATTTATAGTCATTCAATGGAATGTATCTAACTTAGGTAATATTAATATTATGATAAAAATGGTAATTAATTAAAAAAATATTATTGCAAAAACTATTAGTACCTACAACTACTATACAACTCGAACTATATAACAAGTAGTTAGCAAAAGAAACAATTTAGAGTTACTTTTTATGAATCTATTAGTAATACAAGAAAATGTAATGTTTCAGTGGAAACTTCTTTCTTCCTCCTGAAATTTGTTAATAAAGAAACATTACTCTTCAAAACTTTTTATTTATAAAAAAACATTTTACCCCTCCGCTCAGAATGTGAACACAGAAAGAAGAAAACAAAATGTGTTTATACTCTACTCTTGGGAGTAACGCTCGGAAATAGTGGTCAAAGGTAAAAGAGTGTCGACAATATCAAATATGTTGTTTGGGTCCTTTTTAATCAATGAATAAACAATTAAATAATGAAAAACATAAACATATTGGTAATTAATAAATAATTACAAGTAAATTAATAAAATCCAGCTTGCAAGTACCAATAGGAATAATTTATGTAATTACCTTAAATATTAATTTATCGGTTAACGAGCTATTCTTCGATAAATTTTAATATAAAATAAGTAACAATATCCAGACTGATAGCCAATTACCTACATTATTAATTAATTATCTCTGGATATGATGCGAAAGAATTATTTTAAAATATTCGTTAGGAATTAAGGTTATTTAGTTGTTAAATAAGTTTTCTCACCCTTTACCATTTATCAGAACAGAACAGCAACATACCTGCAACAAGATAAATAATAATTAATTATAATTCATGATTATTTTATTATAATCAATTTATTAAATAAATATAATGGGCTTTATATAATATGCAAATATTGTAACAGTAAATAAAAAAACAAAAACACTAATATCAGAAATAAAAAAGAACTTTTAATCATTTACATAAATATAACTTTTTTTGTTAATTTGTAAATTTTAAATAATAAAATTAGTTTTGTTAATTCAATAATAATATTTTTACTAATGCAATTTGGCTTAAAATGAGCAATCAATAATCCTATAATATGATTAACTTAAATTCAAAATTTTATAAGCATTTAATTAGAATTGTAGTTCCGCTAAGGAAAATATTGCATCAAGTAATGCCATTCTTATTCATAGAAAACTATTGCTGCGTAAAATAAGTCATTTTTCAATTAACAAGTCAATTAAACACAGTTGTTCGCAAGTTCGTTCTAAAAGTAATAAATAAATATTTGGAATAGTCTCGACTTGGAACAGCTGAGAACTTAATGACAGATAATTCTTCGTTGGCGAAATAATACTATAGTCTTTTATATGGAGAACAACAGTAAGTAAATAATTTTTCTTTAGATAAGTGTACTAAAGAAGAAGAAAAGTAAATAAAAGGTAAAATTGCTCTACAGCTAAGCCTGCTACTACAAAACGCATTGAATCATTATTAAAAGCAAGTAAATAATTTGATACTAATCAATTGTATGAACTAAAATGATTATTATACTTTGATATCAAATGTAAACTACGTGTTGGAGATAAAACCCGCCCTGAGGGAGACCGGCGGAAAGTGTACGTACTGTGGAGTAGTGGCCATCTAAATATATGATTTTATTAGTGCTATTAAATATGGTGGAAAATTACAGATCAAACTATTCTTTAAATTATATATTTAACAAAGCATATTATTTCTAAGTATACTCGTATTATGGAAAGCCGCAGATGATGTGTTTGTTGGAACATAACGTTGGTAACATTCCCTCCTGTCAATTCTATAAGAATTTTGTAGAATTTAGGACATTTCCTATGATGCCTTTTCTAGATATGCCTTTTCCCAATAAACGACAACAAAAAGTTTAACAATTGTTAACAAAAATAATAAATTACATTAGAACAATAATTAAGAATGAACACCGCTAATATGCAATATGGTAGTTGAAGACTAGCCACCACATGAGCACTGACTCACACCAAAGCCCGCCTCTAAATATGAAACCACATGTTCGTTCTATTTATATGAGTTGCAATCAATTCAAATATTTACCATAACGTCAACGCGGTAACACTAACTTTATGTTTATTCTGACACTAGCTCTGATGAAATTCAGCCCTTGGCATCTTATACTCGTCAGGAAATATATGCCAAGATATTTGTCCGACTTTATTAAAATTTCGAGAACTGGGTATTAAGAAAACGCGGTTAAATTAGAACATTAAGGCGGGAAGCGACGTTTGAAGGATATCGGGTTTCGAATAGTTACAATTAAATGCCAAGATTTAATTCATACTATTATAAACATGAACGCTTGGACTGAAACTACGAAGGACAAGGGATTTCTAAAATTGTAGCGACCTTATATTAAATTATCAAATGTTAGCAAAAATCATGGATAAATAAATACTTTGAAAGGGTTTTAGAACGCACTAAAAATAAATAAAATATAAAGTTTAAAATAGTAATGATGAAGCATTGGAATTTTTTTATTAGAGGAATGCTATTCATTTTTAGTTCTAAAAACATTCCCATATAAAAAATAAAATAAAAAAATAATTGTCTAAGCACTTTTCCACATAGATTATATATATTTATAAAATGTATGAGAAAACTGGACGATTTTGTAATTAAAAATTAAAAGAAGGTAGAAGCACACAAAATAATAAGACGTAAAATACCTATTTGGCTATTTATTTAAATGAAAATAACCATAAATCCAACAAGGACTCAATTCACCATGTTCAAGATGTTAGCTTTTGGACCCGTTGCATTTTGCCTCTTTAGGCATCAACGTTTGGATCTGTGTCTTTAAATCTTCTAAATTAAATTCAATGTACGTTATGGCCGAGCAAGAAGGGACGAGTGTCTTAGTGCTCTCGGTACTAAAGGTAATGGATTCGAATCCCAACTAGGCAGGTTAAAATTTATTTAATGAATGAATAAAATGAATGTCCTTCCCACATCAGCTAGAAACGGTTGGTAACCAATAGGATAACCCGTCCTTCCTTTTCTAGTTGGGGTACATAAGGACGTTAAGCCCCAAAAAACGAAGAAACAATATCTAATGTATGTAGCAAAGTTTTGATATTAAGACATTTTTTGAACGTGTTTGTATCTGCTGATGGATATTCAAGATTCGAATAAAAAAATTCTATTAAATACTTCACTAATCTTAAATGTGCTGATCCTTCTATACCATCATACGTACCTCGAGTAAAAATTCAAATTTTTTTTTCTTTTGTTTTAATAATTGTAAATAAAATAACAAACCAAACAAAAACAGTGAATATACAAGTGGAAGTATTCCGCCTTCCTCTCCCTTGTTCATTGCTGACCATACCCCAGCTAGACGGACCACTAGTAGGCACGTCACACCCTCCTGCCACGATAATTCCCGCCATTGAGCGACGATGAGCCGTGTCAATGCTCAGCGCTGACACCTCGAGTCCTTGCCCACCAAGGATGGCCGGCGGATCACGTACCACGACCTGCTCCTTTTCGGGAGGTCCCAGGACCCGAGTGGCATCTCAATCCGACTCCTTCCAAGGTCCACAGGAAGTAGCCACCGGCGCTTTGTACATTTCGCAACGCTATTTAATTAGCGCGTCATTGTCGGGTGCGTTATCTCTCATCGCCTTTGAGGAATAATTAATTTATCTCATTTTTCTAATCCGTATTTAGTATTTAGTAATCCGTCTTTAATTATTATTTAGTAGCGCTGAGCTTAGATATCTGATGATACACTGATAGGACAGAAACGTATCATATCAGAACAAAAACTGAAGGTACAATATAAAACTAAAGTTAACTTTAAACCACCAACATTAGAAAAAACCTTAAAATGGTATGCCAAATACATAAAATATTTAGGAATGAAAACAAATAAGAAAATAATAAAGTTATAACTGATACAGAAAAGGAGATTAAATATAATTGGGTTTAATGAATTATATGCCACTTCTATTATCAGTTCTAAAAACACACAAAAAACTACAAAATAACATCATTGCTACATAGATAAGAGAGTTGACTAAGCACAAAAAAAATAAGACCAAAGACCTAAGGTTCAGGTAGAGATATGTAGTCAGTTTTTTAGGTTTTCCATACGACTGGTCGGTTTTTCTGTTCATTCATTCGTCACTTATAAGGTCATTTAAATAAAAATCTTGATTGTTTTTGAAAGATTGTATTGTCTCTAATGATTCGTAAATATTCAATTTTAGCCTATTTTTTGAGTGATGCATTAGTTTCGCTCCCGAGCCTTTGTTTAATTTATTTCTATTTCATTTAAATAGGAAGAGAAGTTAGAAGTCTTATCATTGTATGCCCTATATAATCTACGAAGCAAGGCAAAGTGATAATATTTTGAAATGTTTTTTATGTAATTAGAACTGATGATGGATGTTCAACAATCAAAACTAGTCTTGAAATAAAACCATTTTGATAGTGTGGAAAATACTGCATCAATCCTAATTGTATTGATCCTTCTAAACTATCATGTATGAAATTGACAAACAAGTAAAATATAATATAACAGAAAAATTAATAATCCTTTCAAAATGACAACAGTAAGATTTATATCATTTTAAACAGTAGATTAGTATGTACCAAAAGCACAGAAAACTCTATCTCAACTCATGATTGAATGTAGTTTGTGCATTTGTAAATGTATTTAGTTTTACAGTCATTGCATTTAAGTTTATATACACTTCTCTTTTGGAAATCGGTTAATATTAGTTTTAGTTATCTATAGAATCTATGTAGCTCCTATGTAGCTAAGTGCTGATCTTTAGAAATTTTTTGTATGCTTTTAGATCTGATGATGATTCGAAACTAATCTTTTGATTAAAAAAAATCAATAGAATTGGCAAAAAATTCATCAATCCTAATTGTATTGATACTTCTTGGTACTCAAAGAAAACTGATCTCAACCTTGAAAATTGTTAAGTACTTCTTCCTGACCTCACATATAAAAACTGTGTTCCACACAGAAATCTTTATCTTTCTATAAAACAGGATAGTTAGAAATTGTAATAGAAGAGGAGGGATAATACTAGTTTCAGCTGAAAAACAAACAAGGTTCCAATCAAACCTACATCTTGAGCGGTTAATATTGAATTAGAGGGAACAAAAATAAAAGCTGAGAGGTGTTAAATCGAAGGAGCAAAACGTACATTATGATGGGATCCTTATCGCCAGTAGTTGGATGTTCAATCTGTTTGTTATTAAAGATCAGCCTGTAATCTATCTACCTATCTTAGAGCGGTAGGTGTTGGAATAGACAATTACAGAGCTGACGAATGAGAAGCGCGGGGGAGTGGCCAGAGAGCCATTGTAATTCTACCCTTCGGCGTCATATCTGCCATGGAGCTCAGCTTCGCTAACCGCAGTCATTAAATCATTAGCCGAGGGTGGATATGGCGCACCCACGCTGACTCCATCCCAACTTCCAGGAAAGTAAACACCGCTATTAATTACGCCTTGCCTTTGTAATTTCCTCCGACCGTCTCTGCGATCCAATGTGGGGAATCTTCTCTTGTTTGTTTGCACGGCTAGCGTAAGGTTTCTGATCGCTATCGAATCAAAAAAAATCACCTGAAAAACACTGAATCCTTTAGTAATGGATTTTAGAAGTAACTCTTTGATTATACCCTTTATCCAACAAATTGAATTTTTATAAGATTTTGACCTCAAAACAAATGAATCAGTTTCCGAGTAACCGTACGTATCGTTTTAAAGGGACTTTCTTCTGTACCCCCACCTTTTTTTCCATATCATAACGGAACGCTTTCAGGAAAACAGGTTCCGTCCAATTTTGCTATTCCAAATATCTGGTCACCTAAACTTTATTTAAACCATGTCTACAAGATATTCATAACTAAAAATAATTGCATTTTTTAACCTTCAAAAGCATCTGCAGTTTTAGAAGTAAACAGGAATAATTCTACTTAAGAGAAAATGTTATTACGGTTGAGAAGATGGTCAGGGTTGCAGTCAGGTTGATAAATTATACAAGCTTTAAAAAAAACTGCCGACGTTTCGACCTGCCATGCAAGTCTTCTTCAGTGCTAAAGATAACAAAACTGGATGTGATCAAAATAATACAAAATGAACAATATAAATTTACTTTAATTAACCTCACTGCATCCCTGACCATCTCAAACATTGAATCATACAGTCAACCATACTATTTTCATCATCGAAATTTTATTATCTACGGGTCTTGAATCCAAATTGCTTTAATGAAAGCAGTGCCTACAGTCTTGGATTTCGAAACAGGAGATATATAACTATAGTTGTATTAGCATGAATCAATATAATTAGGATTGATGAATTAGGTGTCACTTTTATTGACATTATGTTTATTCGAAAACTATCTTCGAAGATGGCGGACTGTTCTAAATCCATATATATATATATATATATATATATATATATATATATATATATATATATATATATATATATATATATATATATATATGTAGGAAGTCCTTTTCATTTCGCCTCCTCAGAACTGCTGATGAATGAACTAGTTTTTAAAAAAACATAATTCCAGTAGAAGTGGAAACTAATTCATCAACCCTAATAAATGTATGGACCAAATAAATAACAAGTTTGATCCCAACTATCAGAGGAAATAATCCCATTATTTAAATCACAATCTAAGACTTATTTTTTACTCGATCTAAACATATTCAATGGCTGCAGTTACTAAGATGATTAGAACATATTTTACGTAATATTTTCGAACTTATAAACTCGACATAACTAATCCTCCGAAAGCTGATATCAGCATTCTCGAAGACGAAGAACTGCCAAGTCGGCCGTTCAGAGTTGAGAAGTACTGGCGAGCTTCCCTAAGCGGAGAGGAAGGTTCCACGACCTTAGGTCCAGTGACATTTCTGGTACACCACCAGCATCCGTCAGCAGCCTCTTAGCCTTCCTAACTTGGGATCCAATTGTTTATCGACGGCTGGCATTTAAATGATCAAAGCTTTCGGGAACTTATTACGGAATTGTAAGGGTAGAGAAGCTCAGCTTGAGAAAACGAGGTGGTGAGCCGGTACGCTACTACCATTTTACGGAAGTAAAGTAACCTGAAACACCGTACTAAAAACATTTACGTAACGCTTTCTTTAACACTTCAGCAAATTTTTAAAATTCAAAAAATTTCTTTTCTTCTAATAAATAATTAGTACAAAATGACTAGTACACCCTTCTGAAGATGCGTTTATACTATATGGACAGCTCCAAGTTAATTACGATGGATCTAAATTTGTTTTAACAGCAGGCAGCTCCAAGTTATCGAATCATAATACCTGTGCTTCAAGTCAGTCATACAACTAAGAAATCCTGCATTGCCCAACTAGGCGATTGGCCAGCTTAAGTCATGAAGATGAACCAGAAGTTATAGCATTAAATAAATAACAGCAACGTATAAATGAGCTAGCGAAAACCGGTAAGTTAATACAGACATTGTGTGATATTCAAATTTCACTGTTTTAACCAAAATGATAGCAAACAAAACACAAACCTTATTGTAGTCGCCATTTTCAAATATTAGTTTTTCTGTTATAGAAGTGGTAAATAATTCATTAATCATAATTATATTTATCCTTCTATATTGTCATGCGTGCAAGCAAGTAAAATATAATATAACAAAAAAACCAATAATCCCTTAAAAATGGCGACTAAAGTATGATCTATATTACTTTACACGGTAGATTAATATGTACCGATAGCATGTCTAAAGAGAACTCTTATTAACTCAACTGATGACTGAATTTAGTTTGCGGACCAAACATTTGCCTACCTCTTCTGCGGTGCTTGAAGTAGTAGCCAACATATTAATGGAATGCTATCAGATAACAGGAACTAAAACTTAACTGGACATACAACTATATACATAAAAAAAATAATATTAATATACGTATAAAATAATTTTTATTATATTTATAATTTTACTTTTGAGTTGAAAATAATTTTATAACGGAATAAAGAACTGTGGAAATTGCTAATTCATAAAAAAAGCGGTTCAGCTAAAACTATGTTTATCAAAATATATCTCATTAAAGGTGATGAAATATTAGCAACAACTCCAAGGCGTCAGTTGGGCGCCACATTTCTATTTTATTTTTATATTTAAAAAAGTTTTTTTTTATTGCCTGAAACAAATAAAAAAATGAAATCACCTAAGCTTATCACGATCCCTTGTTAGTTGTCAGTCAAAAAAAAAATAGCAAACTCAGACTTTAGCCTTAAACGCCCACCAGTTCGCGTGATCCTGAGTAAGATTGCTGGGCTGGAAGCCATTACAACATCTGGGCCAGGCCAGCTGTGTGGAAGGATCCCGGTACAAATCAACATTTTAAATGAGTTCTAAGATTATTAGGACGATTAATAAAACATTAAAATTTTATTGGTTTCGATTAAATACAGGGGGCTATAAACATTAATGCGTTTAATTAAGAAGTGCCCTTTAAAAGAGAAAAAATGTATAAACTAATTTATTTTCCAAGCCCATATACAATTATTTTTATTACAAAATTAAAATCAACCAACGCTTGATTTTAATTTTGACCATAAATTAATTTTAAAATTTATGATCCAAGATAATTACGCACTTCTTCAAACTAGTGAATTAGGTATAGTAATCTGAGAATTAAAAAAAAAAAATATAGCAAACTAATCGTAAAGTATTTTAGATAAAGTATGATCCACATCTACTTACAAAAAAATGATAGTTCACCAAAATAAGATTAAATCAATAACTACAAAGATATCGGCTTTAGACAATATTTAAATGGTAGCATCACGGCTACTCTTTCCAGTACCGTCAACACGCACACTGATGACACGTGTGTTATCAGTAATAATTTATAAAAGTAACAATTTAAATATTTCTAATCTGGACATTTTTTTTATTGTACTTTTAGAGTACCATGTGCATCAAACAGAGTTGGGCAAAATTCTGCTAAAAAATAATCAGAATTTAATCAAAGCTGTTTGACAACTAATTTTATGGAATCAATTGCCTAATTTAATAATGATTATATCATTCAGTAAAATAAGCATTAATTCACTAAATAATGACTGAAAGACTTAATCAATATAAATTAGATGATTTATATTGACGTCAATTAAATTAGATGATTGATCCAAGAAATTAGTTATCAAACAGCTATAATTAAATTTTGCCCAACTCTGGCATCAAATGTAACAACAACGATTTCATATTCACTGAACAAAATAAAATTTTAAAACGTATTGAAGTACAATTTACACATGCATGAAGTGCGATTTCCCTTTGCATTGAGAATATCATCAAATTCAATATTTTTAAAGAAAACTGCTTTGAGCTGTTTAATTTTTTGATGTCATTTAAAAAGTATTTTTGTTAATATCAAAAGACAAAAAATAAAATTACTATAATTTAAAAAAAATTGAAGATCTGACTATCTCACGCTGAAGGGTGGAAAATGAGGTTATGTATTCCTGGCTTCTTTCAATCAGCCTGAGTTGGGCAAAATTTAATCATAAGTTAAAAATAATCAAAATTTAATCATAGTTATTAGACAACTAATTTCCTAGAATCAATCACCTAATTTAATAATGATTCAATGTTTCTGTTACCTTTTAGTGAACTAAAAATTATTTGAATGAAAGATTTAATCATTATTAAATTAGGTAATTGATCCCAGGAAATTAGTTGTCAAACAGCTATGATAAAATTTTGATTATTTTTTAGTTTTGATCGAATTTTACCCAAATTATCTTTTTATCTTATAAAATAGCATCTGGGTAGATACAAAAAATTCAAAAAAGCTAAGATTTTTTTTTGACACGGATATGTCTTTTGGCTGGTGGTCTGTACTTTTTTGGTGTAACTTTTTTTCGCACACAAAAATGTAACATTTTGACAAGCTTTAGCTCTGTTAGTGTTGCTCGTATCGAGAATTTGACAACAGTTTACTTATCATAAATTTAATTGAGAATATTTTCCGTGATTTAAGATTTGGCGATAGGACCTAACGCTTAGGAGGTATATTGGTTTGAATGAAAAAAGTTGCGTTGTGAAGTTTTTTTTCACCCTCAAATGTGTAACATTTTTTACACTAAAAAAATGTAGCATTTAGACACTATACACTTGTATCGATTTTTCTTATTTGTTAAACATTGAAAATAAAAAAAAGCAAAAATTAAAAATACATGAATCATACCGACAGGAAGAAAGTACTGGATGCCCGCTAACGGTTTCACTTGCGGCTCTGACCCGTAACCTCAGGCTGTCCTTGCCCCCTTCTCCCTTGCTTAATCATCCAATTTGCATTGGATTAATGGGCCTATTCTGGAAAGCTAGCGCCATAGGATCGGCACGGCATTAACTACCACTTCTAAGGGCAAACTCTATTCTTTGTCAATAGAAGGGCAATAGAAAAATGGTTGATCGGTCAAAGTTCAAACGTTTAGATATTCTAAGCTGAAGGACTTTCTAACCATATCCACACGGAACTATCCTATCCTACTGGGCAAATTATAGTCAACAGCGAATAAAAAAATTCAAACCATGGTACATGAATAAAAATGCAGTAGAACCTCACCAATCCGACCCCTATGAGACGTAACGGCCAAAAAGTCGGAATTTGTGATATATATATATATATATATATATATATATATATATATATATATATATATATATATATATATATATATATATATATAAATTGTACCGTGGGGTTACAAGTAAAACACCCTAAAGTTAAACTACGCTGACGCCATCAGACGTGTTACAAAAAATATGACTGATTATTTTAAATAGAAGTGCTCACATTACTCTGGCGTGTTATGTCGTGTCATGACATGTCGCTACACGCTCCCTGACGCGTCAGCAACAAATACAAATTCGCAGATCTCGTCAGCAGGCATCAGACTGTGAGCAATGAATATTGAGGAGCAGCTCATCGAGCATGTGAAGCGATAACCAGTTATTTTGTACCTGTTTGAGAAGGAGTACAGAAATAAAAACGAACGCAACGAAGCATGAGAGGAATCCTGGAAATATCATGAAACAATTACATTTATTGACTAATTTATTGCGACTGTTTTATTTATTTAGCAATATTTCAAACACTTTAAAAGCACTTTTATTAATTTAGTGATTCTCTAGAATTGTCATAGCATGAAATTTGGTTTCTTTAATCAATGGCATCAACAGTTGGTTATTGATCTTGTAAAATATAACAAATGACGAAGGGGTGATGCAATATATTAAAATTAATTAAAAATGCTAACCTTCTTTGGCTGAAACGCTCTCTCTCGTTTGAGTATTGGATTTTTCAAATTTTCCTCTAACCATATTTAGAATTGCATAAAATTTCTCTTCATTCTAAAGTTAATTAAAAAACATTCTTTGTCTACTAATAGCTGAGGCATCAGATGGTGAAACTCCCTGTAAATCGTTCTGCAACTATTTATAAGGTGCACCAATATTCTCCTTGAGTGGTGAGCAGCTATAGGAGCTGCTACCACAGCAATATACTTCCTCTTCATCAAAAGCGTCTAAAATTCTCATATCCATTCCGCAACGATGTGCACCTTGTGAGAGACAAATAAAAGCTGGCATGAATTCGTCAGAACAGAGTGCACACACTCGCTGCCGCTGAAGTATTAACATGACAGCCGTCGTACTCGTCAGCGCGTGTCAACACGTCACGTCAGCGTAATGTGAATGCACCTTAAGTCAAACAAAGTTTTGAGTGAACGCCAATAAAAGATTTGTTTTGCTTTGTCTACTTTGAAACTGAAGTTATTTCATCAAAGAACTTGAAGAACAGGCAATTTCTTAATAACTGATTTAGTAAAATAATGTCAGTACCTAAGTATCGGCATTTAATCAAAAACATGTTTTGTTTTTTTTGACAGTGTGTTTCATTTGTAACCCCACGATATTATAAGGTGTAGTATTGCATTCTACAAGTCACTATTAGAGTATTTTCTGTTCTAATAAAGAGATTTAAGATATGCGAGTGAATGAATTCCATCGATGCACTCAGTTTTTCAGAAATATATTTTTATCGTTTTTAGTCATGGTAATGATACCCTAAATATTTTGAACAAAACTGAGAAATAAAAAAAATAGGAAGTTATCCTGATTTTTATTTTTTTTTTTTTTTTACCTACTTTTATTTAAATTCATGGGATTAAAAAATATAGTATTCAAAATAAAATTATCATTTCTTTTTAATTAAACTGTCTGTTCGATTATATCAACAATTTACTGCAACATAGAACGTTAATTGGATTGAAAAGAAATAAATAATAAATAATAATATTGATAAAATAAAAAAATAACGTTTTTACAAAAAATATTGAATAAAAGCATTATCTCTTTAGAAGCCATTATATTAGTGTTGAGACGAAGAACTGTTTACAGGACCAGTTTGCGGTTGAACGGCCTTTATATTTAGCAGGGATCTTCTAACAGAGAGCCCCTTTCTCTCCACGATTCGTGTTGTACAACGGAACACAGTAATTTTCGACTACAGTGTAGCTTTGTGCGCGAATTAATCTGCATCAGCTTATTGCCCAGTTCGCTGGCGATTTATCAGCCACTCAGCATCCGGAGTCTGCCACACACATTGAGATTTCCGAGGCTGTCTGAATGCGTGAGGTTCTTGACTTACAAGAAAATCATTTGAAGTATTTTTTTTTTTAATAATATGCGATATAAATAGATCCATTTAGGTAAAAAAAAAAAGTTTTTAAGTAATCAAATTTTTATAAGGTCTTTTAGTGTTTGGAGAAGTATGTAAATAAATAAATAAATAGAATCTATAATATATAAATAAAATATATTTAAATCGTATAAGGGAAATCGAACATTATATTTAATCCTTTTACAACTTAAAATGGATACGTAATTCTTGAGCCGGTCATTCAGGCAATCGCTAATATCTAAATGGGCTGAAGTAATAATGCCAATTTCTTTTAAAGGGACAGAAATTCTTTATGATTAATAAATTAATTGCCACTTTCGAAAAAGAGTTTTGAATGATAAACACTCATCATCGGTTATAAACATACAAAATTCTCAAAGCATGAGCACTTTGTTACATAGATTAGATATACTAAAATTTTCTGAAAGTTTTGGCTCTTTCTGCTTCCCCTTCCACTTGACACCTTTTAGAAGTCCGTTTTGACTCCTCAGGCGAACACCAATAAATTTGACTTCTTGTCTTACATTTTTGAAAACTTTAGTACATATAATCTATGTAAAAAAGTAGTGCTTTAAAAATTTGTATGCTTTAGAACTGATGATAAATATTTAACATTCGAAACTAGTTTTCGATTAAAATAGTTAAAAGTGGCAATTAACTCATCAATCCTAATTGTATTGATCCTTCTATACCAATATTCTATAGAATATAATAAAATTACGATTGACGAATAATTAGCCATTATAATACATTAATTTTTTAATTTTCTATTTTCGTAGTGGAGCTTTGGGGCTCCACTAAACCATCCAATTTATCTCGTATTCAACCCTTACAATCCAAAATCCTCAATGCTCCTTATTTTGCCACCAATAAACGTATCCATAAATTAATCACAATTAATGTTCCATATGTTGCTGATTTAGCCCACACCAGATACCTATCCTTTCATAGTAAGCTCTTAGATTACTCAAATCCGTTAGTTTCTCAACTTGCTTCCTAGTCCATTCCTGATAATCCTCCGAGCCGTCTGAAACCAAGATGGCCTAGAGACCTTCTAGAGTAGAAGTTTTAATAAAGTGCTTTTCATGTTTTAACATATTATTATAATCGTTGTCAATACATTTATTTGAGGTATATATTCTGTACAGTTGTAAATTTCAATAAATGTATATAAAAAAAAACAAAAAAAATTATTTTATCTTCGTTACAGAATTTTCGATTCCAATAGAAGTGATGAATCCTCAATCAGATTTAGATATTAAAAAAACGTTTATCGAGTAAGTACTAAAATCTGCCTCGATTGAGGGCAATAAGTAATAAATAATAAAGAAGAGAGAGAAAAAAAAAACAGGAAACTCAAACAATGAAATTTTTTTCTCTAGTAAGATCAATGTACCGTCAGTGGGCACTGCTGATATTTCAAAGAGAAATATGAAATCTAAAAATTTGATGATTTCAAAGATTACCTTTCCTGCGATTTTTTTCAATGAAGAAAGAGAAAATAATGTTTTAATAAAAACGTCCTTGATTAGTTCATATTAAACTCCGATGAGGTTCTCAACACATAAAAATTATTATGGATGGTTATTATCATAAACAAAAGTATGAAATGAATCATAGGCCTAAATTCTGAGAAATTCTTAGAGAGATCTAAGATTTTGGATTCCGGACTGGGAACCGTATTGACAAAGAAATTAAAAGCCGAACACATTCTAAATCCATTTAATGAGCCTCACTAATGTAATCATACTCGCTGGGAATGATAGAACTGACTGCGGTGGGAGATAAGAGATAAGGTTGCCGCCAGATGCAGTGACGTCACAAGGTCGCAGAGATCGGCTATACTCGGCCGCCAAGGAATGCGATGGGATGCTGCCTCTTCTTCCATTGTCTCCGGCGTTCGGCAAAAAATTACGATTAATGTTTATTTAGGGTCAAACAGCAGATAATTGTAATTTTAAAGTTAATGTAACTAAACTTAAACTACGTCTCCATCCACTAACAGTGTATGATTGCAGACTTGATTTAGGGAGCTACTTACAAGACCAATAAAGTCTACCGACCTCCAAACGCTCTTTCTAATCTTTCGAAGGACCGTATTTCTGCAAGGATTCGCTTAAGAATTTTTTTTTCTCTTTCCGTTGTGTATTCAGAACATCCCGTTAGCCATATTTCATTTCGCATTCTTGAAACGTCATATTTGCAAATGGCTTCCAGTTTCGAATTCTAATAGAACAGGGCGCTTAATGTAAAAACTCAACCGTAATAAATGTGCCCATGGAGCAGTTACAAAACCTACTCATCCATACATTCATGCCATGGAATATCATTAACCATCCGTAAAAATTCAAACCCAACAAAAGGACATTTTGACATATACATACATACAGGGTGAATACCTCTTAGCGTAAAAAAAAAAAAAAAAAAAAAAAAAAAATTGGGTGAAAATAGATCAAAAATGAAACTATAAAGGCTGTAATATATCCACTTATTTTAAACATTTTTCAATTTTTTACCACATTTTCGAATTTAGCATTAAATTTCTTAAAAGACATCAACCTTAAATTTTACTAACTTGGGACCTAAAGAACAGCTTTATTTTCACCTTATTTAGGGAAATTACAATGTCTGATAATACTTCAACGCTCACCGTTTTTATTATTTTTTAATTTTTCCCTTTCTTCGGTGTATCTTTAGTTAATATTTATGCATATATAATCTTTACTTTTTTTTCCATTCTAATTTGTGCTCTGAACCAAATGTTAATAGAATCAAGTATTTATTTTTTACATTATTTTTTGTAAAAATTGGTATTAATATTACTAAAATAGAAATTTTTTAAAAGTATGCTGAAAGATTCGGAAATTATAAGACTCATTTTGGCTATTTTTCGACTGAACAACTAATTTACTCTAACCACAAATGTAATAATATATTTTTAAAATTTCAATAAAAAAATAATAAATAATTGAATGACACTAATCAAATAATAAAAACAGAAATTATTAATTATTTACATTAAAAACAAAAATCTAAAAAAAATATTTAGTGAAAATATTGTTATAAAAAATATAACACAAAAAATTAAAAATACAACTCAAGTTGAAATAAGTTAAATAAACATATAAACTGCTCACAAATAAAATTAAGTTATAAACAAACCAACATCTCGCTGGTATAGGAAAACAAATTTTGTTCTCATCTTTACGATTACTAATAAAAATAGTTTGTTCTAGAAATCATACTAAGAATGAAATATCAAAACCAAAATAGCCCAGGATGTTTGGATAAATGCCATCTGAGGGACATCATATAGAATTATTTTTTCCTTCTGCTATATATCACGCCTTGGCCTATGAATAACCCCATAACCCCTTTACGTTTGATGTAGTAAAAATTTTTTGAGTGATACCACAGATGTATCCAGAAATCTCAAAACTAAATTTTATGTCATATTCTACACAGCACATTGGCGAAGAATACTATCACATTTCAAAATGTATCGATTTTTAGTAAAACCCATTATTCTATTAAGGAAATAAAACCTTATTTATTATAAAAGGATCGCTTGGTGCACACAATTTAATTCAATTTAGGTGAGTAACTGTGTATTTTAAAATGATTCCGAATCTTTTTTTTTTTTTTAATAATTCTTCACTAGAAGATCTTCTTTTCCACGCGGAGTGGGAAGCAAGTTGAGAAACTAACGGATTTGAGTGGCTATGGAGCTTACTATGAAAGTATAGGTGTCTGGTTTGGTCTAACTCAGCAACATATGGAACATTAAGGTCTTTATGGATAAGTTTATTGATGACAAAGTAATTTGCACATAGGATTTTTCGAAGGATTTTGGATTGTAAGGATTGGATACGAGATGAATTGGATGGTTTAGTAGAACCCAAAGCTCAACAGTCCAAATAGGTTTAATCACAGTCATATATATGAATCTTTTGTAATGAATTAGGAGCTTTGAACGTTTGTCTAGTAAATGTTGAAGTAGTCTGTAAAGACCGCAGTTTCTTGTCGCTTTAGTCTCGTACGTGGTTTCCAAGTAGACGTTTGTCCAAGTGGGTCCTAGGTAGCGGATCTGTTTAACAGGAATTCGTGAAATATCATTGAAGGATACTGTGGGACAGGAAGTATTCCGAATCTTAAAAGTGCTTTTCCCAAGAAATTTGTGTTGCAACACTGTTCTTGTCTGAGTTCAAAAAATAAATATATATTACAACCCAAAATATGTTAATGATAATAATGAATAATAAAATAAATTCTTGTGTCTT
Organism: Euschistus heros; assembly: GCA_003667255.2. NCBI lineage: Eukaryota > Metazoa > Arthropoda > Insecta > Hemiptera > Pentatomidae > Euschistus > Euschistus heros. The sequence goes on along the minus strand of RCWM02000008.1, from coordinate 1,043,174 downwards.
ACACGGGAAAAGTCTAAAACATTGAACAGGAGAATTTTATTTAAAATCTTTCAAGATATATGCTTTTTTTAATAATTATTTTTATATCCTCGTAGGTTAATGAAATTTTGGTAGGAAATTCTTAAATATATTAAATAATCTATGATGTTTCTTGAAACTTGTTTGTGAGTTACTTTAATAATAATTTCATTTAGAGGAGGGGTATTTCAAACAATGTAGATGTTATAAAAATGGTACATTATTGAATTAATAAAATTTGAAATTAAATAATTTAATTTCCCATTTAAATCTCCGATTTAAAAAAGGTCTTTCTCTCCAAAAAAAAAATATATATGAGAAGATCTGACATTTAATAACAGATATTAACATAAAATATAATAATTCGACACAAGATACCAAATTAGCAACACATTTAAACATAAAATATCATAAAGTTAGAATGATAAGTTACTAAGATTTATAAGTAGTAAAATTAATTAACTAATAATAGAACAAATCAACAGAAATAATAAAATAGTCTAGGTCAAATATAAATTATAGCTTAAATTCAAATTTCTAAACTTACAATTTTAAACTTAAATCTATTCAGAATAACTTAAATAAAAGTTACTTACAGGCCCTTAATTTTCTTCTTAGCTAAGTCATGGCAAGTGCCTTCAAATTTGTTTTTTTTTTTTTTCTTCATTTATATTTAATAAATATAATTATTATTTTAAATTGCTGACGTCATAAATAGCTGTATGTTTTTAGTACAGAGGATAGATGTGTTTAAATTAAAATATAAATATCACATATGTTTTTAGGACAGAGGATCGATGTGGTTAAATGAAAATATAAATATCATTTATTAATTCCACATCAGATAAATTCTCTTACACAATTATGCGTTGGTAAAAAAATTTCTTAACTCAGTAATCAGTTAAGATGGAAATAAAACGAATGTGGTTAAATGAAATATAAAATATCATTTATTAATTCCACATCAGATAAATTCTCTTACACAATTATGCGTTGGTAAAAAAATTTCTTAACTCAGTAATCAGTTAAGATGGAAATAAAACGGTTTCAATTTTAAATTCTGAGATATGTGTCTGATAACAAAGTATTTTATATTTGAAGTCATTCAACCCAATGAAAATTAAATCAACAAATTACAAAAAGATGAATGCATAATTGTAACATATACATACAATTTTAAATATTGTGTTTCCTTTAGTAATTAATATTTTAACTCGTTAAATTCTAATTAAAGAAACATACAGGTTTTTATTTTGATTTTAAGACAGTTCTTTTCAAACAGACTGGTTTACAGAGCTACGTTAAATGGACAGAAAAAAATTACTCGTGGTCTGGTTATCAAAGAACACAGATAACAATTGTCCTGTTTAGTGATGAATATGTACTCATCAATTCAACTTGATAACTTACATTATTTTATAAAAATGTAATTTTAAAACTTAAGTAAGCACTTTAAAAAAAGCATTTTTTTTTTTTAAATATTGATTTCAAGTATTGCAATGGTCATAATTTTGCTTCGCTATTTAAATATTTTGATGTACTATTTTACAATAATTTATTAATAAATTAATTAATTATTGATAAATTTTTAGCAGTACCTAAAGGAATTTTTTTTAAAATTATTTGAAGACTAGTATTGAATGTTAAATATTTATCATCAGGTCTAATAATTTAAAAAAAATCAAAACATCAACACATATAAATATACACTATTCTAGCATTCTCTGTGACAATTCGACTGTTCTAATAAGTAAAGAACTTAAAAAAAGTACTTGTTAAAAAATAATTGCAGTGTTATTTGTTTATAAAAAAAAAATCTTGTATTTAAGTATGCAATCGTGCATTATTTCTACAATGATATTTTAAACATTCAAGTAATTTTTAACCTGATTAGGACTGCACTGACTGTATCTGAAGATTGCGTAAAAGCATAGTTGGACATACAATTTTAAATTTTAATGTGTGAATTGGTAATCCAGATGGAAAGTCTCTTAAGAAACACTTGCGGATAATGGACTGCATTTTCAGTGCTTACAACTAATGGCCCATCAATCATATTTTTACATAAAATATCAAAAAGCAAAGGATTAGAATTTTGTATTGGTAATAATTTTTATTTGGTTGAAAAATTTTTAATTATTTCCTTTCGTAATTTCTAACCAAACAAGTATGAGACAGTGTGGTGTAAACCTCGTTTCTGCGATTCAATATTATACATTATATATTCTATATTATAAATTTAGATTATAGATTCTAATTATTTTTAGAATCTTATACTTAACATATAGGTATGTTTGTAAGCTATTTTTACACCGTTTAGAGAAAATAAAATACGATACGACTCCTTGAAAAGGAAAACGACTTGTACAAATAATTAGAGGAGGCATAAACTGTAATTTATATGAAGCCTGCATTACCAGAGTTACTTCGAAAAACCCATTGTGGGATCTTTATATGGCTTCGACACCATGTGGGCAGTTGCTACATGTGCCAGACGAGCAAACACAGTTTTTCGCTTGCGCAGAATTACTGTTACGTCAGTCTGCTAAGCGTTGCAAAAGAAATTCTTCCCCAGAGGCACATCTGGCCCGTGAAATTCCAACGTCCCAGTGCCTCGTGGATTCTGTAATCTGGTTATTTAAATTTCAGTGTCAACTTCTTGACATTTAGGAGGCCGTGTATGCATTTGCCCTTATTTGCTCAACCTGGTCATAACCAGGCGGTGGATTGTCGATTGCACAATTCGACTAAATATCGATTATACCTCCGGCTCCCTGTTGCCTATCCTTACAAATGGAGGCAAACATATATCTTCTATCCCTTAAAAGGAAAAAGAATAAAAAATGTTCCTTTAGTTGATTTCGTAAGTTTCTAAGGTGTGGAGGAGTTACTGCATTCATAGTAAACGAAACAGCCTACGTTACTTAAAGATGGCAACAAACAAAATTTAAATATTTGAAACAACTTCAAGGAAATACATTTATCAATACTGAAACTAAAAAGATTGAAAACAAGCGGTCTAAAATATTGACTTAACACTAATTCATTACGAGAATAAAAAAAAAAAAAATACAATTATTTTTCTTAAATAAATAAATAAGGATTTTTGCTAATAGCAGCTGTAACGAATACCATTCAATGAGACTAAGTACCAATTTCTACGTACCAAGTTTTTAGATTTACTACTGTTGAGATAATAACAATAAGGAGATATGTAGTTATATAAAATTAAATCGTTACTATTTTGAGAAACTGAAAAATATAAATTGCGTTTTGTATACCATATACCAAAACATAAATTTTCTTACCATATGAAAAATTATAGGGAAAATGAGTAAATGAGCCACAGGGGAAATCCCATGGTAAACCCCAGAATTTAACCTAACTGCCCTTCCCGTTTCCACGATGGATATATTTCAGATATCTGTTAGATCTTCAGAGGCGAGTACCAATATTTGATTTCTTGTCTTACATTTATGAAAACTTTAGTATGTATAATATGTAACACAGTGTTGATGTGTTGAAAATTTTGTATGTTTTAGAACTGAAAATGAATGTTTAGCGCTCAAAACTAATATTCCAATAAAATAATTCCAAAAAAAAAAAAAAGTCATTGTTTTATAAATTAGGAAATCAAGTTATTAAACATGCATTTTTTAAAAGTAATTTGTAATACAAGGTTTACTAACTTAAAATTTAATTTTTTTGAACTTTCACTATCAATAATAAAAAAAAATATTAGTTTTTTACGGATTTATTTTATGTTTGCTTAATTTGAGTTAATCAGGAAACAAATTTCTGAATAGAATGTATTTATTAAAAATGGAAAAATACAAAAAGGATGTGAATACTACACAAAGCCTACAAGCATAAACTAAAAAAAAACAAAAAAAAAAACAAGATTACAGAATGATAGCAAATTATAATTAATTGAATTTATTATTTATCAAATAAACAAAATACTTTATAACAGCTTCTCCTTTATCCAAGTACAACTTGTATAACATAATAAAGAAAATAAATAAATAAAATTTGAAGAATAAGAAACTGTGCCAAACTGATTGTAGTAAATGGGCCGGAAGGAAGGAAAAGCAAGTAGGAAATCCACACCTCTTTACAGGTTGGCGTACAGTTATACGGACCTCTTTGACACCGCTACCTTGATCCAAGCCCTTTTTCGTGATTTTAAAATTATTTAAAAAATAAAATGATAAATACATAAATGCTTGTTATTTTAACAACAACATTTATGCAATTAAATGTAATATAAATTTATGATGGAATAAAATTGACCTGAATGACCTATACTGAAAATTACTATATTATCTTAAAGAGATAAATAATGTCAAAACATTATCTGGTCCTACAGAGTCACTTATTATAATGAATTATTAATTAGCTCATTAATTAATTTACGCTAATTAAATGTACACTAGAATTAGAGATGAACAAAACTTTAAACTTTTTAGGTCTGGAAATCTCTATCAGAAATAAACAACATGAATTTGAAATATATAAGAAACACACACAGATGCAGTTATACAATCCCAGGAGACCACTAACACATTAACTCCCAGCCTTTAATAGCATGATTTACCGACTTTTAAACATACTCCTAAATTAACAAAATTATGAAATTTAAACTATTTACACTATAGCGTGGTAACAGATACAGAAAGATCAACAAAATTTAAAAAAAAATCCATGAAAAAATTATGAATAATATATATATATACTTAACACCCTCAGAGAAAGCTACCCTGAAAAAATATATTTCCTTCTCATATTACGGCCCAATATCCACCGAAGTCGGAATGAAATAAAGAAAATTATGTTTAAAAACTGCATTTTTTTTTTTATTATAATTTATTGAAATTTACATCTGTATAAATATACATTAAGTAAATGTGTTAAAAACGCTTACAATATCATGCCAAAACTTGAAAAGAACTACTTATCAGTAGCACTTCAATAAAAATCTACACAAGAAGATCTCGGGAATTGATTGGGAAGCAAGTTGAGAAACTAATGGATTTGAGTGGTTATGGAGCTTACTATGAAATGATAAGTATCTGGTTTGGGCTAAATCAGCAACATATGGAACATTAACATCTTTATTAATAAGTTTATTGGTGACAAAGTAAGGGGCATTGAGGATTTTTCGAAGGATTTTGGATTGTAAGGATTGGATACGGGATGAATTGGATGGTTTAGTGGAGCCTCAAAGCTCAACTCCATTAGTCCATATTGGTCTAATCACTGTCATGTAAATGAGTCTTTTGTAATTAATTGGGAGCTTTGAACGTTGGTCTAATAAATGTTGAAGTAGTCTGAAACGGGAAAAAAATATGAAATTCAAACGGTTACAATATAGCGTAATAACAGATACAGTAAAATAACGATGAATAAAAAAAAAAAAAAAATTATCTAAAAATATTAACACCCTCAGGGGACAAAGCTACCCATAAGAAATATATTTTGATCCCGTACATATTAATGTCCAATATCCACCAAAGTCGGAATGAAATAATGAAAATTATGTTTAGGGGGCAATATGTCTTATTAAATATAAATTAATTTTTTTTTTTTTAAATTTACAATTTGTTGAAATTTACAACTGTACAAATATACATTAAGTAAATGTGTTAAAACGCTTACAATAACATGGCAAAACTTGAAGAACTCTACTCATCAGTAGCACTTCTTTAAAAATTCTACACTATGTCTCTAGGACATTTCGTTTTAGACGCTTCGGAGGATTATCAGGAATGGAGTGGGAAGCAAGTTGAGAAACTAACGGATTTGAGTGATTATGGAGCTTACTATGAAAAGATCTGGTGTGGGCTAAATCAGCAACATATGGAACATTAAGATCTTTGTGGATAAGTTTATGGACAAAGTAAGGAGCATTGAGGATTTTGGATTGTAAGGATTGAATACGAGATGAATTGGATGGCTTAGGGGAACCCCAAAGCTCAACTCCTTATGTCCAAATAGGTCTAATCACAGACATGTAAATAAGTCTTTTGAAAATAATTGGGAAATTGGAACGTTTGTATAGTAAGTACTGAAGTAGTCTGTAAAGACGGGCTGTTTTTAGTCGTTTTAGTCTTGTGTGTGGTTTCCAAGTAAGACTTTTGTCCGAGTGGAGTCCTAGGTTGCGGATCTGTTCAACAGGGAGTAGTGGAATATCATTAAAGGATACTGTAGGACAGGAAGTCGCAGGTTTACGACTTAGAGTAAATGTTATTTGGTCGGATTTGTTTGGATTTATTTTGATTTTCCATTTTTTATACCATTCTTGAAGGCTTAGGATATGGGATTGGAGTGTTTGAGAGGCATTTGAGGGATCATTGTTTACTGATAACACACATGTGTCATCAGCGTAAGTGGTAAGGACAATGGCAGGAAGAGTTGGGATGTCAGCAAATTAAAAATTTAAAAGTTAAAATTGTAGAAAATGAAAATTTAAAAAAGTAAGTTTTCTAACTTTTTTCTTTATTGGAAGAAATATTGTAATTTATTTTAATAAAAATTGTTTATGTCTAGTTTAGGTATGTTTATTATGGACTTCAGAACCTTTCTTTATTATGAAAAAAAGAAATAAGTTTTTATAAAATTCAAATATTTCAAAGTGTTGTGATCATTTTGAAGGGGAGTTTGATAACAACCATTGGTAAATGAACTCGTGAAATATTAGATTTTCTTTTCAAACACAGTTATAATACATACATAAAATTAAAAAATATATATATACACATATATTTAAAAAGTTCCTATATTAGAGAACAATAGAAAATACACTGGAATGTTAATGTTACTTAATCGATAGGTCGCGGAGTATACTTAATAAACAATTATGTGTAATGGCTCAGCTGTAAAATGGTAGGGTTTGACAAACGAGAAGAAATTAGACTAAGAAAGGAAAGAATACATAAAAAAAAAAAACGCTGCGCTTCTGTTTTTTCTAACATAATCGCCGTTTTCAAATTCAAAAGGTATCAGACTGATACCTGCGAGCGTCGAATGGATACAAAAAAAAAAAAAATAAATAAAAAAATAATCAAAGGCTCCATTATCAATAGATTTGGTTTATTGGTTTTTCAAAAACCTAAATCAAGGCTGCAATCCACTTCCTTAGAAAACATAGATGCTATCCCATCCCTAAAAACAGCAATAACAGAGGATCTAGATGAAACACTATCTTCATGAAAGCAACAAAGGTAGTATCTTCCGGGGATCGTTCCGTTCCTTGTGATCTACTCGGTAATTACCGCCGCTCCCGGCACGAGGATAGCGGAGATTGTTCTGAGTGATGGGCTCCGCCCGTGGAAGCAGAAAGGAGAATAGATCGCAGAACAAAAAGTAATGAAATTAGAAACTACATCCTTATCATCAACTTGGAGGAGTGTTTTCGTGGTCAAATAAAGCGAACGGAATATATTATGTTATAACTGCTTTTTCAAGGAGAAGTAACTCAAAAAATTGTGAGATTTGGACTTATTTGACATATCATTGGGTTCGCTGTGAAATTTTCGAAGCTCCAGCAGTATTTATCGGTTCAGAAAAGCAGTTAAACGACTAACTACTTGATGTACGCAAGATGGTATAGAAGGATCAACGTCAATGGGTCAGATTTGAATTTAATCGTTGGTACTCAGAGATAGTTAAAAATTACATAGTTACGTCCTCCATAGTAAATTAACTTTTATCCCCCACATGAGACAAACACGATTTTGACTCTATAGACCAACTTCATAAGATAAAAAAAAAAAATGCTAATGAATATAAAATCAAATATTAATATTATTCGCACATAACGACTTACTTTTGGCATAATGACTGATTCAAGACCAATATTAGAATAAAATAAGACCCAAATGAAAAGTAAACTAAGGATTAAATTTTGTTTTCCAGACTATATAAACAATCAGGATTTAATTCGTCTTTAGATTTAAACGTATATTATTGTATTTAGAGAAGCTTAGAATATTTTTCTATGACCCAACCTGATATTAAATATAATTCACCGGTAACCATACAAACACACGTTGCGGTCCACATCGAATCTGGTTTAGAAAATTCCAAAAGAATTGACAATTAATTCTTTAATCCTAAAAGACTAATTACTGCTTTTCTACGGGGCATCAAATAGAAAATTTTACAACGAATCCAACGATAACAATTTTCGAGTTACTGCCTTTTTCCTCGGCATGGCAGATAACTAAAGAGGAGATAGCGATAAGCCATTCTATTACTAAATGCATCAAAGGGATTCCCAAAAGGAGAAAAAAAAATTTTTTTTTCCTTACTTAAACAGCACCCTAATTTAATTTTGTTCTTCCCTCAAAAACCTTTGAGTCATGTTTGATCATGACTAGAAATTCCTAGAAATATCACAACACGAATATCCTGTCGTTCAACCTCCTTCTTCAGACAGTTCTATTATTCCCGCCCTCTCCTTCCTGTATACACTTGCCAACTCCTTGTCACCTCGCTCATCATCTTAAACTTTGAATACGGATTTACATTGAGATCTTAAATGAACAAGATACAAGACGAAAAATAACTAGGAATTATTATCTAAAATTTATCTTTAGTGTTCTATGAGATAGCCCTGCTTCAAAATACTATCCAACTCCTAGAGCCTTTTCCTGACCACTGTCCTTCATAATATTCACTTCATTGCTTAACATTTTGATGTATTCCTAACCTAATGTTCTCCCTATATCTTTCAACAGTTTCCGTTTTAATAAACACACGCTTGCCTTAATACTACAATACCGTAAATATTTGGAATTTAAATATTATAATGTTGAAGAATATCAGACAAGGTGTTGTGGGCTATTGATTCCAAAAACTTTCGTTGTATTTTTCTCAAATAAATAAAATCAAAACAATAAATTAGGGGCTTCAAATTAGCAGCAGTGGTCTGCTGATTTAATAGGCAAGTCAAAGAATATTAATCTCAAGATTTTCTTTTTATAATACATATTTCTGCTTTCATTTTTTATCCGCATTAAACGAATTAAATTAACTAAAAAACTTCATACTTTTGTCATTGTAAAACTTTATTACTTAGTCAGTTCTCATAGAATTCTATACTAACTCAAGTCCCTAACCCAATCTTGTTCCTTTCTTATCTCCTGCCCCTCTAAGAATAATTTTCTTGTGTTCTGGGCTAACGCAAATCCTTGTAAAAAATCATTTCACATTAATTCTTATTTTCACATATGTTTTTCATTTCATTAAGAAATAATTTGTAGTTTGTTGCGGTTGTACGTCCATAAGTATACTAGTCTAGGAAGATACGCTACTACAATTTTACGAAAGTTGGTCCGAAACGCCGTTCTAAATACATTTTTCCAACACTTTCTTAAACACCACAACAAATTTTTAAAATTTTCTCTCATGAAGATTCAATACGAAATGAGTAGTACACACTCTCGCCTTCTGAAGGCGCGTCTACTCCACTAACCTATTCATTCCGTTGATCAGCGAAGAAATATGTAATCCGTCCGAATGGGATTCGAACCCACCACATTTTGCACAGAAATATTTTGAATTATATATTTATGAAGAATAGTATTACTTTTAAGTATAATTAAGGAATAATGCTGTGATATGCTTAGTCTAAATACTTGCACAAATGCATATTCGCATTTCAAGTAATATCGTTTTTTTTTCCCCATTCTTTCCAATTGCTCCCTCCTTCTTTCCTCGGTCCACGCTATTCTTTTTTTCTTCCTCTCCTACAAGGACCTTAATTACATTTAGTCTTTCCCTAGCCATCCCTATCGAAACAGTCTTGGTCTGTTATTTTCAGTCTCTCCGTTTCTTCCTTCATTTGTTTGATATACATCCCGGCACTTTTGCATCCTTCCATTTTATAGAAGATTTCTGTATTTAATCTCTTTGGGTGCATCCTCACCATATGCTAATAAAACCTTAATCTTCTTATTCTTATGTCCGTTACCGAATTATGTATTTCTTTGTATATTTCCTTATTAGGTCCCTAACTATAGCCTTCTTGTGTCTTCTTTACGCCGTAAATTCTTCTTTCTAACCCTAACTAATATAACTTTACTGTCATTTCATTTGAAACAAATTATTTGTCAATCCTAAACTACCTAAAATGAGACATTCATTCGTACACGTACCATAAAAAAGAAAAATGTAAAGCTTGCTTGTAATTTAGTTAAAATAAAGTAATAATTAGTCATTTTTATGAAGCATGTTATGCAAAACGGAATTAGGTTTTGCGGTAAAGGAGGGACAGGAAATAAAATTAGCCACATCAATGACTAAGCAGGCAGTATAAAGTTAGTTTTATTATAATATTCCTTTCACAAATAAAGTGACCGTGCGCTGAAGAACTTTCAAATAGAGCTAAAGAGAAAGCTAGAGAGGGTACAGCCAAGAGGCCAGACCTTGTGCCAACCTAGGCTATTTAAGGTAACTAGGCTATCTTATCAACAGGCTATGCCGCAACAAGGGGCTTCTGTGTCCAGCTGATACGGCACGGGCTCTGTCTCCTGAGGTGGGTTCTCCACGAGATTTAGTAAAACCCCTTCTAACGGACACCAGTATAACGGACAGTGTTATCAGGTCAGCCAAAATGGACACTCTCTAACGCACACTTCACCTTTTTTAAACATAATCAATACAAAAAGAATAGAAAAAAATAATACACTTGAGGTAAGGTATACAATAATCAATACAATTAGGATTAATGAATCTTCGCTAATTATTTAAATGAAAAGAACTTACTAATTCCACAAAAACTCGGAAGTACAACTAATACATCACGAACTAAACAATATTAAATTAAATCTTTACTATACTTTAGTATAGTAAAATCGTTCAAAAACAAACCCTGATTTTTTTTCGTTAATGAACGGATAAATATTTCCGATGGTCCCATTTCAAATTTGTTTCCAGTAGAAACAGAAAAATCAACCAGTTATACGTAAAACCTAAATGTTAATTAAATTCTTTAAATTTCCAAGCTTACGCTGATGACACATGTGTATTATCAGTAAACGAAGATCCCTTCATTGCCTCCCAAACACTCTAATCCATAAACATTCAAGAATGGTGTCAAAAATGGAGAATCAAAATAAATCCTAACGAATCTCACCAAATAACCTTTACCCTTCGTCGTTAAAATACGACTTCCTGTTCTACAGTATCCCTTAATGATATTCAACTAGCCTCTGTTGAACTGCTCGTCGTTACAGACTACTTCAAAATTTACTAGACAAACGTTCAAAGCTCCCAATTAATTACAAATGACTCATTTACATGACAGTGATTAGACATATTTGGATGTATGGAATTGAGCTTTAGGGCTTCACTAAACCATCCAATTCATCTCTTATCCAATCCTTCTTCTTCTTCTTCTTTATCTTCCACCCATTTGCCTCTCAGCGTGGGGGTGCTTCCAGCCATCTATGCCATGCCTCCCTGTCCCTGGCGAGATTTCTCATTTCTTCCAGAGTCTTTCCTCTACGCCTCCCTATTCCTTCTATATGGTGGATATAGGAGGTTCTTGGCCTTCCTCTTGGTCTTTTTCCCATAGGCTTCACTTCCATAGTTTTTATGGGGTCTCTGTGGTTGTCCATACGGCAGACATGTCCGTACCACCTCAACTGTCTTTTCTCCAGAGTCTCCCTTACCGGGCAAATTTTCAGGTCCTCCCTAATCCTGTCGTTCCGGACACAGTCTCTCCATGTCTTCCCTGCAATTCTCCTAAGAAATTTCATTTCAGCTGCAGTAACGGCTATGCAGCCTCTCATTCACAACCCAGCTCTCCGCTCCGTAGAGAAGTACCGGTAAGAAAACAGACTTGAATAGGTGGAGCTTTGTATCTTTTTCTACCTCTCTTTTCCCAATTACAGAATTGCAGATCTGGTGGTATACAGAATTTGCCTTAGAAATTCGGCTTGATATTTCTGAATCCACTTTACCGGATCTACTGATTACTGTACCGAGCTATGTGAATTCAGTTACCACCTCCATCACTTCTTTATTACAGATAATCTGGACATCTTCTGGGGTTCTACCGACTTGAAGAACTTTGCTTTTTTTGGTATTAATATTCACCCTTTCTCTTCAGTTCTTCATCCCACTCTGTCACTGTCTGTTGAAGTCGTTCAGTACTGTCGGCTATAAGCACTACATCGTCTCCATAAAGGAGAGTATCCAATCCTTACAATCCCAAATCCTTCGAAAAACCCAAAATGCTCCATACTTTGTCACTAGTAAAATTATCGATAAAGATCTTAATGTTCCGTATGTTGCTGATTTGACCCAAACCAGATACCTATCCTTTCTTAGCAAGCTCTAGAACCACTCCATTCCCGATAATCCTCAAGAGCGTCTGAAAAAAAGATGGCCTGGAGATCTTCTAGTGTATAATTTTTATTGAAGTGCTTCTGATGAGTAGTTCTTTCCAAGTTTTGACATGTTATTTAATTCGTTATTAACACATTTACTTGATGATATTTGAAGTGTTTATTGGTAACTTTTCTTTAAATCGCCTATTCTTTGTTACGTAATTCACTTGATTGGTATCGCTGGAAAGAGGGGGACTCAGCTTTTTTTATGTATATAAATGCAAAATTCAATGGACAAAAACCTATTTGAAAAGGTGGAAAATCCGAAATATATTTTTTATTATTATACCTTGAGTTTAAAACCATATACGTAGGTGAAACTAAAGACATTTAGTTTATTAAGCTTATTACCACCCTGTTTAATGAGTAAAAATATGAAATTGATCAGTTCAACTGTTTAACCGTAATTGAAGGTTTCGTCTATTTTAAAAAAAAAAAAATTGCTGTGAAAAAAAATCCAAATGGTCAGACAAATTTTGAACGTAAGGATTTATCATTTTTCTGTATGGATGAAATTTCGTATTTAAGGGGGTCATTAGAATGCTAAGTTAGATATGACGTCATTTGTTGTGTAAAAATATTTTTTTTAGATAAATTAACCTAACCCAAATCTCTGAAGCAGCTGTATTTTTCGTTGCAAAAATAAAATTTTTGCACTGTATTTAAATTAAACGTTTTGGTGAAAGAATTATGTCAATATCATTTTTTAAACTCGAGGGGTATTAAATAAACTAGTTTAATCCTATTTCTATATGTTTAATCCTATAAGTCGAACGAAAAAATACTTGTCTAATATTTTTTGACCAGAAACCTAAAAAAAAATTACAAACAGGATCCGTGAGAAACTGTCCTACCATTATCAATCTACTCATTAATATTTTAGAAGCCTTTTCCATTTTGCCTCCTTAGATATCAACATGTTTGATTTCTAGTCTTTAATCTATACAGCTAAGTGCTAATATTTTGAATTGTTCATATTTTTTAAGAAAAACCATTCATTTTTATTTTTTGTAATTCAGAAAATGTGAATACCACACCATTAAATTATAATGCCAAATGCACTTACATAAATAACGTAATTACACATACCAAGCCAAGCCTTGAAACAACACTCACCTGAAAAAATAAAAAGTAAATTAGAATTAGTTGGATTAAATTTACTAAAGAAAATATAAATAAAACATCAATACAAGTCAAAAAATTTAAAATGTTAGGTATCAGGTTAAACCTGTGTTATAGTTACAAAGAATCTGTATATGTACAAGAATATATGTTTTTTTAAAATAAGTATATAAAATATTTTAAATATAAATATATTTTACTGCCTTAAGAATTAAAAGTTCTATTCAAATAAACCGCTAAATGTTATTAATTTGAATTATAGTAACACAGGTTCGGAATTTCGTACGCCAAGTGAGTGTGTATATTATATATATGAGGGTTGTATTAATGCCTTTTTTTAATTATTTCTAAATTCTTTTTTTATTCTTAAAGTTAAATATGCACATAGAACCCACACAAGGTATTAAAAAGACAAAAACGGCTCGTCGATTTTAATCACTTCAACACTTCACTCGACAGGCGTTATCTTGCTATAAACTACAAAAAGGTTATCTACATGACGATTTTCAGTCCTATTTTGACTTAAAGTGAATTATTATGGTACTGATGATTCATTGTAATCCATTTCCTGAAATCCAAAATCTCTACGTTAATTAATCAATGTATCAGAAACGAATCTATCCACAATGACCATAGTATCCCACGTGTTTGTTATTCGACACAGAGATCTCTTTTCATTCGTTATAAACTATTCATTCCCACTAGTTTTACACCTCGCTTCCTACACGATAATAATCATTGGCACCTTAACATCCACCGGTCCAATTTAACGCAGAACTTTTATTGGTGTACAATGCAGAGATTTATTCAACTCATTTAGATGTATTTTTCGGTGTACTGTTGCGAGCGTATAAAAATTATATTATCTTACGGACAAAAATATATTTACATCTGAGAACTATAAATGCATCAATATTTGTTATATACACAATTTAAATTAAAACTAAATATACAAGAACACATAAAAAAAAAATTACAATAAATGCAGGCTAGGAGAAAACTAGGATTTCTTATTAGTTTTTTTAATTAATTATTTATTTATTGTTACCTTATTTGTATTATATATTCGTGGTATCCATTTATTAACTTACTTCTTATAAAATCGTAACTATTTATTGGTATTTACAACTGTATACAATATATATCAAGTAATTTGAGGAAATTATTATAATGACAAGTAAATCACTTCTGAAGTACTACTCACTAGTAGCACATCAATAAAAGTTCTCAACTAGAAGGTCTCTTAGCCATCTTCTTTTCAGACGCCTCGGTGGGTTGTCAGGAATCGAATGTGAAGCATGTTGGGAAACTAATGGATTCGAGTGGGTATAGAGTTAACTATGAAAGGATTGGTATCTGGTTTGGGCTAAATGAACAACATATAGAACATTAAGATCTTTATGGATAAGTTTATTTGTGAGAGAGTACAAAGCATAAGCACTAAGAATTTTTCGAAGGATTTTGGATTGTAAGAATTGGATACTAGAATAATAATAATAATAACTGTCATGTAAATGAGTTTTCAGAAATTTATCGGAAGCATTGAACGTTAGATTGTAATTGTATTTTATTTTATTAATCCTTTGAGTTTTTTATAAATAAGGCAAGAATGTATACTTAGAGGACTATAACTTATTGGCCTTAAGTAAGGCAGATTATAAAAATAGTCAAAAAAAAATTTAATAAAAAAAAAATGTTTTAATTATTTTTATATGATTTACTTTTTCATTAATTCTTTTTCTTCTTTATATAAAAATTGTATGAATGGATATAAATTGCCCATGAGACTACGGACTACTTATTTATCAATAAAAACATGTTTGATGTCAAACCGAAAAAAAAGAAGTTTATTTTATATAAAAATAAAAAATAAATAAAAAGTAATTACAGCAAGAATATAAGAAGGAAATGATACATATGTATGAAAAATCAAATGCCAAAAGGACTGGCATTCACAAGCTGCCGACATGTGTAATTATAATGAAAACAACTTACATCATCACCTCTTTCTATTTATCGAGTTCCATTACGTTCCTTTTAGACTTTTGGGCTGAAGGCATGTTATTATTTTTGTGTTTCCAATATTTACATCTTTCATTGAATATTAAAAATACAAAGGTCATTCAAATGTCATTAATTGTTTAACAAATAATTATTTATTATCAATAAATTAGAAGAACGTTATAAAAAAAAAAAAAAAAAAAAAAAAAAAAAAAAAAAAAAAAAAAAAAAAAAAAAAAAAAAAAAAAAAAAAAAAAAAAAAAAAAAAAAAAAAAAAAAAAAAATATGGCACCTATAATGCATGCAGTCAGATAATACTTGTATTTAACTACACTAAATCAAAATATTAAAATAATCCCGGCTGTATCCGCTCTGAGACCATATTTATCAGAAATTGATAAGGCTGGGAGAGCTGACCGATGTGAACCAATGATAAGATTCAATGCCAAGAAATCGGTTCGAATTATAACAATTAAAATGTGCAAGTTATCTAATCAGTATTCGAAGTGAAGATTCATTTCTTATAGTGCTCCGATACAATGATATGCCTTTATCAATATAATAGTAACTAGATTAGTTTGTCTACGGTATCTTTTAAGTTATAGGAACAATAGACACAAAAACAATTTTTAAATTCTAAGTCTTCCAATTCTTACAATCCATAATCCTTCGAAAAATCCTCAATGCTCCTTACTTGGTCACCAATATAATTATCCATGAAAACCTTAATGTTCCATATGTTGATGATGTAGCCTAAACCAGATACCTAACCTTTCATAGTAAACTCCGTAACCACACAAGGAAAATAAGATGGCCTAGAGACCTTCTAGTATAGAATTTTTATTAAAGTGCTACTTAAAGTTCTGACATGTTATTATAATAGGTTTCTACAAATCTCTTGATGTATATATTTGTACAGTTGTAAATTAAAAAAATTGATATAAAAAAAAAATTATAAATCTCTTTTAAGTTAACTACAGATCACGTATTGCATATACAAACAACATTATTATTAATATCAGACTAATTCGACCTTTCAGTCTTCATCTATAAGTTCTAATTCTAAACAAGCAGTGTATAATGATAAACATTACTGGTTCAGTATGTGAAAACAATTTTATATATATTATTTGTTATTATCAATTAATAAAAAAAAAAAAAAAAAAATACTATTTATAAGAACAGTTTTATAAGGCAATAAAAAAAAAAAATCAACTCGTAGAATAAAACACGTAATTAAAATTGTTATTTTCTTTTGTTTCAACGAGCACTCAATTATTTATTTTTAAAAAAACAACAAAAAACAAATTCCATGTAAATAAATAAATTTTTTATAATTATATATTTATTTACTGAAAATCTATAATTTAAAAAGAAATCTACTTTATTTATTTAAAACTGATTTTTATAAACACTACAATTCCTACTGTATATATTTGCAAGTATGATAATCTAGATCGGCATTTATAACTCCGTCTGTTCGTTATCGTGTGGGTAGTATAATGATTTCTTTTCTTTATTGTCCTAATTTAAAATAAATAATATTACATAAATATATATTTTTTAAATTTCCACATTTGAATCAAAATATAATAACCTACTTTAAAATTTAAAAAAATCAATCAAGCAACGTCAACACTTGACAAACGGAAGTTTTCTTGGATACCTCCAGCCAACTGACAATCCGATAAAGAAGAATTTAACAATGTACTGTACAATAGGTCAGTGTTTCTAGTCTAAAAAACGAAAATAAAAGAACTGGAGTGATGTCCTGGAGATCTGGAGTGGTCAATCCCAATATCAGAACTCTCCCAAACGGGCTGAAGAACACTTCGTCAGTATACTTTGCCAGATGCTTACTCTTCACTCCTGGAGCCAAGAAACCCCGTGTATTTTTCTTATATCTTACCCCCTCCTTCGATTCTAACCGTTCCAAGTAAAACTCAAAAGTTGACAGAGCCGTCTCTAATTGTAGAAACGGGTTGGGTATTTTTAGCAACAGGGGAAGACTACTGGTCTCACGCAATGTAGTTTTAATTTTGAAACTTGACTCAAGCAGGTGAGTCAAAAGCAGATCCGATTACAATCGTCACTTTAGTTTTGGTTGTCTGCTTTGATCCCTATAGGATAATTAGTTCAACACAAAGGTGTCCCTTCTTTCATCCTCTTGCTTTTCATTTCTAATTAGTTGTGTGTATTCACATGTA
Source organism: Euschistus heros (assembly GCA_003667255.2). Taxonomy (NCBI): domain Eukaryota; kingdom Metazoa; phylum Arthropoda; class Insecta; order Hemiptera; family Pentatomidae; genus Euschistus; species Euschistus heros. Next base: position 1,025,428 of record RCWM02000008.1, on the reverse strand, counting down.
TTAGATGGTGGCATGTCTCAACAGAAAAGATTTTGCTATTGCAATGTTAAGAGTGTATGAGTGTTTAACACGCGAATCATTAGTACAAATGTCCATCCAGATTCAGTTGATACTTTAATATCTTTGTAGTTAGGGAGGCAAATACATCACATTATACGATCTTGCGAAACTTTGAATCTTTCCATAGAAGCATAGTTTTTAAGTTAGATACAATGTTAGGTTATACTACTTTTTTTTATTAATCAATTAATTTTTTCCCAGCCATGAAATGGTCATCACCATTACGTTTATGTAATGATTCAGAACAGCACCAATGTCCTATAAATAATTATTAACAAACAAGTTAGACAGTGATTTATCACAATGTAGAACGCCCGATAGGTGAACCCGGGAAGTAGTATCGTCCGCTTCACAGATCACTGCTTATAATTTCATACATCGTTGGTCTACTACCTAGGCAACCTCTGACTGCTGAACCGTATTCGTAAGTGGAGTAAAAAATAGATACAGAACCATATTTCCTTCTCCTGATCGATCAATCATAAACACGATCATTCATTAACCAATTACGAAACAGAAAGATAAAGGAATTAGGCGAACGTAGAGGATTGATAATTCGAAAGGTTTACGATCATCATTCATGTCTTTGTCCAATGCCACGGTTTGGAAACCGGATAAGTGACGTTTTGTCCTTGTTAACCTTTTCAAAATGCGTCAGTCAGCAATGTTTGGAAAGTCGTGTCTTCTGCATTTAATATATAATATATATACTTCAATTTCCTTATTGCCTTTAAACTATTTTTTCACTAAATAATTAAAATTTACAACTTTATAAAAAAAAAAAATGCATAAACCAAATATGAGCTAATCACAATACAAACTAATAACACGACAAAAACCTGGGAAGAAACTATCCATTGGTACCACTCTGATTAAGGTTCTGCAATGGACACTTCGAGGATTTTTAGGAATGAAATAGGTAGCAAGTAGAGAAACAAGGGGATTTGGGTGAGCATTTAGTTCTTTATGGAAGAAAAGGTACCAGGTTCGTGGCAAATAAGTAAGAAACAATCAGGATTTTGGATTGGAATGATTTGTTGCAGGAAGAATTCGATGGTTCAGTAGAAACCCCGTAACTCTATACCGTAAGTCCAAATAGGTCTGATAATAGTCATACAGATGAATTTTTTTCCCTTGAATCGAGTGACTAGAATGTCAAATAAGTGCTGCAGCAGTCGAAGTCGACGAGCAGCTTCCTGTCTTTTCAGTATAATATGGCGGTTCCAGGTCTCTTGTCTAGATAAATTCCAAGGTATCGTTTCTGCTTAACATTATTTAATGGTACTCCATTAAAGGATACAGGAGGACAGGATGAAGTAAGTTTTCGACGAAGGTTGAAGGTTATTTGCTCAACTTGTGGATCCGTGTGGGTAGGGAGTTTACAATGAAAGGATAGGTATCTGGTTTGTGCCAAATCAGCAACATATGGAACATTAAGATTTTTATGGTTAAGTGTCCTTGTTTCATAATAAGGAGCATTAAGGATTTTGGATCGTAACGTTTGGAGAGGAGAATGTAAGGTTTAGTGGAGGCTAAAGCTCAAAGCCGTATGTCCAAATGGGTGTAAATACTGTCATGTAATTAGTCTTTTATATTTTATTGTGAGCTTTGTGTGCTTGTTATGAGCAGTTTCTCGTATTCTAAGTCTGGTACGATTCGTCTTAACTCTCAAGTTATGACACTGTTGAGTCTAAGAGGCAGCAACTGGAACATCCCATTTAAACTAAGTTGTTAACAAACACAGCTTCAAAATATAATAAGAAAAAAAAAAATCCTTCATACCGAATCAAACAAATATGGATAAATATTAAATAAAAAGAGAACACACAGGGATAATTGGTTAAATTAAGTTAGGATAAGAAAAGCGAGATAAATGAAAAACATACGTAGTCATCGTGTCTGATTAATAAATAACAAATAGAACAAATTTATAAAAAATAGATAACTTTAATAATAACAGTTTTCCAGAATGAACTGGATATTTCTCCTATTAAAGGAACAGGGCATTCCACCGCGGCTGGAGTCCGCTAATCAAATGATGGTGTAATTGATGAATACATGACCCCAATTTAGCGAGCACCGCAATACCGACTTCTATACTGAACTTTATTCTTAACATTATTTTTACTGAGAGCATTCAATATCGCCTCATTTACTAGGATATATATTTAATTTATTTCGATATAGTTATAAAATTCAGTAGTAACGAATTAAAAAAAAAAATTAAATTATAAAAATTACTGATAAAAACTGTCTTTATTATTATAGGTATTTTTTATTTTATTTTGTTTACATATTTATTATTTTTTTTGTTTCTGCAATCCTACTTTTTCTGCTGTTTATTTTAGGACTTCAATCTGTTTCGAAATTGTTCATCCAGTATTATTGATAAATAAAACACTGAGTATGGCTTAGTTACAAAGCTTATTCAATAAAAATAGAATCTGATAGAAACAAAGAAAAAAGATTCTTGAATAACTGTGAAGCTATATACACCGGAAAACTGGAAGACCAGCAAATCAAAAATTAAAAGAACATTTAACATTTTATAACTCATAAACATATAAACTCCATCCCTCTCACTATTCGCCATTCGAATACCCTTTCTACTTTCAAATACCAATTGATAAAACACCATCCACTATCCAAATACCAAACACTATCCATCCAGAACCAGAAAAACTGCCAATAGCCACTTTTTAGTTAAATATGAACAGTTAATATAAATGAAGTTTTTTTGTTTTTACACAAACTGAATTTAAATTCTCTATAAATTTTCAAGAATACATTTTTTATTTTTTTTGTATTTATTATTATTATTTGTTATTTTATTCTAAAATATATTATTTTGCATCAAGGTTCTGAAGGCGGTTGACTGTAAACATTTTTTAAAAGGGGCATACAATTCATCAATCCTAAAATAAAATAAAAGTTTTTTAGTTTATTTCAATTCTGGTGTATAAATTGAAGAGAGAATAAAATATAATACTAGATAGTTTTAAAACGTGTTGCAAATCTTTGTTTTTGTGTTGTTCTACTTAGCTATAAAAAATTAAAATACCACTCATTTTAATGTAAAAAAATAAAATTTAAATTTAAGGAACAGTATAACATGAATTCTCCGTAGAAAACAGAGAAACATTGAATATATGGATCCGCGTGGGCGGCCGAAAAACCAGGAACTCCTCAACCGTGAGGTATCCGATTTTCCCGTACCATCAATTTCTTCTTAATAAGCTTCCCACTACAAAGGACATTTCCCGAGTTTTTCCAGGAGCCTGGAGCGGGAGTAGACGTGGCAACAGCGAGGGACTTCGGCAACCCCGCCGATCAACTATCCATTGAGAGTCAGGCGTATAATTGTCGACTGATCGCAGGTGTACTCAATGGGGCTACTGTCAGCCTGGTGTACATCTTAATGAATGATGAGGGTATGCTTTTAAAATGGTTTCCGTAAATATTTACATCATATTTTCGATTTAGGAGTACCATAATGTAAACAATGAACGGCTAAGTACATTGTATTTAAGTGTGGTTTGAATTTCGCAGAGATAATGATCAGAACAAAAGTTAATAGCATTAGATATAAGGCATAAGAACAGCTTAGGTTCCTAATAAAGCTGCCATTTTATTATTAATTAGTATTTCCCATCGCGGCTTCCCCGCTCTCATAAGAAAAGAACTTTAACTAATAATTGAAGATTTGTTTATCGATAAAAATCTTGAAATGAAGTATGCAATCAAGAATAATTTCTTCAATGATACTTTCAGGCATAGCAGCAATTTCTAAACTGCTTAAAATTGTATTGATTAGGAGTTTGAAGATTACATAAAAACCAACATTTTTCAATAGATTTGGTTCAACATCCAACATTTTTTTTTGGCAGAAATAATTTAATCAATTTTATCTGGTTGGATTTTAATGTCTAACCATTAAAGTATATGACAGTATGGAAAACCTAGTTTCTGCTACTCGACAATGTACATTTAAATCTTAATTATTATAAATTTTATTATTGCTAAACAATTCTAGAACTACGAAGATGATGTAGTTAAAATTTGATAAAGATGTGTTCAGTAGTTTTACTGTAGTAAAACTACATCATTGCGGAATGATGCTAACCAAATATTAAAATCTTCCTCCATTTCAAGCTGTATGTTACACCGTACCTTTGTAACTTCTTATGTAGAAACAGCGCTTGCCATCTATCGGTCAATTTTCATACTTCACTGTTATCCAAATGTTATCGATTTTTTGATAAAAACTAATTGAAAATCATCAGATTTTATAATCGCCAAACCTTCCATGATCTAAAAAGATGATGTGGTTAAAATTTGTTACAGATTGGTTCTACAGTTTTGTGGTTAGTGATCGCAAACGAAAAATGGCACTTTTATGTAATAGTGATAAAGCTAAGCACAGGATAATAGTACAAACTATAATTCCGGAGTTCGATCATAGAAAAAAATAATAGGTAAAACTAATGAATTAATTCACTTTTATTGTCACTTTGGAAAATGTTGACTGCTTTTTACGTTATTTCAAAAGAAAATAATAATAATAATAATTTCTGTGTCTATCTAATCCAAAATTAGATTTGACCCAGCTTTACTAAATTATTTGATCACACGATTGGTAGCATTCTTTTGTTTCTGAACTGCTGTTTTGTTTAGCAGCTAACCTTGGCTACTCAGCAGCCTTGGATAACAACTGGATAGAAATCTGTTATAAAATGATTTATGAATTGAAAAAAAGTAAAATAAATCATTCCTTTCGATTTTTTAAACACGATCAGTTCTCCAATGTAATGATAACGATCAGTCACTAAAACAAGCAGGTGGTTTTAACAGCTGTGAAAACTCAACAGCTCATTTAAAACTGATATTTTTAAATAACATATTCTTTAAACTATAGATTTAAAATAATAACAATATTATTATCGTTCCTTATATTGTTTTGGCACAAACTAGATATTCACCCTTTCAGAATAAGCTCCGTGCCTACTTGTTTCCTGACTTGCTTCATTTATAATAATCTGAAAAGAAGACGGTCTAGAGACCTTTCAATAAAATAATTATATTGGAGTGCTACCACTTATAGTTCACTCACAAGTCACTAATATGTTATATTCCCTTACACCTAACATTTACCTGAGTTATTTGTTAACACAGTCATTATTTAATAAAAATAATATAATTGATACTACTGGTTTATTTTAAATTTAAATGACAACCAGCTAATGTTTATTTGCCATCTAATTTAAAACAATGCAATGAAAGTGTGAGTAGCAACAATTTTTAATTTAACAGTTATAAATTATAAACTCTTAACATTTATTAAGTGTTTATTAATAATGATTATTTAATATTTTAATAAAAAAGTAAACCATGAATATTTATTAATGGGTTTTCGAGTAAAATAGGAAAGGATGTTTATCTATTTAATGTTCATTTAGCAAAAGCAGCAGTAGATTTACAAGTCACTGATAGGTTGTATTCGTAAACCCCCACATTTACTTGAGGTATTTTATTATATATACTTATAAATTTCAATAAATGTGATAAAATTTAAAATATTTCATTTTGCTGTAGTTTTTCGTGTTTTGTTAGTATGAGCTCAAGCATGATCAAAAGGACTCAATTCAAAGCCAACAAAAATAAGTAAATGATAAAGGACTAAACAAAAAAGAAACAGACCAGTTCAAGAAAAGAATGTGAATAATACAGAACATTATGAATCTTTGGAACGAAATCAATGAATCAGGGTTGTAGAACAAAAAATTAAATATTTGTTATTTGAACTTCTAGAAGTAAAAATCAGATTTAGCAAAAATACGCCAAAAGAGCTATGACTAAAACTTGCAACAATCGGAACTAATTGTTGAACGCGAGAGGCCCTACTTGATTATCATTCCGAAATAGAGGCATATCACACCATTTTTTTTTTTAATATATATCAATTTATTGAAATTTACAACTGTACAAATATATACATTAATTAAATGAGCTGATAACGATTACAATAACATGTCAAAACTTGAAAAGAACTACTCATCAGTAGCACCAATAACAATTCTACACTAGAAGATCTCTAGGCCATCTTCTTTTCAGACGCCTCGGATGATTATCGGGAATGAAGTATGGACATTAAGGTCTTTAATTAAGTACATATGGAACATTAAGGTCTTTATGGATAAGTTTATTGGTGACAAAGTAAGGAGCATTGAGGATTTTTCGAAGGATTTTGAATTGTAAGGATTGGATACGAGATAAATTGGATGGTTTAGTAGAGCCCCAAAGCTCAACTCCGTACGTCCAATTAGGCCTAATCACATTCATGTAAATAAGTATTTTGTAATGAATCGGGAGCTTTGATCGTTTATCTAGTAAATGTTGAAGTAGTCTGTAACGACGAGCAGTTTCTTGTCGCTTTAGTCTTGTATTTTCTAAAACTAAAAGTTGAATTATAAACAGATATATGCATGAAATGGAAATATAAAAAATATTGTATTCATTAATTATTTACGAACGATAACATCGAATTAATAAAACTCCTCAAATGAATGTTTGAAAGCTAATTTCAAAATAGACAAATTCAAAACAAAATTTGTTTATCTAAATTAATTTAAAATACCGTTGTATTAAAACTGAAAATTTTCGACTGCAGTAGTCCTTACATAAAGCTACTGATACAAAAACTAATGTTTCATGACAGTACAGTGGCCATGAGAACATTTATCTTAGTTAAAAATAAAAATTACTAAGAATATGAAGACAAAACAAATATTTTTCAGCTCAAGGTTCAAATAATATACAATAACTTTTGCTATTTAGCTTGAAAACTTATAATTAAAACTTAAGGTTTAAATTTTTATTTTCAAAAAAATTTAAGTAATAATTAATAAAATTATTGATATTTTAATTAATAACTATAAAATTTAAAATATAATGTGAAGAATATTTTTTTAATAAAGCATTTGTCGCTAGGACCTACCCTATAGGAGCTATATTGGTTTAAATTAAAAAAGTCGCATTTGAAACCGCTGTTTTCTCTCAATTATTTTTATTAGAATGAGGATTGATTTTTAATTTAATTTAATTATTAATTTAAGTAATTTGAATATTTTTATTCTAAAATTTAAACTGAGAAAAACAGTAATATTATAGATAGGCATATCCATGATATAATGTTTTTCCCAGTTAAGAGAGAAATTTTTTTTTGTTTTTTTAAATCAACAATATAATGTTGATATAATAATCTCATATAATGTTGATCAAAAGTTAATTATTGTATAAATGTTATTATTGTAAATTAAAATACTGCCAGTATAAATTAAATTATATGGAGTATTTTACTGTATATACTAAAATACACTACAACTATGGTTACACTTATTATGAAAAATTATCATTTTCTTATTTTGCAATGTTTATTTATAGGCGATGTATCACCTAATAGAGGTCAACTGAATACATTTTCATAGAAAGTAAGAGGATCTTTGTTCGGAAAGTTCAGGGGCGAATAAACAAACACGCATTTATCTCCCGGACACCTCCCAGGGAAGGTACCATAGGGTCCTAAAAATGGAACATTACTAGTACAACCACGCAAAATATAATAAACAAAAAAACAAAAACAAATATAAATTTAAATTACCACGGAAAAACAACAACATAGAGGGTTCAGAATCTAAAATAATTTTAACCGCATAGAAATATAATAAAACACATTTAATGATGTCCTAATGAATATTATAGTATTGTTAAGAAATATGGCGAAAAATGGTGGTCATACTGAATCTCAGATATGAGAGACATTTGTTTGATATTGAGGCTACAAATGTTCTATACGGCCTTCGGTATTGTAATATTTCTTGAGTTGTACAAATATTGGTTTTTACGATAAGTTAAACACGAATTCGGAGATAACCAAAAAACACAAAGCAAACGAAGGAGTAGTGGATGTTTGTGTTTATCGAAAGATTAAAAGTTTAAAACCTACAATAAAAAAAATAAAAAAATATATTTTTAGAGGAAATAGGGAATTTACTGCTGATCTTTAATCACATATCGTTAGCCATAATCAACAATGTAAGAAAAAAAAATATATGTCTGAAATTTGGTTCCGATATAATAATAATTAGCTATGAAAGCTAGAAAAATAAGGTTGACCAACCTACTTACAATAATTAGTGTTAATATTGTAAGCGACAAATGAGGCAGATAATTTTTCACATAGCTTTCAGTTATGTTTTTGCTTTGATATATTTTCGGTAGATTTAAATTTATTTATAATTAGTTATAGTTTAGCTTGATCCATAGTAACAAGTGTTTATGTTTGTTTATAGTCTGCGGCTAACCAGTTACGTGCAGTTAAACGTTCATGTAAATGCTCTATGCTAAATCAGCCAGATTTGTTTACACTCGATGCAACCTTCCAGAACCTATTTCCTGGCTTCAGTGAAAGAAGAATGAACAACGTAGGTGGGTTTTCGATGCACTCACTCATCAAACTGCTTAACTGCAGGCACAATGTAGTTTTTCATTTTTTACAAATAACAATGAATTCTTTTAAAATATTTACTGTACTCATAATTTTTATTATTATACAATTCACGAGTGGGGTATGTCAATTTACTTCCAATCCGGAATCAGATCCGAGCTTTGCAATTATAGAAAATTAACTTTATTTCTTTCTTGTTTTAGGATCAGCTTCAAAGTAGAAGGGATTACAGTAAAAAAAAAAAAATAAAAAAAAAATAAACAAATAAAATAATGAATGAATGAAAAATAAACCTTATTCTGGTACATGCTGTCCCCTATGAATCAGAATAATGCACAAAAACTGGTACAGTTCTCAGGACCCATTACATACAATTTAATTTAGCAGTATAATTAGGTCACATATTATCGACAAAAAGATAAAACAATAATATAACAAAAAGATATCTAATATATACTTGACTGTTAACATCTTAGGGAAGTGGAAAAATAATTGATGTTTAGAAGAAGTTAGGGAAGAAGCTTTACGAATAGGAATGAGTCGGGAATTCCAAAAGGAGGCTGCAGGAATGATAATAGATTTTTTAAAGCATTTCTATGGTAGAGGGTATACAAGTTGAAAGGTTGGGACATAATATTCAGGAGGTGGATAGAAGAACGCAGTAATTTGTTCAAGATTGTAGTTTTTTTGGTTTATTGTGATGTAATAATCACTGAATAAAAATCAAATACTAAGCCAATACAAAACGGTTTACGTTTACTCCAATTGTCACTTAAAGTACGCATGATGGTATGGAAGGATCAATATAGGATTGATGAATTAATTGCCACTTCTATTGAAATTATTTCATTTAAAAACTAGTTTAGAAATGTAAAAATGTAAGATTAGAAATCAAATATAGTGGTACTCGCCTGAGGAAACAAAACGGACTTCTGTAGGATATCAAGAGTGGAAGGGGGAGAAGAAAGGGCCAGGTAGGTTAATGTTTTTTTAATTTAAATTTCTTGTCTTACTTTTCTTTTTTTTTTTTTCAACTTTTGTATGTATAATCTATGTTTTAGAACTGAAGATAAATGTTTAATATTCAAAACTAGTTTCCAAATAAAATAATTCCAATAGAAGTGGCAATGAATTCATCGATCCTAATTACTCCGATTAGGTCATACGATAAATTGAATTTTTTTTTTTTTAACAAATAAAAAACCTTTTATTGAGTAATTATTACAATCTGCTACAAATGCAGTCAATAAGTAATATGTATGGTGCATGATTGCATTCGCACATTATGTACAGTGAGAGAAAAAAAAAAGAACTATGGTATACATAAAGAATATAGAATATACCATATACATAAAATGATATAGTGAAATATGAAAAAATAAAATAAATTAAATATAAAAAAAATAATAGTAATAATAAAATGATAAGAGTATAGTTGACTGTTATGATGAACCGAGAAGAAGATGATCAGGGATTCAGTCAAAGATGAACACCACGTCTAAGAAGAAATTCTTTAATACATGTCAACGTTTCGACCTGCCTTGCATGTCTTTTTCAAGGCTATAATGAACAAAATACTAGATGTGACAAAAAATAACAACTCTTCAGGACAATAATGAACAAACTACTAGATATTACATAGGTTTTTATTTTTTGTCACATTTATTATTTTGTTCATTATAGCCCTGAAGAAGACCTACAAGACAAGTCGAAACGCTGGCACGTATTAAAGAATTTCTTCTTAGACGTGGTGTTCCTCTTCGACTGCATCCCTGATCATCTTCTTCTCCGTAGTAATAAAACAGTTAAATTAAAAGTTAAAAATACTATTTTTTTCTTTAATCTACCAAATCACTATTGCCTTAAATACCAGTCTTAAATACATAAAATTAGTGTATTTCTTTATGACTATATATCCTTTTATGGCCTAATTTATTTAGCAACCTATTCAGTTTATAAGGAGGAAAAGTACATTCATTCGCAGCAGTTGTTTATTTTACAACAATCCGAAGGCTAGATACAGCTTGTTACTGACTAGGTCAGGGCCCCGCTTATCCACGGCGAAGCGATATCGATTTCACAAGGGTCAGCCGCAACCATTGTGAGCATGCAAAAGGAACGGGGCAGGAAACAGATCCTTACTGCGCAAGGATCCAACCATTTGGTCTCTCCAATCCCCTAAGCATTTAGATATAATTAGCAGGTTTGTATTCAATGTTAATGGTCAATGAATTAGCTCGGAGGCGTGGACAGGTGGAGCAATGAATAGGATGTGGGATTTAGGAATGGGCAAAAACGCCTCCGATACCCGATGACGCCATCTGGGTGTGGCGGGCGGTTGGCGACGTAGTCACAACCCACGGTTGCGGGGGCTGTCGCATCTGGGTGTAGAGGTGGCAGGTCAGTGTGTAAAGCAATATGAACACGACGAAATATTTTATTTAAATAACATTAAAGACGGAAAATTTAAACTTCATGAACCAACATGACTCTCAGCATTCAATTCTATAATTGCACAACAGGCTCAAAATATTGGTTAACACAATAGAATCTATCTTACCCGGAATTACTGGGCCGGTACCGATCGGATAAAGGAAAACGTTGATAACGGAAAACATAATAATGCGCAGTAATTAGAAAAATTGTTTTTATTCTTAAAGCCGAAGTGTACGCTATGTAATAAAGACGAAATTGTACATCACCATCGTAGCTTTGTGAAAACACTAATAATACTTTTTTTTTAAACAAATTATAGTTAATAAAAATAATTGATTGGATATTATTAAGCACATATATGTATTATGTAATAAAATATTGTATAGTTGTTTTATTTATTTTAGTGTGTATTAGAAAACGATCAGTTAATATTTAATAAATCATATACAAATGATTGAATCATATACAAATTAAATATTATTTTAATTTAAGAAATTTCGTTTTATTTGTTACGTATACCTAAATTATTATTTTTAAAAATAAATTTTTAACTAACAAGGTGATATTTTACCACGTTCACGTGCGCCGGATAAGAGAAAGGTAACTATAATGTTATCATGACAAAAATAAATATATTATTGTTTTAATTTATTTTTTACATATTTCTACTTATTGTATGCCACTCTAGTTTAAATAATGCACATTGAAAATTAATTTTATATACGGTGCACTCATAATTTTAAGATTGACTTTCAGTATTTGCATTTTATAGCAGGAATAACCTTTTTGAAGATATTTTTGGGGGTGTAGTTTTTTAGGATTAAGAAAAAAAAATCCAAACGAAAAATGTTTATCAGTTCGTCAGAACATCGGTTTCGTTTTTTTATATTCTTTTCTCAGATAATTTTACATAAACATGGATTTGCACCTAAATGCACAATTTGTTAGGATTATAAATAGTACAAACAAGAACTAAAGCTATTTGAGGAAGAAGGCCTTGAATCATTGTTGTTAAAAATCATTTTTTTTCTTTATTCACTTTTTTTTTTACCTGCTGTTATCCTTTTAGTACACCAAAATGTCAATAGATAGGGCGATAGGCTTAAATTGCACATTAAAACAACGTTTAACTCAATAGATTAATTTTTTTCTGTAGTAACGAATCATAACAGATTTATTTGAAAACATAAGTGAAAGGATATCAATGTGAACAAAATGAATAATGGATGATAAATAGGAACAATTTTATAAAGAAAATACAAACGTTTAGAAAAGTTTCATGTACCGCTAATATGCTTTTCCTGAACATTTTAATAAAAGTGAGTAGACACCTTCTACCAAAAGAAGAAGGCTTCTATTATTTTAATAAAAAACGAGTACTTACAGAACATGTAACTTATAAAAAAATTATGTACAGACCGTGAAAAGATAAGACCACACCGTAATAATTTATATCGAAATAAATTCAAATCCGTATTTCTCTTCTTATCGACCCAACCAACACCTTCCCCAAAATTGCTTTCACACCTATTTTTAAAGAAATAGATTGCAGTATTTTATGTTTAGCCGCTAATTTACCGCTGGCATGCGGGGCTGGTTAAGGCATCACAAATCTCTCAACTTTCCAGACTCAACGTGGGTAATATGTTAGGATGAACAAGAGGAATAAAACATGCTTGAAGGCGCAGGTCGAGGTTCGAGGGATGGTGCAGGGGCGGTCTCACAAAAAACACCGATAGGTCGCTGGGGTCAAGGGGTGTGGCAACTGTCAGGCAATCCCGTAATGGGAATCGGAAATTATATACAACGCTGGGTTCTCTAGAACACCAAATACTCCGCCAGGTAAAACATAGTTTTAGATTTATAATTACTACGCACTAGCGAATTTTGAGTTTTTCAAATCTACTTAAGTAATAAAATTAATGGTAAATTCATGGCAGATAGTTCAGTAATGTGCTGCGGCAGCTTTGATGTAACCCCAAAGCTAATGGCAGGAACTCGCTTTAGGGCTCCCCAGGAAGGTTCGTCCAAATCATGACTGGCATAACAAATGATTTCCTATCAAGAAAAATCAGTTTGCCTCTTGCTTTCAAAGCAGAATCGCAATATGAAATCCACCATTTACATATTGACTCGTTTAACCCTAAACCTATAATGATGGATCAAATAAATTTTTTCGAACTTTTTGGCAGAAGTTCTTGGAAACATTTATTACTTTGCTTTATGACATACCTAATTTTCTTTAAAAATATATCTAAAGTGTTTTTTCAATATTGACTCCTCTCTAATTATTGTTTTTTTTTGTGTTTTTTTTTACCGAGAAATCGTAGTATAAATAAAATACCGGTTGGTGAGGTGTTAGTTCAACTACAACTATCAAAATGTAATTAGGATTGATGAATTATTTGCCGTTTATAGTGAATGTTTTAATTCGAAGACTAGTTTTGAATTTTTAAACATTTATTATCAGTTCTGAAAACATTCATCTCATTCAACAAATCAGCACTTTCTTCTTCTTCTTCAGTGGCACGACAGACGCATGAAGCTGTCCTTGTCCTGCTCCACAGTCTTCCTCCAATCGTCTCGAAAAGCTGCTCGCCTTAGATATATTTTAGATAATTTTAAGTCCTCGGAGACGCCATCGAACCATCTTCTCTACGGTCTTCCACGAGGTCTCACTTCACCCGGTCTATCCCAGAACAATTTTCGGCATGGTCTGTTTTCATCCATCCGGTATGCATGCCCTATCCATTTTAGCTGATGAACTCTTGTGAATATCGTCAATGGCAAGTCACAATACAAATCGTATAGCTCTCGGTTCTTCCTTTAGGCACATACCGTTATCCTTAATCGGACCAAATATACGCCTCAGTACTTTCCTTTCGAAACAGTCCAGTTTCGTGGCTACCGACTTATTAATAGTCCATGTTTCGCAGGCATAAGAGGCTACCGGTCGCACTAGAGTCTTGTACAGTCTAATATTGGTTGCACGGCTGGTGAGTCTACTCTTGATAATGCCTTGTATGGAGAAGATGGCTCTGTAGGCTGATATTATCCGATTTTTAATTTCCTCATTTTCATCGAGATGTTCGTTTATCAAGGCGCCTAAATATTGGAAACTTGTGACGGTTTCGAGGGTGTAGTCTTCCATATAATAAAAACGTTGTGGACGAGCAAGTTTTTTCCTTCTTAATACCATTATTTTGAACTTATCCTCGTTCATATGCAGTTCAATTCTTTTAGCTTCTCTGTCTATTTTGTGCAAAGCTTCTTTTAAACATCGCATAGAGCGAGCTGCAATTACTACGTCATCCGCACACGCCAATATCTGAATGGGGCTGTTAAAAATTGTGCCTCTGGTGTCGAACCCCGCTCTTTTTACAGTTGCATGTAAAACTATTGAAAAGGAGAGGTGCTAACGAGTCTCCTTGTCTGAGTCCTACATGTACGGAAATGGACTCGCTTCGTGTCTGGTTCACTTTAATCCTGGCAAATGTGCTCTTTAAGGTGCACATAGTGAGCCTAATGAGCTTGTTTGGTATTTTCATATATTTCATGGCTATATACAGCTCTTCACGGTCGACGGAATCGTATGCTGTCTTAAAGTCTACAAACAACAGCCACATGAAATCAGCACTTTGGGACCTATTATATACATATTAAATTTTAAAAATGTAAGTCAAGAAATCAAACATGTTGATTGAGAGGGCGTTTTACTCATATTGTACTCAATCCTTATTATGACTAAAAAATTCAGCAAATTTTGAAAATTTTCTGAAGTGTTAAAGAAAGCTTTGCCTAAATGTTTTTAGAACGGCATTTCAGATCAACTTTCGTAAAATGGTAGTAGCGTACCACCTCGCCTTCCCAACCCAGACTACATAAAACAAAAACTACTTGATTCCGTATTTTGTTTTATTACATACCATTTTGCCTTGTTAGGTGAGTATCAACACTTTTAATTTCTTGTCTTACATTTTTTAAAATTTTATATACATAGAATGGGAACTGAAGTGCTGATATTTTAAATTTTTTGTATGTATTGAGAACTGATGATGAATGTTTGAAACCAGTATTCCGATAATAAATCCCAATAGAAATGACAACTAATTCGCCAATCCTAATTGTATTGATCCTTCTATACCACTAGAAATTGCTATTTAATGTTTTTAGGAGAAACAAAATTACTAACTGATTATAAGGCTTTAGAAATAAACTTTAAATTAGAAAATGCACTCTCTCAAAAAGTAACTATTTACAACAAAAAAACTAATGAAACGCCATCTTTGAATCATTCAAATAATAAGAAGGAATGCAAAATCGTTCCCATAAAAAATAATCTCATGACCCGTTATGATAAGGTGTTGCAGTAAATTCAAAATTGATAACATCAGCCTATTAAAACTACATTGATAGAATTCATGATGCCAACATATTCTTCATACTACAGTCTTTTATACATGGTAATTTTGCCCAATCTCATTACCAAGAGTATTTTGTCTGTTCCAGGATTCATTCCTGACATAATGCTAATACCCTTACAGGCAAAAAAATCTACTCAATTAATTTTTTAATATTCACACCATTTAATTTTTAGGTGTTTATGTTAATAGCAGGTATAAACTTAATTACATTTTAAACAATTACCAAGTAATTTTAAATTTACTAATTTTTAAAATAATAGTTTATGAATTATTGCATTCGATAGGGTATAGGGGCAGAGTTGGGAAAAATTTAATCATGATTAACTATTAATACGACTAATTTACTGGAATCAATCAAATAATTTAATCATGATTGAATTAGGTGGTTCTAGTAAATTAGTTATGATCAAGTTTTGCCAACTCTGGTCTGTGTGATTTTGAATGAGCCCTTGAGTGATAAGTACCACCCCAATGCAAAATCGAAAAAAATAACAAAAACATTAATCTAAAATTTCGTCACTTTAATTTTTATTAAATTAATGAATTATTTGATTAAATTAATATTTTAAAGAATTAATACGTGTTTCCTATACCCTGGATTAAGTATATAACTAATGGTATAAGTATATAAGTGAATATTTAAATCAGAATGAAACTTCAAGCCGAAAAAATGATATAATTAATTGGGAGGAATTTTTCGTCTGTACGTATATTCCTTTTAATTCTAAATTTATTGAACTGATAATAAATACAGACATTAAGTACATTTATTTACTAATTGATCAAATTTAATAATTCAAAATGTATTAAAGTGACTACTTGAATCCAGAACTATTTAATATAGATATTTTCCATTGCACTTTGATCGTATAATTCAATTTTTTTTTTACTGATTTATTTTATGTATTAAACTGAATATACCAGAATACCACACCATTCAATTATAATTGAATGAACATACATGGATAACATACCTGCACATACCAAGCTAAACCATGAAACAACACTCACCTGAAAAAAAAAAGAAAGAAACAATTAAAATTTGATACACCAAATTTCTAAAGAAATATAGATGAAACAAAAAATACATCTCAATTTTTTTAAACTATTAGGTTAACCTGATTATTTCAATTATTTACTTATTAATGTACTGTAGAACCTCACTAATCCGATTTCAAAGGTACTAAGGGGTAGGCCGGAACGGCCAAAAGGTCGGATTAACCGGTGATTTCAATAAAGCATGTTTTTATACTTATAAGTGTATTATAATTACACCAAACGTTAGATATTAATAACTTTAAAAAGCAAATATTTTTAGAGAATGGTAGTGCTTCAAGATTCAAAACTTGGATTTTCGTACACATGCACAAAACTAGCCAATAGCCTAATTTGTTTGCATAGAAATGTTTTACACAGCTATTTACGTATATAAGCATTGGCAATAATAGTACTCTATTGAGTTTAATTTATAGCAAACTAAGTCATTTTTAATATCTTTCAAAATGAAGTATGCTGTGAACTTCTTGGTTCAGGACTTAAAGAGCAAAAACGATAAAAAAACAGCCACTTTTAGAGAGAATTCCTAACATTTGAAAGCCTTTATCCTAGTCCTTGTTTAAGCTACAGAGCTTATTTTCTGCTCAAATTGTATTAAATTTAACCTAGTATAATTCTGAATATATCAAACGTTTCTTTAGAACTAATCGTGCAGCAGATATTTTGGGGATACGTAGACAAATTTGAAATATTTCACGCTTTGACTCAACTAATCAGAGAGCGGTGACGCTTTAATACACAAAACTTAGATTTGCGTACACAAGCACAACACTAAAATATAAAAAAATTAAAACTACCGGACTTATTGCACACCAAAATGTACAATTCACATGGACAATCAGAGATTCTGCGAAAATACTGTTTCCCCTCTTTGGATTTCGTCCCCGAGAGGATCGGATTATTCCGAGAATCGGATAAGTGAGGTTCTACTGTAATTAAAGACAATACTACTAAAAATATCTTTAATTTGCAACAGAAATAATCAAATACCTAGAAGATCAATAAAATCAAAATCAATGAATAGAGGCCAAAATCTCATGAATTGGACAGAGTGAAGACAGGAAGTGCATAAGAGCGATTGAATATGTATTATTCAATGGACAGCTGGGCTGAGCAGTCACTCCTATCGCCAGTGATTATTCAATTCAAATGATAACCTTTCGAATAAATCAGAGTGCGGATTGAGATACCAAGATGGAGATAACGTCCAAGTAGATTATGTATGCTCAGGGTCGGTCTGCGTTTAGGCGCCCCTCACTTGGTCAATATTTTATTATTAGAACTATAACTACGCAATTTACTCTATATAAATTATAGTTAAGTAACATAAACATATTTTTTTAATCGTAAATGAAAGTTTCAAAAAAAATTTTTATATGTATTGGCGTTATTTCAGTAATATATAAAATATTGCAACGTTGTCCATTGAAAGAAAATTGTTTATTTTTTTTTTATACCAATTGATTAAAATTTAGAACTGTACAAATATATACATCAAGTAAATGAGCTGACATCGATTACAATAACATGTTAACACTTGAAAAGAGCTACTCATCAGTAGCACTTCATTGAACATTCTACACAAGAAGATCTCTAGGCCAAATCCTTCGTCGATTCCTCAATGTTCCTTTGTGTTACAAACAAACTTATCCAAAAAGACTTTAAGGTTCCACATGATGATGATTTGGCTTAAACCAGGTACCCTTCCTTTCATAGTAATCTGCATTCCCACACCAATCCACTAGTCTCCTAACTTGTTTTAAACTCAATTCCAGATAATTAAACTAACTTCCAATGTAGAACTTTTATTGAAGTGAGTAGTTTTTAACTAGTTTCTTTAAAAATT
The DNA here is from genome assembly GCA_003667255.2 of Euschistus heros. Lineage (NCBI taxonomy): Eukaryota > Metazoa > Arthropoda > Insecta > Hemiptera > Pentatomidae > Euschistus > Euschistus heros. The sequence continues at coordinate 1,007,103 of RCWM02000008.1, read as the reverse complement.
CATTGAGGTTTTCCTGAACTACAAGACTTAAGACGCTTCTTCATCTAACTCTAAGTTGATTTTCCCCTCTTCCTTTCAATCCCAATTACATATAACTAGAATATCCTCTCGGACGTTATCCATTCAACATGCCCAAAAGTAGATAGTCTTATTCTTCAATGTATGTAGATATAAAATTATGATGATTATTATTTTGTTACAAATTATAATTGAGAGGATTAAGAGAAGTAGAAGCTAATTGGCACCAGCCTGTCACCAGTGTCGCAAATACCTCGATAATTACAAGAAGCCTATGCTTGTAAGTAGCTTATCTGTTACCAACCTCTGACCAAGGTCGAAAACTCCAGGAATTTCTTAAGCATTTCACACCAAGGAATAGATTCCTGAAGAAGATAGTAGAGAACCGAACCTCCAGAGACCTTAGGCGAAGGCGTTCCAGGGTGCCAGGAGGGAGTTTGTAAACTGCCAAAGGTCAATAGTGAGGGGTCAGGTTATCTCTTGCATCACGGATATTTCTGAGCGGGACAACGAAAGCTATATTTGAAAATGACTCGGTCATTCTTTTAGGAGGGTATCATTCTCTAACTATCGCTCCCGCAATCGATTTATAATTTATCGCTAGTTTCGTGATAGGTTTATAATTTACAGTCCATTTTCTTCGACAACAAACCAAAAAGATCACTACTTCACACCTCTGCAAACTTTTAAAGTTAAATAACCAACACTTAGTTTTGAAGAGCGGTTTAGAAATCAATTTTAAGAAATGAGTCGACGACCAACAAGCCACAAATGTAAAAACAAGCAACAGTTATGTTTTACTTAAAGGCATAATATTAAAATAACATTTAAATAAAAGTTTTAAATATCTAGAATCAATCATAAATGATTCCACACACAAATTAATACTTTGCTTCTATTCTGATTCATAAAGTTGTTTCTCAACATAGCTCCAGAATATCCAAAACGTCTATGCGGTGTCGTAATACGAAGTGGGCGTTTGACTTGTCAGAGAGTAAATTATTGCTGTATCTCATTACGCGACCTCTCAAATAGAAGTAATAGACTGAAATGACCGGGCTTCGTATGTTACTGGCATCGATACATATATTTATACGATTATACATATTAATAAATGACTTCGATACTTATACAAATTAATTTTTCTATTTACTATATGTCCGTCATCACCTCGTCAATAATTTCCACTAACAGTTGGATTGTCTTTTTAGCCCCAAACCTTACAACCTAAGCTACTTATGGATAGAGCTTAAAATATTGCTTCTTAAACTTTTAGCTAGGAGTCTATACTTTTTTTGTTATAATGTTTTTTTTTACCCTTAAAAATGGTAACATTTTGAAAAGTTGGATATGCTCGGATCGAAATGTGCCGATTGTTTATTAATCAGTAATTTATCGATATATTTATTATTGATTTTCAATAACGTATATCTTAAAAACCGTCAGAAGTTCGACAAATATGTATAGAACCAATGTTATAGGAAATTTAATTAGCTTTAATTTTTATTGGAAACAAATTATTCTAGAGTCCACCGTTTTCGAGATATAATCGAAAAACCCCAAAATGGGATCTTCTCCCCCCCCCCCACCGTTAGCTCATCCACCAAGGGCGGGACTTTTAGTATGTTTACCTCTTAACTGCTCCCAACGAAGTCTTGAGGTAAAAAATTATCGCATATTTCATGCACTCAACAGTATGTTTATTGTAGACTAAATCCGACAAACTAATCAAACCAATCCAGCTAATCTCGATTCCCTTAAATACCGTTACATCCCCATCCAATAGAAATTAGAAAGCAATGAATCTAGAATAAAAAAAGAGAGTCAAACTAAACAGAAAAAGCTGTACTCAATTAGAAACATAAGCCTTTCGGTGAAGGGCCAGAGTTAAAGCACTCAACAGAACCAGACATCTGATCCCGTTCAGGGGCGCCGGTTTTTATGGACTCTGCGGTCTCAGTCTTCAATAAAGCGCTTCTATGTCTTCTTTCCGTGGCGAATTTTTCTTCGTGTGGTTCATCGGAGAAGGAGGAGAAAAAAGAAAACAAAGATCTATACTGAATCCATATAAAAACTACAATGATGACTATATGTCAACATATTTTCTTTTGTGAGAGCCTTTTCAGGAGCATTCATTGACTAAATAATATAATAAAATTAAGACTAAAATTGTATTGTATAAGTAACTAAAATTATATGATTTAAAATTAAACATGAAAAAAATATGCAGATTAAACATTGGTCAACGAAAAAAAAAATTATGCATTTATTGGGGCTGTACAAGTTCTGTGTATTGAAGTTTTACTTTCAATAGACAGAGGGACCAAAATGTATTCCATCTGAATTTCGAATGACATTCGCTAGGCATTCCTCAATGATAGATACAATAATAAACGGCACTTTTAACTTTTTGCTTTTTTGTTTCCTTTAAATGATAGGACCATAGACTGTGCAGAGTAGGCTGTAAAATGTAAGTCGATCACCAAGGAAAAAAATAATTTACATCATTCTTACCGGCATAAAATTAGAAAAAAGGTATTTATTTCATTTATTGTATTCATTAATCATGTTTAAAATTTTAATAAACAAAACGAAGTTAAAAGGGCAACGCTGGGATCTCTCTGGCAGCTAGTAGATTTGGGGTTCCCAAGCTTGTATTGTATATATTGTATTTTGTTTTTATTTTATCTCATATTTATTTTTATTTATTATTATTTTCCTTCATCTAATTATCTCTAGTCATTTTGTCCTTTTATTTATTTGCATGTCATTGTATACATTGTATGAATAGACAGACTTTTAGCACTGAGGTGGACTGTAATATTTATGACAATATAAGTTGCTGGGTGAGAAAAAATAATAAACATTAAATGAATAATATGGCTAATTCAAAATTATTACAAAATTTCAAAAATAGACAACGTGACAGAATATTTTTATACGTTGATAAAGATATACAACGAAAAAAAAAAAAAAAAAAAAAAAAAAAAAGACCAGAAGAACACGCGCCTAACGTCTTTGTATATGAAGACCCATAAGTCTACAAAAGTCACGTACAAACTGACACCTCTACACTGACCGCTGAAAGTACCTTGCTTAGTGGAAAAATGGGTCGAACTGCAGAAAATTTCAACACGCAGTTAGAAACACCCTTTCATTCGAAATTTTTTTTTTTTTTTTTTTTTTTCAAATTTGACACATGGCATAATTTAAATAATGTAGAACTCATCAATATAAGAGAGATATATAAATTAAGTAAGCTTAAAATGGAGGAAGGGTCTATTAAAATCTCATCTTAAGAGAGCAGAGGGTTATCGACAATCTTACGTCAACTGCCAAATGTTAAGATAAGTATATAATATTAGTAATTATAATGAAAGTATAAAAAAAAGTATATAGCAAAATACATACATATAAATATACATAAAAATTATTTGAGAATTATGAAATAAACATAACGTGAGGAGTGGAGGTTCCTACCACATCTTACATGCCTCACCACGGGGGAAATAGTGAAAAAAAATATACAATCATACTCTATATACAAAATATACACTCAGCCTAGAAATCCCCAAACTAAACTTGCCCTCCCTTAAAGTCTAGAGAAAATGATAAGAATTATTATATTGAAACAAGTATAGTAGAAACATATTTCACATAAGAGAATCTTTCATAAAAGTAATTAAAATTTTATTAGAGGCAGAAGGAATCAGAATTTAAAATTCATCAAATCAATAATGAGTTACGTATATTCAGTTAGTGTTAGTATTACCTACTGTGTTCAATTTTATTCCGATTTGGTTTGTAATATTCTTTTAAACTTATGAAACCAGCCAAGAATAATAATAAAAAAATCTTCAATTTTTATATTATATCTTCGAACCAAAAATTAGAAACTACCGATTTGTGTTCTCGAAGTAGTTTAAAAATTTACAGAATTTTGATTCCACTTATTATGGGGAAATAAACTGACTAAAATGATTACCCAAGAGATGACTTGTGATACTTCTAAGCCAGATTTCTTTTTGAGAAGTCGACCACTGACGTCAATAAAGCAGAGTTGAAATCTCACAAATTGCGGTCAGCTAAGACACGAATTCCAGCCGGAGAAGACACAGATGGACCGCTTTCACAAGACCATCAGAAGACATACAGGACATTCCTAACTACGTCCAAGTGAGGAAGACGGCAGCGGCACAAAAAAAAAAAAAAAAAAAAAAAAAAAAAAAAGGCACCTCAAACAGCATTCCAAAAGGGCGGAAAGAATTGAGGCCTAAAAAGAACTTGAACGCGTAAGGACCACTTTTCAGGAAGATGGGAACAGCTTTTTACACTCATGCCTTTTACATTTCTCTTAGTTAATAGGTGACATTATTTTAACTATGTATGAGGAAGTTAGTAAAGCCACGAATAAAAAAAAGAAAAGAAGAGCCAAATGACAGCCAAATGATTTTTTTCTTAATTATAATTTTTAAATGTTTTAATTTTTTACTTTCTTCTTTATGAGGTTTTTTTATTTATATGTTTTAAAGTAACATCATATCTTTAGTCACAACTTTCAATTATAATACTGAAAATCATTGAATTTGATTAACTAACAAGGGGATGTTTAACTCACAGATTTGAATGCCGATATATGTGTAAGTAGTAGGGACATATAATATAGGGTAGGGCGATAGTCGATAGTTAGCACTATCGATAGGACAATACAATCGGTTGAGAACTATCGATTGCTATAGATAGTTGCTTTATTTTTTCCAAAGCTATTCAATAAAGAATTTCAACTAATTTAATTAAATGCAATTATCTACTTACTATTTAAAATTCACAGGATTATAAATTATAAGATTATATCATAAAGATGAGAGAAAAAAAAACAACTAATTTTTTTGAATTTTAAAAAGTTATTTACAATTTACATGGTTACAATAATAATGAACAAATCAAATCCTCAGAAAAGAAAAATAACAAAATAGTTAATTTCAAGAGTCACGTGTGCTCCTTGAGCCACATATTTCCCGAAAGCTTTAGGAATTCCGAATTCAATTTAAAAAAAACAAGAGTTTCAAAACTTGAGGGTAAAAAAGATCTATGGATAGTCGACACTATCGATAGTGACCATCGATAGGCATATCTCGATAGTAACTATCGACTATTGCCCAACCCTACTATAATAGTGCAAAACGAGAGTTATGGCGCCAATGAGCATTGGTAGTCAAGAAAAAAATCACGTTTTTTTTCTGGTTTCAGTCAAGATAGATAATATGATAAATAATAGGTAATAGATGAAAATGATTTTTTCACCTAAAATTGCAGTTTTGTATGCTATTTGAAATAAAAATACTTTCGTTATCCTCAAAACACGACGAGGCTTCAGGGCGCTCAAAAATGACAAAATTCTAGGAAATTATAAGTAACATTTCTTTCTTTTTTTTTTTTTTTTTTTTTTTTAATAACAATTTATTGGAATTTACAACTGTACAAAATTTATACATCGAGTAAATGTGCTGTTAACGTGACAAAACATGAAAAGTACTACCCATCAGTAGCACTTTAATAAAAATTCTAAACTAGAAGGTCTCTGGGCCATCTTCTTTTCAGACGCCTCGGAGGATTATCAGGAATGGAGTGGGAAGCAAGTTGAGAAACTAACGGATTTGAGTGATTATGGAGCTTACTATGAAAGGATAGGTATCTGGTGTGGGCTAAATCAGCAACATATGGAACATTAAGGTCTTTATGGATAAGTTTATTGGTGACAAAGTAAGGAGCATTGAGGATTTTACGAAGGATTTTGGATTGTAAGGATTGAATACGAGATGAATTGGATGGTTTAGTGGAGCCCCAAAACATTTCTTAAAATCAGAAAATATTTTTATCTTTTATCCCTTTCGATGGCGTTAACTTTTTTGAAGTTCAGATTTTACCAACAATTTCGAACGGCCATAATATTTGCTGTGATCAACTGAGATTTTAGTGGACAAAAACGTATTTGAAGAAAAAAAAATCCCGAGGTCAACTTGAGATATCCCAATAAGGAGAAATCTTGCGACCTCCGCATTTGAGCTAAACTATGCAGTTTTGCGTTTTCTAAAATCCCTTAAAATTTGGTTTTAATCGGTGGCGAAATCTGTGAGATGGTGCAAATTATTTACGTTTAACAAATTGACAGCCTCTTGCCATTTGAAATTCTACAGATATTTTCATGGGTGAAAAACTTTTAATTTTTGATTTTGACCTAATTTGGCTCCTACATGAAAAATATAAACTTATATAAAATATTAGGAATTTTATATAAAATTGAAAGCATACGAATATTACAAAGCCTGAAGAAATTCTGAAGTAAAACGGTTTCGAAATGAAAACATAGCAGTCATCATTGCGATAGGACCATCCTTGCCTAATAAAGAGATCTTATAAGATTGAAACCAGAGGAAACATTTATCTCGATCTAGATCCATCTGGAACTAGATTATGAAAACGGCAAGAGCTCACAGGACTGAATTAATCTCAGCGATAGGATGAAAGCAACCGTTTAAAAAGTGAATGCAAGCTATTGTGCGTTCGGGATTCTCCTAGGAATGAAACCAGAAGGAAAACTCGACTCACACGAGATAGATTTTTATTTTCCGTATATGCAAATGAAATATCATAATAAAAAAAAAAAATTGTGTTATGCAATTTACTTATCAGAGAGTGCTGATTGTAATTGTATATTATTAATTAGAAATTATAGAATTATTTCCAACTTCTATTAGTACTCTTGTCTATTAGAATATTAATTTCGTTAAAGATTCATCTTCATTTCTTAAAAAAAAAATTAAGGTAAGAAGTCCAATGTACTCGCCTAAAGAAGGGATGAAAATTGTTACAGCTGATGTAACAAAGAGGGAGACGTGAGGTGACAAAGAAAAGTTAGATAAATAGAAAATATTTCAGTTTTTTTCTACTACTAGTCTGTTTTTCAGTTCCTATTAAAAACACAATTAAAAAAGGACTGCTAAAAAGATTGCTTGTTTGTTTATTGTATTACAAATTTAATGATTCTATTCTTATTCACTAATTTTATTAATTTTTGTTAACATATTTCGAGATTGCTATTTAATTACTTTATTATACCAATATTACTTAATTGATAACAGTTTATCAAAGAAAGCGACCAGAAACGGCTCGTCGTTACAGACTACTTCAACATTTACTAGACAAAATATCAAAGCTCCCAATTCATTACAAAAACTTATTTACATGGCTGTGATTAGACCTATTTGGACATACGGAGTTAAGCTTTGGGGCTCTACTAAAACATCCAATTCATTTCAAAGAATCCTTACAATCCAAAATCCTTCGAAAAATCCTAAATGTTCCTTACTTTGTCACCTGTAGAAGACCTTAATGTTCCATATCTTGCTGATTTAACCCAAACCAGATACCTATCCTTTCATAGTAAGCTCCATAACCACTCAAATCTATTAGTTTAACATACTTCCCACTCCATTTCCGATAATCCTCCGAGGCGTCTGAAAAGAAGATGGCCTACATATCTTCTAGTTTAGAATGTTTATTGAAGTGCTACTGATGAGTAGTTCTTTTCAAGTTTTAACATGTTATTGTAATCAGCTCATTTACTTGATGTATATATTTGTACAGTTATAAATTTCAATAAATTGGTATAAAAAAATAATTTTAAAATACACAGCCACTTTTTATATTTATCGACCTCATTAATGTAACTTGAAATTATCTACAAATCACTTCTTTATGATTTTACTGCACCTGTTAAGTGAGAGATAATATGCGGTTTGGCTGTGAAGCTACTGTGCCTAATGTGTGCGCCACCATGTGTGGGGGACATATGCGTCCCATGTGGTTCCGGACAGGTCCCAAGGTTTAGGGACGGTAGAAGCCATTGGTGAAGAAGATCTCTTGGAGAGCTTTATGAAATCCGAGGGGTATTTGGGCAGAAACAATGTATGAGAAGCACAAATAAGTGATCATTGAAAAATAAATACTCTAATTATGATTAATATAATTTAAAAAAGCGATAGCCAACTAAAAATTCTTTTCGTAGAATAAAACAAAGAAAATCTAAAATAAAGTTGCAACTTAAATTATATTATTGTTTTTAATATCAATAAAATTTTGTATATAGCTATATATGTTTTTATTATTTGGAAATCATAGAGCATACACTCTCCTATTGATTGAAGATGGAATTTGTTTGCCTTCAGATTCCAATTCAGCACACATGAAGATATAAAAGTAAGGAACAATCTCTCAAGGGAACGAAGTTTTTTTTTCTTCTTTTTTTTTCAGAACTGTGTTATTGAACAGAGCATGTCCCCTCACCTACGTCCCGCAAACGAATCAGTAGTGATGGGTGCATCTCTAGAATGAAGCGGGCCTTAAAATTCCCATTAAATTGATGAGATGCGTGAAGTAACTCATCAAAATAAAGCTATCAAATCTTAACTTGTTTTGTGAATCCGTAAGCGAGGCCTCTCGAATCTGCTCTTGAAAATATTTACTGTTGAGATGAATTCAAATGAAAAATGCAAATTTTTGCAGGCCAAACTGCAGCAAGGTTAACGATGTAATAGCGATTACCTAACTACACGAACATGTAAACAGGTGGAGATATCAGCTTTTCACGGACTGTGGGGCATGACGTAGCCACTAAAAGAAACATGTCTTTAAAATTATTCCCATAGAAAACTTTTGAAGCCATTTGAAAATCAAAGACGTTTCGTTATTAAAATTTAATTTTCAAAATTAAATGAACAAAGTAATCCCTTTAAGGACAACAAACATTTTGTAAGCACTAAAATAAATAAATAAAAATATTTTACAATAATGTGTTAATACAGAGGACTTGCCAATACGTGTTCATAATATAAAATACTTTTTATTTAAAGTTAAATAAAATCTTGCTTTTGTCGGAAGGTAAGCTTTGGATAGAAAAACAACAAAAAGTAACACTAAAAAGTAATCTTTTTTACTTCAAAACATCTTTATTTAAAATAAAAAAAAAAATAGTATGATACATGTATTATTAAAATATAATGTATCTAAACATAGTTTTACAAAATATCATCCTTTTGGATGATAAAGTAATCTAACTAGAAGTTTATAATTTTTGCCACAGTGTTGCCATGGTTATCTCTGTATATGGATGCAGTGTTGCAACTTTATTGTCAATGTTTTAGACATTTTGTCAGACAAAAATGGAAGTAATCAATCAAATTAAATTATTAATTCATTGATATACTTATATTTATCAAATAATATTGATAAAATAATTTTGAATAACAAAACAGATTGCATCAAATAAAAAAATAGATTTTATATATTAATGAATAATAATTGCATACCTAAAAGATGTTGTTAAACAGGTAATTAATTAATTTAAAAAATGCCTAAAAGCATTATTGTTTTATATTAACTATTTTTTGAAACCTCATTAGCTACAGAATGTACCGACAACCATTAACTGCTGACACTCAAAATAAAGCTAGATAAAGGTGGCCATGGTTTTTTTAAAACAAAAACGCTAAGAATTCAAAATAATGTTGTCAGTAAGCTTGAATA